>CM039672.1:404558530-405826030 GCA_022496015.1 Hordeum marinum | reverse complement strand
TAATAAACGGAACGGTGGAAGTTGCATGGCAATATATCTTGGAATGGCTATGGAAATGCCATAATAGGTAGGTATGGTGGCTGTTTTGATGAAGGATATATGGTGGGTTTAATGCACCGGCGAAAATTGCGCGGTACTAGAGAGGCTAGCAAAAATGGAAGGGTGAGAGTGCGTATAATCCATGGACTCACATTAGTCATAAAGAACTCACATACTTATTGCAAAAGTCTATTAGTCATCGAAACAAAGTATTAGAGTATGCTTCTAGGGAGAGGTTGGTAGGATTAAACCATCGCGTGCTCTCAACCCTCACACAAAGGCTGGCAATCAATAAAAAAATGATGCTCCAACTTCCTTACATAGCGGTTCACCATACGTGCATGCTATGGGAATCACAAACCTTTACACAAGTATTTTTACCAATTCACAATTACTTCCTAACATGACTCTTAATATTACCATCTTTATATCTCAAAACTTCATGCAAGGAATCAAACTTCTCATAATACTCAATGCACTTTATATGGAAGTTACTATCATATCCCTCTTGGATGCCTATCATATTAGGACTAAATTCGTAACCTAAACCAAATTACCATGCTATTTAAAGACTCTCGAAATAATATAAGTGAGGTATGAGAGTTCAATTATTTCTATAAAATAAAACACCACTGTGCTCTAAGAAGATAGTCTCCCATCAACTAGGCATATCAACGGGCTATGGAGATGCCCATCAATTGATATCAATATGAGTGAGTAGGGATTGCCATGCAACGGATGCACTAGAGCTATAAGTGTATGAAAGCTCAAGAGGAAACTAAGTGAGTGTGCATCCAACTTGCTTGATCATGAATACCTAGGGCAATTTGAGGAAGCCCATCATTGGAATATACAAGCCAAGTTATATAAAGAAAAATTCCCACTAGTATATGAAAGTGACAAAATAGGAGACTCTCTATCATGAAGATCATGGTGCTACTTTGAAGCACAAGTGTGGAAAAAGATAGTAGCAATGTCCCTTCTCTCTTTTCTCTCATTTTTCTTTTTTTCTTTTTTCTTTTTTGGTGGGCATCTAAGGCCTCTTTAATTTTTTTATTTGGGCTTTGCTGGCCCCTTTTATATTTCATAAAGTTCGGAATCTCATCCTCACTTGTGAGGGAATCATAGCTTCCATCATCCTGTCCTCACATGGTACATGCTCTAATAATTATAATCACCACACATTTATTTAATTACAACTCAAAAGGAAGTTACAACTTGATACCTATGACAAAATATGACTCTATATGAAATATGGAAGTGATGGTGCATGTCATAAAAGGAAACGGTGGAAGTTGCACGGCAATATATCTCGGAATGGTTGTGGAAATGCCATAATAGGTATGGTGGCTGTTTTGAGGAAGGTGTATGGTGGCTGTTTTGAGGAAGGTATATGGTAGCTGTTTTGAGGAAGGTGGATATGTTGTATCGGAGAGAGTTAAGCGGTACTAGAGAGGCTAGCAAAGGTGGAAGGGTGAGAGTGCGTATAATCCATGAACTCAACATTAGTCATAAATAACTCACATACTTATTGCAAACGTCTATTATTTATTGAAGCAAAGTATTAAACGCATGCCCCTAGGGGATAGGTTGGTAGGATTAAACCATCGCGCGCTCCCGACCCTCACACAAAGGTCGACAATCTATAAACAAATCATGCTCCGACTTCCTTACATAATGGTTCACCATACGTGCATGCTATGGGAATCACAAACCTTTATACAAGTATTTTTACCGAATCACAATTACTTCCTAACATGACTCTTAACATTACCATCTTTATATCTCGAAACTTTATGCAAGGAATCAAACTTCTCATAGTATTCAATGCACTTAATATGGAAGTTTATATTATATCCCTCTTGGATGCCTATCATATTAGGACTAAATTTATAACCTAGACCAATTACCATGCTGTTTAGAGACTCTCAAAATAATATAAGTGAGGTATGAGAGTTAAATTATTTCTACAAAACACAAACACCATCGTGCTCTAAAAAATATAAGTGAAGCACACAGAGCAAAATTGCCTATCTCAAAAGATATAAGTAAAGCACATAGAGTATCCAAATAAATTCATGATTCAGCATGTATATCTAAAAATATATGTGCATAAAGTATGATTGTGGCAAACTAAGAAGAAAAGACTCATATCATACAAGACGCTCCAAGCAAAACACATATCATGTGGTGAATAAAAATATAGCCTCAAGTAAATTTACTAATGGATTGAAGACGAAAGAGGGGATGGTTTCTGGGGAATTGACAAGCTTAGGCTATTTGGCATCCTTTAATATGACTTGGGGTTCCTTGTGCATCCCCAATCTTAGGCTCTTTCCACTCCTTATTCCATAGTCCAGCAAATCTTTACCCAAAACTTGAAAACTTCACAACACAAAACTTAATAGAAAACTCGTGAGATCCGTTAGTACAAGAAAATAAATCACCACTTTAGGTACTGTTGTGAACTCATTATTTATTTATATTTGTGTTATAACTACTGTATTATAACTTATCCATGGTTCATACCCCATGATAAAACCCATAGATTCATCAAAATAGGCAAACAACTCAAAGAAAACAGAATCTGTCAAAAAGAGAACAGTCTGTAGCCATCTGAAAACTCCGTATACTTATTTAAATCAAAAAATTCTGAAAAATTAGAAAAACCTGAAAAATTTATTTATCAATATTTTGTAAAAAATTCATACTCATTCAATGCTCTGAAAAAATTAGAAAATTCCTGGACTGAGCGCAAAAGTTCCGTTTTTCAGCAAGATCAAATCAACAACCACCATAGATGAGCCCAAAGGTTTTACTTGGATCAAACACTAACTAAAACTCCAAAACAAAGTACTAGAGAATTAATAATTTGGTAAACACTCAAAAACATAATCAAAAAACAGAACGCAAAAATAAAATTGGGTTGCCTCCCACAAACGCTATTGTTTATTGCCCCTAGCTAGGCATAACGATTTCAATGCTGCTCACATAAAAAGTAGTAACTGAGATATGCAAAAGAGCATAATGAATAGCATGAAAAACACATTTAAGACTAACACACTTCCTATGCATAGGTATTTTGTGAGAAAACAATTTATGGGAACAAGAATCAACTAGCATAGGAAGGCAAAACAAGCATAACTTCTAAACTGTGAACACATAGAGAGTAAACTTGGTATTATTGCAATTCCTACAAGCATATGTTCCGCCCTAGTAATAATTTTAAGTAGCATCATGAAGGAATCTAACAATATAACTACCACACAAAGCATTATTTTCATGATCAATTATGGCATATGTGTCATCACTAAAACTTGGGGAACAAAAAATATCATATTCATCAAGTCTAGCATCCCCAAGCTTGTGGTTTTGCATTTCATTAGCGTCATGGATATTCAGAGAATTCATACTAACAACATGAAAATCATGATTTTCATTCAAGGAACTATCATGAATCTCCATACAAATTTCTTCTTCCAACACTTCATCAAAATTTTCAGATTCAGGATTTTCAAACAAAACTTCATAGAGATAATTAAGTGCACTCAACTCACTAGCAATTGTTTCATCATAATTTGGTATTTTGAAAATATTAGCAAGTGGATGAGGATACATATAAATAGATTTTTAGCAAGCGAAGATGCAAGCAAATAGAAGGCACATGGCAACACAAGCAAACATAGCAACGAAAAGGCGAACGAAAGAAGGGCGAATAAGAAGGCAAATCTTTTTGTTTTTTCTGAAAATCATTTTAGAAGTGGGGGAGAGGAAAACGAGAGGCAAATGGCAAATAATGTAAATGAAAGAGATGAGTTTGTGACGGGTACTTGGAAGGCTTGATGTAGATCTATCTCAGCAACGCTGCCAGAATTGGCAAGTTGACGGGAAAGTTATTATCTTGACTTGCTATGTATCCTCCCCCGCAACGGCGCTAGAACTCCTTCTTGCTACCTCTTTATCTTGCGTTGGTTTTCCTGTGAATAGGAAAGGGTGATGCAGTGAAGTAGATAAGTATTTCCCTCATTTGCTGAGAACCAAGGTATCAATCCATTAGGAGGAACAAGCAAGTCACCAATGGATGCACCTACATAAACAATCAAACTCTTGCACCCAACACTATAAAGGGGTTGCCAATCCCTTCATGATTATTTGCAAGGATTAGATCCGATAGAGATAGATTTAAACAAGAATGGAAAGTAAAAGATAAATAAATTGCAACAAAATATTTTTGGTATTTTTGGTTTATAGATCTAAATATATATTATGGAAAGTAGACCCGGGGGCCATAGGTTTCACTAGAGGCTTCTCTCTTGAAGGAAAATATCATGGTGGGTAAACAAATTACTATCAAGCAATTCATAGAAAAGCAAATAATCATGTAGTTATCCAAGTCAATGATCATGTATATAGGCATCATGTCCATCTCAAGTAGACCGAAACGATTCTGCATCTACTACTATTACTCCACACATCGACCGACTCTGGCCTGCATCTAGAGTATTAAGTTCATGAAGAATAGAGTAACTCATTAAGTAAGATGACATGATGTAGAGGGATAAACTCAAGCAACATGATGAAAAAACCATCTTGTTACCCTTGATGGCAACAATACAGTACGTGCCTCGCTACCCCTACTATGTCACTTGGTGAGGACACCACTAGATTGAACCCAAAACCAAGCACTTTTCCCATTGCAAGAATTACCAATCTAGTTGGCCAAACCAAACCAATAACTTGAAGAGACTTCTAAGGATATGAAATCATGCATATAAGAATTCAGAGAAGATTCAAATAAGATTCATGGATAGTCTAAACATAAACCCACAATTCATCGGATCTTGACAAACACACCACAAAAGAGTATTACATCGGATAGATCTCCATGAAGATCATGAAGAACATGGTATTGAAGATCAAAGAGATAGAGGAAGCCATCTAGCTACTAGATATGGACCCGTAGGTCTGTGGTGGACTACGCATGCATCATCAGAGGGGTAATGGAGTTGATGTAGATGCCCTCCGTGATTGAAACCCCCTCCGATATATTACCAGAAAAGGCTCCCAGATTGGATCTCTCGGGAACGGAGGTTTCTGGCGGCGGATACGTATTTTCATGGCTCCCTTTCATGTTGGGGGAATATTTGGGTATTTATAGGACGAAGAATAGAGTTAGGAGACCTTCCAGGAGACGGCAAGCCTGCCAAGCGCGGGCAGGGGGGTTGGTTGCGCCTACCAGGCTTCTGATCTCCTGGTAGATCCCCTGGCGTGCACTCCAAGCCTGGTTGATTTGTTTCCTTCAAGAAAAAATCATTCCGAATATTTTATTTTGTTTGGACTCCATTTAATATCCCATATCTGCAAAACCCAAAAACAAAGAAAAAACAGAAACTGGCACTAGGCTCTAGATTAATAGGTTAGTCACAAAAATAATATAGAATAGCATATGAATGCATATAAAACATCCAAAACAGATAATATAATCGCATGACATCGTCAAAAATTATAGATACGTTGGAGACGTATCATACACCCATTGTCATATTGCTTTGGAATAGCTCATTACATTGATCGTAAAGAATAGGTTTGAGGTGGTTCTACTACCTACAACAATTTCATCTTATGTTCTCTTCTACTTATGAACTTTGAAGTGATTCTTTGTTCAACTTTGAGGGATGATCATATGATTCTATTATGTTAGCATTGTTGATAGATTGCACTAGTGAAAGTATGAACCCCATGCCTTCTTTCCAAGGATTACAACACCTTTTATGCTCACTTTTATTAGTTGTTACCTTGTTGTTTTTATATTTTCAGATTAAAAAACCTATATCTACTATCCATATTGCACTTGTATCACCATCTCTCCGCCAAACTAGTGCACATATATAATTTTCCATTGTATTGGGTGTGTTGGTGACACAAGAGATTTCGTGTATTTGATTGCAGGGTTGTTTGAGATAGACTATATTCATCCTACACCTCCCATGGATTGATGAGCCTTAGGTCATACACTTGAGGGAAATTAGTTGTTTTCCTACAAAACTCCGCACTTGGAGGCCGAAGAACGTCTACAAGAATAAAGTTGTGTTGTAGACATCAAACCTCGCCCTGCTCAGGCTGTGGTCAGATTTCATCTTCAGAAACCCTCCACTCGATGTGATATTGAGCCGGCAGAAAACCATCTCGTTCCAATTCTTGAAGTTGAAGTTTGTACAGTTGGGACTTAGCCCAGTTCACTTGTTTTTGTTGTTACATGGATAATTCATTAGTAAGCTTGGCAGTTTTCTTTCCCTTGGAGGCCATAGCTTTTGAACGCATAAGCCGGTTGAAATACAAAGCGAAATTAAAAAAGGAAGAGTCGGTGTGAACTAATACACGTTGAGGTAAAAACGTCTGAAAGCAACAATTTGGAGGCAAGCGGATCGCAGCTAGAAGGCTGGACCGCAGACGAACACTGTCAAGGAAAGAGGCAAGTAGGCTATGTTTTCAGCAGGCAGCTTACGAGCAAAACTTATTGATACGTCCATTTTGCATCATGCTTTAATATTGATATTTATTGCATTATGGTCTGTTATTATACGTTATGCTACAATACTTATGCCTTTTCTCTCTTATTTTACAAGGTTTACATGAAGAGTGAGAATGCCGCAGCTGGAATTCTGGACTCGGAAAGGAGCAAATCTGAGAGACCTATTCTGCACAACTCCAAAAGTCCTGAAAAGTTATGGAGAATTGTTTTGGAATATATAAAAATATTGGGTGAAACAAATACCAGAGGGGCCCACCAGGAGGTCACAAGCCTGCCAGGCGCGGCCACCCCCTGGCCGCACCTAGGTGGCTTGTGACACACCTGGCAGGTCCCCGATGCCCATCTTCTTATATATGAAGGGTTTTGACCTGGAAAAAAAAATCATAAGAGAGCTTTCGGGCCGAAGCGCCGTCTCGAGGCGGAACTTGGGCAGAACAAATCTAGAGGTCCGGCGAAGCTATTCTGCCGAGGAAACTTCCCTCCCAGAGGAGGAAATCGAAGCCATCGGCATCACCAATGATCCTCTCATTGAGAGGGGGGGGTCAATCTCCATCAACATCTTCATCAGCACCATCTCCTCTCCAAACCCTAGTTCATCTCTTGTATCCGATCTTTGTCTCGAACCTCGGATTGGTACATGCGGGTTGCTAGTAGTGTTGATTACTCCTTCTAGTTGATTCTAGTTGGTTTACTTGGTGGAAGATCATATGTTCAGATCCTTTATGATAATTAATACTCCTTTGATCATGAATATGCTTTGTGAGTAGTTACGTTTGTTCCCGAGGACATGGTATAAGTCTTGTTATAAGTAATCATGTGAATTTGGTATTCGTTCGATATTTTGATGAGATGTATGTTGTCTCTCCTCTAGTGGTGTTATGTGAACATCGACTACATAACACTTCACCATTATTTGGGCCTAAGGGAAGGCATTGGGAAGTAATAAGTATATGATGGGTTGCTAGAGTGACAGAAGCTTAAACCCTAGTTTATGTGTTGCTTCGTAAGGGGCTGATTTGGATCCATATATCTCATGCTATGGTTAGATTTATGTTAATTTTTCTTTCATAGTTGCGGATGCTTGCAAGAGAGGTTAATCATAAGTGGGAGACTTGTCCAAGTAAGGGCAGCACCCAAGCACCGGTCCTCCCACATATCAAATTATCAAAGTAACGAATGTGAATCAAATGAGCATGATGAAAACTAGCTTGATGGAAATTCCCATGTGTCCTCGGGAGCACTTTACTTTATAGAAGAGTTTCTCTAGGCCTGTCCTTTGCTACAAAAAGGATTGGGATACCTTGTTGCACCTTTGCTACACTTGTTACTTGTTACTCGTTACCAATTATCTTATCACAAAACTGTCTGTTACCGATAATTTCAGTGCTTGTAGAGAATACCTTACTCAAAACTGCTTGTCATTTCCTTCTGCTCCTCGTTGGGTTCGACACTCTTACTTATCTCAAAGACTACGATATATACCCTATACTTGTGGGTCATCACTTATTAATACACGGTAAAGTAACCGGCCCTTTCGAAGAATGTCAGTAGGTCACGGAGACAAACACTATCTGACGACTTCAAACAATTTTTACGGATCTAATGATGGAATAAAAATTACTGAGAAAAATAGATATGGAACCTCGCATCCCGGTGTCATTGGATTACATTGATCAGAGCAAGCTAGATCTAAATTTATAGCATGGATAACACTCTTCCGGATCTAAGGCATGGATTTAGAAGATCCAAACCAGCAGAAATAGCATCTTTCAATCTAGAAATACCAAAGAAAACAAAGATATTCGAGGAACAACGATGATCTACGAAGAACTCAAAAGCCCTAGTAACAGCAAGCAGAGGAACGCACCAAATATGAGAACAACGGCGGCGGTCGAGCTTGCGGCTAAAGATGAACTCTAGTGCCACCATAGCCGCTCCGTCAAGGGAGAAATTCCTTCGGGTATGATAGAGAAACTCCTGGCTAATCCTTATGCAGGAGATGGAACACTACATCCTAATTTGCATCTAATCTATGTGGATGAAGTTTGTGGATTATTTAAGCTTGCAGCTCTGCACAAGTATCACGTCAAGAAGAAGGTCTTTCCTTTAGCTTTGAAGGAGAAGGCATTGACATGGTATAGGCTATGTGATTATATTGGATCATGGAGCTACAACCGATTGAAAATGGAATTTCATCAGAAGTTCTCTCCTATGCATCTAGTTCATCGTGATTGGAATTATATTTATAATTTTTGGCCTCATGAAGGAGAAAGAATCGCTCAAGCTTGGTAGAGGCTTAACTCAATGTCATATGCATACCCCAATCATGAGCTCTCGAGAGAAATTATTATTCAGAATTTTTATGCACAGCTTTCTCGTAATGATCAATCCATGCTCGATACTTCTTGTACTGTTTCCTATATAAAGAAAGATATTGACTTCAAACGGGATTTATTCGAAAGAATTAAACGCAACTCTGAAGATTGGGAACTCGATGAAGGTAAGGAGTCAGGTATAAACCTTAAGTTTGATTGTGTTAAAACCTTTGTAGACACTGATGCTTCTCATGAACTTAGCACTAAATATGGACTTGACTCTGAGATAGTAGCTTCTTTCTGTGAATCTTTTGCTGCTCATGTTGATCTCCCTAAGGAGAAGTGGTTTAAATATCATCCTCCCATTGAAGTGAAAGTAGTTGATGTTGGAAATATGCCCTATAGGCAATAAATAAAGTGTTTATTATTATATTTCCTTATTCATGATAATTTTTTATTATCCATGCTATAATTGTATTGATTGGAAACACATTGCATGTGTGGATAAATAGACAACACTTTATCCCTAGTATGCCTCTAGTGAACTAGCTCGTTGATCAAAGATGGTCAAGGTTTCCTAGCCATTGACATGTGATGTCATTTAATAACAGGATCACATCATTAGGAGAATGATGGGATGGCCAAGACCCAAACTATAAACGTAGCATACGACTGTGTCAGTTTATTGCTACAATTTTATGCATGTCAAGTATGTGTTCCTATGACCATGAGATCATGCAACTCACGAACACTGGAGGAGTGCCTTGTGTGTATCAAACATCACAACGTAACTGGATGACTATAAAGGTTCTCTACAGGTATCTCCGAGGGTGTCTGTTGGGTTGGCATGGATCAAGACTTGGATTTGTTACTCCGTGTGACGGAGAGGTATCTTAGGGCCCACTCGGTAATACAACATCACAATAAGCCTTGCAAGCAATGTGACTAAGTGTTAGTCACAGGATCTTGTATTATGGAACGAGTAAAGAGGCTTGCCGGTAACGAGGTTGAACTAGGTATGGAGATACCGACGATCGAATCTCGGGCAAGTAACATACCGAAGAACAAAGGGAACATCATACGGGATTAATTGAATCCTTGACATTGAGGTTCGACCGATAAAGATCTTCATAGAATATGTAGGAACCAATATGGGCATCCAGGTCCCGCTATTGGTTATTGACCGTAGAGGTGTCTCGGTCATGTCTACATAGTTCTCGAACCCGCAGGGTCTGCACACTTAAGGTTCGATGACATTTCGGTAGTATAGAGTTATGCATGGTGGTGACCGAAGGTTGTTCGGAGTCCCGAATGAGATCCCGGACATCACGAGGCGCTCCGGAATGGTCCGAAGGTAAATATTGCTATATAGGAAGTCCTATTTTGGTCGCCGGAAAAGTTTTGGGCTCATCGGTAGTGTACCGGGGGACCATCGAGAGAGGTATTTCTACCCAAGAGGCTAAATGGGATGTGGGAGGACTAATACCATCCCTTAGTGGGATGGCAAAAGTCCCACACAAGGCCCATGCAGCTGGGAAGAGATTCCTAAGTGGAAAAGGTGGAAAAAGGCAAAAAGGATGGAAATAAGGAAGGAGCCCTAATCCTACTAGGAGTGGAGGAGGAGGACTCCTCCTCTCCACTTCGGCCGAAGCCTAGAGTGGCTAGCCCTTGTGCCAAGCCTCCTCCTCCTCTCTTCCTATATATACTAGAGGGTTTTAGGGTTTTGGTGCAAGATTTTCAGCCACGTGCAACCCTACCCTCTAGTTCGTAGTTTCTCCTCTAGATCGGTTTCGGCTGTGCTTAGGCAAAGCCCTGCTGAGATTACTCCACCACCATCGCCGCAGCGCCGTCATGCTTCCATAGAAATCGTCTACCTCTCCGCTCCCTCATTCTGGATCAAGAAGGTGGAGATCGTCATCAAGCCGTACGTGTGCTGAACGCGGAGGTGTCGTCCGTTCGGTGCTAGATCGGGACAGATCATGATTGGATCGCGGAACCTCGGCGATTTGGATCACGAATACGTTCAACTACATCGACCGCATTTCTTAATGCTTCCCGCTTAGCGATCTACAAGGGTACATAGATCCACTCTCCCTCTCGTAGATGCTCATCACAATGGATAGATCTTGCGTGTGCGTAGGAAATTTTTTGTTTCCCATGCAACGTTCCCCAAAAGTGGCATCATGAGCTAGGTCTATGTGTAGATGAGATCTCGAGTAGAACACAAAGAGTTTTTGGGCGTTGATGCTTAGATTGCTTCCTCCCTTGGTCGTGTTTTGGTTTAGCGGTATTGTGGGATGAAGCGGCCCGGACCAACCTTACTCGTACGCTCACAAGAGACCGGTTCCATCAACTGACGTGTAACTTCGTTGCACAAAGATGGCTGGCGGGTGTCTGTTTCTCCTACTTTAGTTCGATCAGATTCGATTAAGGCGGTCCTTGAGAAGGTTGAAAAGCAACTTATGTATCACCGTTGTGGTTTATGCGTAGGTGAGAATTGTTCTTGCTTGATACCCGTAGCAGCCACGTAAAACATGCAACAACAATTAGAGGACGTCTAACTTGTTTTTGCAGGGTATGTTGTGATGTGATATGGCCAATTACATGATGAGATATATGTGATGTATGAGATGATCATGTATTGTATAGAATATCACGACTTGCATGTCGATGAGTACGGCAACCGGCAGGAGCCATAGGGTTGTCTTTAATTATTGTATGACCTGCGTGTCAATCATTAAGCGCTATGTAATGCTTTACTTTATCGCTAAACGGTAGCAATAGTAGTAGAAGCATGGTGGGCGTGACAACCACGATGGAGACACATTGATGGAGATCATGGTGTCATACCGGTGACGATGGAGATCATGCCGGTGCTTTCAACATGGAGATCAAAAGCACAAGTTCATGGCCATATCATGTCACTTCATATTTGCATGTGATGTTAATCCTTTTATGCACCTTGTTTTTCTTAGGACGACGGTAGCATATAAGGTGATCCCTCACTTAAATTTCAAGATGAATTTTGTTCTCCCCGAGTGTGCACCGTTGCAAAAGTTCATCGTGTCGAGACACCACGTGATGATTGGGTGTGATAGACTCTACGTTCACATACAACGGGTGCAAGCCAGTGTTGCACATGCAGAACACTCGGGTTAAACTTGACTAGCCTAGCATGTACAGACATGGCCTCAGAACACAAGAGACCGAAAGGTTGAACATGAGTTGTATAGTAGATATGATCAACATGATGATGTTCACCATTGAAACCACCTCAACTCACATGATGATCAGACTTGAGTTGGTGAATTTGGATCATTGACACTCAGATGACCCGAGGGATGTCAATTTGAGTGCGAGATTTAGTAATTTGATTAACTAAACTCATTATCTTAAACAATAGTCTAAGTAATCTTTGCATATTTATGTTGTAAATCAATGGCTCGCGCAGTAGCACCCCTGAGTTTTAATGTGTTCCTAGAGAAAGCTAAGTTGAAAGATGATGGAAGTAACTTTGTTGACTGGGCCCGTAATCTGAGGATTATCCTCATGGCTTCCCAGAAATCATATATCCTTGATGCATCGCTTGGTGACCAACCCGAAGACATGTCATCCGAGGACGTTAAGAACGCTTGGGAGGCACGTTCTGGGGATTACTCAATAGTTCAGTGTGCAATGTTGTATGGCTTAGAACCGGGACTACAAAGACGTTTTGAACGTCATGGAGCATATGAGATGTTCCAGGAGTTGAATTTAATCTTTCAGAAGAATGCTCGGATCGAGAGGTATGAGACCTTTGATAAGTTCTATGCTTGCAAAATGAAGGAGAACGGATCTATCAGTGAACATATACTCAGAATGTCTAGGTATTCGACTCATTTGGAGGAGTTGGGAATGCCCCTTCCGGCAGAGGCGATCACTGACAGAGTTCTTCAATCACTGCCACCTAGCTACAAGAGCTTTGTGATGAACTATAACATGCTCGGGATGAACAAGTCAGTCGACGAGCTGTTTGCGATGCTAAAAGTCGTTGAGTCTGAAATTCAGAAAGAACATCAAGTGTTGATGGTCAATAAAACCATTAGTTTCAAGAAGAATGGCAAGGGCAAGGGAAAGAAGGGTAAATCCAAGAAGGATGGCAAAGCAGTTGCTACTCCTGTAAAGAAGCCCAAGGCTGGACCCAAGCCAAAAACTAAATGCTTTCATTGCAAGGGAGTTGGTCACTGGAAGTGGAACTGCCCCAAGTACCTGGCGGACAAGAAGGCGGCCAACAACAAACAAGGTATATATGATATACATGTTATTGATGTGTACCTTACTAGCTCTCGTTGTAGTGCCTGGGTATTTTATAGCGGTTCGGTTGCTCACATTTGCAACTGAAAACAGGAACTGCAGAATAGACGAAGGCTGGCGAGGGACGAAGTGACGATGCGCGTGGCAAATGGTTCCAAGGTTGATATGATCGCCGTCGGCACGCTCTCTCTTCGATTACCATGAGGATTAGTGATGAACCTGAATAATTGTTATTTAGTGCCTGCGTTAGGCATGAACATTATACCTGGATGTTGTTTATTGCAAGATGGTTACTCATTTAAATCAGAGAATAATGGTTGTTCTATTGATATGAGTAATATCTTTTATGGTCATGCACCCAATGTGAGGGGTTTATTCATATTGAATCTTTATAGTGATGATACACATGTTCATAACATTGATGCCAAAAGATGCAGAGTTGATAATGATAGTACCACTTTCTTGGGGCACTGCCGTTTGGGTCATATTGGTGTAAAATGCATGAGGAAGCTCCATGCTGATGGACTTTTGCAGTCACTTGATTTTGAATCACTTGACACATGTGAACCATGCCTCATGGGCAAGATGACTAAAACGTCGTTCTCTGGAACAATGGAACGGGCAAGTGACTTGTTGGAGATCATACATACTGATGTGTGCGGTCCAATGAATGTTGCAGCGTGCGGTGGAAATCATTATTTTCTCACCTTCACTGATGACTTAAGTAGATATGGGTATATTTACTTAATGAAACATAAGTCTGAAACGTTTGAAAAGTTCAAGCAATTTCGAGTGAAGTTGAGAATCATCATAACAAGAAGATCAAATTCCAATGATCTGATCGAGGAGGTGAATATCTGAGTTATGAGTTTGGTAGTCACTTAAGACAATGTGGAATTGTTTCACAGTTGACACCGCCTGGAACACCACAACGTAATGGTGTGTCCGAACGTCGTAATCAAACCTTATTAGATATGGTGCGTTCTATGATGTCTCTTGCTGATTTGCCACTATAGTTTTGGGGTTATGCATTAGAGACAACTGCATTCACTTTAAATAGGGCACCATTGAAATCCGTTGAGATGACACCATATGAATTGTGGTTTGGTAAGAGGCCAAAGTTGTCGTTTCTTAAAGTTTGGGGATGTGATGCTTATGTCAAAAAGCTTCAGCCTGAAAAGCTGGAACCCAAAGCGGAGAAATGCGTCTTCATAGGATACCCGAAAGAGACAGTTGGGTATACCTTCAATCTCACATTCTAAGGCAAAGTGTTTGTTGCTAAGAACGGAACATTTCTTGAGAAAGAGTTTCTCTCAAAAGAATTGAGTGGGAGGAAAATAGAACTTGATGAGGTTGTTGAACCTTTACTTCAACCAGAAAGTAGCGCAACGCAAAAAGATGTTTCTGTGGAGCCTACAACAGTTGAAGAGGAAGTTAATGATGATGATCATGAAGCTTCGGATCAAGTTACTATTGAACCTCGTAGGTCGACAAGGGTGCATACTGCTCCTGAGTGGTACGACAACCCTGTCTTGGAGGTCATGTTGTTGGACAACAATGAACCTACGAGCTATGGAGGAGCGATGATGGGCCTGGATTCTGAGAAATGGTTAGAGCCCATGGAATCCGAGATGGGATCCATGTATGAAAACAAAGTATGGACTTTGGAAGTATTACCTGAAGGGCGAAAGGCCATTCAGAACAAATGGATCTTTAAGAAGATGACGGGTGCAGACAGTAATGCACCGTCTATAAAGCTTGACTTGTGGCAAAGGGTTTTTCACAAGTTCAAGGAGTTGACTACGATGAGACCTTCTCACCCGTAGAGATGCTTAAGTCCGTCAGAATCATGTTAGCAATAGCTGCATATTTTGACTATGAAATTTGGCAGATGGATGTCAAAACAACATTCCTCAACGATTTCCTTGAGGAAGAGTTGTATATGATGCAACCGGAAGGTTTTGTTGATCCAGAGAATGCTGACAAAGTTTGCAAACTCCAGCGATCCATTTATGGATTGGTGCAAGCATCTCGAAGTTGGAATAAGCGCTTTGATGAGGTGATAAAAGTGTTTGGGTTTATACAAGTTTATGGAGAAGCTTGTATTTACAAGAAAGTGAGTGGGAGCTCTATAGCTTTTCTAATATTATATGTAGATGACATATTGCTGATTGGAAACAATATAGAAATGCTGGAAAGCGTGAAAGAATATTTGAACAAGAGTTTTTCAATGAAGGACCTAGGAGAAGCTGCTTTCATATTAGGAATTAAGATCTATAGTGATAGATCAAGATGCTTAATAGCACTTTCACAGAGCACATACCTTGATAAAGTTTTGAAGAAGTTCAAAATGGATCAGTTGAAGAAGGGGTTCTTGCCTGTGTTACAAGGTGTGAAGTTGAGTAAGACTCAATGCCCAGTGATTGCAGAAGATATAGAGAAGATGAGTGTCATCCCCTATGCTTCAGCCATAGGCTCTATCAGGTATGCAATGCTATGCACAAGACCCGATGTCAGCCTTGCCATAAGTATGGCCGCAAGGTTTCAAAGTGATCCTGGAATGGAGCACTGGACGGCGGTCAAGAATATCCTTTAGTACCTGAAAAGGACTAAGGAGATGTTTCTCGTTTATGGAGGTGATGAAGAGCTCGTCGTAAAGGGTTACGTCGATGTAAGCTTTGACACTGATCCGGATGACTCTAAGTCGTAAACCGGATACATATTTATTCTCAACGGGGGAGCGATAAGCTGGTGCAGTTCCAAGCAAAGCGTCGTAGCCGATTCTACATGCGAGGCGGAGTACATCGCAGCCTCGGAGGCAGCGAAGGAAGGTGTCTAGATGAAGCAGTTCATGACAGATCTTGGAGTAGTGCCCAGTGAACTGAATCCAATGACTCTGTTCTGTGACAACACTGGTGCCATTGCTCTGGCAAGGAACCAAGGTTTCACAAGAGGACCAGCCACGTAAAGCGACGCTTCAATTCCATCCACAATTACATCAAGGAGAAGGACATAAATATTTGCAAAGTGCAAATGGATCTGAATGTTGTAGACCCATTGACTAAATCTCTTCCAAGGGCTAAACATGATCAACACCAGAACTGCATGGGTGTTCGATTCATTACAATGTAAATCACATAGTGATGTGAACTAGATTATTGACTCTAGTGCAAGTGGGAGACTGTTGGAAATATGGCCTAGAGGAAATAAATAAATTGTTTATTATTATATTTCATTATTCATGATAATTGTTTATAATCCATGCTATAATTGTATTGATTGGAAACACATTGCATGTGTGGATAAATAGACAACACTTTGTCCCTAGTATGCCTCTAGTGAACTAGCTCGTTGATCCAAGATGGTCAAGGTTTCCTAGCCATTGACATGTGATGTCATTTGATAACGGGATCACATCATTAGGAGAATGATGGGATGGACAAGAGCCAAACTATAAATGTAGCATATGATCATGTCAGTTTATTGCTACAGTTTTCTGCATGTCAAGTATGTGTTCCTACGACCATGAAATCATGCAACTCACGGACACTGGAGGAGTGCCTTGTATGTATCAAACGTCGCAACGTAACTGGGTGACTATAAATATGCTCTACAGGTATCTCCGAGGGTGTCTATTGGGTTGGCATGGATCAAGACTGGGATTTGTTACTCCGTGTGACGGAGAGGTATCTCAGGGCCCACTCGGTAATACTGTTGGGAGACGTAGTAGTAAATCAAAAATTTTCCTACGTTCACCAAGATCTATCTATGGAGAAACCAGCAACGAGAGGGGAGAGATTGCATCTTCATACCTTTGAAGATCGCTAAGCGGAAGCGTTACAAGAACGCGGTTGATGGAGTCGTACTCGCAGCGATTCAGATCGCGGTAGATCCGATCAAGTGCCGAACGGACGGCACCTCCGCGTTCAACACACGTGCAGCCCGGTGACGTCTCCAACACCTTGATCCAGCAAGGAGGAAGGAGAGGTTGGGGAAGGGCTCCAACAGCAGCACGACGGCGTGGTGGTGGTGGAGTAGCAAGGTATTCCGACAGGGCTTCGCCTAAGCGCTGCGGAGGAGGAAGAAGAGAGGTAGGGCTTCGCCGTGAGAGAGAGAGATCAAATCCTGTCTCAAAACATCCAAAACCTCAAGTATATATAGGAGGAGGGACGTGGAGGGCTGGCTTGGCCTCTACTCCAAAGAGGAGATGGCCGGCCGACTTAAAGGGAGAGTCCACCTCCCACAAGGGAGGTGGATCTCCTCCTTTTAAATCCTTTTTGCCTTATCTCCTTATCTCCAGCCACATGGGCCTTTAGCAAAAGTCTTGCCCAGCCCAATAAGGGCTGGCACACTTTATCTAACAGCCCATGTGGTCCTTTGGTCGTCACACCCCTCCCGGGGGTCCTCCGGCACCCTCCCGGCACTCCCGGTACACTACCGATGAGCCCGAAAACTTTCCGGTGACCAAAACTGGACTTCATATATCAATCTTTACCTCCGGACCATTCCGGAGCTCCTCGTGACGTCCGGGATCTCATCCGGGACTCCGAACAACCTTCGGTAATCACGTATACCTTTTCCCTATAACCCTAGCGTCATCGAACCTTAAGTGTGTAGACCCTACGGGTTCGGGAGACACGTAGACATGACCGAGACACCTCTCCGGTCAATAACCAACAGTGGGATCTGGATACCCATGTTGGCTCCCACGTACTCCACGATGATCTCATCGGATGAACCACGATGTCAAGAATTCAATCAATCCCGTATACAATTCCCTTTGTCTATCGGTATGATACTTGCCCGAGATTCGATCGTCGGTATCCCCATACCTTGTTCAATCTCGTTACTGGCAAGTCTCTTTACTCGTTCCGCAATACATCATCCCGTGACTAACTCCTTAGTCACATTGAGCTCATTATGATGATGTCTTACCGAGTGGGCCCAGAGATACCTCTCCGTCACACGGAGTGACAAATCCCAGTCTCGATTCGTGCCAACCCAACAGACACTTTCGGAGATACCCGTAGCGTACCTTTATAGCCACCCAGTTACGTTGTGACGTTTGGCACACCCAAAGTATTCCTACGGTATCCGGGAGTTACACAATCTCATGGTCTAAGGAAATGACACTTGACATTGAAAAGCTTTAGCAAACGAACTACACGATCTTTGTGCTATGCTTAGGATTGGGTCTTGTCCATCACATCATTCTCCTAATGATGTGATCCCGTTATCAATGACATCCAATGTCCATGGCCATGAAACCGTGACCATCTATTGATCAACGAGCTAGCCAACTAGAGGCTTACTAGGGACATGTTGTGGTCTATGTATTCACACATGTATTATGGTTTCCGGTTAACACAATTATAGCATGAACAATAGACAATTATCATGAACAAGGAAATACAATAATAAACATTTTATTATTGCCTCTAGGGCATATTTCCAACAGTCTCCCACTTGCACTAGAGTCAATAATCTAGTTCACATCACCATGTGATTAACACTTACATCACCATGTGATCATATCATCATGTGATTAACACCCAATAAGTTCCGGGGTTTGTTCATGTTCTGCTCGTGAAAGAGGTTTTTAGTCAATGGGTCTGTGACATTCAGATCCGTGTGTACCTTGCAAACTTTCCATGTCATATTTGTAGATACTACTCCCACGCTCCACTTGGAGCTATTCCAAATGGCTGCTCCACTATACGTAGCCAGATTTCTACTAAGAGTCATCCGGATTGGAGTTAAAGCTTGCATCATCGTAACCCTTTATGATGAACTCTTTATCACCTCCATAATCGAGAAATATTTCCTTAGTTTTCAAGTTACTAAGGATAACTTTGACCATTGTCCAGTGATCCACTCTTGGATTACTCTTGTACCCCTTGACAGACTCATGGCAAGGCACACACAGGTGCGGTACACAGCATGGCATACTATATAGAGCCTATGGCTAAAGCATAGGAGATGACACTCATCTTTTCTTTATCTTCTGCCGTGGTCGGGTATTGAGTCTTACTCAATTTCACACCTTACAATACAGTCAAGAACTCCTTCTTTGACCCATCTATTTTGAACTCCTTCAAAAACTTGTCAAGGTATGTCTTCGTCGAAAAAACTTATCAAGCGAATTGATCTATCCCTATAGATCTTGATGCTCAATAAAATAGTAGCTTTATCTGGGTCTTCCTTTAAAAAAAAACTCTTTTCAAACAACCCTTCATGCTCTTCCAGAAATTCTACATCATTTCCGATCAATAATATGTCAACTACATATTCTTACAAGAAATTCTATAGTGCTCCCACTCACTTTCTTGCAAATACAAGTTTCTCATAAACTTTGTATAAACTTAAACACTTTGATCACCTCATCAAAGCATATATTCCAACTCCGAGATTCTTGCTCCAGTCCATAGAAGGATCGCTGGAGTTTGCATATTATTAGCATCCTTAGGATTGACAAAACCTTCTGGTTGTATCACATACAACTCTTCCTCACAGAAACCATTACGGAAACCTTGTTTTGTCATCCATCTGCCAGATTTCATAATCGAAAAATGCAGCAACTGCTAACAAAATTTTAATAGACTTTTAGCATCGCTACAGATGAGACAATCTCATTGCAGTCAACTCCTTGAACTTGGCGGAAACTTCTTTGCGACAAGTCGAGCTTTATAAACGGTGACATTTCACCATTAGCGTCTATGTTTATCTCAAAGGTCCATTTGTACTCAATGACCCGCCATTCAACAGGCAAGTCTACCAAAGTCCATACTTGGTTTTCATACATGGATCCTTTCTCGGATTTCATGGCTCCTAGCCATTTGTTGGAATCCGGGCCCACCATCGCTTCTCCATAGTTCGTAGGTTCATCGTTGTCCAACAACATGATTTCCAAGACAGGGTTGTCGTACTACTCAGGAGCAGTACG
The DNA here is from genome assembly GCA_022496015.1 of Hordeum marinum. Lineage (NCBI taxonomy): Eukaryota > Viridiplantae > Streptophyta > Magnoliopsida > Poales > Poaceae > Hordeum > Hordeum marinum. Next base: position 405,805,908 of record CM039672.1, on the reverse strand, counting down.
CGTCCTTGTCGACCTACGAGGTTCGATAGTGACTTGATCCGAAGCTTCATGATCATCATCATTAACTTCCTTTTCAACTAAGTAGGCTCTACAGAAACATCTTTCTGTGTTGCGCTATTCTCTGGTTGAAACAAAGGTTCAACAACCTTATCAAGTTCTATCTTCCTCCCACTCAATTCTTTCGAGAGAAACTCTTTCTCAAAAAGGACCCGTTCTTAGCAACAAACACCTTTTGCGCTTGGATCTGAGATAGAAGGTATACCCAATGTCTCATTAGGGTATTCTATGAAGATGCATTTGTCTGCTTTGAGTTCGAGCTCGCTAGGTGAAAAACCCATTTTCACATAAGCGTCGCAGCCCCAAACATTAAGAAATGACAGCTTAGGCTTCTGTCAAACCATAATTCTCACGGTGTCATCTCAACAGACTTAGATGGTGCCCTGTTAAAGTGAATGGATTTGTCTTTAATGCATAACCCCATAACGATAGTGGTAAAACGATAAGAGACATCATAGTACTCACTATATCCAATAGAGCACGACTACGACGTTCGAACACACCATCACACTATGGTGTTCCAGGAGGCGTGAGCTGTGAAACAATTTCCACATTGTCTAAAATTGCATACCAAACTCGTAACTTAGATATTCACCTCCATGATCATATCATAGACATTTATCTTCTTGTCACGATGATCTTTAACTTCACTCTGAAACTCCTTGAACCTTTCAAACATTTCAGATTCGTGTTTCATTAAGTAAATATCCCCATATTTACTCAAATCATCAGTGAAGGTAAAGAAAAACAACGATATCCACTGTGTGTTTCAACACTCATTGGACCACATACATCAACATGTATTAATTCCAATGAGCCACTTGCCCGCTCCATCATATTGGATGACGGGGTCTCAGTCATCTTGCCCAAGAGGCATGGCTCGCATGTCTCAACCGATTCGAAATCGAGTGAGTCAAAAAACATCCATCATCATGGAGTTTCTTCATGCGATTTATACCAATATGACATTACGTGGCAGTGCCACAAGCATGTGGTACTATCATTATTAACTTTGTATCTTTTGGTACCAATGTTATGAATATGTGTACTACTACGATCATGATTCGATAAACCATTTCGAGTGGGTGCATGACCATTGAAGGCATTATCCATGTAAACAGAATAACCATTATTCTCTAACTTATATGAATAACCGTATCGCACTAATCATGATCTAATCACGTTTATGCTCAACGCAAACACCAAATAACATTTATTTAGGTTTATCACAAATCCTGAAGGTAGAGAGAGCGTGCGATGGTGATCACATCAATCTTGGAAATACTTCCAACACACATCGTCACCTTTCACCTAGCTAGTCTCCATTTACTCCGTAGCTTTTATTTCGAGTTGCTAACACTTAGCAACCGAACCGGTATCTAATACCCAGGTGCTACTAGGAGTACCAGCAAGGTACACATCACTAACACGTATATCAAATATACTTCCATTGACATTACCAGCCTTCTTATCTACCAATCATCTAGGGTTTTTCCGCTTCAGCGAACATTCTCCTCATAACAGAAGCACTTAGTCTCGGGTTCGGGCTCAACCTTGGGTTTCTTCACTAGAGCAACAACTGGCTTGCCATTCCTGAAGTTTTTCCCTTCTTGCCCTTGCCCCTTTTGAAACTAGTGGTTTTCACTTAACCATCAACACTTGATGCTCCTTATTGATTTCTACCTTCGTGGTGTCAAACATCACGAACAACTCAGGGATCATCTTATCCATCCCTGGCATGTTATAGTTCATCACGAAGCTCTAGTAGCTTGGTGGCAGTGACTTGGAGAACTGCATTAATCACTATCTCATCTGGAAGATTAACTCCCACTTGATTCAAGTGATTGTAGCACCCAGACAATCTGAGAACACGCTCACCGATTAAGCTATTCTCCTTTATCTTGCAGGCAAAGAATCTTGTTGGAGGTCTCATACCTCTCAACATAGGCACGAGCTTGAGATCACAATCTCAGCTCCTAGAACATCTCATATGTTCTGTGACGTTCAAAACATTTTGAAGCCTCAATTCTAAGCCGTAATGCATGACGCATTGAACTATCACGTAGTCATCAAAAAGTGCCTGTCATATGTTCACAACATCTACAGACAACGCTTGAGGGAGTGATGCAGTTAGCGGTACATCAAAAACATAAGCTTTCTGTGCAGCAATGAGGACAATCCTCAGATCACGGACCCAGTCCGCATTATTGCTACCATCAACTTTCAACTTACTTTTCTCTAGGATTGTATCAATAAAACTGGGGAGCTACAACGCGAGCTATCTACGACATAATTTGCAAGGACATTTTTAGACTAAGTTCATGATAATTAAGTTCATTTAATCAAATTATTAATGAACTCCCACTTAGATAGACATCTCTCTAGTCTTCCAAGTGATACATGATCCATGTCAACTAGCCCGTGTCCGATCATCACGTGAGACGGACTAGTCATCCATGGTGAACATCTCTATGTTGATCGTATCTTCTATACGACTCATGTTCGACCTTTCGGTCTTCCGTGTTCCGAGGCCATGTCTGTACATGCTAGGCTCGTCAAGTCAACCTAAGTGTTTCGCATGTGTAAATCTGGCTTACACCCGTTGTATGCGAACGTTAGAACCTATCACACCCGATCATCACGTGGTGCTTCGGAACGACGATCCTTAGCAACGGTGCACAGTTAGGGTGAACACCTTTCTTGAAATTTTATTGAGAGATCATCTTATTTACTACCGTCGTTCTATGCAAATAAGATGTAAACATGATAAACATCACATGCAATCAATATAGTGACATGATATGGCCAATATCATTTTGCTCCTATGATCTCCATCTTCGGGGCACCATGATCATCACTGTCACCGGCACGACACCATGATCTCCATCATCATGATCTCCATCATTGTGTCTTCATGAAGTTGTCTCGCCAACTATTACTTCTACTACTATGGCTAACGCTTAGCAATAAAGTAAAGTAATTACATGGCGTTTATGATTGACACGCAGGTCATACAATAAATAAGACAACTCCTATGGCTCCTGCCGGTTGTCATAATCATCGACATGCAAGTCGTGAATCCTATTACAAGAACATGATCAATTCATACATCACAATGCATCACATCACATCCTTTGGCCATATCACATCACAAGGCACATGCTGCAAAAACAAGTTAGACGTCCTCTAATTTGTAGTTGCAAGTTTTTACGTGGCTGCTATAGGTTACTAGCAAGAACGTTTCTTACCTACGTCAACACCACAACGTGATTTGCCAATTGCTATTTACCCTTCATAAGGACCCTTTTCATCGAATCCGATCCGACTAAGGTAGGAGAGACAGACACCCGCTAGCCACCTTATGCATCTAGTGCATGTCAGGCGGTGGAACCGGTCTCACGTAAGCGTACGTGTAAAGTTGGTCCGGGCCGCTTCATCCCACAATACCGCCGAATCAAGATAAGACTAGTAGCGGCAAGCAAATTAACAAACTCGACGCCCACAACTGCTTTGTGTTCTACTCGTGCATAGATTCTACGCATAGACCTAGCTCATGATGCCACTGTTGGGAGACGTAGTAGTAAATCAAAAATTTTCCTACGTTCACCAAGATCTATCTATGGAGAAACCAGCAACGAGAGGGGAGAGATTGCATCTTCATACCTTTGAAGATCGCTAAGCGGAAGCGTTACAAGAACGCGGTTGATGGAGTCGTACTCGCAGCGATTCAGATCGCGGTAGATCCGATCAAGTGCCGAACGGATGGCACCTCCGCGTTCAACACACGTGCAGCCCGGTGACGTCTCCAACACCTTGATCCAGCAAGGAGGAAGGAGAGGTTGGGGAAGGGCTCCAACAGCAGCACGACGGCGTGGTGGTGGTGGAGTAGCAAGGTATTCCGACAGGGCTTCGCCTAAGCGCTGCGGAGGAGGAAGAAGAGAGGTAGGGCTTCGCCGTGAGAGAGAGAGATCAAATCCTGTCTCAAAACATCCAAAACCTCAAGTATATATAGGAGGAGGGACGTGGAGGGCTGGCTTGGCCTCTACTCCAAAGAGGAGATGGCCGGCCGACTTAAAGGGAGAGTCCACCTCCCACAAGGGAGGTGGATCTCCTCCTTTTAAATCCTTTTTGCCTTATCTCCTTATCTCCAGCCACATGGGCCTTTAGCAAAAGTCTTGCCCAGCCCAATAAGGGCTGGCACACTTTATCTAACAGCCCATGTGGTCCTTTGGTCGTCACACCCCTCCCGGGGGTCCTCCGGCACCCTCCCGGCACTCCCGGTACACTACCGATGAGCCCGAAAACTTTCCGGTGACCAAAACTGGACTTCCTATATATCAATCTTTACCTCCGGACCATTCCGGAGCTCCTCGTGACGTCCGGGATCTCATCCGGGACTCCGAACAACCTTCGGTAATCACGTATACCTTTTCCCTATAACCCTAGCGTCATCGAACCTTAAGTGTGTAGACCCTACGGGTTCGGGAGACACGTAGACATGACCGAGACACCTCTCCGGTCAATAACCAACAGCGGGATCTGGATACCCATGTTGGCTCCCACGTACTCCACGATGATCTCATCGGATGAACCACGATGTCAAGGATTCAATCAATCCCGTATACAATTCCCTTTGTCTATCGGTATGATACTTGCCCGAGATTCGATCGTCGGTATCCCCATACCTTGTTCAATCTCGTTACTGGCAAGTCTCTTTACTCGTTCCGCAATACATCATCCCGTGACTAACTCCTTAGTCACATTGAGCTCATTATGATGATGTCTTACCGAGTGGGCCCAGAGATACCTCTCCGTCACACGGAGTGACAAATCCCAGTCTCGATTCGTGCCAACCCAACAGACACTTTCGGAGATACCCGTAGCGTACCTTTATAGCCACCCAGTTACGTTGTGACGTTTGGCACACCCAAAGTATTCCTACGGTATCCGGGAGTTACACAATCTCATGGTCTAAGGAAATGACACTTGACATTGAAAAGCTTTAGCAAACGAACTACACGATCTTTGTGCTATGCTTAGGATTGGGTCTTGTCCATCACATCATTCTCCTAATGATGTGATCCCGTTATCAATGACATCCAATGTCCATGGCCATGAAACCGTGACCATCTATTGATCAACGAGCTAGCCAACTAGAGGCTTACTAGGGACATGTTGTGGTCTATGTATTCACACATGTATTATGGTTTCCGGTTAACACAATTATAGCATGAACAATAGACAATTATCATGAACAAGGAAATATAATAATAACCATTTTATTATTGCCTCTAGGGCATATTTCCAACAAATACAACATCACAATAAGCCTTGCAAGCAATGTGACTAAGTGTTAGTCATGGGATCTTATATTACGGAAGAGTAAAGAGACTTGTCGGTCACGAGGTTGAACTAGGTATGGAGATACCGACGATCGAATCTCGGGAAAGTAACATATCGAAGAACAAAGGGAACATCATACGAGATTAACTGAATCCTTGACATAGAGGTTCAACCGATAAAGATCTTCGTAGAATATGCAGGAACCAATATGGGCATCCAGGTCCCACTATTGGTTATTGACCGTAGAGGTGTCTCGGTCATGTCTACATAGTTCTCGAACCCGTAGGGTCTGCACACTTAAGGTTCAGTGACATTTCGGTGGTATAGAGTTATCCATGGTGGTAACCGAAGGTTGTTTGGAGTCCCGGATGAGATCCTAGACATCAGAGGAGCTCTGGAATGGTCCATAGGTAAAGATTGATATATAGGAAGTCCTATTTTGGTCGCCGGAAAAGTTTCGGGCTCATCGGTAGTGTACCGGAAGTGCCGGTAGTGTACCGGGCACCATCGGGAGAGGTATTTCGACCCAAGAGGCTAAATGGGTTGTGGGAGGACTAATACCAGACCTTAGTGGGCTGGCCAAAGTCCCACACAAGGCCCATGCGGCTGGGAAGAGATTCATAAGTGCAAAGGTGGAAAAAGGGAAAAAGGGTGGAAATAAGGAAGGAGTCCTAATCCTACTAGTAGTGGAGGAGGAGGACTCCTCCTCTCCACTTCGGCTGAAGCCTAGAGGGGCTGGACCTTGTGCCAAGCCTCTTCCTCCTCTCCTCCTATATATACTAGAGGGTTTAAGGGTTTTGGCACAAGATTTTCAGCCACGTGCAACCCTACCCTCTAGTTCGTAGTTTCTCCTCTAGATCGGTTTCAGCTAAGCTTAGGCGAAGCCCTGCTGAGATTACTCCACCACCATCGCCATAGCACCATCACGCTGCTGGAGAACTCGTCTACCTCTCCGCTCCCTCTTTTTGGATCAAGAAGGTGGAGATCGTCATCAAGTCGTACGTGTGCTGAACGCGGAGGTGCCGTCCGTTCGGTGCTAGATCGGGACAGATCGTGATTGGATCGCGGGACGCTCGGCAATTTGGATCGCAAAGACATTTGACTACATCAACCGCGTTTCTTAATTCTTCCCTCTTAGTGATCTACAAGGGTACGTAGATCCACTCCCTCTCGTAGATGCTCATCACCATGGATAGATCTTGCGTGTGCGTAGGAAATTTTTTGTTTCCCATGCAACATTCCCCAATAGTTGAACCTATTAAAGTTGTGGAAGAAACTATTATTTATAATGTTGATCTTGTTATTCCCGCTACTTATATTGAGAAACCACCTTTCCCTGTTAGAATAAAGGAACATGCTAAAGCTTCAACTGTGGTTTGTAAGAGCTATGTTAGAACACCTACACCTCCTGAACAAATTAAAGTTGGACCTATTATTGCTATGGTTAAAGATCTCTTGGTTGATAATATTGATGGGCATGTTAGTCATTTCTGTGATGAAGCTGCTAAAATTGCTAGACCTGATGATAAAGATAAACATAGACCTATTGTTGGCATGCTTGTTGTTTCTGTTAAAATAGGAGATCATTGTTATCATGGCTTATGTGATGTGGGTGCTAGTGTGAGTGCAATTCCCTTTACCTTATATCAAGAAATTATGAATGATATTGCACCAGCTGAGTTAGAGGAAATTGATGTTACCATTAAACTTGCTAATAGAGATACTATAGAACCAGTTGGGATTGTTAGAGATGTTGAATTCTTATGTGGGAAAATAAAATATCCTACTGATTTGCTTGTCCTTGGTTCCCCACAAGATGATTTTTGTCCCATTACATTTGGTATACCTTTCTTGAATACTGTTAATTCCATGATAGATTGTGAGAAGGAAATTGTTAATGTAGGTTTTGGGGATGCGTCTCATGAGTTTAATTTCTCTAAATTTCGTAGACAACCCCATGATAAAGAATTGCCAAGTAAGGATGAAATTATTGGTCTTTCTTCTATCGATGTGCCTCCTACTGACCCCTTAGAACAATATCTGCTAGACCATGAAAACGATATGCATATGAATGAAAGGAATGAAATAGATACGATTTTCTTTGATCAACACCCTATTTTGAAACATCACTTGCCTATTGAAATACTTGGGGATCCTCCTCCACCCAAGGGTGATCCCGTGTTTGAGCTTAAAAAATTACCCGATACTCTGAAATTTGCTCATCTTGATGAAAAGAAGATATATCCTATTATTACTAGTGCTAACCTTTCAGAGCATGAAGAAAATAGATTATTGAGAGCTCTGAGGAAGCACCGTGTTGCTATTGGATATACCCCTGATTATCTTAAGGGCATTAGTCCCACTCTATGTCAGCACAAAATTAATATGGAGCCCGATGCTAAACTAGTTGTTGATCACCAACGATGGTTAAATCCTAAAATGAAAGAAGTGGTAAGAAATGAAATATTAAAGCTTTTGGAGGCAGGTATTATTTATCCTATTGCTGATAGTAGATGGGTTAGTCCCGTTCATTGTGTCCCTAAGAAAGGAGATATTACCGTAGTTCCTAATGATAAAAACAAATTGATCCCACAAAGAATTGTTACAGGGTATAGAATGGTAATTGATTTTAGGAAATTAAATAAAGCTACTAGGAAAGATCATTACCCTCTATTTTTTATTGATCAAATGCTAGAAAGACTATCCAAACACACACATTTTTTGCTTTGTAGACGGTTATTCTGGTTTCTCTCAAATACCCGTGTCAAAACAGGACCGAGAGAAGACCACTTTTATTTGCCCTTTCTGTACCTTTGCTTATAGACGTATGCATTTTGGTTTATGCAATGCACTGCTACCTTTCAAAGATGTATGACTTCTATATTCTCTGATTTTTGTGAAAGGATTGTTGAGGTTTTCATGGATGATTTTTCCGTTTACGGAGCTTCTTTTGATGATTGTTTGAGAAACCTTGATAGAGTTTTCCAGAGATGCGAAGAAACTAATCTTGTCTTGAATTGGGAGAAGTGCCACTTTATGGTGAATGTAGGTATTGTATTGGGACACAAAATCTCCGAAAGAGGTATTAAAGTTGACAAAGCCAAAGTTGATGCTGGAAAAAATGTCGTGTCCTACGGATATGAGAGGTATAAGAAGTTTCCTTGGTCATGCTGGTTTCTATAGGAGGTTTATTAAAGATTTCTCTAAGATTTATAGGCCTCTCACTAAACTTTTCCAAAAAGATGTTCCATTCGTTTTTTATGATGATTGTGTAGAAGAATTTGAAATTCTTAAGAATGCCTTGATTTCTGCACCTGTTGTTCAACCACCTGATTGGAACTTACCCTTTGGAATTATGTGCGATGCTAGTGATTATGCCGTTGGTGTTGTTCTAGGACAAAGAGTTGACAATAAATTAAATGTTATCCCTTATGCTAGTAAAACTCTAGACAACACTCAAAGAAACTATGCTACCATTGAAAAGGAATTTTTAGCAGTTGTGTTTGCTTGTGATAAGTTAAGACCTTATATTGTTGATTCCAAAGTAACTGTTCACACTAATCATGTTGATATTAAATATCTTATGGAAAAGAAAGATGCTAAACCTAGATTTATCAGATGGGTCCTTCTGCTACAAGAATTTGACTTGCATATTGTTGATAGAAAGGGTGTTGATAACCCCGTAGCGGATAACTTGTCTAGGTTAGAAAATGTTCTTGATGACCCACTACCTATTCATGAAAGTGTCCTGATGAACAATTAGCTGTCATAAACGCTTCGTGTAATGCTCCTTAGTATGATGATTATGCTAATTACATTGTTGCTAAATTTATATCGGCTAGTTTCACATACCAACAAAAGAAAAATTCTTCTATGATTTAAGACATTACTTTTGGGATGATCCACACCTTTATAAAGGATTAGATGGTGTTATTAGACGTGTACCTGAGCATGAACAGGAACAAATCCTATTCAAGTGTCATTTTGAGGCCTACATAGGACACCACACTAGAGATAGAACTGCACACAAGGTATTACAATCTAGGTTTTATTGGCCTACTCTATTCAAGGATGCTCGTAAGTTTGTCTTGTCATGTGATGAATGTCAAAGAATTGGAAATAATAGTAGACGTCAGGAAATGCCTATGAATTACTCTCTTGTTATTGAACCATTCGATGTCTGGGGTTTTGATTATTTTGGACCTTTTCCAATGCCCAACGGGTATACTCATATTCTAGTTGATGTTGATTATGTTACTAAGTGGGTAGAAGCTATTCCAACTAGTAGTGTTGATCCATAAACCTCTATTAAAATGCTGAAATAAGTTATTTTCCCTAGATTTGGAGTCCCTAGATATTTAATGACTGATGGTGGTTCACACTTTATTCATGGCGCCTTCCGTAAATTGCTTGCTAAGTATTACATTAATCATAGAATTGCATCTCCTTACCATCCCTGGTCTAGTGGTCAAGTAGAATTAAGCAATAGAGAAATTAAATCGATCTTGCAAAAGACTGTTAATAGATCTAGAAACAATTGGTCTAAGAAACTTGACGATGCATTATGGGCTTATAGAACTGCTTACAAAAATCCTATGGGTATGTCTCCGTATAAAATGGTGTATGTTAAAGCATGTCACTTACCTCTAGAACTAGATCATAAAGCTTATTGGGCAATCAAAGAGCTCAATTATGATTCGAAACTTGCTGGTGAGAAGAGGTTATTCGACATTAGCTCACTTCATGAATGGAGAACCCAGGCCTATGAGAATGCCAAGTTGTTTAAAGAAAAGGTTAAGAGATGGCATGATAGAAGGATACAAAAGCGTGAATTCAATGTGGGTGACGATGTCTTGCTATACAATTCTTGTTTAAGATTTTTTGCAGGAAAACTTCTCTCTAAATGGGAAGGGCCCTACATTGTCGAGGAAGTATATTGTCTCGGTGCCATCAAGATCAACAATGCCGAAGGCACAAATCCGAAGGTGGTAAACATGTAAAGAATCAAACATTATATCTCAGGTACTCCCATAAATGTTGAAACCAATATTATCAATACCATAACTCTGGAGGAGTATATTAGGGAGACCTACCAGAACGTTTCAGACTCCGAAAAGGAATAGTTATGAGGTATGGTAAGCAAACCGACTCCAAAACTTTCCCAATAGCATTTATCTCGATTTTGGAATATTTAATAAATTAGGAAAATTTAAAGTAGTCCAAAAGATGCACGAGGAGGTGACAAGCCTGCCAGGCACGTCCACTCCCTAGCCGCGCCTAGGTAGCTTGTGACCACCTCGTGCACCCTCTAGACTCCGTTTTCTTGTGGTATACTCCTCTGGGTCGGTATAATTCATTATATAATCTCCTGAAGGCCTAGACTTTCGTATCACGACAATACCTCATGTTTTTATTTTGAGCTGTTTCTGTAGCAGATTTAGAGCAAGATGTCTTCCCAAGAGTCTGATGGGGAGAGCTACATATCGCATTATCTTGCCAATCCCAAGCTCTATGGGGACCTAGATCCTTATGGATTATTCTCGGTGGATGCACAAGAAGACAAGTATGGGGAAGACAACTCAGATGAATAGGAGACTCCCCTGCCTCAACTAGGAGATATGCACATGGAGTTCAGGAAATCAAACCTCCCAAACACGAGGAGAAAACCCAAGGTTCTATTTATCCCTTCTCGTTTTCTGCAGGAGAGCAAGGAAGAATTATGTCAAAGGACATTGAAGCTCGAGCAAGAAGTAGACGATCTGAGGGAACAAAACTTTATGCTTAAGAGGAAACTAAACAAGCTTAAAGATCCTACTCCACCACCATCACCTCTGAAGAAGGACATCTAAAAACATGGGTATGGGCACTCCCCTTGGCTTGTGCCAAGCTTGGGGGAGGTGCCCCGGTATCATATCACCATCACCTTTTTCTTTTCTTGTTTTTCTTAGTCCGATCCTTTTGGTTATATCTTGATCTAGTAGAATAACATTTTAGTATGATCTAGCTTTGAGTTTTTGCTTTTTGTTCCCCTTATGTAGCGAGTCTGAGAGTTATATAATGAAAAGTAGTTTTGATATGAGGGATTTGCTTGCTTGCTATGATCTTGAGAAAAATAAGTAAGAAATAAAAGAAGAATAGAATAAAAGCAAAGAGTATATATGATGATCTTATGGGGAGTGATGACTTCACATATAAGAAGTGTGTCAGTTGAAATTTGTTGGGAGTTGACAAACATAGCGATTGGTCATTGGGGAAATTAAAAGGAAGTAATAAAGAAAGAGAGGTTCACAAATAAATATAATATCTTGGACATCTTTTATGACTCTGAGCACTCATCAAAGTATTATATGCTAAGAAGTTGATGTTGGACAAGGAAGACAAGATAATGGGTTATGTTTGCTAATTTTTGAACAAAAGTTATATTGTTATAGATACTCCAACATGTAGTGCTTGCTTCCATCTCATATTAGCCAAAACTTTCGCACCAAGTAGAGATGCTACTTGTGCATCCATATACCCTCAACCCAGTTTTGCCATGTGAGTCCACCATACCTACCTATGGATTGAGTAATATCCTTCAAGTAAGTTGTCATCGGTGCAAAAAGCAATAAGAATTGCTCCTAAATATGTATGATCTTTGATTGTAAAGGAAAATAAGTGTTGTACGAACTTGTGATAGTAAAGAAATAAAAGCGACGAACTGCATAATAAAGTTTGCTATCACAAAGGGCAATAAAACGCGACATTCCTTTGCATTAAGGTTTTGCACATCCAAAAACAAAAAGCGCATGACAACCTCTGCTTCCCTCTGCGAAGGGCATATCTGTTACGTTTACTTTTTAAGTACTTACCTTTATACAAGAGTCATGGTGATCTTCACCACTTCCTATATTTTGCATTTTTCTCTTGGCAAGCATTATGTGTTGGGGAATGATCTAAACACATATATCCACTCGGAGGTGGGTGATCATGAGTTATTATTGTTGACATCACCATTGAGATGAGTAGTTGGGAGGCAAAACAATAAGCCCCTATCTTTCTTTGTGTCCGATTGAAGCTTTGATCTCATCAGTACCGCGTGAGTGTTAGAAATTGTGAAACACTAAAAGATGATTGAGTATGTGGATTTTCTTTACAAGCTCTTATATTGACTCTTTCCGATGTTATGATAAATTGCAAATTGCTTCAATGACCAAGAGCATAGTTTTTTAGTTGTTAATAAAGTTCTTGGTTCATACTTTTACCCTAAGAATTAATTGTTACTCCAGCATAAGAAATTATATATCAATAAGTATTGTTGTCCTATAGATGATCATGATGCCCTCATGTCCGTATTTCATTTTATCGACACCTCTATCTCTAAACTTGTGGACATATTTATCGATCTCGGCTTTCGCTTGAGGAGAAGCAATGTCTAAGCTTGGGGGAGTTGATACGTCCATTTTGCATCATGCTTTTATATTGATACTTATTGCATTGTGGGCTATTATTATATGTTATGGTACAATACTTATGCCTTTTCCCTCTTATTTTACAAGGTTTACATGAAGAGGGAGAATGCCGGCAGCTGGAATTCTGGACTGGGAAAGGAGCTAATCTGAGAGACCTATTCTACACAACTCCAAAAGTCCTGAAAAGTTAGGGAGAACTGTTTTGGAATATATAAAAAATATTGGGCGAAAAAAATACCATAGGGGGCCATGAGGAGGTCACAAGCTTGCCAGGCGCAGCCACCCCCTAGCTGCGCCTAGGTGGCTTGTGACCCACCTAGCAGGTCCCCGACGCCCATTGATAACCCACAATTATAGGGGATCGCAACAATTTTCGAGGGTACAGTATTCAACCCAAATTTATTGATTCAACACAAGCGGAGCCAAAGAATATTCTCTAGTATTAGCATCTGAGTTATCAATTCAACCACACCTGAAAGACTTAATATCTGCAGCAAAGTGTTCAGTAGCAAAGTAATATAGTAACAACGGTAATAGTGGCAAAGTGATAGTAGCAGTTTTGTAGTGATTGTAACAGTAACAACGGAAAAGTAGCTGAGCGAAGATCAATATATCGAAAGCTCGTAGGCAATGGATCAGTGATGGATAATTATGTCGGATGGCATTCATCATGCAACAGTTATAACATAGGGTGACACGAAACTGGGCCCAATTCGTCAATGTAATGTAGGCATGTATTCCATATATGGTCATACGTGCTTATGGAAAAGAAGTTGCACGACATCTTTTGTCGTACCCTCCCTTGGCAGTGGGGTCCTATTGGAAACTAAGGGATATTAAGGCCTCCTTTTAATAGAGAACCGGACCAAAGCAATAGCACTTAGTGAATACATGAACTCCTCAAACTACAGTAATCACCGGAAAGAATCCCAGTTATTGTCACCCTGGGGGATGCGGATCATAACTCGTAATAGGTGTCTACAACTTTCAAGATAGGATGAAGAACACACATATATTCATGAAAACATAATAGGGTCAGACCTGAAATCATGGCACTCAGGCCCTAGTGACAAGCATTAAGCATAGCAAAGTCATAGCAACATCAATCTCAGAACATAGTGGATACTAGGGATCAAACCCTAACCAAACTAACTCGATTACATGATAAATCTCATCTAACCCATCACCGTCCAGCAAGCCTACGATGAGATTACTCACTAATGGTGGGGAGCATCATGGAATTGGTGATGACGAAGGCGTCGATTTCCCCTCTCCGGAGCCCAAAATGGACTCCAGATCTGGTCTCCTGAGGAAGAATTAGCGATGGCGGCAGCTCCGTATCGTGAAATGCGATGAACTCTTCTATCTGATTTTTTCCTCGACAAATAGGGTTATATGGAGTTGGAGAGCAGGTCGGAGGAGCCACGAGGGGCCCACTAGCCTGCCCCACGTGGCCAGGAGGGTGGCCGCGGCTAGCAGGCTTGTGGCCTGCTGGTGGCCCCCCTCCGGTTTATTCTTGTGTTAGTATTTTTTATTAATTCCAAAAATATTCTCCGTAAACTTTCAGGACGATTCAAGAACTTTTATTTCTGCACAAAAATAATGGCAAGGCAATTCTGCTGAAAATAGCGTCAGTCCGGGTTAGTTTCATTCAAATCATGCAAATTAGAGTCCAAAACAAGGGCAAAAGAGTTTGGAAAAGTAGATACGTTGGAGACGTATCAAGCCCCCAAGCCTATACCTTTGCTTGTCCTCAAGAAATTCAGTTGATAAACTGAAAGTGATGAAGAAAAAACTTTTACAAACTCTGTTTGATCTTGCTGTTGTAAATATGTCTAACTTATGTTCAGATTTTCAGCAAAGATTATAAACTAACCACATTCACAATAACATTTAGGTATCACATTTACTCATGTCAATGGCATAACCAACTAGTGAGCAATAATAACAAGTCTCGGATGATAACAATTTATCAAAACAATCATGATACAATATGACATAATGGTATCTCGCTAGCCCTTTCTGAGACCGCAAAACATAAATGCAGAGCACCTCTGGAGAACAAGGACTGACTAAACATTGTAATTCACGGTGAGAGAGATCCAGTCATGCTCATACTCAACATCAATTAATAGCAAGGCATACACATGACAATGGTGCTCTCTAACTAGTGCCTTTTATAAGAGGATGATGACTCAACAAATAAAGTAAATAGATAAGCCCTTCGCAGATGGAAGCATTGATTTGCAGAGGTGCCAGAGCTCAAGCTTTTAAAACAGAGGTAGGTAATTATTTTGGAGCGGTATGCTTTCGTTGCTCACATAACGACCAGGAGGTTTTCAATATCTTCCATGCTAGATACATTATAGGAGGTTCCCAAACAGAATGGTAAAGTTTTTACTCCCCCTTCACCAATCAATCACACTCCATGGCAGGCCGAATTCACGGGTGCCTCCATACAAACACATTCCTGGGGGAGTTTTGTTTAATTATATTTTTCTTTTTATATCGAGTGTGGAACTGGGCATCCCGATTACCAACCACTTTCTCGTGAATGATAGTGAATCAACACATATCATGAGAATAACCCACCTAGCATGGAAGATACTGACAGCCCCCAGTCGCCACATGAGCGATTTGGGCATACAAAACAGAAGGTTTATTTGAAGGTTTAAAGTTTACCACATGCAAATTTACTTGGAACGGCAGGTAAATACCGCATATAGGTAGATATGGTGGACTCATATGGAACAACTTTGGGTTTATTGAGATGGATGCACAAGCAGTATTCCCGTTTAGTACAAGTGAAGGCTAGCAAAAGACTGGGGAACGACCAACTAGAGAGCGACACAGTCATCAATATGCCTTGAGATTAACCAACATTCAATGCAAGCATGAGTAGGATATAATTCACTATGAACATAACTATCGTGGAGGCTATGTTGATTTGTTTCAACTACATGCGTGAACATGTGCCAAGTCAAGCCACTTGAATCATCCAAAGGAGGATACCATTCTATCATACTACGTCACATCCATTTTAATGCGCATGTTGGCACTCAAGACGAGCCATTATCCACTCTTAGCTAATTAAGCAGGGCATGAATAACTATAATCTCTAATTTTTATTGCAAACATGGTCAACCCATAATGTACTGAATTCGAAACGATGAGCTAATCATATTTACAAAAACAAGATAGGTTGAGTTCATACCAGGTTTTCTCCATCTCAACCTTTTCATCAAATATCGTCATTATTGCCTTTCACTTGCACGACCGAATGATGTGAATAATAATAAGAGTGCGGGTGCATTGGACTAAGCTGGAATCTACAAACAATAAACCAAAGGAGAAGACAAGGCAATATGGGCTCTTTGTAAGATAAACAATAGTGTATATGAGAGCCACTCAACACGTCATCGTGGTCTTCTCCTTACGACCCAAAGAAAAGAAAGAAAAATTATTTACACAGGAAAGCTCCCACAAGCAAAAAGAAGAACGAGAAATCTTTTTTGGGTTTTCTCTTTAATACTACAACTAAGCAACTAGGAAATAAAGCTAGAACTATTTTTTTTGTATTTTTCTCAAATTTAATTAAACACACGAGAAGAAAGCATAAAGAAGAAAATAAAGTACCATGGATAGTACAATGAAAAAGTATGAACACCGACAACTGAAATAAGTGTGTGAACATGAATGTAATGTTGGTGAGAAATACGTACTCCCCCAAGCTTAGGCTTTTGGCCTAAGTTGGCCTAGGGCAATGGCTGGAAATAACCTTCTCTAGGATACTCAGGAGGACACTGAGGGTTCCATTGGTTAGCAACCTCCTGTGGCTCTCACTGAAAAACTGGGGTCTGATATGGATCCAGAGCTGGTGTTGGCTCAGGTGCTGGGGGTTGCTCCAAACCCCAATATTGGTAGATGTCATCGGCCATAACAGTGTACCTGCCTGAATGAATATCGAACAGAGAAGAAGCAGGCAGAGTAATAATCTCACAAGTGCCCTGACTAAATACTAAGTTGTAAAGCAGCCTCCTATCATCATTCTTCTTAATGAAATCATGGGCTACCATATGGTCATAATCTAAAAACTTAGCGGGTATCAGGTTTTCACCTTTCTCGTGAATCCTAATGGGTATATCAAAATGTTTAGCTAAACGAGATGCATAGATACCTCCGAATATGGGCCCCTTCGAACGGTTGGTGTTCAACCGTTAGGCCACCATAGCGCCCAGACTAAAAGTTCTATCAGCAAGTAAAGAATGGCGCAAAATAGCAAGGTCGGGAGGGTTGGCCACGCCCTACAGGCTTGTGGCCCACTGGTGCAGCCCCCTGATGCATTATTGCCAAAAATTCTTAAATAATCTAGAAAAATCATACTAAATTTTCAGGGGATTCTGGGAACTTTTATTTTCAGGTCATTTTTCTATTGCATGGAAAACTCAGAAAACAGAAACATAATAGCATTTTTACTTAATTTCATCTAGGTAATAGAAAGTAAAAGATTTTTTTGACCAACTACTGTAGGGGAGAGCACCCCACAGCCTTTTCTTTTATTGCATATAATAGATTACAATGCAGGATCTAATCTCTAAAGTTACAGAGTTAGTGCATTAGGAAGACTAACCTAAACTCAAGGAGGTAAAAAGGAAACCCACCTTAGAAGGTCATCCCTATAGCTAGCCTTAATTCTATGTGCTAACAAAGATATATCAGTTAAAAAAGCTGCCTTCCATCTCCTGAAGGTGGGTCTTTCATTCCTGAAAACCCTATCATTTCTGATGATCCAGATGTTCCAGCAGGCAATGAAGACAACTTCAGTGAAGAAAGGTTGATTAAAAACTCTTTTGGCTGCAATTACAATTTCCCCCATGGATGCACCCTGCCATTGTATTTGTAGGTAATTCCAAACCCTGGTGCTAAACAAGCAGTTGAAGAAGAGATGGTCCCGGTCCTCTTTAACTCTGGCATGCCAGAGAATGCAGAGATTGGACTCTGATACTTTCCAGTGTCTGCGCTGAAGCATATCTTGAGTATTCAGTCTGTCCATAACAAGCATCCATGCAAACACCTAGATTTTCATGGTGCAACAACTTTTCCAGATCCAATTGAGAAGGGGGTTTGAAACAATGGGCTGGTGGACATGCAAATAGAATTTCTTGGCTGAGTATCCCTTACCATCAGCTGCCCACAACCAAATATCATTAGTGGATTGGTCCCTTGGCAATTGCTGTAGGAGGCCCTGAAGGGTCTTCAGTTCCTGGAAAGCTCTTTCAGAGAGTGGCAGATGGAACAACCCAGTCATTTCATTGGCATCAAAGGTAGTAAAGACTTCTTCAGCTGTGGAGAAGTTATCAATGGCAAAGGAAAACAACCTTTGGAATCTGTGTGCTAGGGGTGTATCTGAACCTCCAACCATCCAGGAATCAGACCAGAAAAGAAATGTGTCTCCCTTATTTGGTGTGATGGAGGTGACAGCTCTGTAATTGTCCATCCTCTTACAAATGTCCTGCCACCAAAAAGAACCACACAAAGATGTTCCTTGAGGAATTTTGCCATGGTAGTATGTATTCCATATCAGATTGACCCAAGGCACATCAGTCTTGTTAAAAAACTTGTCAGCATGTTTAAGGAGTAAAGCATCATTCTGAACTGATAGATTCAAAATACCAAGGCCTCCTTTCTTTTTAGGTCTGCAAACCAAACTCCAAGCAGCAAGTGCAAGAGCTTGGTTCTGACCATTTCTTCTCCAAAGACACTGCCTTTGTAATCTCTCCAACTACTTCATTATTCCTGGGGGGATATCCAAACTGCATAGATAAAATATAGGTACTGATGATAGAGCAGAGTTTAGATATTGAAGTCTTCCCCCATAAGCCAAGAAGGAGGAGCTGGCAGAGAGTCTCCTTTCCATATTGTCCACCAATGGCATCAAATCTGCAATCTTTGGCCTAGTGATGCCAACAGGTAGACCTAGGTATGTAAAGGGCAAAGTACCAACCTTGCAACCCATAGAGCTAGCTAGCCTCTACAGGTCATCCTGAGATACATTAACTGGCAACATAGCAGATTTATGGTAGTTGATATGGAGCCCAGTGGACTGAGAGAACATGAGAAGCATTCCTTTTAATTCCATCAATTGAGACTCCTCAGCAGGCATAATAATAAGGGTGTCATCAGCATACTAAACAATGGGAAAGTCTGTATCATGGCAAGGGATTGGCAGCTTGATTTTACCGGCCATCAGCAAATCATTAGCCAATGTTTGAAGGAAATCTGCTGCAATAGCAAAGAGAAGGGGAGACATAGGATCTCCCTGTCTGACACCCTTTTTACATTGAAATTTTCTACCAGGAACTCCATTGAGCAACACCGAGGATGATCCAGAGGAAAGGAACTGTTGGACCCAAAGAATCCATTTATTATTGAATCCTTTTTCCCTGAGTACCTGAAAGATGAATTCATGTTCAATGGAGTCAAAAGGATTTTCAAAATCAACCTTGATAATAACAATTGGTCTTCTGGATTGGTGGCACTGGTGCAGGTATTCCAAAGTCCAACCAATACAGTCTTGAATTGTCCTTGATTTAATGAAGCCATATTGGTTCTTATGAATGCACTTCATAATGTGCAGCTGGAGCCGGTTGGCCGTCATCTTGGAGAGAAACTTCAACCCCATACCAGTTAAAGAAATGGGCCTGAAATCCCCAACCTGTTCAGGGGAGCCCTTCTTGGGTACCAAGGTGATGTAAGAAGAATTCATATTTTCAAGTCTAGCGTGTCCAGCATGGAATTCAGTGGCAAGAGTATAGAAGTCCTCACAGATGATATGCCAACATTTTTTAAAAAACAACCCTTTGAAACCGTCAGGGCCTGGTGCTTTGTCAATGGGCATTTCCTTGACTGTCCTGTCCATGTCCTCCTTAGTGAAAGGCAGTGTCAGATCATCCAACCCATCCACCTTGTGTAACAGTGATTGAAGATCAAAAACAAGATTGATTCCATGTGACTGACCCATCCTGGCTTTATAAGCTGACCAGAAACATCCGGCAATTTGTGCATGATCAGAAGTTGTAGTTCCATCATCAAGCCTCAAGGAGGAAATAGAATTTCTCCTGAATCTCTCTGTGGCCATGGCATGAAAAAACCTACTGTTCTCCTCCCCTACTTTGACAGACCGAATGGTGGCTCTCTTTTTCCAGTAGAGAAACTGCAAATGGAGTAAGTGTTCCAAGTGTAACTTAACAATCACTCTGAAATTAGCTTCAGGCCTAAAGAGTGGTCTGATCTCTTCCAGATTGTCCAGGGACAAAATCACATGATTGCAATTGCCAATCAGATGTTTGATTCTTGAGAGTCCAGTCTGCCATTTCTTAAGTGCCTGCCTCAAAACCTTAAATTTGTCCATGATGATGGAAGTGATGTGCCCTTTCTTAGAGGGTACTTTCCAGGACTTCTCCACACACTCCAGGAAACCAGAAAGCTCAACCCAGTAATTTTCAAATCTGAAAAGAGTGCTTTTGGGAATGGCTGTGTTGATAGACACCACACATGGGACATGATCTGATGCAGTTTCTGCCAAGGGCAACACCTGTGTTAGAGGGTAATAGGAAGTCCAATTGGCAGAAGTAAAAAACCAATCCAATTGTTCAAGGAGGGGTGAGTCCTGCATGTTTGACCATGTATAGGATCTGCCCTTAAGGGGTAACTCTAATAAACCTAGGTGACCTATGATCTCATTAAAGATGAAAATATCATTTATATCTGCACCAGGCTTGTTCCTATTAGAGGTGAATCGAATGAAATTGAAATCCCCTAGCAACAACCAATTTTCATCAACAGGTATGATCAGGTTGTATAGCCAACTGACAAAGAGGTCTCTGTCTTTCCCTTGGCATGGTCCATACACATTAACCAAAGTCCATTTCTCATTATTGTGCTTGGAAGTAAAAGCGATGATGAGACCAAATCTCCGAGTGTCCAGGAGCACACCATTTAGAACCGATGAATTCCATAGAACAATCAAACCCCTAGAGGCTCTAGCAGATGGACTGTACACGAAACGATCAAATCGCTTAGGGCAAAAACTCCTAATGATGCGGTGATCAATGTGTTGCATTTTAGTTTCCTGTAGGCAAACTACAACGGCTGAACTTTCATCAATCTTATTTCTAACAGCCCGTTGGCGCACATCAGAATTTAATCCCTGAACATTCCAACAGAGTACCCGCCAGCTTCGAGTTGAACGACTATCCATAACAACATAGATTTGTAGCAGCAAAAGCACAGTCGCACAGCGACCGACGCATACATAGTTCAGGGTAACCGAGTACAGAAAAACTAGCGGAAGTGCAAACATAACAAGTTCTGAGACAACAATTTAAAGGGGGATTCAGACCCGAAAACAAGTATCCAGAAGGTGTTCTAATCATCATTCTTGCTTGGGGACAGTTTTGCTGGATCTTCCATAAGAAGATCTACAGTCAGCTTCTCCGGAGCAATGCCAAGGCCTTCACCGATAGCTTGTATCACTTTGATGGGCGTGGCGGGTGGGAGGTCTTGATGCTGATCACCTTCTCCATATGGTACTGCTTCTGCATCCGCCTGCTGAAGTGGCCTAGAGCGCGGTTTCCTCTTCTTTGGGAGCGGCACCGGCAGCTCCTGCAGTATAGGCTTAAAGCCATCCCGCTTTGTAGATCCCCTCGTGCACCTACGGACGGCAGAGTCGACAACTGGTGTTGGCTTCTTGCGAGTGCCCTTTTCCCGAGCACACTGAGCTAAGAAGGAGAACTGCTCGTTGGTAGAGTCCACTGAGTTGATTGTAGGAGTGATAGTACCTACATTATTAGAGAAGAGGGCCCTGGCGACAGGCCGGTTCCCAGCCGAAGTAGAGGACGTAGCCGTATCATCTGGCAGGAGGATTATGTTAGAGACCCGGTTGACATCATCAAAAGCAATAGACCATGACCGCTTGCATAAAACCAGAGGCAGGGCAGGGAGGATGGAAAGACCCCTGGGAATTTGTGTGGTGGTACAGACATTCATCAAGGTTTCAAAAGTCCTCTTCCAAGCTAACACTGGTGGTAATGGTGGACCATAAACCACTCTTATCATACCAACCATCAGATTCCTAGGCTGAATGATGGGTTGCTGGTAAGGTATAATGGATAGGGGATTGAACTCCGGCGCTTGTGGCTGCACCTCCTGAACTGCAACAGGGTTTTGCTGGGGGTTGATTGGCTGCATCACTTGGACAGACTCTGAAGATTCAGGTTGATCAATAACCATGGATTCTTGATCCTGAGCCGGAGCCTCCTGATGATCCACGGGTGCATCTTCATTCCACCCCATCCATCCGCTTCATGCTGATTGTTCTGCTCCTGGTTGTGCTCAGGCATTGGAGGGAGCGGGGCATCATTCCACCCAATAGCTGGATATGGGGGAAGGGCAAACATCAGGTTGTCATTTACTAGGTTCCCCGGCAGAGGATGTGGGTCACCATTGAGGGGCATAGGATCTTCATCCTGGGGCAACTGCTCAGCAAAGTTGGCACCCAGAATGTATACATCAGCTGACCAGGAGACCCTTGTCCCACCCCATGTAGCATATTCAGAGAAAGTGACACTGCAGGGCACCAGAGCATCATCAGGGAAAGATGCAAAGACCACTGATCTCATAATATATGGGTCATCATTGACCCAATGGTGAAACTCTCCAAAGGTGTTGATAGCCGCTCGGAGGTCTTCCGTGTTCCGCAAATCCAGTGGAACTCCTAAAAGCATAAGACATCCCTGACGAAAACCCGAAGCAGCACGAAAACCCTCGCCCTCATTATGCTTCATGAAGCGGACAAAAGAATCATTCCCAAGGTCCTGCGGGACCATCTGAATGATGGCAAATCTCTCGCCAGCATCCCTTAACTCCAAAAGACCCACGCCCGCAATCCAAGGTTGGGCTAAGCGAACATGAAAACCCTGATTGTTCAAGAACTCGACAACTTGCTGGTGTACCTGACCAATCTGATTGGTGGGTGGTGGAGGCATTACTTCCGCTACCAAGTATTGCTCATGCCGACGGGCGATAGGAGTTACCGGTGTGACATAAGTCCGGGGCAAATGGCAAGGACCGCCGTCGATGATGTGCTGCCCATGGGGGACGTAGCGCTCTGGGTCAAGCTCGAAGTTGGCCATGGGAGGAGAGTAAGCTGGAGGCGGAGGCGTCAATGGAGGTGGCTCCGATGGCGTGCTTGGAGAGATGGAATGTGATGGGACGGGAGAGGGTAGTTCTGCAGCACGAGCGGTATCCTCTGAACAGGTAGAGGTTCCCGAGAAATCCGAAACAGGGGGGACTCTTCCGTTTCCAAGCTAGTCCATTTTCTATTGCAAAATAATCACATTCAGATTTGGTGTGGCCCACCCGGCAGCAGGAGGAGCAAATCTCTCTAGTTGGGCAGTTAGAGGCCATGTGTCCCTGTCGGCGGCAAACGGTGCAGGAGAGTATCTTAGCCACCATGTCATTAATCATATTATCGAAATTTTTCCAGGCCTCCTGTGAAGATGGGAGCAAGAGCCCATGCTCCTGATCTGCAGGCCTCACAAGGCCTGGCCCATTTGCAGAGCTTTCATCCAATTTAGGTGTAACATCCATTGGCAAAATATTTGGAAGGATAGAGTTCCCGCCCCGAAGAGCTGGTGTGACGGGTGCCGCAGAACCAATCACGCCATCATCGGTGACCAAATTCCCTGAAAACTCGTTGGGTGAAACCTGAATCCCGGAAACCGGGGTGACAGGCGGCAATTGAGGAAACGTTCCGAAGGTGATATGCGGCAAGGCAATCGTCCACCGGAGTTCTGCCGGCGGCAATGGATGAATAACCACCTTCTCATGTTGTGGCATGTTGTAACCAGCATATTGCAGGGCAGAAATCTCATCAGATGTGGCAGGGCACCGATAGCCTTTGCAAACTTCATATTGCTGCATAGTTGCAAAAGAAAGTTTCTGACGAGTGGAAGATCCAGACTTGAACGCAGATTTGACCGGTCTGGAATGCATTGCCATCAGACCAAGAGCAGAGCGTCGCTTGGATGGGCTCACTAGAATCCACTCCGCATCACATTGCTTCTTCCATAATTTGAATTGACGCCACCAGTTTGGCCCACCATTACCCCAAAGGTGGAAGAAACATTTGAAACTAGAGCACTTATAAGAACGCAGATCAAGAATGAGAAAACCAACTTGTTTACAGGAAACCCTGAATGAGAAAACCTTGTCCTTGATGCATTCCACCATCAAATCAATGGCCGAACCCCCAATAGCTGACTCAAGAGCGGCAACCACAGCTTCATTAGATAAGCGAAAAGAATGCCGACTGAAGGAAACCACCATGATGAAAGAGCGCCGATGATCCATCGGGTGCACGAAAAGGCCAGAATGTTTGAACACGTCATCCGCAAAAGCCACACCATGGGAGAAATCTAGATCCAAAGTAGAGCCACAAAAAGAACCCATCAAAAAGGATGTTTCTAAGAACATGAGCAATCACCTGAATTGATGATCGGAGGGAAAAACGTGCACATCGGCTAGAATTCCATACCGCCTAGGAATCGCCGGAGGGAGGGGTGTGGAGGTGGGAGCGCCATTTTTTTACATGGTGGGCTCATTTGGCCTCCCCCATTTTTTTATTTTTCGTCCGGAGTCTCATGCCGACTTGTGGGGGAATCATAGTCTCCACAGAAAGTAAAAGTTAGGTGCAGGAAGTTGTGCTTTCTAAATTCGTCCATCTCATGCTCCTCAAAAGGAATCCATCAATAAGGTTGATCAAGTGTCATTAACGAACTTCTTTCGAATGACATGAAACCGAAGAATCTTCGAATAACACTAAGTTACCTCAATGGCGATATGCATTTCCCCAACAATAAGTATATCATATTTCTTCTTGATAGTAGGAAGAGGGAACTAAAAGTCTGCAATAATAATTGTTGGAATTGTTTCAATAGAGTTGATACTATGAACTTGAGGTTGTTTCTTCAGGTATGCTCATTACCATTAATATGAAAAGTGACATTGCCCTTGTTGCAATCAATAACAGCCCCTGCAGTATTCAAAAAGGGTCTACCAAGGATGATCGACATACTGTCGTCCTCAGGAATATCAAGAATAACAATGTCCGTCAAGATAGTAGCATTTGCAACTACGACGGGTACATCCTCACAAATACCGATAGGTAGAGCAGTTGATTTATCAGCCATTTGCAAAGTGATTTCAGTAGGTGTTAACTTATTCAAATCAAGTCTACGGTATAAAGAGAAAGGCATAACACTAACACCAGCTCCAAGATCACATAAAGCAATTTTAACATAATTTCCTTTAATAGAGCATGGTATAGTAGGTACTCCGGGATCTCCTAGTTTCTTAGGTATTCCACCTTTAAAAGTATAATTAGCAAGCTTGGTGGAAATCTTAGCTTCCGGTATCTTTCTTTTATTTTTCACAATATCTTTCATATACTTAGCATAAGGATACATTTTCAAAATATCAGTCAAGCGCATATGTAAAAAGACTGGTCTAAGCATTTCAACAAAGCGCTCAAAGTCCTCATCATCCTTTTTCTTGAAAGGTTTAGGAGGAAAGGGCATGGGTTTCTGAACCCATGGTTCTCTTTCTCTACCATGTTTCCTAGCAATGAAGTCTCTTTTATCACATCTTTTATTCTTAGGTTGTGGGTTATCAAGATCATCAGCAGGTTCAATCTCCACATCATTATCATTACTAGGTTGAGCATCAACATGAATTTCATTATTAATGTTTTCACTAGGATCATGTTCATCACCAGATTGTGTCTCAGCATCATAAATAGAAATATCATTTGGATTCTCAGATGTATCTATAACAGGTTCACCAGCAGCATGCAAAGTACAATCATCATTCTTTTTCCTACTCTTATTGGAAGGAATATGTGCATCAGTATTAGCTCTCTGAGAGTCTTGCTCAATTCTCCTAGGATGGCCCTCAGGATACAAAGGTTCCTGAGTCATTCTACCACCTCTAGTCACAACTTTAACAGAATGATAATTGTATTTACTATTAATCTCATTAAGCAAATCATTTTGAGCCTTAAGTACTTGTTCTACTTGAGTGGTTACCATAGAAGCATGTTTATTAATAAGCTTAAGATCATTGACAGTTCTACTCAAATAATCACCCAAGTGATCAAGCATATAAGCATTATGTTTCAATTGTGTACTAACATAGGCATTGAAATATTCTTGCTTCATAATAAAATTATCAAATTCATCCAAGCATTGGCTAGCAGGCTTATTATAAGGGATATCTCTTTCATCAAATATTCTGAGAGAATTTACCTCTACTACCTATGTCGGGCTATCAAGACCATGTATTCTTCAATAGGTGGTAGATTCTTAACATCTTCAGCTTTAATACCCTTTTCTTTCACATATTTCTTTGCCTCTTGCATATCTTCAGGACTGAGGAATACAATACCTCTTTTATTTGGAGTTGGCTTTGGAGGTGGTTCAGGAATAGTCCAATCATTATCATTGCTCAATATATTATTCAATAGTAATTCAGCTTGTTCAACGGTTCGTTCCCTAAAAACACAACCAGCACAACTATTTAGGTAGTCCCTAGAAGCATCTGTTAGTCCATTATAAAAGATATCAAGTATTTCATTTTTCTTAAGAGGATGATCAGGCAAAGCATTAAGTAACTGGATAAGCCTCCCCCAAGCTTGTGGGAGACTCTCTTCTTCAAGTTGCACAAAGTTAAATATTTCCTGCAAGGCAGCTTGTTTCTTATGGGCAGGAAAATATTTTTCAGAGAAGTAATAAACCATGTCCTGGGGACTACGCACATGTGACATCCCAAGTGATGTCCCTACCCTATTTGGCATGTAACCATATGTATGGACCTTGTGTCATGAGCTATGTGATGTCTTGCACCTTGTCCCATGTGATTGAATTGCATTCATGCATCATGGCATCCATCATTTCACCATCTTGCCATTCATCATGCCTTCCATGTATGCTTGTGTTTGTGTGTCTTGTATTGGATCATGTGCCTTGTGTTGTTTTGGCTTGAGAGTGGTGGATTGCTTGTGTGCATCTCTCCCTCTTCCACCTTTCTCTCTTCCTCCTCTAAAACCCCTCCCATTGCTTTATTCTCAATGTGAATACTTGGCAGAATTAAGTTGTTTTATAAAATCTTTTAAAAATGTCCATGAGGTGGCCCTAATGTTACTATTAATATTGGGAGTGAAACTTTGGTTATTTGGATATGTTTGGTTTTTGAAACCTATTCAAAACAGGGGCTGTTTCATTAATATATTAAAATTAACTTGTTAAATAATTTTAGTTGACATTTTTATAAACAAGGGCTTAATTTTCCCTTCTCAAAACTATTTTTTTTTACTTTAAAAATCCTTTTATTGCTCTGGGGTTTATTTGTTGTGGCTGTTTATTTAAAAAGGAAAACCCGTTTTTTTTTCTGCTTCCTTCGTGTGAGAGAGGGAGCAGGTGGGCCGAGCCTGGCCCAGCACATCGTCGCCGGACGTCCTGCTCTGCCATCGTCTTCCTCTTCGTCGTCGTCGCGTCCCCGCCTCTCCTTCCCCTTCGTCGTCGTGCTCCGCCTCTCCCCGAGCCCCTCGAGGTGAGCAACCGGAGCTCCTCCTCCCCTCTCCTGCTCTGTAGTGTGTCCGTCGTCGCGTCTGTCGCCGGCGTCCGCTAGTGAGCACCTATTGCTCGCCTCCGTCCCCCTCTTCGCGAGAAGAGATGAGGGATGGGAAACCCGTAGTGCCCCGCTTCGATTCCGCCCATCCACGTCGCCGGAGACCCCGTGTAGCCATCGGTATTGTCGCCGCCGTTGCTCTGTCGCTGTCGTTGTTGCCTGCGCTGTCGTTCTTCAGTTTCGTCAGATAAGTGTGCGTGTGTGTGTATTAGAGCACCGCGTCCCCCCTTCTGTTAAGAGTCGATCCCGTAGCCCAGTGGTGTGGTGTGTTGTGTGTGACCAGGGGATTTGGGGTTCGAATCCCCCTTCTCGCCCCCTTTTTTCTTTTTCTTTTTCTTTCTTTTGCTTGTTTTCTTCTCTTTTATTTTCTTTGTGTATGTGTGTATGTGTAGAATCAGGTTCTTTTGCCTTATTTTATTTTTGCTGTCTCTTGTGTGTATGTGTGGGTGCCTTAGAGTGTGTGTATGTGTGGTAGCATGTATGTGTGTGTATGCACCTAGGGGTGCATATGCATATGTATGCATACATGCTATGCATAGGAATTGTTTGTAGAGGTGTGAGCTAGTAGGTGCATGTGTGTATGTGCTTCTTGCATATACACACATGTGTATACATGTGTGTGTATGCTTGTGATGCATACACACTTGTGGTGTAGTGTGTGTGTATGTGTGGTGTGCATATATACACATGTGTGTGAGTGCTCTTATATGTATGTTTGTGTGTGTGTTTCTCACACACATCCATGTGTGAGTATGCTAGTGAGTATGTAGGTGTGTGGTGCACTATGCCCACATCCATACCTATGTATGTGTGTGCTTGTCATATGTAGGTGATGCCATGGGTATGTGCTAATGTGAGAGGTGTGTGTATGATCTACATACCTACCCCATCTGTTGAGTAGTTCCATGTGTAGGATTCTCTCTTAGGTGCATTGGATCATTGTCTCTCTTCTAGTTAGTTTCATACTTGTTTTTGATGCTATGCCATGTTAACATGTTCCTAGGGTGCTATTTATCCATTTCCAACTTGTATGCAATTGTATCATGCAATTTGGAGCTTTTCCCATCATTTCACTTATGTGCCATAAGTCTCTCATGTTTTATAGGAACATTTTCGACCTAGGGTTTCCCCCTTTTTCTCCACACAAGTATAGAGGTATGAGTAATGCATTTGGGGTAGAATAAACCCATGTATGCACCTGTGAAGTCAGATTTGAATTGGGGCAACTTGACAAAACTGCATTTTTAAGCTGTGATGCCCTTTTGTCTTTTTGATATGAATTAATCCATGCATGCTTTTAAGTACTGGTCAACATGAGATTGCTAGGTTAAGTTGCTGGTAATGTCCCGGTATTTTTGTTATTTATGATAAGTCCCCAGATCAGTGGGAACCATGCTGTTTAGTTGGCTACTTTCTGTTACTGTTCATCCTGCTTAGAAATGGCCAAGTCTGGAGACCCTGCTGTTATTGTTTTGCCAAGTGGAGTAGGGTGTACCTAGTTCTGTGGTTATTATTTGTTCATGTTCAGTGTTAGTTAATTGTAGCGAATGTTGCCATCTACGATCCTGTAAATTTTCATGCCATTTGGAGCTCTATAGCATATTTAACCATTGTTGTCAACTTGCTACTTTATTAACCCAGATTCCAGAAACTGGAATTTTCACTAAGTCCCTAAAAACATGTTTCATCATGCCTACTTGTCAGCTCCATGCATAGTGATGTGTAGATCTTTTGCTGATTTCATAGTTGGATGAATTGGTGTGTGTGTGTGGTGTAGTTTATGTTCATGTCTTGTTTGTGGCTGTAGAATTCCTGTAGCAATAGTTGTGAGCTTGTCAAATTGCTATGTTGCTGTTTTGTGGCAGATTGGGTGCTATCTTGTTTTGTGAGTTGTGGGATTTATACTCCATGGAATGGATTGATTCTTGAGCCTAATATGATTGATTTTTCATCACCTGTCTAGTGGATACCTTGGAATGCCAAGATTAACCCAGGTCTTTGATGATCTTGTGTTTTGCCTCCGTTCCTTGTCGTGAGCGTATCTCGAGAACCGTAGCTCCGTTTCTCGCGATCCTTATATGCATTTCCATCGATTTTGTTTGATGCATCCATATTTCCCATGTTCATGCATGTCTAATAAACTTAACATGAGGTTCTGTCCAGAATCACTAATACACAAACTTTGCATGCGAAACTTGACTAGAATTGGATTGCCATGTTAAAACCTTCATTAAATGGATCATGCATCATCTTGGTTGTGCATTGCACCTTGGTTGGTTATTTATTTGCTGTTTCTATTGGGTAGACGAGAGTGTCGAAACTGAGTTCGAGGACCTTGGAGAGTACCACTACGAGGATCCCGCTACTTGTTCCGGTGAAGAAACAACAGGCAAGATGATCGTACCCGAATCCCGATACTATCTTTGCTTGCTAGTTCTCGTTCTTATCATTATAGTTGTGCTACCTACCACATGTTATCAGCCCCCATGTTGCCATGACAGCCTCTAACCTCCACATCCCAGCAAACCTTTGAGTGGCTAAGTTACCGCTGCTCAGCCCCTTTTATAGCGTTCTTAGTTGCAGGTGCAAGTTGTTTTCCATGTGATAACATGGATTTGATATCATAATAATTCTGTTATTTAATTTAATGCACATATATATCTGGTATTGGTGGAAGGCTTGGCCTTTCGCTAAGTTATTTGTTCCGCTGTTACCGCCATTAGTTCCTTGTTACCGGTGTTATGTTTCCATATTTTTGCGCTCCTAACACGCTTGGGGTTGTTATGGGGACCCCCTTGTTTATTAGGTTGAGATCAAAACTTGTCTGGCAAGACCCAACATTGGTTTTACATTTGCTAATAACTTAATAAACTTGCATAGGGCTTTGCAACCCCGTGGATAATTTAATCAACCCCCGGGCCAGTACTCCTCATGAGTGTTGGTCCAAACTAGAGCATTGTGCGGGGCCAACCCAGGGCAACTTGGGAGATTTCTTTCACGCCTCCGTACACTAGCTTATCCGTCATGTCCTGAGACTGAGATACGCGGCTCTATTGGGTTCGTCTACACGTCGGGTGGTCTTGCTGGATTTGTTTTACCTTATCGAATGTCTTGCGTGTGGAGTCCGACTTTCTTCGGGCTTACTCGAGGTGTTGGCCTCCTTTGGAATTGTCTATGAGGATCGCGAGAACCGCGTTCGAGGATATTCCCACGGAGTGTGGTTATTTGTGATGGATTAGTTGGAGCACCCCTGCAGGGTTAAATCTTTCGGAAAGCCATGCCCACGGTTATGTGGCAGCTTGGATATTTATTTAACACCCGGTTATAGAAAACTTGAAGTAAACTCTAATTAAAACACATTGTCACGCCCAAGATGCGGTCCTATCCTTATTTGGGCACGAGGGCCTCAACAGGGATAGAAGCGCATCTCGATGCGTTCGCAAGAATGGATATCATTACAAGTACATGTACAGAAGAGATGAGTATATGGAATTGGCTTACACTCGCCACAAGC
Source organism: Hordeum marinum (assembly GCA_022496015.1). Classification (NCBI taxonomy): domain Eukaryota; kingdom Viridiplantae; phylum Streptophyta; class Magnoliopsida; order Poales; family Poaceae; genus Hordeum; species Hordeum marinum. The sequence continues at coordinate 405,774,798 of CM039672.1, read as the reverse complement.
TACATTAGAGTCACAACAATACAATAACATCTCAAACATCATACATAAGAGCAGGGTCCGACTACGGACAAAATCAAACGATAAAATGACATCCACCCTTGCTATCCTAGGCTGCCGCCTGGAACCCATCCAAGATTGAAGAAGAAGAAGAAAAAGAAGAAGAACTCCAAGTCAAATCAGGCAACGCGCTCACGCCAAATCATCACATTACCTGTACCTGCAACTGTTGTTGTAGTAATCTGTGAGCCACAGGGACTCAGCAATCTCATTCCAAGGGTATCAAGACTATTAAAGCTTAATAGGTAAGGCACGATTAAGTGGTGAGGCTGCAGCAAGCGACTAAGCATTTATTTGAGTGGCTAACTTACGAGTACAGAAATTAAAGTATGGTGGTCTACGCATAACGAACGTGAACTAGTAATGATCACTAACTGATCCTGAACACCTACTTACGTCAATCATAACCCCACCGTGTTCTCTTCCGGATAAGGACTCACGAGAAGAGACAGTCACGGTTACTCACACGGTTGGTGTATTTTATTAGAGTTTACTTCAAGTTTGCTATGACCGGGTGTTAAACAAAGTATCCAAGTTTGCCACATAACCGCGGGCACGGCTTCTCGAAAAGATTTAACCCTGCAGGGGTGCTCCAACTCGTCCATCACAAATTAACCACACTCAGCGGGAATAACCTCAACCACAGATCTCGTGATCATCCTAGGCAATTCCAAAGGAAATCCAACACCTCGAGATAGCCCGAAGAATAATCGGAATTCCTCACTCAAGACGTTCAAGACAGGTAAAACAAATCCAGCAAGACCGCCCGACGTGCCGACAATCCCGATAGGAGCCGCGTATCTCGTTCTCAGGGCACAACCGGATGAGCGATGGTTACCACACCAAACACCGAGTTGCCCCGGGTAGCATTAATAAGCTGCTCTGGTTTGGACCAACACTCATGCGGAGCACTGGCCCGGGGGTTGATTAATTATCCACGCGGTCCGGAAAAATATCCCCTATGCAAGTTCATTAATTAGGCGAATGTAGTACCAATGTTGGGCCTTGCCAGACAAGTTTTATTCTCACCCGAAAATCAAGGGGGTCACCATAACAACCCCGAGCATGTTTGGAGCGCTCATTTATGGAACATAACACCAGTTCACAAGTAACTAAGGGCAGCAAGAGTGGAACAAAACACCGAGCAAAAGGTCAAGCCTTCCACCCTTTACCAAGTGTATATGTGCATTAAATTAATAGCAGCAATATTGTGATATAACAAAAGAAGGTCCATGTTGGCACATGGAAGCAATTGCACCTGCAACTAGCAACGCTATAAGAAGGGCTGAGCAAGCGGTAACATAGCCAAACAATGTTTTGCTGGGTTGTGGAGAGGTTAGAGGCTTATCATGGCAATGTTGGGAGGCTTATCAACAAGTGGTAGGTAGCGCGACATAATGATAAAAGACGAGACAACTAGCATGGCAATGATAGTAATGGTATCCAGGGAAATGTATCAGCTTGCCTGAGATCCCGCTCGGAAGAAGAACGAATCCATGAAGAAGAAGAACCAACGTAGTCAAACGAATCCTCACACTCCGAACGCTTTCGGAACTCTATCGAGAAGAAGCAATCCGAAACAAACAATCAACACAAGATACACCACAACATATGCAAAACACGATGCACAACAAATATAATGCATGTCCGGTTTAATATGCAAGACACGACAATTCACCACAATCAAGTACTACACATTAAGTGAAGCTCAATATGCAACGAGTTGCATATTGACGAAACTCCACATTCGAATTATTTAGTTCACTCTCGTTAGGTACACATCAATATTAAATGTTGTTAACCATGGCAAGAGGTGAAGCATAAGTAAACTAACTATCTAGGAATCTTAAATGAGGCCGGAAACAACTGATAGCATTTCCGAAATGACCCCATATGGTAATTACGAAATTGGTCCAGATCTGAACTAATCATATTTTATATTTGTTAATCAGCAAAATAAATATCACCATGTTATTCTACATGGTATTCTAGTCGATTTACATATATAGAACATCTCAAACGGAGCTACGGTCCAAAAGATATGTGCAACACAAGATGCACATGACATGAATGCAAATGCATGGGAAAAACAACCACAAACATTTCAAATCATGAATGCAACAAGTTATTATGAAACTACAAGAGATTCTAAGCAAGTTCCATATATGGAATGCTCAAAACGGAGCTACGGTTCAACCACAATCAACAAAACAAGTTTTTGTTGAAATCTGCCAAAAACAGCAAGATAGCATTTTGAACATGTGAAAACAACAAGTTACGATACTCCAAAATGCACAAACTAAGCATGGGGCAATAGCATACAACATTCACTTCATTTCATCTTCACAAATCATATTCAAAACATGCATGGATCACTTGGTAGGAAGCTCACAAGAAGGCAACTTAATAACAGTTTCAGACTTAGTGAAAATAGCAGTTTTAGACAATGAAGTTTTTATCATGAAGGCATATTGACAGCAGTGAAACTATATGCTACAAGTCATGAAATGGCATGAGACTTAACATAAAGCTATAGGACAACATCAACAACAAATAACTCCATTGCAATTACCTCAAAAGAGTTCTAGATCACTAGCAAATCACTTGACAAGACAACAACAAAATATAACAGATTCAGACTTACAAATATTTAGGACCCTCAAAATAACAGATTTTTATAGCAAGTAGACAACAGCAAAACAACACCTAAACATGCATATCTATGACAAGCAAAATGTCCATGGGCTAGGACACATATCAACGAGCAAGTTTCATGTTGGAAATTAATTCATATCACGCACGGATTAAATCCCACGAAAATGACAAAAGGGCATCACAGTGAAAATGACATGCACACAAATATGCTCAAATGACAAAACTAAATGCACAGATAATTCCTTTGGATTTTTCTCCCCCGAAAACATATATAATACGACTAGGTTCATGTAGGAATTTAATCACAATTAAATAAGCAAGCAATAGGCCTAATCATGTTATAGCAATTCGGTTATGCAAATAAAAATGCAATCAACATGCCAACATTTATCCCATGCATGAAAATGCGGTGCGAATGAGGAGAACATTTTTAATATATTATTAGATTAATTCCGATGCACGGTTATTAATATGAGAATGCAATTAAATACCAAAATGCAATATGACATGAAAATGACATGTTAATTACTTTAAACATGGATGCAACTGACATATTAACAATCTATTTTTCTAAGCACTTTTACATGTTTAAATCATTTAAAACCGACACACGGTTGATTTAATATGGTCTTATAAGCGTGCAAATAACTAAATAAAAAAAGGAAAAAGGGGAGGGTTGGATCACCTACGGGCCTATTGGGCCGGCTGGGGAGAGGGGAGCTGACCGGCTGGGGCAGCTGGGCCTCGGGGGCGAGGGAGCCGGCCCACACAGCGGTCAACGCCCGCTGCGGAGGGCGCACACGCTCGCTCGTCCCGCCTGATGGCAGCGACGGCGGCAAAGCAAGGGAGGGCTCAAGAGGCGCAGGGTCCAGGAACGGCGGCGGCGGCTGCGGATCGGGCGGCAGCGGCTGCGGATCCGGTCGGAGGGAGGCGGCGGCGGCTCGAGGGACCCGGTTCACGGCGGGAGCTGCAGCGGCCGGTGGCCATGGCGGCGGCGCGCACCTGCATGGGAAGAGGAAGGGGCCGGGGGTTAGAGGAGGAGAGGAAGAAGGCAGAAGGGAGAGGAGAGGCCGGCGGGGAGGAGGTCCGGACGGGGCCGGCCACGGCGAGGGCTCCGGTGAGCTCGGGAGGAGCTGCCTCCATGGATGAACTCGGGCAGATCGAGGAAGAACCCGGATGGGCTTTCCGGGCTCCAATCTGGGCTTTCGCGGGCTGGAGGCTGGAGGAGGGAGAAGGGGTTGGCTAGCTAGGGTTAGGTTTGCATGCGGAACGATGTAGGGCTATATATAGGGTAGGGGCTAGGGTTACGGCACTGTCCATTTTAGGACTGTCGGGTGTCGGTCCGATGGTCCGGAAGCGGAGGGTAAAGCTGTGTGACTGTGCAGACGGGCAAAGAGGGGAAGAGAGAGAGAGAAGTCTGCGACCCGTGGCACGACGATCGAAAACACCGAGAAACGTCCGACGGAATACCGATGACCGCACTGCTACGGATGACCAACGGAGTATCTAGCGAACTCAGATCGCGACGAAAATCAACGGGCGGTCTACCTATGATATAACAAGACCGCACGACAAGTTTCAACTCGATCCGAGAATATTTTTGCGCGCACGTACAAACGGTTTTATTTTACGGTGCCGCGGGCGCGTGCGTGTGTGGCTGGACTCGAGACGGCTACGACAAGAACGAAAGAGAACCGGCAACTGACAATGGATGCAAGTTTCGAAAACATGGGATGATGCAATGCAGACGATGCGGATGATGCAGCGATGAAGGAAACACACAAATGAAACACAGACGAAAACAGAAATAAAAGGGGAATCTTCTAGAATCTTGTGAAGCGTCGGTCCCGGGCTGTCACACACATCAACTATGTGAGTAACCGTGATCGTCTCTGCTCGTGAACATTAACCGAGAGAGAACAAGGTGGGGTTATGATTGACGTAAGCAAGTGTTCAGGATCTCTTAGAGATCATACTAGATTCGATCGTTCTTCGTAGGCCACTCATATTTATTTTATGTTGCGTAAGCTAGCCACCATAAAATGCTTAGTGCTGCTGCAAACTAAACATCATCCTTCCTTCCTAAAGCTTAAATAGTGTTGGTACCCGGGCAAAAGATAGATGAGTCCTCTGTGGCTCAAAGTTTACTACAATATCCAGGTGCAGGTTCAGATGAGTTCGTGCAGGATGATCTTACCCAGCTCCAGTGGGAGTATGATGAGGAGAGAGGCAGGATGTATGTGACATATCTGGATGAGTAGAGGACCTGGTCGTGATCCTTGGGATAGCTCGATAGTATCATTTGCAACTTCTCTTATCGTTTGATTTCGTCCGTAGTCGGACCCTGTGTTCAACTTCATGTGTGATTTGAGTGACATTGTAAGTTAGCATGTGGTGAGTGTAAGCCAACTTGTATACTCTTCTCATTCAGTATTGTATGATGTGATGATACTATTCTTGCTAACGGCAAGATGCGCCTCTATCCCTTGCGAGGCCCTCGTGCCTTAAACGGATAGGCCCACATCTTGGGCATGATAGCACACAACCAGGAGCAAGAGAATTAAACCATTTCTTAGCATCACCTTTTAATGAGAAAGGAAACAACTTAAGAATATAGTAATAGTGAATTTTTTCCTCATGAGTAAATAGGGTGGCTATATCATTCAGTTCGGTAAGATGTGCCACAACAGTTTCAGATTCATAACCATGGAAAAGATCAGATTCAACCAAAGTAATTAACTCAGGATCGACAGAGAATTCATAATCCTTATCAGTAACAAAGATGGGTGAAGTAGCAAACTTAGGATCATATTGCATTCTAGCATTCAGAGATTTTTCCTTCCACGTGCGAAGCAATTTCTTAAGATCATCTCTATACTTATAAGCAAGAAAGTCCCTAGCTACCTCTCCTTCCATAACATATCCTTCAGGTATATCAGGCAATTCATATCTAGGAGAGCTAGGTCTAGCAGGTGAATCATAGTGTTCAGTTTCAATAATTTCATCGGACTCAGCAATATTATTAGTTTGAGCATTAGCTCTAGCAATTTGTTCATCAAGAAATTCACCCAGTGGCACAGTTTCATCAAACAAAGTATTATCATAAGCATCATGCATAGCAGAAGTAACATCATCAATTACTTGCGACATATCAGAATTACTAGCAGGTGGTGGTGTCGCAAACTTACTCATAACAGAAGGTGAATCCAGTGCAGAGCTAGAAGGCAGTTCCTTACCTCCGCTCGTAGTAGAGGGATAGATCTTGGTTTTTGGATCTTTCAGATTCTTCATAGTGATCAGCAGATATATATATCCGAAGTGACTCAGAGAATAAAGCTATGCTCCGCGGCAACGGCACCAGAAAAAGGTCTTGATAACCCACAAGTATAGGGGATCGCAACAGTTTTCGAGGGTAGAGTATTCAACCCAAATTTATTGATTCGACACAAGGGGAGCCAAAGAATATTCTCGAGTATTACCAGCTGAGTTGTCAATTCAACCACACCTGAAAGACTTGATATCGGCAATAAATTAAGTGTTCAGTAGCAAAGTAATATAGTAACAACGGTAACAGTGGCAAAGTGATAGTAGCAGTTTTATAGTGATTGTAACAGTAACAACGGAAAAGTAACTGAGCATAGATCAATATGTGGAAAGCTCGTAGGCAATGGATCAGTGATGGATAATTATGTCGGATGGCATTCATCATGCAACAGTTATAACATAGGGTGACACAGAACTAGCTCCAATTCATCAATGTAATGTAGGCATGTATTCCATATATAGTCATACGTGCTTATGGAAAAGAACTTGCATGAAATCTTTTGTCCTACCCTCCCGTGGTAGTGGAGTCCTATTGGAAACTAAGGGATATTAAGGCCTGCTTTTAATAGAGAACCCGACCAAAGCATTAGCACTTAGTGAATAGATGAACTCCTCAAACTACGGTAATCACCGGAAAGAATCCCAGTTATTGTCACCCTGGGGGATGCGGATCATAACTCGTAATAGGTGTCTACAACTTGCAAGATAGGATCAAGAAGACACATATATTCATGAAAACATAATAGGTTCAGATCTGACATCATGGCACTCGGGCCCTAGTGACAAGAATTAAGCATAGCAAAGTCATAGCAACATCAATCTCAAAACATAATGGATACTAGGGATCAAACTCTAACCAAACTAACTCGATTACATGATAAATCTCATCCAACCCATCACTGTCTAGCAAGCCTATAATGAGATTACTCACGAAGGGTGGGGAGCATCATGGAATTGGTGATGAAGGATGGTTGGTGATGACAAAGGCGTCCATTTCCCCTCTCCAGAGCCCAAAACGGACTCCAGATCTGGTCTCCCGAGGAAGAACTGGCGATGAAGGTGGCTCCATATCGTGAAACGCTATAAACTATTCTCTCTGATTATTTCCTCGACAATAGGGTTATATGGAGCTGGAGAGGAGGTCGGAAGAGCCACGAGGGGCCCACAAGCCTGCCCCACGCGACCAGGGGGTGGCCGCAGATAGCCGGCTTGTGGCCTGCTGGTGGCCCCCTATGGTTAATTATTTTGCCAGTATTTTTTATTAATTCCAAAATTATTCTCCGTAAATTTTCAGGACGATCCGAGAACTTTTATTTCTACACAAAAATAACACCAAGGCAATTCTGCTAAAAACAGCGTCAGTCCGAGTTAGTTCCAATCAAATCATGCAAATTAGAGTCCAAAACAAGGGCAAAAGAGTGTGGAAAAGTAGATACGTTGGAGACGTATCACCCATCTTCTTCTATATGAAGGGTTTTGACCTAGAAAAAAATCATAAGAGAGCTTTCGGGATGAAGCGCCGCCATCTCGAGGCAGAACTTGGGCAGAACCGATCTAGAGCTTTGGTGGAGCTGCTCTGTCAGGAAAACTTCCCTCCCGGGGAGAAATCAAAGCCATCGTCATCACCAATGATCATCTCATCGAGAGGGGGTCAATCTCCATCAACATCTTCATCAGCACCATCTCCTCTCCAAACCCTAGTTCATCTCTTGTATCCGATCTTTTTCTCAAACCTCAGATTGGTACCTGTGGGTTGCTAGTAGTGTTGATTACTCCTTGTAGTTGATGCTAGTTGGTTTACTTGGTGGAACATCATATGTTGAGATCCTTTATAAAAATTAATACTCCTCTGATCATGAACATGAACATGCTTTGTGAGTAGTTACGTTTGTTCCTGAGGACATGGGATAAGTCTTGTTATAAGTAATCATGTGAATGTGGTATTCGTTCGATGTTTTGATGATATGTATGTTGTCCCTCCTCTAGTGGTGTTATGTGAACATCGACTACATAACACTTCACCATTATTTGGGCCTAGGGGAAGGCATTGGGAAGTAATAAGTAAATGATCGGGGACTAGACTGACACAAGCTTAAACCCTAGTTTATGTGTTGCTTCGTAAGGGGTTGATTTGGATCCATATGTTTCATGCTATGGTTAGATTTATCTTAATTCTTCTTTCATAGTTGCGGATGCTTGCGAGAGAGATTATTCATAAGTGGGAGGCTTGTCCAAGTAAGGGCAGCACCCAAGCACCAGTCCTCCCACATATCAAATTATCAAAGTAACGAACGTGAATCAAATGAGCATGATGAAAACTAGCTTGATGAAAATTCCTATGTGTCCTCGGGAGTGCTTCACTTCATATAAAAGTTTGCCTAGGTCTGTCCTTTGCTACAAAAAGGGTTGGGCTACCTTGCTGCACCTTTGCTACACTTGTTACTTGTTACTCGTTACCAATTATCTTATCACAAAACTGTCTGTTACCGATAATTTTAGTGCTTGCAGAGAATACCTTACTGAAAACCGCTTGTCATTTCCTTCTGGTCCTCGTTGGGTTCGACACTCTTACTTATCGAAAAGACTATGATAGATCCCCTATACTTGTGGGTCATCACTTATTACTATAGGGGAAAGTAAACCGGTCCTTCCAAAGAATGTCGGCAGGTCATGAAGACAAACACTATCCGACGACTTCAAACAGTTTTTATAGATCTAATGATGGAATAAAAATTAATGAGAGAAACAGGTATGGAACCTAGAAGCCTAGCGTCATTGGACTACCTTGATCGGAGCAAGCTAGATCTGAATTTACAGCATGGGTTACACTCGTTCGGATCTAAGGCATGGATTTAGAAGATCCAAACTAGCAGAAATAGCAGCTTTCAATCTAGAAATATTGAAGAACTCAAAGATGTTCGAGGAATGGTGATGATCTACGAAGAACTCAAAAGCCCTAGTAACGGTGAGCGGAGTTACGCACCAAATTTGAGAACATCGGCAGCGGTTAAGCTTGCAGCTATAGATGAACTCTAGTGCCACCATAGCCGCTCCGTCAAGGGAGAGGACGACGCTCTAGAAATGGTGGTAGTAGAGGTGTCGGGGAACTCGAAGAGGCCGGGGTATAAGATGAAGGAGGCCACCTGCGGAAGAAATGAACCTCGAAACCCCTCTAGGCTATTTATAAGGGGACGAGTGTAGGTTTCAAGGCGTTGAGGCAGCAAATTTGGGATATCCCACATTTTGCAGGATATGGGTATCCTTGACCTCTGACATATCCTAGGTTCATCATTATGACGTGGCACGTGGTGGAATGAGAGCTAGATGAAATGGTTAAATAAAAAAATGATGAGCTTACCATGGATAAATCCAAGGTAACTTAGGGTCTAATGTTGGGGATATTTCCCCTGACATTGAGCTAGCCAGTCTAGGCCGTGTCCCACAAGACGTGGACCTCGACATGAGCTGGTCCATGAAAGATAAAGTCGTCACCACCTTTTTTAGAGGACAAGGAAGGTCGGGTCAGCAATTGGCCCAAGATGACGCCGACTCAAAGACTAGGAGACATAAGCGAGCGAGTCTAGTACCGACTTAGAGGGGAAAACTATTTCGATCAAGAGTAGGAAACGTACACGACATAGACTTGTTTTAACCCGAAGGGATTTAGCCTAGTATATAAAGGCAAGTCTTGGGGTCCAAAGGGACTGATCCAAGTTAGAAACCCTCAAGAGCTTGGTAGCAAGAGAAATACCTTGTAATCGAGATCATCAACATCAATAACAATCAAGCAGGACGTAGGCTTCTACCTCCATTTGGAGGGGCCGAACCTGGGTAAACTCATGTCTTTCTTTCCCGATCAACCACGTTCAAGCGACCACCTATTTGCGATGGCTCCCAGACATAGTCCTTTCATGAGGACACTTGTCGTCACAAAACCACGACACACATGCTACCACGTGTCCCTCTTATTTTATTGGCTAGGAGGTGTGGGGGAAGGGGGTGCAGGTTTGATTAGACCAGACGCGTGTGAGCATTCCACCTCACAGGCTTAGCGAGACGCGTGTGAGCAATCTGTCACATAGCTAGCTCATCGGGAATAGAGCTCTTTGACCTCCACCCATTGCCCACCTTGCTCTCAAGTTCTCTGTTAATGCTCCTCCTTCTCCTATGTTCTTATCTATAAGCGCCACCGCCGAGGATCACCTCCTTCTCAAATGGAGGATGAGGCAGCCAACAAGCGGGGGCAGGTTGAGGCAGAACCGCAAGAGCCTCCGACGAGCGTGGACTTCATCAGCAGCCTCCCGGAGAGATGTTGGTAACCATCATGTCCCTCATCCCAACCAAACTGTCATGCATACCATCGTCCTCTCCTGACAGTGGCGCACCCTCTCGCACTCCACCCCTTGGACCTCATCGACGACGGTGAGCTCTGCAGAGGGGATTAAAAACATAGGTCCGCATTGTCCCACATCCTCACCACGGACACTGGGCTAGTCAGACGACTTTCCATCGACAAGTTCCGTTCCAACTGCAAGGTCGAACCCAAATTTCATGAGCGGTTGTTATCCCTCACCCTAGATCAGCTCGAGGAGCTCAGATTTGAAGCTGGACATCGGTGCTTGTTGCCTCCGCCTGCGCTCCACCTCGCGCCCATGCTGCGTAGCACTACGTTCAGGGAGTGCTTTTCCCCCCAGATTAATGGCGTGCACGCTCTTCATATCCCTAAACTGAAGGACCTCAAGCCCATTGGCATTAGCATCTCAAAGGAGGATTTGGAGCGCCTGCTTTGCTCTTGTGCTGCACTCGAGTACCTTCGTCTTCACGTGTTGTTTGGGTTTAGTACCCTCCACAACGCTATGACGAATACATGTACCATTTATATGCATGGTTTGTGCCACAACATGCGGTCAGTTGAGGTGTTTCACGATATGCTCATTCAGAATGTGTCTTTCCTTGACAGATTGTTTATACTTGATAAAGAAGGTCCAAAAAGAATGAGGGTTGTTGACGTACCAAAAGTGATAGTGTTGGGCTATTCGTGTGTTGAATTCTCTGAACTTGTTAAAGCTAGATCCATACCCGTTCAGGTACAACAATCTTCTTCTCCTTATTATTTTACATCACATTTTATCTATTTTTTGTTGATCTATGTTCGGTGTCATGCAGAAATTGATTCCCATAGGCTTCACCGTGTCTATGCGCACAATGAAGATCCTGGAACTACAATCTATCGACCCCGATCTAGATGAAGTTGTTAGACTCCTTAGATGCTTTCCGTGCATGGAGAAGCTATACATCGAGGTGATGCTCCTTTCCTGTTAATTGTTAACCACAAAGGAATTCAATTTGTTGGTACTTTACCCATGATTACAATGATAAATGTACTATAATTTATAAAGCAAATTTGTAGGAATCCAATATTTTTTCTTGAGTTGTTAATCATGAACGATTGAGGATGATATGTCAATGTATTAGTGTATTTTAGAAACCCTGCAAATCAAAGATGCACATAGTGTACAAAACTACATCTAGGCGGTGATATGTTGTCTTCATTTGCACATACAAGCAGTCATGGAAGTGGAAAACGTGACACAATATAATAACCCCATCAAATGCCTTGATTTCCATCTCAAAGAAATTACTTTCAACCAGTATTGAGGCACCAAACCAGATATTCAATTCGCCAGGTTCTTTGTTCAGAAAGCAAGGGTGCTCAAGGTAATGAGGTTTTCCCTATATTTAGTGTGTCAAAATGAATGGTTTGCTAATCAACGAAGGCGTCTATGGCTGAATGGAAAAGGCTCTACATAAGATCAAATTTAGTTTGGAAGTTCAAATGACACATTATTCGAAAGTGACTGTATCAAGCCGATATATGACTTCTTGCTGGCGGATCTCATCATAGAAATATTGCATGGCTCAGATTCTGAACAAGATGAATTTGATTTCTAATATCAGCATGAACCTTGTATTCGTTGAATTTGGGCCTTGTAAAGCTGGAATTTTGAACCTTGTAATATTCTGGTATTTGTGATACAGTGTTTGAAATAGCATTAGGTTCGCTAACGTTTCGGTAGAGTTGAGTTGTGTATGTTGGTGACCAAAGGTTGTTCAGAGTCCCAGATGAGATCTCGGATTTCACGAGGAGCTCCGGAATGGTCTGGAGGTAAAGATTGATATACACGAAGTCCCGTTTTGTCCACCAGAAAAGTTTTGGGTATTTCCGGTAGTGTATCGAGAGTGTCGGAGGGCCATCGGGAGGGGCCACCCACGCTAGGAGGCCACATGGGCCTGAGGTGTGTTGCACCAGACCTTAGTGGGCTGGGAAAACCAGCCCTATTAGGCCCATGCGGCTAGGAAAGAGTGGGAGAGGAAAAAACCCCAAGGGGAAGGAAAATCCACATTGGTAAGGAGTCCTAATAGGATTCCACCTCCCTTGTGGGAGGTGGATCTCGTGGGAACGAGTCTAATAGTAGAAGATAGGGGTACGTAAAGAGAGGGCGGATTCCTAGCTACGGCAAAGGTGTACACACAGATGTATGAGTTCAGGCCCCTCTCGTGGAGGTAACAGCCCTAAGTCTCAGTTCTCGGGAGCTCTTGTCGTGTGGAATATGAGTGTTACAGGGGGTGCGAACCCTTGTGCCAGAGGGGAGGGGTGGCTTATATAGAGAACGCTGCCCCTCATGAATGCTCGGCAACCAAGGGTTCGATCATGGGAATAAAGGAATATGTTACTGATAATGTATACAATAAATGCTACTAATGGCGACTGGTCGAACGTCTGCCTGTTGGCTTCCGTGCGGTGCCTTCTGGTCTTCTGGTGTCGACTGGCTGTTGGTTCTTCCGAGTGAAAGGAGACTGTCGAGTAGAGGAAGGAACCTCCTAGTGGATTAATTGTAGAGTGACTTATATGCCATGACGACTTTAGTCGGCAACTCTCTTGTAACCTTTAAGTCCTCCAATATAATGTCCTTAGGTAGGGTATGTAGGTCAGGCCTAGGACCCTACCCTAGGTACATATTCTCGTCATTAGCCCCCGAATGGTTTGGGGTTCAAGTGAAAAAGGGATTGATGCCGGTTCTGATGAGGCACTGAAATTCTGAATGCACTTCGGGGCTTCAAAGAAATCTGCGTCGACTGGAATCTTTATCATTCGCCCTAATCAATTCTGCTTTGACAAATGTCCGAGTGAACTTGACCACAAAATCTATTCCGAGTGAAAAATCAGGATCTTTTGATGCGAAAGGTTGCTTCATCAGGCCCGGATTCTACGGGATTCAAAAATTTGGGAAGCACGCGCTGCGCGAAGATAGCGCAACGACTGGGGCAAGTGGGGTCATCATGCCTCAATTGCCGCGCCGCCCTTTACGCCACGTACAACGCGACTTCTGTGGCTGAGATACACAGAGATCTGGCGGGCCCGTAGGTTAGTGACTCACTCGGGCTGATATAAGATCGGGCCGCACCGCGGACAACACAATACTTCTCCCCCAAATCCTCTCTTTTCCTCCGCCTCACCTGCTCCACGCGCGCCGCTCAACTCCGCCTTGACGACCGCTGTCGCGATGACAAAAAGCAAGACGGAGAAGCTTGAGCGGACCAAGAAGGGAGCGGTCAAGGCGAAGAAGCCATCGAGCGCCCGATTCACGGTGCCAGCTAGGTGGATCCAGGGAGATTTCCTCCCGTCGACGGTCATGGCATGGGACGTCCAGAACCTCATCATCGACGGGCTCATAGTCGATGGCTCGTGGAGGCTGTCAGAGGGGGAGATCGAGCCGGAGCCGCACGAAGGGGAGCGGGTCCTCGTTCTCACTCATGTTGAGTGAGGTTTTTCTATGCCTCCCCATCCTTTCATCCGTGGGTTTCTAAAAAATTTCGGAGCTCAGGTTCACCACTTTCCTCCGAATGACATTTCGTACCTTGCTGCTTTCATCACCTTGTGCGAGTGCTTCTTGGGTTGTCATCCCCATTGGTGTTTGTTTAAGCACATCTTTACTGTCTGATCTCAGTCGATCAAAAAGTCCAATCCAGAGGATGATAAAAACCATGTCATTCAGTTATGTGGTGGCTTGGGGATCCAAAAGAGAGCTAGAAGCTCCTTTCCGTCGATGACTTTTCCTGAATTTGTTCGTGGCTGGCAGTCGACTTGGTTCTATTGTAAAGACGTTGCATCTCCCAACATGTCGACTGGCCTTTCCCCCTTCACACCAGATCAACCCACTACCCCCAAATCACTATCAGTGCTAGAAGGGGAGAAAGTCCAAGTGAGAATCTTAGTGAATGTTGTAGTGAATCCGGTTGTGGCGGAGTGACTGGCATGGATCTGCTGGAGACATTTCTCAGTCAATGAATCCAGCCCCTTCAAGCGAGGGACCATGCCATGTGGCACTACTCAGGCCCCAAGGACACCACTCGGACACATCCATAGGAAGTATCGGAGGAAACTGTCGCATAGTGGCTTCGGAGCATCACCGGAGCCTGCGACAATCCCCTGGGAGCCAAGCGGATCTTGCCTTTCTCTGCTCAGAACCCATCACCAAATCTGGTAAGTTATATATTTGTCGAATTCTTTGATGTTTCATCAAGTGATTAGGGCATCAGTCGACTGACTTTACTATTTGAATCTTGCAGGAGCTGACGAACATGTACTTGCCCATGCCGAATGGAAATCAGCCCGAAGATGGAGGGGAGGGCGAGGGCGGCAGCATAGATGTTAATTATGCCGAGGACAGCAAAGACTCAGGTGAGAACAAAGAAGAAGTTGAGTCTCCTCCATGAACCGAACATCGTTCTAAGTAGCGTCAAGACCTAGTGGCTGCCCCAAGCAAGACGTTAGCGTCGAGCAGCAGGAACCCGAAGCATGACTGAGCTTCAACAGTCGAGTCGAGTGAGCAGGCCGCAAAACAGCCCAAGTCTGACGTGCCAAAACCTCGGAAGGCTCTACCCCATATGAAGATTATTGTACCTGTTGTTTCAACGTGAGTGTTCGTTTTATTTTTGCTTTTGTTGCTGTGGAACTTCATATCTTTGCTGACAGAGTGGAATTTGTTTGTCAGAGCCGCTACTTTGTGACGTCGCCTCCAAGATATGAAGATGAGCACATGGACCTAGATACTGCTGATGCGGGCACCTCTCGGTGAGGTATAACAAACCTTCACTATGTTCTGTTTTTTGGGAATGATTCGCCAAATGAATAAACTAATGTTGCTAACTGGTAGTTGCAGAAGTCATTCAGCTGGAGGACGATGAAGAGTCACCATGGGGTACGGGGGTGAAGGTGTGGCCTCAAGCACTCTACGCGTATGCGCTCGGAGAACGTCATCAGGGCAGACGCCTCGCAAGTCTACTTCCGTGTCGTCTCAAGGGCTTGGTGACTCATCCAAAGCCAGAACTGAGCTTACGGCTCCGTTGTTGAGTGCTCCGCTAGCCACTTTGACTATTGTGGCCTCGACAGCAATCGTGCAGCCTCAAGCAACTTCAACTACTCCAGCCACAACATAAACTCACTCGACGTCTGCCTTTCCTCTATATCGCATCTCAGAGAACCAGACTGGAGCTGGCAAGGAGGCCATGATCCAAGCAGAGAAGATGATGCTGCGCATGAAGGAGCCGTACGAAGCCAACAAGTTGGCTTATGATGCCAGCTCGGCGCTTCGCACCAATGTCCGAGTAAGTGCGATTGTAAGTTCATTTCTGATTGAATTCTTGTCTTTCTTGATTGTACACCCACTGGGTGTTTTCCTTTTGAAGCAAATTTGCTTGTTTCCCTCTCGAGTAGATAAGGTCTTAGTCGAGTGGTTTCTGATCCAGTGGGGGCACGCTAAGTGCACACACTGGGTGTAGTCCCCGAGACCGTTGTCGAATGATGATGACATCGACAGGGGTCTTAGAATTGTTTTGATAATTGCTCGACAGGTCAAGTGATAGCAGGTCCAGTGGGGGCATGCTGAGTGCACCCACTAGGTGTAGTCCCCAAGACCGCCGTCGAGTGCTTGCATCGGCGGGGGTCTGATAGAGACAATTTTTTGCTCGGACAGGTCAGACCTGGTCGAGTGGTTTCGTATCCAGTGGGGGCACGTTGAGTGCACCCACTGGGTGTAGTCACCGAGACTACTGTTGATCATTGATGATGAGCAACAGTCTTAAGAACATGGACTCAGGGTCCTTTTCGTACGCGGAGTAGGATCATCACTCGGTTCGTCGAGTGAATTTTTTGCTTTAGTGTTTCCACTTCTGAATACTTGTCTTAGGGACATAGAGGTCCGAACCTACTCTGCAGGTTTCATGGACATCATTTCCATCAACCATGATATGATGTAGGTTTCATGGACATCATTTCCATCAACCATGATATGACGCTTTTCAGGCGTGTGGGGCGGGGCGGCGGGCCACCAACCAGTCGGCTGAACTCGTTCCTTTCCACTCGGGGGTGGAGGAATTTTAATGTCAACTGAACCACTTCTTTGTTTATTTCAGACAGCTTGTGAACTTGGGACTTGGTACATCGAACTAGAGAAGGAGAAGAATCAGCTTCAAGTGGATCTGGAGGTCTCCAAGAACAATCTGGACCGTGCACAGGCTGAGCTGAGGACCCTGGGAGGTAATCTTTGTCGACCAACTGCACTGTCACTTTCCTCTTCCATCCTTTGAACTGAGTGTTCTCACTCTAACAGATGTGCGTGATGAGAATCGCGGACTCCAAGCACGAGTCAACAATGTTGTTTATTTAGATACCATGAAGAAGGCGCTTGAGGACAAGGACAAGGCACTCGCTGATGCTCAAAAGGTGGCGAGGGAGGAAATTGAGGCTGCTGAGAAGAAACTTGCAGCAGCTAATAAACTAGAAGAAGAGAACGTGAAACTCAAGCAGGAACACGCTGACCGGATCAAGAAGATCGAACATCTCAACAAGAGGAGCAAAGGTCTAGAAAAGTACTTCGGGGACTTTGCAAAGAAGATGTTCAGCATGCTCGAAGGTAACTTTCTTTCATCGAGTGAACTTCCTTAATTCCCATAGGACAGAAGCATGACTATCTTTCCATTCCCTCTTCATATAGAATTCTACCAAGATGTTGAAAAGGAAACCGAGGAGATTGAACCAAATCTGGATTCCAACAAGTCGGCCGTTTGGGATGTTGTGGCCATGAATATGTTTTGTCTCGACGTCCGTCTCAAGAGTGTTCAAGAGTATATCACTCGACTAAGGACTGCACTAGAGAAGGTTGACAAGGAACTATGGCCTAAAGACACCCTCCAGACTGACCTTGAGTTGATGATGACCTGGCTTAGTGAGATTCCCAGTCGAGTGCAAGCATGGAAGAGATCTGTTGCTCGCTGCGGAGCCGACGTGGCGCTTTCACTCGTCAGAGTCCATTGCAAGGAGGCAAAGGAGGACAAGATGAAGGTTCTCCGGGTAATCAACACAAAGAAACTTCAATTCGAGGACTTCATGGAGACCTTCATCGACGCGACCACTCGAATCACTGACGGGATTGACCTGGACACCTTCGTCGAGCCTGCGAGACCCATAGGTGCTTGATAAAACTTTGATCACAATTAAAACTTTATTTGCCTTGGTATGCCGAGTGGAAATGTAACCGTTTAAAACTTCATTCAGGCCTTAAACCTGAGTACTTTCATTTGCGTGAAAAACTTTTATCCACGCTAGAAACTTTGGGTTTATCTGCACTTTGCTTTCAATCCTTTGTTTGACTGAATTTATTTTGTTATCGAATGGAATGAATGTTTAGTATTCGGAATAATCTCGAACTTAGGCGAAAAGTTACTTCACAGGCAAGTCCTCGAGTGAGAAGAATATTCGTCACTCAGCAAAGATTTTAACTTAGGTGAGAGTTGGTTCGTAGCTAAGCCCCCGAGTGAGAGGATCGCTTGTCACTTGGAGAAGTTTTTTTGAACTTAGATGAAGACAAATCGCAGCTAAGTTTCCGGGTGAATGTTATGTTATTCACTCGGAAGGGATTTTTAACTTAGGCAAAAATCAGTTCGAAGCTAAGCCCCCGAGTAAGAGGATCGCTCATCACTCGAAGAAGTTTTTGTACTTAGACAAAGACTGATTCACAGCTAAGTTTCCGAGTGAATGCTATGTTATCCACTCGGAAGGGATTTTTAACTTAGGCAAAAGCTGGTTCGCAGCTAAGCCCGCAAGTAAGAGGATTGCTCATTACTCAGAGAAGTTTATGAACTTAGACGAAGACTAATTCGCAGCTAAGTTTCCGAGTGAATGTTATGTTATCCACTCGGAAGGGATTTTTAACTTAGGTGAAAGTTGGTTCACAGCTAAGCCCCCGAGTAAGAGGATCGCTCATCACTCAAAGAAATTTTCGAACTTAGACAAAGACTGGTTCGCAGCTAAGTTTCCGAGCAAATGGACTGCTATCCACTTGGAAGGGTTTTTAACTTCGGCAAAAGACTGGTTCCCAGCTAAGCCCCCGAGTGAGAGGATCGCTCATCACTCGGAGAAGTTTTTGAACTTAGACGAAGACTGATTCACAGCTAAGTTTCCGAGTGAATGTTATATTATACACTCGGCAAAGGTTTTAACTTAGGCAAAAGCTAGTTCGCAGCTAAGCCCCCAAGTGAGAGGATCTCCCATCACTCGGAGAAGTTTTTGAACTTAGACGAAGACCGGTTCGCAGCTAAGTTTCCGAGTGAATGGATTTCTATCCACTCAAGGGTTTTTAACTTAGGCGAAAACTAGTTCGTAGCTAAGCCCCGAGTGAGAGGATCGCTCCTCACTCTGAGAAGTTTTTGAATTTAGACAAGGACTGGTTCATAGCTAAGTTTCTGAGTGAATGGACTTCTATCCACTCAGAAGGGTTTTTAACTTAGGCGAAAATTGGTTCGCAGCTAAGCCCCGAGTGAGAGAATCGCTTGTCACTCGGAGAAGTTTTTGAACTTGGACGAAGACTGGTTCGCAGCTAAGTTTCTCAGTGAATGGATTATGCGATCGGAATCGACAAAAAACTGCAGGAGTCATAACTGGGATGAATGACATTGTCTGGAGTACTTTTATTACATCAGAACAACTTTGTCTTCAATTATAAAAACGTCGAAGTAAATCTGCATTCCAGGCGCGAGGCTCATCAATCTTCTTCTTGAGGTTGTAGAGCTGGTAGGCTCCGTTGTTCAGCACTTTGGTGATGATGAAAGGACCTTCCCATGCTAGAGCGAGCTTGTGAGGTTGCTGCTGATCCACTTGGAGCATTAGATCACCCTCATGGAATGACCGACTCTTGACGTGCCTTGCATGGAAGCAGTGTAGATCCTGCTGATATATAGTCGACCGAATCAAAGCCATTCACGCTCTTCTTCCAGGAGATCCACACCATCTTGTCGTTCTTGTTCATCCTTAGCTTCGGAGTAAAGCTCTACCTGGGGAGAATTGTGGAGTAGATCACTCGGCAAAACAGCTTCGGCTCCATACACCAAGAAGAAAGGAGTGCATCCAGTCGACCGATTAGGAGTCGTCCTCAAACCCCAAAGCACATATGGTAATTCAGTCACCCTGGGTCCAACTGCATGTTCAAGATCCCGCATGAGTCGAGGCTTCAACCCTTGAAGGATCAGGCCATTTGCTCGCTCAGCTTCACCATTAGTCTGAGGGTGCACAATGGATGCGTAATCCACCCGAGTGCCTTGAGTGAAGCAAAAGTGTCTGAACTCTTCCGAATCGAAGTTTGAGCCATTATCTGTGATGATACTGTGAGTGACTCCATACCAGATCATTATCTCTCTCATGAATTTTATCGCAATGCGTGAGTTCAGCTTTTTATGGGCTTAGGTTCAATTCACTTAGTGAACTTATCGATTGCTACAAGCAGATGAGTAAACCCACTCTGACCTGTTCGGAATGGTCCGACCATATCCAAACCCCAAACAGCGAATGGCCAGACGAGTGGAAAGTCTTCAAGGCGGATGCAGGCTTGTGCAACAAGTTCGAGTAGAACTGGCGCCCTTCACAGTGATCAACAATCTCCTTAGCCATTTCGTTGGCACGTGGCTAGAAGAAACTGGCTCGGTATGCTTTGGTGAAAATCGTCCGAGATGACGCATGATGACCATAGGTGCCCGAGTGAATTTCTTCCAGGATCAGTCAACCTTCTTCGGGAGAGATGCACCACTGAGTTATGCTAGTTACGCTTTCTCTGAAAAGTTGATCACCCGGTACAGTAAAGGCCTTGGATCTATGGACAATCTGTCAAGCTTCAACCTCATCTTCTGGGAGTTCTTGTCTCAATATGTCGCAATATATGGCACCGTCCAGTCGGGTGTAATCACCAGAATATCCATGACCATATCTATGACCGCCGGGACATCGACTTCAGTCGGATTAGAGGCGCTTATTGCTTGCGGGGGCTCTTGAATGAAGGGATCTTCCTGCACCGAAGGAGAATGTAGGTGTTCCAGAAACACATCGCTGGGGACGGGCTTCCGAGTGGATCCAATCTTTGCTAACTCATCAGCTGCCTGATTCTTCACTCGAGGAACATGATGGAGTTCTAAACCTTCGAACTTCTTCTCAAGCTTTCTTACTACATTGTAGTATCCAGTCATAGGAGAGTTCCTGACATCCCACTCTTTCATCACCTGGTTAACCACCAAATCAGAGTCACTATATACCATTAGGTGTTTGACACCGAGTGAGATCTCCATACACAACCCGTACAGGAGTGCTTCGTACTTAGCTTCGTTATTGGAGGAATCAAAGTGAAACTGCAGGACCTAACTGAGCTTGTCCCCCTTTGGGGATATCAGCACTATGCCAGCGCCAGACATATTTAGCATCTTCGAGCCATCAAAGAACATGGTCCAGTGCGCCAAGTGGATTTGAATTGGCTGGTGTTGTTCTATCCACTCGGCCATGAATTTAGCAAGTGCTTGAGACTAGATCGCCTTTTCGCTTAAAACTTGATATCGAAGTACAGGAGCTCAATAGCCCATTTAGCCACTCGACCAGTTGCATCTCGATTGTTGAGGATCTCGAACAATGGAGCATCATTGATGACTGAAATTGAATGATCTTGAAAGTAGTGTGCCACCTTCTTCACTGACAGATATATACCATAGACAAGCTTCTAGTAATGTGGGTACCTTTGCTTTCAAGGAGTCATCACTTCAGAAATATAATGAACTAGTTTTGGACTTTGTAAGCTTTGCCTTCCTCTTCCCGCTCGACAGTGAGAACTATACTAGCGACCTGATTAGTAGCAGCGATGTACATGAGCAAGGGCTCTTTGCTGTGCGAAGAAACAAGCACCGGTTGGGTGGAAAGCAGGGCTTTGAGCTCATCAAACACTGCTTTAGCTTCTGGAGTCCACTCGAACGTATCAGACTTCTTCATCAGTCAGTACAAAGGCAATGCCTTCCCACCAAGAAGAGAAATGAATTAACTCAACATCGTCGGGCAACCTGTGAGCTTCTAGATATCGTGTACACGCATAGGGCTTTTCATTCGGGTAATGGCACTGATCTTCTCAGGATTGACGTCGATTCCCCATTCAGAAACGAGGAAACCGAGCAACTTGCCACCCGGAACGTCAAAAGTACACTTGGCCGGGTTTAATTTGATATCATACCTCCTCAGATTGGCAAATGTTTCAGGCAAGTCAGTCAGCAGGTCAGAACCTTTGCGAGACTTGACAACAATATCATCCATATAGGCCTTGACATTTTGAGGGATTTGGTCGAGCAAACATTTTTTAAATCATGCGCATGAAAGTAGCACCGGCATTTTTCAAACCAAAAGGCATGGTGATATAACAGAAACACCCAAAAGGGGTGATGAAGGATGTCTTTATTTCATGTGGACCAAACAGACGGATCTGATGGTAACCAGAGTATGCATCAAGAAAAGATAAACGCTCGCATCCCACAGTCGAGTAGACAATCTAATCGATGCGGGGGAGCGGGAAATGATCTTTCGGGCAGACCCGATTGATATGTTTGAAGTCAATACACATGAGGAGTGACTTGTCCTTCTTGGGGACTATGACGACGTTCGAGAGCCACTCGGAGTGGTAAATCTCCCGAATGAACTTTGCCACGAAGAGTCAAGCCACCTCCTCACCGATTGATTTCTGCTTCTCCGCTGCCGACCAACACAAATACTCTTTCACAGGCTTGGCCTTCGGGTCAACTCTCAATCGGTGCTCAGCCAGTTCCCTGGGTACACCCGGCATGTCAGCAGGCTTCCATGCAAAGATGTCCTAGTTCTCATAGAGAAACTGGATGAGCTCAGCTTCCTATTTGCTATCGAGTGTCGTCGAAATGTTGGTCGTGGCAGCATTAGGATCTGTCGGGTGGATATGTACTTTCTTCACTTCACCTACCAACTGAAAAGCAGACTCTGAAGTTGGCTTCTTGGCACGCAGCAGGTCGGCAGGATCAGCACTCTTCTTGTACTCTTCCAACTCAACTACAACCATCTAATGGTTGGTGATTTTGGAGCCCTACTGGAGGCACTCCTCAGCCCTCTGTTGATTGCCTGTGACTGTGATCACACCCTTGGGCCCGGGCATCTTCAGCTTGAGTTACATGTAACATGGATGGGCCATGAAATGCGCATAGGCAGGGCAACCAAGGATTGTGTGGTATGCGCTCTGGAAGTCCACAACTTCAAATGTCAACTTCTCCTTGCAAAAATTCTTGTCAGTGTCGAATACCACATCCAATGCAATCTGGCCGAGTGACCTGGCCTTCTTCTTGGGAATGACTCCGTGGAACTGCATGTTGCTTTCGCTGAGATGGGACATCGAAATGCCCATCCCTTTAAGGGTATCCGCATACAAGATGTTCAAACCACTCCCTCTGTCCATGAGAACTTTGTGGAGTCGAGTGCCTCCCACAACTAGACCCACCACCAGAGCTTGTCGACCGGGGGTAGCGACGTGAGCAGGGTGCTCAGACTGTTCAAATGTGATAGCGATCTGAGACCATTTGAGGTATGTGGGAGTGGCCGGAACAACCATGCTGACCTCTCTGTTGATAACTTTCAGTCGACTCTTGCTTTTGACAACAACAAAAGTCATCAGAGTGGCGTTGACTTTGGAAACTCTTCTTTGTCTTCATCATCCTCCTTTCCAGGAGTTTTCTCACTTGACTGACCTTCCTTGAACTGCTTGATCAGTAAAAGGCATTGTCGAGTGGTATGCTTCGACAATATCAAAATTCCATCTTCATCTTTCTTCGTGTGGATTGCACACGGTAAATCCAAAACATAAGTTCCCGACTAATTCTTACCTTTCTTGGGGGTAAACTGCCCTTTCGAATCCCCTTATTTTTTCCTTCCGCCGCCAGAGCGGCGGCCTTTGCCTGAACAAGGCCATCAGCTTTGCGCTTCTGTTTCCAACTGGAATTGTCGTCGGCATCGTTGTTGACTGCTTTTCCTTTGTTGCTAGGGAGGCGGTCTTCCTCTTCGCCGTTGGCGTACCGAGTGGCAATCTCCATCATCTTGCTTAGGGAAATATCAGCTGTCCACCCAAACTTCAGGTAAAGCTCTCTGTACTTCACACCACCCTTGAAAGCACAAACATCTTGATGCTCAGAAACATTCTCCATTGTGTGATGCAAGGTGGACCAACGCTGGATATAATCTCTTAAGGACTCATTGGGCTTTTGAACACAGTGTTGCAAATCGATCAAACCCATTGGATGCCTGCAAGTTCCCTCGAAAGTTCTGATCAACACTCGGGCAAGATCCTCCCAGCAATAGATGCTAGAAGGAGCCAAGCGATTCAACCACACTCGGGCTGAACCATCCAACATCAAGGACATATGTTGCATGGCTATATTGTCGTTTCCTCCACCAATCTGCATAGCCACTCGGTGATACGTCTCCAACGTATCTATAATTTTTGATTGTTGCTATTATATTATCTATTTTGGATGTTTTATATGCATTAATATGATATTGTATATTATTTTTGGGACTAACCTATTAATCTAGAGCCTAGTGCCATTTTCTGTTTTTCCTTGTTTTTGAGTTTCGCAGATAAGGAATATTAAACGGAGTCCAAACGGAATAAAACCTCAGGAAAGATTTTTCTAGAACATATGGAAGCCACGAGACTTGAGAACCAAGGCAGAGGAGTTGTCGCGGGGCCACAAGCCTGCTTGCCGCGTCTAGGGGGGCACCGGCGCCGGGCAGGCTTGTGGGCCCTTGGCACCTCCTCTAATCCTAATCATTGGCCTAATACCCAAATATTCGATCATTATCAGAACGATCCATGAAAACACTTTTCCGCCGCCAGAAGCCTTCGTTCTCGAGAGATCCAATCTTGGAGCCTTTTCCGGTAATCTGCCAAAGGGGGATTCGATCATGGAGGGCATCTACATCAACTCCATTGCCCCTCCGATGATGCGTGAGTAGTTCACCATAGACCTACGGGTCCATAGCTAGTATCTAGATGGCTTCTTCTCTCTCTTTACTTCTCAATACCATGTTCTTCATGATCTTCATGGAGATCTATCCGATGTAATACTCTTTTGCGGTGTGTTTGTCGAGATCCGGTGAATTGTGGGTTTATGTTTAGATTATCCATGAATATTATTTGAGTCTTTCCTGGATTCTTATATGCATGATTTCATATGTTTGCAAGTCTCTTCGAATTATTGGTTTGGTTTGGCCAACTAGATTGGTAATTCTTGCAATAGGAGAAGTGCTTAGTTTTGGGTTCAATTTTGTGGTGTCCTCCCCCAGTGACATAGTAGGGGTAGCGAGGCACGTATTGTATTGTTGCCATCAAGGGTAAAAAGATGGGGTTTTCATCATATTGCTTGAGTTTATCCCTCTACATCATGTCATCTTGCTTAATGTGTTACTCTGTTCTTCATGAACTTAATACTCTAGATGCAGGCAGGAGTCGGTCGATGTGTGGAGTAATAGTAGTAGATGCGGAATCCTTTCGGTCTACTTGTCACGGACGTGATGCCTATATGCATAATCATTGCCTTTGATATCTTCATAACTATTTGCTATTCTATCAATTGCTTGACAGTAATTTGTTCACCCACAGTAATACTTGCCATCATGAGAGAAGCTAACTAGTGAAACCTATGGCCCCTGGGTCTATTTTCCATATTATATTTTCATATCTAAAACCAAAAACACGAAAAATACTTGTTGCATTGTTTTACTTTTAGTTTTACTTTCCGTTCAAGCATCCTACTATATCTATCTCTACTAGATCTCATCCTTGCAAATAACCGTGAAGGGATTGACAACCCCTTTATAGCGTTGGGTGCGAGAGTTTGATTCCTTGTGCAGGTATATCTATTAGTGGCTTGCTTGTATCTCCTACTTGATTGATACCTTGGTTCTCAAAAACTTGGGGAAATACTTATCTACTTTGCTGCATCAAACCGTTCCTCTTCACGGGAAACCAACGCATGCTCGAGAAGTAGCACTCGGTAATCATCTAACCATGTTTCTGGCTTTGACTCGCCAGAGAACTTGCTTATTCTAGCCACCAACCTGAAGTTGGGTAAATCTCTGCAGAGGAAATGGCTCTGCTAAAACACTCAGGGCCAGAAACAACGGCCCCACTCCCACTTGCAGAGTCTCTGTCATAACCGTCCATGTGGGCTCTGCCCCTGTCAATATGCTTCTGGGCGAGGATATCTCTCGCATCAAACCCTGAGTTCCGCTCGTCACTGAACACGCACCGTTCGTCATAGTGTCAGGGCACATATGAACCACTCTACGGAGGAGTAGGCACTCGATGGTGGTCATCACGATGAAAACGAGGAGCAAACTGATCTCGCCCCTGATCACGATACTGATTTTCACGGTAATCTTCGCCCCTGCGACGCAGAGGTGACCCTGAACTATGTGTCGACTGAACTGTGTCTGCCTTTGGTGAATTTTTGTGCAATATATTGCGTGACTGATAAACAACTGAATTCTGGCGATGTGCCGCATCGAGCAACACTCGGATCTGCTGCAAACCTTTGCCAACCTCCGAACATGATGACTGAATGGAATCTGCAATCCTAGCGGCAGCTGCAACATTTAAAACTAGAGTATGGAATACCTCGACGTTGTTCTGAGATCCACTCGGAAACAAGGGTCGCTGACGTCGACTGGGAAGTGGCGGACGCTGGCGAGCACGCTCGTCGAGTTCCTTCTAAATCTCTTTGAGCCGAAGGCGCGTGGCCTCCAAGGCTTGGGCCGCAGCAGTCGCACCAACGATGGGCGTATGGAGGATCTCCTCATCCCGGTGTGGCTGGTCATTCGACGCTCCCCCAGCCTCGTGCCTGTTGCGGCCAAAATTAGGGGCGGTCTTTGATGTGAGCCCGCCATGAGGACCTCTGCCGCGGGATCGTAGCTTTCTCACTCAGAGGGAATGTCAGACTGATCCGACGCCGAGTCAAACACGCTGTGAAGTGATTCGACGGGCTCGATAGCCGCAATCTATGGAGATGATACTTGGCAAGCCGCCGCATGCCTCACCCAGCGCTGGAGTCGCGAACGACCAGATCGCTTACGGTGGCGAATAGAGGGGAGGGTCGACAAGTAAGGAGTCGACGGCTGCCGTAAGAGAACACTGCAAGAGCTTGCACAGAAGTGTGTCGCCCCGCGCATCGGGAGTGCCTCAACATCTAGAGGTGCCTCCTGAAGCCATGTTGAGTCCAGCGATGAAGGTGAGTGCTTCGAGACGGATCTCGTGGCCAAAGGACAATCCATCGCCGGAAGACATGACGAAGGGGAAAATGCAACCTCGCCGTAAGTCGCTTAGACATCGGCCCCATGGTGGGAGCCAAATGTCGTGGGTATGAGTCTGACAGTAAAAGATAGGGGTACGTAAGGAGAGGGCAGAGTCCTAGCTAAGGCGAGGGTGTACACACAGATGTATGAGTTCATGCCC
This sequence comes from Hordeum marinum, assembly GCA_022496015.1. Classification (NCBI taxonomy): domain Eukaryota; kingdom Viridiplantae; phylum Streptophyta; class Magnoliopsida; order Poales; family Poaceae; genus Hordeum; species Hordeum marinum. Next base: position 405,747,877 of record CM039672.1, on the reverse strand, counting down.
CTCTTGTCGAGGTAACAGCACTACGTCTCAGTGCTCGGGAGCTCTTGTCATGTTGAATATGAGTGTTACAGGGGGTGCGAACCCTTGTGCCAGAGGGGAGGGGCAGCTTATATAGAGCATGCTGCCCCTCATGAATGCGCGGCAACCAAGGGTTCGATCATGGGAATAAAGGCATATGTTACTAATAACGTATACAATAAATTCTTCTAATGGCAAATAGTCGAATGCCTGCCTATTGGCCTCCCTGGGGTGCTTTCTGGTCATCTGGTGTCGACTAGCTATTGGTTCTTCTGAGTGAGAGGCGACTGTCTAGTGGAGGAAGGAACCTCTGAGTGGATTAATTGTCGAGTGACTTACACGCCATGACGACTTCAGTCGGAAACTCTCTTGTAACCTTTAAGTCCTCCAATATAATGTCCTTAGGTAGGGTATGTAGGTCAGGCCTAGGACTCTACCCTAGGTACATATCCTGGTGAGTGGATTCCTCCCTTGTTTGGTTCGGCCGAACCTCCTTGGAGTAGGGGGCAAGGCTGCCTCCTCTCCCCTTCCTCCTATATATATTGAGGTATTTTGAGGGCAGCCCCTAACCCTAATTGCCACGTGCTGCCCTCTTGTTCCTCTAGATCTATTTCTCCTCTAGATTGATTCCATGGTGCTTGGTGAAGCCCTGCCAGATCAGTTCCACCACCGCCACCGTCGTGCCGTCGCGCTGCCGAAGAACTCATCTACCTCTTTGCCCCCTCTTGCTGGATCAAGAAGGTGGAGATCGTCATCGAGCTGCATGTGTGCTGAACACAGAGGTTCCGTCCATTCGGCGCTAGATTGGAAGGACCACGATAGGATCGCAGGACGGCTCGTGATGAGATCGCGGGACGGCTCGTGATTGGATCGCGAAGATGTTCGACTACACCAACCATGTTTCTTAATGCTTCCCTCTTAGCGATCTACAAGGGTATGTAGATACACTCTCCCTCTCGTAGATGCTCATCACCATGGATAGATCTTGTGTGTGCATAGGAAATTTTGTGTTTCCCATGCGATGTTCCCCCAACAGTGGTATTAGAGCTAGGTCTATGCGTAGATGAGATCACGAGTAGAACACAAAGGAGTTTGTGGGCATTGATGATCAAATTGCTTCCTCCCTTGATATTTTCTTGATTCGGTGGTATTGTGCGATGAAGCGGCCTGGACCAACCTTACTCGTACGCTTACGAGAGACTGGTTCCATCGACTGACATGTGACTTTGTTGCATAAAGATGGTTGGCGGGTGTCTGCCTCTCCTACTCTAGGTGGATCGGATTCGACAAAGGCGATCCTTGACAAGGTTGAAAAGCAATTTGTGTATCACCATTGTGGTTTTGCGTAGGTAAGAATCGTTCTTGCTAGATACTCATAGCAGCCACGTAAAACAAGCAACAACAATTAGAGGACATCTAACTTGTTTTTGCATGATGAGATAGGGTATATTGTGATGTGTTATGGACAATTACATGATGAGATATATGTGATGTACGAGATAATCATGTTTTGTATAGAATATCACGACTTGCATGTCGATGAGTACGGCAATCGGAAGGAGTCATAGGGTTGTATTTAATTATTGTATGACCTATGCGTCAATCATTAAGCGTTATGTAATGCTTTACTTTATCGCTAAGCGATAGCAATAGTAGTAGAATTATGGTGGGCACAACAACCCCGATGGTGACATGTTGATAGAGATCAAGATGATGGAGATCATGGTGTCATGCTGGTGACGATGGAGATCATGCCGGTGCTCTATAGATGGAGATCAAAAGCATGGTTTCATGTCCATATCATGTAACTTATGATTTGCATGTGGTGTTATTCCTTTATGCACCTTGTTTTGCTTAGGACGACGGTAGCATTATAAGGTGATCCCTCACTAAAATTTCAAGATAAAATTGTGTTCTTCCCGAGTGTGCACCGTTGTGAAAGTTCGTCGTTTCGAGACACCACCTGATGATCAGGTGTGATAGACTCCACGTTCACATACAATGGGTGCAAGCCAATGTTGCACGTGCAGAACACTCGGGTTAAACTTGACGAGCCTAGCATGTACAGACATGGCCCCGGAGCACAAGAGACCGAAAGGTCAAACATGAGTCATATAGTAGATATGATCAACATGATGGTGTTCACAGGATACGTGCAGAACACTCTAGTCGCGAACGACCGGATACGTATTTATTCTCAACGGGGGAGCTGTAAGCTGGTGCAGTTCCAAGCAAAGCGTGGTAGCCAATTCTACGTGCAAAGCAGAGTACATCGCAGCCTTGGAGGTAGCGAAGGAAGGTGTCTGGATGAAGCAGTTCGTGACAGATCTTGGAGTAGTGCTTAGTCTGCTGAATCCAATGAACCTGTTCTGTGATAACACTGGTGCCATTGCTTTGGCCAAGGAACCAAGGTTTCACAAGAGGACCAGACACATAAAGCGACGCTTCAACTCCATCCGCGATTACATCAAGGAAAAGGACATAAATATTTGCAAAGTGCACACGGATCTGATTGTTGCAGACCCGTTGACTAAACCTCTTCCAAGGGCTAAACATGATCAACACCAGAACTACATGGGTGTTCGATTCATTACAATGTAAATCACATAGTGATGTGAACTAGATTATTGACTCTAGTGCAAGTGGGACACTATTGGAAATATGCCCTAGAGGCAATAAATAAAGTGTTTATTATTATATTTCCTTGTTCATGATAATCGTTTATTATCCATGCTATAATTGTATTGATTGGAAACACATTACATGTGTGGGTAATTAGACAACACTTTGTCCCTAGTATGCCTCTTGTGAACTAGCTCGTTGGTCAAAGATGGTCAAGGTTTCCTAGCCATTGACATGTGATGTCATTTGATAATGGGATCACATCATTAGGAGAATGATGTGATGGACAAGACCCAAACTAAAAACTTAGCATATGATCGTGTCAGTTTATTGCTACTGTTTTCTGCATGTCAAGTATATGTTTCTATGACCATGAGATCATGCAACTCACGGACACCGGAAGAGTGCCTTGTGTGTATCAAATGTCGCAACATAACTGGGTGACTATAAAGGTGCTCTATAGGTATCTCTGAGGGTGTTCGTTGGGTTGGCATGGATCAAGACTGGGATTTGTTACTCCGTGTGACGGAGAGGTATCTCAGCGCCCACTCGGTAATACAACATCACAATAAGCCTTGCAAGCAATATGACTAAGTGTTGGTCACGAGATCTTGTATTACAGAACGAGTAAAGAGATTTGCCAATAACGAGGTTGAACTAGGTATGAAGATATCTACGATCCAATCTCAGGCAAGTAACATACCGAAGAACAAAGGGAACATCATACGGGTTAACTCAATCCTTGACATAGAGGTTTGACCGATAAAGATCTTCATAAAATATGTAGGAACCAATATGGGCGTCCAGGTCCCCCTATTGGTTATTGACCGTAGAGGTGTCTCGGTCATGTCTACATAGTTCTCGAACCCGCAGGGTCTGCACACTTAAGGTTTGGTGACGTTTCGATAGTATAGAGTTATGCATGGTGGTGACCAAAGGTTGTTCGGAGTCCCGGATGAGATCCTGGACGTCATGAGGAGCTTTGGAATGGTCCATAGGTAAAGATTGATATATAGGAAGTCCTATTTTGGTCGCCGAAAAAGTTTCGGGCTCATCGGTAGTGTACCGGGTGTGCCGGTAGTGTACCAGGAGACCATCGGGAGGGGTATTTCGACCCAAGAGGCTACATGGGCTGTGGGATAGTGAATGCTAGACCTTAGTGGTCTTGTGGAAGTCCCACACAAGGCCCATGCGTCTGGGAAGAAAAGACGAAAGAGAAAAAGGTGGAAAAAGGCAAAAAGGCAAAAATATGGAGGAGTCATAGTCCTACTAGGATTGGAGGAGGAATCCTCCTCTCCTCTTGGTTCGGCCGAAGCCTAGGTGGCTTGGCCCTTGGTCCAAGCCTCCTCCTCTCTTCCTCTTATATATACTAGAGGTTTTAGGGTTTTTGCACTAGATTTTCAGCCACATGCTACCCGTTCCTCTAGTGCATAGTTTCTCCTCTAGATCGGTTTTCTGTAGTGCTTAGGCGAAGCCCTGCCGGAATTGCTCCACCACCATCGCCGCGGCACCGTCACGCTACCAGAGAACTCTTCTACCTGTCCACTCCTTCTTGTTGGATCAAGAAGGCGGAGATCGTCATCAAGATGTACGTGTGCTGAACGCGGAGGTGCCGTCCGTTCGGTGCTTGATCGGGACGGATCGTGATTGGATCGCGGGACGCTCGGCGATTTGGATCGCGAAGACGTTTGACTACACCAACCGCGTTTCTTAACACTTCCCGCTTAGCGATCTACAAGGGTATGTAGATCCACTCTCCATCTCGTAGATTCTCATCACCATGGATAGGTCTTGCGTGAGCGTAGGAAATTTTTTGTTTCCCATGCGACGTTCCCCAACCGTGGTATCAGAGCTAGGTCTATGTGTAGATGAGATTTCGAGTAGAACACAAAGAGTTTGTGGGTGTTGATGCTTAGATTGCTTCCTCCCTTGTTCGTGTTTTGGTTTAGCGGTATTGTGGGATGAAGCGGCCCGGACTAACATTACTCGTACGCTTACGAGAGACCGGTTCCCTCAACTGCAACATGTTGCAAAAGATGGCTGGCGGGGTGGCAGTTTCTCCTACTTTAGTTGGATCAGATTAGACAAAGGCGGTCCTTGATAAGGTTGAAAAGCAACTTATGTATCACTATTGTGGTTTATGCGTAGGTGACAATTGTTCTTGCTAGATACCCGTAGCAGCCACGTAAAACATGCAACAACAATTAGAGGACGTCTAACTTGTTTTTGCAGGGTATGTTGTGATGTGATATGGCCAATTACATGATGTGATATATGTGATGTATGAGATGATCATGTGTTGTATAGAATATCACGACTTGCTTGTCGATGAGTACGGCAACCAACAGGAGCCATAGGGTTGTCTTTAATTATTGTATGACCTGCGTGTCAATCATTAAGCGCTATGTAATGTTTTACTTTATCGCTAAACGGTAGCAATAGTAGTACAAGCATGATGGGCGCGACAACCCCGATGGCAACACGTTGATGGAGATCAAGATGATGGACATCATGGTGTCGTGCCGGTGACGATGGAGATCATGCCGGTGCTTTCAAGATGGAGATCAAAAGCACAAGTTAATGGCCATGTCATGTCACTTATGATTTGCATGTGATGTTAATCCTTTTATGCACCTTGTTTTGCTTAGGACAACGGTAGCATTATAAGGTGATCCCTCACTTAAATTTCAAGATGAATTGTGTTCTCCCTGAGTGTGCGTCGTTGCGAAAGTTCGTCATGTCGAGACACCACGTGATGATCGGGTGTGATAGACACTACGTTCACATACAACGGGTGCAAGCCAGTGTTGCACATGCAGAACACTCGGATTAAACTTGACGAGCCTAGCATGTACAGACATGGCCTCGTAACACAAGAGACCGAAAGGTCGAACATGAGTCAAATAGTAGATATGATCAACATGATGATGTTCACCATTGAAACCACCTCAACTCTTGTGATGATCGGACTTGAGTTGGTGAATTTGGATCATGTGACACTCGGATGACCTGAGGGATGTCAATTTGAGTGGGAACTTTAGTAATTTGATTAACTAAACTCATTATCTTGAACAATAGTCCAAGTAACCTTTGCATATTTATGTTGTAGATCAATGGCTCGCGCAGTAGCACCCCTGAATTTTAATGCGTTCCTAGAGAAAGCCAAGTTGAAAGATGATGGAAGTAACTTTGTTGACTAGGCCCGTAATCTGAGGATTATCCTCACGGCTTCCCAGAAATCATATGTCCTTGATGCACCTCTTGGTGACCAACCAGAAGACATGTCATCCAAAGACGTTAAGAACGCTTGGGAGGCACGTTCTGGAGATTACTCAATAGTTCAGTGTGCGATATTCTATGTCTTAGAACCGGGACTTCAAAGACATTTTAAACGTCATGGAGCATATGAGATGTTCTAGGAGTTGAAGTTTATCTTTCAGAAGAATGCCCGAATCAAGAGGTATGAGACCTCCGATAAGTTCTATGCTTGCAAGATGCAGGAGAACGCGTCTATCAGTGAACATATACTCAGAATGTATGGGTATTCGACTCGTTTAGCGGAGTTGGGAATTTCCCTTCCACCAGAGGCGATCACTGACAGAGTTCTTCAATCACTGCCACCTAGTTACAAGAGCTTTGTGATGAACTATAACATGCACGGGATGAACAAATCAGTCGTCGAGCTGTTTGCGATGCTAAAAGTCGCTGAGTCTGAAAACTAGACAGAACATCAAGTGTTGATGGTCAATAAAACCACTAGTTTCAAGAAGAATGGCAAGGGCAAGGGCAAGAAGGGTAAAACCAAGAAGGATGGCAAATTAGTTGCTACTCCTGTAAAGAAGCCCAAGCATGGACCCAAGCCAAAAACTGAGTGCTTTCATTGCAAGAGAACTGGTCACTGGAAGCGGAACTGCCCCAAGTACCTGGCTGACAAGAAGGCGACCAATGACAAACAAGGTATATATGATATACATGTTATTAATTTGTACCTTACTAGCTCTCGTTGTAGTGCCTGGGTATTTGATACCGGTTCGGTTGCTCATATTTGCAACTCAAAACAGGAACTACAGAATAGACGAAGGCTGGCAAAGGATGAAGTGATGATGCACGTGGGAAATGGTTCCAAGGTTGATGTGATCGCCGTCGGCACGCTCTCTCTTCGATTAACATCGGGATTAGTGATGAACCTGAATAATTGTTATTTAGTGCATGCGTTAAGCATGAAAATTATATCTGGATCTTGTTTATTGCGATACGGTTACTCATTTAAATTAGAGAGAAAAGGTTGTTTTATTTATATGAGTAATATCTTTTATGGTCATGCACCCAATGTGATGTTGGAAATATGCCGTAGAGGCAATAATAAAATGGTTATTATTGTATTTCCTTGTTCATGATAATTGTCTATTGTTCATGCCACAATTGTGTTAACCTGAAACCGTAATGCATGTGTGAATACATAGGCCACAACATGTCCCTAGTGAGCCTCTAGTTGGCCAGCTCGTTGATCAATAGATGGTCACGGTTTTATGACCATGGACATTGGATGTCATTGATAATGGGATCACATCATTAGGTATTTGATACCGGTGCTCGTAGTAGCTCCTGGGTATTTGATACCGGTGCAGTTGCTCACATTTGTAACTCCAAGCAGGAGCTGCGGAATAAGCGGAGGCTGGCAAAGGACGAGGTGACGATGCGCGTCGGGAATGGTTCCAAGGTCGATGTGATCGCCGTCGGCACGCTACCTCTACATCTACCTTCGGGATTAGTGTTAAACCTTAATAATTGTTATTTAGTACCAGCTTTGAGCATGAACATTGTATCTAGATCTCGCTTGATGCGAGATGGCTACTCATTTAAATATGAGAATAATGGTTGTTCTATTTATATGAGAGAAATATTTTATGGTCATGCCCCGTTGGTCAATGGTTTATTTTTGATGAATCTCGAACGTGATGTTACACATGTCCATAGTGTGAGTACCAAAAAGTGTAAGGTTGATAACGATAGTCCCACTTACATGTGGCACTGCCGCCTTGGTCATATTGGTGTCAAACGCATGAAGAAGCTCCATACTGATGGACTTTTGGAGTCTCTTGATTTCAAATCATTTGACACGTGCGAACCATGCCTCATGGGAAAGATGACCAAGACTCCGTTCTCCGGAACAATGGAGCGATCAACTGACTTGTTGGAAATAATACATACCGATGTATGCGGTCCAATGAGTGTCGAGGCTCGTGGTGGCTACCCTTAGGTTCTCACCCTCACTGATGACTTGAGTAGATATGGGTATGTCTACTTAATGAAACATAAGTCTGAAACTTTTGAAAAGTTCAAGGAATTTCAGAGTGAGGTAGAGAATCAACGTGACAGGAAAATAAAGTGCCTACGATCTGATCGTGGCGGAGAATATTTAAGTCACGAGTTTGGCACGCACCTAAGGAAATGTGGAATTGTTTCACAACTCACGCCGCCTGGCACACCTCAGCGAAATGGTGTGTCTGAACGTCGTAATCGCACTCTATTGGATATGGTGCGATCTATGATGTCTCTTACCAACTTACCGCTATCATTTTGGGGATATGCATTAGAGACAAGCGCATTCACTTTAAATAGGGCACCATCAAAGTCCGTTGAGACGACACCGTATGAATTATGGTTTGGAAAGAAACCTAAGTTGTCGTTTATAAAAGTTTGGGGATCCGATGCTTATGTGAAGAAACTTCAACCTGAGAAGCTCGAACCCAAAGTGGAAAAGTGCGTCTTCATAGGATATCCCAAAGAGACTATTGGGTATACCTTCTACCTCAGATCCGAAGGCAAAGTCTTTGTTGCCAAGAATGGATCCTTTCTCAAGAAAGAGTTTCTCTCGAAAGAAGTAAGTGGGAGGAAAATAGAACTTGATGAGGTAATTGTACCTCCACTCGAACCGGAGAGTAGCGCAGCACAGGAAGTTGTTTCTGTGGAGCCTACAGCCCGCTGGAGGGGAAGTTAATGATGATGATCATGAAACTTTAGATCAAGTTACTATTGAACATCGAAGGTCCACTAGGACACGTTCAGCACCAGAGTGGTACGGTAACCCTGTCCTGGAGATCATGTTGTTGGACAACAATGAACCTTTGAACTATGAAGAAGCGATGGCGGGCCTGGATTCCAACAAATGGCTTGAATCCATGAAATCCGAGATAGGATCCATGTATGAGCACAAATTATAGACTTTGGTGGACTTGCCTGATGATAAGCGAGCCATTGAAAATAAATGCATCTTTAAGAAGAAGACTGACGCGGATGGTAATGTGACCGTCTATAAGGCTCGGCTTGTCGCTAAGGGTTATCGACAAGTTCAAGGAGTTGACTACGATGAGACTTTCTCACCCGTAGCAATGCTGAAGTCTATCCAAATCATGTTAGCAATTGCCGCATTTTATGATTATGAGATCTGGCAAATGGATGTCAAAACGGCATTCCTTAATGGCTTCCTGAAGGAAGAATTGTATATGATGTAGCCGGAAGGTTTTGTCGATCCTAAAGATGCTAACAAAGTATGCAAGCTCCAGCGCTCCATCTATGGGCTGGTGCAAGCATCTCGGAGTTGTTACATTCGCTTTAATGAGGTGATTAAAGTGTTTGGGTTTGTACAAGTTTATGGAGAACCTTGTATTTACAAGAAAGTGAGTGGGAGCTCTATAGCATTTCTCATATTATATGTTGATGACATACTGATAATGGGAAATGATATAGAACTCTTGGAAAGTGTAAAGGCCTACTTGAATAAGTGTTTTCCAATGAAGGACCTTGGAGAAGCTGCTTACATATTAGGTATTAAGATCTATAGAGATAGATCGAGACGCCTCATAGGTCTTTCACAAAGCACATACCTTGAAAAGATATTGAAGAAGTTCAATATGGATCAGTCCAAGAAGGGGTTCTTGCTTGTGCTACAGGGTGTGAGATTGAGTACGACTCAATGCCCGACCACGGCAAAAGATAGAGAAGAGATGAGTGTCATCCCCTATGCTTCAGCCATAGGCTCTATTATGTATGCCATGCTGTGTACCAGACCTGATGTGAACCTTTCCATAACTTTGGTAGAGAGGTACCAAAGTGATCCCGGAGCGGAACACTAGACAGCGGTCAAGAATATCCTAAAGTATCTGAAAAGGACAAAGGACAAGTTTCTCGTATATGGAGGTGACGAAGAGCTCGTCATAAAGGGTTACGTCGATGCTACCTTCGACACAGATCCGGATGACTCCAAGTCGCAAACCGGATACGTGTATATTTGGAACGGAGGGGCAGTCAGCTGGTGCAGTAGCAAGCAAAGCGTCGTGGCGGCATCTACATGTGAAGCGGAGTACATAGCTGCTTCGGAAGCAGCTAAGGAAGGAGTCTGGATGAAGGAGTTCATCACCAACCTAGGAGTAATTCCAAGTGCGTCAGGCCCGATGACTCTAATCTGTGACAACACTGGAGCTATTGCCCTTGCGAAGGAGCCCAGGTTTCACAAGAAGACAAGACACATCAAGTGTCGCTTCAACTCCATCCGTGATTACATTCAAGACGGAGATATAGATATTTGTAAAGTACATACGGATCTGAATGTCGCAGATCCATTGACTAAACCTCTCTCACGAGCGAAACATGATCAACACCGTAATGCTATGGGTGTTTCATTCATCACAATGTAACTAGATTATTGACTCTAGTGCAAGTGGGAGACTGTTGGAAATATGCCGTAGAGGCAATAATAAAATGGTTATTATTGTATTTCCTTGTTCATGATAATTGTCTATTGTTCATGCCACAATTGTGTTAACCTGAAACCGTAATGCATGTGTGAATACAGAGGCCACAACATGTCCCTAGTGAGCCTCTAGTTGGCCAGCTCGTTGATCAATAGATGGTCGCGGTTTTATCACCATGGACATTGGATGTCATTGATAATGGGATCACATCATTAGGAGAATGATGTGATGGACAAGACCCAATCCTAAGCATAGCACAAGATTGTGTAGTTCATCTGCTAAAGCTTTTCCAATGTCAAGTATCGTTTCCTTAGACCATGAGATTGTGCAACTCCCGGATACCATAGGAATGCTTTGGGTATGACAAACGTCACAACGTAACTGGGTGGCTATAAAAGTGCACTATGGGTATCTCCGAAAGTGTCTGTTGGGTTGGCACAAATCGAGACTGGGATTTGTCACTCCATGTGACGAAGAGGTATCTCTGGGCCCACTCGATAAGACATCATCATAATGAGCTCAATGTGACTAAGGAGTTAGCCACGGGATGATGTGTTACGAAACGAGTAAAAGAGACTTGCCAGTAACGAGATTGAACAAGGTATAGGGATACCGACGATCGAATCTCGATCAAGTATCATACCGACAGACAAAAGGAATTGTATACGGGATTGATTGAATCCCCTACATCGTGGTTCATCCGATGAGATCATCGTGGAGCATGTGGGATCCAACATGGGTATCTAGATCCCATTGTTGGTTATTGACCGGAGAGGTGTCTCGGTCATGTCTACGTGTCTCCCGAACCCGTAGGGTCTACACACTTAAGGTTCGATGACGCTAGGGTTATAGGGAAATAGTGTACGTGGTTACCGAAGGTTGTTCGGAGTCCCGGATGAGATCCTGTACGTCACGAGGAGCTCCAGAATGGTTCGGAGGTAAAACTTCGTATATAGGAAGTGAGGTTTCGGTCACCGGAAGTGTTTCGGGCGTCACCGGTAGTGTATCGGGACCACCGGAAGGGTTTCGGGGGTCCATCGGGAGGGGCCACCGGCACCAGAGGGCTGCTTGGGCCACAAGTGGGAGGGAACCATCCCCTAGGTGGGCTGGTGCGCCCCCCACAAGGGGCCCAAGGCGCAGCAAGAGGTGGAGGGGGGCAAACGCTAGGGCAGATGGGCCCTAGGCCCATCTAGGGCGCCACCCCTCCCCTCTCCCACTCTGGCTGCCGGCCAGATTGCCATCTAGTGGTGACCGCACCACCCTAGGGTGCAACCCTCCCTCCCCTCCTCCTATATATATAGTGGGGGTTTGGGGGCTCCCATCAACACGGTTTTCTTCCTCCCTCGGCGCAGCCCTACTCCTCCCTCTCCTCGTCCTCCGTAGTGCTTAGCGAAGCTCTGCCGGAGTACCACGCAGCTCCACCGTCACCACATCGTCGTGCTGCCGGAGCTCTTCCCCAACCTCTCCTTCCTCCTTGCTGGATCAAGGCGTAGGAGACGTCACCGGGCTATACGTGTGTTGAACGCGGAAGCGCCGTTGTTCGGCGCTGAGATCGGAGTCCACCGCGATCTGAATCGCTACGAGTACGACTCCACCAACCACGTTCTTGCAACGCTTCCGATTAGCGATCTTCAAATGTATGAAGATGCAATCTCTCCCCACTCATTGCTGGTTTCTCCATAGATAGATCTTGGTGAGACGTAGGAATTTTTTTGATTTACTACTATGTCTCCCAACATGTGAGGGGTTTATTCATATTGAATCTTGATAGTGATGATACATATGTTCATAACATTGATGCCAAAAGATGTAGAGTAGATAATGATAGTACCACTTTCTTGTGGCACTGCCGTTTAGGTCATATTGGTGTAAAACGCATGAGGAAGCTCCATGCTGATGGACTTTTGGAGGCACTTGATTTTGAATCACTTGACATATGTGAACCATGCCTCATGGGCAAGATGACTAAAATGCCGTTCTTTGGAACAATGGAACGGGCAAGTGACTTATTGGAAATCATACATACTGATGTGTGCGGTCCAATGAAAGTTACAGTGCGTGGTGGATATCGTTATTTTCTCACCTTCACTCGTGACTTAAGTAGATATGGGTATATTTACTTAATGAAACACAAGTCTGAAACGTTTGAAAAGTTCAAGCAATTTCAGAGTGAAGTTGAGAATCATCATAACAAAAAGATTAAATTCCTGCAATCTCATCGAGGAGGTGAATATCTGAGTTATGAGTTTGGCAGTCACTTAAGACAGTGTGGAATTGTTTCACAGTTGACACCGCCTGGAACACCATAGCGTAATGGTGTGTCCGAACGTCGTAATCGAACCTTATTAGATATGGTGCGTTCTATGATGTCTCTTGCTGATTTGACTATCGTTTTGGGGTTATGCATTAGAGACAGCTGCATTCACTTTAAATAGGGCACCATCGAAATCTGTTGAGACGACGCCATATGAACTATGGTTTGGCAAGAGGCCAAAGTTGTCGTTTCTTAAAGTTTGGGGATGTGATGCTTATGTCAAAAAGCTTCAGCCTGAAAAGCTAGAACCCAAAGCGGAGAAATGCGTCTTCATAGGATACATGAAAGAGACAGTCGGGTATACCTTCTATCTCAGATCCGAAGGCAAAGTGTTTGTCGCTAAGAACGGAACATTTCTTGAGAAAGAGTTTCTCTCGAAAGAATTGAGTGGGAGGAAAATAGAGCTTGATGAGGTTATTGAACCGTTACTTCAACCAGAGAGTAGCACAGCGTAGAAAGATGTTTCTGTGGAGCCTACGACAGTTGAAGAGGAAGTTAATGATGATGATCATAAAGCTTCGGATCAAGTTACTATTGAGCCTCGTAGGTCGACAAGGGCGTGTACTGCTCCTGAGTGGTACGACAACCTTGTCTTGGAGGTCATGTTGTTGGACAACAATGAACCTATGAGCTATGGAGGAGCGGTGATGGGCCCGGATTCCGAGAAATGGTTAGAGGCCATGAAATCCGAGATGGGATCCATGTATGAAAACAAAGTATGGACTTTGGAAGTATTACCTGAAGGGCGAAAGGCCATTCAGAACAAATGGATCTTTAAGAAGAAGACGGACGCGGACGGTAATGTCACCGTCTATAAAGCTCAACTTGTGGCAAAGGGTTTTCACAAGTTCAAGGAGTTCACTACGATGAGACATTCTCACCCGTAGCGATGCTTAAGTCTGTCAGAATCATGTTGGCAATAGCTGCTTTTTTCGACTATGAAATTTGGCAGATGGATGTCAAAACAGCGTTCCTCAACGGTTTCCTTGAGGAAGAGTTGTATATGATGCAACCAGAAGGTTTTTTCGATCCAGAGAATGCTGACAAAGTTTGCAAACTCCAGCGATCCATTTATGGGCTGGTGCAAGCATCTCGGAGTTGGAATAAGCGCTTTGATGAGGTGATCAAAGCGTTTGGGTTTATACAAGTTTATGGAGAAGCTTGTATTTACAAGAAAGTGAGTGGGAGCTCTATAGCATTTATAATATTATATGTGGATGACATACTGCTGATTGGAAACAATATAGAAATGCAGGAAAGCGTGAAGGAATATTTGAACAAGAGTTTTTCAATGAAGGACCTAGGAGAAGCTGCTTTCATATTAGGCATTAAGATCTATAGAGATAGATTGAGATGCTTAATAGCACTTTCATAGAGCACATACCTTGATAAAGTTTTGAAGAAGTTCAAAATGGATCAGTCCAAGAAGGGGTTCTTGCCTGTAGTACAAGGTTTGAAGTTGAGTAAGATTCAATGCCCAGTAACTGCAGAAGATAGAGAAAAGATGAGTGTCATCCCCTATGCTTCAGCCATAGGCTCTATCATGTATGCAATGCTGTGCACAAGACCCGATGTCAGCCTTGCCATAAGTATGGATGGAAGGTTTCAAAGTGATCTTGGAATGGAGCACTGGCAAGCGGTCAAGAATATCCTTAAGTACCTGAAAAGGACTAAGGAAATGTTTCTCGTTTATGGAGGTGTGAAGTTGAGTAAGACTCAATGCCGAGTGACTATAGAATATAGAGAAAAGATGAGTGTCATTCCCTATGCTTCAGCCATAGGCTCTATCATGTATGCAATGCTATGCACAAGACCCAATGTCAGCGTTGCCATTAGTATGGACGGAAGGTTTCAAAGTGATCCTGGAATGGAGCATTGGGCAGCGGTCAAGAATATCCTTAAGTACCTGAAAAGGACTAAGGAAATGTTTCTTGTTTATGGAGGTGATGAAGAGCTTGTCGTAAAGGGTTACGTTGATGCAAGCTTTGACACTGATCTGGATGACTCTAAGTCACAAACCGGATACGTATTTATTCTCAACGGGGGAGCGGTAAGCTGGTGCAGTTCCAAGCAAAGCGTGGTAGCTGATTCTACGTGCGAAGCGGAGTACATCGCAGCCTTGGAGGCAATGAAGGAAGGTGTCTGGATGAAGCAGTTCATGACAGATTTTGGAGTAGTGCCCAGTGCACTGAATCCAATGACATGTTCTGTGACAACACTGGTACCATTGCTCTGGCCAAGGAACCAAGGTTTCACAAGAGGACCAGACACATAAAGCGACGCTTCAACTCCATCCGCGATTACATCAAGGAAAAGGACATAAATATTTGCAAAGTGCACATGGATTTGAATGTTGTAGACCCGTTGACTAAACCTCTTCCAAGGGCTAAACATGATCAACACCAGAACTGCATGGGTGTTCGATTCATTACAATGTAAATCACATAGTGATGTGAACTAGATTATTGACTCTAGTGCAAGTGGGAGACTGTTCGAAATATGCCCTAGAGGCAATAAATAAAGTGTTTATTATTATATTTCCTTGTTCATGATAATCGTTTATTATCCATGCTATAATTGTATTTATTGGAAACACATTACATGTGTGGGTAAATAGACAACACTTTGTCCCTAGTATGCCTCTAGTGAACTAGCTCGTTGATCAAAGATGGTCAAGGTTTCCTAGCCATTGACATGTGATGTCATTTGATAACGGGATCACATCATTAGGAGAATGATGTGATGGACAAGACCCAAACTACAAACGTAGCATATGATCGTGTCAGTTTATTGCTACTGTTTTCTGCATGTCAAGTATATGTTTCTATGACCATGAGATCATGCAACTCACGGACACTAGAAGAGTGCCTTGTGTGTATCAAACGTCACAAAGTAACTAGGTGACTATAAATGTGCTCTACAGGTATCTTTGAGGGTGTATGTTGGGTTGGCATGGATCAAGACTGGGATTTGTTACTCCGTGTGATGGAGAGGTATCTCAGGGCCCACTCGGTAATACAACATCACTATAAGCCTTGCAAGCAATGTGACTAAAAGTTAGCCATGAGATCTTGTATTATGGAACGAGTAAAGAGACTTGCCAGTAACGAGATTGAACTAGGTATAGAGATACCGACGATCGAATCTCGGGCAAGTAACATATCGAAGGACAAAGGGAACAGCATACGGGATTATCTGAATCCTTGACATAGAGGTTCGACCGATAAAGATCTACATAGAATATGTAGGAACCAATATGGCCATCCAGGTCACACTATTGGTTATTGACTGTAGAGGTGTCTCGGTCATGTTTGCATAGTTCTCGAACCCACAGGGCCTGCACACTTAAGGTTCGGTGACGTTTTGATATAGTTGAGTTATGTATGTTGGTTACCAAAGGTTGTTCAGAGTCCCGGATGATATCCCGGACGTCATGAGGAGCTCCGGAATGGTCCAGAGGTAAACGTTGATATATAGGAAGTCCCATTTTGGCCATCGGAAAAGTTTTGGGTATTTTCGGTAGTGTACCGGGAGTGCCGGAGGGCCATCGGGAGGGGCCACCCACGCCGGGAGGCCACATGGGCCTGAGGGGTGTTGCACCAGCCCTTAGTGGGATGGGCAAACCATCCCTACAAGGCCCATGCGGCTAGGAAAGAGTGGGAGAGGAAAAACACCAAGGGGAAGGAAAATCCAAATTAGGAAGGAGTCCTAATAGGATTCTACCTCCCTTGTGGGAGGTGGATTCCTCCCTTGTTTGGTTCAGCCAAACCTCCTTGGAGTAGAGCCCAAGGCTTCCTCCTCTCCCCTTCCTCCTATATATATTGAGGGATTTTGAGGGCAGCCCCTAACCCTAATTGCCACGTGCTCTCCTCTTGTTCCTCTAGATCTGTTTCTCCTCTAGATTGATTCCGTAGTGCTTGGCGAAGCCCTTTCGGATCACCTCCACCACCAATGCCGCCACGCCATCGCGCTACTGGAGAACTCATCTACCTCTCCGCCCCCTCTTGCTGGATCAAGAAGGTGGAGATCGTCATCGAGCTGCACGTGTGCTGAACGCGGAGGTGACATCCGTTCGGTGCTAAATCGGAAGGACCACGATAGGATTGCGGGATGGCTCGTGATGAGATTGCGGGACGGCTCGTGATTGGATCGCGAAGATGTTTGACTACACCAACCGCCTTTCTTAATGATTCTCGCTTAGCGATCTACAAGGGTATGTAGATCCGCTCTCCCTCTCGTAGATGCTCATCACCATGGATAGATCTTGTGTGTGCATAGGAAAAAATTTATTTCCCATGTGACATTCCCCAACACATGCATGGTTATCAATGTCTTTTTACCTCTGAATATGGTTTTAATGGGTGTTTATTTGCAATTTGTATAGCTGCTGGAAAGAAAGAAAACGAACAGTGTACTATAGATTAAGTTTATCTTGTCTAATCATAAACATGAATATGATTTGTGAGTAGTTTAGTTTGTTCTTGAGGACGTGTGATAAGTCTCGTTATAAGTAACCATGTGAAGTTGGGTTTTGTTCAGTGTTACGATAATGTGTTATGTTGTTCTTTCTCTAGTGGTAGCATGTGAACGTCGACTACATGACACATTACCATGCTTGGGCTTAGGGGATGGCATTGTGGGATTGTAAGTAGTAATGTGATGTGAAGGATTGACCAGTTGAGCTTGATGGTGACAAGGTATTCGGTAGATCAGTTTCACTCTTCCACAAAAGAGCTCCTCTGGTTGGAGAGCCATGTGATTTAAAACAGAAGATAAAATCTGTTTGTCATGTTCTCCTCGATAACAAGTTCGTCAACTCGTGTCAATTACTCGACGTAGATACTTTAGGTGATGTCCAAAATCTTCACAGACTATCTTCGCGAACTACAATGACTCTTTGTTGTTGAATACATTAAAGCCTAACCGTCCAGAGCGCTAGCAGCTCTCAAGGGTAATAGGCCAAGCATACTAAACTTAGAACTCTATGATGCTCAACCACTATCTAGTTTTTCGCCTCTGGGTTTTTTATCGTGGTGGATTAACTCAAATCTTTCAGAGAGAGGGTGCTCAGACAAACTTTCAGAATCACACGGAGCAGCCACCCATCTTGATTGGAATGGGGTGTCTATTTATAGCCGGACCAATCCCAACGGGGAAATGACCATTCAGAACATGACGCCAGCCAATGGCCAACCTACATGTTTCCAACAGTCGGATTTGAAAGTGCACCTGACAACTTTACTTGAGGAACAAGTAAGGCTGACTCATCTGTTGGAACATATCTCTCATAGTCCTGAAGATCAATGTCTTTGACTGGAAAAAAATATTTCAAGGTTGGAAGAGATTTCTCTCAACTCTCATAGGTTTCAGATAAGGATCAGAGAAACATAGGTTTCGGAACTATTTAGCCATATTAATAGTACAATGGTCCTATGACTCATATAAGACACAACAAAATAAAATTCTATGTCTTATCTTCTTCTTTTTTCTTGACTGCATTCAAACACACTGACCAGATACCAAAGTAATTGCTACACATCAACAGTTTTTAGGGGTCACTTCTATCATGCAATATCTTTGTTAGCAATCTTCTTTGAAATGCAGATAATAATCTTCTGATTTTATAGCAAACTCTTCATTACTTCTGGGACCTAATTACTTGGTGTGCACTAGCAAACATATTACTTCAACACAAGGAGGCAAATTATTGCATCAACATAGGGTATTACCTCCATCACGAGGGCCTGAACTTGGGTAAATCCCAGTCCCATGTGTACCCTATTCTGATCCTCTATGCGTGCTCTGCCCCATGAGCAACCATGTGCATGGATCTACCAATTTTCTTCACTGTCATGCCCCACTTCTGTGTTTCCCCTTGATTAATCTGGCCTCATTCGTTGGCGCTATGAGGTCGGCTTCCTGGTCATTCTACTTGCGCTTATGGTCCCGATTGCGATTGTGGTTCCTGTTTCTCCTCACGTGCACTTCTGTGGACTCCTAGTTATCTTAAACTGACAATGACCTACACGGGGTAGTTCTTAACCTATTGCATAGTCATTTCATATACCTTCATTAGTTGTACCATGGTGTTGAACTGTTGTCAGCCTATTTCTTGTCGAGTTTGTGATGTGATACTTGTGATCTACGTTGGGTTTTCCCTGAAGAGGAGGGGAGGATGCATCGCAGTGTAGATAAGTATTTCCCTAAGTGAGAACCAAGATTATCGAACCAATAGGGGTATCACACAACCCCCGTATTCAGCGTCTACGCACAAAAGAGCAAACACTTGCACCCAACGTGGGCAAGAGGGTTGCCAATCCCCTTGGACTCATTACTTGCAAGAAAATGAGTAGTCTAGATGATAGTTGGATAAATATAAAATGGAAAATAAATAAAAACAAATAATGGCACCAAGGAAATAGTAACCTTTGTAAATATATAAGTGAATAGACCCGGGGTGTCGTTGTTTTGTCACGGTAGATGTCCGGGTGAACGGACGTAGGTTCGGGGCGTCGCATCTATGTAGCGGCTTGAAGGGGTTAGTCGGAATCGAGAGACGCAAGGCGGTTTACCCAGGTTCGGCCCCTCCGATGGAGGTAAAAGCCTATATCCTGCTTGTCTGGTATTGATGATGATGGAGACCTCTCGGTTACAAGGGTGCTAATTGCTACCTCTAATTACAAGAACCTCTAATCTGTCTATCTCTAATCTCTTGTGTTGTCTAAACTTGTGGACTTGTGAATCTTGTTCCTCTAGGGGTGCTCTACCCCTCCTTATATAAGTGGAGAGGGTAGGCTTACAAATAGAGTACTACTAGGAGTAGGATTAGGACTAGTCTCTCTAGAGTCCTATTCTGGGTCTTATTTCCTTTAAGGGAATCCTTCTCTCTTTGGGACTTCTCTTGTGAGCCGCCAAGCGCCGGCTCACTCGCCGGGTCTTGGGCTTGGTCATCCTACGACCCGCCTGTCGGGTCATTAATAAGATGTCATGTCTTTATGGGGTCTCCTGTGAGTCGCCGGGCCGGGTCATACCGCGAGGTATATCCCCGACATTAGCCCCCAGATTAGTTTGAATTTATTCATGCTAAGCTCCTGAAATAAGAATAATAAATGTGTTAAGTGGCCGGCTTGCTCCTTTGGCCGGCTTATAAAATGCCTCCTCGGAAATCCGGGTCTTTTATGTCATTGAATCGGCTTCCAAAACTCTTGGCAGGTCATCTCCTCCGGGTCATAATCATTGATGATGTCGGGTCACTATCGCTGATGACGCTGGGTCATTTATCATTGGTGATGCCGGGTCAGACAACTAGAATCTAGCTGACTTGATAAAAATATTGGGATGAAAACCCATCTGATGTAAACCGGACTTCCATTGTTGTGAAGCAGGGCGACTTATAAAATCTGGCGGGTTATGATCTTTTGATAACACCGGGTCATAAGTGTTGGTGACGCCGGGTCTAACAACTGAACTCCATACTTAATATCTTGAAAATCTCCTCAAGAGTTTTTGATATGTCCATATTACCTGTAGCCCCCAAGCTCCGAGATTATCCATGATAACTTGGTGCTTTGCAATAATATTTTGGACTGTGTAGCCCCCAAGGGCCGGGTTGACCTGCCTGTAGCAACCTGGGGCTTATAACTGTCTTATACCTTATGAAACTTCGGCGGATGTAGCCCCTACACTAGTGCAGAATAGCCCTATAGTCCTGGGCCGGATGGACCTTTAGTACCGGTTCCCCAACCGGTACTAACGGGTTGGGACTAAAGGTCCAGACCTTTAGTACCGGTTGGACCACAGACCGGTACTAAAGGCCCTCCACATGGCTGCCTGCGTGAACTGGTGGTGGAAGACCTTCAGTACCGGTTGGTGATACCAACCGGTACTAAGTCTTCTGTTTTTTTTGTTTTAGCTTTTAATTAGGTTTTAATTTTCCTCTCTATTTTTGTGTTTTCCATTCATTTCAAATTTATTTTACGGTGCTACATACTGTAAACATTACACAAGTTCATGCATATATATATGTAATATAATATACAATATCTCATACACAGTATATATATATATACAAATGGAATTACACATCCATATAAATTTGGGACTTATAATTAACTTAAGGCCCAAAACCCGGCCGGGACTAGCTAGCTAGTGCTCCGGATGAAATCTCAGTTCTCTACTACTGATTTGCTGGCATTATTGAGGCGGCGGTAAGGAATAGTGCTCTCCGTTTACATCAATGACATGTTGAAGAAGAAATGCCACAAATTCCTCTTGAAGTGCTACGAAGCGTTTCTCGTGTGAGAGCTTCGACAACATCTGCCAAAGCTGGAGTTGTCTTTCACGTGCTTTGCGACGTATACGGCCTTCGGTCTGGATGTGAATGTTCTCGCAGAGGAAATATCCACATAAATTTGTCCCCTGTGGCTGCTTCGCGCACTTTGCAAAAGAATAGAATTGAATAAGATAATTAATAATCGAGCATGATAATGGTATTGAAATAGAATTAATGAGATGCGCGGACCTAGTAGTACTACTTAATTACCTGCATCTTTTTCCACTTCAGCTTCGGTTTCCATTGATGACCGTAATGGGTTTTTGCTATCATCCTTTTCCAAACACTACCCGGCAAAGAAAAAGAACGAAAGAGTTATTATAATTACTTTTGATATCAGGAAATAATGAAAGAAAGCGAGGTCGATAAAGATTGAAATTACCGTTCTATCATAAAATACAAGTCCACGTATGATTGTTCTGGTGTATCTAGTGAGTCGTACACTTGAACAAGTCCATCCGCGAGGATAATATATAGGAGGATATAGTGGTCTTTGTGCAGAAGTTAATGTAATTAAGCAGGCATGCGCATATAACTCATCAACTACACTTGACAGCGAGCTAGTAAGCAAAAATAGAATTTGTGGTATACAAGAGAGTAAACACTCACCCCATGTTGTAAGGAAATATTATAGTAGATTTGGTATTCATTAATGCCTCTAGAAAATTTTCCAAGAGATCTTCTGTGTCCTTGGCATAATGTTTTACCACATGTCCATTAACGGTACTTGGGTCGATGAACCCAATGCCATCGATTCCCTCTTGTTTCAATTCCCACATCTTCAATCTGCATAATAGCGTACAAAAGAACGTATATAGTGAGGATAAGCCAATGAATGATATCTTAGCTAGAGACTTAAATTACTAAAGATATAAATCACTTACAGACAATAGCAACTGATGAGAGTTTTGTCAATAGAGTCCATGTGGTATAACTGGAAAAGTTCTAAGAATTCAAGACATATGTCACATGCATTGACATAATGCTCTTTCCTTACTTTGACCATGACCGCCGTCTCCCCTCGCTTTGCTTCACGCATGTACCAATCATGCAACCGTCACATCGCAGTTGGTAGTTCCTTGTACTGCTCGGGTGTGACAAGTGGTTTTCCGACGGCATATTGCATTGCGTACTCAGTTGCATCGTACCCGTGGATTTCCTCGGTGCCAAGGATTTGGTCAAGAGTGAGACCTACAGCCTTTAGTACTTCGAGGTCGATTGGGTTGTCTTGCACGTCGACTGGTTGGATCGGTTGCTTGCTTGGATTGGTACTCACCTTGAGAGGAGAGATCGATTGCTTGGATTGTTCTTCGAGCTGGGGAACTATTTTCCTGCTAGTTGATGTCGTACTTCCCGACTTCTTCCTTGGGCTGGGCCGACTTCTCTACTCACTTGCCTTCTGAATTTGTCGCTCATAGTCTGTCGGCATACGCTCGACATATGTCGGGGGTCGATCAATAAAGTGTTCCATAAAGTGCTCTTGGACTTCCTTGGGTATTACCTCCTTTGGCGGCACGGTCTTCCTCGCAAAAAAGGCTTTCACTTGGAGATCACATTCAATTTTATTTTCCTCTGGTGTCATGTCATAAGGCAGCTTCCTTTTGGCCGGAGGCTAGGGTTTCTTCTTTGCTTTCTTCCGAAGAGGACTGCTGGTGGCCTTCCTCTTTTGGGAGCCCTATTGGCGGGACCGCTGCTGGGGTGGAGTCGGCTCATGCGGCGGAGATCGATATCGATGATGATATGGACTCGCGTCGTGCTCCGTCCCGAGGTTGGGAGGAGTGCTCATGGCGAGGTGGGGAGGACTACTGGCGAGGTGGGACGCCTCTCGAGGTGGGGATGACTGTGGGGGAGCTCGAGGTGGGGAGGACTGCTGGCGAGGTGACTGCTGTCGAGGTGACTGCTGGCGAGGTGGGGAGGATTGCTGGCGCTATGATGCCTCTAGCTGGGATCCCTCGCGCTGGACATCAATACTCGGAGGAGCCGGTGGCCTTAGCGCCGAGTGTGGAAAGACGATGCAGTCCTTACTCCATAGAATGAGACCACGGCCGGCTTCTGCCAATGTGGACTCCCCCTCACCTCTAGGGATGTCAAGCAATAGTTCATCATATCCCGGCTCTATTGCGTCCACCGCAACACGAGCATACCCAGCTGGAACCGGATTGCAATGCCAGAGAATATCAGGTGTATTTGGTAAAGCATAGCCCGTCGCGACCCGCACGGGTATGTTCTTCATTTTCTGGATTAGTTCACAAGATGTCTTCTCGGTGATATCATCCACGGGAGTGTGACCCAGCGGTGCCCCCGTGGAACCCACGCTGCTTTTCGGCATTGTAGATGGGATGGGTTCTTCCCCTGCCTCCTGCTGCGGAGTTTCCCTTTGCTGGGTCAGTACCTGTATCTGCAGCTGCTGCTGCTCGTACTTCTGTTTCAACTTCCAAAGTCGGTCTGCTTCCACCTTCTTTTTTCTCGAATGGCTTTTATAACTGTCCTGCCATCCCGCAAACCCCTCGTACCACGGAACAACGCCCATGCCTCGTGTACGCCCTCCGTGTTCGGCATTCCCGAGGGCACGTGCAAGCTCGTTGTTCTCTCTATCGGGGTGAAACCGTCCTTCTTGGGCATCTTTTATTGCTTGAATCAACTCATCTAATGCATGCTTCAGACTGGCTAGTGCAATAGTCTTTCCTGTGGCTGGGTCCAACTTTCCCCCATGCGCAAAAAACCAATTCCTGCACCTCTTGGGCCAGTTGAAGGTTACTGGAGTGATCCCTTCAGCAAGCATCTTTTTCTCTAATGCATCCCACTTAGGAACGGCTGACTTGTATCCACCTGTCCCTAGTTTATGGTGATACTTTTTTTTCTTAGCATTTGTCTTATTCTTTGCCGACTTCTCCATAGCAACTATCGATGTCCTGTACTCGATAAATGCGTCCCAGTGATCCCTTACCTTCTCGTATATTCCTTTGAATTCGGGTGCCTTCTTGCCTTTAGCGTTGTAGTCGGTCCATAATCTTTTCTTCCAAGCCTGGAACGCGTTGGCCATCTTATGGAGAGCAAACTCCTTGACTTTGTTCCTTTGACGCTCCGAGAGAGAATCTGATAGGGTGAAATGCTCCATGAGCTCTCGCCAAAGGGCATCTTTAATTCTTGTATCGACATAATTCACTCCTGGTTTTGGTTCCGTTGGCTGAATCCATTCATGCATTGTGATCGGGACTCCGTCCCTAACAACCACTCCGCATTGACGCACAAATGTCTTGGCATTGGCTTCAGGGTGAGTCGGTTCGCCATTATGTTTGAAAGCATCAAGATTGAGCTTTACATTGCCGTCCAATATTTTGGCAGCGCCTCGTACATTTCTACTAGATTGGCTCGATCCGAAGGGCTGATAATTAAAATAAGAAAGATTTGTTAATATATATATATAAATCAATTAATACACATGTAATGATCACCAGAGGCTAATGGATGTGTATATACCTCGCCGAACATTCTTGGTTGTTCCAGATTTTGGAACATAAGTTGTTCTTCCTCGGTCTCACATCCATCACCGTGATCGTTCAGATATTGTGAGCCATCATCATGATCATGTGATTCACCTCGAAGGTCCGCTGGGTTTTCGGAGGAGCATATCATGTCGAAGATGTCCTCTTCATGAGCTCTACCGGTATTGTCCATAGCTTACATAATAATATAGATAAAACAAATTAGTATTTAAATTGCATTCAAGAAGCAAAATAACTGATAGTTAATTAGTAATGCATCATCGAATACATATATAGTATAGTTCTTAGAAAAGATCTCATCTGCATAATCTTGGATAATTTTCAATACATCGGCTAATCTCCATCGATCTAGCTAATACATCATAATAGTAGCTAGCTAATATATATCTAGAACCCTAGCGCCCGGCGGATATCGGGGCAGGCGGTGGACACCCAAAGAGAAGGAACCATCACAGGAACATAGCTTCAGTGAGATCCCTGAAGAATCTGCCAGGTATTGTCGGACCTGGCCTCCAAAGCTGCCATGTAGCGTCGGACGTGCTTGTTCTCCTTGCTCACATGGTACTATACCACCTTCGCGAGGGACTCAAGCCTCTCGATCGTCTGTGGCCCATGCGGCCGCCACCACAGAACCTCCGGGTCGACGACGGGCTGGCTCCTAAACTAAACATAAACTAACACATATCCTAATAACCTGATAACCTAACTAACTAACTAACTAAATAGGGGTGTTGTGTCGTGGTCGTGGTCGGGTGTCGGGGGTGTCGTGTCGGGGTGTCGGAGTTCGACGTCGAGGGACCCTAGATACCCTAGCATCTACACACTAGTCCGACGATCATCGGGGCGATCATCGGGGAGAGGGGTCGGCCGGGAGATCTCACCTAGCCTCCTGACCCGGAGGTGGCGGCGGCGACGGCTCGGGGCGGCAGCAACGGGATCACGGAGCGGCGGCCGGAGTGAGCGGGCCGGCAGCGACGGGACCGGCAATGAGGGGCGGCGTCCGGGTAGGCGAGGGCGACCGCGGCGAGGGCGACTGTGGCGGTGGTGAGGGCGACGGCGGCGAGGGGCGGCGTCCGGTTAGGCGAGGGCGATGACGGCGAGGGCGAGGGCGACAGTGGTGAGGGCGACGGTGGCGCGACTGACGGCGGCGAGGGCGACGGTGGTGGTGGTGCGACGGCGGCGGCGGTGCGACGACGGCGGTGGTGAGGGCGACGGCAATGGTGCGGTGGTGGTGCGACGGCGGCGAGGGCGACGACAATGGCGATTTCGGCAGCCTGGCGGCGCAAGTTGAGCTCTCCCGGTGCGTTGCTCGGCCCGGGACGACGAAGTCCTCTATATCTACCAGGCACACCTTTAGTACCGGTGCGTGGCACGCACTCGTACTAAAGGGTCTTTAGTACTGGTGCTAGTCACGCACCGGTACTAAAGATCCTGCCAAAAGAGCGCGGGGGCGGTGGACCTTTAGTACCGGTGCGTGGCTAGCACCGGTACTAAAAGTGTTTTTTAATTAAATATTAGTTATTATTTTCAAAAAAACCATAAACTTTAGAAAATCATAGGAAAAAATGTAGGACTCCAATGGAAATAAATAATATATGAAAAAATATCAGAAAAATATAAAGAATCTATTTATGGCATTTCCATGCATGTTTGAACAACTTCAACTGCTGTATAAGATAATTTGATTAAATATGGCATTTGAAATATTCATATCTCGAGTTTGAAAAGCAGTACAAATGAACTCTGAAAAGGTTGTAACTTGGCATGACATCATAATTTCACCCACATAGCAACTTCTAGAGAGTTGAGAGGGTTACGGCAAAAACTGGATGCACTTCGTGTACAAATTGGACAATCTCATAAGAAGTATGAGGGTTTCGGACGAAAACTCATCTATTACAAAGGGATTTCATTTTTAATAACTTATTTTAACTCCATACTTTTTGTGTGTCCAATATGCATCATTCAAAGGCACATCATCAATTTTCAACCCTTTCTGACTTCATTTGATATTTTTCATGCATTTAATGATTTATTTTGAGCTAAATGACCCTGAATTTGAAAAGCAGTACAAATGAACTCTGAAAAGGTTGTAACTTGGCATGACATCATAATTTCACCCACATAGCAACTTCTAGAGAGTTGAGAGGGTTACGGCAAAAAATGGATGCACTTTGTGTACAAACTGTTACAAAGATATACCATGCTAGCTAGGAAATGCATGCATGTCCTTCACATAAATATATAGAAAGTGATGACGGTGAAGCCGGTCACATCCCAAAGTGGGATCTCGCGGTGTAAGACTTTTTCTGCGTGTTTGTCCCTTTCTTATGATTGCGCCGTAACCATGGATAATCTTCATCATTTAACAGGATGCTTGGGTCAGTCTTCACTCTAAAGGGAGGGATTTCATGAAACTTTTCATAATCTTCAGACATGTCTGTATTGTCCTCCACTCCCACAATGTTTCTTTTCCCTGAAAGAACTATGTGGTGCTTTGGCTCATCGTATGATGTATTCGCTTCCTTGTCTTTTCTTCTCCTCGGTTTGCTAGACATGTCCTTCACATAGAAAACCTGAGCCACATCATTGGCTAGGACGAATGAGTCGTCTGTGTATCAAAGATTGTTGAGATCCACTGTTGTCATTCCGTACTGCGGGTCTACCTGTACCCTGCCTCCAGTATATTTGACCCATTTGCACCGAAACAAAGGGACCTTAAGATCAGGTCCATAGTCAAGTTCCCATATCTCCTCTATGTAACCATAATATGTGTCTTCAAAGTTGGTTGCATCATAGCGGACACCACTGTTTTGGTTGGTGCTCTTCTTATCTTGGGGGATCGTGCAAAATGTATTCCCATTTATCCCGTACCCTTTGAAAGTCGTTACAGTCGAACTTGGTGTCTTGGCCAACCAGTACAATTCATCTGGAACATCGTTATCATTGATGAGCTTTGTTTGCAACCAACTGGCAAAAGTCTCCATGTGTTTATGTTCAATCCAGGGGTCAGACTGCTCCGGGTTCTTGGACCGTACAATATCCTTGTGTTCCTCCATATATGGAGTCACCAAGGTGGAATTTTGTAGAACCGTGTAGTGTGCTTGAGTGAAAGAATGCCCGTCCATATTTATTGCTTCTTTCTTTCCTAATGTGCCTTTTCCACCCAGTCTCCCCTCATGCCGCAATTCAGGAAGACCAATCGGCTTAATGTCAGGAAAAAAGTCAACACAAAACTCAATAACCTCCTCTGTTCCATATCCCTTGGCGATGCTTCCTTCTAGCCTAGCACGGTTATGAACATATTTCTTTAAGACTCCCATGAACCTCTCGAAGGGGAACATATTATGTAGAAATACAGGACCCAGAATGTTAATCTCTTCGACTAGGTGCACTAGAACGTGTGTCATAATCTTGAAGAAGGATGGAGGGAACACCAACTCGAAACTGACAAGACATTGGACCAGGTCATTCTATAACCTTGGTAGGATTTCTGGATCGATTACCTTCTGAGAAATTTCATTGAGGAATGCACATAGCTTCACAATGGCTAATCGAACATTTTCCGGTAGAAGCCCCCTAAGTGCAACCAGAAGTAATTGCGTCATAATCACGTGGCAGTCATGAGACTTTAGATTTTGAAATTTTTTCTCTGCCATATTTATTATTCCCTTTATATTCGACGAGAAGCTAGACGGGACATTGATACTGAGCAGGCATTCAAAAAAGATTTCCTTCTCTTCTTTCGTAAGAGCGTAGCTGGCAGGACCTTGATACTGCTTTGGAGGCATGCCGTATTTTTCATTAATTCTTTGCTTGTCCTCCCGTGCCTACGGTGTATCTTTTGTCTTTCCATACACGCCCAAGAAGCCTAGAAGGTTCACACAAAGATTCTTCATCACATGCATCACGTCGATTGCATTGCGAACCTCTAGGGCTTTCCAATACTCAAGTTCCCAAAATATAGATTTCTTCTTCCACATGGGTGCGTGTCCACTGGCGTCATTCGGAACAGATTGTCCGCCAGGACCCTTTCCAAAGATTACCTGTAAATCCTTGACCATATCAAATATATATTCACCGGTACGGAGGCCAGGCTTCTTCCGGTTATCTGGCTCACCTTTGAAATGGTTGCCTGCCTTTCTTAAGATATGCTTGATCGGTAGAAATCGACGATGTCCTAGGTACACATTCTTCTTACATTTATCCAAATATATACTTTCAGTATCATCTAAGAGCAGGCCAATCATTGATGGTTACAAACAGCAACGCTCGTAGGTCAATTCCCTTCTGTGTGTGCGCATCCCACACACGCACACCTGGTTTTTTCCACAACTATAGAAGTTCATCAACTAGTGGCCTTAGGTAGACATCAATGTCGTTGCCGGGTTGCTTAGGGCCTTGAATGCGCACTGGCATCATAATGAACTTCCGCTTCATGCACAACCAAGGAGGAAGGTTGTAGATACATAGAGTCACGGGCCAGGTGCTGTGACTGGAGCTCTGCTCGCCAAAAGGATTCATGCCGTCTGTACTAAGACCAAACCATAAGTTTGTTGCGTCAGCTGCAAAGTCCTCGAACTCCCTCTCGATTTTTCTCCACTGCAACCATCAGCGGGTGCTCTCAACATCACGTCTTTCTTACGTTCTTCTTTGTGCCATCGCAACAACTTGGCATGCTCTTTGTTTTGGAACAAACGTTTCAATCGTGGTATTATGGGAGCATACCACATCACCTTGGCAGGAACCCTCTTCCTGTGTTGTTCGCCCTCCACATCACCAAGGTCATCGTGGGGGATCTTATAGCGCAGTGCACCGCATACCGGGCATGCATCCAAATTCTCGTACTTCTCACCGCGGTAGAGGATGCAGTCATTAGGGCATGCATGTATCTTCTGCACCTCCAATCCTAGAGGGCAGACAACCTTCTTTGCTTCGTACGTACTTTCAGGCAATTCGTTATCCTTTGGAAGCATCTTCTTTATCATTATCAGCAATTCTTGAAATCACTTGTTAGTTACACCATTCTTCGCCTTCCATTGCAGCAATTCCAGCGTGGTACCCAGCTTTTTCTTGTCATCTTCACAATTTGGATACAATAATTTCTTGTGATCCTCTAACATGCGTTTCAACTTCAACCTCTCCTCATCATTTTCGCAGTTTCTCTTTGCATCAGCAATGACCCGACCCAAATCATCAGCGGGCTCATCTGATGCCTCTTCTTCAGCTTCCCCCATTGATGCCTCTTCTTCAGCTTCCCCCATTGATGCCTCTTCTTCAGCTTCCCCCATTGTTGTATCGGCGAAAGGATAGTTGTCATCATCCTCTTCTTCTTCATTGTCTTCCATTATAACCCCTCTTTCTCCATGCTTGGTCCAACAGCTATAGCCGGACATGAAACCGGACTTCAGCAGGTGGTAGTGAAGGGTTTTTGAGTTAGAGTAATTCCTATCATTCTTATAGTCACGACATGGACAACACATGAAACCATTCTACTTATTTGTCTCAGCCACACGAATAAAATCATGTAGGCCATTAAGAAACCCTGGACTTAGTCGGTCATCGTACATCCATTGTCGGCTCATGTTCACTACACAACATTGAAGTGACCAAATTAATACAACTTCATCATCACATTACAACCAAAAGTAGAGCTAGAATTGACCAAATGTTATTACTGCAAATAATGGATACTTATAGTTCATACATATACATCTCATAAAACAACACCAACTATCTAAAACATGTGAATACAACAAAAAATGCGATCATAATCACAACTAAAGTAACAATTGAGCCAACAGCATAATGATACCAAGCCTCTTTACCAATGCATATTTTCTAATCTTTCTAAGCTTCAAGCGCATTCCAACCATCTTGTTCTTGTGATCATCGACGATATCAGTAACATGCAACTCCAATCCCATCTTCTCATCTTCAGTTCTTTTCAATTTTTCTTTCAAATGATCAATTTCTTTTTCAGCTTGTGTTAATTTCTTGAGCAGAATTTCATAGTCGGTTGGAATTTCTGGTTCAGCTACTTCCTATAGATAAAAATATCTATGTCAATTTGGTGACATAATTAATTGTCATAGACATTAGATGATGTGTGAAATAGTTATAAAAGATAATTAACGACATACCACATCTGAATCATAGACTAGACGAGGGTCGACGTGGGCGGATACCATAACCATTACACTATAGAATAACTAACAATAATACAAGTAAGTAAATCGTACACGTAGCTATCTAAATAATACAAGTAATTTTTTTTAAAGATTTTAAGAAGAACAAGAGGCTCACCAAGGTGGCTGGTGCCGCGACGAGACGGTGCGGACGATGGACGGTGGTTAGGACGGCCGGGGATGGGAAGGCACACCAAATAAACCACACCTACACATATGCAACCTAACAAGTTAATTTGAGCTCAAATTGGATATAAATCAAATAAACTCCCACAAATCACATATCACATATCTTTGAGCATACTACAAGCTAATCTAGCAAGAGATGAAGGAGCAAAGTTGCTAACCTTTATGAACACTTGGATAGATGGGGTGCCTTTAAATCTTGACAAATCCTTGGCAAAATGGAGGATGAGCTTTGAGCAAGAAGAAGAACAGGGGAGAAAACAGAGCTCTTTCGATCGGCTGCGGACGGATGTATATGTAGGAAGTCTTTAGTACCGGCTGGTGTCTCCAGCCGGTATTAAAGGTTGCCCTTTAGTAACGGCTGGTGACACCAGTCGGTACTAAAGGTGCAAGCGGGGCCCATGTCTGACCAAAACCCTGCCACGCCCCCTTTAGTACTGGCTCATGAGACGAACCGGTACTAAAGGTCCCTCACGAGCCGGTACTAAAGGTCGCCCTGCTCCTAGCCGTTGTAGCCGGCACGAACCGGGACTAATACCATCTTTAGTAACGGTTCTTGACCAGACCGGGACTAAAGCTCGGGACGAAAGGTCTGTTTTCTACTAGTGCTAAGGGCCAGCTCATGAGAAAGCTTCAACGAGTGTAGCCCCCAAGGGTCGGCTCATCAGAATGTGATGCACCGGGTCTTCAATTTGAACCTCATAATCTGTTTAAACAGCTGAATACTGTAGCCCCCAAGTACCGGGTCGCATGCCTGTAGCGACTTGGGACTTTGAAAAATTGATCTGAGCGGTGTAGTCCCCAAGTGTCGGGTCAGTAAGAATTACTAGGCTGGGACTTTAGAAAAATAGAAAAGCCAGCTCATCTCCTTGAGATAACATGGTCTTCTTGACGATGTAATGGTTTGAAAACCGGCTTGCATTAGCCCCCAAGTGCCATGGTGCGTGCTTGCAGCGACATGGGACTTGCATAATTGATATAAACTGGCTTTGAATAGTGTAGCCCCCAAGTGTCGGGTCGTCTGCCTGCGGCGACTTGGGACTATGTAATAATAATATAACTCACCACAATTTGTTAGATGAATCCTTAACCGTGGTTGTAATATAACCGGGAATGAATATCCTGAAATAATTCCTTTGTCTCTGACATGAAATCCCTGCTCATGGTTGCGGTGCAACCTGGCAAATATATATTGGAGAAAACCATGAGTGTTGTAGATTACTACAGAGCATAATTGAAGAAATCCGAGGACCAACCAATTAGATGCCACGGCATTATATTTGATAGGGCGATTCTTCAAGAATAATTAACTTTCCAATAAAATGACGGCTCATCTTTAATAAATAAGACCTGCAAAAAACATGACAGAATATGTTCTTTGTTGCTGTAAGGGCGGCTTGAAAAAGCACAACCTAGAGATGTTATATCTTTCATAACATTGCTCCTTCTTTCATAATCTGGCTCTGACCCGGCTTGATAAGCCGGCATGACATGTGAATATGATGAAATATATGATGCAATGTATGATGTAATGTTAACTTGTCAACATTTTTTGGCATAAAGCCGGCGGATAGGCATTAGAAGTTGTACCCGAAGGTAGGAAGCCGCCCTCGCCGCGGCTCATTTTCCTGAGCCGGATTTTTGTGGCATAAAGCCTGGTGCCGCGACTCATTTTTCTGAGACGGGATTTTTGTATCATAACACCCGGTGTCGCGACTCATTTTCCTGAGCCGGGATTTTTGTATCATAACACCCGGTGCCGCGACTCATTTTCCTGAGCCGGGATTTTTGTATCATAACACCCGGTGCAGCGACTCATTTTCCTAAGCCGGGATTTTTCTATCATAACACTCGGTGCCGTGACTCATTTTCCTGAGCCGAGATTTTTGTATCATAACACCCGGTGCCGCGACTCATTTTCCTGAGCCGGGATTTTTGTAAGAACAGCTAATAGGCATTAGAAGTTGTACCCGAAGGTAAGAATCCGCCATTCACCGCAGCTAATTTTCCTTAGCTATTTTTACATGGCCTTACGCCGGCTAATAGGCATTAGAAGCTATACCCAGAGGTAAGAAGCCGCCATTCGCGGGTCATGAGATGTTAGCTACCCATCGGTAAAAAACCTCTCATAACCGTGGCTAAACTGGTTAGCCAGAGATGGCATAAAGCCGGTTGATTGGTGTTAGAAGCGGTACCTTTTGGTAAGAAGCCCCCTTTTCAACAATTACGACGCAAAGCGCCGGCGGATAGGCGTTAGAAGCTGTACCGGCTGAAGGTAGGAAGCCGCCCTCGCCGCGGCTCATTTTCCTGAGCCGGATTTTTGTGGCATAACGCTTGGCTAATATGCGTTAGAAGTTGTACCCGAAGGTAAGAAGCCGTCGTTCACCGATCTCAGTTGATACATCAACCGGAATATTTTTGAACTGTTCTTGTAAGTCGCTATCTTGTAAACTGCCATCTTGTATAAAGAAGCGGTAGCAGCTCCAAATGATGATCAAATAAATCTGGGCACCTATGTTTGAATGGTGCATCACGGCGGTTCGTCCTCTTGGGCAACTTTAATCTTTCGTCAGTAATGTAATAGCCCCTAGAATTGGACTTTCTCTTGCAAAGACCCGGGGTTCTTGTTGAAAACGACCAAACGTGTCTCGCCATGTCTGTAGCCCCCGAGTCTTAAGTTGACTCGAAGAGGCGGCTTGAGAATCTCCACTGAAAGTTGAAGTTGGCCGTGACGGGTTATAGATGATCCCGTATGATTTGTTCCAATAATCCGGTTGATGGTTCGTCCCGGCTATTTGTTGAAGTGAACGAAATTGTAGTGGTGGCAATTTGTGCGCCTGTCCGTCGGGCGGCTCATAGCGATGAGCATCGCACCAATATGTTGATGTAGATCAGACTGTGGGTAGCGTCTTGCACGCGTCCGTTGGGCAGCTCACATCGGTGTATGCAGCCGATGTTGGGTTGATGTAGACATAGCGATCACCCACGACATTGTAAGTCGGTACTGTTGTCAAAGACGCCACAGTGTTTGTAAGCCGGCGTGGATGGAGAGAGACGGCCATGGCGTTGCAAGCCGGCGCGGTGGTGAGGGTCGGCTCATCAGAAAGCTTCGGCGGGTGTAGCCCCCAAGGGTCGGCTCATCAGAATGTGATGCATCGGGTCTTCAATTTGAACCTCATAATCTATTTAAACAGCTGAATACTGTAGCCCCCAAGTACCGGGTCGCATGCCTGTAGCGACTCGGGACTTTGAAAAATTGATCTGAACGGTGTAGTCCCCAAGTGCCGGGTCAGTAAGAATTACTAGGCTGGGACTTTAGAAAAATAGAAAAGCCAGCTCATCTCCTTGAGATAACATGGTCTTGCTGACGATGTAATGGTTTGAAAACCGGCTTGCATTAGCCCCAAGTGCCATGGTGCGTGCTTGCAGCGACATGGGACTTGCATAATTGATATAAGCTGGCTTTGAATAGTGTAGCCCCCAAGTGTCGGGTCGTCTGCCTGCGGCGACTTGGGACTATGTAAGAATAATATAACTCACCACAATTTGTTGGATGAATCCTTAACCGTGGTTGTAATATAACCCGGAATGAATATCCTGAAATAATTCCTTTGTCTCTGACATGAAATCCCTGCTCATGGTTGCGATGCAACCTGGCAAATATATATTGGAGAAAACCATGAGTGTTGTAGATTACTACAGAGCATAATTGAAGAATCCGAGGACCAACCAATTAGATGTCACGACATTATATTTGATAGGGCGGTTCTTCAAGAATAATCAACTTTCCAATAAAATGACGGCTCATCTTTAATAAATAAGACCTGCAAAAAACATGACAGAAACATGTTCTTTGTTGCTGTAAGGGCGGCTTGAAAAAGCACAACCCAGAGATGTTATATCTTTCATAACATTGCTCCTTCTTTCATAATCTGGCTCTGACCCGGCTTGATAAGCCGGCATGACATGTGAATATGATGAAATATATGATGCAATGTATGATGTAATGTTAACTTGTCAACATTTTTTGGCATAAAGCCGGCGGATAGGCGTTAGAAGTTGTACCCGAAGGTAGGAAGCCACCCTCGCCGCGGCTCATTTTCCTGAGCCGGATTTTTGTGGCATAAAGCCTGGTGCCGCGACTCATTTTTCTGAGCCGGGATTTTTGTATCATAACACCCGGTGTTGCGACTCATTTTCCTGAGCCGGGATTTTTGTATCATAACACCCGGTGTCGCGACTCATTTTCCTGAGCCGGGATTTTTGTATCATAACACCCGGTGCCGCGACTCAATTTCCTGAGCCGGGATTTTTGTATCATAACACCCGGTGCCGCGACTCATTTTCCTGAGCCGGAATTTTTCTATCATAACACTCGGTGCCGCGACTCATTTTCCTGAGCCGAGATTTTTGTATCATAACACCCGGTGCCGCGACTCATTTTCCTGAGCCGGGATTTTTGTAAGAACAGCTAATAGGCATTAGAAGTTGTACCCGAAGGTAAGAATCCGCCGTTCACCGCAGCTAATTTTCCTTAGCTGTTTTTACATGGCCTTACGCCGGCTAATAGGCATTAGAAGCTGTATCCAGAGGTAAGAAGCCGCCATTCGCGGGTCACGAGATGTTAGCTACCCGTTGGTAAAAAACCTCTCATAACCGTGGCTAAACTGGTTAGCCAGAGATGGCATAAAGCCGGTTGATTGGGTGTTAGAAGCGGTACCTGTCGGTAAGAAGCCCCCTTTTCAGCAATTACGACGCAAAGCGCCGGCGGATAGGCGTTAGAAGCTGTACCGGCTGAAGGTAGGAAGCCGCCCTTGCCGCGGCTCATTTTCCTGAGCCGGATTTTTGTGGTATAACGCTTGGCTAATAGGCGTTAGAAGTTGTACCCGAAGGTAAGAAGCCATCGTTCACCGATCTCGGTTGATACATCAACCGGAATATTTTCGAACTGTTCTTGTAAGTCGATATCTTGTAAACTGCCATCTTGTATAAAGAAGCGGTAGCAGCTCCAAATGATGATCAAATAAATCCGGGCACCTATGTTTGAATGGTGCATCACGGCGGTTCGTCCTCTTGGGCAACTTTAATCTTTCGTCAGTAATGTAATAGCCCCCAGAATTGGACTTTCTCTTGCAAAGACCCGGGGTTCTTGTTGAAAACGACCAAACGTGTCTCGCCATGTCTGTAGCCCCCGAGTCTTAAGTTGACTCGAAGAGGCGGCTTGAGAATCTCGACTGAAAGTTGAAGTTGGCCGTAACGGGTTATAGATGATCCCATATGATTTGTTCCAATAATCCGGTTGATGGTTCGTTCCGGCTGTTTGTTGAAGTGAACGAAATTGTAGTGGTGGCGATTTGTGCGCCTGTCCGTCGGGCGGCTCATATCGATGAGCACCGCACCAATATGTTGATGTAGATCAGACTGTGGGTAGCGTCTTGCACGCGTCCGTTGGGCAGCTCACACCGGTGTATGCAGCCGTTGTTGGGTTGATGTAGACATAGCGATCACCCACGACATTGTAAGCCGGTACTGTTGTCAAAGACGCCACAGTGTTTGTAAGCCGGCGTGGATGGAGAGAGACGGCCATGGCGTTGCAAGCCGGCGCGGTGGTGAGAGACGGCCATGGCGTTGTAAGCCGGCGCGGTGGTGAGAGACGGCTATGGCGTTTGTTGGTGAAGATCATATCGCAAACGTGGCGGTTTGCCACGTCCATTGGCTGGCTCATACCGACGGGTGAGCATGCGATGTACCGACGAGTTGATGTAGACCGTCCGCAGGGGCGGCGACTCACGCGTGTCCACCAAGAAACGCGACCCGCTGGTGTGTGTTCCAATTCCGCGGTATAGTGTCACTGTTATTTTTTGTCGGATGGATGCGGATGCCCGCGCCCTTTTTTTAGCCATGTACCCCAACTTCTTTTCTAGCAGCCCGACTCCCACTTTTCCCCCTTCCCTGCATGAGCAACTGGCGAGGGGCATGGGAGGAGCGGCCTAGGCAGGGCGCCGCCAGGGCAACTCAAGGGCGTCAACGAGAGCCGAGCGTGTGGTGGAAGAGAGGAGGCTCAGAGGCACGGGAGAAACAGAGGAGCAGGGCCGGCGCATGGCGGATCAAGGCGTGGTAGAGGTCGACCCTACAGCGGCTCGAGGTGCGACAGCAGCTCGCAGCAGCGGCTTGGAGAGGCCTGGGCGAAGCCGGCGGCCAGGGGCATGGCGCGCGGTCGGAGCAGAGGAGGCTCACGGCGGCGTCTTGGAAAAACCCCTTGCGGCTTGGTGGAGGCGCGAGATAATCCCGTTGTGGCATGGTGAGGCAACAACAGAGATGCAGTGGTGCCATGCTCGCGGGAGCAGCAGCGCGGGACCCGCGGGAGCAGCGGCGCAGGGCAACCACGACGGGGGCACGTAGAGGCAGGCAGCGGCAAGCGCGGCAGGGTGGACGCGCAAGGCCGATGGTGGCGCAGCCGAGTGGAGCCGATGCGTGGGGCCGAGGCAGCGGGGCAGAGCCGGCGTCGTATGACCCGGCCAGGGGGCGCCGGAGACAGAAGCATCGTAGCATGAGCCGGTGGGCAGAGGTGAGCCACGGTGGCACGCATAGGCAGGAGCGGCGGCTCAGCGGGTGGCCGGCTCGATGAGCGCCATGGTT
Source organism: Hordeum marinum (assembly GCA_022496015.1). Lineage (NCBI taxonomy): Eukaryota > Viridiplantae > Streptophyta > Magnoliopsida > Poales > Poaceae > Hordeum > Hordeum marinum. The sequence goes on along the minus strand of CM039672.1, from coordinate 405,710,318 downwards.
GTGGCACGGTCAGGAAATGGATTGTGATGGATCTCTATCTCCCCCTGATGCGTGATGGATGCATGTCTCTGCAGCGTGAGTATGGATGGATCTCTGGCTTATCTTGAGGTGGTTCCTCCTGCTGGCTTGACTCAACACTTCCTTTCTGATCTGTGGCCGGGACAGGCGGTTCAAAGGCGACGTGGCAATGGCGGAGTCCGGGACGGCTCAACGAGAGGCTTGGGACCGTCTCGACGGAGATCAACGGAACCAGTCCAGTGGAGTGAGTTGCGGCGAAAGGTTAAAACATAGTCAGAAGGTGGCTCTGGCGCGCTGACAACCCCGTGGTGGTGAAGCCCAGGTCGCTCGGAGGCGACAATGGCGACTGAGATAGTGGCGGCTCGGTGACAGGAAAGCCACAACATCTTATCGGTGGCGCGCGACCTGAAGCGAGGCAGCTGAGACGGCCGGGCGGCTCAACGCGCGATGACCGGAGCAGCAGAGGTGAGGTTGCAGCTGGCGGGTGTGCACGCCGGCGGATTGGGGAGGCATGGCCATGGCAAGGCGGAGCTCAAGGTGGCGGATCGGCGGCGTCGGCTTGAGGTGACACGGAACCGGTTGGGAAACCGGGTCACACCCGCAACGCAGGCTGGCGAGGCTTAGCAAGGCCGGCTCGGACACGGCCGTGGCGTCGGGAGGTGATTCAATCAATTCTGTCAGGGCTCTTGGCTGGCTCCATCAGGAAATAGACTCTTGGCTCCGTGGCATATTGCACTGCCGGACTCTTGGCTCCGTGGCTTTTTTTCTTAGGGGTAGCTGCGACCAAGGCAACAGCAATAACTCGCCGCTAACAGATCAATGTGCTGGGCACAGATGAAAATCTTTTCTGGGCTTAACACGCCATATACTCCGTCGGTATCAGCTGTAGCAAACATGATCTGCCCTTGGACTAACAGATTGCTAGACACGTACGGCGACTCACACAACGAAACCCTAATACCTCTTTCCTTCAAACTCGTATATGTCGTTCTGATTGCTTGTCCTGGTGACGATGTAGATCCTTCCGTGCTGGCTTTTCTTCATCCGAAAAATTGTTTGCTTCTCGATCCTTGAGAGAGATCCCTTCAAGAACATAATTCCACCGTGCGTTGCCCCACGGTGGGCGCCAACTGTCGTTGTTTTGTCACGGCAGATGTCCGGGTGAACGGACTTAGGTTTGGGGCATCGCATCTATGTGGCGGCTTGAAGGGGTTGGTCGGAATCGAGAGACGCAAGGCGGTTTACCTAGGTTCGGCCCCCCCGATGGAGGTAAAAGTCTACGTCCTGCTTGTCTGGTATTGATGATGATGGAGAGCTCTCGGTTACAAGGGTGCTAATTGCTACCTCTAATTACGAAAACCTCTAATCTGTCTATCTCTAATCTCTTGTGTTGTCTAAACTTGTGGACTTGTGAATCTTGTTCCTCTAGGGGTGCTCTACTCCTCCTTATATAGGTGGAGAGGGTAGTCTTACAAATAGAGTCCTACTAGGAGTAGGAGTAGGACTAGTCTCTCTAGAGTCCTATTCCGGGTCTTATTTTCTTTAAGTTAATCCTTCTCTCTTTGGGCCTTCTCTTGTGAGCCACCAGGCGCCGGCTCACCCGCCGGGTCTTGGGCTTGGTCATCCTGCGATCCGTCTGCCGGGTCATTAATAAGATGTCATGTCTTTATGGGTCTCCTGTGAGTCGCCGGACCGGGTCATACCGCAGGGTATATCCCCGACACGGGGGCCATAATGTTCTCTAGTGGCATCTCTCTCGAAGAAGGCATACGGTGGGTAAACAAATTATTGTTGGGAAATTGATAGAAAAACATATAGTTATGCAATATTTATTCATGGTAATGACTATGTGTATATAGGCATCACGTCCATAAGCAAGTAGACCGACTCCTGCCTACATCTACTACTATTACTCCACCCATCGACCGCTATCCAACATACATCTAGAGTATTAAGTAAAATAGAGTAATGTTTGGAGAACAATGACATGATGTAGACAAAGAAAAATCAATTAATATGAATCAACCCCATCATTTTATCCTTAGTGGCAGCAATACAAATATGTGGCATGTCCCTTTCTGTCACTGAGATTGAGCACGGCAAGATTGAACCCACTATAACGCACCCCTCTCACTGAAGATAGATCAATCTAGTTGGCCAAACCAAATCAATAGATCGGAGAGATTTACGAAGCTATAATAATCATACAAATAAGAATCACAAATAACTTCAAAGAAGACTCAAATATTTATCATGAATAATCTGAACATAAACCCACAATTCATCGGATCCCAACAAAACGCACCACGCGAAGTGATTACATCATATAGATCATCGCGAAGATGCGATGAACTTTGTATTGAACAACATAGAGAGAGATAGAGAGAGAGCCATCTGGATACTAGCTATGGATCCGTAGGTCTGTGGTAGACTACTCACACAGCAACAAGGATGATGCAGAGGCCTCCATGATTGATCGCCTCTCCGACAGGGCACCGGAATAGGGCTCCGGATGGGCACATGGCAAAACAGAAGCTTGCGACCGCGGAAAAAGTGTTTCGGGAGCTCCCCTAGGGTTTTCACTTTTTCGGGAGCTCCCCTAGGGTTTTCAGAATATATGAGAGTTTATAAGCTAGAGAATGAGGTCGGGAGACGAGGGGGTGGCCCACAAGCTAACAGGCCGCGACCACCCCCTCGGCGCGCCATGTTGGCTTGTGGGTTCCTCGTGTGGCCCCTAGCCTTCTCCCGAAGCTTCCAGGTCTTCTTTTGGTCCAGAAAAAATCATCAAAAAAATTCGTTGTATTTGGCTTCCGTTTGGTACTGTAAACCTTAAAAGCTAAAAACATGCGAAAAACAGCAACTAGCACTTGGCACTGGGTTAATAGGTTAGTGCTAAAAAATCATATGAATCAAAGGATAAATGCCCAAAAAATATCCTAGAATGATAATATTATACCATGGAAAAATCAAAAATTATAGATACGTTGGAGATGTATCATGATGCAGGAGTGGATGTTGAGTCCCGTTGATGAAAGCAATAAGGAAGAACTATCATTTAGTTGAAAAATCCTTGTCTGTACACAGAAGGGGTTTGTGAATAGTACCATTTTATTAAGGGGTCATCCTCATTTTCTTGGAGAAAACACCCTTTGCTAACATGGCTCAACCTAGTAATGGTTGGGAATTTCTTGTCCTAGAATGCAAAGAGTCATATTAAGGATAGGGTTAATGCTTTCTCCTTGAACCCTTGCAGAAAAAGTAGGAAAATATACTGAAATTGTTGGATAAGTGAGTTTTCTCATACTATGATTATACTATAATCCTAAGTAGTTGTATATGGCCCTATCATCCAACGATGCTCGTATCGTCTAGTAGTACAGAACATCTCTCTCTCACTGAAATAGAGGGGATTCTACTTACCATGGGGGTTAGGGAGTATTATGAAAGGAGGTAAACCATAGATTGTATAAAAACCTAAAATAAATTCTTCCTGGGTCGATGCCCACGTGGTCAATGGGGTGTCACGCCCAAGATGCAATCCTATCCTTATTTCGGCATGAGGGCCTCGACAGGGATAAAAGCGCATCTCGTCGTGTTGCAAGAATGGATATCATTACAAGTACATGTACCGAAGAGATGAGTATATGGAATTGGCTTACACTCACCACAAGCTACATCAGTATCACATCAATACAACAACATATTCAAACATCATACAGAAGAGCAGGGTCCGACTACGGAAAAAAACAAATGACAAAATGACATCCATCCTTGCTATTCCAGGCGCCTGGAATAGCAAGGATGGATGTCATTTTGTCGTTTGTTTTCATCTGTAGTTGGACCCTGCTCTGTTGTATGATGTTTGAATATGTTCTTGTATTGATGTGATATTGATGTAGCTTGTGGAGAGTGTAATCCAATTCCATATACTCATCTCTTCGGTACATGTCGGGGATATACCCCGCGGTATGACCTGGCCTGGTGACTCACAGGAGACCCGATAAAGACATGACATTTTATTGGTGATCCGGCAGGTGGGTCGCAGGACGACCAGGCCCAAGACCCGGCGTGTGAGCCGGCGCCAGGCGGCTCACAGGAGAAGGCCTAAAGGAGAAAGGATTTCCTTACAAGAGAAACAAGACCCGGAATAGGATTCTAAAGAGACTAGTCCTAATCCTACTCCTAGTAGGACTCTATTTGTAAACCTACCCTCTCCACTTATATAAGGAGGGGTAGAGCACCCCTAGAGGGACAAGTACACAAGTCCACACGTTTTTAGACGTCTCAATAGACAGGTCTAGTTAGACAGACAGATTAGAGGCTCTCATGATTAAAGGTAGCAAAACTGCATCCTTGTAACCGAGAGATCTTCTTCACCATCAATAGCAGACAAGTAGGACGTAGGCTTTTACCTCCATCGAAGGGGCCGAACCTGGGTAAACTCCGCGTCTCTCGATTCCGACCAACCCCTTCAAGCAGCCACATAGTTGCGCTTCTGCCCCGAACCTAAGTCCGTTGACCCAGACATCTGCCGTGACAAATCCACGACAGTTGGCGCCCATCATGGGGCCCAGCGCACGGTGGTGTTATCCTTGAGGGATCTCTTCTAAGGATCGAGAAGCTCGCGATACGTAGGATGAAGAAAATATGGCTCGAAGGATCTACATGTGCGTGGATTTAGATTTTGACGGGTCCAACGTTTATCAACAATGGAGACTACATCGTTACCGCACTCAGTTAGGTGGCGTGGATGGAAACTCCCGCGAGTCAGTAGACATTATGGTATATTCAGATGAGAAGTAAATAAATTAGAAGCATTGTCGTGGCCGTGGCAAATCTGATGTCCGAATTTGATTAGCGTTAGGACCAAGAGTCGTCGAGACCGACAGCAATCAGCCACAAAGTTTGGAAGTTTCCATGTCCATATCTAAAACAATAAGCTACGCATCAAGGATGTTTCCTCGCGATAGACACGTCGGCATAGATACTGTTCAGGTAAATTAAACTCTCAAAGATCGATTTAGTGTGTCGAGGAGAGAAAAAAGATAAAACACAGTTGTTTCCTTCCCAACGAAGGCAGCTCTGCATCGGGTCCAAACCTGGCCAAACAGGTCGGGCTTAACGGGCCGGCCCAATGGCATGCCACGCCGGCACGGCACGCGGCCTGGCCCGGCCCGAGCTAAACGGATCATGCCAGGCCCGCGGCCCGCCTTGGGCCGTGCCTGGGCCGCCACCACCAGCACACGGGCCGGCACGGCACGACCCGATTAGCTCGTCCCGGCCCGAGGCACGCCGCGGCACGGCACGCGGGGGCGGGGCAGCTGGCGGGGGCCAGGGCGCCAGGCTCGCTCGCAGGGAGCCGTTGGCTCGCCGCTCGCCTCGATCGGTGGGGGAGCGGGGGGAGCGGGGCCGGGGGGAGCGGGGTGGGGGGGAGCAGGGTTTAGGGGGGGTAGGGGGGTAGGGGGTTAGGGGGGTTTAATAGGGATTAGGGTGTTTTTTAATATAATGTATAAATTTAAAATTTTGACTGTTAGAGGGTCAAATTAGTCCGAAAATTATCAAATTTTTGCTATAAATAGGGCCACCCAGCCCACATATTTCTCACACTCAAACATTGATGATCATGCCAATACTAGCTTCCCACTCTCCGATTTCAGTCTTGGGGTTGGGGATATGGATTATAGCCTCTTCCCTCCCAGCGCCGATCCCACTACCATGCCCCCACCCATGCAACATGCCTATACCGAAAATCCCACTCTCGACCCCCCCTCCTGAACCCAAATGTCAAACCAATTGTACTAGCAAGACGGGTTCCTCCGCCAGCCTGGGTGCAAGGAGAGCTCGTCGTAGATCCTCTCCTGCGTGGGAATATTTCGATGAAGAAATATCCATGGTGGATGGTGTACGGAGGGTGACAGCAAGGTGCAAAAGGTGCCACAAGGAACTAACCGGAGAAGCCAAGGCGGGAACCGGCCACCTGAAGAGGCATTCGGACGCCCACGCCAAGGCGCACTCAATGTACTATCTGCATCCCTAAGTTTAGATTATACGGGTGACTTTAATATGGCTCGTGAAAAGCTTTATGATGTTTTTGCTAAGTATGAGCAAAAGTATGTCGGAGTTCGAATGCAACGACCTCCACCAGCACCTACTACAGGTAAAAAAAGAGGAGCATGGAGCAAGATCTTTGGTTCTTCCTCCTCCTCTACCGCCGGAAGCTCTTCCACATCAACATCTACGGGTTGCATGGAGTTAGCGAAGTACCTCAACAGTGACAAAGTCATGTTCGATTTAGATAGTGAGGAAGACTTCAACATACTGCAGTGGTGGCAAGAACACAAACTTACATTTTCGATGCTTTAGATATTAGCATGTGATGTGTTATCGATACCCGTCTCTACTGTGTCATCGGAGTCCGCTTCAGCCTTGCTGGAAGAATAATTGAGAAAAGAAGAACTAGTCTCACTCCTGATATGGTGAGAACACTAATGTTCGTGAAAGATGGGAAGCTATCAAGAAGGAGAGCCCAACACACTGCAGAAAACAAGAAACTGCTGAAAATGTTTGAAGATATGAACCTTGACGAAGACGACACGGAATAGATTAGTAGTGTAGTTGTTTTCTATTTCTTTTGTAATTTTCTTATCTTTTTGTAATTTTCTTTCCTTTTTGTAATTCTAGAGCATGGCTTTGTATTCTTTTACTTCCCAGGGATGAAAGGTTTTAATGAGGCAGCCACTAATAAAGCTCAAGATTTATCCCACATGATGACACTTCATCTCAATTTATTTTTTTTACCTAACGTGCCATTTTTCTATATTTTTTACATGTTTTTTTTTATCTTTTTGCTGTTTTTTCGAAAAAACATATATAATAAAGCTCAAGATTTATCCCACATGATGACACTTCATTTTCATTTATTTTTTTATACCTAACGTGTCATTTTTCTACATTTTTATATTTTTTTTTATCTTTCTACTGTTTTTCCGCGAAAAAACATATATAACTGAATAAACGGGCCTGGCATGTCTAAATGTGTCTGGCGGGCCGCGGACCGGCCCACTTAACCACCGTACCGTGCCTGGACCGGTACCCCGAGCCCGCAGGCCGGCCTGGCCCGGCCCGGTTAATAATCGTGCCGCGGCGGGCCAGGCCGAGCCGGGCACGGTTACCAGCGGGCCGGGCCGGCCCGTTTGGCCAGGTATGATCGGGTCAGATGCGTACATCTTCATCTCCACCCCCACACGCCGCCTCCTCCTCTCCCTCCGTCCCTCGGCGTCGCCAGCCGCAGCCTCCTCCTCCTCCTCTCTCTGCTTATCTCTCCCTCGCTCAAGAAGCCGCGCACGAGTGACGGTGGTAGCGGATCTGGGAGAAACCGTGTGCTCCGTCGTCAGGGGCTTCACCCCCTCGTGCACGTCGTTGTCCTCATGCTCCCCTCATCCGCGCGCCGTCGCATGAAGGTCGTCGTTGCCGGCGACGAGGACCGATGGGAGGACGCCGCTGCAACCAATATGCTCCCATTCCCCTCTACCGTCGGTGGCCATGTGCGGGTGTCTCCCGAGATCCAGGTGTGATTGTCGCCGCCATGGATACCAGAGAAGGAAGAGATGCTCTTCCATGTCTGCTAGAGGAGGAGGTGGAGGAGGCGCTTCTCCTGCCAGATCCGGGGTCGGGGCCGGCACGCCGCGGGCATACATGCCTGCAACCACGGTCACACGGCCGGGCCGATGCCGCCGCTGATGAAGGTGCGCACCCTCAGCCACGAATTTGTCTCCGATCCCATTCATGCATTTGTTGATCACTGCAACTTCTAAGCATTTCTTGTATGATGCAAACCATTTGTGCAGGTGGGCTTCGCTGCCATGGAATGACACATCTGATCTCCCATGTAGATGAGCTCGGGTTCATGAAAGCTATGTCCAAAAACCAAATTGAGTGCTTCAAAGGTACTTACTAATTAACTTACTTGTGTGATCAGCAAGCAACATTTCTTTAACGACATGAATCAGCATATCTGTTTTTTTTGCTGTTTGATTTCTTGTCCTTGACCATGTATCTGAACTTTATTACACTTTTGTTATGCTGATTAATTGGATTATTTCTGCACCTTCATACATGTATGAAAATTTACTGATTAATTTTGGGCTTTTTGGTGGCTTTGCTCCTCTTTCAAAGAAGATACCTTCACCCATAGCGCAACATCAGTAGTCAATAGAAGTAATTTGATATCTTCGTGATTTAATCCATGACTGAGATATATATTAACTCTTCAAAATGTCAGACTGAGTAGCTATTTTCTTACCGCTCAGTTTTAATCTACGACAATAGGATCCTATTGATTTTGAATCGTTGACACATGGTTTGCTTGAGACAAGCGAAGCTGCCAAGGTGATTTGTACACAAGCATGAAGGCTCTGATGAATTAGAATGTAAGATTTTTACTAACTGGGAACATGATATTGACCCTGGTTATCTGACGAAGGCTCAAGCTCAAGGCGAAGGCCAGAGAGATGTTCCTCCTGAAACTGTGGATGCAATGAAGAGGACTATTTCAGGCATGTTGGGTCTGCTTCCGTCAGGGTATGCTTTTCTCCTGAATCATACCATCCGTATGGATCATAGCTGAATTTGATTGTCTCTGGTCAAAAGAAGTCACATTTTGGCATGTTTACCTTTTGCAATTGTGTGCTTATAAAATTAGCAAATGACTTTATGTGGAATCTAGGTCAACCTGTTATGTGCGGTGGACTAGAAAAGTACGCCATGAGTGGTTTCTGGTAGCCTGCTAGAGCGTTGCTCTTATTATCTTTGTGTAAGAAATCAAAAGTCAATGTCACTACTCACGGTAAAAAGGGAAGTTATCAGAACAGTTTGCTGCACCTTGAGTCACAGAGGGTGTGAACTATGGAATCCGATTCATGTTGCATAATTTCTTTGACTGTACGATTTTAATGCTGGTACAATTGTTGTCTTGTGTAACTAGATGTTTGCCACGTAGATTGTGCAAATCTTGCTTCAATTTTTCCATGCCCCTCCATTTGTTATTGAATAAATACATTTGTTTCTAATTTGAAAAGCAGCAGATGAAAACATGCTATCTAAACTTAATAATTCAGACTTCAGCCTGAAACACTGATCTTGATCAACTTATTTTCATGTGGTAATAGTTGTTAGTAAGAAAAAGATCAAACACTTTTCTTTATTCACTTATCTAAATCAAGACAGCAAATCTGAACAAGCTTCTTCCCCTTGGTACTTTTAGCTTTCTTATATGTGTATTTGGCTTGCACTGCCTGCTCACAAACATGATAAACATGCTTGAGGGTGCCAGGGTAATTATCACCTGAAGTTACTTTGTCTTTATTTCAGGTACACTCCATCTAATGCTGAATACATGCTCTCCCTTGAAAGAATCCTAGAATTGTCTAATGATGAAACGGAGTGCAAGGAAAGAGATGGCACTAAATATAGTCACAGTGACCTTGGTTTTGGAGGATCAGTTTTAAGATTGTCAGAAGATGATGAATTGACTAATGATTTAGAAAAGAGAGATTACAAATTATTACCAGAAGATATGGGTGGATTAGATAGCTTATAAACGCTTAAGCAAAAGAAGATATTCTCCGATTGCAGCATCGCTTGGATTCTATGTAAATGGCAACATTTATCTCATACCTAACTTGCAATTTAAGATGATTGTTATTCCAATTGTTTCATTATCTCTCTCCTACCTCGGGATACTCCATTTTAGAATGCCTGTGTATTTGAGGAAATCAGTAGTGCGGTTACCAAATCGTTGGGAATGGTTAAATGGTTATATAAATAAATTTATTTGGTACAGATAGCATGGTCATTCCTTATTTGCTTTTCTCAGGAATAGTGCCTGGGCTATGAGCATAGGGAGCGAGGACATATACACTAAAAGAGATGGAACTCTCAGTTTTAGATCTCTGTTCTGTTTATATGAGGTGCCCTACGTATCAGCTGTCAAAATCCAAAGCCATGGTGCATCATTTGCGCAGTGTCTCTCAAAATCCAGGCTCAGTTTCTAACAAAGCAAAGCAGTAAATATAGTTGTATTGATCCTAAATTGATCAGGGAAGACAATTTATGTGTTTATAGGAGAACATTGTATTAAAACTTTGTATGACATGAATGATTGATACACTGTTGCTTAATCCGTCCAAAAAGGTCCTGCTTAGTCTAAAAAATAGTTATAATTTCTATTCAAATAGTATTCTAAAGCCAAGCCTGAACATTGGTAGAGCGCCTTTGTCTTGTCTTAAAATCTGCAATGTACTGCATTCTGTCACTTACTCTATTGATAAATTCAGCAAATTTTGTACTAAATTGACCTTCCGCTCACAAATTTGTAATCATCTATAAGGTTTTCAAGATTGCATAGCATTTACTTTAAGAAGGAATCAAGTTGATGCTAAGTATGATATCATATTTAGTTATTTACTTTGCTATAATTTTTTCCTGCAAGAAGGTAACTACTTGAAGGTACCCACATGTTCATGCTGGAGCATTAGAAGTCAAGTCAACCTGTAGGTACATAACAAAAATGTGTCCTCCACACGATGAACTTCGTTAATTAAATCATGTTTGGCGCCTCACTAGGCCAAAAGATGTTATCGAATCACAAAGATCTTGGATACACCATGCTCTCCAACACAACCTTGCATAATTTGGATGGTTCTATATTTTTTCTTTGTATATTACATGGACTTTCCATTTTTTTTAATTTTTTGATAATTTATCTGCAGATTATATATTTCTATATGAGACATTCTAGGCTGTAATTTATTAGAGCGGAGGACATATAGTTTTGTCATCTATGTCTTTTTTGTGGGAATTGTGATCTATATTGTTAATTATGAGAGAGTTCTAAGCATATGGAAGTGGTACTGATAACTCATGGGATATGGTTTACTGGCATAAGAAATCATGTTGTACATTTATTGGCCTAATATGTTCCTTTTGAGTGTAAAACCAATAAGCATGTTTATCTAGCACTGTAGGTATATAATATATAAATATGAGCAACTTTCTTCGTCTAGACCAAATATTTATTGTTATGTAGTATCTTTTTATATACTCAATTGATAATTCATACGATAGGAGTTTAGATACCATCGATGCTTGGTTCAGAGCAATTGACAAAACACTTAATTGTAGAATTTTTTTCTCTTTCTCAAAAAAGTGCAATGTAAATCATTTTTCTGGGTGCTTTGCATATGGGTATGTACAGGTTGTTTTTATTCCCAGTTTTTGGTTTTCCATTCATTGCAAGTTCATAACTAATTTCTCAAAAACAGAAAGGTTGTCATGTTTTCCATGTATCCAAGGGTCCCGTGTAACAGCGACAACAGAACTTCGCGGCGCTATGAGTACCTGGCAACCTCCTCTCCTTTAGCATGTAGCTACTTCGTTTTGTTCTGTTTGACAGAATACTACTACTTTCTGTGCTTTTTTTCCATTTTGGCATGACGATTAGAGCAGATAGCGTTTTGATGCTTAGCATGGCATGTTTGTTTGGTCTTAGGTTGTAAACTTTCTGATGTTGTTTGATAACAGCAAAATTCTCTAGACTGGTGGAAAGCAGAGAAATGTTGGTTTAAGACGGATTTGATTTGTTTCATGTATACATCTCCGGCCTTTGCTCCATCAGCTAACCGCCTCCTGCCAGTTCTGCTCACCCGCTCGCCGACTCAGCTCGCCTGCCCATAGCTAGGGGTTCCACCTCGCTGCTATGCTCGACCACCATCTACAGCATCCGCCGCTACCCCCGGGAGCGAGCCGGCGCCGGCCTCAGCTAGTTGTCAGCGTCGCCGAGCTGCCTACTCGCCGACCTCCCGCAACGCCCTGGGTCGTCCTGGTCGTCGGCCGGCTCCACCACCACGCGCGCCGCCTCCGCCCGCCTGCGTAAGCCGCCAGCCCCGCCGAGCCGGCCTCCGTTGCCTCAGGCCGCCCCCGTGCGTGCTTCGGATGAGCCGCTGCCGCAACCCGCCGCCTCGCCCACGGGTGCCCCCGCGTTGAGCCGCTCTGGTCTGCCGTCCGCACGCACCTCCGCCATGGTCTCCGCGCCGGAGACGGCCTCCGAGTCGCCCCGGCCGCCGAGTGGCCGCAGCCGTGAGTAACCCGCTCCCGCACCTTGAGCCGCCGTGCGCTGACCCGGCCTCCCTCGCGCGCGCCTGCCTCCTCCTCCATGGCTTCGCCTCGCCTCGCCCCGGCCGCTTTTGCCGCCGCTGTGCTGCTCCCCGGCCTCCGCGCTCCCCGTTGCCGCGCTGGTCGCCCTCTGCGCTCCTCCTCCTGCTCCTCAGCAGAACGCGTGCCCTCACCTGCTGCGGCACGCCCGTGACCGGCTCGTTCTCCTCTATAACCAAGCACAAGCACTCAGACAGCTGATAAAATAAGTCGGAAAGAGCAGTGGATGAAGCAAGGGAGCTACGCATCCAGAGCAGTCAAAGCAAAAGCAAAAAAGAAAAGCCCATACAGAGGCACGTACGGTGCACATGGCAGCTGCCCTTACGTTTTCACCCAATTACGTCCGTCGAATTATCATCAGGTGTTATTCTCATTGTTCACATGAATTCATTTTATCAAGAATTTTTGTACTTTTTGACTTGAACAAATTTATGCGCAGGTTAATTTATAATCAGTAGGGCGCATCAATGCGTTGGGCAATTCGACGAACGTGCATGCCGTCCCTGTGTGGTCCAGTGTTCGTCGACACGTCGGGTTACCCATCGGACGCCAGTGGATATACAGAGCACGCGTCAGCATTATTCTAGACTGGTATTTGTCCAAGCCGCCCAATGAGCATGTGCAAGACGCTGTCTTACGGATATGCGAGAGCCGTCGTCCTCGCGGTCCGTGTCTAACTCAACACATCGGTGATGTTCCTACTCATTTAAGCCGCCTAACGGACGTGCGCAAGATGCTGCCCTACCGACGCATGCAAGACGCCGCCCTACGGACACACGCAAGCCACCGTCCCCACGGTCTCGTCTACATCAACAATGTCGCGATCGTTTCTCGCGACCGCACCGGCTTACAACGCCACGGTTGTCTCTCGCGACCGTACCGGCTTACAACACTACGGCCATCTCTCGCGACCGCACCAGCTTACAACGTCATGGCTGTCTCTCGCGACCGCACCGGCTTACAACGCCGCGGCCGTCTCTCGCGACCGCACCGGCTTATAATACCGCGGCTAGTTTTTACGTCTATATCAACACGCCCGTGGCTGCATACACCAGTACAAACCGCCCAACGGACGGTTCTGAATTGCCGCACGGCGAACCAATCTATATTGGCATAATAGTGCCGGACTCACCTATATGAGCCGCCCAACGGACGCGCGTAAGACGCCGCCCATAGTTTGATCTACATCAGCATATCGGTGCAGTGCTCGCTTGTACGAGCCGCCCAACGGACGCGCGCACGACACCGCTCGCAGTCTGATCTACAGCATATCGGTGTAGTGTTCGTCTATACGAGCCGCCCGACGGATAGGTGTACAAGTTGACGCCACTACAGTTTGGTTAACTTCCACAACCAGTCGGGACGAATCATCGACCGGATTATTGAAACAAAACGGGATCATCTATAACCCGCCACGGCCAACCTCAACTATCAGTGGAGATTCTCAAGCCGCCTCTTTGAGTCAACTTAATACTCAGAGGCTACAGACATAGCTTGACGCATTTGGTCGTTTTTCAACGAGAACCCCGGGTCTTTGCAAAATTAACCTGATCCTGGGGACTGCCACATCATTGGTGGAAGAATTAAAAAGTTGCCTAAAAGGACGAACCGCCGAGATATACCGTTCAAACATGGGTGTCCGGATTCATTGGATCATCATAAAGTCACTTGGAGGCTTCTGCCGTTTCTTCCTACAAGATGGCGGCTTACAAGATGGCGACTTACAAGATGGTGCACAAAGTTGACTCCGTTAACATGATCGTCCAGGGGGCTTCCCACTCATCGGGTGTAGCTTATCAAACCCTATCGGTCGGCTCTCAAGCCAAATAGTTGACTCCGTCAACATGATCGTCCAGGGGGCTTCCCACCACCGGGTGTAGCTTATCAAACCCCATCGGTCGGCTCTTAAGCCAAATAGTTGATTCCATCAACAAAGGTCACTTGGGGGCTTCCCACCCACCGGGTGTAGCTTACGCACCCTCTTGATCGGTTCTTAAGCCAAACGGGGTTAAACCTGCTTGTAAGCTGATGCTACTCTGCTAGGTGACCCGGCGAACTCTTACCAGTTAATCTCGCCTAGAGACCCTGAGTCGGTTCTGTTGGAGAACGTCGCATGGGAAACAAAAAATTTCCTACGCACACGCAAACCTATCCATGGTGATGAGCATCTACGAGAGGGAGAGTGGATCTACGTACCCTTGTAGATCGCTAAGCGGGAAGCGTTAAGAAACGCGGTTGGTGTAGTCGAACGTCTTCGCGATCCAAATCGCCGAGCGTCCCGCGATCTAATCACGAACAGTCCCGCGATCTCGTCACGATCTATCCCGCGATCCAATCACGAACGTCCCGTGGCCTTGATCACGATCCTTCCGATCTAGTACTGAACGGACGACACCTCCGCGTTCAGCACACGTGCAACTTGATAACGATCTCCACCGTCTTGATCCAGCAAGAGGAGGTGGAGAGGAGGAAGAGTTCACCGGCAGCGTGACGGCGCTCCGGCGATGGTGGTGGAGTGATTCCGGCAGGGCTTCGCCTAATCACTGCGGAAAACCGATCTAGATGAGCATTGGTGGAACGGGTAGCACGAGGCTGTAAATTCTGTGCAAAACCCTTCTATTCCACCAGTATATATAGGAGGAGAGGAGGAGGTGGGCTGGCGCAGGGCTGAGCCCCTCTTGGAGTCGGCCGAAGCCAAGGGGGAGGAGTCCTACTCCTCCTCCACTCCTAGTAGGAGTAGGACTCTCCCTTTTTGCCTTTTTTTCACCTTTTCTTTAGGCCCTTTTTTCCTCCTAGCGCCATGGGCCTTTTGTGGCTGTTCCACGGCTGGTTATTAATATCCCACAGCCCATGGACCCTCTAGGGTCGAAATACCCCTCCCGGAGGCCTCCCGGTACACTACCGGCACTCCCGGTACACTACCGATGAGCCCGAAACTTTTCCGGCGACCAAACTGGGACTTCCTATATATGAATCTTTACCTCCGGACCATTTCGGAGCTCCTCGTGACGTCCAGGATCTCATCCGGGACTCTGAACAAAATTCGGTCACCACCATACATAACTCTATACTACCGAAACGTCACCAAACCTTAAGTGTGCAGACCCTGCGGGTTCGAGAACTATGTAGACATGACCGAGACACCTCTATGGTCAATAACCAATGGCGGGACCTGGATGTCCACATTGGTTCCTACATATTCTACGAAGATCTTTATTGGTCGAACCTCTATGTCAAGGATTCAGTTAATCCTGTATCATGTTCCCTTTGTTCTTCGGTATGTTACTTGCCCGAGATTCGATCGTCGGTATCTCCATACCTAGTTCAATCTCGTTACCGGCAAGTTTCTTTACTCGTTCCGTAATACAAGATCCCGCAACTAATAATTAGTCACATTGCTTGCAAGGCTTATTGTGATGTTGTATTACCGAGTGGGCCCTGATATACCTCTCCGTCACACGGAGTAACAAATCTCAGTCTCGATCCATGTCAACTCAACAGACACCCTCGGAGACACCTGTAGAGCACCTTTATAGTCACCTAGTTACGTTGTGACGTTTGATACACACAAGGTACTCCTCTGATATCTGTGAGTTGCATGATCTCATGGACATAGGAACATATACTTGACATGCAGAAAACAGTAGCAATAAACTAACACGATCATAAGCTACGTTTGTAGTTTGGGTCTTGTCCATCACATCATTCTCCTAATGATGTGATCCCGTTATCAAATGACATCTCATGTCCATGGCTAGGAAACCTTAACCATCTTTCAATCAACGAGCTAGTTCACTAGAGGTATACTAGGGACATTGTGTTCGTCTATGTATCCACACATGTATCCATGTTTCCAATTAATACAATTATAGCATGGATAATAAACGATTATCATGAACAAGGAAATACAATAATAAACACTTTATTTATTGCCTCTAGGGCATATTTCCAACAGTCTCCCACTTGCACTAGAGTCAACAATCTAGTTCACATCACTATGTGATTTACATTGTAATGAATCGAACACCCATGCAGTTCTGGTGTTGATCATGTTTAGCCCTCGAAAGAGGTTTAGTCAACGGGTCTGCAACATTCAGATCCGTGTGCACTTTGCAAATATTTATGTCTTTCTCCAAGATGTAATCGCGGATGGAGTTGAAGCGTCGCTTTATGTGTCTGGTCCTCTTGTGAAACCTTGGCTCCTTGGGCAGAGCAATGGCACCAGTGTTGTCACAGAACAGGTTCATTGGATTTAGTGCACTGGGCACTACTCCAAGATCCGTCATGAACTGCTTCATCCAGACACCTTCCTTCGCCGCCTCCGATTCTGCGATGTATTCTGCTTCGCACGTAGAATCAGCTACCACACTTTGCTTGGAACTACACCAGCTTACCGCTCCCCCGTTAAGAATAAATACGTATCCGGTTAGCGACATAGAGTCGTCCGGATCAGTGTGAAAGCTTGCATCGACGTAACCCTTTCCGACGAGTTCTGCAGTTACTGGGCATTGAATCTTACTCAACTTCACACCTTGTACTACAGGCAAGAACCCCTTCTTGGACTGTTCCATTTTGAACTTCTTCAAAACTTTATCAAGGTATGTGCTTTGCGAAAGTGCTATTAAGCGTCTCGATCTATCTCTATAGATCTTAATTCCGAATATGAAAGCAGCTTCTCCTAGGTCCTTCATTGAAAAACTCTTGTTCAAATATTCCTTCACGCTTTCCAGCATTTCTATATTGTTTCCAATCAGCAATATGTCATCCACATATAATACTAGAAACGCTATAGAGCTCCCACTCACTTTCTTGTAAATACAAGCTTCTTCGTAAACTTGTATAAACTCAAACGCTTTGATCACCCCATAAGAACGCTTATTCCAACTCCGAGATGCTTGCACCAGTCCATAAATGGATCGTTGGAGTTTGCAAACTTTGTCAGCATTCTCTGGATCGACAAAACATTCGGGTTGCATCATATACAACTCTTCCTCAAGGAAACCGTTGAGGAACGCTGTTTTTACATCCATCTGCCAAATTTCATAGTCAAAATAGGCAACTATTGCTAACATGATTCTGACAGACTTAAGCATCGCTATGGGTGAGAAAGTCTCATCGTAGTCAACTCCTTGAACTTGTGAAAAACCCTTTGCCACAAGTCAAGCTTTATAGACGGTGACATTGCCGTCCGCGTCTGTCTTCTTCTTAAAGATCCATTTGTTCTGAATGGCCTTTCGCCCTTCAGGTAATACTTCCAAAGTCCATACTTTGTTTTCATACATGGATCCCATCTCGGATTTCATGGCCTCTAACCATTTCTCGGAATCCGGGCCCATCACTGCTCCTTCATAGCTCGTAGGTTCATTGTTGTCCAACAACATGACCTCCAAGACAGGGTTGTCGTACCACTCAGGGGTAGTACGCGGCCTTGTCGACCTACGAGGTTCAATAGCTGCTTGATCTGAAGCTTCATGATCATCATCATTAACTTCCTCTTCTACCGTCGTGGGTTCCATAGAAACATCTTTCTGTGCTGTGCTACTTTCTGGTTGAAGTAAAGGTTCAATAACCTCATCAAGCTCTATTTTCCTCCCACTCAATTCTTTCGAGAGAAACTCTTTCTCAAGAAATGTTCCGTTTTTAGCGACAAACACTTTGCCTTCGGATCTGAGATAGAAGGTATACCCGACTATCTCTTTCGGGTATCCTATGAAGACATATTTCTCCACTTTGGGTTCCAGCTTTTCAGGCTGAAGCTTTTTGACATAAGCATCACATCCCCAAACTTTAAGAAATGACAACTTTGGCTTCTTGCCAAACCACAGTTCATATGGCGTCGTCTCAATGGATTTTGATGGTGCCCTATTTAAAGTGAATGCAGCTGTCTCTAATGCATAACCCCAAAACGATAGTGGCAAATCAGCAAGAGACATCATAGAATGCACCATATCTAATAAGGTTCGATTACGACGTTCGGACACACCATTACGCTGTGGTGTTCCGGGCGGTTTCAACTGTGAAACAATTCCACATTGTCTTAAGTGACTGCCAAACTCAGAACTCAGATATTCACCTCCCCGATCAGATCGTAGGAACTTAATCTTCTTGTTACGATGATTCTCAACTTCACTCTGAAATTGCTTGAACTTTTCAAACGTTTCAGACTTGTGTTTCATTAAGTAAATATACCCATATCTACTTAAGTCATCGGTGAAGGTGAGAAAATAACGATATCCACCACGCGCTGTAACATTCATTGGACCGCACACATCAGTGTATATGATCTCCAATAAGTTGCTCGCCCGTTCCATTGTTCCAGAGAACGGCGTTTTAGTAATCTTGCCCATGAGGCATGGTTCACATGTGTCAAGTGATTCAAAATCAAGTGACTCCAAAAGTCCATCAGCATGGAGCTTCCTCATGCGTTTTAAACCAATATGACCTAAACGGCAGTGCCACAAGAAAGTGGTACTATCATTATCAATTCTACATCTTTTGGCATCAATGTTATGAACATGTGTGTCATCACTATCAAGATTCAATATGAATAAACCCCTAACATTGGGTGCATGACCATAAAAGATATTACTCATATAAATAGAACAACCTTTATTCTCTGATTTAAATGAGTAACCGTCTCGCAATAAACAAGATCCAGATATAATGTTCATGCTTAACGCGGGCACTAAATAACAATTATTCAGGTTCATCACTAATCCGATGGTAATCGAAGAGAGAGCGTGCCGACGGCGATCACATCAACCTTGGAACCATTTCCCACGCGCATCGTCACTTTGTCCTTTGCCAGCCTTCGTTTATTCCGTAGTTCTGCTTTGAGTTGCAAATGTGAGCAACCAAACCGGTATCAAATACCCAGGCACTACTACGAGAGCTAGTAAGGTACACATCAATAACATGTATATCATATATACCTTGTTTGTCATTGGCCACCTTCTTGTCAGCCAGGTACTTGGGGCAATTCCGCTTCCAGTGACCAGTTCCTTTGCAATAAAAGCACTCAGTTTCTGGCTTGGGTCCATGCTTGGGCTTCTTTGCAGGATTTGCAACTGCTTTGCCATCCTTCTTGGTTTTACCCTTCTTGCCCTTGCCTTTGACTTTGCCATTTTTCTTGAAACTAGTGGTTTTATTGACCATCAACACTTGATGTTCTTTCTGGATTTCAGACTCAGCGACTTTTAACATCGCAAACAGGTCGGCGACTGACTTGTTCATCCCGTGCATGTTATAGTTCATCACAAAGCTCTTGTGACTAGGTTGCAGTGATTGAACAACTCTGTCAGTGATCGCCTCTGGCGGAAGGGCAATTCCCAACTCCGCTAGACGAGTTGAATACCCAGACATTCTGAGTATATGTTCACTGATAGACCCGTTCTCCTCCATCTTGCAAGCATAGAACTTATCGGAGGTTTCATACCTCTCGATCCGGGAGTTTTTCTGAAAGATAAACTTCAACTCCTGGAACATCTCATATGCTCCATGATGTTCAAAACGTCTTTGAAGTCCCGGTTCTAAGCCATACAATATTGCACACTGAACTATTGAGTAATCTCCAGTACGTGCCTCCCAAGCGTTCTTAACGTCTTCGGAGGTCATGTCTTCTGGTTGGTCACCAAGCGGTGCATCAAGGACATATGATTTCTGGGAAGCCGTGAGGATAATCCTCAGATTACGGGCCTAGTCAACAAAGTTACTTCCATCATCTTTCAATTTAGCTTTCTCTAGGAACGCATTAAAATTCAGGGGTGCTACTGCACGAGCCATTGATCTACAACATAAATATGTAAAGTTCATTTAGACTATTGTTCAAGATAATGAGTTTAGTTAATCAAATTACTAAAGCTCCCACTCAAATTGACATCCCTCAGGTCATCTGAGTGTCACATGATCCAAATCCACCAACTTAAGTCCGATCATCACGTGAGTTGAGGTGGCTTCAATGGTGAACATCATTATGTTGATCATATCTACTATATGACTCATGTTCGACCTTTCGGTCTCTTGTGTTCCGAGGCCATGTCTGTACATGCTAGGCTCGTCAAGTTTAACCCGACTTTTCTGCGTGTGCAACACTGGCTTGCACCCGTTGTATGTGAACGTAGAGTCTATCACACCCGATCATCACGTGGTGTCTCAACACGACGAACTTTCGCAACGGTGCACACTCGGGGAGAACACAACTCTTATCTTGAAATTTAAGTGAGGGATCACCTTATAATGCTACCGCTGTACTAAGAATAACAAGGTGCATAAAAGGATTAACATCACATGCAATTCATAAGTGACATGATATGGCCATGAACTTGCGCTTTAGATCTCCATCTTGAAAGCACCGGCATGATCTTCATCGTCACTGGCACGACACCATGATCTCCATCATCTTGATCTCCATCAACGTGTCGCCATCGAGGTTGTCACGCCCTGCATGCTTCTACTACTATTGCTACTGTTTAGCGATAAAGTAAAGCATTACATAGCGCTTAATGATTGACACGCAGGTCATACAATAATTAAAGACAACCCTATGGCTCCTGCCGGTTGCCATACTCATCGACATGCAAGTCGTGAAATTCTATACATCACATGATCATCTCATACATCACATATATCACATCATGTAATAGGCCATATCACAGCACAACATACCCTGCAAAAACAAGTTAGACGTCCTCTAATTGTTGTTGCATGTTTTACGTGGCTTCTACGGGTTTCTAGCAAGAACGATTCTCACCTACGCATAAACCACAACGGTGATACATAATTTGCTTTTCAACCTTCTCAAGGACCGCCTTTGTCGAATCCGATCCAACTAAAGTGAGAGAAACTGGCACCCGCAAGCCATCTAGGCAACAAGTTGCGTCGAGGGAACCGGTCTCTCGTAAGCGTACGAGTAATATTGGTCCGGGCCGCTTCATCTCGCAGTACCGCTGAACCAAAATCCGACCAAGGAAGGAAGCAATCTAAGCATCAACGCCCACAAACCTTTTGTGTTCTACTCGAGATCTCATCGAACCATCAACCTAGCTCATGATGCCACTGTTGGAGAACGTCGCATGGGAAACAAAAAAATTCCTACGCACACGCAAACCTATCCATGGTGATGAGCATCTACGAGAGGGAGAGTGGATCTACGTACCCTTGTAGATCGCTAAGCGGGAAGCATTAAGAAACGTGGTTGGTGTAGTCGAACGTCTTCGCGGTCCAAATCGCCGAGCGTCCCACGATCTCGTCACGATCCGTCCGCGATCCAATCACGAACGTCCCGTGGCCTTGATCACGATCCTTCCGATCTAGTACCGAACGAACCAATAGCGGGACCTGGATGCCCATATTAGTTCCTACATATTCTACGAAGATCTTTATCGGTCGAACCTCTATGTCAAGGATTCAGTTAATCCCGTATGATGTTCCCTTTGTTCTTCGGTATGTTACTTGCCCGAGATTCGATCGTCGGTATCTCCATACCTATTTCAACCTCGTTACCGGCAAGTCTCTTTACTCGTTCCGTAATACAAGATCCCGTGATCAACACTTAATCACATTGCTTGCAAGGCTTATTGTGATGTTGTATTACCGAGTGGGCCCTGAGATACCTCTCCGTCACACGGAGTAACAAATCCGAGTCTTGATCCATGCCAACCCAACAAACACCCTCGGAGATACCTGTAGAGCACCTTTATAGTCACCCAGTTACGTTGTGACGTTTGATACACACAAGGTACTCCTCCGGTGTCAGTGAGTTGCATGATCTCATGGTCATAGGAACATATACTTGACATGCAGAAAACAGTAGCAATAAAATGACACGATCATATGCTACGTTTGTTGTTTGAGTCTTGTCCATCACATCATTCTCTTAATGATGTGATCCCGTTACCAAATGACATCTCATGTGCATGACTAGGAAACCACAGCCATCTTTGATCAACGAGCTAGTCTATTAGAGGCATACTAGGGACATGGTGTTGTCTATGTATCCACACATGTATCTGAGTTTCCGATCAACACAATTATAGCATGGATAATAAACGATTATCATGAACAAGGAAATATGATAATAACCAATTTATTATTGCCTCTAGGGCATATTTCCAATAGTCTCCCACTTGCACTAGAGTCAATAATCTAGTTCACATCACCATGTGATTCGCATTGTTATGAATCTAACACCCAATGAATTCTGGGGTTCGATTATGCTTTGCATGTGAGAGAGGTCTTATAGTCAAGGGGTCTGCGACATTCAGATCCGTGTGTACTTTGCAAATCTCTATGTCAAACTCTAAACTCTTCTACCACACTCCACTTGGTACTATTCCAAATGGCTGCTCCGCTATACGTATCCAGATTGCTACCACGAGTTATCCGGATTGGTGTTAAAGCTTGCATCAACATAACTCCTTACGACGAACTCTTTATCACCTCCATAATTGAGAAACTTCTCCTTAGTCCTCCGGTTAATAAGGATAATTTTGACCGCTGTCCAGTGGCATAATATAGAGCCTATGGCTAAGGCATAGGGGACGACATTCGTCATTTCTCTTTCTTCTGCTGTGGTCGAGCTTTGAGTCTTACTCAACTTCACACCTTACAAATCAGGCAAGAACTCTTTCTCTGACTAATCCATTTTGAACTATTTCAAAAACTTGTCAAGATATGTACTCATTGAAAGTCTCATCAAGTATCTTGATCTATCTCTATAGATCTTGATCCTCAACAATTAGGTAGCTTTATCCAGGTCTTCCTTTGAAAAACTCTTTTCAAACAACCCTTCATGCTTTCCAGAAATTCTATACCATTTCTGATCAACAATATGTCAACCACATATGCTTATCAGAAACTCTATAGTGCTCCCACTCACTTTATTGTAAATACAAGTTTCTCATAAACTTTGTATAGACTCAAAAACTTGGATCACCTCATCAAAGTGTATATTCCAACTCTGAGATGCTTGCTTCAGTCCATAGAAGGATCACTGAAGCTTGCACACCTTTTAGCATTCTTAGGACTGACAAAACCTTTTGGTTGTATCACATACAACCTTTTCTCAAGTAAACCGTTAAGGAAACGATGTTTTGACATCCATCTGCCAGATTTCATAATTGAAAAATTGTCGTAAACTTCTTTGCAACAAGTCGAGCTTTACAAATGGTGACATTTACCATGAGCGTCTATCTTCATTTTAAACGTCCATTTGTACTCAACGACCTGCCGTCCAATGAGCAAGTCTACCAAAGTCTATACTTGGTTTTCATACATGGATCCTTTCTCGGATTTCATGGCCTCTAACCATTTGTCGGAATCCGGGCCCATCATCGCTTCTCCACAGCTCGTAGGTTCATCGTTGTCCAATAACATGACCTCCAAGAGAGGGTTGTCGTACCGCTCAGGAGCAGTACACATCCTTGTCGACCTACGAGGTTTGATAGTAACTTGATCCGAAGCTTCATGATCATCATCATTAACTTCCTCTTCAACTAACGTAGGCTTCACAGAAACATCTTCTGCGCTGCG
Organism: Hordeum marinum; assembly: GCA_022496015.1. Taxonomy (NCBI): domain Eukaryota; kingdom Viridiplantae; phylum Streptophyta; class Magnoliopsida; order Poales; family Poaceae; genus Hordeum; species Hordeum marinum. Next base: position 405,686,561 of record CM039672.1, on the reverse strand, counting down.
CTACTCTCTGGTTGAACAAAGGTTCAACAACCTCATCAAGTTCTATCTTCCTCCCACTCAATTCTTTCGAGAGAAACTCTTTCTCGAGAAAGGACCCAGTTTTAGCAACAAACATTTTATGCTTGGATCTGAGATAGAAGGTCCACCCATCTGTTCTTAGGGTATTCTATGAAGATGCATTTGTCCGCTTTGGGTTCGAGCTCATTAGGTGAAAACATTTTCCACACAAGCATCGCAGCCCCAAACATTAAGAAATGACAGCTTAGGTTTCTATCAAACCCTAATTCACACGGTGTCATCCCAACGGATTTAGATGGTGCCCTATTTAAAGTGAATGTAGTTGTCTCTAATGCATAACCCCAAAATGATAGTGGCAAAACCATAAGAGACATCATAGTATGCACCATATCTAATATAGCACGACTATGACGTTCGGACACACCATCACACTATGGTGTTCCAGGTGGCATGAGTTGTGAAACAACTTTCACATTGTCTATAGTTGTATGCCAAACTCGTAACTCAGATATTCACCTCCATGATCATATCGTAGACATTTTAATCTTCTTGTCACGATGATCTTAAACTTCACTCTGAATTTGCTTGAACCTTTCAAACGATTCAGACTTGTGTCCCATTAAATAAATATACACTATATCTACTCAAATCATCAATGAAGGTAAGAAAATAACGATATCCACCGCACGCTACAAGACTCATTGGATTGCATACATCAACATGTATCATTTCCAATAAATCACTTGCCCGCTCCATTACACCGAAAACGGGGTCCTTAGTCATCTTGCCCATGAGGCATGGTTCGCATGTCTCAACCGATTTGAAATCGAGTGAGTCCAAAGATCCATCAGCATGGAGTTTCTTCATGCGATTTATACCAGTATGACATTTAGCGGCTGTGCCACAAGTACGTGGTACTATCATTTCTAACTTTGTATCTTTTGTCATCAATGTTATGAACATGTGTATTACTACGATCAAGATTCAACAAACCATTCTCACTGGGTGCATGACCATTGAAGGTATTATTCATGTAAACAGAATAACCATTATTCTCTAACTTAAATGGATAACCGTGTTGCAATAAACACGATCTAATCACGTTCATGCTCAACGCAACACACAAAATAACATTTATATAGGTTTGTCACTAATCCCGAAGGTAGAGAGAGCGTGCGATATTGATCACATCAACCTTGGAAACATTTCCAACACACATCATCACCTCACCCTTAGCTAGTTCTCTGTTTATTCCGTAGCTTTTATTTCGAGTTACTAAAATTTAGCAACCGAACCGGTATCCAATACCCAGGTGCTACTAGGAGTACTAGCAAGGTACACATCAATAACACGTATATCAAATATACTTTTGTCGATGTTGCCAGCCTTCTTATCTACCAAGTATCTAGGGTTGTTCCGCTTCAGTGACCGCTCACCTCATAATAGAAGCACTTAGTCTCGGGTTTAGGTTCAACTTTGGGTTGCTTCACTGGAGCAGCAACTGACTTTCCATCAATGAAGTTTCCCTCCTTGCCCTTGCCCTTCTCGAAACTAGTGGTTTTACTAACCATCAACACTTGATGCTCCTTCTTGATTTCTACCTTCGCGGTGTCAAACATCGTGAACAGCTCAGGGATCATTATTTCTATCCCTGGCATTTTATAGTTCATCACCAAGTTCTAGTAGCTTAGTGACAGTGACTTGGAGAACTATATCAATCACTATCTCATCTGGAAGATCAACTCCCACTCGATTCAAGCGATTGTAGCACCCAGACAATCTGAGCACATGCTCAACGATTGAGCTATTCTCCTTCATCTTGCAGGCAAAGAATCTTGTTGGAGATCTCATATCTCACAACACGGGCACGAGCCTGAGATCCCAATTTCAGCTCTTAGAACATCTCACATGTTCCGTGACGTTCCAAACGTTTCGGAGCCTCAATTCTAAGCCGTAATGCATGACACACTAAACTATCAAGTAGTTATCGAAACGTGCCTGTCAGATGTTCACAACATCTACAGACGATACTAGAGGGGGTGGCGCACCGAGCAGTGCATTAAGGACATAAGCCTTTTGTGCAGCAATCAGGACAATCCTCAGATCACGAACCCAGTCCGCAATATTGCTACCATCATCTTTCAACTCTACTTCTCTAGGAACATATAAAAATTCAAGGGAGCTATACTATGAGCAAGTAATCTACAACATAATTTGCAAAGACACTACTGACTACGTTCATGATAATGAGTTCAATTAAACATATTACTGAAGAACTCCCACTCAAATTGACATCCCTCCGGTCATTCGAGTGATACATGATCAACATTCACCAACTCAAGTCCAATCATCACGTGAGTTGAGGTGGTTTCAATGGTGAACATCACCTTGTTGATCATATCTACTATATGACTCATGTTCGACCTTTCGGTCTCTTGTGTTCCGAGGCCATGTCTATACATGATAGGCTCCTCAAGTTTAACCCGAGTGTTCCGCATGTGCAACACTGACTTGCACCCGTTGTATGTGAACGTAGAGTCTATCACACCCGATCATCACGTGGTGTCTCGACACGACGAACTTTCGCAACGGTGCACACTCAGGGAGAACACAATTTATATTGAAATTTGAGTGAGGGATCACCTTATAATGCTACCGTCATCCTAAGCAAAACAAGGTGCATAAAAGGATTAACATCACATGCAAATCAAAAGTGACATGATATGGCCATGAACTTGTGCTTTTGATCTTCATCATGAAAGCACCGGCATGATCTCCATCGTCACCGCATTACACCATGATCTCCACCATCTTGATCTCCATCAACGTGTCGCCATCGAGGTTGTCGCGCCCACCATGCTTCTACTACTATTGCTACCGTTTAGCGATAAAGTAAAGCATTACATAGCGCTTAATGATTGACACGCAGGTCATACAATAATTAAAGACAACCCTATGGCTCCTGCCGGTTTCCGTACTCATCGACATGCAAGTCGTGATATTCTATACAACACATGATCATCTCATACATCACATATATCTCATCATGTAATTGGCCATATCACATCACAACATACCCTGCAAAAAAGAGTTAGACGTCCTCTAATTGTTGTTGCATGTTTTACGTGGCTGCTACGGGTATCTAGCAAGAACAATTCTCACCTACACAAAAACCACAACGGTGATACATAAGTTGCTTTTCAACCTTCTCAAGGACTGCCTTTGTCGAATCTGATCCAACTAAAGTAGGAGAAACAGACACCCGCTAGCCATCTTTCTGCAACGAGGTTACACGTCAGTCGATGGAACCGGTCTCTCGTAAGCGTACGAGTAAGGTTGGTCCGGGACGCTTCATCCCACAATTTCGCTGAACCAAAACACGACCAAGGGAGGAAGCAATCTAAGCATCAACGCCCACAAACTCTTTGTGTTCTACTCGAGATCTCATCTACACATAGACCTAGCTCATGATGCCACTATTGGGGAACGTTGCATGGGAAACAAAAAAATTCCTACGCACACGCAAGATCTATCCATGGTGATGAGCATCTACGAGAGGGAGAGTGGATCTACATACCCTTGTAGATCGCTAAGCGGGAAGCGTTAAGAAATGCGGTTGGTGTAGTCGAATGTCTTCGCGATCCAAATTGCCGAGCGTCCCGCGATCTCATCACAATCCATCCTGCGATCCAATCACGATCTGTCCCGCGAACTCATCACGATCTGTCTCGCGATCTCATCACGATCCGTCTCGCGATCTTGATCACGGTCCTTCCGATCTAGCACCGAACAGACGGCACCTCCGCGTTTAGCACATGTACAACTCGATGACAGTCTCCGCCTTCTTGATCCAGCAAGAGGGAGCGGAGAGGTAGATGAGTTCTCCGGCAGCATGACGGCACTGCGACGATGGTGGTGGAGCTATTCCGGCAGGGCTTCGCCTCAGCACTGCAGAAAACCGATCTAGAGGAGAAACTATGCACTAGAGGCGAGGTAGGCATGTGGCTGAAAATCTAGTGCGAAAACCCTAAAACCTCTAGTATATATAAGAGGAAGAGAGGAGGAGGCTTGGTGCAAGGGACAAGCCCTCTAGGCTTCGGTCAAAGTGGGAGGAGAGGAGGAATCCTCCTCCAATCCTAGTAGGACTAGGACTCCTCCTTATTTGGTCTTTTTGCCTTTTTCCACCTTTTTCTCTTTGGGCTTTTGTTCCCAGACGCATGGGCCTTGTGTGGGAATTCCACCAGCCCACTAAGGTCTGGTATTCATCCTCCCACAGCCCATGTAGCCTCTTGGGTCGAAATACCCCTCCCGATGGTCCCCCGGTACACTACCAGCACTCCCGGTACACTACCGATGAGCCCAAAACTTCTCCGGCGACCAAAACAGGACTTCCTATATATCAATCTTTACCTCTGGACCATTTCGGAGCTCCTCATGATGTCCGGGATCTCATTCAGGACTCCTAACAACCTTTGTCACCAGCATACACAACTCTATACTACCGAAACGTCACCGAACCTTAAGTGTGCAGACCCTGCGGGTTCGAGAGCTATGTAGACATGACCGAAACACCACTACGGTCAATAACCAATAGCGGGACCTGGATGCCCATATTGGTTCCTACATATTGTACGAAGATCTTTATCGGTCGAACCTCTATGTCAAGGATTCAGTTAATCCTGTATGATGTTCCCTTTGTTCTTTGGTATGTTACTTGCTCGAGATTCGATCATCGGTATCTCCATACCTAGTTCAACCTCGTTACCGGAAAGTCTCTTTACTCGTTTCGTAATACAAGATTCCGTGACCAACACTTAATCACATTGCTTGCAAGGCTTATTGTGATGTTGTATTACTGAGTGGGCCCTGAGATACCTCTCCGTCACACGGAGTAACAAATCCCAGTCTTGATCCATGCCAACCCAATAGACACCCTCGGAGATACCCGTAGAGCACCTTTATAGTCACCCAGTTACATTGCGTCGTTTGATACACACAAGGTACTCCTCCGGTGTCAGTGAGTTGCATGATCTCATGGTCATAGGAACATATACTTGACATGTAGAAAACAGTAGCAATAAACTGACATGATCATATGCTACGTTTGTAGTTTGGGTCTTGTCCATCACATCATTCTCCTAATGATGTGATCCCATTACCAAATGACATCTCATGTCCATGACTAGGAAACCACAACCATCTTTGATCAACGAGCTAATCTATTAGAGGCATACTAGGGACATGGTGTTGTCTATGTATCCACACATGTATCTGAGTTTTCGATCAACACAATTATAGCATGGATAATAAATAATTATCATGAACAAGGAAATATGATAATAACCAATTTATTATTGCCTCTAGGGCATATTTCCAACAATTCATATGCAGAAAAGGCCCAGATTTCTGAGAAGCCATTTTATAAGCCGGCCACTTAACATATTTGTTACTCTTATTTCAGGAGCTTAGCATGAATAAATTCAAGCTAACCTAGGGGCTAATGTCAGGGATATACCCCGCGGTATGACCCCGCCTGACGACTCCCAGGAGACCCGGTAAAGACATGACGTTTTATTGGTGATCCGGCAGGCGGGTCACAAGATGACAAGGCCCAAGACCCTGTGTGTGAGCCGGCGCCAGGTGGATCACAAGAGAAGGCCTAAAGGAGAAAGGAATTCCTTACAAGAGAAACAAGACCCGGAATAGGATTCTAAAGAGACTAGTCCTAATCCTACTCCTAGTAGGACTCTATTTGTAAACCTACCCTCTCCACTTATATAAGGAGGGGTAGAGCACCCCTAGAGGGACAAGTACACAAGTCCACGAGTTTTTAGACGTCTCAATAGACAGGTCTAGATAGACGGACAGATTTGAGGCTCTCGATTAGAGGTAGCAAAATTGCACCCTTGTAACCAAGAGATCTTCTTCATCATAAATACCAGACAAGCAGGACGTAGGCTTTTACATCCATCGGAGGGGCCGAACCTGGGTAAACTCAGCATCTCTTGATTCCGACCAACCCCTTCAAGCCACCACGGAGTTGCGCTTCTGCCCCGAACCTAAGTTCGTTGATCCAGACATCTACCGTGACAAATCCACGATAGTACATGTACTTGTAATGATATTCATTCTTGTAACACGACGAGATGCTCTTCTATCTCTGTCGAGGCCCTCCTGCCGAAATAAGGTTAGGATCGCATCTTGGGCGTGACAAGTTGGTATCAGAGCCTGTACCGACCTAGGAGCCCCCTTGATTGATCAAACTTGGCCGAGTCGAGTCTAGTGAAAAACTATTTTGAGTCTTGTTATATATCGGAGAGTAGGATTCTTTTTACTCCTCTTCTATGCTCTGGCGAGGAATTACGACTTAGGAATTTTGATTCTCTCCTCTTCTTGCTCAAAAAAAATTAGGATCACGCGGGTATTTTGGAAACTATGTGATGCCGATGTGACAGAGTTCTGTCTTGGTGCCTCCTGTCTGACTTGATTTCTTCCGGGGAGTTGAGCTCCAGAGAATTCTTGGCACATCGTTATCATTCAGCTTCCTTAGTATCTCATGACGGAGGGTGTTCGGAATTGCCTCAATACTTGTCGTGGTGAGATAAGGTCGGATTCACCCAGTACTGGGGAGGCGTCCGGGGTACCACCATGGTTAGTATCGTTGTGCTTTCGAGGATCCGAGTTTGATGGATTTCTGGAAGCCTCTGGTTATGTGTTGAAGGATGGATACAGTTGGGGTATAGGTTTGTTAGTTGTGTGAGATATTTCCTCCTTGTATCCCCAACACCGGATTGCATAACTAGAAAGTCTTCGGAAGTTTTCAGGTGGGAATTCAAGTAGTTACCTAGGTTATCTTTCAAAAGATCATGATGTGAGGTTGGGGTTCGACATCTAGTGGATTCGTTTGTTCACGGTCTTTCTTACAGAGGACAGTCTCGATTTATGCTTCGTCAAGCCTTGTAGTTCTCTACGCCTAGGGAGCATATTCGAGCGTCATTTCAATATGACAATCCAATGTACGATCGAGCCCGTGTGAACCTTACCACAAAAATATCGAGCGAAATCTCTGTTATGCATTTGTTTCTGGCTTGTTTTGTAAGCTTCATCCTTTGTTTTGTTTTGTTTTGTTTTGTATATGGTAATTCGAGTTGCTTAGATGTCAAGTGGTGATCTCAAATCTTTTCGAAGTAGTGTTCTCATATTTCTGTGGGATTGCTAATTCTTTTGCTCAATCAAGTTGTCATATCAATTCTTTTTCTCCAATTCAATCCTCTCCAATTTTTGCAAGATCTATCCCCATATTCTTCTCCGGAGTTCGTCTCATTTGTCCCAAGTTTTCTTTGTTTTCCCCACCCTCCCGCCCTTTTTCTTTAGTGATTAAATTCTCATCCAATGCCTTTCTTTTCATCGATGCTTCCGCTATCTTTTCTTCTGTTTTGTTTCCGGTGATTCCTTATGGAGATTCTCAAGAGTTTTAATTTCAAGATCTATCCTCATATCCCTTGTTCGCGTTGTTATTCTTCTCCGATGGATTCAATTCAAGTTCTTGGTGTTCATCATATCATTTTCATTCTCCATTTGTTCTCCCATATTGGAATTCTTTATTAAGCCTCTCTTGCTTATTCATACCTCTATTCTATCCGGAGGCTGAAGATATCTCAGAGATTCGTGTTTTCTTTCATTCCTTCAAAATTATTTCGAGGTTCTCACCTCACCAAGTTCTTAAGTTTTCTTGTGCAATATCTCTTTCTAAGCAATTGTCTCAATAGTGGTTTCTTTTGAGTGGGCCCATAACCCACAGGTTTTTCCCCAAGATCTTACCTGGCTCTTCTAATCTTTCCGAAGATGTTCTCAAGTTCTTTTGATATGACGTAAGAATGAATTTCATCAGTCATATGCCTTCTCGAAGATCGCTTCTAAATCATTTCATCGTCGGCTCAACCTTTCCTTATTCATTATTCTGGAGTGCCTCAGCAACTCGTGGTGTTGTTTCTCGTCATCATTCTCTACACTGAAGACCGAAGGAGAGTTCTCTTAAATCTTAATCCATTCTTCTAGAGATTCATGGTTTCAGCTTGTTGCTATCATCTCAAATTGTTCTTGATCATGAGAATTTTTCCCATATCTCTCCGGTGCATTTCATAGTTGTTGTCAGTTCTCGATCCTCCGAAGGCCATCATTTCAGAAGATTTCTTCGTTCTCAGCTTTCAGCTTTCGTTCTCAAATTCTTCTCAATTGTTGTCCCTTCATTCGTATCTCAATTATTTTGGTGCTTAGTTCATGTTTTCTATTAGGTGGATCATGATCTCTTTGTTCCCATGTATCTTTGTCCAATGGTAGTATCCTCATTCGTTTGTCAATTCTTAGCGGTGTTCTCGTTCAAGACTTCTTCAAGTTTGTGTTCTATCTCTCTCTTCAATCTTTTCAAGAAGAATAAGTGGTGTGCGAAATTCGTTGCTTGTCATCAATTAAACTTGATGAAGGATAGGCATATCATAATTCTTATTCTTGTTTCATCAAGGTGATTCCAATCCTTTTTCCGGAGTGTTCATGGCATCAAATTCTTGGTTATAAGTTGTTCATCTTTTCTTTCCGGAGTTCCATGTTTTTCTTAAGCATCTCTTCGCGAAGCTTCATCTAAATCTTTGCAACTTCATAATCTATTCTTTTCAACCGCATTCTTTTGATCATCCTTTCATTTTGGAGTTCTTCCCGATGCTTCTTCATGGTGGTTTGTTAAGGATTTAATTCGTCTTGAATTGTTCTTCAAGATTCTTGTTGGAGGTGCTTAAGTGTTCTTATCTTGGATTCTAAGTTCAATTCCTTATCCTTTGTCTTTTGAGATGGTGTTATTAAATTCTTGGTTATGAGGAGTCTCGAAGGAAAATTGTTAAGAATGAGATAAGTAAACCCATCATGTCTTTCTCGGAGTTATCTTGGGTTGGATTTCACCTAAAGCATTTCCTAAGGATTGTTGCTATCATGGTGTCATAAATGATCCAAGTTTTCTCCACCTCTTCTTGGTGAAAGAAGTTTTGCATATCTGTTGCTCTCAAGCAATCAATTGTTTTTGTTGTGGCAGGTTGTCACCTCATAATTTTGAGATGTTTTCCATAAGCCCATAACAAGCTATTCTTTTCGTTGTTGATTCTCCATCAACTCCGTTCAACCATGCTTTTCAAATTCAATGGTGGTAGAAGTTGTCATTTTCTTATCCGTTCTCTTCTCTCCATAGATCTAGCTTCTATTCCTTGTTCCGGAGGCATTGTGATGTTGCTCTCTTCGATCCATCATCTCATCTTATTAAGATAATGTTTTTCTTTCCTTATTCATTTTACTGGAGTGTTGTGTTCTATGTTCAAGTTCTTTCCTTCTTATCAAATTTTGTCCCTCTATCATACCGAAGTGCTGCCAAAATTTCTTGTGAATTCTTGCTTGTTCCTCATGTCATTCTTCATCTCTTTCCAACCTTCATGTTTCATTGGTTCCACTCGTTTGTCAAAGAAGCAACTAAGTTGCCTCTTGCTCTTTCTCTTCCCCTTCTCATTCTTAGATCTCGGGACGAGATCCTCGTGTAGTGGAGGAGTGTTGTAACAGCCCGAGACCGACGCTCCAGAAGATTCCCCTTATTTTCATTCTCGGGACGTGGTTCGTTTGGCTGTTGCATTCATCATCGCATCATTCGCATCATCTGCATAGCATCATCGCTCGTTTTTGAAAACTCGCATCCGTTCGTAGTTGCCGGTTCTCTCCGTTCGTGTCGTCGACCGTTTTGAGACCAATCACACACACACGCGCCCGCGGCATCGTTTAAAAAGAAAACCGTTTTTAAAGTGCATGAAAAATATTCTCGGATTGGGTCGAAACCTGGCACGCGGTCTGATTATAGTATAGGTAGGCCGCCTGCCAAATTTCGTCACAATCTGAGGTCGTTTGATACCCCAACGATCAACCGTAGTAGCGCAGTCATCGGTTATTTCGTCGGACGTTTTCGGTGTTGAAAACTCGATGTCGGGCCACAATCTCCCTATCATCTCAGCCCATGGCCACTCTACACAGCCACCAAGCCCAGCCAACCCACCTATCCGACTTGACCGTCAGATCATTATCGAACGCACGCAATTCATCCCACCTTAGTCCCATCCATATATATAGATCCTAGTTCATCTTTAGACCAACCCTAGTTTCTAGGGATTCCCTCTGTTTGTCTCAGCGCGGCCGCACTCCAATTCCCCTCAGGATCCATCCCCCAAGGCCCCAACCAGCAGCCTCCTACCACCTCCCACAAATTTTGCACCGGCCAACCCATCCCTCCATCTCTCCTGTTGATCGCAGCCACTCGAGGCTCCCCAACCACCTCGTGCAGGAGCAGGAGCTTGCCCCGCTGCCGGCAATCGTCAAGCCAGGACCTCCCTGCTATGCTCTCCCTCTCCTTCCGTTTTCCCTTCCCTGCTGCTGCTCACCTCTTTCTCTCACTCTCTCTTCTTGTGTGCAGGGAACAAACCCCATGGCCATCCCCGAGGTCGATCGATGGTCCGGCGAAGCTCGTCCCCGGCCAGCATCCGGCGACGCCACCACCGGTAGGAGCCCTGCACCTTCATCCCTCTTGTCTTCCTTTCCCTGTTCCTCTCTGAATTTTCTCTCTCTGTCCTCTCTTTCTTCAGGAAAGCTGCAGCCGCCATGGACGCCGAGGTCCAGCGTGCCCGTAGCCCTGCAAGGGCCTTCGTCCGTGAGCACCGGAGACGCAGGTCCAGCGTCATGCCTCGCCCTTCCCTTCTCCTTCCTCCCGCTTCCCTCCCCTGCTCTCTCTCCCTGACCATCTCTCTCTGAATCAGGAGCTACGCCATGGCCCCGGAGCTCTCCCGTGTTGACGTTCAAGCAGCTCCTCCACCACTCGCCAGATCCACTGGGAATGGAGTCCCTTGCCCCGGATCCGGCCATCCCAGCCATCTCCGGCCTCTCCTACCCAGCGTCGGGCTGGCAAGCCGTCGCTGTTCCCCTGCCATGGCCGTCTCTATTTCTTTATAAGCTCCGTATCTGAAACTTCAGCATTTTCCTAGATCCGTTCTGGTCGATATATTGTTTAGTTGTGTCGTTGTGTTTTGTCACAAAGACCTCGCTAGCCGAGATGGTCATTGCTGCGTGCATTGATCTGAGGGTGTTACTTGTCCAATGCATGTCATATACATTTTTTTGAATCCCCACGGCAGCCTTATTTTTTTTATCTATGTAATTGGTTACTTGTCCAATGCATGCCATATACATTTTTTTGAAATGCTCTTAACATTCAAATGGTTTTTCCAATGTAAACAAATTTTATATAGATATGTTCAGAATTTGATCTATTTTATTTTGGTACAATTTCTACATTTGTTTAAATTGTTTAACTACTGTTTTTTCTAGGTGAAGTGCATGTAGATTGTTTAGGGTCATATGGGCAATAAAAAAACTTTGGTTTTTCATAGCTAAATAACCGTGCATCAGATGAAAATGTTTTATATATGTGGAATGCTTAGAATTTTATGTAGTTTCACAAAAACCCACTTTCACACATGTTTAAAATGATTAATCCTGCTCTTTGTATTAAATTGCGCAATATGCCATGCTAAACCGGTTTATTTTCATAACTAATTAACCGTAGCTCCAATTTTAACGATCCACATATGTAACTTGACTAGAAAAATATGTAGAATCACATGGTGACATTTATTTTAATGTTTAACAACTCTTAAATATGGTTAGTTCAGATCTGGATCAAATTCCTATTATGCTTATGGGGATGTTTCGAAAATGCTATATATTGCTTCCAGCCTCATTTAAAATGCCTAGATGTTGTAGTTGTTTGTGCTTCACCTCTTGCCATGTTTAACAATATTTAATATTGATGAGTACCTAAACGGGGGTGAACTAAATAATTCGAACGTGGATTTTCGTCAATATGCAACTCGTTGCATATTGAGCTCCACTTTAATGTGTAGTAGTTGTTTGATGTGATTTGCCATGCCTTACATATCTAAACCGGACATGCATCATATTTGTTTGCGCATCATGTCATGCATATGTTGTGGTGTTTCTCGTGTGTTGATTGTTTGTTTCTGGTTTGCTTCTTCTCTATAGAGTTCTGAAAGCATTCGGAGTGTGAGGATTCGTTCGACTACGTGGGCTCGTCTTCTTCATGGACTCGATCTTCTTCCGAGAGGGATCTCAGGCAAGATGACACATTTTCCTAGATACCACTACTATCATTGCCATGCTAGATGTCTTGTTTTCTATCGCTATGTCACGCTACCTACCACTTGTTTGACTAGCCTCCCCAACATTGTCATGAAAGCCTCTAACCTCCCACATTCCCAGCAAACATTTGTTTGGCTATGTTACCACTTGCTCAGCCCTTCTTATAGCGTTTGTAGCTGCAGGTGCAATTGCTTCCATGTGACAATATGGACATTCTTTTGTTATCACAATATTATTGATATTTAATTTAATGCATTTATATACTTGGTAAAGGGTGGAAGGCTTGGCCTTTTGCTCGGTATTTTGTTCCACTCTTGCCGCCTAGTTACTTGTGAACCGGTGTTATGTTTCATAATTGAGCGCTCCTAACATGCTCGGGGTTGTTATGGGGACCCCCTTGATTTTCGTTTTAGAATAAAGCTTGTCTGGCAAGGCCCAACATTGGTACTACATTTGCCTAATAACTAATAAACCTGCATAGGGAGTAATTAACCCGAGGATCTTAATCAACAATCCGGGTCAGTGCTCCACATAAGTGTTGGTCCAAACTAGAGTCGTGTACGGGGCCAACTCGGGAGATTTCTATCAGGGCACTATACGCTGCGCTCATCTAATCGTGTCTTGAGAACGAGATACGCGGCTCCTATCGGGTTCGTCGACACGTCGGGCGGCCTTGCTGGATTTGTTTTACCTTTCTCGAACGTCTTGAGTGAGGAATTCCGATTATTCTTTGGGCTATCTCGAGGTGATGGATTTCCTATGGAATTGCCTAGGAAGATCACGAGATCCGTGGTCAAGGTTATTCCCGCTGCGTGTGGTTAATTTGTGATGGATGAGTTGCAGCACCCCTACAAGGTTAAATCTTTCAGAAAGATATGCCCGCGGTTATGTGGCAAACTTGGATACTTTGCTAACACCCGGTCATAGCAAACTTGAAGTAAAATCTAATAAAATACACAAACTGTGTGCGTAGCCGTGACTGTCTCTTCTCGTGAGTCCTTATCTGAGAGAGAACACGATGGGGTTATGTTTGACGTAAGTAGGTGTTCAAGATCAGTTAGTGATCATTTCTAGTCCATGTCCGTTATGCGTAGACCATCATACTTTACTTTCTGTAATCGTAAGTTAGCCACCCAAACAATGCTTAGTCGCTTGCTACAGCCTCACCACTTAACCATACCTGACCCATTAAGCTTTAATAGTCTTGATACCCTTGGAAATGAGATTGCTGAGTCTCTGTGGCTCACAGATTACTATAACAACAGTTGTAGGTACATGTAATGCGGTGGTTTCACGTGAGAGCGATGCTTGTTTGATTTGAAGTTCTTCTTCATCGTCAATCTAGGATGGGTTCCAGACGGCAGCCTGGGATAGCAAGGATGGATGTCATTTTGTCGTTTGTTTTCATCCGTAGTCGGATCTTGCTCTTCTGTATGATGTTTAAATATGTTGTTGTATTGATGTGATATTGATTTAGCTTGTGGCGAGTGTAAGCCAATTCCATATACTCATCTCTTCTGTACATGTACTTGTAATGATATTCATTCTTGCAACACGGCGAGATGCACTTCTATCCCTATCGAGGCCCTCGTGCCGAAATAAGGATAGGATCGCATCTTGGGCGTGACATAGGGACGGGTTGTAAATTCGTTGACAATGCATACACTTGTTTAAATCTGGCTCGGTCCAAAAATTTAGGGCTCCTATCGGTGATGAGCCCTATGAGTCAACCAAAAGGAGTGGGCCCAAGCCCTAGGTCGTAGATTTAGTCAAACCTAAACAAGTTTGAGTTCTAACAAAACCGGAGCTTCATTTATTTTGAAAGGGAGGTAGTACCGTATAAAAATATGGACTATATGATTGGTAGGAGGATCATTTCTACCACTCATTTTTTACAAAGGGAATATATTAATATTGGGAAGATACCAATTACATTCGGGCTCTGTACCAACAAGATGTCTAAAGACATCAAGGATACACACATCCAAAAAAGAAATTTGAGAAGAGGAAAAAGAAAAAATATCCCGCCACAATGATTAATCACTAGCAGCAGCAGCAGTCTAACCACTATCAAAGACAGCACCTGAATAACAGAAGATCTTAAAAAGCAACACCTCCAAGAAGGAAACAATGCACAAGTATTGTCGTTGCCCGATCCAAGATCTTGGGTTTTCACCTTGAAGAAAGTCTGATTTCACTAAAAACAATGCCTTCAATAAGATCATTGTCAGGTACAACCAATAAAGGCCAAACCTTGGGTTTTCATCCTCGGAATCAAGACTCGATACTCGAGGAGCACCACCAAAAATGTAGTCCTCGAGTGCTGCCGCCTCCACTTGTCGATGCCGCTGTTACAAGCCACCAACCACTTGGCGCACAGTATTCATCGCATCCAATACACTCTTTCACCAAAAGCTTCAAGACCTCCAATCGCGGTTTTCATGACTTTCTCCACCTTTATGAGCACCTTGGAAATCTTGATTTAGATATGTCCCATGACACCGATTAGAAAGCGAAGCTTTACGCGACGCCTTCATAAGATTATGTTGGATGATACTCCCTCCGATCCTTTTTTCTCTGCGTCTAACTTTTTTCCATTTTTTCCATATAGTCTGCGCGTTGACTTTTCTCAGCGGTCTTTACCAGATCTGTCCCTAATAATTCGCTTTGCATGGAGCGTCTGTAGTTAATTCATCTCCCTAATTTACTCGCCTCCCCACGCAGTTATTGGTCACTTGCCTCTCATGAGCAGAGAGAAAGCTGTTACATGCAGAGAAATAGGTGTGCACGGATGATGTGAGGAAAATCAATCAACTGCATGCATGATTACAACAACGCAGCTTTTACTCTATGCAAACAGAATCCAGACAAGGGTAAATTTGTCCAGAAAAAATGAACGCGGCTGTCCTTGGCATGCGAGATTGTAGTTATTAGCAGAGAAAAACGGATCGAAGGGAGTAATATGATCGTGCGCGACCAAAACATTCCTGGTTTGGATATCCAGGGACAGCATACGTCAATCCATATAGATCTCCGACGAAGAAGAGCGGTACTTGTCAGCGGCCAAATCTAAGAGGTCGACATATGGCAGAAAGATGAATTGGCGGACGAAAAGCGCTAGAGCCAACCACCACTGCCGTGCCGCTAGCTTCACCCGGGCACCCCGGAGATGGACGACGAAGGCCCGTCAGATCCACCCTGATGTTGCCATGCAGCAGCACCCCACGCAGAGCCATCGTCATAGCAGGGCCGCACCGCCGCCTCCACCCGCTGCAGCCGTCGGATCCACGCACCCCCATCGCCGGGAGCCTCGACGGATCTCGCGCCCCCACATCGGGCAGCACCCCCGCGCTGCCATGATTCCAATCAGGGGAGGGAGGAGAGAATCCCCGTTGCTGCCAGCGCTGCACGGGCTTTGCCCGACGGTCGCCCTCCTACAGCGGCGAGGAGTGAGCAGAGAGGCCAAGAGAACGGACGCCGGCGGCGGGATAAGGTCTCCCGTGACGCACGCGGGGCGCGTCGCTCTAACCTGACCTTGGCGAAGCATGTTCCTACCATTTCTACCACTCATAAACCTACTTTCTCTTTTGCACAATTCGTGCAAGTCGTATTTTTTTCATAGTTAGTTGTTGGCCAAATGTAAGGTTTCGCATCTTGCAACGGTGCAAGCATACGTTTGCTACGTCATCTCACAAGCAGGAAACTTAAGCACGTAACATTAAACATCTGTTGATTCCTTTGACAAGCAAGTCGTTGTAGTATATTGACAAGCAAGTTTTCCTCTTTTTTTTTTCTTGGCCTCAAATCCGAATTTTCCTTACGACCGGCTTCTGTCTGACAAACATGTTTGCCTGGCTGGGGTCTTACATGTGTGTACATGCAAGGTGATCCCAGCCCACAAACTATGCTACTCCGTACTACACGTACTAATTATTTTGGATTCGTCGTTGTTTACAGATAGATTATTGGTTGCCATTCTAACACACGGTACATAACACATCTCCTTCACCCCGCACCAACTAATATAGCCTGATCAAGTGGTCAGCCTTTTTTATGGGTACGTCGCGTCGCCGTTTGCTAGAAGTGAAATGACGCCAATCAAATTATATCCAGAAAATTCATTGTTTAAAGTTTTATTTTCATATTTGACATTGAAAGCTTTTATTGCAAAATTTAGACTCAGTATTAGGTAATGAAAAAAAATCAATGTCAAATAAGGCAACCAAAATTTAAGACACTGTTAAATAAGGAATTCTTTCAATAATATCACAGGATTCATAGCACAGTTTCTCTCCGAGTATCAGCAGTATAGTATATCATGGTGCGACAACGGCGGCACCAACACATCATCCCCACTTGTCCCAGGATAAATATCACCAATGGGCCTGACCGAGATCGGTCTTCTAAATTTCTAACAGCTTCAACGTGGAATTCACACCAGACGGAGGGTCTTTCCCTCACTGGCGCTTTTTAGCTTTCGATCGAGACGCGTCCTTCCTCATCGTCCAAAATGCCGCACGGTATCGATTCTGCAACTCAAACAAGATGCAGAGATAAGACCGGTTGCCGTACATAGATTGTATTCAGTGTTACACATCAGGTAATTCAATCAACTGTTAGTAGGTTACCTGCATCATCGATACCATATTTGCTGTGTAAGTGGTATCTATCATTTTCTCCACCTGAAAAATTGCATGTTAATAAAATCTGTGTAAACAGCAATAGCAGATTTATACTGCATAAACCCTTACCTCCATCATAAATCCATAATGGTAAGCTACCCTTTTCACGTCTTCCAAACTTAGTTCGATAGACATATCCTGAGTTCAAGGAGACAAATTATGTCAACTGATAATGCCACCTTCAATTGGAATAAATAATGGGGGTGGACAAAAGAGTAATTACATCATCTGGTCCATAGGCATCAGCAAAGTGATAAAGAAGCGGACCCATGTTTACCCAGACCTGTTGATTCAAATTGCAGCAATTACTTAGTGATTACAGTAAAGAAAGAAAGAGCAGGTATATAGTACTGGAGAGTGGAGAAACAACTTATACTAAAATACTGACTTCCTACCAATCAGCTCACAAAGTAACATGTGCAGTACTGGTTCTCATGAAGAATAGATATCATAATTAAAATCTTAGAGCAAGAGAACTCACTCCACCATCCTTGAGGATTTTTGATATTATCTCAATATATTCAACAATATTGTGTGCCGTATCGAGGAAGAAGCAAGTTACAACAGCATCCCATGCAGCTGGAAGAGCAGATAAGAATTGTAAGAGTGTCAAAACAGCATTTATCCATTACGCAAGTACGGACTATACAAAATGAGAAAAGTAATAATGCAAATAGTAAACAGAGAAATGCAAGAACATTAAACTCCAAGAGGACTTCAACTTGTTGTCATCCATGAGAAAAGTAATAATGCATCAGTAGCCTACATGGTTATAGAAGGGGTGTGCTTGAGTCCTCTCCAAGTTAATAGCGACAAATGCAAAGCAGATTAAATTAAAGGCTTGTTTTGTAACCACTCAGGCACCCACTACATTAGTACTCCCTCCATATCAAAATATAAGATGTTTTTGTAGGCTAGCTTAGCCAACAAAAAAAGTCTTATATTTTGGTACAGAGGCAGTACAGAACTGTTGAGATTTTTCTTTTCAAGTTAACAAAGGTGTTACTTCTAAGTCCTAACGCAATTTATGTATTATATGCAGCCCTGAAACAAAACCAAACAAGGTAGCAAAACAAAAAATACTGAATATGTTTTCCGCAAAAGTATAGTTCGTACTTCACATGTACATGATGCAACAACACCACAGATTATGATATGGCTGTTTAGCCCAATAGAATAAATCATGGTTTTCCCTGTTGAGCATGATTTAAAATTCAGACAACCTGACAAACAAAATCAGCTCAAACTTTCGTCTCCTTTTAGGATACAAACAAGATGAAGCTTACAATTATTAACATGTTTATATGCTTAAACAAGATAGTGATGAACTGACCCCATTACAGGAGTATCCATGTGTCAATAATTATTTAACCACTCTGCTTCTAACAATCAAACCACCTTATTTCAGTTTCCTGCAGTTACATGCCCCTATTTAATGGAGGACTGTAGTTGTAGCAAGCAGAAGTTTAGTTAAGGAAGTTGTGTAAGGATTAAATTTCCGTCATTAATGCACCTAAAACTAGAAGCTTTCCTTGTCCGTGAGAAGAAAGTTCAGTATTCCTTTAACATAATAACCCAATAGTTCATGTCGCAAATATGTGCACCACAAGCCAAAGGGCCCCAGAACACTCTTCAAATCATAAGCTATTTTGACCCCTATCCAACTAAAAGGCGTCATGTCCAACAGTTAGGTGTAGCAGAGATGTGCCTGCATGAATATGTGGCCACGCAAGAATCGGGTCCGGATTGATGATTGATACACGTGATATAGTTGGGGTAACACCAATTGCAGAGAAGCTTATCCAACATCATCTGAGATGGGTTTCAACTCTAGCCTACCCAACTTGTTTGGGATTGAAAGACTTTGTTGTTGTTGTTGTTGTTGTTGTTGTTGTTGTTTGTTTGACCCCTGCTTTGTTTACTAAAAGCCCCAATCGTAAGGGAGCAAGTGATCTTACATTCTTGGCTTTCCTCATTGTAGACCTCTACAAAATCTCCAGCACACATCGAAAATCCTTCGGTTATCCCAGCACTGTTAATAGAAAAGAGGACCCAAATACAAGTGAGCAAAATATACCAACGTAAAACAAACAAATATATGACAATCAGTGTATCCGTGAGAAATCAAGTCCACACTCAATAGAAATAAAATTTTAGCTTTTGCCTACAGTATAAATAATGCGAGCAGAATGAAACAAGCTCTAGCAGTAAACTTGAATTCTAAAATGAAACAAAATTTAGATTAGGAAGTCAAACGTAACTATGCAACGACACATTTTTTAATGCCAAATGCAAATTTTTAACATCCAAAAGTCAAAATTTTGTGGATAGAAAAATTGGGCCCTCAAACTATTCCATGGGCAGGTGGCGATTTTCAAGTTCCAGGACCTACATGGCACCCCAGAAATAGTTTGAGGACTCATAATGCACTTTGATCTTCTCAAACATTCCATAAGCTGATTTGTATTTCATACAGAATCCTACAATACAATTTGCCTACAAATGTAGTCAGCATAACTATACTTGGGTCCACGGAAATACTATAATCCAAATGCATTCAATAATACATATATCCCAAATGTACAGCTTGCACCAAATGTACAAGATATGATGCATGGAACACATTATCTTTGTAGAGTTGCTGACACTGAAAATAAAGAAGTTAAACACGGTGTACTCAATACCTTGAGGGATGAATATCAGGAAATGAAACAGCCCGAAGTTGATCTTTGTCTGAAAGAGAATTGCAATTGTTGTGTATCCAAGGATAAATGGTCCATTCATTGGCCTCTTGGGTGCTGATAGGAATATGTGATATTATTAGCATTATGAACACAGCTTGATAAAGATATAGATTGCTTATAATAACTGTAGCACAGAGTTAATAAATAGATTGGCATACTGGTTTAGAATGAAACTTGAACAGATCATCATGTAATATGAGAACTCGTTTCCCTGGCTTACAAAACCTGTTCAAGGGGAAAAATACAGAATTACAAGAAATATATTGTATTGGCTAATCTTCAACTGAACATCATTATACAGTACCCAGAGAAGAGATCTCCAGAGCCAATCTCCCAAGCCCAGCACCAGGGACTAAACATGAAGGTGGCCTGTGATTTTCAGAACATACATAGATCAGTAATGAAAAACTAGAAGTAAATCTGGAAGGAAAAAAACTTATGTTTGTTGTGATGTTAATGGAAATGCTTGGATCCACCAACAATAGCGACTAAAAGAACAGATTATTATAGACTAATATAGCTAAAGCCTGAAGGAAATGTGCTAATAAATAGTGGTACCAGTACGCCTGTAATCAAAGATACAAGAGTACGAAGACAAAACACGAATCTGCAAGAACATTGTCAATTTTTTCCTTCTGTGTGATTCGTTGAAATAATAAAATAGGAAGGCTCAACCTCGCAGGGTTCTGGGAGCACTGAGCAGCTTCAAAACACTTTCCCAACATAATTGAGAAAACAAAACCATCTCAAACAATTTGCCAGTTTTCATTATAATAAGCCCCAGCCCCACCCACCATGCAAGCAGACTAGAGAACACAAACACAAAAGGAGATGCCACTGTTAGATATTCCTATCAGACAACTATCCCAAAAGACCGATCTGTTAGGAAGAGATGTAATATACTTGACAGGCGCAACGACAAAAAACTATTGCCAGTATCCATTCTTAAAATCGGCATCAATTCTTAATCTTAGCAAATGATTTGAAAATGCACAGTAGCTCTTCATTACTGAAACAACAAGAGATAATGCATGTTTACCTGCTTCGGTCAGGAAAAAGACGATTAAGTTCCTCGAGAATTGGTTTATAGCACTCATCACGTTCAATTTGACCCTGGGACAGAAACAATTAAAGGTAAGAAGATCAACATTAGAGCAGTACAAAAAAAATAGAAGGTCTACCTCAAGCACATTGTAAAACAATCTACAGTTAAACAGAAAATTACCTCCTGGGCCCAGTCTCTCACAATATTTCTTATGATGCATCTTACCTACATAAATAGTTAAAAAATGAATGCTAGATGAATCAAAGCAGATAGAATTCTGAGAAGAACAATTACTTTGTCAACGTCAAGAAAAGGGGAATGTATCAAATGCAGGCAAAGGAGAATGTATCAAATGATAAGAACAATTACTTTGTCAACGTCAACTGGAGGAACATCCAGTGGCAAAGATGGAGCCCTGCGGTGCCCAGGAGTTACCTGAAATAAAGAAAACAGATTCGTTATAATCAACAGTTATTTAAACACATTATTATCTACAAATAGAAGGTACCAAAAGACTATATTATAGATCAGGAATCAGTGCTTGATAAACTGAAAGTGTTTCATGAAATGCTTTGTGATATCCTATCCTAAACTTTATGACTAGTTTGCTGTTAACTGAAGCATTTACTGGTTCTGCAAATTAGGAAAGCTGAACCATTTCCAGTTTTAACTTAATCTGATGGGAGTTTCCTATGTCCAATCCTTAAATTCTTCTGGGGAGGCTATGGCATGGCACCGATGCTCAATCACTCTGGCTAAGCTGCAGGTTACCTGACCTGGCGCCCCAATCACCTTCTGTACATTTCTTTTGCTGGTGGTCTAGAACCATCTCTATGGTGCCAGATTCTATGCAGGCTAGGTTGAACTACTTAATCACCCTTTGTGCTTGCATGATTTGGAATCATCGAAATGATTGTGCCCTCGACGGGAGTTTGCCTAATGTCCAAAAGGTGCAGCTGGCTATTACAGATGAGGCGCTGCATTGGTGCATGGCTGGGGCAAAAGGCTTGGCCAGGCTGACCATGGGAGAGTCGTAGTTTGGCCATGTGAGTGCTGGTCGTCCTTTTTCTTGCTTGTGGCGCTCTGTGTATAGCTGTTTTATTGGAGTAGGTGAGTGTCTGTTTGTACTCTATGTACATTTGTTATTAGTACAATGCTGCGCAGCTTTCCTGTGTATTTGGTAAAAAGAAACTGCAGGTTGCCAGGCTCCAATTTAGCTTAAACTGGTTTAAAATCCACCCAGTGAATCTTTGAAATATTGAATAAGTCCCTTATAGGCACAAATAAACACCATACAACCCACTTTTATGTAGAAATCCAAAAACACAAGTGAATGTCCTATTTGTATTTTCTAACACTATGAAGCTCTTTAAAAAATGTCAAACCTTTCCAAGAAAGTGACTATGCAACAAAGCCCTTGATGACTGGTACCTGGAAGAATTGCCAGTTACATTACCTGGTTTACTCTTTGCAAGGCATATTTTTGCAATACAGACTCCTGAAATAACTTGGGAGTTGGGACGCATGCCCTATTCACAAAAGATCTTTATAAAACACATTTGAGTCTAGTCCGAAATTCAGCACATATCACAATCAGAAGTCCAGAACTATCAGGGTTTTTTAAGTAATGTTTAGTGGTAATATATTGACAGATGTCCCCTGAGATATATTACAAGTTCTCAAAGAGAACATAACAAGCATGCCATGTTTGATTTAGACCTGTCAAAACAAAATCATGTCTAATAGAAATTCTGAATTATGCATATGTGAATTATTTGGAATAAAAACGAAGCCGTGGATCTTGCAACATGAGCTTACATTTTCATCAGTAGAAGATGCAAAGCAATCTGTGTCTTGAAAGTTAGCAGCTGGACTGGCATCTTTACCACCATTACATGATTTATCTTCACATTGGGATGTCCCCAAGTTGCAGGCAGCAGGCTGGGAGCAACCCACCATGTGGACTTCCTCATCCTGTTTAATATAAATCAGTCAAACCATACAGGCAACATAAAGGGGAATTCAGCAACATATCACCAATGCTGTAATCTAAAATTATAATAACAGAAGTGAAAACACTCATTACCATGTTTAATGTTCTAAGAAATAAAATGATTCAGCCTGAGGAATTACCTTCTTATTCTCAGTTTCTCTGGTATTTGCACCTTCCTCTGGGCAACCATGCTGAGCAAGCAATGGGGAATTATTTATGGTGACAGAACTTGAGCAATCAACCCTCTCACTGGAATGAGCACAATCAGCATGACCATGTCCGTGCATGTGCTCTGCACAATCATGACAATCAGCATCTACACACTGACTCATGTCGAAAGGTGGTTCAAATGCCTGCAGATCTTTCTTTTTTAAGAATACCATCACGTGCATTGCAGTTTTCAACAAACAGACTCAAAAACCATACCTCAAGCATATTCATGATAAAAGATGTATTCATGGATATACACCTGCAAGTAATTATGCACCAAATAACAGTAGTCAAAATGTTGAATCAATCAGCACTGAACAGTATGCTATACACACAAAGGCTTCTGTACAGATAGTACTACACATGAATGGAGCAGGGGCCATGGTTACCCCATGGTAAAAAAATGTTTACCCCCAATTTATAATGTGTTTCCCTGGCAACACCTCACACGTGAGATTCTTTGTTTAACTCCGCCCCCAACCAACCACCTAGTATAATTTTCTAGCTCCGTCCCTATCTTACATGTCATTACCGCATCTGATATTGATTTATAGCACATATTATAAACATACCTATAATGCACAAGTCTCAAAACAAAGGATAAATGTTGAACAAACATGGCCAAAATTAATTTGAAAAGGGTATAGGTAGTTTTTTCTTCATAATAAGTCAATGACTTGAAGATAGAGCATCATCATTAAATCTCAGATCAATATGGATAAAATGAATCAATTACCCAGAGTTATCGAAGATCTGGAAAAGTGAGGTTTGGTGATTCCATATAGACTAAATGAATAAATTACAGTTAACAAACCACTATTTCAGATGATGTAGAGCTTCACAGATAGGTGATCCAGCATTAAGCACAAAATACTACTTACCATCTCAATCGTTGGTACTTAAGACCAAGGTGAAATAGTAGTTCCTACACAGAGAAAGACAGAAGAGAGCATACAGCATTATATAACCTGGATAAATAAAAAGGGTGAATGTGCGGTGACCCTATGAAAACTAAACCTTGTGGGCAGGAGAAAGCTTTTTGAATGAACGTTCATATCTCTTGACATCTTTCTCTGCTGCATCTTGATAGCTATTACAAAAGCAAAACAACAGTATTTTGATATTCAAAGAGAACGGGAGAGAAAAGGGTATGCTGTTTCCATGTATTTATCTTCTATAGATAGATATCATTTCGTGCTATCACTAATCAATAAAAAGCAGGAAACTTTATAATTGTGTGACATCAACGATGAAACGTCAAAGAAACCAAGTCCTGGAAAAATACACAGGTCCTGAATATGGTGTTTTAAGTAGATCCAATAGACCAACTAAATCCTAGCATTCATATCAGTTAATTCGCCATGTGCGCACTCTTATTAATATAGCCACATTCTGTGAACTCAGACATTACTCCACGTCTCGACCATCTTACACACCCTCCAACAACTTCAATCCACAACAATCAAATGCAAGGGTGCCAGGAAACTCCGCGTTACGTGGTTATCTATTGATCTTTTTTTTTTCTCTAACATGATTAAAAAACGGGCACACCCATCCATAACATTCAGACTGGTGTGGTTGCTAGCAAATCCACTATCGCTTCTCGACCATTTGAAACACCCTCCAATGGCTCCAATAAGCAACAATCAAATGCAATAGTGCCAGGAAACTACACATTATTCGTGGTTATCTATTGATTTTTTCCATCTATAACATGATTAAATAAACTACTGCCACTCCCATCTACAACCTTCAGACTGACGTGGTTGCTCGCAATCTAATCCACTAACCGCTCCAATACATCAATGTTTAACATACTGAATCTATCTTATCCACCCTGACCCATGCGCGAGCACCCGGGGGGAGGGGGGGGGGGGTATTTGCGAACACCCAAACAGTCGGGCACACAGCAAAGCCTACCCCCCCCCCCCCCGCGCGCCATCGACACCAGTGCACTCGAACTGGGACAACCATTCGTAAACCCTACAACTCGGAAGGAGAAGACCATGAACTCCGACTGAGGTCCACCCCGAGCTCCAGTTCACCCAATCGGGTCACAGCTCGAAGCAGCGCGCGGAACTGTCAGACTCCTCTTCTACACGACCACTCAATCTTGCGGCGAGTACCGGCGGCGATGGCGGCGGGGGCTGGAGAGCCCGAAGCGGTGAGGATGGAAAGGGAGGGTTCGCAGAGGAAGGAGAGGATGGGGATCGAGGATTCGCGTACTTGATGTAGGCGGCGATGATGCGGCGAAGGGACTTGATCTCGAGCGCCTCCTCGTGCTCGGTGTACCGCCGCGCGGCCATGTTCCCCGGCGGCGGCGGCGGCGGCGGCCTGATGCTGATTTTCTTCGGATGGAATTGGTGGGTTTGAAATGAGGGGCAGGTTTTTCAATGCCGGCTGGTTTTTATGGTCCTTGGCTCCAACCGATTTTACTGGATTATTTGAGGGTTTCAAAATATAATACTCCCTTCGTTTCTAAATATGAGTTTTTCTTAAATTTTACTATAACTACATACGGATCCATATAGACATGGACAGATCTAGACCCAGGCAACCCAGGCTATTACCTAGGACGTATAATTTTTTTCTAAGCCTATATTTAAAAAAAATGGTTTGGTCCGGGACGCAGCCCGCTTACAAGCCCAGGCCAATCGGGACAGCGCCCAGGCCATCGTTGCTTCCTGCCCGCACGAATGGAAGCATGGACGGGTGAACCGGCCGTCACTTCTTCCCCCAACTTGGACGAACCCTAGACGACCAGGACCGGCCATCCTTGCCTGTCGACGCCACCCGCCGTCACCACCTCCCCTCGTGTCGGTCGATTCTATCCTGACGGCCACTCCCCTCCAGTCTGTTGCCGTCCTTTCGATCCCTTCTCCGATCGTGCGAAGTTAGGTTGCGTCGTTTTAGGTTGTTGCTCTGTCTGATGAGGCGCGCGGGGGGCGACTCCTACAAGGGCTTGGCGTCTGGCGAGATGCTCGATCCCTTCTTCTTGGCATCCAGCGAGGTGGTTGTTTGCGAGGAGTCGAGCCGCAACACAGAGCACATAGGTATTACTTAATACCTTGATGTCCATGTTTTATCTTTCCTCTTTCCTATTATTTATTTATATATATTGGAGTTGATGGTGAGTTCACATATCAGTCTGTATAAATAAACAAATGCAATTCTATTCACATTGTGGGACTAGCAACCTTCAAAAAAACAAATGTAACTTTTACTTAGTGTGAGTCCTATGCCAAGTAAACAAATACACATACCCTAATGCGAGAATAACATTCTTACAAAAAACACAAATTGTAAACGCAAGTATGGGACTCTAACTCAAAATCATGGTCTCTGCCCGATCAATTCTTCTAGCTCTATATCATAGCAGAAGAGAGCAAACAAATTGCAATTTCACGATCTTGTGCATTCAACTTACTCATGCCCATACTCATATGCTTCAAAAATCAAAATGTTATCTCACTATAAATCTTGCAAAGTAACTACTATGATCGCTTAAGATTTTTCAAGAACTACAATATTATCTTTCGTTGCATTTTTTGCTCTCTTTTCAATCGTGAACCATGCAACAACCCGAAGACACCATCATCCTTTAACGATTTTCTAAGCTAATGGTCTTTTTTATGGCTTCATAGCAACGCACGGACATTATGTTAGTTTTCTAAATGCCATTTTTAGATGATGATTTTCATTGCTAGATGCGACCCTTGTTGCTTGATGCCACTGTTTATTCGATGTGGAAACCTACTCGGAGGACTGGGCACATTTTGCTGTGTTGGTAGATTAAAAAAACTAATCACTCTGTTTTAAAATATAATGTGTATTACTTTTTAAAAATGATATACTTTTTAAATTTGATTAAATTTTTTATTTAATATTGTGGATGCCGGTATTTTTGCTCTCAACTTGGTCAAAGTTGAAAATTTTGACTTCCGCAAAACTAATACCCCTTATATTTTGAAACTAATGGAACATTTCGTTTGATGTGGAGGGGGGGTGACATAGTATGTTTTATTTTTATTTATAATTCAAAATTTTGATGGGCCTTTCGTGGTGTGATTCTATATTATATGCTAACCAACCTTATGTATGTGGGAAAATTTCTACGTCGACGGCAGCATGGGCGTGATTGATATGTTTTTATAGGCCGGTTGATGTTGATTGATTTGAAGAAATGTTGGTTCAATCAAAATCATAAACCAAAACCATTAGAAAGCATGGTATGTGTGTTTAGAAAGTTAAATGAGTGAGTTTTGAGAAATTGTTGACCGGTCAAATCGGATGACCCAATTTTAACTAGAGTCTTGGAGACCTCAATAGAATGTGAACTCTTTAAAACTAAGAAGTATAGTGTTATAGAGATATGAATAAAATAATTAAATAAAAGAGCTTTGAGAAATTATTGACCAGATGAAAATCGGGTGTCACAATGTCAATTGGACACCTCAACTGTGTGCTCTTCAATTCTAGAAAAATTAGTGTTATAATATATATATTTAGACATTTAGTAATTTTGTTTCTACTAAATGTTACATGAAGGCAAGATGGGTAAAAAGAACATGACATTGAATTCTTTTTTTCAAGTTTGAACCACGGCACCTGCAGAATCAGGTCCTTCAACTCGAACAACTGATAATATCCCTAGTGTTACAGATCAACTAAAACCCGGTGATATTGAGTCGGACCTTGGCAAGAGAATACCAATTGAGGATTTGTATGTAGACATTAGAGATCTTGCGAGAAGGGAGTACATTAGCATGGGTCCATGCCAACCAACTGACCATACACATGAACGGATAAATAGTAGACGCGATCATGATTATTGGTTCATGCATGGTTGTTAACATATGGAAGCAAATTTTAAAGGTATTAGAAAATCTACACGATGGTGCATAATCTACACAATGATGCAGATAATGTTGAGATATTGAGTCAGACCCGTCTTGTTGAGATATGGAAACTGGTTCTAAAGGTATTAGAAAATGTACACAATGATGCAGATAATGTTGCACAAAGAACCACAGACGCGGGATTGATAAAATGGAGTCCTTTGAATTTGTTCTCATATTGCATCTTATGATTAAATTATTAGGCAAGACTAACAATGTGTCACAATGCTTGCAACTGAATATTATGTTTGGTGTATTGTTAGTTATGCAACATAGATCGATTTTAGTATGACTTGAAACTGGATTTTTTTGGGTAGTTTTTAGCCCTTAATTTGTCGCCTCGGGCTTCGGTCAATCCTGGGTTCACCAATGCATATAGACATACTTTAGAATGCAGATTCACTCATTTTGCTTCGTATGTACGTAGTTTTGTTGGGGAACGTTGCATGAGAAACAAAAAATTTCCTACGCACACGCAGATCTATCCATGGTGATGAGCATCTACGAGAGGGAGAGTGGATCTACGTACCCTTGTAGATCGCTAAGCAGGAAGCGTTATGAAACGCGGTTGGTGTAGTCGAACGTCTTCGCGATCCAAATCACCGAGCATCCCGCGATCTCATCACGATCCGTCCCGCGATCCAATCACAATCCGTCCCGCGAACTCATCACGATCCGTCCCGCGATCTCATCACGATCCGTCCCGCGAACTCATCACGATCCGTCCCGCGATCTCATCACGATCCGTCTCGCAATCTTGATCACGGTCCTTCCGATCTAGCGCTGAACGGACGGCACCTCCGCGTTCAGCACACGTATAGCTTGATGACGATCTCCGCCTTCTTGATCCAGCAAGAGGGAGCGGAGAGGTAGAAGATTTCTCCGGCAGCGTGACGGCGCTGCGGCGATGGTGGTGGAGCTATTCCGGCAGGGCTTCGCCTAAGCACTGCAGAAAACCGATCTATAGGAAAAACTATGCACTAGAGGAACGGGTAGCACGTGGCTGAAAATTCTGTGGCAAAACCCTAAAACCCTCTAGTATATATAGGAGGAGAGGAGGAGGAGGCTTGGATGCCAAAAAGCCAGCCCTTGGTTCGGCCAAAGTGGGGAGGAGAGGAGGACTCCTCCTCCAATCCTAGTAGGAATAGGATTCCTCCTTTTTTTGGCCTTTTTCCACCTTTTTCCCTTTGGGCTTTCTCCCATTCACATCGGCCTTGTGTGGGACTTCCACCAGCCCACAAAAGGCTGGTATTTACTCTCCCACAGCCCATGAAGCCTCTTGGGTCGAAATACCCCTCCTGGTGGTCTCCCGGTACACTACCGGCACTCCCGGTACATTACCGATTAGCCCGAAACTTTTCCGACGACCAAAATGGGACTTCCTATATATCAATCTTTACCTCCGGATCATTCCGGAGCTCCTCGTGACGTCCGGGATCTCATCCGGGACTCCGAACAACCTTCAGTCACCACCATACATAACTCTATACTACCGAAACATCACCGAACCTTAAGTGTGCAGACCCTGTGGGTTCGAGAACTATGTAGACATGACCGAGACACCTCTACGGTCAATAACCAATAGAGGGACCTGGATGCCCATATTGGTTCCTACATATTCTACGAAGATCTTTATCGGTCGAACCTCTATGTCAAGGATTCAGTTAATCCCGTATGATGTTCCCTTTGTTCTTCGGCATGTTACTTGCCCGAGATTCGATTGTCGGTATCTTCATACCTAGTTCAACCTCGTTACCGGCAAGTCTATTACTCGTTCTGTAATACAAGATCCCGTGACTAATGCTTGCAAGGCTTGTTGTGATGTTGTATTACCGAGTGGGCCCTGAGATGCCTCTCCGTCACACGGAGTAACAAATCCCAGTCTTGATCCATGCCAACCCAACAGCCACCCTCGGAGATACCTGTAGAGTACCTTTATAGTCACCCAGTTACGTTGCGACGTTTGATACACACAAGGCACTCCTCCGGTGTCAGTGAGTTGTATGATCTCATGGTCATAGGAACAGATACTTGACATGCAGAAAACAGTAGCATTAAACTGACACGATCATATGCTACGTTTGTAGTTTGGGTCCTGTTCATCCCATCATTCTCCTAATGATGTGATCCTGTTATCAAATGACATCTCATGTCAATGGCTAGGAAACCTTAACCATCTTTGGTCAACGAGCTAGTCTATTAGAGGCATACTAGGGACATGGTTTTGTCTATGTATCCACACATGCATCTAAGTCTCCGATCAGTACAATTATAGCATGGATAATAAACGATTATCATGAACAAGGAAATATGATAATAACTAATTTATTATTGCCTCTAGGGCGTATTTCCAACAGTCTCCCACTTACACTAGAGTCAATAATCTAGTTCACATCATCATGTGATCTGCATTGTTATGAATCTAACACCCAATGAGTTCTGGGGCTCGATCATGCTTTGCATGTGAGAGAGGTCTTATAGTCAACGGGTCTGCGACATTCAGATCCGTGTGTACTTTGCAAATTTCTATGTCAAACCGTAAACACTGCTACCACACTCCACTTGGTACTATTCCAAATGGCTGCTCCACTACACGTATCCAGATTGCTACTACGAGTCATCCGGATTGGTGTTAAAGCTTGCATCGACGTGACTCTTTACGACGAACACTTTATCACCTCCATAATCTCCTTAGTCTTTTAGTTACTAAGGATAATCTTGACCGTTGTCCAGTGCTCCATTCCAGGATCACTTTGAAACCTTCCGGCCATACTTATGGCAAGGTTGACATCGGGTCTTGTGCACATCATTGCATACATGATAGAGCCTATGGCTGAAGCATAGGGGATGACACTCATCTTTTCTCTATCTTCTGCAATCACTGGGCATTGAGTCTTACTCAACTTTATACCTTACAAATCAAGTGAGAACTCTTTCTCTGACTGATCCATTTTGAACTCTTTCAAAATCTTGTCAAGGTATGTACTCATTGAAAGTCTCATCAAGTATCTTGATCTATCTCTATAGATCTTGATGCTCAACAATTAGGTAGCTTTATCCGGGTCTTCCTTTGAAAAACTCTTTTCAAACAACCCTTTATGCTTTCCAAAAATTCTATATCATTTTCGATCAACAATATGTCAACCACATATGCTTATCAGAAACTCTACAGTGCTCCCACTCACTTTATTGTAAATACAAGTTTCTTGTAAACTTTATATAGATTCAAAAACTTTAATCACCTCATCAAAGTGTATATTCCAACTCCAAGATGCTTGCTTTAGTTCATAGAAGGATCACTAAAGCTTGCACACCTTTTAGCATCCTTAGGACTGACAAAACTTTCTGTTTGTATCACATACAACCTTTCCTCAAGAAAGGAAACGATGTTTTGTCATCCATCTGCCAGATTTCATAATTGAAAAATGCAGCAACTGCTAACATAATTCTAACAGACTTTAGCATCACTACGAGAGAAAGTCTCATCACAGTCAACTCCTTGAACTTGCTGGAAACTTCTTTGCGATAAGTCACTATATCTTCTTGTCATGGTGATCTTAAACTTCACTCTGAATTTGCTTGAACTTTTCAAATGATTCAGACTTGTGTTTCATTAAGTAAACATACACTATATCTACCCAAATCATCAGTGAAGGTAAAAAAGTAACGATATCCACCGCACGCTACAAGACTCATTGGATTACATACATCAACATGTATCATTTCCAAAAAATCACTTGCCCGCTCCGTCAAACCAGAAAACGGGGTCCTTAGTCATCTTTGACCAAGAGGCATGGTTCGCATGTCTCAACCGATTCGAAATCGAAAGAGTCCAAAGATCCATCAGCATGGAGTTTCTTCATGCGTTTTATACCAATATGACATTTAGCGGCAGTGCCACAAGTATGTGGTACTATCATTATTAACTTTGCATCTTTTGGCATCAATGTTATGAACATGTGTATTACTATGATCAAGATTCAACAAACCATTCTCACTGGGTGCATAACCATTGAAGGTATTATTCATGTAAACAGAATAACCATTATTCTCTAACTTAAATGAATAACCGTGTTGCAATAAACACGATCTAATCACGTTCATGCTCAACGCAAAACACCAAATAACACTTATTTAGGTTTGTTACTAATCCGAAGGTAGAGAGAGCGTGCGATGTCGATCACATCAACCTTGGAAACACTTCCAACACACATCGTCACCTCACCCTTAGCTAGTTCTCCATTTATTTCGTAGCTTTTATTTCGAGTTACTAACATTTAGCAACCGAACTGGTATCCAATACCCAGGTGCTACTAGGAGTACTAGCAAGGTACACATCAATAACACGTATATCAAATATACTTCTGTTGACGTTGCCAACCTTCTTATCTACCAAGTATCTAGGGTTGTTCCGCTTCAGCGACCGCTCTCCTCATAATCGAAGCACTTAGTCTCGGGTTTGAGTTCAACTTTGGGTTGCTTCACTGGAGCAGCAACTGACTTGCCATCCATGAAGTTTCCCTCCTTGCTCTTCTCGAAACTAGTGGTTTTACTAACCATCAACACTTGACACTCCTTCTTGATTTCTACCTTCGTGGTGTCAAACATCGCGAATAGATCAGGGATCATTATTTCTATCCCTGGCATTTTATAGTTCATCACCAAGTTCACACACGGGTCGACCATAGAGACGACTAACACCACCACTAGCAGACATCGTACCAACACCAATACGTGAGACGCAAAAAGTCACATACATGCTATGCATATCTACAAGTGGGACCAACGGTCCTACACAACTAGCTCATCCACTCGTAGTTGGGGTGGCAAACGATGCCCCAGGTCGAATGCACCACAAGGCTCCCTTCCTAGGAGGCTTGGTACTTGTGGAACGAGTTTTGAGGTAGATTTTTGGAATCTCGCATGCCATGGGGAAGAAGGGTGAAGGAAGCCAGGCCCCCAATTCACCATCGAAGCCCCCAAAACACTGCTACAATTCTGGTGGTTGTGGCATTACATTGAAGATTGCCTAGAGAAGAAGAAGGGCATGAGAGGGGGCAAGGAGAAGGAGAAGAAGAAGCACAATAAAAAGCCATTCTTCAACAATGGAAACCCATACAAGAAGGACAAGCAAATGAAGACCTTTTGTTAGCCACAAATACACCTCCAACAACTTCGATGTTGGAGAAGAAGAGGAAGTAGTGATTGTGAGCTAGAGATGGTCCCTCCATCGAATCCTGGCTCCTCCATCAAATTCGACTACTCCGGCCAAACCAAGATTATTCATAGATGCTTTATGATTATGGACTCGAAGGCACGATGATACAAGGCAAGAAGTTGGATGGTCTAATCTTCACAAATTAAACATATATTTGAGGAAGAACATGGGGAGAACCGAGAGGAAACACAAGATAAAGTAGCACAAAGAACACACAAGTAGCAACACGAGGTACACATGGATAGATCTTTGATCTTAGTTATTTAGGGGGGAGAGAGAGATGGCAGAGGGATGGAGGGGGGAGAGAGGGCGAAGGGAAGGAGGGGGAGAGGAAGGGGGAGGGAGGGAGGGAGCAAGGGAGAGAGAGCGAGAGGGCGAGAGAGAGGGCGAGAGGGCGAGCGAGGGAGGGAGGGGGAGAGGGAGGGGGAGAGAGGGAACGAGAGAGTGAGGGGGGAGAGAGAGAAGGGAGAGGGAGGGGAGGGGGATAAGGAGAGGGAGAGGGAGGGGAGGGAGAGAGGAGGAGAGAGAGAGAGAGACTTCTCCCCCCAAGTCCTAAGATGAGGAGGGCTTGAATTCCATGGAGGAATTTTCCACACAACCGGAGGTCTTGTTTTTCGTTGTAATCTTCACCTCACAAGGTGGTCTTCTTCTCGATGAGGAGCCATCTCCAACGGAGGAATCCCACTTGGGGATGTAGATGAGTAAAGCTCTAGTATGTCTCTAATACTTTGTTATCCCTAGATCTAGGAGGGGAAGGGGTATATATAGGTTCACCCTAAAGGGGTAAGGAAGGTAAGGCATATGTACATGGGTCGGTGTCCCAAAAGTTGTGCGCAGATACTACCCTGGTTACACCAGGTCGTTTGGCATGGTGTACCAGTTGTTGGGCTAGGCACAAAGAAGGCGGAGTCGATAGGTGGTGTGGTCGTGGGGCGCAGTCGGTGTAACCAGTATTAAGGCTCAACATGAACGATGGCCCAGTTGTACCAACACTTGCACCAAGTGGCATCGGGCTTGAGACGGTGTAACCATATTTACTTCTGGGTGGTCTCAGTCTGGGGCTTGTGTAATCGGGATGACTCAGGCTGGTGTAACTAGCTACCTAACAAAGTCCCTTCTTTGCCATCTTTCGTCCTCGCTTCCATGTTTTCCTCGTGGATGGTGTAGTCATACTCTTGTTTTGCACTCCTCCTCGGCATGTGTGATGCTCAACTCAAGCCTATGCATGCACAAGGGAGAAGTGACAAGTAGTATACCATCCACGAGACAGCCAAGTAAACACATGTAAAGGAGAAGATTCACCTTCATATGTATGATGTGGATGATGCACGTGCCTCTTGACGATAAAGCACTTGTCATGGCGGTGTCCGTAGGATGCTCTGCATCATATGACCTCCCTTCTGTGCACTCTTCTTCACCCCATTGTTTCATATGTGTCCCAACATATGTGAAACTAGTGTTGAAGGAGATAATCACGATAAAAATGATGAGGAAGATATCTCAAATTTTAAAGTTTATGAATCTCTTTGTGATGATGCGCGTGAAATATTTTGTGAGTTCATGTCCTCCCCTTTGTGAAGCGTAATGAGTAAATTGAGAGAGTGACCTTCATCATTGAGGAAAAGGGGATCAGAAAGCGGAACTCCTCAAGCATAACATCCATGAAAAGCATGCTAAAAATAAGACTCTATGGTAGAATTTCTCAAAAGCTAAAGATTCTCTTGAGATGGCTTCACAAGAGGCAAAGGGCTACAAGGCTTGAAGTGACTGAATTTTCTCATGTTAAACTTAGTGAGGATTTTGAGCGCATCTTGACAAACGCCCACAAGCCAGTTAAGGGTGATCTCATCGTACTCATTAAGTCACATGAGACGGTTCAAGCCACGCACTTGAAGCTCCTAGCCACCCCTCTCCTATTGGTATGGATGTTGATGCTTGTGCCACTAGTTATACTTGTGATGAAGCATCTATCATTGAGGAGAACAACAAGGTTGAAAGCTCATCTTGTGAGAGCACTATTTTCATGCATCCAAGGTGAGAACACTCTCAAGGAGCTAACGGGCTAGGAAAGATAAATAATTGTTAGAAGGGACTTTGATTTACCCCTAACATCATTGATAATAGCAAGGCTTGGCTTCTCCATAAATACACTAAAACAAGAAAAGTTGCATGGAGAGCACAAGGGAACAGTGGTGATGATATTGTGAATGGTAGACCTACTAGGAGCTATGTCGCTCACGGTGATGCTGTATCCACCTTTAATCCACCCTATGTGTTGTGTAAGGGCAAGGATGACGATGTATTTGCTCAATATGTTGGTGCTAAAATTGGTCAAGTTGCTAAGCTTAGAACTATTTGGGTTCTTAAGAACCTTGTTAGTAACACCAAAGAACCAAATTACAAAGTGGGTACTTGAAGTCAAGGTACGATTGTATTTGTACGACTATGCCTCTAGTGGCAACATATAGGTGATCGACAATGGTTGCATAAATCATATGACGAGAGAAGGACGTGTTTGAGCAAATCACCAAAGATATATCTTTTACCTTACACATTATATTTGGCGACAGCAAGAAATGAAATTTACTCCCTCTATTCCATAATTCTTCTTGTGGTTTTAGTTTTGAGCTAAAACCATGATAAGAACTATGGGACAAAGGAGGTAGTAGAATTAGGGAAAGTAGCAATAACTAATTACTTCTCCTTTGACAATGGCATGCTTGTCCGATACCTCAATTGCAATTTACTTTTCATTTTTCAGTTATGTGTCGTCGGTTATAATTGGCTTATTAACCATGTTTGACGTAATGATATTTAGAAGAGATGGTCTTAGGCCCTGTTTGGAACCATTCAGATTATGATAATCCAATTTTTATAATCTATACCGTCTCCAAACGAGACATATTATGTTATAGATTATAAAAACTAGATGGACAGATTATTAAAAACTCACAATCTACTCTATCCCAGATAAAACCAGATTATGGATTGCTAATGACCATTATCCTTGTAAAGTTGGAGGTAATTACTATTTTCTGCCACCATCACCCTCCTTTGCACGTGCATAGGACAGACAAGTCATTATGCAATGTAAAGAAACATAGATTACAGTTTATATAATCTGGCCGCCAAACATGCCCACCTAGATTATTTTTATAAACCTGATTATATAATCTATCTTCATAATCTTGATTATCATAACCTATCGTGGTTCCAAACAGGGCCTTAAAAGTGGCAATTGCTTGTTTTATCAGGAAATGGTCTTTGTTGGATATGCCTAAGGCAAGCTTTATGTGGCCAACTTCTCAAAAGTATTGTTGCTTCCTCTTCGAAGATTCTTGTGAGTTATCATCATTTTGCAATTATCAACAAATATTGTAAAAAAGAACTACATTAATGTGTACAATAAGCTAGTTGGAATACTCACTCCATTTGAAATATATAACATAATTGGTTCCATTCTTAGTCCAACTTTGCGAAGCTTATAGAAAAAAATATCAACATCTACAATATCAACTAAATATTTTTCATGATGGATCTAATGTTATCAACTCAGTATTGTGGACACTAGTACTTTTTCTACAAATTTAAAAACCTTTATAATTTAACTTAGGACGACAAATTTTAAAAATAATGCACATTTATGTAGTTTGAATAAAAAGCATCCCCTCGGATTCATAATGTAGTGCATATCGATTTTTTTTTGTTGAATAAGTCAAGCTTTACAAACTTTGAGCAAGTTTATAAAGAAAACTATTTATGCCTCCAATATGAAAATATGTCTCATGATGTATCTGATATTATGTATTTTATACCAATCTGTTCAGGTTTGCTCAAAGTTTATAAAGAAAACTAGATATACATGCAATACCGAATGTATACATATATGAAAATATGCCTAGTGATGTTTCTAATGCCGCAAAAAAACATGTTTCTAATACTATGTACTCCCTCCATTCCGAAATAAGTGTCGCAAAATTTGTACTAAGTTAGAACAAAATTTATACTAGATCAACGACACTTATTTTGGGACGGAGGGAGTACTCCGTATTTCATACCAGACTTTTCAGATCTGCTCAAAGTATAACCAATTTTTAGATGAGCTGTCAAGCCAAGCCAAATCAGCAAACCACTCAAAGCAACCGCCACCATTATACGAGGGCCTAACTTTGGAGTACAAGCATAATGATATTTTAAACAGGGTGAACAAAGTCATCAATTATTACACGTTTCCTCCAAACCTCAAGAGCATCAAAAAGAGAATTGTTCCATGGAATATCAAATGCATAGTTCAGACCATTTCCGACAGTATGTGCCGATATCTGCTATAGTACGATGTCGTCTTGAAGCTCGGCGTGAACTCAGCAAAGAAGCTCAGCACGGCGGCGAGGTTCTGCGCGCTGTTCTTGGCCACGGCTTCCTCCAAGAACAGGGAAGGCTGCACCGTGATAACCTGGACCAATCGACATGTCAGCAACAAAGTGTTCAAACAAAACCAGGATGGATTAACTTGAGCACCGATTTTCAGATGAATCAGCAACTCAGAAAGTAACCAACCTGGTTGTAGTAAGTTGCAACGCATACAAGAATACGTCCTAATTAGCTGTTTTCAAGTTGATACATGGATGGAAGCAGCAACGGGAAGCACTCGACAACAATTACTTGTTCTCAAGTTGACACATGGAAGCAGCAATGAGAAGCAGTCAACAACAATGCAGCATCAGTAAGGCAGGGAAATACCTTGTATTTTCGAGCATAGCGAAGTGCCTCCAGGTAGTAGCCGTCTTGGAGTAACGCGGCCACGTAGTCATGGTGCAGGCACCTTTCCCGAAGCATGTCGATGCCTAGCTTCCTTGTCAGCGGATGTTGTCGACCAAGTTCAATGAGCTGCACCGCTACTTCCCTGGACGGCTCTAGGATCTGCAGGAATTGGTCGATCGCCAAAATGAAACCATACTTCTTTACCGCATTCATTCAGTGAGTTGATAGAGGTCAATTTGTTTTGTTCTTTACGTGGAAAAGTTCATTTGTTTTTTGGCAGAAACTCTCAAAAGCCACCGCAACGTGCAAGCATAAAAGCGTAGTGATTCGTGCTGACAAAATCTGATGGGCACGATGAATTTCCATCTGTGAAATGAACTGATGTTAAGAAGTGAGCCTAGCTCACTTGGCTAGTGGAGTGGATGTACAACCCAGCCACCCAGGTTCAAGTCCTCACGGGCACGAATTTGGGTTCTTATTATTTAAAAAAAAAACTCGCTGGGGGCTTCCCTTACCGCTTTCCTTCAAAAAAAAGAGGTCTGTCCGTCGAAGCTCAAGTACAGGGGGGCGTCATCAGTTGAGTCAGGTGCAGGCTCAGATTCAACAATAGTCAATGCTAGTAAAGACAAGCCTCAACTGAAACTTCACATAAACAATATTGAAAGACTAATGATACTACCTACAGGAAACTGCAAACTAGAGTTGACATCTGCATTTTCTTCAGAAGTGAATGGCTTCTGATTTATTCATATAGTTTTCATCCAATGATGGATGAAAAAGGTTGTCGGATTGGACACTATTCATACAAATTTAAGTCATGTGGAAGATAACAATTTGTTTGGAATCATACTGTCAATATATTTAATCATACTTGCGCTAATAAATAGTGATTTCAATTTTCTTAGCAAAAACAGTACTCATTCTGTACACTAATGTAAGACGTTTTTGTAGTTCAAATCAAAGTACAAAAATGTCTTATATAGTGTACGGAGGAGGCAATATATTTAACCATCAGCTCACACGACATGATTGATTGTCCTAGTGTACTTAATGGTAATTGCCACACAAATCATGAATAATGGTGTTGAAATAAGGATTGTGCTAGTCTAGTTAATGGTAATCGCCAACTGATCATTAGCAGTGGTGTTGGAATAACAAAATGACCTTCTTAGATATAAACATCATGATTGATTGTGCTAGTCTACTTAATGGCAACTGCCACACTAATCATTAATAATGGTGTTGGAATAACACACTGACCTTGTTCGATACAAACAGTGCTATTTCAGCATAACGGTTGCTGCAGGCCAGCAAAGCAGTCATCATGACATAAAGATCAGGAGGAGCCTTCAGCCCAGCTTTTGACAGGCTGTATACGAAACAGGACATTACTTAGTGTTCCTTTTCTTTGTTGCTTCTAAATTAATTTAAAGAACACTAGAAGTACCTTCGTAAAAACTCCATGATGACAGCAATAAGGTACGCAGGATCACCCATCATTTCATCTTCAACAAGCACAAAGACAGACTGGACCATTTCAATTGGTGAAATTGCCACACTAGCAACATGTGTTCCATGCTGCATTGATGTACCAGAAGCCAATGGTTGGCTATCCTCGCCTACGACCTGCGGTCTTTTGCTGGTGGCATCAGATATCTGGGAACTTGATGTTGCCTGACTTACCACTCTTGATGTATTGGTAATACCGTCAGAATCAGAGGATGTGTTTAAAGATGACCTATCTACATGTGCTGCCAGGTTAGCAGTTCCATGCTCAACTCCTGAATTTGACTGTGACTGTCTACTCTCAACCCCACTTGCTGAATCAGTGTTGATAACAGGTCTAATCATGGTTCCAGGAGGTTCCTGAGAAACCACACGGGAGTCCTCAACAGGCTGAAAGCTTGACTGTTGGTTTTGCTCAGACGTCCTCCTCACCCCAGCAGCACCTCCTCCCGTTTTCATCGAACGGGAGTATGAATCAAGAATTATATCCATTGCCTTTGCAACCAGAGTTATTGGCCTCCTTTCCAAGATGGTTGTTCGAACTATAGCAAGGCTTAGTGTCTTAACCTGAAACGTATGTTTCAATAAGAAATATTATTACAATGGTAATAGATGGCAAAAATTGAACTATCAGATGGGCATATCTACGAAGTAGTGAAATCGTATTTTACCATACTCAGGTCAGACTTTCGTCTCTGAAGGAATTCCAAAATCGAAGGAGCATCAGAAGTACTAGCAGCAATAGCCTAGATTTCAAGCAAGGCGTGTCAGGGAAAATTTGTATTTGTGTTGAGGATGAATTAATCAAGAACTAATCCATTGCTGATTCCTTACCTCCAGATCTAAATGAAGTTTCCAGAGTAGCCCATTCTCAGCATCACAGATGAGGTCAGGAATGAGAAAGTTCCAACCTTCTCCATATAAAGTCCCGCCATATGCACTTGATTGCTGATCTGCAGGTTGTGCTGCTTGCTTACTATTGCTGGGCAGTCCTCTCACAAGCAGTGGAAGTGGTGCAGATATTGGTGCGTAAGAATCCATAAATACATCGTAAAGTATGACAACTTTCGCATCAATTTGATGGACCATGATTATATTATCAACTGCACTAACTGCAATTCTGCTTGAATATACTGGGAGAGTACCCTGAAATAACAAACTATGAGTTAGGGGAGTGCAGTTTTTTCTTGACAGCAGAAATAGAAGAAAATTCCCAAACAGAGATTTGAGAACCTAGACCATACTAATCAGTTTTGTGATCACCGACTAAGACACTCCTTAAACCTCTCTTTTTGAAAGGAAATTTGCTGGTATCCCAGTGGCAGAACTCGGCCAAAAGCAGTAATAGGGCATTTTTCAGCCAAACTTAGAGCAGTTTATCAACTTTTCGGGAATGCAAGTGTTTACTTACAAGGGACAAATGAACAGCTAAGTCAGAATTATAAATTATGTATCTGTAAACAGACCTACTGGTAGAGTACCCAAATAACAAACTATGAGTTAGGGGAGTAAAGTTTTTTCTTGACAGCAGAAATAGAAGAACATTCCCAGACAGGGATTTGACAACCTAGACCATACTAATCAGTTTTGTGATCACCGACTGACACTCCTTAAACCTCTCTTTTTGAAAGGAAATTTGCTGGTATCCCAGTGGCAGAACTTGGCCAAAAGCAGTAATAGGGCATTTTTCAGCCAAACTTAGAGCAGTTTATCAACTTTTCAGGGATGCAAGTGTTTATTTACAAGGGACAAATGAACAGTTAAGTTAGAATTGTAATTTATGTAATTGTAAACAGACTTACAGTTTAATGTAAACCGAGTAGTTTCCGACAACCTAACCAGGCCCACGATGTCAAATTGAGCCACAACTCATAGACCTTATGTCAACTTTAGCTCCAGCTACTGCAGCCTTCTAGGGAAGGAAACAACACACTGGAATCGAAGCGTGTACCTTAAGCTTACATTACAGTCTATTTTTCATGTCCTTATAAGAACTATATGATTCCAACAGTTACCCTCATCTTTACTATTAAAGGGGAGTTGGGGGTTGTACATTGCTTTTTTGGTACATTCTTGCTCTCCCTTGTGCGTCCTTTATGGAGCATGAGTTGTGAAGGCGGAAAGTGATGCCGCCATCCTGGTGTGCATGTGAGACCTATGTGCCAGGGTGTATTGGGTTGGCTACAAAGGCTTGCAACCTGTAACTGGATCAGCAGCTGATGAATAAACAGAAAACTCGTCTCCTCATCTCGTGCATCTCCTCTGTGCTTTGTCTCAAGTAAGTCCACCACCGTGACCGTGACTCACACGTCAGCAATCATACCGGCAAGTGAATAGTTACACAAGATAATGAAACACAAGAAACCCCCATCACCTTAAATTAAAGTCACTGCAGAATATGTTGCGAACATGACGAAGGATGGTAATTTTCATAAATATTAAATAAATGCTACTCTTAGGAGGGATGTCCATTGATGGGGCACTGGCCTTGTAACCACCACCTCTTAGGAGGTTTGTACTCTCTCACCTTCTCAATGAAATGAAACGCAAGTGCTCCTTGCGTTTTCCTGGAAAAAAAACGCTACTCAACTCAACTTCTTCAGCTCCTGTTGAGCTAATCTATTCTGTGTTTTTTAGCGTCACTGGTCAGGGGTGCAAAAAGATGGTGACAAACTCATTCTCTTGGATGGGGCATCAAAGATACAGACGTCGGCTATCAGGGTGCATGATGCTATACGTAGGGCTCCGACTGGTGGCATGCTACGAATCACTGATTGCGTTGATGAGGGTGGAATGGCTGAAGATCAGTTGGACGGTACTGACAATGGCGCTAATTATGAGGTGCTCACTGATGATCTGACGGAGAGTTGACCGGTAGCCGTTTGTTGGGGCCCAGACTTTGTTGCCGTGTGTCATAACTATGGAACAAAATGTAATAAGTCTTCCTGGGTGTGGTGCTCTTCCCATGCTGTGTGGCTGTCATTTGTCTTTAGATACCTTGCTTTCTACTATTCCCTCCGATCCATATTAATTGTCGCTGAAACAGATGTATCTAGACGTATTTCAGTGTTAGATACATCCATTTGAGTGACAACTAATATGGATCGGAGGGAGTAGCTGTTTTACCCTGTGGGTTGGCGGCCCTCTGTATTGCCTGGTTTCTCGTGTTGCATCCTCAGATGCCTTTTTCTCTAGTTTTCTTTCTTTTAGCTTATTTTTGTATGAACATCTGTTCCGTTATGCTCATAATGGAATTCCCGGTTGGGAGGCATACAGAAAAAAAATGCTACTCAACTTATCATCGGAATCTACAAACTGAAACAGATACCTAACTTGGAAAGAAACTATCCGAACATGACATTTACTCCCTCCGTTCCTAAATATAAGACCTTTTAGAGATTATACTATAGACTACATACGGATGTATATAGACATATTATAGAGTATAGATTCACTCATTTTGCTCCGTATGTAGTCTTATAGTGGAATCCCTAAAAGGTCTTATATTTAGGAACGGAGGAGTAGTTCTTAAGAAAAGAAACTGGAGGGGATCAGCTCATATAGTTCAAACCTGTTGTACAACAGCATCACGGTAGAATCGGTACAGGTTCAATGCCATGCCAACTCTATCCAGCTGCAAACAGTAAATTCTACCATACCTGTCAAATTTGAGAAATGTTATTGGAAGTTTATGTGAAATTTGTAGAGCAAAATAAAGGGAGGGACAGAAAGCATACACTGTTACAATATGAACATCAGCAGCAGCTAGGACAGGCTTGTTATTTGCTTCGGATTTAGACATCACCATCTCAAACTTAGGCAATTTGACGATCCCACCAGCAGAAAACTGTTAGAATCATAGGTAAAAAGTTAGCATACAGACTTAGATGTTAAATCAATGACCAACGTCAATATAGTGGAAACAGAAAGCAAGTTCAAATTATAGATCCAAGTCTGCACTCTACTACACATAGATTACTTCAAAATGTCTCAGCTCAGAATCGGCTTTCAAATTTAAAGTGCAACTACAGCCTCGGCCCAGCAGGACGAAAATGAGCATGGTTAAGAAAAGTAAAACCAGTTAAATACCAATCAATTTATAAAAACAATCCTCATCAGAGTTGTTACTGTGGGGTATGTTATCTTCAATGGGTGCTTAATGCATTACCTGATACCCGGTGAACAGCGTACATTGCATTCCAGATGCAAGAAGAAGCAACCTGCTTTCATGAGTGTAAAGATACCAGGTGGCATTGCACTTTTTTGACTCCACCAACCGAAGAGCATTTGATTGAGGCTCATAGACAAGCAGATCTAGCCCACTGCAACACAGACACATTTCACAAAAAATGAACCAAAGAACAGGATAGCTTCCTTCTACATAGAATTAAAATATGAATGAAGTCAGTCCTGAAATAAGAACATGACTAATTGGTCCATCTTACAAGTGCTTCTGTGGCTGTGAGCTTGACAATAGGCTAACTGGATATATGGATGCAGCACATATAAAGTTTGTGTTATTGATATTATAACAGAAACATGTTCACAAACCTTGTTTTTACAATTATGACATCACAAGTGGGACAGTCAGTCCAGAAAAATCCCAGTATAGTTTCAGAATCTGCTCTGCACTTCTTACTACAGCCTTCCCCTGTTTCTCTATTTCTAAACTCGACTTCATGACTGGATCGCTGAATCCCTATGGCTTTCTGATCCAGAGAAAATCGAACTGATAAGATGGGGCCTTCATTAATTGGATCAGAGTTTGGAGGTCCAGATTGAGTAGATGGAGCTATCTTCCAGTATAATATCTGCAGCAACATAACCAATTTACTTCGTAATAACCAAGTTTCTAGCGGAAATGTAAAGTCATCTAATTAAATATTCAAATACCCGATCAGCTGTTGGGGCTACAAGAAACTTATTAGCATCATCATAGAATAGCCCCTTAATATCTGGAATGTCACACCGTAGTGGAGGATGTTGTACATAAGCATGAGAGAGAGCACCAGGGCTGCTCGAACCTCCTTGCATCTGATGGGACACAATTCATTTGTTATTTCCAGCGAGTCAATTAGTGAGCTTGTAGTTTAACAACATGATTCAAAGGGAGGTG
The DNA here is from genome assembly GCA_022496015.1 of Hordeum marinum. Taxonomy (NCBI): domain Eukaryota; kingdom Viridiplantae; phylum Streptophyta; class Magnoliopsida; order Poales; family Poaceae; genus Hordeum; species Hordeum marinum. The sequence goes on along the minus strand of CM039672.1, from coordinate 405,642,136 downwards.
CTGTCAGCATGATGCATGGCTCTTTTTCTTATCACATGGTTATAAAACACCATCCTATCCATATTTTCCTTGAGTCATAATAATAGAGCTAGACTCACCTGAGTGCACACTGATCACACTGAAAGGTGGTTAATACCGAACTCCAAATGCCTAAAACTTCAAGCCTTATTCTTGACCTTTGAGAACAGAGTAATGAACGTTAGGACAGGAAGATAGATCCACTTTCAAGCATGAAACGATTACACAGATTGTAAGCAGTCTTTTATAAACCAAATACAAATTTAAATCCGCAAGCTTATGAAATGTCAAAAATAAATAAATGTAAGGACTGTATATGAATTGGCAAAAATTAATTAATTTAGGGGCTGTATATGAATCAACAAAATAAGTTTATTTAGGGACTGCAAAATGACAGTTAACGGTTTCCAATTGGCCAACAGTCAAATTTCTGGACCATGGGACCAAGATTAGCCCTCGACTCTTCAGACTTCTCTCACCCTGCTCTCACCTCCTGATCATCCCATCCTCACTGCTCTGGGGCCACTAGGCCTGCCCTCCAGCACCAACAATGGCCGTTCCCTCATACCCCCTCTCTCAGCGGTCACTATCTAACCCACTGCCCCCGCTATCTTCCCTGTTGCTGCGGCTATATTACTGCTGGATCCACCTCCTAGTATCAACCACCCCCCGACATCTACTCTCTCAGATCACCTCCCCCCCCCCCCCCCCCCCCCCCCCCGCGATGTTCTTGACATGTCCAGACAACCTACCATCCCTTTAAGCCCCATGGGTGCAGAGAGGTACCACCCACCCCAAAAACCTCACCAGCGGTGGTGGAAATGGCATAGTCGTAGGAGGAAGATGGGCGGAGTACGCAGCAGCAGTGGAACAAAAAAAACAAGAGGATGAAGGGAAATTGGTAGAGAAGTTGATTGTTGGCCAAAAAGAAAACAGTGATTTATTTCGAACAACCGAAGGGATTTGCATTTGAATTGGATGCTTAGTTGTACAGGTGAAAGTTGTAACAGTATGATTTGATAAAACCAAACTATTTTCTTAGTAATGGAAAAGATTACCGCAGTTTGCATGCATTGTCTGAGTGCTAGAAACTCCTTAGAACACATATTATGTTCAATCTCAGGGACCTTTGCTGCTATGCATCTCCCATAATCTTTTGCCTGCATAGCATAGCTGATAAATAGAACACCCACGACATAAAAAGAACAAGACCATATCATAAGATCATTGAGTATTCACTCATATTCACCAAAGCCAGTTGGTGCTGGCCATTTGAATTGCATATGGTGCCACTAGTACAGCAAGTTACAGAACCTTTCAGTGTCAAAATTATTGTTTTCTTCAGGGTGAACTGAGCGTAGCTCAAATGGCTAGGTTCCTTGTGGTGGAACCAGCCCACCATGTTCAAGTCCTAGACTTGGCACGGGTGCTCGCATTTTTCTAAATTTATTCCAGCCATTCTGGTGATGTTCTTCCAATGGGAAACGGCGTTTCCATCGACTAAGATGTGCCTGTAGTGACTTCATCTATGTCACGATTGGCCGGCTAAAAACTTGGGGAATGTGTATGGATACTTTCAATTCACACTCCTACTTAGCTACCATTCATATGAAGCTATTCGATTCAGTGTAACAACATATGAAAAATTGGCAGCAACATTTTGGGATAATTAATAAACTGAAGTGCACTTTTTCTTAAAGATAATCACCCAAGGCCAGAGGAGCGAACAACTAAGCAGCAGGCATCCTCCTTGTAGCTGAAAACCAAAATCAGGACTAAGCTGACGCGCGCATGGATCAAATTAGACTGTATAACAGGCTTCCAATGATCAGGTAGCAATAAACTACCTTCAGCGAAGTACTAGTATCTACCAGGTATAATTACAACAGGGCATCTATCACCCATCGTGATCTTCCCAGCAGCAACACCAAACCAATCTGCAAGGGGAAACCTCCCAAATCTACCACCAGCACCAAGACAACCCGCTGCTAACCAAAAATAAACTACTATTACTACTACTACGACAAGGGAAATCTGATCCCCTATCCTGCTCCGGCGTATCAGCAACCCAAAGTCCGCAGCAGGTAATAAGGCAACTAATACATACAGTAATAACGAGTGAACCATCACGCTTGTCGGCGAGGATTAATGGGTGGAGGAGCGAGCGAGCGAGCGGCACCTGGGACGCGCAGGTGGCGAGGATCCGGGTCAGCGCAGAGGGGGCCGCCGGCTTCCGTTCCTTCATCCAAACCCTGGCCAGATCACGCGACCATACCAGTGGGGGAGAAGGGGAAACAGCAGCAGCAGCAGCAGCAGGGAAATTCGAGGGGGGCTTCGGGCTGGGGCAGCGGTAGAGTGAAGAGGGGTTGGGGTCTGCGTCTCCTGGTTGGGGGCGGCGGTGGCGCGAGCTCGTACCGTCGTCTTCTTCACCGGCCGGTCCACGATGAGGCGAGGCGAGGCGAGGCGAGGAGGGATGGAGAAGAAGGTCCGCGGAGATGGATTCGCTAGAAGCCGAGATGGGAAAATTCACCGGTTCGGCTCGCCGCGGTGTCTGGGCCTGCCACTGGGTCGGATAGTTCGATGTAGCCGATCCTAAGTCGGACCTGGCCCTCGGGCTTCAGGTTCGGACCAGGTTGCCATGCCCAGTCCGTGCCATCAGACTAGTCACAATGAAAGTAACATAAATAGTAACATAGATGTCACCTAAGCAAAAAAAATATGATGTGACAGCTAATTAATGAGATGAAAGAGAAATTGAGTAACTTAGCATGTTATTACCTCTACGAGTAATATAGCGCATACCAAGGCAAAATGAGTCTATAAGCTAATAAATGAAAGGCTCTATGTTACTATCCCTATGTTACTATCCACTATGGAGGTAGTAATTTAGACTAGTAACATATGCATGTTACTACTCTATGTTACTTCCCATTGTGACTAGTCTCACGGGCTCTAGATTTGGACCGAAAGCCTAAATCGCCTCAAAAATATGGTTTTTACCGGAAATGTAAATACAATAATATATTTACATTCCCCGAAAATATTTAAAATAATACTAGTATATTATTTAATAGGAAAAGTGCAGTGTTTAGTTGTTTCGGGATGGTGTCATGCGCAAACGCGGATCGTTTTCCTACCCTAGCCATCGCCAAGGAGCCAGACGACTAGGAGGGGGGATTTTTCTTCCACCGGACCTCAACCGACCAGGCGTTGGCCCCTCTCCCTCCGACTGCTGCTTCGGCAGCAGGAAGGAGAGGGACCCGTTCCTCCGGTCTGTAGTTAGGGTTTGGATCTGTAGGTGGTGATGGGTCGTTGGGGTGGTGGGAGCGACGTCCGGACAAATAAATATGCCTCAACTTCACTCCCATACCGGCGGTGTCTTTCATGGCGGCGTCTCGGAGTTGATAGCATCGTGTGTTTGTCGAACTTTTAGATCGGCAGCGTTATAGTCCATGGATGGTGTTAGCGAGGCGGCGGCGACGACTCCATCAGGTATGTCTCTCCTTCTGCTATGTCCCTGTTGCTGCGGCGTTGTCTCCGACGTCATGGTGGAGCAGGAAAATTTTATCGTTTAGGAGTACGCGCGGACGGTTGTCTATGCAAGTGACAGTTGGAAGACGGTGCATCTTGTGATGGATTTGTGGTCGGTGGATGGCAGTTCTGGTTTCCTCCTCCGAGGTTGTCGTCATGCGGGGGTGTCGGATCTGGAGTTCGATGGCGTGTCCGGGGACATGGTGCCCCGGTCTGATTCTTTCAATGGCAATGGTTTTGCTTTTGGCAAACTACTTTGGAGGCTCGTAAAGCTAAACATCAGCGATGGAGCCGCATCGAGCTCGGGTGAAGAGGTGATCTGACTTCTTTCCTTTTGGTGGCCGCTTGTGAGTCTGTATCTTACGTACCCTTATCTTCATGCTCACATGCTATGCCTAGTTTTCATACTTAGTTTTGTTCATTCTGTTGCAATAATTGCATTGCTTATAAAATATAGGGGGAGTGTTGATCCTAGTGTGTGTGCCTTACAGTCCAAAGCATATCTAGAGTATGCACACATCTAGGGCGAGATCATCTATATTTTGTAGGTCTTGGGTTTGCATATGCTCATTTTATATCCTTATGTGCAAATCTCGTATTGTCATCAATCCGCCAAAAAGGGGAAGATTGTAAGGGCATATTTCTCCTTAAGTGGTTTTGGTGATTGATGACAATGCCTTTGCGGACTAATCGTGTGCATTGAGCATTTCAAATATCTCAGGTCTAGGCACAAGACGATTCAGTGCCCCTCGGAACCTCTCGAAGACGGTTGTTCTCTATGTTTCCTTTCGGTGGATTTGAGTCGTAGGAAAGCCGTACTATTAAGAGGGGGTCCGCTTCGGAAAGGTCTGGATGGAATCAACACATACACATCTATTCCTTTGCATCACCTTTCCCTCTCTTCAATGGAGCCCCAACTCATTTTCCTTCACTCTACAAATGAAAGCTTGCTGGGTGTGTGAGTTCAGTGGTCAACGGTAGTACCGCTCAAATGAGCGATAGTACCGCAGATGCCAGCGATAGTACCGCTTGGTGGAGCGGTAGTACCGCTGTCTCCTGCCCTGGAACTTCTGCCTGCGGTAGTAGGCGCGAATGTAATTTTTTACATCTGCCCTATTATGGTAGTACCGTGATTCACGTCCGGTACTACCGTGTCGGACTTTTTCGCAGTGTTTCCTTCTGCGGAGGTAGGCACGGAAGTGATTTTTTACTTTCGTGCATCTCCAGTGCCTGCCCCTGCCGACCATGCGGTACTACCGCATGGGCTCGCGGTAGTACCGCTCCGGCGGTTCTACCGCTTGTGGCCTAGCGCTAACGGCCAGGGTCAGTTACTCCCGTGCGAGCGGTAGTACCGCAAGAGGCAGCGGTAGTACTGCAAGCCCTCACGATAGTACCGTGGGTTTTGCGGTAGTACCGTGACGCGCGGGGCTGAGGGTGTGGATAACGGTTGGAACTTGTCCCCCACTATAAAAGGGAGGTCTTCTTCCTCAAGAAGCTCACCTCTTCCTTTCCCAAACTCCATTGTTGCTCAAAGCTCCATTTGAGCCCGATCTCTCTCCCTAGCCAATCAAATTTGTTGATTATCTAGGGATTGGTTGAGAAGGCCCCGATCTACACTTCCACCTAGAGAAATTTGATTCCCCCCACTAATGCCTTGCGGATCTTGTTACTCTTGGGTGTTTGAGCACCCTAGACGGTTGAGGTCACCTCGGAGCCACATTCCATTGTGGTGAAGCTTCATGGTGTCGTTGGGAAGCCTCAAATTCAGTTGTGGAGATTTCCCCAACCTTGTTTGTAAAGGTTCGGTCGCCGCCTTCAAGGGCACCAATAGTGGAATCACGACATCTCGCATTGTGTGAGGGCGTGAGGAGAATACGGTGGCCCTAGTGGCTTCTTGGGGAGCATTGTGCCTCCACACCGCTCCAACGAAGACGTACTTCCCCACAGGGAAGGAACTCCGGTAACACATCTTCGTCTCCACCGGCTCCACTTTTGGTTATCTCGCACCTTTACTTCTTGCAAGCTTTTATTGTGTTATATCCCTTGCTTGCTTGTGTACCTGTTGTGGTTAGCATCATATAGGTTATTCATCTAGTTGCACATCTAGCCAACTTATTTGATGCTAAGCCTAAATTGTTAAGGAAACATTAAAAAGTGTTAGTTACCTATTCACCCCCTCTAGTCAACCATATCGATCCTTTCAATTGGTATTAGATCCAGGTTTCTTTATTAAGGGTTTCACCGCCCGAAGAGTATGGCTGGCGAAGAGGTGCGTGTGGGAGAACTTCCCGAGGCCATGGGTGTGAACACGGTCTCATGCGAGGATTTGAACGAGGCCTTGTCCTTACTCAAATCCTCCATGGAGACCGAGGTTCAATCCATGTTTAAATATTTCCTTAATACTCTCAAAATGTCTAACGATGCGGTGCAAGTGGGCAAACCCACTAACTCGACATCGGATGTCAACTCCGGCAAGGAGGGGGCTAGTGCTGACAAAGATAATCATTCTCAAGGAGTTAATGGGTCGGGGAGCTTTGCCTCTGTTCCCCTTCCCGTGGTCTATGGAGGACCGGTGCACCCACCTCATATAGTTAATCTCGATCCTCCTCCTAAACTTGTTAATAATGATTTTGCTAACTAGGTTTTCAGTATCAAGTATCATTTAGATCACAGCTCAATTCATCTCATGAGAGTCATTGAAGAAGGATACTATCCTCATGATCCACGCAATCTTACTCCAAGAGAACAAGCACTACAGGAATCAGGTACTTTGCCGCCAGCCATCCCGGACGGCAAAGGCATGCATGCCGGACGACAAAGGCTTTGTCGTCCGCCAGCGGACGACGAACAGTCCGGCTGAATAAGCCATGGTAAAGGGCGCTTTGCCGTCTGCTGGCAGACGGCAAAGATCCTTAGGTCTTTGTCATCCGCCAACGGACGGCAAAGACCGTGGACATCACACGTGGCAGCTTACGGTTGTTAAGGGGTTAATGGCGTGCTTTGTCGTCCGCTGGTAGACGGCAAAGACCTAAGGTTCTTTGCCGTCTACCAGCGAACGGCAAAGCACCTGTTTCTTTGCCGGCCTAGGTGGTTTCTTTGCTGTCCGCTGTCAGACGACAAAGAACCTTAGGTCTTTGCCATCTGCCAGCGGACGACAAAGAAACCACCTAGGCCAGCCTAGTGCTACCCCAGGTTGCACATGTAGCTGCCACGTGGCAGCTTTATTGTCTGCTAGCTGACGGCAAAGACCTTTGTCGTTTGCGAGTAGATGGCAAAGTGGCTATATAGCCCCTGTTTTTTCTTAACTTCATTCAATTTGACAGATTTTCACACACATATATATACACATTTCAAAATAATTTCAACAAGCATACCAACAATAAGTTTCCAACAACATATCCAACATACAAGTTTCCAACAACATATCCAACATACAATGGTTTCCAACAACATATCCATACATACATATCCAAAAAAAGTTTCCAACAAGTTTCCATAAACAAAAAGGAAGCACAAGTAGAAGAGTACACTCCATCAATGCAAGCTTCCTCATCTATAGCAAATCTGCAAATTAGGAAAGATGAAAGTTAGAAGAAGAACAAGAAGACTAGCTAGAAGAAAAAGGAGAAAAAGAAGAAGAAGAAGAAGAAGAATTTATCTTCTCTTTCTTTTTCTCCTCTCCTCTTCTTTATCTTCTTCTTCTTCTAACTAAGGTAGGTAAAAATGCCATTTTTTAGCTAAGGTAGGTAAAAAATGCTAAGTGTGTAGGTCATTTTAGAGCTAAGATAGGTAAATAGGTCATTTTGGAGCTAACCTAGGTAGTTATGCCATTTTTAGCTAACTAAGGATATTTATTCATTTTGGAGGACAAAATGGTAAGTGTAGGTCATTTTAGAGCTATCCTAGTTAAAATCGGTCATTTTGGAGCTAGGTAAGGTTATTTTGTCATTTTGGAGGAAGATAAACTAATTATATGATAGTTTGGAGCTAAACCAAGGTTATTATAACATTTTTTACCTAAGTAAGCTAATTATGTCATAAATGAACTAGGTAAGCTAAGTATAGATTATTATTTAGCTATCCAAGGTAGTTATGGCATTTTTCAGCTAACTAAGCATATTAAGTCATTTAGGAGGGGAAAAATGCTAAGTATAGGTCATTTTATAGCTATCCTAGGTAAAGTATGTCAGTTCGGAGCTAAGTAAGGTTATTATGTCATTTTCGAGGAAAATAAGCTAAGTATAGGTCATTTTGGAGCTACACCAAGGTTATTATGCCATTTTTTACCTAAGTGAGCTAATTATGTCATAAATGAACTAGCTAAGCTAATTATAGATCATTATTGAGATATTCTAGGTAGTTATGCCATTTTGTACCTAAGTGAGCTAATTATGTCATAAATGAACTAGCTAAGCTAGCTATAGATCATTATTGAGCTATCCTAGGTAGTTATGCCATTTTCTAGATAACTAAACATATCAAGTCATTTTGGAGGAAAAAATGCTAAGTATAGGTCATTTTATAACTATGCTAGGTAGAATATATCATTTTGGAGGTAAGTAAGGCTCGAGTCTGGGACCCGAGTCTCCTGGGGCGAAGACTCTGGGACCAGAGTCTCCTGGGACGAAGGCCCGGTGACCCGTGGCTCGTCGACCCAAGGCTCGATGACCGGAGTCCGAGACGGGTCCAAGTCAGACGGGTCCACCTGAGATGGAGCACTCCTGTGGTCGGGAGAATCAGCTGGGGGTGGCGGCGAGGAAGGCGCAGCAGCCTTCCTACTTCTAGCACCTCTCTTGCAATTCATCCTTAAGCGGCTGCATGTACACATTCATATTTTTCCCCGGATATGTGGGCCCTGGAATTATCAAAGTCAGGAAAATGTTCTTTCTTTTCATAATCTCTCCGAGGGGAGATTGAGTGGAATGACAAATACAGGCCAACAACTGTATTGTGCTGCTGTCATACCATACACATTGAACCTATCTGTGCTAATGGCAACTCGAGGATGCCTTGGATCTGCCGCTTTATCCTTATGTAATGCATCAAAGTGCTTCCACACAAAAGTGTCTGAAGTGTGTCCCAACATCGGATTCCCATCTGCATCTAGTTCTGTTCTTTTGCCCAATTTATGCCACGTCATCTGTCTGGCCGTCTCTTCGACCATGAAAAGACGTTGAAGTCTTGGTATGTTGGCAGATACTGAAGAACATTAAAGGGGATTTTGGTCTCACTCTTCTCACCCATACCGTTGTCTACCAGAACATACCTGGAAGCATTGCAAATGGGGCAATAGTTCAAGCCCGCATACTCAAGCCTAAATAAGGCACATCCATTCTCACGAGCATCTATCTTCTCATAGGGCATCGTAAGCGCACGTAGGATTTTGTCCGACTGGTACAGGTTTGCTGGCAATACATGGCCTTTGGGTAGAAAGCATCCAAACATCATCATCATCGCGTCGTAGCATTCTCTGCCCATGTTGAACTGAGCCTTCAGAGCCATTACTTGCGCGATGGCATCCAGCTGACAAAGCTCAGTGTGCTGGTGGAGAGGACATTTTGAAGACTCCAACATTTCATAAAAGGCCTTTGCAGATTCCTCCATCTCATCGTTCGAATCCCGAGCATCATCAAAGTCTTGCACCATGTCTTCGATCCCGGTACAATGCTCGTCGGTGCGACGACGAACCACCTCAGCTCTGGCACGTTGGGCATACTCATCATGAAATGTCCAGACCGTATAATTAGGCGTAAAACCCCACTTCTGCAGGTGTTTGATCATTTCAAACTCTGACTTCTTCTTACAGTTGTCGCAATCGACACAAGGGCACCAGGTTGTTTTCTGTCCATTTGCAAATGCGACTCTCACAAACTCCTTGGTTTTTGCTATCCATTCACGGGTCATGTCTTTCTGACTAGTGTGACCGGTGTACATCCACCCACGATCACTCATCTTGCCTAGCTACTGGACACACAAAAAATATATACATAATTTAGCAAACCATATTCATCAGTTAATAGAGTTTGTTAGTTTTATTACGTCGATGCAACCTAGACGCTAGTAGGTAAAGATAGGTCCTAATCCCACCCGAGTATGTGTAGATTGGGTTCGTTTTCCCATGCTCCGCTCTGGATCCGACGCACAATTTTGGTAGCACCTCCCCGCTGTTCTCCTGATACACGTCTCGGCAATAAGCAGAGAGGATGTGTACCTAGAGAACAACAGGGAGGCACTGACGAAATTCTGCATCGGATCCGGAGCAGAGCATATGGGAAAACGAACCCAATCTACACATACTCGGGTTGTCCATGGATAACGTTGGACAATTCGAAAGAATCATGATTATAAATATGCTAATGAATGCATATTTATAGATGCAACCCTTTCGAACGGGAGACGCATAGCGGTCACGCATACTGATGATTGAAGACACCTATAGCTAGCAAGTTTCATCGGCACGAAGACCGGAACAGAGCAAAAAATTTAAGGGTGCCGAGGGAGAAGATGTCATTTGTGCTCACCAACGAATGCATCAGGGGAGCTCGTTAAATGCACGGGGAGGTCGTCGAACAACTACACATTGAAATTCACCTGATCAACACAAAATATGATATTTTTTATAACAAAATAGGAAAATATGTGACCTAGCTCATAATTTACAAAACTATGACCTCCTCGGCCTCACGAAGGCTGAAGAGCACCTTTTTGGTAAACAGGAGGCAGAACAGGTGTCGGGGTCGGGGGTCAGTGGAGTCGGGGGTCGGTGGCATCAGGGTCAATGGCGTCGGCAGTCAGGGGTTGGTGGTGTCGGGAGTCGGGGGACGGTGGCGTTGGTGGTCGGGGGTCGATGGCGTCGGTGGTCGATGGTGTCGGTGGTCGGGGGCGATGGCGTCGGTGGTCGAGGGTCGGGGGTCGAGGGTCGGGGGTCCGGGGCATCGGGGGTCGGTGGCGTTGGGGGTAAACCTAAAACTCCTCCTCCTTCATCATCATCTTCTTCTTCTTCCTATTTTTCTAATTATTCTTATTTTCTTCTTCTTTTTTCACAACTAAACCTAAAACTCCTCCTCCTCTTCTTCCTCTTCTTCCTCTTCTTCTTCTTCTTCTTCCTCATTTTCTAATTATTCTTATTTTCTTCTTCTTTTTTCAGAACTAAACCTAAACCTAAAACTAAACTAAACTAAACGTAAACCTAAAACTAAATCTGAACTAAGCATAAACCTAAAACTAAAAAAACAGAAAAAATAAGATGAGGAGGAGGAGCTCACCGCAGGGTAGGGGGTCTGGCAGTGGAGGAGGGGCGGTGGAGGAGGGGGAGGCCCGCTGCAGGGGAGGGGGCGGCGCCGCGGCCTTCCTCACGGCGGTGCTCAGGCGGCCACCACAGGGGAGGGGCGTCGTGGCCGGGGCGGCGGGGCGATGTTGTCAGGGCGGCGGGGGCGCGGTGGGGGTCGGGAGCAGGGCGGTGGCTCAGGGCGGCGAGGGGACAAGGGCGGCGGGGGCGCGACGGGGGCCGGATGCGGGGTGGCGGGGGCGCGATAGGGGCCGGGTGCGGGGCGGCAGGGGCGTGGTGGGGGTCGGGGGTGGGGCGGCGGGGGGTCAGCGGCGGGGGCGCGGTGAGGGTCAGGGGCTAGGCAGTGGTCGGTGGCGGCGGGCGTGCGGTTGGGTCAGGGGATCAGATGAGAGAGAGAAGAGAGAGATGCGTGGGGGTGTGCCGTTAGTAGCGGTTTGGTATTAACCTATTTGCCGTCAGCTAGCGGATGGCAAAGATTCTTTGCCGTTAGCTAGCGAACAACAAAGAGGTGGGGTGGTGGGCCGTTACAGTAGTGATGTCGACTAGACCCCACCCAGCTCTTTGCCGTCCACTAGCGGACGACAAAGAATCTATGTCGTTAGCTAGCAGATGACAAAGAGCTGGCTGATGGCAAAGCCGCCCTTTGTCGTCTGCTAGCTCTTTGCCGTCTGTTTTCTGCTAGCTGATGGCAAAGCCACTCTTTGCCGTCAGCTAGCAGACTGCAAAGATGTGGCAGACGGCAAATCTTCTGATTCGAGTAGTGAAGCGGATAAATAGCTAAATTCTTCCGCCTTGTTCATACTCCAAGCTGCTATTCCTCCTGAAGACCTACCTCACCTGCGTCCCTTCACTGTTGCTAAAGAGTGTTGGGAACACATCATCTCCATGTACAAGGGCAGCTCAAGAATTCAACGATCAAACTATGAAGTTGTTCTTGATCAGTCAGATGAGTTTGTGATGATAGAGGACGAGGAACCGCATGAGCTCTATAGAAGGGTGACCGCTCTTGCTGTTTCCCTCAAGGATCATGGCAGCAAGGATGTGGATGGTACTTGGATCAAGCGTAAGTTCCTGAAGGCCATCATGCCCTACAACAAGGCCATGTCTGCTGTCATCCGTCAAAGGCCGGACTTTCACACCTTATCCTCTGGTGATGTGTTGGATGAATTTTTTGCAATGAACATCCTGAACACAATAGCTGACAATGCTCTTGCTCGCGTTTAACGGTCAAAGAAGTCCTCTCCCAATCTTGCATTGAAGGCCAAGGTCTGTCAAGAGGAAGAAGAAGAAGAAGAGGGTTGCCCCGAGGACACCAAATATGCTTATCATGAGCACATGGCTCTTGCGTCCAGACAATTTTGGGGCAACAAGAGAAACACAAGGCCCAACTTCTCCAAGAACAACTCAAATGGGTCAAAGGGCAAGCAACATGTGAGAACATTCTACAATTGTGGTAATGCGAGTCACTTTGTGGTGTATTGCCCATATGAGAAGAGGGAATACAATGGTGGCAAGCTCATCCGCAAAGATAAGGCCAAGTCCTTCCCAAACAAAACCAACTTCATCAAGAAGGCCCCTCACAAGGTATTGGTGGCTCATGAAGAGTATGCCTTGGATGATGATGTCGATGACGAAGACACAAGCGGTGAAGGAATGGCAATGGCATCCGCGGAAATTGCTTCCTCTACCCCAGCAAAGGTGTCACTCTTCGACGCCCCCAATGAGAGCATCGTCGCGAGGTGCCTCATGGCTAAAGGTATCACTAAGGTAACCTCCAACGTCAAAACCTCAAACATTAAGACTTCTATTTCTTCCACTCCGTCAATAGATAGTGTGGATGAACATGAGGAGGGGAAAGAGGATAAAAATGAGTTTGACAATTTCATGCGTAAACTCAAGGGAGAGTCCAAGAAGCATTTTGTTGCTCTCTTGGAACAACTTGGTGAGGCCCATGACACCATTGAGTCTCAAGAAGAATTTCTTGAGGAATTGAGAGGTCATAGTCGTGATTATGCCGACGAGATAGCGGATCTATCTATTTCTCTTGAGGAAGAGCGAGGTCTTTGTATGACTCTTGAGGAGTCACAAGATAATGACCTTGCCAAATTACGTAAAGATTATGATCATGCTATTGTTCTTAACCGTGTTCTCAGGTCTGAGAAGGGTGCACTTGGGGTGGACCATGATCGACTCAAGGATGAGCCTGACACACTTGACAAGTCTCACAAGGCGTTGAAGTGTGCTCATGCCTCTCTTAAGGAGTCGCATGATCAACTCCAAGTGAAATTCACTAAGGAAATTGCCATGTGTCCTCCTTTTGTTCTAATTGATAATGCATCTGCTACTAACCCATGTTGTGAGCATGCACATCTTGTGGAGTAAAATGCTAAGCTAAAAGAGCAGCTTGAAAAGGGCTTGGTGATGTGTATCCAAGGTGAGAAGACTCTCAATGACCTTCTGAGTAATCAGAAGGAAGTTGTGGCAAAATAAGGGGTGGGGTTTGCACCAAAAAATAATGAGAATAAGAAGGTGAACACCAAGGAAGTTCCACCACTCAAGCAAACCTTTGTGAGAGCAGGAGAAGGTCCTCATGAGAAGAAGAAAGACAAAGTTATGTTGGGGAATGCCAAGAAGGGCAAGAACAAGATCACCCACCCCAACAAGACCGGCGACTTTAACCCCTCTTATGTTTCGTGTCGTGCTAGTGATGGGCATGTTTATGCCAAATATGTTGGTTCTTCTTATGAGTACATTGAATGGTGTATTTGGGTTCCTAAGACCCTTGTTGATAACATCAAAGGAACCATTAAAGAATGGGTACCTAAAACGAAACATTGATCTCTTGTAGGGGTTTGCTTCTGGAGGAACATCATGGTTGCTCGATAGTGGAACGACAAATCATATGACCGGAAGCAAGGACTTGGTGGTGGACGTTCATCCTGACACATCTATGGCCACCCAAGTCTCATTTGGTGATGATGCAATTTTGAAGGTATTGGGTCTTGGCAAGGTGATAGTCTCTCCGGAACTCTCCATAGAGAATGTTATGCTTGTTGAGACCGTCGCATACAATTTACTTTCTGTTCATCAACTTGCAACCATGGGTTTTAGTACCTTCTTTGGTATTGACTCTGTGACCCTTTTGTGGATCAAGACTCTTAAAGTAGCTTTTGTTGGGCATGTCGAGAACGGTCTCTATGTGGTGAACTTCTCGAAGCAACCCACTAAGACCGCGACTTGATTAATGGCTAAAGTTGATGTGGGATGGCTCTAGCATTGCCGGCTAGCCCATGTCAATATGAGATCTTTGCAAAGTGTCCTCAAAGGGGATCACATTCTTGGACTAACAAACATGAGTTTTGCCAAAGATCGTGCTTGCGGTGCTTGTATTGAAGGAAAGCTACATGAAAAGGCTCATCGTCCAACCACTACAATCTACTCAAAGAGGACCTTAGAGCTCCTTCACATGGATCTCTTCGGGCCTCCATCTTTTGACAGTCTTGGTGGAAGAAAATATTGCTTGGTGATTGTGGATGATTACTCGAGATACACTTGGGGTATATTTCTTCAAGAAGAAGAGTGAGACCCAACAGACCATCATTGACTTTGCAAATGAAGTCCAACATCAACATGATGCAAAGAGTTTGATGATTAGAAGTGACAACGGCACTGAGTTCAAGAATTACACCCTAAATGAGTTTCTCAGTGATGAAGGGATAAAGCAGCAATATTCCACACCTTACACCCCTCAACAAAACGGTGTTGTAGAGAGGAAGAACCGGACATTTATTGATATGGCGAGAACCATGATGGCAGAGTTTAAATCTCCGTACAACTTTTGGGCCAAAGCCATCAACACAGTGCGTCATGCATCAAATCGGCTCTATCTCCGCAAAGGCTTGAACAAGACTCCTTATGAGATTCTTACCGGGAACAAGCCCAACCTCAAATACTTCCGGGTGTTTGGTTGTAAGTGTTTCATTCTCAAGAAAGGTGCTCATTTGTCTAAATTTGAATCTAGAGCCCATGAGGGCATATTTGTTGGTTATGCTGCAAACTCTCATGCTTGTCATGTCCTCAACAAGTCCACGTGACTCATTGAGGAGACGAGTAACATAGAGTTTGATGAAAATAATGGCTCCCAAGTGGAGCAAAGTGGTCTTTGTGATGTAGGTGATGAACTTCCTCCCCAAGCCATAAGAAGAATGGGTGTGGGATACTTCCTACTCGTTGAGGAACCCCTTGTGGCCGAAGGAGAAGGACAATGTTCCACTCAAGTGGAACCATCACCGACGAAAGACCCACACGCTTCCGATGAACAAACTGAAGGTCCTCTACCACATGGACAAGATCAAGCACAAGATCAATCTACTGATGATGGTGTCTCACCAAGTGATGCCCAAGATCAAGTTCCTGTCTCCGAGCAATCTCAAGATCAAGAGCAAGATCATGAAGACACTCAAGATCATCAAGACTATGACTCACAGAATGTTGTCTCTCAACCTTCCATGGAAGAAATCTTAGAGAGACAAGCTGCCAAGAATGCCGCCAAGCTCAAAGTTAGACAACATCTGTTGGAGAACGACCACGGCGAATTGCAAAAAGGGGTAACCACTCGTAAACAATTAACAAACTTTTGTGAACATCACGCGTTTGTTTCTTGCATTGAGCCCCTTAAGGTTCAATATGCACTCGAGGATATGGAGTGGGTTGAAGCTATGCACGATGAACTCAACAACTTCGAGCGCAACCAAGTGTGGCGATTGGTGCCAAGACCTAAGGAGAATCACAATGTCATTGGAACGAAATGGATCTTCAAAAACAAGCAAGATGCGAACGGTATTGTCATTCGCAACAAGGCAATATTGGTGGCACAAGGATACTCCCAAGTCGAGGGTATCGATTACGGTGAAAATTTTGCTCTTGTTGCTCGCCTTGAATCTATTCACATGTTGCTTGCATATGCCTCTCATCATAACTTTAAATTATATCAAATGGATGTCAAGAGTGCTTTTCTTAATGGCCCTCTTAAGGAGTTGGTATATGTCAAGAAACCCCCGGGGTTCAAGGAACCCAAGTTCCCCAATCATGTATACGTTCTCGATAAGGCTCTCTATGGCCTTAAACAAGCCCCACGCGCGTGGTATGAGCACCTTACCGAGATGTTGCAAGACCATGGGTTTGAAATTGGGAAAATCGACCCCACTATTTATACAAAGAGGGTCAATGGGAACTTGTTATGTTGCCAACTATATGTTGATGATATTATTTTTGGTTCTCCTAACAAAGTTTTCAATGAAGAGTTTGCCACTTTGATGACAAACAAGTTTGAGATGTCCATGATGGGAGAGTTGAAGTTCTTCCTTGGTTTCGAAGTCAAGCAACGAAGTCAAGGCACCTTCATCAATCAAGCCAAATACACTCAAGACATGCTCAAGAGGTTCAAGATGGATGAGCTCAATCCTCCCAAGGCCAACACTCCCATGCCACTCAAATGCCATCTTGACAGCGATCCCAATGGTAAAGCGGTGGATCAAAAGGTATATCGCTCCATGATTGGATGCTTGCTTTACCTTTGTGCATCTAGACCGGATATCATGTTAAGTGTGGGTATTTGTGCACGATTTCAATCCGCACCTAAGGAGAGTCACCATGTGGCTGTCAAGCGAATCTTTCGAGATTTGGCTCATACCCCAAACTTTGGCTTATGGTATCCCAATGGGGCTTCGTTTGATCTCGTTGGATATATTGACTCGGATTGGGCAGGAGACCGTGTGGATAGAAAGTCCACTTCCGGAGGCTGCCAATTTCTTGGTCGGTCTTGTTGGGAATATGCCCTAGAGGCAATAATAAAATGGTTATTATTGTATTTCCTTGTTCATGATAATTGTCTATTGTTCATGCTATAATTGTGTTATCCAGAAACCGTAATACATGTGTGAATACATAGACCACAACATGTCCCTAGTGAGCCTCTAGTTGACTAGCTCGTTGATCAATAGATGGTCACGATTTCATGACCATGGACATTGGATGTCGTTGATAACGGGATCACATCATTAGGAGAATGATGTGATGGACAAGACCCAATCCTAAGTGTAGCACAAGATCGTGTAGTTCGTTTGCTAAAGCTTTTCAATGTCAAGTATCGTTTCCTTAGACCATGAGATTGTGCAACTCCCGGATACCGTAGGAATGCTTTGGGTGTGCCAAACGTCACAACATAACTGGGTGGCTATAAAGGTGCACTACGGGTATCTCCAAAAGTGTCTGTTGGGTTGGCACGAATCGAGACTGGGATTTGTCACTCCGTGTGACGGAGAGGTATCTCTGGGCCCACTCGGTAAGACGTCATCATAATGAGCTCAATGTGACTAAGGAGTTAGCCACGGGATGATGTATTACGGAACGAGTAAAGAGACTTGCCGGTAACTAGATTGAACAAGGTATAGAGATAACGACGATCGAATCTCGGGCAAGTATCATACCGATAGACAAAGGGAATTGTATACGAGATTGGTTGAATCCCCGACATCATGGTTCATCCGATGAGATCATCGTGAAGCATGTGGGAGCCAACATGGGTATCCAGATCCCGCTGTTGGTTATTGGCCGGAGAAGTGTCTCGGTCATGTCCACGTGTCTCCCGAACCCGTAGGGTCTACACACTTAAGGTTCGATGACGCTAGGGTTATAGGGAAATGGTATATGTGATTACCAAAAGTTGTTTGGAGTCCCGTATGAGATCCCGGATGTCACGAGGAGCTCGGAAATGGTCCGGAGGTAAAGATTGATATATAGGAAGTCTAGTTTTGGTCACCGAAAAGTTTTCGGGCTCATCGGTATTGTACTGGGAGTGCCGGGAGGGTGCCGGAGGACGCCCGGGAGGGGTGTGATGACCATAGGACTTTGTGGGACCTTAGAGGAGGTTTGCCAGCGCTTATTGGTCTGGACAAGACCTTCTAGAAAGGCCCATGTGGCTGGAGGAGTAGAGATAAGGGCAAAGGAGTTTGAAAAGGAGGAGATCCACCTCCCTTGTGGGAGGTGGACTCTCCCTTTGATTCGGCTGAAGCTCTCCTCCTTGGAGGAGAGTCCAAGCCAGACCTCCCTCTCCCTCCTCCTATATATACTTGAGGTTTTGGCCTTTTGAGAACAGATCTGAACTCTCTCTCTCTCTCACGGCAAAGCCCTACCTCTCTTCTTCCTTCTCCATAGCGCTTAGGCGAAGCCCTGCCGGAATACCTTGCTACTCCACCACCACCACGCCGTCGTGCTGCTGTTGGAGCCCTTCCCTAACCTCTCCTTCCTCCTTGCTAGACCAAGGCGTAGGAGACGTCACCGTGCTGCACGTGTGTTGAACGCGGAGGCGCCGTTGTTTGGCGCTTAGATCGGAATCCACCGCGATCTGAATCACTGTGAGTACGACTCCATCAACCGCGTTCTTGTAACGCTTCCGCTTAGTGATCTTCAAAGGTATGAAGATGCAATCTCTCCTCACTCGTTGTTGGTTTCTCCATGGATAGATCTTGGTGATCGTAGGAAATTTTTTGATTTACTACTACGTCTCCCAACAGTGGCATCATGAGCTAGGTCTATTCGTAGAATCTATGCACGAGTAGAACACAAAGCAGTTGTGGGCGTCGATTTTGTTAATTTGCTTACCACTACTAGTCTTATCTTGATTCAGCGGTATTGTAGGATGAAGCAGCCCGGACCGACTTTACACGTACGCTTACGTGAGACTGGTTCCACCGCCTGACATGCACTTGTTGCGTAAGGTGGCTAGGGTGTCTGTCTCTCCCACCTTAGTCAGATTGGATTCGATGAAAAGGGTCCTTATGAAGGGTAAATAGCAATTGGCATATCACGTTGTGGTTTTGACGTAGGTAAGAAACGTTCTTGCTAGTAACCTATAGCAGCCACGTAAAAACTTGCAACTACAAATTAGAGGACGTCTAACTTGTTTTTGCAGCATATGCCTTGTGATGTGATATGGCCAAAGGATGTGATGTGATGCATTGTGATGTATGAGATTGATCATGTTCTTGTAATAGGATTCACAACTTGCATGTCGATGAGTACGTATGAGAACCGGCAGGAGCCATAGGAGTTGTCTTATTTTATTGTATGACCTGCGTGTCAATCATAAACGCCATGTAATTACTTTACTTTATTGCTAAACGTTATCCATAGTAGTAGAAGTAATAGTTGGCGAGACAACTTCATGAAGACACAGTGATGGAGATCATGATGATGGAGATCATGATGATGGAGATCATGGTGTCGTGTCGGTGACAGTGATGATCATGGTGCCCCGAAGATGGAGATCAAAGGAGAAAGATGATAATGGCCATATCATGTCACTATATTGATTGCATGTGATGTTTATCATGTTTACATCTTATTTGCCTAGAACGACGGTAGTAAATAAGATGATCTCTCACTAAAATTTCAAGAAAAGTGTTCACCCTAACTGTGCACCGTTGCTAAGGATCGTTGTTCTGAAGCACCACGTGATGATCGGGTGTGATAGGTTCTAACGTTCGCATACAACGGGTGTAAGCCAGATTTACACACGCGAAACACTTAGGTTGACTTGACGAGCCTAGCATGTACAGACATGGCCTCGGAACACGGAAGACCGAAAGGTCGAACATGAGTCGTATGGAAGATATGATCAACATGGAGATGTTCACCATGGATGACTAGTCCATCTCACGTGATGATCGGACACGGGCTAGTTGACATGGATCATGTGTCACTTGGATGACTAGAGAGATGTCTATCTAAGTGGGAGTTCATTAAATAATTTGATTATGTGAACTTAATTATCATGAACTTAGTCTAAAATTATCTTTACAATCTATATTGTAGATCCAATGGCCAAGGCGAATGTCACCCTCAATTTCAACGCGTTCCTAGAGAAAACCAAGCTGAAAGATGATGGAAGCAACTATGCGGACGGGGTGCATGGCTTGAGGATCATCCTCATAGCTTCCAAGAAATTGTATGTCCTTGATGCACCACTAGGTGACCCACCCCTTCTCCCAGCAGAGCAAGACGTTGTGAACACTTGGCATTCTCGCTGCGATGATTACTCCATTGTTCAGTGCGGCATGCTTTACAATTTAGAACCGGGACTCCAAAAGCATTTTGAGCAACACGGAGCATATGAGATGTTCCAGGAGCTGAAACTGGTTTTCCAAGCTCATGCCCGGGTCGAGAGATATGACGTCTCCGACAAGTTCTTCAGCTGTAAGATGGAGGAGAATAGTTCTGTCAGTGAGCACATCCTCAAGATGTTTGGGCTACACAACCGCTTGACTCAACTGGGAGTTAATCTCCCGGATGACTCGGTCATTGACAGAATCCTCCAGTTGCTTCCACCTAGCTACAAGAGCTTTGTGATGAACTACAACATGCAAGGGATGGAGAAGTCCATTCCTGAGTTGTACTCGATGCTGAAATCAGTAGAGGTCGAGATCAGAAAGGAGCATCAAGTGTTGATAGTAAATAAGACCACTAGTTTCAAGAAAGGCAAGGGTAAGAAGAACTTCAAGAAGGACGGCAAAGCTATTGCCGCGCCCGGTAAGCAAGTTGCCGGGAAGAAGAAGAACAAGCATGGACCCAAGCCTGAGACTGAGTGCTTTTACTACAAGGGTACCGGTCACTAGAAGCGGAACTGCCCCAAGTACTTAGCGGATAAGAAGGACAACAACATTAAAGGTATATGTGATATACTTGTTATTGATGTGTACCTAACCAGCGCTCGTAGTAGCTCCTGGGTATTTGATACCGGTGCAGTTGCTCGCATTTGTAACTCCAAGCAAGAGCTGCGGAATAAGCGGAGGCTGGCAAAGGACGAGGTGACGATGCGCGTCGGGAATGGTTCCAAGGTCGATGTGATCGCCGTCGGCACGCTACCTCTACATCTACCTTCGGGATTAGTGTTAAACCTTAATAATTGTTATTTAGTACCAGCTTTGAGCATGAACATTGTATCTGGATCTCGCTTGATGTGAGATGGCTACTCATTTAAATCTGAGAATAATGGTTGTTCTATTTATATGAGAGAAATGTTTTATGGTCATGCCCCACTGGTCAATGGTTTATTTTTGATGAATCTCGAATGTGATGTTACACATGTCCATAGTGTGAGTACCAAAAAGTGTAAGGTTGATAACGATAGTCCCACTTACATGTGGCACTGCCGCCTTGGTCATATTGGTGTCAAACATATGAAGAAGCTCCATACTGATGGACTTTTGGAGTCTCTTGATTTCGAATCATTTGACACGTGCGAACCATGCCTCATGGGCAAGATGACTAAGATTCCGTTCTCCGGAACAATGGAGCGAGCAACTGACTTGTTGGAAATAATACATACCGATGTATGCGGTCCAATGAGTGTCGAGGCTCGTGGTGGCTACCGTTATGTTCTCACCCTCACTGATGACTTGAGTAGATATGGGTATGTCTACTTAATGAAACATAAGTCTGAAACTTTTGAAAAGTTCAAGGAATTTCAGAGTGAGGTAGAGAATCAACGTGACAGGAAAATAAAGTGCCTACGATCTGATCGTGGCGGAGAATATTTAAGTCACAAGTTTGGCACGCACCTAAGGAAATGTGGAATTGTTTCACAACTCATGCCGCCTGGCACACCTCAGCGAAATGGTGTGTCTGAACGTCGTAATCGCACTCTATTAGATATGGTACGATCTATGATGTCTCTTACCGACTTACCGCTATCATTTTGGGGATATGCATTAGAGATTGCCGCATTCACTTTAAATAGGGCACCGTCAGAATCCGTTGAGACGACACCGTATGAATTATGGTTTGGAAAGAAACCTAAGCTGTCATTTCTAAAAGTTTGGGGATGCGATGCTTATGTGAAGAAACTTCAACCTGAGAGCTCGAACCCAAAGCGGAAAAGTGCATCTTCATAGGATATCCCAAAGAGACTATTGGGTATACCTTCTACCTACGATTCGAGGGCAAAGTCTTTGTTGCCAAAAATGGATCCTTTCTCGAGAAAGAGTTTCTCTCGAAAGAAGTAAGTGGGAGGAAAATAGAACTTGATGAGGTAATTGTACCTCCACTCGAACCGAAGAGTAGCGCAACACAAGAAGTTGTTTCTGTGAAGCCTACCCCGGCTGGAGAGGAAGTTAATGATGATGATCATGAAACTTCAGATCAAGTTACTATTGAACGTCGAAGGTCCACTAGGACACGTTCCACACCAGAGTGGTACGACAACCCTGTCCTAGAGATCATGTTGTTAGACAACGGTGAACCTTCGAACTATGAAGAAGCGATGGCGGGCCCGGATTCCAACAAATGGCTTGAAGCCATGAAATCCGAGATAGGATCCATGTATGAGAACAAAGTATGGACTTTGGTGGACTTGCCTGATGATAAGGGAGCCATTGAAAATAAATGGATCTTTAAGAAGAAGACTGACGCAGATGGTAATGTGACCGTCTATAAGGCTCGGCTTGTCGCTAAGGGTTATCAACAAGTTCAAGGAGTTGACTACGATGATACTTTCTCACCCGTAGCGATGTTGAAGTCTGTCTGAATCATGTTAGCAATTGCCGCATTTTATGATTATGAGATCTGGCAAATGGACGTCAAAACGGCATTCCTTAATGGCTTCCTCAAGGAAGAACTATATATGATGCAACCGGAAGGTTTTGTCGATCCTAAAGATGCTAACAAGGTATGCAAGCTCCAGCGCTCCATCTATGGGCTGGTGCAAGCATCTCGGAGTTGGAACATTTGCTTTAATGAAGTTATTAAAGCGTTTGGGTTTGTACAGGTTTATGGAGAACCCTGTATTTACAAGAAAGTGAGTGGGAGCTCTGTAGCATTTCTCGTATTATATATGGATGACATACTGATATTGGGAAATGATATAGAACTCTTGGAAAGTGTAAAGGCCTACTTGAATAAGTGTTTTTCAATGAAGGACCTTGGAGAAGCTGCTTACATATTAGGTATTAAGATCTATAGAGATAGATCGAGACGCCTCATAGGTCTTTCACAAAGCACATACCTTGATAAGACATTGAAGAAGTTCAATATGGATCAGTCCAAGAAGGGGTTCTTGCCTGTGTTACAAGGTGTGAAATTGAGTATGACTCAATGCTCGACCACAGCAAAGGATAGAGAAGAGATGAGTGTCATCCCCTATGCTTCAACCATAGGCTCTATTATGTATGCCATGCTGTGTACCATACCTGATGTGAACCTTGCCATAAGTTTGGTAGGGAGGTACCAAAGTGATCCCGGAGCGGAACACTGGACAGCGGTCAAGAATATCCTGAAGTACCTGAAAAGGACAAAGGACATGTTTCTCGTATATGGAGGTGCCGAAGAGCTCGTCGTAAAGGGTTACGTCGATGCTAGCTTCGACACAGATCCGGACGACTCCAAGTCGCAAACCGGATACGTGTATATTTTGAACAGAGGGGCAATCAGCTGGTGCAACAGCAAGCAAAGCGTCGTGGCGGCATCTACATGTGAAGCGGAGTACATATCTGCTTCGGAAGCAGCAAAGGAAGGAGTCTGGATGAAGGAGTTCATCACCGACCTAGGAGTAATTCCAAGTGCGTCGGGCCCGATGACTCTATTTTGTGACAACACTGGAGCTATTGCCCTTGCGAAGGAGCCCAGGTTTCACAAGAAGACAAGATACATCAAGCGCCGCTTTAAGTCCATCCATGATTACATTCAGGAGGGAGATATAGATATTTGTAAAGTGCATATGGATCTGAATGTCGTAGATCCGTTGACTAAACCTCCCTCATGAGCAAAACATGATCAACACCAGAATGCTATGGGTGTATGATTCATCACAATGTAACTAGATTATTGACTCTAGTGCAAGTGGGAGACTGTTGGAAATATGCCCTAGAGGCAATAATAAAATGGTTATTATTGTATTTCCTTGTTCATGATAATTGTCTATTGTTCATGCTATAGTTGTGTTAACGAGAAACCGTAATACATGTGTGAATACATAGACCACAACATGTCCCTAGTGAGCCTCTAGTTGACTAGCTCGTTGATCAATAGATGGTCACGGTTTCATGACCATGGACATTGGATGTCGTTGATAATGGGATCACATCATTAGGAGAATGATGTGATGGACAAGACCCAATCCTAAGCGTAGCACAAGATCATGTAGTTTGTTGGCTAAAGCTTTTCAGTGTCAAGTATTGTTTCCTTAGACCATGAGATTGTGCAACTCCCGGATACCGTAGGAATGCTTTGGGTGTGCCAAACGTCACAACGTAACTGGGTGGCTATAAAGGTGCACTACGTGTATCTCCGAAAGTGTGTGTTGGGTTGGCACGAATCGAGACTGGGATTTGTCACTCCGTGTGACGGAGAGGTATCTCTGGGCCCACTCGGTAAGACATCATCATAATGAGCTCAATGTGACTAAGGAGTTAGCCACTGGATGA
This sequence comes from Hordeum marinum, assembly GCA_022496015.1. NCBI lineage: Eukaryota > Viridiplantae > Streptophyta > Magnoliopsida > Poales > Poaceae > Hordeum > Hordeum marinum. The sequence goes on along the minus strand of CM039672.1, from coordinate 405,617,821 downwards.
TGTATTACGGAACGAGTAAAGAGACTTGCCGGTAACTAGATTGAACAAGGCATAGAGATACCGACGATCGAATCTCGGGCAAGTATCATACCGATAGACAAAGGGAATTGTATACGGGATTGATTGAATCCCCGACATCGTGGTTCATCCGATGAGATCATCATGAAGCATGTGGGAGCCAACATGGGTATCCAGATCCCGCTGTTGGTTATTGGCCGGAGAAGTGTCTCGGTCATGTCCACGTGTCTCCCGAACCCGTAGGGTCTACACACTTAAGGTTCGATGACGCTAGGGTTATAGGGAAATGGTATATGTGATTACCAAAAGTTGTTCGGAGTCCCGTATGAGATCCCGGATGTCACGAGGAGCTCGGAAATGGTCCGGAGGTAAAGATTGATATATAGGAAGTCTAGTTTTGGTCACCGAAAAGTTTTCGGGCTCATCGGTATTGTACTGGGAGTGCCGGGAGGGTGCCGGAGGACGCCCGGGAGGGGTGTGATGACCATAGGACTTTGTGGGACCTTAGAGGAGGTTTGCCAGCGCTTATTGGTCTGGACAAGACCTTCTAGAAAGGCCCATGTGGCTGGAGGAGTAGAGATAAGGGCAAAGGAGTTTGAAAAGGAGGAGATCCACCTCCCTTGTGGGAGATGGACTCTCCCTTTGATTCGGCCGAAGCTCTCCTCCTTGGAGGAGAGTCCAAGCCAGCCCTCCCTCTCCCTCCTCCTATATATACTTGAGGTTTTGGCCTTCTGAGAACAGATCTGAACTCTCTCTCTCTCACGGCAAAGCCCTACCTCTCTTCTTCCTCCTCCGCAGCGCTTAGGCGAAGCCCTGCCAGAATACCTTGCTACTCCACCACCACCATGCTGGCGTGCTGCTGTTGGAGCCCTTCCCTAACCTCTCCTTCCTCCTTGCTGGATCAAGGCGTAGGAGACATCACCGGGCTGCACGTGTGTTGAACGCGGAGGCACCATTGTTCGGCGCTTAGATCGGAATCCACCGCGATCTGAATCGCTGCGAGTACGACTCCATCAACCGCGTTCTCGTAACGCTTCCGCTTAGCAATCTTGAAAGGTATGAAGATGCAATCTCTCCCCACTCGTTGCTGGTTTCTCCATGGATAGATCTTGGTGATCGTAGGAATTTTTTTGATTTACTACTACGTCTCCTAACAGGTCTTTAGTAAGTTGGTCTTCAAAGAAACAAAATTGTGTTTCTCTCTCGTCCACCAAGCCCAAGTATGTAGCTGCTGCCAGTTGTTGTGCTCAGATTCTCTGGATGAGGCAAACTTTAAAGGATTATGGTGTCAATTGTGACAAAGTGCCTCTTTACTGTGATGATGAAAGTGCCATTATGATCTCCAGCAACCTAGTTCAACATTGCAAGACAAAGCATATTGATATTCGTCATCACTTCCTTCGAGAACACGTCAAGCGTGGAGACATCAATCTTATTCATTTGAGCACTAACGAACAACTTGCAGATATTTTTATGAAGCCATTAGATGAAGCAAGATTTCACGAGTTAAGGCATGAGCTAAATATCATTAATTCGAGCAATGTGGATTGACTTAGCGCACACCTCCCCACACTCATCGTTATGTCTTGTCTAGGTGTGGGCATGGATTTAGGGGGAGTCTAGTTCTCTCAATGAACTATCCCTCCTCCTATTATGCATAAACTAATCAAAGTCTTTCACACTTGCCATTTTTGATGGTTACTGTGCTTCAAAAGACGAGTCTTGGTCATGGGCCCAAGGATAGTTCTTCGTGGTGCCATACCATCTGACTCAAACATAGGTGGCTCTAGGGCCACCGCCCTCTCTTCATGTGAAGTAGAGGCTCCATGTTTGGTCCTATTTTATTTTTTCTACTCCGGTGGACCATGCTTGTGTTTTTGTCTTGCATCGTAGTTTTCTCTTGTCTCCAGTTTGTGTGCGGAAAACTCTCTTTCTCCTCTTCTCTTTTCTTCGATCATTTGCACTGAGTGGGCAACACGGTACTACCATGGAGACCCACAGTACTACCGCTTGGAGTGGTACTACCGCTTACCGCGCGGAAGTAAAAAATTACTTCCGCCCGTCAAGCGGTGCTACCGCGATGACCGCGGTACTATCGTGACATCAAGTGGGCGTGGGGGTTAAGAGCCGGTAGGGGCGTTTCCAATCTCCCCCATACCTCATTTTTTCTCTTCCCCTCGCGTCTCTCTCTCTCTATCTCCTCCCCTCAACCTGCGTCGGAGCACCTCGCCGGATCTCCGTCTCCGGCCATCCTCCTCCTATATATTTCCTCCGGTGGGATCGTTCCCCACCTCGTCCTGTTGCAATGGACCCCGATATTTCCCCGAACTATTCTCGTTTTGCTTCTCTATTTTTGAATCTAGGTTTTGGGGAAATATGAGATGGTCTAGTTTTGTTTGATCCAATCTGTGCATGAGGAGATGGTTTGAGGGTGTTTTTGCAGTAGAAGTGTGTATTGATAGGATAAAACGGGACAATTTTCGATCTACGGTAGTACCAATGTGATCTGTCGATCTGTGTTCATGCGAAATCCGCCTCGTGTGGTACTACCGCTCGTCGGGCGGAAGTAAAATTTTACTTCCACTAGCGCCGCGGTACTACCGCGTTATGGGCGGTAGTAATTTTTTACTTCCGCTTACTAGGCGGTAGTAAAATTTTACTTCTGCTCCAGCCACGGTACTACCGCTCTAAGCAGTAATAGCGCGTCTGGATCGATAGTAACTTCTACATGCACTGCTGGTACTACCGCTCGATCCAAAACTACCTTGTTTTGTCCTGTCTATTCTCCCTTCTACATGGTATTCGTGTCTGCCTTCGTCCTTGCCTTACTTTTTCCATTTGTCCATTATGTTTGCATTGTGTGACATAGGTGGTGGCTCTGGTTCCGGCTCTGCTCCACGACATTCCAATCCCTCTCGTGACACAAGCTCCAAGCGTCTCCGCAATCTAAGGGATCCAATGACCCACCCCGCCATTTCAAGAGGACCGCATCCAAGCTCAAGCCACCAGTTGACAACTATGAGCAAATGCCCCAAGTTGAGTTTCTGGCTCGACGGTTGATCGATCCCTATGTCAAACCAAGGGAAGTTTCTATGGCCAATGAGTTGTTCTGGACCAAGCAACAGTTTCTCATCCACGTTGATGTGATCAAGGGCAAGAAGAATCTCTATGTTCCTGTCCAATACATTGATATGGATCATATGAGGAAGCATCCGACATACTTCGGTGAGGCTCTGGATTTGGTGAGGCAGTTTGCTATCAGGGACATCATCTCGTTCCACCTTGACTTTGATCCCAAGATAGTTGGTCAGTTCTTTGCCTCTGTCCACTTCCACTCTGATGAGCAGCGGACCATGACTTGGATGACCAATGGTTAGTGCATGTCTGCCACCTGGAAGGACTTCATGGATCTACGGCATGTTCCTGATTCTAGAATTGATGTGCAACTTGGGCTGCGCCCTCACGGCTACCCTCAGCTAGCACGTAAGGAGCAACTCATGCCATTCTATACTATGAAGACTTTACGATCTGGTGAGCGTGTTTCTGTGCTCAACCCTGTTTCTGTGCTCAACCCCTTTCTTGATGTCATGCACCGGATCTTCCGGAACACTCTATTTCCTCGCATGGTCGACAAGGACAAGGTGCACTCATATCTGGTGGATATGTTGGTTCTTTGTGAGAAAGGTAGAGCTGAAGAACTTGACCCCCTTGATGTGTCTCACATTATGTGGACTGAGCTTCGCACTGCTGTGTTTCATCGTAAGGTCCCCATTTATGTGCCCTACTTGTTCTACCTGATTCGTGCTACTTGGGACAAGACCCTTCCGGGTGAGGACTTTTAGGAGCACTTGTTTCTTCATGATCCCATTCGTTTGCGTATGAAGGACAAGTGGGCTAACACCGCCACTAAGCCAACTTCTGCTCGTATGGAGGTTGATGAGGATGAGATCAAAGAGGAGGAAGATGACAGTTCTGGGTCCTATGTGCCATCGTCTTCTGAGCCATCTTGGGCCAAGAAGCTCTCTCACAAGATGAGGACCTTGTTCTGCATGCAGGCCAAGGGTCAGTATCAGGCTCATGTTGCTCAGAAGGAGAGTCGCTAGCGTGACAAGCGTATTCTGAGGAAGCTTGGAGAGACCATCTCGAGTGGGTCTGAGAAGGACATCACTCCTGAGGCCACTTGGATGGCGAAGCAGCAGTTCCAGTGGGCTGATTCAGATGCGGAGTCCATCCTAGACGCTTTAGAGGAGGAGCGAGATGACTGATCTTTCTGCATGGGAGCTACCACCTATGTGTTAGGTGTCCTCTCTGCCTTTTTGGCGTCTCGATGCCAAAAGGGGAGAGAGAGTAGGATTTGTGAGTATTTGCATTTTGTCGTCTCTTTTCTTTTGTTGAACTTTGGTTTATGTCGTTTGTGCGTGTGACCTGGAGACTTCCTCTATCATATGGTGTGAGACATATGCTATCAGTCCTGCCTTATTATTGTCTAGTATGTTTCGTAGCTTGTGAGTGTGTCTCTTACGTACCCTTATCTTCATGCTCACATGCAATGCCTAGTTTCCATACTTAGTTTTGTTCATTCTGTTGCAAGAATTGCATTGCTTATAAAATATAGGGGGAGTGTTGATCCTAGCGTGTGTGCCTTGCAGTCCAAAGCATATCTAGAGTATGCACACATCTAGGGGGAGCTCACCTATATTTTGTAGGTCTTGGGTTTGCATATGCTCATTTTATATCCTTATGTGCAAATCCCGTATTATCATCAATCCACCAAAAAGGGGGAGATTGTAAGGGCATATTTCTCCTTAAGTGGTTTTGGTGATTGATGACAATGCCTTTGCGGACTAATCGTGTGCATTGAGCATTTCAGATATCTTAGGTCTAGGCACAAGACGATCCAGTGCCCCTCGGAACCTCTCAAAGACGGTTGTTCTCTAAGTTTCCTTTCTATGGATTTGAGTCATAGGAAAGCCGTACTATTAAGAGGGGGTCCACTTCGGAAAGGTCTGGGTGGAATCAACACGTACACATCTATTCCTTTGCATCACCTTTCCCTCTCTTCAATGGAGCCCCAACTCGTTTTCCTTCACTGTGCAAAGTGAAAGCCTGCTGGGTGTGTGAGTTCAGTGGTCAGCGGTAGTACCGCTCAATGGGGCGGTAGTACCGTAGGTGCCAGCGGTAGTACCGCTTGGTGGAGCGGTAGTACCGCTGTCTCCTGCCCTGGAACTTCCGCCTACGGTAGTAGGCGCGGATGTAATTTTTTACATCCGCCCTATTATGGTAGTACCGTGATTCACGTCCGGTACTATCGTGCCGGACTTTTTCATAGTGTTTCCTTTTGCGGAGGTAGGCACGGAAGTAATTTTTTACTTTCATGCATCTCCAGTGCCTACCCCTGCCGACCATGCGGTAGTACCGCATGGGCTCGCAGTAGTACGGCTCCAGCGGTTCTACTGCTTGTGGCCTAGCGCTAACGGCCAGGGCCAGTTACTCCTGTGCGAGCGGTAGTACCGCAAGAGGCAGCGGTAATACCACAAGCCCTCACGATAGTACCATGGGTTTTGCGGTAGTACCACGACGCGTGGGGCTGAGGGTGTGGATAACGGTTGGAACTTGTCCCCCACTATAAAAGTGAGGTCTTCTTCCTCAAGAAGCTCACCTCTTCCTTTCCCAAACTCCATTGTTGCTCAAAGCTTCATTTTAGCCCGATCTCTCTCCCTAGCCAATCAAACTTGTTGATTATCTAGGGATTGGTTGAGAAGGCCCCGATCTACACTTCCACCAAGAGAAATTTGATTCCCCCCACTAATCCCTTGCGGATCTTGTTACTCTTGGGTGTTTGAGCACCCTAGACGGTTGAGGTCACCTCGGAGCCACATTCCATTGTGGTGAAGCTTCGTGGTGTCGTTGGGAGCCTCCAATTCAGTTGTGGAGATTGCCCAACCTTGTTTGTAAAGGTTCGATCGCCGCCTTCAAGGGCACCAATAGTGGAATCATAACATCTCGCATTGTGCGAGGGCGTGAGGAGAATACGGTGGCCCTAGTGGCTTCTTGGGGAGCATTGTGCCTCCACACCGCTCCAACGGAGACGTACTTCCCCACAAGGGAAGGACCTCCGGTAACACATCTTCGTCTCCACCGGCTCCACTTTTGGTTATCTCGCACCTTTACTTCTTGCAAGCTTTTATTGTGTTATATCCCTTGGTTGCCTGTGTACTTGTTGTGGTTAGCATCATATAGGTTATTCATCTAGTTGCACATCTAGCCAACTTATTTGATGCTAAGCCTAAATTGTTAAGGAAAAGTTAAAAAGTGTTAGTTGCCTATTCACCCCCCTCTAGTAAACCATATCGATCCTTTCACCAGGTCTAGTCACACAACTTTATACGTTGGAAACCATGGAGATAAGTATATTTACTATGCGTGGGCAAGCATTAAAAACACTTCGTGAGAGAGAGTCAAGGCAAACAACTGAAACCCTAGCCACCATTCCGTCTTCTTCCTTTCTCTCCATCACCAAGAAAAGCCCGCGCAGCGTTGGCGCCGTCGGGGATGTTGTTGATTGATGTCCTACAAGGCAAACATGATGGTGTAGCACTTTTACGTAAGCATCCCAGTTTGCAATCATTCCAACGAAGAGCAGAGGAGAGTATTTATGAGTGACGTTTTAGTCACACACAAAAGTTGTTGTAATTTTTATGCAAAATAACTGCTTGCGATTCTGTAGATATTATTATTATCCCAAGAGGCAAATAGACCAGAGTAATAATGATGATATGTTTGTGGCAACGAGAGTAATAACTCTTTAAAGTAAAGAACATAAATAAAACAAAAGTAATGTTGTTTTTCTGCAATGAAGAGGTTAGGTGGGGAGATAATTCAGTTCATGGTATACATCAAGTGTGCCAGTGTGTGATGGTAATCAGTTACCTTGTATCATGAATATAGTATTTGATTGGTTTGTTTGATTATCGGATCACCCTAATATTACGGAACTACATGTATTATATTCTATTGTATGGTCCTGCTTCGCCATTGCCACAAAGTGGTTGTATCCACAATTAAGGTCCTTAGACCGGAACCAAGCATTAAGTTTAATGGGTCATCTTTATCTCATATTGTCTTCAGTTCTCATGGATGTCATTGTTGGAAATATGCCCTAGAGGCAATAATAAAATGGTTATTATTGTATTTCCTTGTTCATGATAATTGTCTATTGTTCATGCTATAATTGTGTTAACCGGAAACCATAATACATGTGTGAATACATAGACCACAACATGTCCCTAGTGAGCCTCTAGTTGACTAGCTCGTTGATCAATAGATGGTCACGGTTTCATGGCCATGGACATTGGATGTCATTGATAATGGGATCACATCATTAGGAGAATGATGTGATGGACAAGACCCAATTCTAAGCATAGCACAAGATCGTGTAGTTCGTTTGCTAAAGCTTTTCAATGTCAAGTATCGTTTCCTTAGACCATGAGATTGTGAAACTCCCGGATACCGTAGGAATGCTTTGGGTGTGCCAAACGTCACAACGTAACTGGGTGGCTATAAAGGTGCACTACGGGTATCTCCGAAAGTATCTGTTGGGTTGGCATGAATCGAGACTGGGATTTGTCACTCCGTGTGACGGAGAGGTATCTCTGGGCCCACTCGGTAAGACATCATCATTATGAGCTCAATGTGACTAAGGAGTTAGTCACGGGATGATGTATTACGGAACGAGTAAAGAGACTTGCCGGTAACGAGATTGAACAAGGTATGGGGATACCGACGATCGAATCTCGGGCAAGTATCATACCGATAGACAAAGGGAATTGTATACGGGATTGATTGAATCCTTGACATCGTGGTTCATCCGATGAGATCATCGTGGAGTACGTGGGAGCCAACATGGGTATCCAGATCCCGCTGTTGGTTATTGACCGGAGAGGTGTCTCGGTCATGTCTATGTGTCTCCCGAACCCGTAGGGTCTACACACTTAAGGTTCGATGACGCTAGGGTTATAGGGAAAAGGTATACGTGATTACCGAAGTTTGTTCGGAGTCCCGGATGAGATCCCGGACGTCACGAGGAGCTCCGGAATGGTCCGGAGGTAAAGATTGATATATAGGAAGTCCAGTTTTGGTCACCGGAAAGTTTTCGGGCTCATCGGTATTGTACCGGGAGTGCCGGGAGGGTGCCGGATGACCCCCGGGAGGGGTGTGACGACCAAAGGACCACATGGGCTGTTAGATAAAGTGTGCCAGCCCTTATTGGGCTGGGCAAGACTTTTGCTAAAGGCCCATGCGGCTGGAGTAAGGAGATAAGGCAAAAAGGATTTAAAAGGAGGAGATCCACCTCCCTTGTGGGAGGTGGACTCTCCCTTTAATTCGGCCGGCCATCTCCTCTTTGGAGTAGAGGCCAAGCCAGCCCTCCACGTCCCTCCTCCTATATATACTTGAGGTTTTGGATGTTTTGAGACAAGATTTGATCTCTCTCTCTCACGGCGAAGCCCTACCTCTCTTCTTCCTCCTCCGCAGCGCTTAGGCGAAGCCCTGTCGGAATACCTTGCTACTCCACCACCACCACGCCGTCGTGCTGCTGTTGGAGCCCTTCCCCAACCTCTCCTTCCTCCTTGCTGGATCAAGGTGTTGGAGACGTCACCGGGCTGCACATGTGTTGAACGCGGAGGTGCCGTCCGTTCGGCACTTGATCGGATCTACCGCGATCTGAATCGCTGCGAGTACGACTCCATCAACCGCGTTCTTGTAACGCTTCCGCTTAGCGATCTTCAAAGGTATGAAGATGCAATCTCTCCCCTCTCGTTGCTGGTTTCTCCATAGATAGATCTTGGTGAACGTAGGAAAATTTTGATTTACTACTACGTCTCCCAACAGTGGCATCATGAGCTAGGTCTATGCGTAGAATCTATGCACGAGTAGAACACAAAGCAGTTGTGGGCGTCGAGTTTGTTAATTTGCTTGCCGCTACTAGTCTTATCTTGATTCGGCGGTATTGTGGGATGAAGCGGCCCGGACCAACTTTACACGTACGCTTACGTGAGACCGGTTCCACCGCCTGACATGCACTAGATGCATAAGGTGGCTAGCGGGTGTCTGTCTCTCCTACCTTAGTCGGATCGGATTCGATGAAAAGGGTCCTTATGAAGGGTAAATAGCAATTGGCAAATCACGTTGTGGTGTTGACGTAGGTAAGAAACGTTCTTGCTAGTAACCTATAGCAGCCACGTAAAAACTTGCAACTACAAATTAGAGGACGTCTAACTTGTTTTTGCAGCATGTGCCTTGTGATGTGATATGGCCAAAGGATGTGATGTGATGCATTGTGATGTATGAATTGATCATGTTCTTGTAATAGGATTCACGACTTGCATGTCGATGATTATGACAACCGGCAGGAGCCATAGGAGTTGTCTTATTTATTGTATGACCTGCGTGTCAATCATAAACGCCATGTAATTACTTTACTTTATTGCTAAGCGTTAGCCATAGTAGTAGAAGTAATAGTTGGCGAGACAACTTCATGAAGACACAATGATGGAGATCATGATGATGGAGATCATGGTGTCGTGCCGGTGACAGTGATGATCATGGTGCCCCGAAGATGGAGATCATAGGAGCAAAATGATATTGGCCATATCATGTCACTATATTGATTGCATGTGATGTTTATCATGTTTACATCTTATTTGCATAGAACGACGCTAGTAAATAAGATGATCTCTCAATAAAATTTCAAGAAAGGTGTTCACCCTAACTGTGCACCGTTGCTAAGGATCGTCGTTCCGAAGCACCACGTGATGATCGGGTGTGATAGGTTCTAACGTTCGCATACAACGGGTGTAAGCCAGATTTACACATGCGAAACACTTAGGTTGACTTGACGAGCCTAGCATGTACAGACATGGCCTCGGAACACGGAAGACCGAAAGGTCGAACATGAGTCGTATAGAAGATACGATCAACATAGAGATGTTCACCATGGATGACTAGTCCGTCTCACGTGATGATCGGACACGGGCTAGTTGACATGGATCATGTATCACTTGGAAGACTAGAGAGATGTCTATCTAAGTGGGAGTTCATTAATAATTTGATTAAATGAACTTAATTATCATGAACTTAGTCTAAAAATGTCCTTGCAAATTATGTCGTAGATAGCTCGCGCTGTAGCTCCCCAGTTTTATTGAAACAATCCTAGAGAAAAGTAAGTTGAAAGTTGATGGTAGCAATAATGCGGACTGGGTCCGTGATCTGAGGATTGTCCTCATTGCTGCACAGAAAGCTTATGTTTTTGATGTACCGCTAACTGCATCACTCCCTCAAGCGTTGTCTGTAGATGTTGTGAACATATGACAGGCACTTTTTGATGACTACGTGATAGTTCAGTGCGTCATGCATTACGGCTTAGAATTGAGGCTTCAAAATGTTTTGAACGTCACAGAACATATGAGATGTTCTAGGAGCTGAGATTGTGATCTCAAGCTCGTGCCTATGTTGAGAGGTATGAGACCTCCAACAAGATTCTTTGCCTGCAAGATAAAGGAGAATAGCTTAATCGGTGAGCGTGTTCTCAGATTGTCTGGGTGCTACAATCACTTGAATCAAGTGGGAGTTAATCTTCCAGATGAGATAGTGATTAATGCAGTTCTCCAAGTCACTGCCACCAAGCTACTAGAGCTTCGTGATGAACTATAACATGCCAGGGATGGATAAGATGATCCCTGAGTTGTTCGTGATGTTTGACACCACGAAGGTAGAAATCAATAAGGAGCATCAAGTGTTGATGGTTAAGTGAAAACCACTAGTTTCAAAAGGGGCAAGGGCAAGAAGGGAAAAACTTCAGGAATGGCAAGCCAGTTGTTGCTCTAGTGAAGAAACCCAAGGTTGAGCCCGAACCCGAGACTAAGTGCTTCTGTTATGAGGAGAATGTTCGCTGAAGCGGAAAAACCCTAGATGATTGGTAGATAAGAAGGCTGGTAATGTCAATGGAAGTATATTTGATATACGTGTTAGTGATGTGTACCTTGCTGGTACTCCTAGTAGCACCTGGGTATTAGATACCGGTTCGGTTGCTAAGTGTTAGCAACTCGAAATAAAAGCTACGGAGTAAATGGAGACTAGCTAGGTGAAAGGTGACGATGTGTGTTGGAAGTATTTCCAAGATTGATGTGATCACCATCGCACGCTCTCTCTACCTTCAGGATTTGTGATAAACCTAAATAAATGTTATTTGGTGTTTGCGTTGAGCATAAACGTGATTAGATCATGATTAGTGCGATACGGTTATTCATATAAGTTAGAGAATAATGGTTATTCTGTTTACATGGATAATGCCTTCAATGGTCATGCACCCACTCGAAATGGTTTATCGAATCATGATCGTAGTAGTACACATATTCATAACATTGGTACCAAAAGATACAAAGTTAATAATGATAGTACCACATGCTTGTGGCACTGCCACGTAATGTCATATTGGTATAAATCGCATGAAGAAACTCCATGATGATGGATGTTTTTTGACTCACTCGATTTCGAATCGGTTGAGACATGCGAGCCATGCCTCTTGGGCAAGATGACTGAGACCCCGTCATCCAATATGATGGAGCGGGCAAGTGGCTTATTGGAATTAATACATGTTGATGTATGTGGTCCAATGAGTGTTGAAACACACAGTGGATATCGTTGTTTTTCTTTACCTTCACTGATGATTTGAGTAAATATGGGGATATTTACTTAATGAAACATGAATCTGAAATGTTTGAAAGGTTCAAGGAGTTTCAGAGTGAAGTTAAAGATCATCGTGACAAGAAGATAAATGTCTATGATATGATCATGGAGGTGAATATCTAAGTTACGAGTTTGGTATGCAATTTTAGACAATGTGGAAATTGTTTCACAGCTCACGCCTCCTGGAACACCATAGTGTGATGGTGTGTTCGAACGTCGTAGTCGTGCTCTATTGGATATAGTGAGTACTATGATGTCTCTTATCGTTTTACCACTATCGTTATGGGGTTATGCATTAAAGACAAATCCATTCACTTTAACAGGGCACCATCTAAGTCTGTTGAGATGACACCGTGAGAATTATGGTTTGACAGAAGCCTAAGCTGTCATTTCTTAATGTTTGGGGCTGCGACGCTTATGTGAAAATGGGTTTTTCACCTAGCGAGCTCGAACTCAAAGCAGACAAATGCATCTTCATAGAATACCCTAATGAGACATTGGGTATACCTTCTATCTCAGATCCAAGCGCAAAAGGTGTTTGTTGCTAAGAACGGGTCCTTTTTGAGAAAGAGTTTCTCTCGAAAGAATTGAGTGGGAGGAAGATAGAACTTGATAAGGTTGTTGAACCTTTGTTTCAACCAGAGAATAGCGCAACACAGAAAGATGTTTCTGTAGAGCCTACTTAGTTGAAAAGGAAGTTAATGATGATGATCATGAAGCTTCGGATCAAGTCACTATCGAACCTCGTAGGTCGACAAGGACGCGTACTGCTCCTGAGTAGTACGACAACCCTGTCTTGGAAATCATGTTGTTGGACAACGATGAACCTACGAACTATGGAGAAGCGATGGTGGGCCCGGATTCCAACAAATGGCTAGGAGCCATGAAATCCGAGAAAGGATCCATGTATGAAAACCAAGTATGGACTTTGGTAGACTTGCCTGTTGAATGGCGGGTCATTGAGTACAAATGGACCTTTGAGATAAACATAGACGCTAATGGTGAAATGTCACCGTTTATAAAGCTCGACTTGTCGCAAAGAAGTTTCCGCCAAGTTCAAGGAGTTGACTGCAATGAGATTGTCTCATCTGTAGCGATGCTAAAAGTCTATTAAAATTTTGTTAGCAGTTGCTGCATTTTTCGATTATGAAATCTGGCAGATGGATGACAAAACAAGGTTTCCGTAATGGTTTCTGTGAGGAAGAGTTGTATGTGATACAACCAGAAGGTTTTGTCAATCCTAAGGATGCTAATAATATGCAAACTCCAGCGATCCTTCTATGGACTGGAGCAAGCATCTCGGAGTTGGAATATATGCTTTGATGAGGTGATCAAAGTGTTTAAGTTTATACAAAGTTTATGAGAAACTTGTATTTGCAAGAAAGTGAGTGGGAGCACTATGGAATTTCTTATAAGAATATGTAGTTGACATATTATTGATCGGAAATGATGTAGAATTTCTGGAAGAGCATGAAGGGTTGTTTGAAAAGTTTTGTTTTTCAAAGGAAGACCCAGATAAAGCTACTATTTTATTGAGCATCAAGATCTATAGGGATAGATCTATTCGCTTGACAAGTTTTTTCGACGAAGACATACCTTGACAAGTTTTTGAAGGAGTTCAAAATAGATGGGTCAAAGAAGGAGTTCTTGACTGTATTGTAAGGTGTGAAATTGAGTAAGACTCAATACCCGACCACGGCAGAAGATAAAGAAGAGATGAGTGTCATCTCCTATGCTTTAGCCATAGGCTCTATATAGTATGCCATGCTGTGTACCGCACCTGTGTGTGCCTTGCCATGAGTGTCAAGGGGTACAAGAGTAATCCAAGAGTGGATCACTAGACAGCGGTCAAAGTTAGCCTTAGTAACTTGGGAACTAAGGAAATATTTCTCGATTATGGAGGTGATAAAGAGTTCATCGTAAGGTGTTACGATGATGCAAGCTTTAAAACCAATCCGGATGACTCTTAGTAGAAATCCAGCTACGTATAGTGGAGCAGCCATTTGGAATAGCTCCAAGTGGAGCATGGGAGTAGTATCTACAAATATGACATGGAAAGTTTGTAAGGTACACACGGATCTGAATGTCGCAGACCCGTTGACTAAAACCTCTTTCACGAGCAGGACATGAACAAACCCCATAACTTATTGGGTGTTAATCACATGATGATATGATCACATGGTGATGTAAGTGTTAATCACATGGTGATGTGAACTAGATTATTGACTCTAGTGCAAGTGGGAGACTGTTGGAAATATGCCCTAGAGGCAATAATAAAATGGTTATTATTGTATTTCCTTGTTCATGATAATTGTCTATTGTTCATGCTATAATTGTGTTAACCGGAAACCATAATACATGTGTGAATACATAGACCACAACATGTCCCTAGTGAGCCTCTAGTTGACTAGCTCGTTGATCAATAGATGGTCACGGTTTCATGGCCATGGACATTGGATGTCATTGATAATGGGATCACATCATTAGGAGAATTATGTGATGGACAAGACCCAATTCTAAGCATAGCACAAGATCGTGTAGTTCGTTTGCTAAAGCTTTTCAATGTCAAGTATCGTTTCCTTAGACCATGAGATTGTGCAACTCCCGGATACCGTAGGAATGCTTTGGGTGTGCCAAACGTCACAACGTAACTGGGTGGCTATAAAGGTGCACTACGGGTATCTCCGAAAGTATCTGTTGGGTTGGCATGAATCGAGACTGGGATTTGTCACTCCGTGTGACGGAGAGGTATCTCTGGGCCCACTCGGTAAGACATCATCATTATGAGCTCAATGTGACTAAGGAGTTAGTCACGGGATGATGTATTACGGAACGAGTAAAGAGACTTGCCGGTAACGAGATTGAACAAGGTATGGGGATACCGACGATCGAATCTCGGGCAAGTATCATACCGATAGACAAAGGGAATTGTATACGGGATTGATTGAATCCTTGACATCGTGGTTCATCCGATGAGATCATCGTGGAGTACGTGGGAGCCAACATGGGTATCCAGATCCCGCTGTTGGTTATTGACCGGAGAGGTGTCTCGGTCATGTCTATGTGTCTCCCGAACCCGTAGGGTCTACACACTTAAGGTTCGATGACGCTAGGGTTATAGGGAAAAGGTATACGTGATTACCGAAGTTTGTTCGGAGTCCCGGATGAGATCCCGGATGTCACGAGGAGCTCCGGAATGGTCCGGAGGTAAAGATTGATATATAGGAAGTCCAGTTTTGGTCACCGGAAAGTTTTCGGGCTCATCGGTAGTGTACCGGGAGTGCCGGGAGGGTGCCGGATGACCCCCGGGAGGGGTGTGACGACCAAAGGACCACATGGGCTGTTAGATAAAGTGTGCCAGCCCTTATTGGGCTGGGCAAGACTTTTGCTAAAGGCCCATGCGGCTGGAGATAAGGAGATAAGGCAAAAAGGATTTAAAAGGAGGAGATCCACCTCCCTTGTGGGAGGTGGACTCTCCCTTTAATTCGGCCGGCCATCTCCTCTTTGGAGTAGAGGCCAAGCCAGCCCTCCACGTCCCTCCTCCTATATATACTTGAGGTTTTGGATGTTTTGAGACAAGATTTGATCTCTCTCTCTCACGGCGAAGCCCTACCTCTCTTCTTCCTCCTCCGCAGCGCTTAGGCGAAGCCCTGTCGGAATACCTTGCTACTCCACCACCACCACGCCGTCGTGCTGCTGTTGGAGCCCTTCCCCAACCTCTCCTTCCTCCTTGCTGGATCAAGGTGTTGGAGACGTCACCGGGCTGCACATGTGTTGAACGCGGAGGTGCCGTCCGTTCGGCACTTGATCGGATCTACCGCGATCTGAATCGCTGCGAGTACGACTCCATCAACCGCGTTCTTGTAACGCTTCCGCTTAGCGATCTTCAAAGGTATGAAGATGCAATCTCTCCCCTCTCGTTGCTGGTTTCTCCATAGATAGATCTTGGTGAACGTAGGAAAATTTTGATTTACTACTACGTCTCCCAACAGTCATCACCTATCACATCAGAGGTCGTGGACTTCCTACAAATATGTGTTACCTGTGTAGGTCTTGAGATCATGTTGTCTGGGCCTTAAACAGGACAACACACATAGAGTTCATCACGGAATAACAACATACTAGATAGATCATAAGACCACAAACAAAAATGAAGACATATGGAATGGGCAAAAATTAATCTTACCACTCACCTACATCTCTTATGCCTAGGGGAACTACTCACAAATCATAAGAGAATAACCAATCATCTTAGAGAAAAAAATCCATGGAAACCATATCAATAATACCGTGAAGATCCTCAACAAAATGAAATATCAAACAAGTCTCCATTTCCAGATGAGTATGGATAGGGTTTACAACTAGATCTTACAGTTTGAAATTCCTCTTACAATAGTGAAGGGTGAAATGATGATGGATATAAACAGACCAAAACTAAGAAGATATCCAGCGGTCCAGATTTCTTCTGTCTCTCTCTCCTGGCAATAGTGGTGGCGGCTAAGGTTCTATAGTGTGCGTCGTTCACAAAAGCGTCTTGTATTGGTAAGGTGGAGCTCCATGCACCTGTACGACCATCCATGCGAGCGGGTGTGCTTGCATGGAAGGTCGTTTTTCACTCTATCTCGCCTGATGGATGATGCCACGATATGGAAGTTGCTTCATTTGGTTAGATTTGCGGTAATTCTCATTGCTTTCCTTTCATATGCAATATTTCCTGCCAAACAATGGAAAACCAGATTTTCTTCTCTCTTGAAGGATTAGCGTTGGAAATAACCGAAAAGTGGCGTGTCCGGTAAAAACCAAATGAAAATCCCTAGTGAGGGAGTCCTGTACTAAGGGGTCCTCGGGCCGCTGACCTATCTCTCATAGTCTGGCTTGGTGGGCCGATCTATGATTATCGCAGGAAGGGCCAGGATATGCGACGACCCCGTATTCTAGAAGGAAATCTCCAAAGACGCGGCGTACACTCCAAGTCAAGATGAGGGGATCAGTGTATTTACTTCCGGCTAGAGAATTTTCATGTGTAAACCCTAGGTACCCCCGGTCTCTATATAAACCAGGGGGTTTAGATAGTAGAGGGCAGGAGAACTCATCTAGGGTTTAGCTACTTGATCTCGAGGTATATCAACTCTGTAATCTTCATACACATTAATACAACCAAGCAGGGCGTAGGGTTTTACCTCCATATGAGGGCCTGAACCTGGGTAAACATCGTCTCCTTCGTCCGCTGTTACCATTGATTCTAGATCCAGAACTCGGGACTGTTGGGGAACGTTGCATGGGAAACAAAAAAATTACGCACATGCAAGATCTATCCATGTTGATGAGCATCTACGAGAGGGAGAGTGGATCTACGTACCCTTGTAGATCGTTAAGCGGGAGGCATTAAGAAACGTGGTTGATGTAGTCTAACTTCTTCCCGATCCAAATCGCTAGCCGTCCCGCGATCCGATCACGATCCGTCCTGCGATCCAATCATGACCCGTCCCACCATCCAATCACGGTCCTTCCAATCTAACACCAAACGAACGACACCTCCGCGTTCAGCACACGTACAACTCGATGACGATCTCCACCTCCTTGATCCAGCAAGCAAGGGTGAAGAGGTAGATGAGTTCTCCGACAACACGACGTCATGGTGCGGCGGCAGTGGTGTTATGCCGGCAGGGCTACGCCTAGCGCTACCGAAACCATCGACGAAGGAGAAAACGATCTAGGGAGAGAGAGGGGTGCCAAGGGCTTCGTGTGTGCTCTTAGGGCGCCCCCTCCCCTCTATATATAGGTGGAGGAGCGTGGAGATCAGCCCCTCCAAGCCCTAGGGCACAACCAAGGGGGAGGAGTTGGACTCCTAGTCCAATTCCCTCCCTTTCCACAAATAGGTGGACTTTCCACCTCTCCCAAGCCACATGGCCTTGAGTGAGGGACTTGTGCTCCTGACCCAATAAGTCCAGGGCGCCTCCCCTCAGCCCATGCAAACCCTTGGGATGTGGTGGAACCCTTGGTGGACTTCCGGACTCCTCTGAATGTTTACGGAACCAGCTAGAAGCTTCCCGGTACAATACCGGAAAAACTCGAAACTTTTTCGGTAGCCAAAATATGACTTCCCATATATAAATATTTACCTCCGGACCATTCCGGAACTCCTCATGACGCACGGGATCTCATCAGGGACTCCAAACAACCTTCGGTCACCAACATACATAACTCAATAATACTAAAACATCACCGAGCGTTAAGTGTGCAGACCCTGCGGGTTCAAGAACTATGTAGACATGACCGAGACACCTCTACGGTCAATAACCAATAGCGGGACCTGGATGCCCATATTGGTTCCTACATATTCTATGAACATCTTTATTGGTTGAACCTTTATGTCAAGGATTCAGTTAATCGCGTATGTAGTTCCCTTTGTTTTTTGGTATGTTACTTGCCCGAGATTTGATTGTCGGTATCTCTATACCTAGTTCAATCTCGTTACCGGCAAGTCTCCTTACTCATTCCGTAATACAAGATCCCATGTCTAACTCTTTAGTCACTTTGCTTGCAAGGCTCATTGTGACGTTGTATAATCGAGTGGGCCCTGAGAGACCTCTCCGTCACACGGAGTAACAAATCCCAGTCTTGATACATGCCCACTCAATAGACACCCTCGGAGATACCTATAGAGCATCTTTATAGCCACCCAATTATGTTGTGACATTTTATACACACAAGGTACTCCTCCGGTGTTACTGAGTTGCATGATCTCATGGTCATAGGAGCAGATACTTGACATGCAGAAAACTATAGCAATAAACTGACACGATCATATGCTATGTTTATAGTTTGGGTCTTGTCCGTGACATCATTCTCCTAATGATCTGATCCCGTTATCAAATGACATCTCATGTCCATGGCTAGGAAACCTTGACCATCTTTGATCAACGAGCTAGTCTATTAGTGGCATACTAGGGACATGTTGTTGTTTATGTATCCACACATGTATCTGAGTTTCCAATCAATACAATTCTAGCATGGATAACAAACAATTATCATGAACAAGGAAATATGATAATAACTAATTTATTATTGCCTCTAGGGCATATTTCCAATAGTCTCCCACTTGCACTAGAGTCAATAATCTAGTTCACATCACCATGTGATTTACACCCAATGAGTTCTGGTGTTTGATCATGTTTTGCTTGTGAGAGAGGTTTTAGTCAACTGGTGTGCAACATTCAGATCTGTGTGTACTTTGCAAATCTCTATGTCATACTGTAGATGCTGCTACCACGCTCCACTTGGAGCTATTCCAAATGACTACTCCACTATACGTATCCGGACTGCTACATATAGTCATCCGGATTGGTGTCAAAGCTTCATCGACGTAACCCTTTACGGTGAACTCTTTATCACCTCCATAATCGAGAAACATTTCCTTAGTTCTCTAGTTACTAAGGATAATTTGACCGCTGTCTAGTGATGCACTCCTGGACCACTCTTGTACCCCTTGACAGACTCATGGCAAGCACACACTAGGTGCGGTACACAACATGACATACTATATAGAGCCTGTGTATAAGGCATAGGGGACGACCTTCACCCTTTCTCTTTTTTCTACCATGGTTAAGCTCTGAGTCTCACTCAACTCCACACCTTACAAATTAGGCAAGAACTCTTTCTTTGACTGATCCATTTTGAACTCTTTCAAAATCTTGTCAAGGTATGTACTCATTGAAAGTCTCATCAAGCGTCTTGATCTATCTCTATAGATCTTGATGCCCAACATTTAAGTAGATTTATCCAGGTCTTCCTTTGAAAAACTCTTTCAAACAACATTTTATGATTTCCAGAAATTCTACATCATTTTTGATCAACAATATGTCAAACACATATACTTATCAGAAATTCTATAGTGCTCCCACTCACTTTCTTGTAAATACAAGTTTCTCATAACTTTGTATAAACCCAAAAACTTTGATCACCTCATCAAAGCGTATATTCCAACTCCAAGATGCTTGCTCCATCCCATAGAAGGATTGATGGAGCTTGCACATCTTTTAGCATCCTTAGGACTGACAAAATCTTCTGGTTGTAACGCATACAACCTTTACTCAAGGAAACCGTTAGGGAAATGATGTTTTGACATCCATCTGCCGGATTTCATAACTAAAAAATGCAGCAACTTCTAACATAATTCCAACAAACTTTAGCATCACTACGGGTGAGAAAGTCTCATCGTAGTCAACTCCTTGAACTTGTCGGAAACTTCTTTGCGACAAGTCGAGCTTCATAAGTGGTGACATTCACCATCAGCGTCTGTCTTCTTCTTAAAAGTACATCTATACTCAACGACCTACCGTCCAATGGGCAAGTCTACCAAAGTCCATACTCGGTTTTCATACATGGATCCTTTCTCGGATTTCATGGCTCCTAGCCATTTATTGGAATCCAGGCCCACCATCGCTTCTTCATAGCTCGTAGGTTCACTGTTGTCTAACAACATGACCTCCAAGACAGGATTGACGTACCACTCAGGAACGGTACGAGTCCTTGTCGACCTACGAGGTTCGGTAGTAACTTGATCTAAAGCTTCATGATCATCATCATTTGCTTCCTCTTCACTTGGTGTAGGCGTAGCAGAAACATCTTTCTGCATCTTGCTACTATCCAATTGAAGTGATGGTTCAACAACCTCATCAAGTTCTACTTTCCTCCCACTCAATTCTTTCGAGAGAAACTCTTTCTCAAGAAAGGACCTGTTTTTAGCAACAAACACTTTGCCCTCGGATCTGAGATAGAAGGGTATACCCAACTGTTTCCTTAGTGTATCCTATGAAGATGCACTCCTCTGCTTTGGGTTTGAGCTTTATCAGACATAAGCGTCGCATTCCCAAACTCTAAGAAATGACAGCTTAGGTTTCTACCAAACCATAATTCAGATGGTCTCATCTCAGTGGATTTAGATGGTGCCCTATTTAAAGTGAATGTAGTTGTCTCTAATGCATAACCTCAAAACGTAGTGGCAAAACGATAAGAGACATCATAGTACGCACCATATCCAATAGAGCATGACTATGACGTTCAGACACACCATCACACTACGATGTTCCAGGTGGCGTGAGTTGTGAAAGAACTTCCACATTGTCTTAAGTTGTATACCAAACTCGCAACTCAGATATTCACCTCCACAATCATATCGTAAACATTTTATCTTCTTGTCACGATGATCTCAAACTTCACTCTGAATTTGCTTGAACTTTTCAAATGATTCAGACTTGTGGTTCAATAAGTAAATATGCCCATATCTACTCAAATCATCAGTGAATGTAAGAAAATAATGATATCCACCACACGCTACAACACTCATTGGAGTGCATACATCAATGTGTATCATTTCCAATAAATCACTTGCCCGCTCCATCAAACCAGAAAATGGGCTCTTAGCCATCTTGCTCAGGAGGCATGGTATGCATGTCTCAACCGATTCGAAATCGAGTGAGTCCAAAGATCCATCTACATGGAGTTTCTTCATGCGCTTTACACCAATATGACCTTTAGCGGCAGTGCCACAAGTATGTGGTACTATCATTATTAACTTTGCATCTTTTGGCATCAATATTATGAACATGTGTATTACTACGATCGAGATTCAATAAACCATTCTTATTGGGTGCATGACCATTGAAGGTATTATTCATGTAAATAGAATAACCATTATTATCTAACTTAAATAAATAACCGTATTGCAATAAACACGATATAATCACGTTCATGCTCAACGCAAACACCAAATAACATTTAACGTTCATCACTAATCCCGAAGGCAGAGAGAGCATGCGATGGTGATCACATCAACCTTGGAAACACTTCCAACACACATCATCACCTCACCCTTAGCTAGTCTCCGTTTATTCCGTAGCTATTAGTTTGAGTTACTAACATTTAGAAACTGAACTGGTATCTAATACCCAAGTGCTACTAGGAGTACTAGTAAGGTACACATTAATAAGACGTATATCAAATATACTTCTGTTGACGTTGCCAACCTTCTTATCTACCACGTATCCAGGGTTGTTATGCTTCAGCGACCGTTCTCCTCGTAATAGAAGCACTTAGTCTCGGGTTTGGGTTCAACCTTGGGTTTCTTCACTAGAGTGGAAAATGGCTTGTCATTCATGAAGTTTCCCTCCTTGCCCTTGCCCCTCTCGAAACTAGTGGTTTTACTAACCATCAACACTTGATGCTGCTTCTTGATTTCTACCTTCGCAGTGTCAAACATCGTGAATAGCTCAGGTATTATCTCTTCCATTCCTGGCATGTTTATAGTTCACCACGAAGCTCTAGTAGCTTGGTGGCAGTGACTTGGAGAACTATATCGATCACTATCTTATCTGGAAGATCAACTCCCACTCGATTCAAGCGATTGTAGCACCCAGACAATCTGAGCACATGCTCATCGATTGATCTATTCTCCTCCATCTTGCAGGCAAAGAATATTTGTTGGAGGTCTCATACCTCTCAACACAGGCACAAGCTTGAAATCCAACTTCAGCTCTTGGAACATCATATATGCTCCGTGACGTTCAAAACGTATTTGGAACCTCAATTTTAAGTCGTAATGCAAGACACACCGAACAATCAATTAGTCATCAGAACGTGCATGTCAGATGTTCACAACATCCATAGTCGCCGCTTGAGGGGATGAAGCACCGAGCAGTGCATTAAGGACATAAGCCTTCTGTGCAGCAACTGAGGACAATCCTCTGATCACGGACCTAGTCCGCACAATTGTACCATCATCTTTCAACTCTATTTTCACTAGAAACGTATCAAAAACATAGGGGAGCTACATCGCGAGCTATTGATCTACAACATAATTTTGCAAAGACAACTTTAGACTATGTTCATGATAAGCAGTTTAGTTAATCATATTACTTAAAAATCCCACTCAAATTGGCATCCCTCAGGTCATTCGAGTGTTACATGATCCAAATTCACCAACCCAAGTCCGATCATCACGTGAGATGAGGTGGTTTCAATGGTGAACATCTCCATGTTGATCATATCTACTATATGACTCATGTTCGACCTTTCGGTCTCTTGTGTTCTGAGGCCATGTCTGTACATGCTAGGCTCTTCAATTTTAACTCGAGTGTTCTGCATATGCAACTCTGGCTTACACCCATTGTATGTGAACATAGAGTCTATCACACCCGATCATCACGTGGTGCTTCGAAACGAGGAACTTTCGCAATGGTGCACACTCGGGAGAACACAATTTTATCTTGAAATTTTAGTGAGGGATCACCTTATAATTCTACCATTGTCCTAAGCAAAATTAGATGCATAAAATGATTAAAATCACATGCAAATCATAAGTGACATGATATGGCCATTATCTTGTGCTTTCGATCCCCATCTTTAAAGCACCGACATGATCTCCGTCATCACCGGCATAATACCATGATCTCCATCATCATGATCTCCATCATTGTGCCGCCATCGGGGTTGTTGCACCCACCATGCTTATAATACTATTGCTACCGCTTAGCGATAAAGTAAAGCATTACATAGTGCTTAATGATTGACGCGCAAGTCATACAATAATTAAAGACAACCCTATGGCTCCTGCCGGTTGTCGTACTCATCGACATGCAAGTCATGATATTCTATACAAAACATGATCATCTCATACATCACATATATCTCATCATGTAATTGGCCATATCATATCATAACATACCTTGCAAAAACAAGTTAGACGTCCTCTAATTGTTGTTGCATGTTTTACGTGGCTGCTACGGGTATCTAGCAAGAAAGATTCTTACCTACTCGAAAACCACAACGGTGATACACAAATTGCTATCCAACCTTCTCAAGGACCACCTTTGTCGAATCCAATCCAACTAGAGTAGGAGAGACAGACACCCACCAGCCATCTTTATGCAACAAAGTTACATGTCAGTCGATGGAACCGGTCTCTTGTAAGCGTATGAGTAAGGTTGGTCCGGGCCGCTTCATCCCACAATACCGCCGAATCAAGAAAAGACCAAGGGAGGAAGCAATCTGAGCATCAACACCCAAAAAATCCTTTATGTTCTACTCATGATCTCATCTATGCATAGACCTAGCTCATGATGCCACTCTTGGGGAATGTTGCATGGGAAACAAAAAATTTCCTACGCACACGCAAGATCTATCCATGGTGATGAGCATCTACAAGAGGGAGAGTAGATCTACATACCCTTGTAAATCGCTAAGCGGGAAGCGTTAAGAAACACAGTTGTGGTCGTCGAACGTCTTCGCGATCCAAATTGCTAGCCGTCCCGCGATCCGATCACGATCCGTCCTGCGATCCAATCACGACCCTTCCCACCATCCAATCACGGTCCTTCCGATCTAGCGCCGAACGGACGACACCTCTGTGTTCAGCACACGTACAACTCGATGACGATCTCCACCTCCTTGATCCAGCAAGCGAGGGTGGAGAGGTAGATGAGTTCTCCAGCACCACGACGTCGTGGTGGCGGCGGCAGTGATGCTATGCCGGCAGGGCTACGCCTAGCGCTACCGAAACCGCAAACGGACGAGAAAATGATCTAGGGAGAGAGAAGGGCACCAAGGGCTTCGTGTGTGCTCTTGGGGCGCCCCTCCCCTCTATATATAGGTGAATGGGCATTGAATCCCTAGGGCGCAGCGAAGGGGGGGAGTTGGAGTCCTAGTCCAATTCCCTCCCTTTCCACAAACAGGTGGACTTTCTGCCTCTCCCAAGCCACATGGGCCTTGAGAGACTTGTGCGCCTGGCCTAATAAGGCCAGGGCGCCTCCCCTCAGCCCATGCAAACCCTTGGGAATTGGTGGAACCCTTGATGGAATTCCAGACTCCTCTGAAAGTTTCCGGAACCTTCTAGAATCTTCCCAGTACAATAACGGAAACACCCAAAACTTTTCCGGTAGCAAAAATATGACTTCCCATATATAAATCTTTACCTCTGGACCATTCCGGAACTCCTTGTGATGTCCGGGATCTCATCCGGGACTCCGAACAACCTTCGGTCACCAACATACATAACTCAATAATACTGAAACATCATCGAACGTCAAGTGTGTAGACCCTGCGGGTTCGAGAACTATGTAGACATGACCGAGACACCTCTATGGTCAATAACCAATAGCGGGACCTATATGCCCATATTGGTTCCTACATATTCTACGAAGATCTTTATTGGTTGAACCTCTATGTCAAGGATTCAGATAATCCCGTATGCAGTTCCCTTTGTTTTTCGGTATGTTACTTGCCCAAGATTCGATCGTCGGTATCTCTATACCTAGTTCAATCTCGTTACATGCAAGTCTCTTTACTCATTTTGTAATACAAGATCCCGTGTGTTGGGGATATAACCCCATGGTGAGACCCTCCCTGTGGGCTCCGAGTCACACCATGCAGCTCGTACGCCAGCTCAAGAGTGAGCCGTGAAGACTTAAGGCCCAAGACACTTGGCGGCTTGACAGGATGGGCCGGAACGTGGCCCGGATGGAGCAGACCCGGGCGTGTAAGCCGCCCGGAGACAACTTGGTCAGGGAAGGCAAGAGAAGGTAGAGGTAGACTCAGACATGTAATGAGAGTCGGTTACAACTTGTATGACCCGTGGTCTTGACCTCCTATATAAAGGCAAGACCCGGGTTGACTTAGAGATCAAGCTATCGAGAACTAGGTCAAGAAATAGCTCCCTTGTAATCGATACATCAAGCAATACAAGCACAAGCAGGACGTAGGCTGTTACCTCATCTTGAGGGGCCAAACCTGGGTAAACTCATGTCCTTCGTCCCAACCAACCCCTTTGAGTCCATCACGTTAGCAATGGCCTCGAATCCAAGTCCGTTCATCCGGACATCTGCCATGATAAAACGACGACAGTTGGTGCCCACCGTGGGGCTTGCACTCGGTGGTGTTGAGTTCTCAAAGGGCTCTCTCCCAGGGCTCGAGGGATACGTGGTCGGAAGGATGAACAAGAGTCGCCGCGACTGGGTCTACATCGACGACACCGGCTGGGGGCTCGATGCTGGCTCTGTGGAATATGGATTCTGGGTTCCTTTCGGTGGGATCCATGTCTTCATTGGCAGGACCGACAGATCTACGCCCAGGCCGGACGTTTGCACCGACATCGTCGAGTCGGATCAACGCGCGCAATCTGCCCGTGATGTGCAGCCCGCTTGTGTTAACCCGGGTCGAAAGCACGTCTTCATGGGGTTTACTCAAGGTATGGATCTTGAAGCTTCAGCATCCCAGGAGACTCTTGTCTGTTCAGAGGACGAGTCTTCGAGCGGGGAAATGGAGTCGATCTACCAGCTTCACAATGGTGGCCTCGGGGTTACGATGAGCTTTACCCTGAGTCGAAGCACTCTGAGCCAGATGTTTTCGGGCCGCCGGTTCATGCGGCCGTATTCATGGCGGGTTCGGCCCCAGGTACGAGCAGCACCGCCGCTGGAGCGCCAACCTCAGGGGCTGAGCCACCACTGCCAGCTCAAGTTCTTCTAGATCGGATGAATGAACTTGCGGCCCTGATGGCCACCAAGGTCACGCCAGACAATCAAGCCGCTCGGAACTTAGAGGTTGTAAGACTCAAGGACTGGATGGCGGAGGAGCAACAGAGGATAGCTGAGCTAAAAATTTAGATGGAGGAAGAGGCAGAATTTATTAAGACGGATGCTTTCCGCCTTGGGCTGGAACAGCAATCGGCGGCCGCGGTGCACCGAATGAGACACCAATCCCGCTTACCAGAACGTTATGAGGCTAGGAATCTCTTCAACACGCCATGAACGGGATGGACAACAGATGCACCTAGAAGCCGGCCGACGGCTCGACCGATGCCACCCCGGCCCGATGAAACCAGGGCTCACCAGTGGTCTTTCCAACGCCGGCGGGTCATTATTCCAACCAGGCGGAGAACATGGTGGCGACGACCACCCGGCTTGAAACAATCCCTATCCCTGATGAAGCGCCTTTTGTGGAGGATGTGCGGAATGCCATTGGATACCTTCAGACAACGATGTTCTAGCAGGAAAAGTATGCTTACAGCCGGAGCCACATTCATTCAACGCCTCTCCCTAGCCGCAGCTTTAGCCGGCGCTATGAGTCGTCGGTGGTTTCCAACAGCGATCGTCATAGAGGGCTCAGGGGGACGATTAGGCGGCTCTAGATGCGCAAGCACTCATGAACCAGGCAAGAAATCAGCTAGAGGCAGCAAAGGTGGCCACGGCAGCTCACCAAGAGCCCGCACCCTTCTGCATCAGTAGGAGTGGGAGTGACCACCAGGGCCGTGGGAGTACCATGCTTATCGCCGGCTCTGCGGAGTGAGCGGTTGCCAAAGGATTTCAAAGGGCCTCGCAAGGTCCCGAATTACACTGCTGATCTAGTTTCAGAGGCCTGGATTAAAAGTTATGAGCTCTCCATGGAGATGTTGGATGTTAGTGAGGCGGTGTGTGCAAAGTACTTCATCATGATGCTTGAAGGTCTGGCTCACACGTGGTTGAAGGGCTTGCCACCCAATACCATCAATTCATGGGCTGAGTTGAGGGCAAAGTTCATCAAAAACTTTCAAGGGACTTGCAAACAACCTATGACCATTGTGGATTTCGATCATTGTGTTCAGCAGGAGAATGAGTCAGCTCACCATTGGGTCCGGCAGGTGTCGACCATCATCTACTCCTCTGAGCAGATCGCGGCGGCTCAAGTGGTGCTGATCTTAGAAAAGAACTGTCACTTCATCCCGCTAAAGCAGAAGCTTGGCCGGCTCTATTGGGGAACGTCGCATGGGAAACAAAAAATTTCCTACGCACACGCAAACCTATCCATGGTGATGAGCATCTACGAGAGGGAGAGTGGATCCACGTACCCTTGTAGATCGCTAAGCGGGAAGCGTTAAGAAACGCGGTTGGTGTAGTCGAACTTCTTCGCGATCCAAATCGCCGAGCGTCCCGCGATCTAATCACGAACCGTCCCGTGAACCAATCACGAACCGTCCCGCAATCTCATCACGATCCGTCCCGCGATCCAATCACGAACGTCCCGTGGCCTTGATCACGATCCTTCCGATCTAGTACCGAACGGACGGCACCTTCGCGTTCAGCACACGTGCGGCTTGATGATGATCTCCACCGTCTTGATCCAGCAAGAGGAGGTGGAGAGGAGGAAGAGTTCACCAGCAGCGTGACGGCGCTCCGGCGATGGTGGTGGAGCAATTCCGGCAGGGCTTCGCCTAAACACCGCGGAAATACGATCTAGAGGAGAAACTATGCACCAGTGGAACGGGTAGCACGTGGCCGGAAAAACTATGCAAAAACCCTCTCTTCCACCAATATATATAGGAGGAGAGGAGAGGCAGCCTTGGTGCAAGGGCAAGGCCCTCTAGGAGTTGGCCGGCCAAGGTGGAGGAGTCCTACTCCTCCTCCAATCCTAGTAGGAGTAGGATTCACCCTTTTTGCCTTTTTTTTCACCTTTTTTGTTTAGGCCTTTTTTCTCCTGGCGCCATGGGCCTTTTTTGGCTGTTCCACCAGCCCACTAAAGGCTGGTTATTATTCTCCCACAGCCCATGGACCCTCTAGGGTCGAAATACCCCTCCCGGAGGTCTCCCGGTACACTACCGGCACTCCCGGTACACTACCGATGAGCCCGAAACTTTTTCGGCGACGAAACTGGGACATCCTATATATGAATCTTTACCTCCGGACCATTCCGGAGCTCCTCGTGACGTCTGGGATCTCATCCAGGACTCCGAACAACCTTCGGTCACCACCATACATAACTCTACATTACCGTAACGTCACCAAACCTTAAGTGTGCAGACCCTGCGGGTTCGAGAACTATGTAGACATGACCGAGACACCTCTACGGTCAATAACCAATGGCGGGACCTGGATGTCCACATTGGTTCCTACATATTCTAGGAAGATCTTTATCGGTCGAACCTCTATGTCAAGGATTCAGTTAATCCCGTATGATGTTCCCTTTGTTCTTCGGTATGTTACTTGCCCGAGATTCGATCGTCGGTATCTCCATACCTAGTTCAATCTCGTTACCGGCAAGTCTCTTTACTCGTTCCGTAATACAAGATCCTGCAACTAACAATTAGTCACATTGCTTGCAAGGCTCATTGTGATGTTGTATTACCGAGTGGGCCCTGAGATACCTCTCCGTCACACGGAGTAACAAATCCCAGTCTCGATCCATGTCAACTCAACAGACACCCTCGGAGACACCTGTAGAGCACCTTTATAGTCACTCAGTTACGTTGCGACGTTTGATACACACAAGGTACTCCTCCGATATCTATGAGTTGCATGATCTCGTGGTCATAGGAACATATACTTGACATGCAGAAAACAGTAGCAATAAACTGACACGATCATAAGCTATGTTTGTAGTTTGGGTCTTGTCCATCACATCATTCTCCTAATGATGTGATCCCGTTATCAAATGACATCTCATGTCCATGGCTAGGAAACCTTAACCATCTTTCAATCAACGAGCTAGTTCACTAGAGGTATACTAGGGACATTGTGTTTGTCTATGTATCCACACATGTATCCATGTTTCTAATTAATACAATTATAGCATGGATAATAAACGAGTATCACGAACAAGGAAATACAATAATAAACACTTTATTTATTTCCTCTAGGGCGTATTTCCAACAGGCTCAAGCATACGTGTCAGGACATGGGAGAGCTCATGACGGCTCTCACAAAATACGCCGACTCTGATAACATGAAGGATCTAGGCTCTGATGAGGAGAAGGCCGTCCAATGTAAGAGGAACAATCAGGGCAAGGGTGTGGCAAACAATGGTAACCAGAGTAAGCGGAAGAACCCCGAAGGCGGGTCAGAGCTGGTAGACAATGCAAGCACCGGCCAGAATCATCCTAAGGGCAATGGGAAGTTCAGGCAACCTTTTAACAAAAATAGGGCTCCCTTCAATTTGGAGGATGCGCTTAAGAAGCCCTGTCCGGAGCACAGCCTGCCCGATAAACCTTCAGCGCACACATGGGGTGATTGCCATATCATGCAAAAGTTCAGGAACTACAACATGCAACGGCACAACAACCATGGTGGTGGCCCGCCCGGCGGCTCAGGACCAGGCGGGTCAGGAACTGGATTTCGATCCGGTGGCTCAGGGTCCGGTCACCACGGTCAGGGCAATCAAGGAGGACTTCCTCAGCACCCGGGTAATAACAATCAGCAGCAACATAACCGGTCTGGATATCAGAGTAATCCAAAGCAGCTCAGTTCAGGCCAGTATCATGTTTTCACAACCAGCCTTAACAAACGGGATCAGAAGTTACGCAAGCGGGCGGTTAATGCAGTTGCGCCGGCTCTGCCGCAGTACTTGAAGTGGTCTGAATATGACATAACGTGGAGCTGGGAGGATCACCCGCCGCGTGTTGATGACCCGGGGCGGCTGGCCTTGGTAGTTGCCCCCCAAGTGGGAGGATATATGGTGAATAAGGTACTTATGGATGGAGGCAGCAGTATCAACATCCTCTATTATGATACCTTCCTACGGATGAAGCTGCTTGACAAAGATATTAAGCCCTCATCCACCATTTGTCATGGCGTGGTGCCAGGCAAGTCGGCTTATCCGGTGGGCAGGATTTCTTTGGAAGTTGCTTTTGGTGACGAATATAACTACAGGGTGCAGTCCTTGTGGTTTGAAGTGGTCAAGATCAAGAGCCCTTACCATGCATTGTTTGGGCGGCCGGCTTATGCTAAGTTTATGGCTAGGCCCTGTTATGTTTATTTTCAGCTCAAGATGCCCGGATTGAACGGCAGATCACTGTTCATGGCGATCAGAAAACAGCTATTGAGTGCAAGGAAGGAGATGCGGCTTATGTGGAATCCAGTTGTGCCGAGGCAGATCTCAAGTTCTATAAGGTGAACATTGACCCGGAGGATATGCCCCGCTGAGAAAACCCACGACGAAGGTTGAGCCGCCCCTCAAATTCTCGGCGGATGATACCAAGGCAATAGATTTCACTCCGGGCGACTCATCCAAACAGTTCATCATTGAGGCGAACATGGATCCCAAATAGGAAAGCGCGCTCATCGAATTCATCCGTGAGAATCGGGACATCTTTGCATGGAAACCTTCTGACATGCCAGGTGTACCGAGAGAAATCGGTGAGCACAATCTTAATATGGATCCTAAGTTTAAACCTATCAACCAGTTTCTACGGTGGTTCAATGAGGAGAGACGCAAAGCCATTGGAGAAGAAGTTGCCCGGCTCTTAGCGGCGGGTTTCATTGTCGAGGTCTTTCACCCGGAGTGGCTTGCTAACTAGTGTTGGTGCTCAAGAAGAACGACATGTGGCATACGTGCGTGGACTATACGGATCTTAAGAAAGCTTGTCCGCCTGATCCTTTTGCTCTCCCTCATATTGATTAGATCATTGATGCTACGGCGGGTTGTGAAAGCCTATGCTTCCTAGATGCTTATTCAGGATATCATCAGATCAAGATGGCAGTTAAGGACCAAGAGAAGATGTCTTTCATTACACCTTTTGGAGCCTTCTATTATGTGTCTATGCCTTTTGGGCTCAAGAGTGCCCAGGCGACTTATCAGCGTTGTGTGCAGAATTGCCTTCACAGTCAGATCAGGCGCAATGTTCACGCGTACGTGGATGATATTGTGATCAAATCAAGGAAGAAGGAGACCCTTTTGGACGACTTAAGGGAAACCTTTAACAATCTCCGGATCTATAAGATGATGCTTAACCTGGCAAAGTGTGTCTTTGGTGTTCCGACTGGCAAGCTCTTGGGATTTCTGGTTTCTGAGCGTGACATTGAAGCTAACCTGGATAAGATCAAAGCTATCACCTCCCTGGCAGAGTCGTCTTGTATTAATGATGTCCAACGCCTGGCAGGGCGGATCGCCACGTTGAGCCGGTTCATAATCCGCCTTGGTGAGAAAGCTATCCCTTTATATCAGATGATGAAAAAGACAGATAATTTTTTCTGGAGTACGGCGGCGGGTGAAGCATTTGAAGCGCTAAAGAAGCAGCTCACTGAGCCACCAGTATTAGCTGCTCCGGCTGAGAAAGAACCTTTGCTTCTGTACATAGCGGCTAACAACCGGGCTGTCAGCGCTGCAATTGTGGTCGAGTGCAAGGAAGCAGGCAAGGAATATCCGGTTCAGAGGCCGGTTTATTATATTAGTGAGGTCCTGATAGAGTCTAACCAGAGATATCCACATTGGCAGAAGCTAGTGTATGGGGTATTCATGGCCAATCGCAAGTTAAAAGACTATTTCTTAGGGCACCAGATCACAGTGGTCAGCTCTGCTCCGTTGGGGGACATAATTCAAAACAGAGAAGCCACTGGTAGGATTGCTAAGTGGGCACTGGAGCTGGGACCTCTCAATCTGAAATACATGCCTCGTACGGCTATCAAGTTGCAAGCCCTTGTGGATTTTATAAACGATTGGACAGAGTGTCAAGCTCCCGAGGAAAAGCCGGATACCACGTACTCGACTATACACTTTGATGGATCCAAGCAGTTGGAAGGATCAGGGGCAAGAGTTGTTTTGACATCTCCTAAGGGTGATAAGTTATGTTATGTGCTCTGGATGATGTTCCCTTGCACCAATAATGCAACTGGATATGAAGCCCTACTTCATGGTCTCAGGGTAGCCAAGGTGATGAATTTAAGTCGGGTAAGGTGTTTTGGCGACTCAGATCTTGTGGCTCAGCAAGTTTCAGGCACTTGGGATTCCAAGGACCCGCGGATGGCGGCTTATCGTGAGGCGGTGGATGTCGTTGCTGGTCACTTCAAAGGTTATCAGGTAGATCACATTGATCGTCGTAGGAATGAGGCGGCTGATGCCTTGTCAAGGTTAGGCTCTCAGCGAAAGCCGGTGCCACCCAATATCTTTCTGGACGTCTTACATTAGCCGACTGTCAAATTACCTTCAGAGGAAGATTTGGCTGTTCCTAACCCGAAGGGGCAATTGGTGGCGGCTCTACATGCTATTCCGGATTGGACTGTGCCTTACCTGACATATTTGACTCGGGGCGAGTTACCTGATGATGAAAATCTGGCTAGACAGATCACCCGACGGTCTAAGTCCATGGCAATAGTTAATGGTGAGTTGCACAAGTGCAACATTACCGGGGTGTTTCAACGATGTGTCTCACCAGAGGAGCGTAAGGAAATCTTGAATGAAATTCATGCTGGATATTGTGGACATCACGCCGGCTCAAAATATCTAGTGGCTAAGGCCTTCTGGCATGGTTTCTTTTGGTTGACGGCTCACAAAGATGCAGAGGATCTGGTCCGCAAGTGCGACGGCTGTCAAAAATTCGGCCGGCGTGCTCATGTTTCGGCTCAAGAATTGCGGATGATACCAATTACTTGTCTGTTTGTAGTCTGGGGGCTTGATATGGTCGGGCCTTTCAAGAGATCTAAGGATAAGAAAACGCACCTCTTGGTGGCGGTTGACAAGTTCACCAAATGGGTAGAGGCTGAGCCGGTCAGCAAGTGTGACGCGGCTACGGCAGTTCAGTTTATTAAAAAGCTAATCTACCATTTTGGTTACCCTCACAACATCATCAAGGACAATGGCACAAACTTGTCCAAGGGGGCTATGAAAAAATTCTGCGACCTGGAGCACATCCGGCTTGATGTTTTGGCGGTTGCTCATCCATAGTCCAATGGTCAGGCAGAGCAGGCTAATCAAGAAATCTTGAGAGGTATCAAGCCCCGGCTTATGGTTCCTTTACAACGAATGCCGGGTTGTTGGGTGGAAGAGTTGCCGTCCATCTTATGGAGCATCAGAACTACCCCCAACAGATCCACAGGGTATACACCTTTCTTCATGGTTTACGGTGCAGAGGCCGTGTTACCAAGTGACATCAGGCATGACTCGCCACTAGTGGCGGCTTACGTTGAGACAGACAATGATACGGTGCGTCAAGACGCGTTGGATGCTTCGAAGGAGGAACAAGAGCTGGCGGCTGCCCGTTCGGCGATCTATCAGTAAGACCTGCGCCGCTATCATAGCCACAGGGTCAAGACCTGGACGTTTCAAGAGGGCGACTTAGTGCTGCGGATGATTCAAGACTAGACAAATATGCATAAGTTATCTCCTCCATGGGAAGGGCCTTTCGTGGTCAGCAGAAATCTCAATAAAGGGTCATATTATCTCATTGACATCCGGGATGACTCAGATACTTCGGGTCAGGAGACCCGCCGGCCGTGGAACATAGCGCATCTGCGTCCTTTTTACACTTGAGTTGTTGAGACTCGCCACTATACACTATCATTGTACATATCATATTTGTATATGAATAAAGTAGCATCCCTGCAAGCAGGGGCCTCTGTCGTTTCGCATATCTTCATAGATGCAAGGAAAAAACCAAAACTTTGGTTGTCGAAGGGGGCTTCCCACCTCCGGGTGAAGCTTATCTATCCCTAACAACCGGCTTTTATGCCAAAAATGTTGACAAGTCAACATTGGCTGTCGAAGGGGGCTTCCTACCTTTGGGTATAGCTTATCTAACCCTAACAGCCGGCTCTTATGCCAAAAAAGTTGACAAGTCAACTTTGGTTGTCGAAGGGGGCTTCCCACCTCCGGGTGTAGCTTATCTATCCCTAACAACCGGCTTTCATGCCAAAAATGTTGACAAGTCAAGATTGGCTGTCGAAGGGGGCTTCCTACCTTTGGGTATAGCTTATCTAACCCTAACAGCCGACTCTTATGCCAAAAAAGTTGACAAGTCAACTTTGGTTGTCGAAGGGGGCTTCCCACCTTTAGGTGTAGCTTATCTATCCTTAACAACCGGCTTTTATGCCAAAAATGTTGACAAGTCAACATTGGTTGTCGAAGGGGGCTTCCTACCTTTGGGCATAGCTTATCTAACCCTAAAAGTTGGCTCTTATGCCAAAAAAGTTGACAAGTCAACTTTGGTTGTCGAAGGGGGCTTCCCACCTCCACGTGTAGCTTATCTATCCCTAACAACCAGCTTTCATGCCAAAAATGTTGACAAGTCAACATTGGCTGTCGAAGGGGGCTTCCTACCTTCGGGTATAGCTTATCTAACCCTAACAGCCGACTCTTATGTAAAAAAAGTTGACAAGTCAACTTTGGTTGTCGAAGGGGGCTTCCCACCTCCGGGTGTAGCTTATCTATCCCTAACAACCGGCTTTCATGCCAAAAATGTTGACAAGTCAACATAGCCGTGCAGGGGCTTCTATCCTACGGGTGTAGCTTATCATACACTATCGGCCGGCTCTTAAGCCAAGCAATTGACTCCGTCAATACATTAGGAAGACACAACATCTTCGGGTTATGCTTTTCAACCGCCCTCCTAATGATGTAGAGATACATCCATTTCATTCAAGGAATTAAGCTGCAAAGAGCCGGTAAGGCATGTAATGAGAAGAACAAGGAAGATGGCATATATATAAGCCGGACTTTCATATGTGCGCGATGGCACAATTCAAGAAAGGCAAAGGTTGCTACTAGTATATTACAAACGCTCTCTGTGGAGCCCAAAAATATCATCAAGTTTTTTACACCCTCATGGCGGGTCATAAAGAGCCGGCTATCAATAGGTATCTACAACGCGATCAGCTGGCTGGCGGGTCACCCTGCTCCGGTTCTTCGGCTGCCTCAATCTGGAGATTTTCCAAGTCCCAGTTGCAATTGGTTAAAGCCGTAAAGGTTCCTTCTTCAAAGAAGGGGACGAGTCAAGTTCAGAGGCGAAAAGATTCTTACTGTGGGCGGGTGTCAGATCTTTGCTTTCAAAGAGAGGGCCACAGATCCTTTTCTGATCCACGCTATAAGCCGCCTGGTAAGTCGCCAGATTAACTTCTTCTGCTAAGACGGAGGCCAGGACTTTGGAATTCTTCACGCACCGGACATAGTCAGCCTCACGAAGAAAGTTTAAAATGACGGGTGACGTGGATTTATCACGGCAGATGTCCGGGTTAATGGACTTGGATTCGAGGCCATCGCTAACGTGATGGACTCAAAGGGGTTAACAGGGACGAAGGACACGAGTTTACCCAGGTTCGGCCCCTCAAGGTGAGGTAATAGCCTACGTCCTGCTTATGTTTGTATTGCTTGTTGTATCGATTACAAGGGAGCTAAAGCTTGACCTAGTTCTCGATAACCTGACCTCTAAGTCGCCCTAGGTCTTGCCTTTATATACTGAGGTCAAGACCACGACTCATATAAGTCGTAGCCGACTCTCATTACACGTCCGAGCCGACCTCTATCTTCTCTTGCCTATCCTGACCAAGTTGTCCCCGGGCGGCTTACACGCCCGGGTCTTCTCATCCAGGCCACCCTGCTGGCCCATCCTGTGAGCCGCTACGCTTGTTGGGCCCTCCGGTGCACACAGCTCACCCTTGGGCTGGCTACGAGCCGTTCGGTTTAACCCGGAGCCCTCCAAGGTGGGTCTCACCATGGGGTTATATCCCCAACATTAGGCCCCAGGTTGATTTGAGCTTGCTCATTTCATCCTTCTCTTCTGTTCCTCGGCGAGTCGCCCGGTAGTGACCCGCCGTGACATCACGTGGACTCTGCAAAAAAGATTCGCTCACACACTGCCAAATCCTTCCATTAAATGCTTAGCCCAAAAATTGAGGCGTCCGCCTCGGTCAGACGATTTGTGTCGCCTGGATTTTCACGCCTGCCCCGTTTTCCTTTTAAATAGGACTACTGTGGGCGGCATTTCCTTTCTCCCGCTCGCGCTGTCATCTCCCTCTTCTCCGATACCTCTGCTCCTGCTCCGGCGCCGTCTCCGTCTCGCCGTCGACTGGCTGTTGCATCAACC
The DNA here is from genome assembly GCA_022496015.1 of Hordeum marinum. NCBI lineage: Eukaryota > Viridiplantae > Streptophyta > Magnoliopsida > Poales > Poaceae > Hordeum > Hordeum marinum. The sequence continues at coordinate 405,581,244 of CM039672.1, read as the reverse complement.
TGTTGCGAACCAGAGTCCATCTCGCGCTCCTATCGCCGGTAAATCTTCTTCCCTTGGACCCATAACCATCTCCGGTAGGGTTTCTATAAGCTCCGCCGCCGTCGTCGCTTAGAATTCGAACTCCCTTGCCGCCGGCCGTGCTCAGCGTATGAACGCCAGCCAGTCGCCCGACCTCGCGGCGCCGCTGCGTAATAGGCAGTGAGTAATAATACATAAATCGGTCCCTACTTAGCCTGCCATTTTAGGTTTTCGTCCGCCTCGCCCGTTCGTCCTTAGGTCTAAAAATAGAGGCATTTTTCTTGCTGTTGTAGATATGTTATTTTAGCTGAACTTCACGAAATCTGTTTCTTGGGACTTAGCCGTTTTTCGCTCCTCCTCTTTTCTTTGTTGACTTACCCGGCCCCTCCGGCTCTCATCAGCCAACATATTATTTGTAGAACCCTTAAAATTGTAATCCATCGTAGATATTTGTTTTGCTCTTGACTCGCCATACTTTTTAATTTGCACAGTCCTTAAGCCGCCAGCATGTCTCGTGCCTCCAACTCATGTAACTGGGTTGGGTCTTACATCACAGAGGAATACTTATTGGATTTTGTTCATGCGGGTACCCTTCCTTCCAAGGAGGTCCTTAATTGGCGGCCCCCGGGTGATGAAACGCGGCCCACTCCTCAAGAAGGCGAAGTAGTGGTCTTCTCCGATCATATCGAGCGAGGATTCGTGCCCCCCAGCTCGAAGTTCTTTCGTGACGTCCTTCACTTTTGCAAGCTTCACCCCCAAGACTTGGCCCCAACTCCATCTCCAATATATGCAATTTTCAAGTGCTCTGTGAAGTCTATCTGCAAGCCAAGCCATCTGTGGGGTTATTTCGAGAGTTTTTCTACGCCAACCGGCAGACTGAGGTGAAGGCCGGTCCGAGTCTAGAGGTTGGCGGGATCTCCATTCAACGGCGTAGGGATATTACTTTTCCAGCCATGCAGATGCCGAGCTATCCAAAGGACTGGAACAAGACTTGGTTCTACTGCAAGGATACCTCTCCTAAGAATGAGCGTCCACTGTCGAGTTATCGTCCCTCCCGGCTCAAGACAACTTTAGAGCTTCCGGGCCGGCTGTCAGCTTCGGAACATGCAAGGTACGAGCCGGCTCACGCCAAGATCAAGGCCCTCATGGCCAATGGTTTAACCGGGCTGGATTTGATCCGCTGTTGGATTTCTTGGCGGATTATGCCCTTAAGTCATAGAAGCCGGCTCATGTGTGAATACGAAGGCAAGTATGATAGTTCACTATGCTTCAGCCAATCAACCCTGACGGAGGATGACATCACCACCGTCATCCGGAGCCTTGTCCATGAAGCATCCGGATCATGCAGCGCCATTGGCCTGGCGCCTTTTAACACCAAAAATCCGGCTCCAGATGTAAGGCGACTCTTCACCACTTTTCTCCTTGTCACTTATACCTTTCTGACGCATTACTGTTTAACCGGTTTAACCTTTCCAGGCCAACTCTGATTTCTGGAAGGAGTATGTTCCTCCTTTGAAGAAGCCCAAGAAGAAAGTTCTGGCTAAGAAGTCCAAGCAGACCGCCCCACAAGAAGGATGGTTTGACCCGCCGCAATCGTCCGACTCAGAGGTAAACCTTGGCTGCTTTCTGCCATTTTATTACCTTATTTTACTTACACTTGTTTTACTCACAGGATGGTATTGAAACAAGCCGTGCCAACGCCCCTGAGGTAATCTATATTTCTTCCGGTTCAGAATATTTTATCCCCCAGAGGCCGCGGCGGGTTATTGGAAAAGTTCCTCTTTCTCATCCTCTTACTTATCTGGCTCCCGGTTTTCTTTTGAAGAAGCAACAGTAGGTTGAGCGTCGCCAGACTCGGAGCGCTGGTTCTACTGAACTTATGTCCGGCTTGCCAAACTCACCAGCTCCGAAGAAACGCTCCGCAGAGGTATGTATCTCTATTTTAATTAATCTCACTTTGCGACCTTGATGTTGTCTCATCTTTCTTAAATTGTCTCTTAGAAATCACCCTCTTCTGGCGACCCTTCGGCTACCGCTCTGCCGCCTCCCAAGATCAATCCATTGTAAGTATTTCTTTTAGCTGTGCATTTCTATTCCCTTTGGCGACTGTAATCCTTGGGTTCTGACACTTCATGTTCTCCAGGGCTCAAGCGAAGTGTCGCAAGATGAACAAGTCCTGCCCTAGCCTTGCAGCCCAAGAGTCAGAGCGTGAACAACCGGAAGAGTCACGATCGGATGTAGATCCGCCAGCCGCATCCACTGGGCCGGCTATTGAAGATAACATCCCAGAGATCCCTCCAAGGGGTCCTTCGAAACCACCGAGTCCTGCCCAGATGACCAAGACCACTGCAACTCCAGACGTCATGATCACCGGGTCTGCCTTTCAGTCTCCCCCGGCTCACGTGCTGACCAGGCATAAAGAGCCGGACGAGGCTTCAAAGAAGCTAGATTTTGACTCTTCTTCCTTTGAGAAGATGACGGCCGAAGAACTTCACGCTGGTTATGTGAACCGGCTTTCCACCAGCCGAGATCTGGAGCTTCGGCTGGTCAGCTTGATGAAGAAAAAAATATGAGGTACTCCTCTTCTTGATATAACCTTACTTAGCCCCCAAGGGCCGGCTCAATCTAATTAAGAGTTGAACCGGGTGTTTCCTGATCCTCTATAGAAAATCTAAATCCATAGTCCCCAAGGGCCGGCTCAGCTTTGATAAAGTTGAGTCAGAGCTTCATTTGTAGATAGTTTGAACAGCCAATTGTAGCTCCCAAGGGCCGACTCAATTTTGATAAAGTTGAGTCAGAGCTTCAATGTGGATAGTTTTAAGAGCCAATTGTAGCCCCCCAAGTTCCGGATTAACTTGATGAAGATGAGCCGGAATTGCACTGTAATCTTGGAGATCAAATATACATTAGCCGCCAAGTGTCAAACATATTGCTTGCAATCTGCTTGAAACTTGCATAATTTTGTCTTAATCTTCATCATCTGATAAAATTCCATCATGGCGACTTATTTTGCATTTTGATATGCCACAGGAAGTTTTAAATGAGGCCGGGTCATAGTTGACAGATCTGAAGACCAACCTGGCGGCTCAACAAACGGCTCGAAGTGCCACCGATGAAAAGTGCCGGCTCCTCTCTGAGGAGTTGGCCACAATCAAGGCCGACTTTGCTGCTTTTAAAGAAACAGCTGAGTCTGAGAAGATCTCTTTGACCAAACGGGCGGATGAAGCCGATCAACGGCTGATAGCTGTATCCGATGAACTTCAAGCCCTGAAGCGCCACATTACCAAGATGACAGCCGCCCTCTTCGGTAAGCTTCTGACAACTTGTGCTTCAATGGCTATATAACACTTGTACTAGTGACTCATCCTGAAATGTCCGTCTTATGCAGGCCCTAGGAGCTGGCAACTGGTTTTTGATAGTCTGCTGCTGTTGAAGGCCATCTATACTTTGACTGAGCAACTGTATTGCGGCGCGGTGTGCACTATTAAAGCCGTGCAATACAAAGACAAGATTCCGGCGACTCTCAAGGGCGTCTTGGAGCTCTTTTCCACCATGCCTAAGCAGATTGCTAAACTCAAGAAGTCAGCCGCCCGCCAAGGGGCCATTGCAAGCATCAGCCGGGCTTTGGCCTTTTCTCTGGGTCTAACATCAACCGAGATGATGGATGGCTTCCCTTCAAAGAAAGACGACGGCTCAGAGTTCACTGATGCTAACTACAGCCGGTGCGTGAAGGAATCCCAAGTACTAGCTTCCGTCTTAGCGGAGGAAGCTGATCTGATGACCTACCAGGCGGCTTATGGCCCGGATCAAAAAAGAATCCGCGGCCCACTTTACGAGTGCAAAGACTTGATGCCTGCCCGCTGTAAGGACTTCTTCGCTTCTGACCTTGAACCATCTCCTTATTTTGACGAAGGCTCTTTTGCGGCTCTAACAAACTGCAACTAGGATTTGGACAACCTCCAGACCGGGGCCACCAAAGAGCCGGAGCAGGATGACCCGGCAGCTAGTTAGTCCCTTCTTGAAAAAACTTGTAACAACCGACCCTCCTTAACCCGCCGTGTGGCGTTTGAAAAGACTTGTCTGAAATTCTGAGCTCCTCTGGGAGTGTATGTAATAGACTAGATGTTTACTTTTGCTTCTCCTGAACCTTGTGTCATTATGCTTTATAAGATGATCCGGCTTTTTAGCTGCCATTGTGTTTGTATGCTCTTGAACCATTTATACTGCTTTGTCATCATAGAAGACACCTGTGGCCAAGATTAGGTAAACTATACCCGGAGGTGGTACTTCCCTTTTGGCAATTACGGCTAATCTGGTTAGTCGGAGATGGCATAAAGCCTGGCCGATAAGGCGTTTAAAAGATACACCCAGAGGTAATAATATGGCGTAAACGCCGGCGGATAAGCGTTAGAAGTTGTACCCGAAGGTAAGAAGCCGCTCTCACCGCGGCTAATTTTCCTTAGCCAGATTTTTGTGCCATAAGGCCGGCTAATAGGCGTTATAAGCTATACCCGAGGGTAAGAAGCCGCCATTCGCGACAGCTAATTTACCTTAGCCATTTTTACGTGGCCTAAAGCCGGCTAATATGCATTATAAGCTATACCCGATGGTAAGAAGCCGCCGTTTGCGGGTCATGAGACGTTAGCTACCCGTCGGTAAAAAACCTCTCATAACCGCGGCTAAACGTGTTAGCCGGAAATTTGGCATAAAGCCGGCTGATAGGGTGTTAGAAGCGATACCCGTCGGTAAGAAGCCCCCCTTAGCAGTACGGCGTAACCCACCGGCGGATAGGCATTAGAAGTTGTACCCAAAGGTTAGAAGCCCCCCTCGCCACGACTCATTTTCCTGAGCCTGTTTTTTGTGGCATAAAGCCTGGTGCCGCGACTCATTTTCCTGAGCCGAGATTTTGTGTCATAATGCCTGATGCCGCGACTCATTTTCCTAAAGCGGGATTTTGTGGCATAATGCATGGTGCCGCGACTCATTTTCCTGAGCCGGGATTTTGTGGCATAATGCCTGGTGCCGCGACTCATTTTCCTGAGACGAGATTTTGTGGCATAACACCTGGTGCCGCGACTCATTTTCCTGAGTTGGGATTTTGTGGCATAACGCCTGGTGCCACAACTCATTTTCCCGAGCCGGGATTTTGTGGCAGTGATACTCTTTGATATAACTGTGACATGTACAATGATAGTGTACGATGAGGGGTCTCTACACCCTTAAGTGAAATAAGGCCGGAGATGTGCGATGTTCCACGGACGGCGGGTCTCCCGACTCGCCGTATCTGAGTCATCTCGGATATTGATGAGGTAATATGACCCATTGTTGAGATTTCTGCTGACTACAAAAGGTCCTTCCCATGGAGGAGAGAGCTTATGCATATTTGTCTGGTCCTGAATCAGCCGGAGCACTAAGTCGCCCTCCTGGAACGTCTGGGTCTTGACCCTGCAGCTGTGATAGCGACGCAAGTCTTGTTGATAAATTGCCGACCGGGTCGCTGCTAACTCCTGCGCCTCTTGCAGAGCATCCTATGCATCTTGACGTGCCGTCTCATTGTCCGCCTCAACGTAAGCCGCCACCCTTGGTGAGTCATGCCGGATATCACTAGGCAAAACTGCCTCGGCCCCGTACACCATAAAGAAAGGCGTGAAACCCGTAGATCTGTTGCCCTCTTAAAAATTCCTGATTGGCACGCTCCGCCTGACCATTGGATTGTGGATGCGCCACTGTTGAAACATCAAGCCGGATATGCTCTTCATCGCAGAATTTTTTCATAGCCCCCTTGGACAGATTTGTACCATTATCAGTGATGATGCTGTGTGGGTAACCAAAACGGTAGATCAATTTTTTGATAAATAAAACCGCCGTAGCCGCGTCACATTTGCTGACCGGCTCTGCCTCTACCCACTTGGTAAACTTGTCCAGCGCCACCAGGAGGTGTGTTTTCTTATCCTTGGATCTCTTGAAAGGTCCCACCATGTCAAGCCCCCAGACCACAAACGACCAAGTAATTGGTATCATCCTTAACTCCTGAGCCGGGATATGAGCACGCTGGCCAAACTTCTGACAGCCGTCGCACTTACAGACTAGGTCCTCCGCATCTTTATGAGCTGTCAACCAGAAAAACCCGTGCCGGAAAGCCTTGGTCACCAAAGATTTCGAGCCGGTGTGGTGTCTACAATCGCTAGTATGGATTTCATTCAAGATCTACCGGCCCTCCTCTGGTGAAACACAACATTGAAAAACTCCTGTCACACTGCATTTATGCAACTCACCATTGACTATTGTCATGGACTTAGAACGTCGGGTGATCTTTCTGGCTAGGTCTTCATCCTCAGGTAACTTGCCCCGGGTCAAATAGGCCAAATAGTGAATAGTCCAATCTGGGGTAGCATGCAGAGCCGCCACTAATTCTACCTCTTGGTCAGGAACAACCAAATCTTCTTCTGAAGGTATCTTGACAGTCGGATGGTGTAAGACGTCCAAAAAGACATTGGGTGGCACCGGCTTTCGTTGAGAGCCTAATCGTGATAAGGCATCAGCTGCCTCATTTCTGCGACGATCAATGTGATCTACCTAATATCCTTTGAAGTGCCCTACAATAACATCAACCGCTAGACGGTAAGCCGCCATCCGTGGGTCCTTGGAATCCCAAGTGCCAGAAACTTGCTGAGCCACCAGATCCGAGTCGCCTAAACACCTGACTCGGCTCAAATTCATCTCCTTGGCTAACCGAAGACCATGAAGCAAAGCTTCATATTCAGCCGCATTGTGAGTGCAGGGGAACATCAGTCGGAGCACATAACAAAATTTATCACCCTTGGGGGATGTCAGAACAACTCCTGCCCCTGACCCCTTTAATTGCTTGGATCCATCGAAGTTTATAGTCCAGTATGTGTTATCCGGCTTTTCCTCAGGAGCTTGAAACTCCGTCCAATCATTTACGAAGTCCACAAGGGCTTGGGACTTGATAGCTGTGCGAGGCACATATTTTACATTGAGAGGTCCCAGCTCCAATGCCCATTAGCAATCCTTCCTGTGGCTTCTCTGTTCTGGATAATATCCCCCAATGGAGCATAACTGACCACAGTTATCTGGTGCCCTAAGAAATAGTGTTTTAACTTGCGATTGGCCATGAAGACCCTATATACCAGTTTTTGCCAATGTGGATACCTTTTCTTAGACTCTGTCAGGACCTCACTGATATAATAAACCGGCCTTTGCACTGGATAATCCTTTCCAGCCAACTTGCGCTCAACCACGATTGCAGCACTCATTGCCCGGTTATTAGCCGCCACATAAAGGACTGACAGTTCTTTTTTAGCCGGAGCAGCCAGCACTGGCGGCTCAGTGAGCTGTTTTGAAGCGCCTCAAGTGCTTCACCCGCCGCTTTACTCTAGACAAATTTGTCTGTCTTCTTCATCATTTGATATAAAGGAATAGCCTTCTCTCTAAGAAGGCTTATGAACCGGCTCAACGCAGCAATCCGCCCTGCCAAGCGCTAAACATCATTAATGCAAGCCGGCTCTCCCAGAGAGGTAATAGGCTTGATTTTGTCCGGGTTAGCCTCGATACCACGCTCAGAGACCAGGAAACCCAAAAGCCTGCCCGCCGGAACACCAAAGACACACTTGGTTGGGTTAAGCATCATCTTGTAGATCCGGAGATTATCAAAAGTTTCTTTTAAATCCTCCAAGAGAGTCTCCTTTCTGGATTTGATCACGATGTCATCTACATAAGCATGAACATTACGGCCAATCTGACTGTGAAGGCAGTTCTCCACGCATCGCTGGTAAGTCGCCTGGGCACTTTTGAGCCCGAAAGGCATAGAGACATAGCAAAACACCCCAAAGGGTGTAATAAAAGCCGTTTTCTCCTGGTCTTTAACCGCCATCTTGATTTGATGATAACCTGAGTACGCATCCAGGAAGCACAAACTTTTACACCCCGTCGTAGCATCAATGATCTGATCAATACGCGGGAGAGCAAATGGATCAGCCGGACAAGCCTTGTTAAGGTCCGTGTAGTCCACACACATACGCCATGTGCCATTCTTGTTTAGTACGAGCACCGGATTAGCCAACCATTCTGGATGAAAAACTTCAATGATAAAACCCGCTGCAAAAAGCCGGGCAACTTCTTACCCAATAGCCTTGCACCTCTCCTCATTGAACCGCTGCAAAAACTATTTAATCATCTTAAACTTTGGATCCACATTAAGGTTGTGCTCAGCGAACTCTCTCGGTACATCCGACATGTCAGAAGGTTTCCATGCGAAGATGTCCCGATTCTCACAGATGAATTCGATGAGCGTGCTATCCTATTTGGGATCCATGTGAGATCCAGTGATGAACTGCTTAGATGATTCGCCCAGAGTAAAATCTACAGTCTTGGTATCATCCGCTGAAAACTTGAGGGGCGGCTCAACCTCCGTGGTGGGATTTTTCAGCGGGGTCATATCCTCCGGATCAACATTTTCGTTATAGAACTTAAGTTCCTCCTGGGCACAACTGGACTCTGCGTAAGCCACGTCTCCTTCTTCACACTCAATAGCCGTATTTCGGTTACCATGAACGGTAATGGTACCGTTTAAGCCGGGCATCTTGAGCTGCAAGTAAACATAGCAGGGCCTAGCCATGAACTTAGCATAAGCCAGTCGTCCAAATATCGCATGATAAGGACTCTTGATCTTGACCACTTCGAACCACAAGGATTCCACCCTGTAATTGTACTCATCGCCAAAAGCCACTTCCAACGAAATCCTGCCCACCGGACGCGCCGACTTACCCGGAACCACACCATGAAAGATGGTGGATGATGGTTTTAAATCCTTGTCAAGCAACTTCATCCGCCAGAAAGTGTCATAGTAAAGGATGTTTATGCTGCTGCCGCCATCCATAAGCACCTTGTTCACCATATATCCGCCCACCTAGGGGGCTACAACCAAAGCCAGCCGCCCCGGGTCATCGACACGCGGCGGGTGATCTTCTCGGCTCCACGTTATGTCATATTCCGACCACTTTAAGTACTACGGAAGAGCCGGTGTAACCGCATTAACTGCCCGCTTTCGCAACTTCTGGTCCCGTTTGTTGAGACCGGTTGTGAAAACATGGTACTGCCCGGAGCTGAGCTGCTTCAGATTACTCTGAAAACCAGACTGATTACGCTGTTGTTCGAGATTATTGTTACCAGAATGCGGCTGGTGTCCCCCTTGACCATCTTGACCCGGATGACGGTGGACCGGATGACCGGACCCTGAGCTGCCAGAACCAAAACCAGCTCCTGACACGTCATGTCCTGAGCCGCCTGGCAGACCACCATCTCGATTGTTAGGTTGTGTGAAATACCGCTTGTACTTCTGCATGAAATTGCAATTCCCCCATGTGTGGTTTGCCGGCTTATCAGGCAGACTATGATTTGGACAAGGCCTCTTAAGTAACTCCATGTTCGAGGGAGAGCTATCCCTGCCAAAGAGCGGTCTAAACCTCCTATTGCCTTTAGGGTAATTCTGCTGGGTGTTTGTATTAGCCACCAGCTCTGACCCGGCCTCTGGATTCTTACGTTTGCTTTGGCTACCATTGTTTGCCGCACCCTTGCCTTGATTGCCTTTCTTACCTTGGCCAGCTTTCTCATCATCAGAACCCGGATCTTTCGTAGTGTCAGAGTCGGCATATTTCATGAGAGCCGTCATGAGCTCTCCCATGTCCTGGCACGTACGTTTGAGACGGACGAGTTTCTGTTTCAGAGGAACAAAATGGCAGTTCTTCTCCAAGATTAGTACTGCCTGGGCCGCTGTGATCTGCTCCGAGGAGTGGATGATTGTCGAGACCCGCCGTACCCAATGATGGCCGACTCGTTCTCCTGTTGCACACAGTGATCAAGATCCATAATGGTCATCGGTTGCTTGCATGTCCCTTGAAAGTTTTTAATGAACCTGGCCCGGAGCTCCGCCCATGAATTGATGGTATTAGGCGGCAACCCCTTTAGCCACGTGTGAGCCGGGCCTTCAAGCATCATGACAAAATACTTGGCATAAACCGCCTCACTAACCTCCAACATCTCCATAGCCAGTTCATAACTCTCCACCCAGGCCTCCGGGGGTAAATCAGCGGTATAATTTTGGGACCCTGCGGGGCCCTTTGAAGTCTCTTGGCAGCCGTTCGCTCCGCAGAGCCGGTGACAAACACGGCAGCCCTCCCATCCTGGAGTTTACTCCTGCCCCCACCGAAACGGAAGGTACAGGCTCCTGGTGAGCCGGCTTAGCTGGCGCCTCTTGCGGGCTTCCCGCATGGTTTACAAATGCTGATGTATCTCTACCCGGCCGGTGACTCGTCGGAATCTCTTTGCGTCGGTTGCTGCTGGAACCTGCTGGTGACTCGTAGCGCCGGCTGAAGCTGCGGCTAGGAAGAGGGGTTGAATGAACACGGCTCCGGTTGTGAGTATATTTCTCCTGCTAGGCCACGGCCGTCTGCAGGTACCCGATGGCGTTCCGCGCATCCTCTGCAAAGGGTTCCTCATCCGGGATAGGAATGGTCTCAAGCCGGGTGGCCGCTGCCACCATATTCTCGGCCTGGTTAGAATAATGACCCGCCGGCGTTGGAAAGCCACTGGGTGAGGCTTGGTTATGCCAGGCCGGATGAATCACTGGTCGCTCCGTCGGGCGGATTTTGGGCGCGTTTGTTACTCGCCTCACGCCAGGAGTATTGAAGAGGTTCCTTGCTTCATAACGCTCTGATAGACGGGACTGATGCCTCCTTCGATGTACTGCTGCTGCTGATATCTGCTCCAGCCCTAGACGAAAAGCGTCTGCCTTGATACGTTCTGCCTCTTCCTCCATCTGGATCTTTAGCTCATCCATCCTTTGCCGTTCCTCTGTCATCCGGCCCTTGATCCTTGCGATCTCTAAATTCCGAGCTGCTTGATTATCTGGTGTGACCTCAGCGGCCATTAAAGCCGCGAGCTCATCCATCAGCTCCACAAGAACTTGAGCCGGCGGTGGCAGGTTATCACCCGAGGTGGCGGCTCCTGCAGCTGTACTACTCGTGCCTGGGGCTGACCCCGCCATGAACACGACAGCATGAACCGGAAACTCAAGATTATCCGACTCTAAGCGATCTGACTCAAGGCAGGCGTCGCCGTAGCCTCCAAGGCCGCCGTTGCGGAGCTGGTACACCGACTCCGTTTCTCCACTTGAAGATTCGTCCTCCGAATAGACGAGAGTTTCCTATGATCCGAAAGCTTCCGGATCCGTACCTTGAGTGAAGCCTACGAAGACATGCTTCTGACCTGGATTAGCACGGGCAGGATGCATGTTACACATAGGTCGCAGACGCCGAGCCGACTCGATGATGTCGGTGCAGACGTCCGGCCCGGGTGTAGATCCATCAACCCTTCCGATGAAGACGTGGATCTCGCCAAATGGAACCCGGAATCCATACTCCACGGACTCAGCATCAAGCCCCCAGCCAGCATCGTCGATGTAGAATCGGCCACGACAACTCTTGATGATCCTTCCGACCACGTATCCTTCGAGCCCCGGGAGAGAGACCTTCAAGAACTCAATACCACCAAGCGTTAGCCCCACGGTGGGCGCCAACTGTCGTGGATTTATCACGACAGATGTCCGGGTTAATAGACTTGGATTCGAGGCCATCGCTAACATGATGGACTCAAAGGGGTTAACAGGGATGAAGGACACGAGTTTACCTAGGTTCGGCCCCTCAAGGTGAGGTAATAGCCTACGTCCTGCTTATGTTTGTATTGCTTGTTGTATCGATTACAAGGGAGCTAAAGCTTGACCTAGTTCTCGATAACCTGACCTCTAAGTCACCCCGTGTCTTGCCTTTATATATCAAGGTCAAGACCACGGGTCATATAAGTCATAGCCGACTCTCACTACACGTCCGAGCCCGCCTGTATCTTCTCTTGCCTATCCTGACCAAGTTGTCCCCGGGCGGCTTACACGCCCGGGTCTTCTCATCCGGGCCACCCTGCCGGCCCATCCTGTGAGCCGCTATGCTTGTTGGGCCCTCCGGTCCTCACGGCTCACCCTTGGGCTGGCTACGAGCCGTTCGGTTTAACCCGGAGCCCTCCAGGGCGGGTCTCACCGTGGGGTTATATCCCCAACAACGAGCGAAGCCATGGTGAATCTGAGTAGCATTACTACCGTCTCCTACATAGCGGTGCAGTGGGGGCAAGATATTGTCAAAGGTTCAGGGGCTAAATATGGCCGACATTGATGGAAGCCCGAGTTCTGAGCGGTGGCGGCGGAGCTCCATGAAACCCTACCAGAACGGTTATGGATCTAGGGGAAGAAGGACTCACCGGAGACGGCATGATGAACGCAGAGGGAGCTCTAGAACAAGTTAGGTTGATGCAACAGCCTTGTCGATGACGATGAGGAGACGATGCCGGAGAGGAATGCGCTGGAGCGGAGGCGTCGGAAGGAAAGAGATGCGAGAGATGGCAAATGTTGCCCCTTGCGGTCCTATTTAATAGAAAACATGCGTGAAAATCCAGGCGTCGGGTGTCATTTGACCGAGGCAGACGCCTCGATTCTTGGACTATCCATTTAATAAGGGAAGATTCGTTACGTGCAACAGAGGATCTTTTTTGACAGATTTGACGTGACGTCATGGAGGGTCATTATTTTCTGAGCGACTTGCCGAGGAGTAAGAAGAAGGATGAAGTGAGCAAGCTCAAATCAACCTGGGGCCTAATGTTGGGATATAACCCCACGGTGAGACCCGCCCTCAGGGCTTCGGGTCACACCAGCCGGCTCGTACGCCAGCTCAAGAGTGAGCCATGAAGACTTAAGGCCCAAGACGCTTGGCGGCTTGATAGGATGGGCCGGAACGTGGCCCGGACGGAGCAGACCCGGGCGTGTAAGCCGCCCGGAGACAACTTGGTCAAGGAAGGCAAGAGAAGGTAGAGGTAGACTCGGACGTGTAATGAGAGTAAGTTACAACTTGTATGACCCGTGGTCTTGACCTCCTTATATAAAGGCAAGACCCGGGGCGACTTAGAGATCAGGCTATCAAGAACTAGGTCAAGCAATAGCTCCCTTGTAATCAATACATCAAGCAATACAAGCACAAGTAGGACATAGGCTGTTACCTCATCTTGAGGGGCCGAACCTGGGTAAACTCGTGTCCTTTGTCCCAACCAACCCCTTTGAGTCCATCACATTAGCAATGGCCTTGAATCCAAGTCTGTTCACTCGGACATCTACCGTGATAAAACCACGACACCATGGATAACTCTTTAGTCACTTTGCTTGCAAGGCTCATTCTGATGTTGTATTACCGAGTGGGCCCTGAGATACCTCTCCGTCACACGGAGTAACAAATCCCAGTCTTGATCCATGCCCACTCAACAGACACCCTCAGAGATACCTATAGAGCATATTTATAGTCACCTAGTTACGTTGTGACGTTTGATACACACAAGTTACTCCTTCGGTTTTAGTGAGTTTCATGATCTCATGGTCATAGGAACAGATACTTGACCACTATTCATCCACTTCTGTCTCCCTACGAGAAGGCCATCAATAGCACTCATGCTTATCTTGCGTAAATTAGAGTATCCGCTTCAACTTATCTATGAACCACAAAAGTTCTCCAAGTAGTCCATATCCGAGGACGTGGCTATTCGAATAGATTCATAACCCTGTAGGGGTATATTTCTTCACACATGCTCTCGCCACTTATCGCTATGTGCACATAAAAGGCACCTCGACAATCTTCAAGTGGAAGCCTAGTGAGGGAGTCGGCCACGACCGTCAATCACACAAGACCCTAGTCCAGGTTTATCGCCTATTTGAGATTGAACCCGCACGAAAGTCCGGCCAAAGTTTCCGCTATGGCCTCAAACGATGTGCGCAGGGTTCCCAAGCCCACCATTTGGGTGCCACTTGGTACACCGTGCCACTGTGCCTATACCGCATCATAGTCCACCCCGTCGGGCAGTGCTATGCACGACCGCCAACACTTTTCCTACAAACTCCAGAAACTAGTTGCAACTCCTGGACAGAGGCCTAGGCGATTAATAAGTCGAGCGGGGTCATATTTCAGGGCCCAATGTATAGTAGTAACTGTCTTGGATCACAAACACAGAACTCAGTGCTTATGGATGGTCCCAATGAGACAACCCGCCATGTACTCCTACATGGCCTCTCATCGCTACCTTTACCAAATCGTGTTCACACACTTAGCTCTCATACAGTAGGACATGCACACATCCACTCCGATTCATCAGCCGGATGGATCAGACCCGACACGACACAACTCTAAGCATAGCAAACACAGTAAGTAAGCAAGCATGGATGAGTAAGCACAACAAGGCTCAAGTAGTTGCTACTCATGCTAAGTGGTTTCAACTATTTACTGTGGCAAAGACAGGTCATGCAAAGGAATGGGTTCAACTACTGATGACATGTAACAGTTGAATCGTTGTTGTCCTAATGCAGTAAAAGAGAGCATAAGCGAGAGATTGGGTTCATATCAATATGCTCAAGGGAGTTTGCTTGCCTAACACTTCTGAAGATGGTAAAGGTCTTCATCGGTGACATTGATTTCATCGTCGGAACAACGTCTACCGAGAGGGAACAAAACCGGCAAACAAAGAAATGATCACATTCAATGTGATGCAACAAACATGATGCATGGAATGGCATGTTAAGGTACTGAATTGACCAAGTGCTATAGGTAGTCATATTAAGTGAAGTGGAATTCAAATATATACTAAATTCCAACTCCAACACTATTTACTAAATTATCCTAATCATGAAATGTCCTACTTGGTGATGTTAACTTGCTCAACCATGCATGATCATGGCATAAACAGATTCATTGGATTTTTCTGATCATTTTTCATATATAAATTATTTTCATCTGACTTACAAATTATTTTCTATGATTTTTAGAAGTTTTAAACATTTTCTGGAATTTCCTTTATTAATTTAAATGCCAGAAAAGCTTTAATGCGTCAGCAATACGTCATAGTGACGTCAGCAGGCCAGCAGGGCCGGTCCAGGTCAAACCTGACGTGTGGGGTCCACATGTCAGTGTCACGGGGTTAATCCCCGCATTGACCCAGGGTTTGACTCGGACCGGGGACCACTGTCAGCGGCTACGGGAGGTTGTTAGAGGTTAATTAGGACATAATGACGGCACCACATCAGCCACACCGGCGAAGAGTCGCCGACGACCATCCGCGACGGTGGAGCTTGCCGGACTTGCGCTACGGGCGGCCATTCGACAAGCGGAGGACACCTACGGGTAGCCCTCGCTCGACCGCATCCAGGGGGGACCACGGGAGGCCTTGGGGTTGCCGGAGCTCGTCGGAGGCGAGCCCGTGACGGCGGCCGGAGCTTGGCTTGCAGAAACGGTGGCTAGAGGGCACGGGAGAGCAGGGAGCGAGGGAGAAATGGGCGGTGGCTCACCGTGGGGTCGAGCAGAGGCGACTACGGGGTCGGGGAAGCTCCGGACGGAGCGAATCGATCGGCGGCCCTCGTCGGAGCCGAGGACGATGACGATGCTGGCGGCGATGCAGGGGGCCTACGGTGAAGCGCGGCTCCAGAGAGAGGACGAGCATGACCTGGCGTAGCTCTAGGCAGTACGAGGATGCGAGGCATGGCCGGAGGGCACGACGGCAGCAAACGACGGCGATGGCTTCAGTCATGGCTGCAGCGGTCACCAGAGATAGGGGTGGAAGAGATAGAGCGAGGGGGGAGAGACAAGAGGGGTCGTCCCGATCCGGACTGCTCTGAGGTCCTAATCCCCACCTCCAGCGAGGCTAGAAGGCAGGAGGCATGGCGCCCCGGCCGTGCACGTCGTGCCTGCCTTCGCCTCTGCCTACTGGCAGAGGTAGGAGACGACTGGCACGGGCCAGGTGGGCCGGCTGGGCTGCCAGGCCTCAGGTAAGCCCCATTTTTTAGTTTTAGTTTTCTGTTTTCTTTTCTTCTGACATTTGTTTTATTTTTTGAGGCCAAGATACCTAGCACAATAATGCCCACATATTTTATGAAATATAGTTTGATTATTTCAAACTTCCACAAAAAGGTTTGGGCATTTTTTGGACATCTATCATATTTATAATGCTTTATTAGTCGATTTCAGTAACACTAGATTCTCATTTTAAAATGATATTCTTGGTTTGAAAATCTATTTTTCTCTGATATGGAGTTACCAATATTTATCAGAGACAAAGAACATTTTTGAAGGCATTTCTGGTTCATTGAAATTATTTTTAAGTTTAACCTATTTGAATTTTATTTGAGCTAGGGTTTGATCATCCCCCTTTCAGGTTACATTTGATTTTAAACATGATGTCATGATGGCCATGCAATGACAGACAATGCCTAAGCTAGGGCTGTGACAACTCACCCCCACTAAACAAGAATCTCGCCCCGAGATTCAAGCGTAGGGTAAGAGGACAAAGGGGACACTAACTACCACAATCTTCACGATCGAATTGCTCTTCTCGAAATGTTGCTTCATTTCATCATCTTGACTTTGGCGTCTTTGCTTTCAAGATCTTCATGCAACACGATGACAAAAAGGAACAAGAATGCTCTACAAGATTCGATCTTCTCGAAGATCGAGCAACTCATGATCAACTCATTGAATGAGACGTAATAACATCTCTCGAGCTGAGACACAAAACACACATTGAGAATAATGAATGGGGCAGATGACGGAGGTTCAATTGGTAGGCAACAATTCCACACTAAAGCAGATGGTGAATAGGTTTGAAAGTAACAAGGAGATAATTGCCATAATACCATTAGAGGGCACCTTAGGGGAGGTGACTCGTAGGATTATCCCTTAAGTGGAAATAAGAATTACTTTTGATACAGAGATCATTCAAACTCTTCATACCAACCTAAGGCAATTCACAAGTGATCATTGGATGGAATTCAAAGAATGGTAGACTCAGATCGGAGGGGGAAATAGAGTTATAAAACAACTCGGCAACGGAAGGCACTTTCCAGTTAAAATTGAGAGTATAACCCAGTGTCTGAGCGTGCTCTCAAGAACTTGAGCATTTCCATACTCATCAGGGTTTTTACCAACATCCGTGCCAAGGATCCTGGCAACACCTTATACTACCATGATGAGTAATGATGGAGGATGCAGATGCAAAGGAAGACAACACTTTCTCAAATTTCACCTTAGCTATACCAAGGGAGCAAAATCTGGATGATCGACCACGAGACATTTAGCATTCCGCTTCTATTGTTCTCCTTGATGAAGTAGCATAACCCAATTATAGGTAACATTTGGTATCTAGAACATCAAGTATAAAGGTCGGACTTCGGGGTCTCAAAGTGTCCATGAGGAATAACTTCTAGAGAAAATCATATAAGGTCCTCATGAGGAGGTGGCCAAGTTGCTGAAACAAGATAATATAATAGTAGGTCTTCCGGATAGGTATGTTAGCCACAACATCCCTTTGTCAGGTTACAGAGAGACCATTTTATAATTCTTGGGGAAACATCCCAACCATTATATCTGCCTGAGATTCGGATATGGTTGGTGTCAAGATATCCCAGACTCAGCATGTCTGAAAGTGAAAGGTCGCAACACAAATCAAAGAGATGATGTTGCGAGATTCTCGGGAAATGAACTACGGTGTCAACTCCAAAACATGAGCTGGATTGCAAGACACATGTTAACACACTGTCCAGGACATGCATGACTACATGGACTTACAAAAAAACACTACCGAGTTCTGGATGGAACCATCATTGGAGGTAGTGAAGTAGTGTGCACGTCCGTTAGGGCCCTTCAGGAGTAACACTTAACTTCTTTTCCTTAAACAAATCAATCAGTGGCTTGGTGTGCTAGGGATTGCATGTGGAATGGAGATGATCAGTCTACCCAAACCATAGAATACTTCGCACGTGCATGACTGACTTGGGATGATTCCAATGAAAACAAAACGACCTTTCTCAAGTTCATGGCGGCAACTTGCACCATAGCCCATGAACTAAGAGTAAGTCACTTCTTACACGATGCATATGCTTCACGTACAAGACACGAAGATATTACCTACAAAGTTTCCAACACCAGCTTAATGTTCATCATGAATCATGGAACGAATGAAAATGTTGTTGATGGGCCCAACAAAAATTCATCGAGATATCCATATAGATGGAATTACACAACTATGAGAACAAGGTGATAGCATTGGTCAAACCAAAGGATATAATGGTGTATGCTCGGGGATACATCCACGAGTAAAAACAACATTAGGAGGATCTTTGGTTTTGAGTTTGATTTGATGATGGCCCACACTCAAATCAAATATTGGATAAGACGATAGATGCAACAATTGATCACATGGATCAACTGATGAAGGTATCGTATTTCTTCAGCGCACACACAAGATATCCCTTTGGATGAACTAAGTCAGGCAAATCTTTTATCTTCCAACTCTCCAAGTTGTTTTCTAGCTAAACCAACTAGCTCAGGGGTATCTAACACAGATTCTTGGAGAAGGGTGGTTTATAGGAAAACCATCTCGATCACGAACTTAACATAACGATCAAGGAACACCTTGTAATACTTCCGAGAAGATATTCGAAAAATCACGATCCACCGGTATGTTATCAAGCTTGAGAGCAATCTTGCTTTTCAAGGCAAGACGATATGATCAACAGAGCGAAGGATTGACACAATCCTAACTCATTGACTGAAAAGGGCACCATGCAAAATGGACTAGGTAGCACGATCATTCTTAGTATGACAATTGAATGACCATCACACCAAGAGTGAGATTATTGTCCATTAACTACCAAGCAACAAAGTTGCTAGGAGTATTGATTTCACACATCATAATTCACTTGTCGGTATTCTGGTTTCAACAACATAGAGACCGGGGAATGAATGATGATGGCGAGAAGTATCACTACATCAAGATTTCATAAGAGGGAGTGCAGTTCTCACGATAATCTTGACATGAAGAGGGTAATACCTCAAGGTAGAACAGAGCAAAAGCTGAATTGTCATTTTGATCTGCGGAATACAACTACTTTGACCCAATCCAAGAATGGACGAGGTAGGTGAGTTTGCTTCTCCTAGTCATTCTGAAATAGAATGGCTTGACAGACCACAAGAATAGTCGACATCGATAAGACAATGCATGACATACCCTTGACTATCCACTGATAGATAAAGGTCAGAATACAGTTGAAGAAGGACAACTCAAGAGCACCTGATTTTTCCCGAGTTGTAGATGCATAGATTGAATATGTCAAACGGAGTTCAACATGTCTCTTCCAGATAATCCATGCAGAATGAAGGATTGGCATAGTCACAACTATGGGATGGAGAACTCATCAAGAGCACTCATGTTGTGATCTTTCGTTCACAAAGAACTTCTGCCATAACTGATTCATGGTATTGGTAGAATGATATACCACAAACCTTGAAAACTATAACATGGTTACTAATATCCTAAAGGAACAAGCAAATACTATCAACAGGAATGAGCAGAATGATTCTTGGGTCCAGGAACCAAGAAATAGAATACCTATTGACTAAGTAGCATCACGGCATGCTTTTGATAATGATGGCCAAAATTATCACATTGGAAGCAAAGGACACAACTAAACTATTGGGTGGTTCACTGAAAGAACATCATTTCCTAACACTTCATCAAACACGTCGGGGTAATGGAGTACCCCAACATAGAAATTGATGTGCTTTGTCTGGCCGGAAAGACATTGACTCAAGATGAAAAAGTTATGCAATTGCATCAGATAATTTAGAAACCTTGGATAACTCGGACAACATAACGGCTGTATGGGCATGAAATATGAGGCAACCTGCACAAGAAAACCAACAACATGACATTGAATTCTTATGGAGACACTGATCCAGGAAGACAACAAATTTCCTATAGGTCTCCAGCATAGTAACTCGTCATCCTGATAGATAGATAAGGAGCCTAGTTCTTAATCCCCGTAGAATAAAGAAGAGGGTGACTTAGAATTAGAATGACACAAGGAAAGGAGTAAAAAGAGCCTTACGTTCCCTTCCACAATCAATTCCCTTATATAACTAAAGCAGTTCTAGACTCAACATCGACCAGTTTGGCTTGGTAATCCTATAGGCAGTCAAGCTCTGATACCAAAGCTGTCAGGACCCCGATCCTAAGCCATAAGAATCCAGCCTGTAACACATCACATCACTTTGCGGTCTCACGCACGGTTATCTCCACGGCTGCCACCTTACCTGGGCCGGGACCGTTTGCGTTTTTTGACTCACGTATGTGAATGTGTCTCTAGCATTCAAATGTCAAAGAACCCGGGCAGACATGACTAGTCATAGAACCAAAGTGGCACATCCGTACAGGGACATGCATACGTAACCCAGCAATACAAGTGTCGATCTCTAGCGTGTGTAGACGAGTTATAGCAAGCTACAAGGACTCCATTACGCCGTGGGACGTAAATGTCATCACTGCATGTAGACGAGTCGTAGCAGGCTACAGGGACTCCATTACACTGCGAGACATTTCCCCGAAGGGACATACACAACAACAAAGAAGGATACATGCCGATCAATCAATGTGTCCAGAGTAGTAGCAAGCTACCAAGGCTCGGTGGAAGCACAAAGAGGCATTTCCCCGTAAAGAGTACTACTAAAGGCACACAACTAGGTGTCGGTTCCCATACATACCGTTGCACGTCACACGTACGCACGACATGCCCAATATGCATAGATACAACTATGGCATCACAACATAACCATACAACATTACAACATTTACTTAGAAGGCTCGGAAGAGCCAATACAATAAGCTATTACAAACAAGGGTCACAAGACCCAACATTCAGAGAATTCAATCAAACAAGTGGAAGATTAAACATGTCTATGTATAGACATCTACAAAAGTGGCTAGAGGAGCCTGAAAAGCTACAATGACCCTATCAAAGGAACCAGACCTCTATGTGGGATTCCCAAGCTAATCCGGTCAACATCGAACTTCACGTCATTAGTACCACTAATGAGACTGACGTCTCCTCTTCCTAAATATAAATTAAGCAAACGTGAGTACAAAGGTACTCAGTAAGACTTACATCAGAACTATCTACATATGCATCAGTATCAATGAAGGGGGTTGTGGAGTTTATTGCAGCAAGCCAGCTCTGGCTCTTGGCTAACCTGTACTACGACTACAAGTGCTTTCTTTGAGGTGGGATAGCGCACACGAGTCCACATATTGACCAATCAATGCACCACTATGGATCCACTTCCGTCTCCCTACGAGAAGGCCATCCATAGCACTCATGCTTATCTTGCGTATTTTAGAGTATCCGCTTAAACTTATCTATGAACCACATAAGTTCTCCAAGTAGTCCATATCCGAGGATGCGGCTATTCGAATAGATTCATAACCCTATAGGGGTATACTTCTTCACACATGCTCCCGCCACTTATCGCTATGTGCACATAAAAGGCACCTCGGCAACCTTCAAGCGGAAGTCCAGCAAGGGAGTCGTCCACGACCGTTAATCACACAAGACCCTAGTCCAGGTTTATCGCCTATTTGAGACTGAACCCGCACAAAAGTCCGGACGAAGTTTCCGCTACGGCCTCAAACGATGTGCGCAGGGTTCCCAAGCCCACCGTTCGGGTGCCACTTGGTACACCGTGCCACTGTGCCTATATTGCATCATAGTCCACCCCGTCGGGCAGCGCTATGCACGGCTGCCAACACTTTTCCTACAAACACCAGAAACTAGTTGCAACTCCTGGACAAAGGCCTAGGCGATTAATAAGTCAAGAGGGGCCATATTTAAGGGTCCAATGTGTGATAGTAACTGTCTTGAATCACAAACACAGAACTCAGTTCTTAAGGACGGTCCCAATGAGACAACCCACAATGTACTCCTACATGGCCTCTCATCGCTACCTTTACCAAATCATGTTCACACACTTAGCTCTCATACAGTAGGACATGAAAACATCCATTTCGATTCATCACCCGGATGGATCAGACCCGACACGACACAACTCTAAGCATAGCAGGCACAGTAAGTAAGCAAGAATGGATGAGTAAGCACAACAAGGCTCAAGCAGTTGCTACTAATGCTAAGTGGTTTCAACTATTTACTGTGGCAAAGACAGGTCATGCAAAGGAATGGGTTCAACTACCAATGACATGTAACAGTTGAATCGTTGTTGTCCTAATGCAGTAAAAGAGAGCAGAAGCGAGAGAGTAGGTCTATATCAATATGGTCAAGGGGGTTTGCTTGCCTGAAACTTCTGAAGATGGTAAATGTCTTCATCGGTGACATCGATTTCATCGTCGGAACAACGTCTACCGAGAGGGAACAACACCGGCAAACAGAGAAATGATCACATTCAATGTGATGCAACAAACATGATGCATGAAATGGCATGTTAAGGTACTGAATTGACCTAGTGCTATAGGTAGTCATATTAAGTGAAGTGGAATTCAAATATATACTAAATTCCAACTCCAACACTATTTACTAAATTATCCTAATCATGAAATGTCCTACTTGGTGATGTTAGCTTGCTCAAACATGCATGATCATGGCATATAGAGATTCATTGGATTTTTCTGATCATTTTTCATATATAGATTATTTTCATCTGACTTACAGATTATTTTCTGTGATTTTTAGAAGTTCTAAACATTTTCTAGAATTTCCTTTATTAATTTAAATGCCAGAAAAGCTTTAATGCGTCAGCAATACGTCATAGTGACGTCAGCAGGCCAGCAGGGCCGATCCAGGTCAAACCTGACATGTGGGGTCCACACGTCAGTGTTAGGGGTAAATCCCCGCGTTGACCCGGGGTTTGACTTGGGCCGGGGCCCACTGTCAGCGGCTGCGGGAGGTTGTTAGAGGTTAATTAGGCCCTAATGACGGCGCCACGTCAGCCACGCCGGTGATGAGTCGCCGGTGACCATCCACTATGGTGGAGCTTGCCGGACTTGCGCTACGGGCGGCCATTCGACAAGCGGAGGACACCTACGGGTAGCCCTCGCTCAACCGCATCCAGGGGGACCACGGGAGGCCCTGGGGTCGCCAGAGCTCGTCGGAGGTGAGCCCGTGACGGCGGCCGGAGCTCGGCTTGCGGAAATGGCGGCTAGAAGGCACGGGAGAGCAGGGAGCGAGGGGGAAACGGGCGGTGGCTCACAACGGGGTCGAGCAGAGGCAACTACGGGGTCGGGGAAGCTTCGGACGGAGCGAATTGATTGGCGGCCCTCGTCGGAGCCGAGGATGATGACGATGCTGGCGGCGATGCAGGGGGCCTCCGGCGAAGTGCGGCTCCACGGAGAGGACGAGCATGACCTGGCGGAGCTCTGGGCAGTATGGGGATGCGAGGCATGGCCGGAGGGCACGGCGGCAGCAAACACCGGTGATGGTTTCGGTCATGGCTGCTTCGGCCACCAGAGACAGGGGGAAGAGATAGAGCGAGGGGGAAGAGAGGAGAGGGGTTGTCTGATCCGGATGGCTTTGAGGTCCTAATCCCCTCCTCTAGGAAGGCTAGCAGGCAGGAGGTGTGGCGCCCCGGCCGTGCGCGTCGTGCCTGCCTTCGCCTCTTCCTACTGGCAGAGGTAGGGGACGACTAGCACGGGCTAGGTGGGCCGGCTGGGCTACCAGGCCTCAAGTAAGCCCCATTTTTTAGTTTTTGTTTTCTGTTTTCTTTTGTTCTGACATTTGTTTTATTTTGTGAGGCCAAGATACCTAGCACAATAATGCCCACATATTTAATGAAATATAGTTTGATTATTTCAAACTTCCACAAAAAGGTTTGGGCATTTTTTGGACATCTATCATATTTATAATGCTTTATTAGTCAATTTCAGTAACACTAGATTCTCATTTTAAAATGATATTCTTGGTTTGAAAATCTATTTTTCTATGATATGGAGTTACCAATATTTATCAGAGACAATGAACATTTTTGAAGGCATTTCTGATTCATTGAAATTATTTTTAAGTTTAACCTATTTGAATTTTGTTTGAGCTAGGGTTTGATCATCCCCATTTCAGGTTTCATTTGATTTTAAACATGATGTCATGATGTCTATGCAATGACAGACAATGCCTAAGGTAGGGCTGTGATAGGGAGTCTCCCCCCGATCAAGAGATCAGATTCGGGAACCTAGAGTTCTCCATAGACTCCTAGGGCGATCTTTGATTCGCTGGGCTCACGATCTCATCTATCAAGCCTGAAGGCTCCGAAGCCTTAACTTCGGATCTCCTTCTCGACTCCGCCCTCGGGTCTATCCCTGTTGATGATTTGGATCTTTGTCTGGATCCGGTTATAGTACCCGAGGGCCAGGGGTCGGCCCCTGCCGAACACACTCTTTGTATGGACACTCTGGAGGTAAACTCCAAATGTCCTAGGCAGATCGAGCCGGTAGAGCTCTCGACGATCAACGACGCACTGGATTGCATCCTATCAATAAAAATCGCAGATGACCCGACCTCGACCAATGCTCAGATCAGTCTAAAGGCGGGTCATGGGGAATTTTTTGACCCACCCACCACCCACTTGGTAGACACTATCAAAGACTTAACCGATATGCTGGAACACGCCTTCGAGAAGGCAGAAGACATGGATGAAGAAGACGGTGCACCCGCCCCTATTAACATTGGGCGATGGACTGCCACCTCCACCTATGACTTCTACATGGTAGTCACCCCCGACGATAAGGGCAATCACACCCCTAAGAAGAATGGCGATAAATCCGGTGAGAAGCCGTCAAGGCACCGGGAACATCGCAAACGATCTAAGGCAAACAAGGGAAGGGAAGCCATTACAGTCACCGGGGAAAATGACACCCCGAAAGACCTCGACGACCCTGAAGTCCCCGAACATCCAATGGAGGACAAGGAAAGGCCCAAAGATCAGGGTGATACCGAGGATCCTAATGGTTCCAAGGACAACTACTACCTTCCCCCTGTCGAGGAGGAGGCCATCCTAGAAGCGGAAGACTTCACAGTCCCCGAAAACCCTGCAGATCATGAACGGTTTAGGCGGCAGCTTTTTAGCCACCGCCCGAAGCCTGAAGGCAAAACAACAACAGCTCAAAGTCGAACAAGACACCCTCAATGATAGATGGACGAGGGTCCTGGCAGCAGAAGAAGGGTACGGTACCCATCTACTAGACCAACCCAAGAGTTACCCACGCCGGCGGCTGTTGCCGCAGTTCGATGATGAGGTCCTTGAAACATCGTCTCCCAGGCATACTCCGTACGACCAGCCGGACTGCCCTCCCCGAGGACGGGATAGGACGGCTGGCAAGGCCGATTATAGATCTGCGGTACCCTGCAAGAGAGGAAAAGAGCTAGCAGAGCCTGAAGACAGGTATGACTTACAACATGACCTGGATTATAGAGCAGGCCACACAAGATCCATCTAGGGAGTACTCCCCCGCTAGACGGGACGGGTACCAGTCTTGGCTCGACCGCAACAATAGAGGTCGGGAACAAAACCGGGCTCGATCGACCGCCGATCGTAGGCATGACATAGCTCGGGTCAGAGGTGCTGCCCACCCACTGTGCTTCATAGACGAGGTGATGCAGCATCAGTTCCCTGAAGGGTTTAAACCCGTTAACATAATGCAATACGAGGGGACAACAGACCCAACCATGTGGATTGAGGACCTCCTCCTCCACATTCATATGGAAAGAGGAGATGATCTCCACGCCATCAAGTATTTGCCCCTAAAATTTAAGGGGCCAGCTCGACACTGGTTAAATAGTATCCTCGAGTTCCATCGGGAGCTGGGAAGTGATCAAGGATGCCTTCCGATCTAACTTCCATCGCACTTATGTCTAGCCACCGGGCTCCTCCGACTTGAGCAATGTTGTCTAGAAAGCAGGTGAATTGACTCGGCAATTCTGGAATCGGTTCCTGACCAAGAAAAACTAGATCGTTGAGTGCCTGGACGCTGAGGCAATAGTCTCTTTCATACATAATATCCAGGACGAGTGACTAGCTCGTTAGCTCGGCTAGGACAAGCCGAGCACAATGTCCGCCCTTACCTCACTTATGACCCACTTTTACGTGGGCGACGATAACTGGCTAGCTCGACGAGGCCATAACCCCGAAGACCCCAGCACCTCCGAAGTCCGGGATGGAAATGGGAAACCATGACATAACAAAGACAAACACCGTCACAACAACGACGATGCTGAAGACACGTCCTTTAATGCCGGTTTCTGCAACCCAAATTCCGGACAGGGGAAGGAACCTTCTAATGTAAATCAAGACAGACCTACCACACTGGACAAAATCATGGATAGGCCCTGCCAGATCCATGGCACACAAGACAAGCCCGCTACCCACACCAACCGTAATTGTTGGGTATTCAAACAAGCTGGCAAACTCGCAGCCGAAGAGTGAGGCAAGGGCCCACGCAGCGAGGACGATGACGAGCCCCACAGTCCAAGCAATGGAGGACAAAAGCAGTTCCCTCCAGAGGTAAAACCTGTGAACATGATATATGCCACTCACATACCAAAAAAGGAGAGGAAGCGCACCCGTCGGGAGGTCTACACCGTAGAGCCCGTAGCCCCGAAGTATAACCCATGGTTGGCTTGCCCGATAACTTTCGACTAAGGGACCATCCGACCAGTATACGTCACGGAGGTTCGGCAGCCCTCATCCTAGACCCCGTTATCGATGGGTATCACCTCACTAGAGTCCTAATAGACGAAGGATGTAGCCTTAATCGGATTTACTCAAACACGGTGAAAAAGATGGGTATAGATCCATCAAAGATCAAACCTAGCAGCAGTACCTTTAAAGGAGTGATCCCGGGTGTCGAAGCCCGCTGCACGGGTACCATGAATCTAGAAGTAGTGTTTGGCTTGCCCGACAACTTCCACAACAAAGACTTGATCTTCGACATTGTCCCTTTTCGCAGTGGTTATCACGCCCTACTTGGGAGCACAAAATTCACTTGCTTTAACGCCATCCCCCACTTCACGTACATGAAGCTCAATATGCCCAGGCCCAACGGGGTCATTACTGTCAACGACAACATAGAGCGCTCTCTCCGAACCGAGGAACACACAGCGGCCCTGGCAGCCGAATTCCAGTACGACGACAATAGGCCGACGCCCAAATCAGCCATAAAGGTACGTCATGTTAGTAAACAAGCTCGGTCTTAGTGTCTTAGTCCGGACTCCCGGAATCATCTTCCGCCCAACAAAAATAGGGATACGCCCCCACAACACAACCCTAGTTCCCGTAAAATATGTCCCAACAAGGCACAACTTCGCGCTCAAAATACCATGGGCAGCTGTGGGGACCCACTATCAAAGGGAAAGTGTTCGGCTGGACCGAACTACTGCCAACACATGTCTTCGGACAAACCACATGTACCATCTAGGACCTTCCAAGCGTAAAGCTCATCCACACCGTGGTGACTTCTCAAGATCTTCTTCCCAAGGCCTGTTCGCCGATAGCAATCACCTTTAAAGGTACGCCACCCCCTCAAGAGCAAAGGAGCAGACATGCGACAAGGCACATTGAGGACGTCAAGCCACCCATCGAAGACCCCAGGTAAAACCTCTCCTTTGTAAACTTTATTTTTCATTTAAAAATACCTGTAACAGTCGCTTCGGAAGTTTGAGTTATACGAATTCATCAAAAATAAAGATCATCCTTTACGGCCTCCTCGTTATATCTTATGTCACATGCTCCATTCTCTACTCACCGACACCGATAACAAAGTTGTTCAGTACATATTACGATGCGACCGACTAATAGACCGGTGGCTTGACTATAAAAATCGCCCCAACATCACCCCGTCACTATTGTTTATGTGTTCGGCATCTTGGATGTTGTGTTATATGAATTGATTCCGAAGTATGTCTTGGGTTAATGGTTGGGTTGCCCTACTCATGTGTTTGCCCTCTTATGTTCCACTCATTAGGCTAAAAGGGAAAAGGGAGAACCACTGCGATTGTTCTTCCAGCTCGCCTTGTCAAGTACCTCAGTGGAGAAAGCTGGAAACTGACTGTCATAATAAGCGAGAACCGGTCTGCAATCAGAGCATAAGTGTCAAACTAAAAATCGATAGAGGTTATTCCGTGTTATGCGAGGGGTTTGTACGATTACAAACCATGTGATGCTGGTTTCAACCTTGGTGTATCCGAATATCACAAAACACTGGGGGCTAGTCATCAACCTTTGCAGTCAAGCTCCTACGGCTAAGTGAAAGTGCTAAAGCATCATAGTCCGATTGCCTTATTCCCCTCACACTACCGCCTTCGGGCACCAATACGCTGGCTAAGGGTCATAGTGTGGAGGTAGAAACACCTCGTGTAGTATCTACATGGGGGATGAAGCCGAGGACTCACAACTTTCAGATAAAATGGCCACATAGGAATCAAAATAATACAAAGCTTAAAGACATGATAAACCATGCAACTGCATTATAAAGCGGAACAGTCATCGGACACATGAAAAAAATGCTCATTCATACATTACATCCTTAGGGCATTGGGCTTCTATCTCCCGAGCACCATCCATCACGATGGAAAAGTATTGCTCGGGGCACCTATGCTCCTTCCTAGGGGGTGGAGCCGCGGTGGCCATCTCAGTCGGCTTGAGCCTCGTCCAGTGCATAATGGTCCTTGCAAAGCCATCTGAGCTCCCTCGATGCACGTAGAACGCTTTAGAGCGTCAATCTAAGGCGCAACATTACATAGTTTCTGCACCAAGCTGAAGTAACTGCTCGACAACGGCTCTGCAGGCCACAGCCGGATGCAGAGGTCCTTCATGGCCAGCTCCGCCATCTTGTGCAGCTCCATCTATTGTTTCAACTCATTGCTCGGGAGGGGAGGACGCTCGGGGGCTTGAAATTGCACCCAAAACAGCCGAGACTCAACATCCCCATCCGAGAGATGAAGTATTTGTTCACGTCCGCTGCACTCCTCGGGAGGTTCGTAAAGGCGCCCGAGGAACGCCACACCCGGGTGAGCAATACAAAAATGCTACCACCAAAGGCACATTGCAGTAAGTATGACTTACCATGTGCGATCGCCTTGACTTAGCGGGGTCCTTCTTCAAAAAATCGCCTATCAACTCGCTCCGCTTTTAGCTCGGATTTCAGCACGGATAGTTCGATGGCCTCGTCTTTGTTCTTTTTCTCAAGGGACTCGCACTTTGTGCTGGCATCCTTGAGCTCCAGCTGCACCTCTACCACCCGAGCCTCATGCTTGTTGCTCACGACTTTTAACGTCGACAGTTCGACTTGTGCTTGTTTGGCCGCCGCCTTCTCATCCATGGCCTCCTACCTCACCTTTTTCAGCTCGGCCTTGAGGTTCTCGACCTCTGCGGCCATAGTTGTGGTAACAATGAGTAAATAACACTCAGGGATGACAATCCGGATATCTCAATCAATGAGGATAGACAATAGCCCGAATGATACAATTCGAACTTACCTTGCATCTCATCAAGTCTCTTGTTCTGGTGATCGAGCTCCTCACCGGAGCTCTTGAGCTTCCAATTTAGCTCGGCAAGCTCCACTGCGTTGGCGGCTGCCACCAATGACGAGGCCTATAAAAACAACTAATGTGCATTAAAACTCCCGAGCTGTCGGATTCAGGCCCTCTACTAAGTACTCTCCGGAGCCCTTAGAATAATGAGGGACAAAGGGTGCCTTGAGCATCGTTACTAATTTTCGGATATTTGACCCCCCGGATGGGGTTTTCAAACTCACCCAGGGCTCGGGGGCTAATACACTTATAAGGATGACATAAACTTAGTAAATTATCTTTTTCTGGAAAAAAGAGTATTATGTGGCTCACCTTGAAGCCCGTCAATAGATCGTTGAAGGCCACTTTCAATCCGCTATCAACGGACTAAATGCATCGCAAAACCGCACCCATAAGGACGCGGTGATCTTTGACGATGGTGGAGCCGGATAAAACTTCCTCCAGCATGACTGACCACCCAATCATGGGTGGCACCGGCGGTGACCTGCTAACCCTCTCTCCGATGGGGGATTGGGCTAGCAGCTCCGGAGGCACAGAGCGCTATCCAGAGATGTCTTTGGAGGGGACTGGACCGGGCTTCGTCCCCCCTCTTTAGTTGCATCGAGATGTTCCTCCTCTTGGTCTTTGGCAGCCAAGGTATTAACCTCAACCATAACATCGTCACCCCCACCGTTGGTGTTTGGCTTAGAAGGAGCCTGGCACGATAACACCTCCGCGGCCTCCTTCGAGACCTCAGGAGGCGTAGGATGTGACATAGTCCCACTTTCTACCAGGTCGGTGGGCGAGACTCCCCATGTAAGATTTGGTCGATGGGGAGACCACGTGGTGGGCTAAAAATTGAAAGACGTTCGCCCATTTAGCATAAAAAGCTCTATATAAGTGACCCAGAGGGTCTTTGGATTCATACCTGTGGGCTGGGGGCTTAACCCTTAGGTTTCTTCGGGGAACCTTCTCGAAAGCCTCAGACTCCTTATCGGAATCCGAGTTATCATTGACCAGGACTGCCTTTGTCCGGCATGTCCTCCTCAGGGCAGGAGGAGGTAGGTCCTCCACAGCGTCCGCTGACATTGCCCTTTTCCTTGTGAGGGTGGAGTAACACTCCCCTTCGTCCTCGTGCTCTTCCCCGTGAGTGGAAGAGGCATGGATATCCTCGGACTTAGTGTCCGGAAGACCCCTTAGGAGAAGACCCTCTTGGGCCTCCTTCTTCTCCCCTTTCTTCGTCTTCTCCTTCTTCTCTGGCGCCAAATACAACGCCACAACAAGCATCTCCGTCAACAGATCCGACAGAGGGTCTTCGGGCTGTGGGGCCATATAGTCAATTTCCACGGCCTTTCTCGTCCATTCCTGTGAAAATAAGGGAGAAGGGGTTCAACTCTTTGTCAAATAACAAAGCCGGAGAATTAAAGTTTTATCATACCTTGGTAGGAGGGGTTTTGGCATCAATATTGATGTCCTCCTCCTTGGCTAGCCAACTCGATCTTCTAGGGCTTGAATATCACTTTCCACAATTTCTTGTGGGTAGTGCGGAAGAATTGACACGCGATGCCCGGGTCCTCGAGCTGGTGAGCCCATATTGGGGAGGCCCGGTGCTAGCAGGGAAGGAGACGACGGCGGAGCATGACCTGGATCACGTTGACCAGCTTGACTTTGGCCTCAATCATCGTGGAGATGCGCTTCTACAACGATCTTACCTCTATGGCCGACCCCTAGTCAAGGCCTTTCTTGAACCACGAGGTTAGCCTCGCGGGGGGTCCGGATCTGAACTTGGCAGGTGCCACACAGTCCGCGCTCCTTGGTTTGGTGATGTAGAACCATTCCTTTTGCCAGATCTTGACCGTGTCGATGAAGGTGCTGTCCGTCCACTCGACACGGGGGAGCTTGCTGATTACCGCCCCTCCACAATCTGCATGCGCGCCCGCAACTGTTTTCGGCTTGACTTTGAACACTTTGAGCCATAGGACAAAGTGCGGCTACACCTACAGGAAGGCTTCACAGACGATGATGAACGCCGAGATGTGCATGAAGGAGTTTGGGGGGAGATCATGGAAATCTATCCCGTAAAGAACATGAGGTCCCTGACAAAGGGGTGGAGCGGAAAGCCCAGTCCCTAGATGAAATGAGGGACGAACACCACCCTCTCGCCAGGCTTCGGTGTGGGAACCACCTGATTCGCCTCTGGAGCACGGTGGGCGATGTTGGCGGGGAGGTAGCCGGCGTGCTTTAGCTCCCGAATTTCCTTGTCGATGATAGAGGAGGCCTCCCACTTGCTCATGGAGCCTGAACCAGCCATGGCCAAACTCAGAGGGAAGATTGAGGAAGAACTGGATCTGGGCTCTCGGAGCTTGGGAAGGTTGAGGAGGCAAAGTGTGGGAATTTGGAGCATGATTAGGCCTTGGGGGGTTATCCCTTTTATGGGGTGCCGTAATACCAAGAGCCTCCCTTTTACTGCGCCACAGGCCTCGCCACTTCCCGAAACATTCGTGCCGTTATGCGCGCGTGGGATAACCCAGGGCATTAATCATACCCCGTAAGAAACGGGACACGATCTTCATGTTGATAAGACGTGCCAATGAAGACACGGCCTCCACCCGCGAATCGAGTTTTTGTTACCGGCTCAGCGGTCGTGATAGGCCATGACCCTTCATTAGAAAGGTTGTCAAGAAATACTGTTCACACTTTGATGTTCAGCCTTCGAGGTTAAGTGCCTTATGGCATTCGGATAACTATATGTCATTGGCGTCCGGACTAGAGCTAGCCGATCATAAAGGGGGGCTAGTTCGGGGACTATTGAGGGAGTCTTGGACTAAGGGGTCCCGAGCCGCTAACCTATCTCTGATAGGACAACTTGGTGGCCGCTCTCTGATTATCGCAGGAAGGGCCGGGATATTCGACGACCCCGTATTCTATAAGGAAACCTCTCAAGACGTAGCGTGCACTCCAATTCAAGATGAGGGGATCAACGTATTTACTTCCGGCTGGAGACTTATCATGTGTAAACCCTAGGTACCCCCGATGTCTATATAATTCAGGGGGTTTAGATAGTAGAGGGCAGGAGAACTCATCTAGGGTTTAGCTACTTGATCTCGAGGTAGATAAACTCTGTAATATTCATACACATTAATACAACCAAGCAGAACGTAGGGTTTTACCTCCATAGGAGGGCCTGAACTTGGGTGAACATCGTCTCCTTCGACCTATGTTACCCATCGGTTCTAGATCCACACCTCGGGAACCCCTACCTGAGATCCGCCGGTTTTGACCCCGACACCTTGCAAGTAATCATAAATTCTCGAGCCATCACTAATCATGTTGGGCCTACTCTATAGGATCTAGCGGGTTGTCATGCGTCGATGACGGAGATGAGTAGCCAAGGTGCGTAGTTGTCGACAGGCGATACTCGATGGAACCGATGGTGATTCAACGTGATGATCTTCAATGGCGGCCCCACCTGGCTAGGTCACCGGACAAGTGGGATTTTGTGCATGGTCATGGGCAGCGGTGAGCTTGGCATCAGACACAAATGTGGCGTGCAATGGCATTGCTGATTTGTCTCTGGTTTCTTTAAGGGGTGTTTGTGTCTAGTTTGAGGTGGTGAGGTGGTGAGATGTTCAAGTATATAAACAATGGCATCCTCGCCCTTTCCCTATTTCATTGTTATGCTTGTCATCGGCACTGTTGCGAGCAGGTCTACCGGTCCAGTGGGTCCGTTTGGATTCATATTGCTTTCTTGGCCTTTGGTATTTCTATAGGATATTTTCGACGTTTTTTCCTATGGGGCGGAAACATTTTTCGCTAATTGCAGTCACCGATGTATCTTGGTGTGCATCACCGACTTTCCTGACATTTCTTCTACAAGCTCATGTGTTTAAACAAGTTTGCCTCGCTAAGGTGGAGGCCCAGATACGCTCACATTGCGTTGTCGGTTGATGCAGGAGGAAGAAGACTTCAACACCCCCAATAATTTCAACGTAATGCTATTTTTCTATAAGGTGTGTTTGTAAGGACTTGTGATATTTAATATATCGCCTTAGAGCCTTTCACAAAAGTATATTATTCCCTCTAACTATCAAGTTTTTGACATATACCCCTCCCTAACCTTTTTATTGGTACTCGTAACCTCCTAAGCAGCAGAATGAACTAGGTGTTTATCTTACACAATCATGTATCGTCAAGCAGCTCGACTAATTTTGTGGCCGGTTCAATTTGATTCCCATGTTTGATAAATTGTATGTGCCCAAGGAGCTAAAATGAGCTCTCGTTCGTTGAGTCTGTCACTGATGGAGATTGGACACATGGAGCCAACAGTTGTGTTGATGTAGCCTGACCCCATGGGCATCCTATAGCTTCTGAAGCTAAGCATCATCGGTCGTGTATCATGCCTGGTATGAATTCGATGCAAAAAGTCGAGTCATCGAGTTGCCTCATCATTTCCGCCATGCCACATCCTCTGTTCTGTCCACCTCCGTGAGGTCTTGTACTCTTTCGAGTCTTCACCTCATAAGGTGGCCTTGTCTTTCATGAGTCATATCCATACCGTATAACTCATGTTGATGAGTTAAGCTTTATGAATGAGAGTTCTAATGTTAAGTGTTTATAGTCCAACACGAAGGGACAAGTGGGGAAAACATACATAGGCTTTGGGTTTGGAGTAATACTAAAAGTAAAATGTGAGTTTCTACTAAATACTATGCCTGCTCCAAAATATAAGATGTTCTAACGTTTAAGTGTGTTTGCTCACTCGTTCCAATCCGTATATAGTCTAAATCAAAATATCCAAAACATCTTATAATTTGGAATGGAGGCGGTACATACATGCACGAACGGAGGCAGTACTGTATTCCAGACTGGAGTTGGAGATACGATGTGAAAACCCATGTCTCGGGGATATACCCCGCGGTGTGACCCGACCTGGCGACTCACAAGAGACCCGAAAAAGACATGACATTTTATTAATGACCCGGTAGGCGATCACAGGATGACCAGGCCCAAGACCCGGCGTGTAAGCCGGTGTCAGGCAGCTCACAAGAGAAGGTTCAAAGAGAGAAAGACTCCCTGCCGAAGGTTACAAGACCCGAAATAGGATTCTAGAGAGACTAGTCCTAATCCTACTCCTAGTAGGACTCTATCTATAAACCTACCCTCTCCACTTATATAAGGAGGGGTAGAGCACCCCTAGGGGGAGAGGTCCACAAGTTTAGACAGATTAGAGGCTCTTGGGATTAGAGGTAGCAAACAACACCCTTGTAACCGAGAGATCTCCTTCATCATCAATACCAGACAAGCAGGACGTAGGCTTTTACCTCCATCGGTGGGGCCAAACCTGGGTAAAGTTCGTGTCTCTTGATTCCGATCAACCCCTTCAAGCCGCCACATAGTTGCGTCTTTGCCCCGAACCTAAGTCCATTCACCCGGACATCTGCCGTGCCAAATCCACGACAGTTGGCGCCCACCGTGGGGCCGCGCACGGTGGTTTGTGTTTTTGAAGGGATCTCTCCCGAGGATCGAGAAGCACACAATTTTTTGGATAAAGAAGAGTCGGGCGACTCCTTTGTCTCTACAGCAGGCCGGCACTTCCGAGCTGCCCCGGCCTATGAGCCGCCGCTACCTCCGCCTCCGTTGCGGGCCGGCGCCGCCGAGCTGCCCCGGCCGATGAGCCGCCGTGACCTCCGCCTCCGCTGCGGGCCGGCGCTGCCGAGCTGCCCCGACTGATGAGCCGTCACGACCTCCGCCTCTGCTGTGGGCCGGCGCCGCTGATTTGCCCCAGCCGAGCCGCCTCCACCATGATTCGCACTACCACCCGCGTCACCGGGTCACATGTGCTCGCCACCCAATTTATTTTATCTATACATTTTTGATTCCTTTGAAGAACAATTACTTTGTCTTTGTAATATTTTTTACACAGGACAAATTATTCATTACCAAAGTGGCATCATATCGCGGAGATGGAGGCGCACCAGCGTCGTTTGGCACCGGCATCCGTACCGGCTCACAGCGCCACAGCCGTCTCTTGCGGCCGTGCCGGCTCAGAACGTCCACGGCTGAGTCATCTATCCGTGCCGGCTTACAATACCCGCGGCCGAGTCACCCGTTTGCGCCGGCTTACAACGCCCATGGCTGATTCTCCCGTCCATGCTTACAACAGCACCGGCGATTCGCACGTCCGTGCTGGCCTACAACGCCATGGCTGTCTCTCGTGGCCGAACCGGCTTACAACGCCGTGGCCGTCTCTCACCACCGCTCCGGCTTACAACGCCGTGGCCGTCTCTCGCCATCCGCACCGGCTTTCAATGCCGTGGCGTCTTCCACAACAACACCGGCTTACAATGCCATGGCTGGTTTCTACGTCTACATCAACGCGCCGGTACCACTCGTGCTAACCCAGAATTATGAGCCGCCCAATGGACGCGATAAGCCGCCGCATTCGCGATATGGTCTTCACGAACAATGCCACAAGTCACCAACCGCCCGGCTCGCAACATCGTGGCCATCTCTCGCGACCGCGCCGGCTTACAATGTCATGGCCATCTCTCGCGATCATGTTGCAGTTGACTTCGATGTTTACATCAACACGCCAGCGGCCGCATACACCAGTACGAGCCGCCCAATTGACGCGCGCAAGCCGCTGCCCAAAGTTTGATCTACAACAACATATCGGTGCAGTGCTCGTCGAGACGAGCCACCCAAACGGACAAGCGCACAAGTCGCCGCCATTACAGTTTGGTTCACTTCAACAACCAGCCAGGACGAACCATCGACCGGGTCATTCAAACAATTCATACGGGATCATCTATAACCCACCACGGTCAACCTCAACCATCAGTGGAGACTCTCAAAGTCGCCTCTTTGAGTCAACTTAAGACTCGGGGGTTACAGACATGGCGAGACACATTTGGTCGTTTTTCAACGAGAACCCCAGGTCTTTGCAAGAGAAAACCCAATCCTGGGGGCTATTACATTATTGGCGGATGATTACAAGTTGCCCAAGAGGACGAACCGCCATGATGCACCATTCAAAACATAGGTGCCTAAATTTATTTGGAGCTTCTGCCGTTCCTTCATACACGATGGCGGCTTACAAGATGGCGATTTACAAGAAGAATTCACAAATTTTCCAGTTGACATATCAACTGCGACTACTGAGGGCGGCTTCCTACCTTCGGGTATCGCTTCTAACACCTTATCGGCCGGCTTTATGCCAAATCTTCTGGCTAACACGATTAGCGGGGGGCTAAGGGTGGCTTCTTACCTTCGGGTATCGCTTCTAACGCCTTATCGTCCGGCTTTATGCCAAATCTTCCGGCTAACACGATTAGCCGGGGGCTGAGGGTGTCTTCTTACCTTTGGGTATCGCTTCTAACGCCTTATCGGCCGGCTTTATGCCAAATCTTCCGGCTAACACGATTAGCCGCGGGCTGAGGGTGGCTTCTTACCTTCGGGTATCGCTTCTAACACCTTATCGGCCGGCTTTATGCCAAATCTCCGGCTAACACGATTAGCCGCGGGCTGAGGGCGGCTTCTTACCTTCGGGTATCGCTTCTAACGCCTTATCGGCCAGCTTTATGCCATCTCCGGCTAACATGATTAGCCACGGTTGTAAAAGGGGGCTTCTCACCTCCGGGTGTAGCTTATCTAACCCTAACAACTAGCGTTCGCGCCAAAAATACTGACAAGTCAAACATTGCATCACACATTGCATCATATATTGCATCAACATTGCATCGTACATTGCATCAACATTGCATCATACATCAAATCATATTCACATGACATGCCGGCTTATCAAGCCGGGTCAGAGCAAGATTATGAAAGAAGGAGAAATGTTATAACATCTCCGGGTTGTGCTTTTTCAAGCCGCCCTTACAACAATGCAGAATATATTCTGTCTTGTTCATTTTTGCAGGTTTTATCTCTTAAGATGAGCCGCCATCAAGTACTCTGCAAGAGTAAATGGATCTTTAATAGCCAACCTGGCTAGATCTTCATGGTTTATCAAAACCAGTACTATATGATTGGGGTTTTCAAGCCGGCTCGAAGAATTCATTATTTTCAAGAGCCGCCCTATCAGATACAATGCCGTGTCATCTAATTAACCAGTTCTCGGTTTTCTTCAATTGTGCTTTGTGGTAATCTACAACACTCATGGATTCCTCCAATATACATTTGCCGGGTTATATTACAACCACGAGCAGGGATTTCATGTCAAAGACGAAGGAATTATTCCAGGATATTCATTCCTGGTTATATTACAACCACGGTCAAAGATTCATACAACAAGTTGTGGTGAGTCATATTATTCTCACATAGTCCTGAGGCGCCGCAGGCAGACAACCCGTCACTTGGGGGCTACATTATTCAAGTTCAGTTTATATCAAATAAGCAAGTCCCATGTCGCTGCAAGCATGCACCACGACACTTGGGGGCTAATGCAAGCCGGTTTTTTCAAATCATTACATTGTCAGCAAGACCCTATTATCTCAAGGAGATGAGCTGGTGTTTCTATATTTTCGTAAGTCCCATCCCAGTAATTCTTACTGACCTGGCACTTGGAGGCTACACCACTCAGAACAAATTTTCTAAAGTCCCAAGTCACCGCAGGCGTGTGACCCAACACTTGGGGGCTACAGTATTCAGCTGTTCAAATTGAAGACCCGGCGTATCACGTTCTGATGAGCCGGCCCTTGGGGGCTACACCCGCCGAAGCTTTATAAAGGTATAAGGCAGTTATAAGTCCCATGTTGCTGTAGGCAGGACAACCCGGCACTTGGGGGTTACACATTCCAAAATATTATTGCAAAGCACCAAGTCATCATGGATAATCTTGAAGCTTGGGGGCTACAGGTAATATGGACATATCAAAAACTTTGAGGAGAAATTTTCAAGATCTTAACTATGGAGTTCAGTTGTTAGACCCGACGTCACCAAACATTTATGACCCAACGTTATCAAAAGATCATAACCCGCGGATTTTACATAAGCCGCCCTGCTTCACAACAATGGAAGTCCGGTTTTACATCAGATGCATTTTCATCCCAATATTTTTATCAAGTCAGTTGGATTCTAATTATTTGACCCGGCGTCACCAACGATAATGACCCGACATCATCAATGATTATGACCCGACGGAAATGACCCGCCAAAAGTATTGGAAGCCGACTCAATGGTATGTGAGTGTTCTGTTCTCAATATTTTTCAAAGGAAATTGACAAGCAAGATGATTATCAAAGACGACTATTTCATATGCAGAAAAGACCCGGATTTCTGAGGAGCCATTTCATAAGCCGGCCAAAGGAGCAAGCTGGTGACTTAACATATTTGTTATTCTTATTTCAGGAGCTTAGCATGAACAAATTCAAACTAATTTGGGGGCTAATGTCGGGGATATACCCCGTGGTGTGACCCGGCCTGGCGACTCACAGGAGACCCGGAAAAGACATGACATTTTATTAATGACCCGGCAGGCAGATCACAGTATGACTAGTCCCAAGACCCGGCATGTAAGACTCTATCTGTAAACCTACCCTCTCCACTTATATAAGGATGGGTAGAGCACCCCTAGGGGGAGAGGTCCACAAGTTTAGACAGATTAGAGGCTCTCGGGATTAGAGGTAGCAAACAGCACCCTTGTAACCGAGAGATCTCCTTCATCATCAATACCAGACAAGCAGGACGTAGGCTTTTACCTCCATCGGAGGGGCCGAACCTAGGTAAATTCCATGTCTCTCGATTCCAATCAACCCCTTCAAGCCGCCACATAGTTGCATCTTCACCCCGAACCTAAGTCCAGTCACTCGGACATCTGCCGTGACAAATCCACGACACCATGCCTCCCATTTTCAGCTCTGGTTAGCTCGAAAGATTGCTCATTGTTCTCTTTTGACGCACAAATGTTGGTTTAAAGTGAGTGAACAAATCACTAAAAGGGGTCATTGTGGACAATATACCATCCAATAAAAGGCTAAGAGATAGGGAAACAGATGCACCACTATCTAGATTACATGAGCCAGATGAACTCAATGCCGTTACTTCTTGTCAACCACAATGGTTCATTGATTTCGACATCCCCAATAATTTTAATGTAATGTTATTTTTCTGTAAGGGTGTGTTGTAAAGACTTGTGATATTTGATATATGGTCTTACTTTCACAAAAAGTATATTGTTCCATCTAACTATAAGGATTTTGACATATATATCCGCCACCCTAACTTTTTTATTGGTACTCGTAACCTCCTATTCAAAATGAAGCAGGTGTTTATCTTTCATAATCATGTATAGTCGGGAGGTTTGACTAATTTTGTGATTGGTTTAGTTTTGATTCCCATGTTGGATAAATTGTATGTGCCCAAGGACATAAAAGGAGCTATGGTTCGTTGAGTCTATCACTGGTGGAGATTGGCCACATGGATCCATCAGTTGTGTTGATGTAGCCCGACCCCATGGGCAGCCCATAGCTGCTAAAGCTAAGCATCGTCAGTCATGTATCATGTGTAGTATGAATCCGATGTGGAAAGTTGAGTCATCAAGTTCCCTCATAATTTCCAAAATGCCACATCCTCTGATGTTATGTTCACCTCCGTGAGGAGGTCTTTTCACTAGTAGAAAATGGGCCATTAGTCCCGGTTCCAGAGGCCCTTTAGTCCAAGTTCTGCCCTCCATGACGGTGTCCTGGACTAGGGGGTACTCACCACGTCGTCTCCCGACCAGTGGGTCGGGACGAGGACCCCCAGGGTGACTCACTAATGGGCCGCTTCGGGCAGCCCATGCCGAATACAAGGCGGATTCTACAAGACTTGGCGCCCAAGACAAGGACTCCTCTAAACCCTAGGCCTATGGTGCATACATAAACCGAGGCGAGGCTAGTCGATAGATCATTACATTACATCTCATGTTCATTACTACAAACTCGTGGTAGATACATGTACTATGTACTATCGCCATATGAATACAATCAAAAGCAGGACGTAGGGTATTATCTCCTCGAGAGAGCCCGAACCTGGGTAAAATATTGTGTCCATCTTAACATCTCCCAATACGCCTAGCTTAGGACCCCTACTATGAGATATGCCGGATTTGATGCCGACGTTGGTGCTTTCATTGAGAGCCTGCTGGGTAGTCGCCACGATGCAATGGGAATTCAGACCGGCTCCATCGCGATCTACGCATCGGAGCCGAGCTACATCATCAATGTCGACATCTTTGTCGCCGGCTTGACTGGTCACCTCGGCTATGCCGAAGACTGTGCTCCACGTTGGATCATATAGGTCGGACGGGTTTTTTCATCAACATTAACTGCAATCTCAATGAAGATCATGGAAGAATCCTTCATGGTGCTCGGGGGCTCAACGTCAACATTGCCCTCGCGCGATCATTTTTCTGGACAACGGATTCGCGTTCATCATCCCCGCTTCCTCGAGTGTCGTTTTGATGATTGCTTCAGTGGAATTGTGCGGAATTGAGTCTAGAACAACCCTGAAAAATTTCGTTGCGTTCCGGTGGAGGAATCTCCGGCGATCTGCAATATGCCGGAGACGTGTCGCATCTGGACGGGAATCTGGATGAGTTTAGGGCGAGGTGTCCAGTATCTAGCTCGGACTTCCGTTGGAAAATCCCACCGTTAATTGGCTGCGGAATTCCTATATCGAGCACCCCTCAAATTTCAGCTCGATTCGACCGTTCAAACTCCGAGAAACGTCCGATGAGTACAACGGATTTTTGATCTACTTTCTACGTGAAAACGAATCCAACCCGAATTCATCTTTTTCATGAACGGGTTGTCGGATGTCCTTTTTAAAGGATTTTTTCTCATCATCTCGGTCATCCTACCAAGAGTTCGGCATCGCAAGGGCCGAATAATCATCAAGCGAACCTCGTCATCCGCGGGTTGTATGGGTCGGGCATTCCGTTGCTTCATCAAGCCATCATTGATCTCGTCACAAATTCCGACCTGCGTCGGCATCACCGAGCCGTTACTTTTTCAAGCTGACGTCTAGCATGCCAACCTGCTTTGACACCTCAGCTGGCGTGCGACTTCGGCGTCACCAGCTGACCAGCTTTGACACCTCGGTTGGCGTGAGACTTCGGCATCACCAGCTGACTAGCTTCGATACTTCGGTTGGCCTAAGACTTCGGCATCACCAGCCGACCTGCTCTGTCACCTCGACTAGACCGGGGCCTTGACATCCCTTCATCAACGTGCTCTAGGGACTTCGGTGTCATCAGCCGACCTGATTTAAAACCTCGGCTAGCATGAGACTTCGGCGTCACCAGCCGACCTGCACGAGACTTCAGCATCCGCCGATCACAGCTCCGCCATGCTAACTGGACCAAGGACTTCATCTCGCCACAGCGACCATACAACGTCGCCACTTCGTCAAGACGAACTCTTCGTTCAGGCACCTCGGGGCCCAGGCCATATTCCTTTACTTATTTGCTTCACTTAAATTAACTAAGTAGAAGAATTTTTTAAAATATACTATTACCTTTATTTGTTATTATCTCTTGCTCGCACTATTTTATGTGTGCAAGCAATCGGCTTCGGCTACGTCGCCCGGTCAGTTTGACGTCACCTTGCATACCTACTCCGCCACCTCGGCTCGACTGGAGGCTTCGCCTCACCACATAGGCCGAGCCGTGTCACTACTTCGGAATGCCGAGCTCCTCACTCGGTCATCTCGGGCTTGAGGGCTGGAACCTCGGTCATGCCAAAGACTATGCACCATATCGGATGTGTCAAAAGTTCGATGGGCGTCCTCGTCCCGCTACAAGCCCGGATTACGTCATCGACACCGAGCACATTAACCAGCTCAGTCGCTTTCATATTAAAATATTTTCAGCTTTCTAATTTGGTTCAGTTCAACCAAGTGTTATACTTTTTGACAAAAAGTTGTTTGTGAAAAACTTTATTTGTCAAAACTTTGTTTGTTACAAATGAATTCAATTACCCCGTTTACTTGGGGGTTCCTTTATGAAACATTTTCTCTTTGCATGTGATTATTATTGTACAGCTTCTTTCCTTGCTCATGTATTATGCCAAAATATGCATCATGTTGACTTAAGTGTTCCGCAAAGCTGGGTTACCCGGCTCCTGTGCTTACCCCTAAGTTCCCGATTGTTAGGCTAGGGAGTAAAGGGAGCACCTCTGCGATTGTTACGATCGGGTCATCCGAACTCGTACCTCAGACGAGTGAAGCCAAAAGATAGCACTCTTATTGTTTTCAACTATGGTTGGCACACGATGGAATTCACGCGTACACAAATCTATTGCACAAGTCTCATAGTAATAATGAGCGACCAAAGAAAGGTACCGTTGGGGGCACTATTTTCTTTGAAGATAATTCTTACATTACATAAGTAATATAGCATAAGTTCCCTGGGTGCGCTTTGTCTATTATAGCCTCATGGCCTGATTGCCTGGTTATCCGAAACACCACCGATATTCTCGGTAGGCGGAGTAGATAACACTTTTCGGCCCTTTGCCAAAGAGGGAGAAGCCGACGGTCGGTTAAGATGCGTTCAAAGTTCGAGCGAACACATATATTATATAAGTACTTCGGTATATACAATCATTATACGTAAAATTGTTCTTCCCAAGTCGCTTGGGGGCTCTTAAATTAATATGAGTATAATAGCTGTTTTCTTCTTAGTCGTTGCAAAGTATTTTTTCTACTGCTCCTTTCTTGCCTCAAGTGCATGATCAATAGCCGGGTATCCTGGTTTTTCTCTAAAGCCGCTCGCGTTTAGTTCGCTAAACTGGCCTGAGAAACTCTCCGCCTTCGGGATAGGGAGGTTGAAGCCGAAGGCTGGCCCACTTGAAGTCTAGAGATTGGATGTATCATGTCAAAGCACGACGAAAGTACAATTTTAAGACCAATTTCATATTGATACGAAAAAAACTTGATTCAATCTAGACGTAAAGTTTTTTACGCACGTTTTTGGGTCTTTTGAGCTTATAACATATTTCACCTATTTTATGTTTTCCTTTCAGGAAGCGGGACATTCTCTTGGTTGAGGTGTTCGACGTGAAACTCTTTTCTAAACTACAGTTCGACATCTTTCCTGCTGAACTTCACCTCTATATTGTCAAAACATACATGACAGTTGAACTAGTTGCCGAGGAGGTACGATCCTAGGGTAGGTCATGCTGCCCAACCCAAGTCTCGGGGGCTACTACATTGACAATTCAATGCAAAAAATTTAAGTGCAATACAGTTTCGGAGGAGATT
Organism: Hordeum marinum; assembly: GCA_022496015.1. NCBI lineage: Eukaryota > Viridiplantae > Streptophyta > Magnoliopsida > Poales > Poaceae > Hordeum > Hordeum marinum. The sequence continues at coordinate 405,537,500 of CM039672.1, read as the reverse complement.
ATGGTCCTCAGGTTGGTCGGCCGCACCCAACCTGAGTCTCGAGGTCTGTGCACACCACTTTTGTGTTCCGAAGTATGCTACCGAGCTAAGAGTTGATCCTCAGGCCGATTTTGCGAATCGACCTAAGTCTTAGGGGCTACTAGGCTCAATAGTTTTATGTCATCCTTTAGGTGCACCTCGGGTTTTAGACCGACATACACCTTGAGGGCTACTGGCTATATATCTCGGTAGAGATTAAATTGCACCAATCAAAAATATCCACAAAAAATTAGCCCACGGTCAGGGTGGTGCACCACCTCGGAAGCAGCCCGACATAAAGCTCGGGCGCAAGAGGCTGGCTCCATAGAGAGCATTTCTGACATTAAGCTCGGATGAATTCTTTTAATTTTTAAGGTCCAAGGTAGTTTATGATAACTCGGACGCTGATCATCATTGGAGCTCGGATGCAGTCCGGTGTTGGAGCTTGGAAGGAGTCCGACATAAAGCTCAAGATCGGAGACACCTCAGAAGCAGTCCGGCATAAAAGCTCGGATGTGAATGGCTGGCTCCATAAAAGACTATTCCGGCATTTAAGCTCGGATGAAGTCCTTCAAATTTTCAGAGACCGAGGTAATTAATGACACCTCATATGCTGACCAGTGTTGGAGCTCGGATGCAATCCGGTGTTGGAGCTCGGACGTAGTCCGTCATTGGTACTCAGATGTCGATCAACATTAGACTTCGGCTACAAAAAGACACCTTAGACGCAGTTCGGCATCAAGCTCGGACGCGAGTGGTTGTCTCCCTAGAGAGCTTTTCTGGCATTATGTTTGGTTGAACTCCTCCAAACTTTTCATGATCGGGGTAGTCTATGACACCTCGGATGCTGACCAGCGTTGGAGCTCGGTTAAAAATACACCTCAGATGCAGTTCGTCGTTTGATATGTCTCCAATGTATCTATAATTTTTGCTTGTTTCGTGCTGCTATATTATCATTCTTGGATGTTATACAATCATTTTACCACAACTTTATATTATTTTTGGGACTAACATATTAACCTAGAGCCCAGTGCTAGTTCCTGTTTTTTCCATGTTTTTGGGTTTTACAGAAAAGGAATATCAAACGGAGTCCAACCGGAATAAAATCTTCGATATGATTTTTTCTGGATCAGAAGGAACCTACGCAACTTGGAGATGAAGTTAGAAGACTCCCGAGGAGGCCACAAGCCTCACGAGCATGGTCACCCCTTGGCCCCGCCCACCAGGCTTGTGGGCCCCTCGAGAGTCCACCGACCTCCATCTCATCTCTATAAATCATCAAATATTCCAAAAACACAACAAGAAACTTAGATCAGGAGTTCCGCCGCCGCAAGACGCCAGAGCCACAAAAAACCAATCGGGAGCCTGTAATTCGACACCCTGTCGAAGGGGGAAACCATCACCGGAGGCCATCTTCATCATCCCGACGGTCTCCATGACGAGGAGGGAGTAGTTCACCCTCGGGACTGAGGGTATGTACAAGTAGCTATGTGTTTTATCACTCTCTCTCTCGTGTTCTTGAGATGGCACGATCTTGATGTACCACGAGCTTTGTTGATATAGATTGAATCATATGGAGTTTTCCCCTCTCTATCTTGTTGTGATGAATTGAGTTTTCCCTTTGAAGTTTTCTTATCGGATTGAGTCTTTAAGGATTTGAGAACACTTGATGTATGTCTGTCGGGACCCCGATCCTAAGTCATATGAATCCAGACTGTAACATATCACATCACTTTGCGGCCTCATGCACTGTAAGCTTCACGGCTGCAGCCTTACCCTAGCCGGGACTGTTTGCGTCTTTTGGCTCACATATGTGAACATGTTGTTGGCAATCAAACGACAGAGAATCCGGGCCGACATGACTAGTCATAGAACCCAAGTGGCACATCCGTACGGAAATAGGCATACGTAACCCAGCAATGCAGGTGTCGGCCTCAAGCGTGTGTAGATGAGTCATAGCAAGCTACAAGGACTCCATTACATCGTGAGACATAAATGCCATCACTGCACGTAGACGAGTCATAGTAGGCTACAGGGACACCATTACACTGCGAGACATTTCCCCGAAGGGACAGACACAACAGCAAAGAAGGATACATGCCGGTCAATCAATGTGTCCAGAGCAGTAGCAAGCTACCATGGCTCGATGGAAACACATAGAGGCAGTTTCCCGTAAAGAGTACTACTAAAGGCACACGACTAGGTGTCGGATCCCATACATACCGTTGCACGTCACACATACGCACGACATGCCCGATATGCATAGATACAACCATGGCATCACAACATAACCATACAACTACTTTTAATTTAAGGGGCTCAGACAAACCTTGCATAATAAGTTCTTACATATAGGGGTCACATGACCCGACACTCAAGTCATACAAACAAGTTCATATAAACCAAGCGGAAGCATATGCTGTCTGAGTACAGACAAATGAAAGGGTAAAAAGGCACATGGCCTGACTATCTACAGCCCGCCACAGGGCATAGGTCATAGCTGGGACACCAACTATTCGGCATCGTCGACATCTAGATAGAACCCACATGATGGGTCCTGGGTCTCATCTGCAACATTTATTAAGCAAGCATGAGTACAAACGTACTTAGCAAGTCTTTAAAACAGACCTAGTCTATTCATGCTCATGTATCAACAAGGGGAGTGGTGGAGTTTATGCAGCAATGCCAGCTTTGACTCATGGCTAACCTATACTACACAATTTTAACTCTTTGTTTATTTTTCTAGATATCGCACACGAGTCCACTAACTCCATGACAATACACCACCATGGATTCACTTCCCTCTCCTAGGAGAGTGCCATCCACGATACCCACACTTGTCTTGATATTTTTATGAGTATCCATTTGATTATCTACGAACAACATAAGTTTTCCAAGTAGTCCATATCCGAGGACGCGGCTATTCGAATAGTTTCATACCCTGTAGTGGTGTACTTCTTCACACACGCTCTCGCCACTTATCGTTGTGTGCTCATAAAACGATGCACCTCGGCAACCTTCAAGCGGAAGCCCAGCGAGGGAGTCGGCTATGCCTATTTGAGACCGAACCCGCACGGAAGTCCGGCCGAAGTTTCCGCTACGCCCCAAACGATGTGCGCAGGGTTCCCAAGCCCACCATTCGGGTGACCCTTGGTACACCGTGCCACTGCCTACCGCGTCGTAACCCACCCCTAGTGTCAGCGCTATGCACGGCCTCCAGCATACTATAAACACCAGAAACTAGTTGCAACTCCTGGACCACGGACTAAGCGATTGATAAGTCGAGAGGGTCAATTAAGTATCCCAACGTGTGGTAGGAACTAGTCTTGGATCACAAACACGAAACTCAGTTCCTAAGAATGGTCCCAATGAGACAACCCGGTATGTACTCCTACATAGCCTCTCATCGCTACCTGTACCAAATCGGGTTCATCATAAGCTTATCACATCGGAACATCATGGTTTCACTCTACTTCATCACCCAGAGGAAACAGACCTGACACAACTCTAAGCATAACAAGCATAGCAGGCAAAGTAAGCTAAGCACATAATGGCACAAGCATCTACCAGGTATGCTAGGTTGCAAGGTTTAGCTATTTACTGTGACAATGACAGGTCATGCAGAAGAATAGGTTCATCTACCGTGTATGGCAGACAAGTGAACATTTGTCCTAATGCAATAAACAAGAGCAGGAGCGAGAGAGTGGGATGTTATCGGAATGATCAAGGGGGGGTGCTTGCCTTGCTGGGTAGCGGGAAGGTTCTCTCCTTCGATGGAATACTCGGGGGTATCCTCAGAAGCAGGGCCTACCGCAATGCAAATAAATAACATTCAATATATGCAAGTGCAACAATAGTATGCATGATCATGACATGGTAGCATGTATGGATGAACTAATGCAACTAGTGTCCAAGCTAATTTGAAGTGAGTTTGAATATAGGTTCAAAATTGTTCTTCATTTCATATTCCATATGCTAACCTATTAATAAATGTCAAGGTTCATCTACATAGGTTGCTCTAACATGCATGATAATAGCACCATTGGATTCATTGGATTTTTCTGATAAATTTTCATATATAAATTATTTTCATCTAATTTTCATCCGATTTACACATAAATTTATATGAATTTTTAAAGTTTTAAACAATTTCTAGAATTATTTTAAAACTGGAAAATGAAATATGACGTCAGCCTGACGTCACTACGACGTCAGCTGGTCGGCTGACCAGGTGACTGGGGGACGACCCCGGGGTAGCCTCAAGCGCCCCTTTTCCCCCACCTCCTAACGTGACTAAAGGGTGGGCCGGCTCCCCTTGCAGTCCGGCTACGCCCTGTCGGAGGTGGTCCGCCGGCTGCGCCTAGCCGGCTGGGCATTGGATACTATCTACAGGGCGTGCGTGGCAATAGTAGCCCCCATCCCATCGAGGGTCAGCACCGATATGGCTACAACGCAGGTGTCAGGGCCTCTGACCCCGGCGGATGGCGACCGGGCTTCCAACAGTGCCGGCACGCCTTCAACCACTCCGTTACCTGCCCCGACGTGGCTACAGAGTTGCCGGCCATACCGCTGACCCCGCCCGCCGCCGCAAGACGCCACCACAAGGCGCGGCCCATGCCGCGATGTGACCGGCGTCAGGGCCCGCCTCGCGGGCCCCGCCGGTTCTTGACGGGACTCTTCAGCCGACGGGACCTACCGGTAACAAGTCCCCCCGGCCGGGCCCATGCAGCCGGCTAGAGAGGCTGCCGGCTAGGGCCCCCGTTGGCCTTCTACTCGTATTGCATTCCGGGGGGTGGTCTATAAAACCCCCTGGGGCACCCCCATGCAGAGGGGATTGATCAGCTGCTCTCTAGGAGTTCCCCCCACATCCACCACGCACACACACACACACACACGTAGAGAGGCGGAAGAACAGGCTAGCTCCTTCTTCCTCCTCGTTCCATACAGCTCGAGGAGCACCATTGTAACCCGACCGTTGTCTCAACTAAACCGAGCAGGACTAGGGGTATTGCCTCCCACGGAGGGCCCCGAACCTAGGTACATCGTGTGTCAACCACCGCTTGTGCCTAATCCTGCTCCCGAAGCCCGCCGGTGTCCTTTGACCCCTCTTGATAAGCCTACCTATGGCATCTGCCGTGACGAAACCACGAAAGTTGGCGCCCACCATGGGGCTGTTCGCGGCGCTGGCTGGAGTCACGCTCCGGGCGGGACCCTTCACCACCTCCCCCGACCGCCTCGCGTCCGGGCAGAACCGCATACTCGTGGGGCTTGCTCCGATGAGCCTTGCGAGCAGCGTGGCTGGCATCTCTGATGAGTGCCTCGGCCGTGACCAAGCGCTCGATGTCGCCGCGCTCGCCGGGCGGTTCGGCAAGCTGAGCCTCGCAAAAGAACCGGAGGCCGACGAGCACCCTAGTTGGGTGTTTGACTGCACCGACCCGCCCTCGTCCGTGGGCACGCTCGCCACGGGCGAGGCCATCGGCCCCCGCACCCGTGTGGGAGTGATGGTCACCGTCTCCTCCACCACTTCGGGCCGTGTGCGAGCGGCCGAGGACGCCGCAGCCGCCGCTCGTGCCGGCACCTCCGACCCACTCGCCGCCACCCTTCGGGGTCTAGGCACTCCTATCGCTACGACAGCAGACTCGGTCGCCACCAGAGCCGAGCTAGAGGCGGCCCGTCACCTGCTGTTCGAAGACGCCAGCGCCCTCGTTGTCGAGCGGCGCCGGATGGAGGCCGCGCAGTGGGAATACAACTCCGCGTACGGTCTCACCCCGGCTGGCCCCAAGCCCAACCGGCGTGATGCTGTGCGAGAACGCGGCCGCATGGTTACAGAAATCCTCGGCGACCGTTTCCCCGTCTATGACACCCCGGCGGACAACCTGCGCGCCGCCAAGGTTGCCTATGAGGATTTGGCAACCTTGGAGGGAGAGGAGCGGGCTGCACGCGAGCGGCACATTAAGGACCTCATCGACACCGCCAACGCACAATAGGTCGTCCTCACCCCCAGCGGGGCCGTCTCGGAGTTTCCCCGTCCCGAGGGCGAGGACACTAGGGCCACTGACCGTCGGCCGGCTCAGCACTCCAGCACCCCTCATCCCTCCGGCCGAAACACCCGGGGAGCAACGCTCAACGCACCCCATCACGCGGAAATGAGCAGCCGGCTGTGAACAGCCGGCGCAGCAACAATCCGGCTGGCAGCCACCGCCGCAACGAGGCGCTGGCTGGCGGCAGCCGGCGCACCCGCGGGCATACTCCGTCCCCGCGGCAGGAACCCACGCGGTCCTTCCCACCGGCCATCCGTCCCGAGCTCGCCGCCCGGCTCGGGCCCCGCGTTCCCCACAACGACAACGACGCCCGGCTTCGTCTTGACCAGCTGGCGCAATCGGCTCTCGTCGAGGAGGAGGGCTCGATTGGCCCAACCTGCTTCGGTCCAAGAATCCGCAACGAGCCTTTTCCACCCGGCTTTACGCTCTCCCGCGAACCCCAAAGTATACCAAGGCCGCCAAGCCGGAGGACTGGCTGATCGACTACACCACCGCCGTCGGCATCGCCAGGGGGAACAAGCGCGTACCGTCCGCTACGTCCCCCTCATGCTGATCGGCTCGGCCCGCACGTGGCTGAACAGCCTGGCCGCCGGCAGCGTCAACACCTGGACGGACTTTGAGGAGGCCTTTGTCCGCAACTTCACCGGCACCTACAAACGGCTTGGCCGGCCTCGCGAGCTGGCTATGTGCGTCCAGGGGTCAGACGAGCCCCTCCGCGACTACCTCACGCACTGGACCAAGCTCCGCAACTCCCGTGAAGGAGTACATGAGGTACAGGCCATCCAGTACTTCATTGAGGGCTGCTACGATGGCACCCCCCTCAAGCACAAGCTCCTGTGCTCCGAGCCAACCTCCCTGGCGGACCTGATGTCCAAAACGGATAAATACGCCACGGCCGAATCCTCAATGAGGATGAAGGCTAAGGCACCCGCTAGGCCGGCTACGCCCCCCGCCGCGCTGCGGGCGGCGGTCGACAACCGGCAGCCACAGAACGACAAGCGCAAGAACGACCAGCCCGATTCCCGCTACGGGAGCCGGCAGGTCGCCTCCATCGAGGGGGAGCAGCCGGCTGGCCAGGCCTCCGGTTAGCGCCAGCGCACCGGCAAGGCCGCCTGGCAGCCCAAGCCGACTTTCGAGCAAATGCTTGACCTCCCCTACAAAAACCACTCCGGCGCCAAGCCGGCCATGCACACGCTCCGGTAGTGCAGCTTCTCGCAGCGATTGGCCCGGGGGGATGGCCTCCCGGCTCCCCTCGAGCAGCCAGCCCCCGCCCCGGCGCCATCCTCGACTCAGGCCCTGGCCCCCGGTCTGGCTCAAGCGGACCTGGCCCCGGCTCGGGGCGCCGGCCGGCTGCACGACCAGTTCCCCCAAACGACGACTGCTACGTCGTCTTCACCAGCGAAGAGATAGACAAGCACGCCGAGCGCCGGCTCCACCGCGAGGTGAATGCCACAATGCCCGTGACTCTTCAGTTCATGCATTGGTCCGAGAAGCCGATTACCTGGATCCGGGCAGATCACCCGGCCGTGATGCCGAACCCCGGCAGCTACGCCCTCATCCTCGATCCCACCATCGCCTCCGAGAAGCGCTCATGCCGCTTCTCACGGGTTTTGATCGATGGAGGCAGCAGCATCAACATCCTCTACCTCGACACTCTGATCAAGCTAGGGTCAAGGTGGAGGACCTGAAAACGAGTCGGACCGTTTTTCACGGCATCGTGCCGGGAAAGTCCTGTACCCCCGTCGGCAAGATCAAGCTTGACGATCTCTTTGGCGACGCCGGTCATTTCTGCCGCGAGCCGGTTTTGTTCGAGGTACTGGACCTCGACAGTCCCTACCATGCATTGCTCGGCAGGCCCGCTCTCATCAAGTTCATGGCGATCCCCCACTATGCCTACCTCAAGCTCAAGATGCTGGGACCCAAGGGCATCATCACCATCGCCGGCAAGTACCAAATGTCAATGGCGTGCACGCGAGATGGCAGCCGGCTGGCCGAGGCCCTGGAGATAGCCGAAGAGAAGCAGCAGCTCGACCGGCTGGTGGCCCTCGCCTCCGCCCAGCCGGCCGTACCGGCACCTCCGTCCCAGTCGGTCAGCGAAGGCTCGTTCCAGCCGTCCAAGGACACCAGGCAGGTGCCACTCGATCCAGTCGACCCCACCCAGTGCGTGACCATCGGCTCCCGCCTCGACAACACATAGGAAGGTGAGCTCATCGACTTCCTCCATGAGAATCGGGACATCTTTGCATGGTCCCCCAAGGACATGCTGGGTGTTCCGAGGAAGTTCGCCGAGCACAAGCTGCACGTACGGCCGAATGCGAAGCGGGTCAAGCAACCCCTGCACCGTTTCTCCGAGGAGAAGCGGCGTACTATAGGAGAAGAAATCGCCCGGCTGCTCGCAACCGGCTTCATCATGGAGGTGTTCCACCCGGACTGGCTGGCCAACCCAGTCCTGGTGCTGAAGAAAAACAAGACCTGGCGCATGTGTATCGACTACACGAGCCTGAACAAGGCGTCCCCCAAGGACCTGTTCACCCTGCCGTGGATCGATCAAGTTATCGAATCCATGGCCGGCTGTGATCTGCTGTCCTTCCTAGACGCCTACTCCGGCTACCACCAGATAAAGCTGGACCCGGCCGACCGGCTCAAGACCTCCTTCATCACCCCTACAGGCTTACTACTACATCACCATGTCCTTCGGCTTGAAGAACGCAGGCGCTACCTTCCAGCACTGCATGCAGAAGTGCCTTCTACCTCAGATAGGCAGGAACGTCCACGTCTACGTGGACGACATCGTCGTCAAATACAAGAAGCACTTCAGCCTCCTCGACGATCTCCGGGAGACGTTCGCCAACTTGCGCAAAAACAAGATCAAGCTCAACACAGAGAAGTTCCTGGGTTTCTTCATGTCCGCCCGTGGCATCGAAGCTAACCCCGAGAAGATCCGGGCGATTGAGCGCATGCCCAAGCCGGTCCGGCTCCGCGACGTCTAGAAGTTCACCGACTGCCTCGCTTCCCTCAGCCGGTTCATCAGACGACTGGGCGAGAAGGCCTTGCCCCTCTACGGGCTCCTACGCAAGTCGGCCCTGGTCGATCCGGGCCGAGACCTCTCAAAGAAGCCGACCCTGTTCGACTGGCCCAACGAGGCGGACGCGGCGTTCCGCGACCTCAAGCAAGCTCTCACCAGCGCGCCCATCCTGGCCGCGCCGGCTGACAAGGAGCCTCTGCTCGCCTACATTGCGGCGACCACGCGCGTCGTCAGTGTCGTCCTGGTGGTGGAGCGGCCGGAGGAAGGCAAGGCACTGCCGACGCAGCGTCCCGTCTACTACCTCAGCGAGGTCCTCTCCGCCTCTTAACAAAAATAACCCCACTACATGAAGATGTGCTACGGCATATACTTCGCCGCCCAGAAGCTGAAGCAGTACTTCCAGGAGCACGTCATCACCATCGTGAGCACAACGCCGCTGGGCGAAATCATGGCTGGTCGGGATGCCACCGGCCGGATAGCCAAATGGGCCATCGTCCTGGCCGACTACGAAATACGATACGAGCCACGCACCGCCATCAAGTCCCAGGAAATGGCCGACTTCCTCGTCGATTGGGCTGAAACCCAGTTCGTGCCGCCTCCGCCCGACTCCACGCATTGGCGCATGCACTTCGACGGCTCGAAGATGCGAGCCAGCCTGGGAGCCGGCATCATCCCATCGTCCCCCAGAGGAGACCAGCTCCGCTACGCCCTCCAGATCCACTTTGCCGCCTCCAAGAACGTGCCCGAATACGAGGCCCTCATCCATGGCCTCCGGCTCGCCAAAGAGATTGGCATCCAGCGCATCATTTGCTTCGGCGACTCGGACCTTGTGGTGCAACAGGTCTCTGGCGAGTAGGACGCTAGGGACGCCAACATGGCCAGCTATTGCTTCCTCGTCCAGCAGCTCACCGGCTCCTTCGAGGGCTGTGAGTTCCACCACATCCCTCGTGCAGACAACGAGGCGGCCGACGCGCTGGCCAAGATTGGCTCCACCCGGCAAGCCATCCCAGCCGGCGTCTCCCTCGAGCGGCTGATGAAGCCGTCGATAAAGCCTTCTTCTGAGTCGGAGTCCATCTTCGTGCCAGCAAACGCGGCCAACACCTTGGCGGAACCGGCTGCCCAACTAGCCCCGCCGGCTGCGGCGGCATTGCCGGGTCCACCACCACCAGCCGCCAGTCCGGCGCTGTCCGCTACGGCAATTGAGCCGGTCCCGCCTATGCAAGCCGGCACCGGCCTCGCCGCCGTCATGACAATGGTCAATGCTTCCACCGCCGCCTCGCTCCCGGGGGCTGGCGAGCCGGTCTCGGGGGCTGGGTCGGCCCTTGTCTCGGCTCCCTCGTGGGCCCGGTCTATCCTGGTGTTCCTCCAGCGTGGCGAGCTCCCCTTCGATGAGGCCATGGCAAGGCAAATTCAGCGCCGGGCCCCAGCCTACGGCATCATCAACCACGAGCTGGTTCATCGCCGCACCACCGGCGTCTTCCAACGCTACGTCAAGCCGGAGAAAGGACAGGAAATCCTCCTCGACATTCACCTGGGCGAGTGTGGGCATCACGCTGCCTCTAGGTCCCTGGTGGCCAAAGCATTCCGTCACGGTTTCTACTGGCCGACTGCTCTGGAGGCGGCCAAGGAACTCGTTGACAAGTGCGAGGCCTGCCAGCGCTTCAACACGCAGAGCCATCTTCCGGCTAGCGCTCTCTAGACCATCCCCCTTTCGTGGCCATTCGCCGTCTGAGGTCTGGACATGGTGGCACCTTTCAAAACCGCACGAGGCGGCATGACACATTTGCTCGTCGCCGTCGACAAGTTTACCAAATGGATCAAGGCCCGTCCAATCAAGAAACTGGATGGCCCCATGGCCGTCCGTTTCATCGAAGACATCACGGTACATTACGGCGTCCCCCACAACATCATCACCGACAATGGCACGAACTTCGCCAAAGGCGCGCTGGCGTATTTCTGCTTGAGGCGGGGCATCCGGCTCGACCTGGCGTCCGTCGCCCACCCACAGTCAAACGGCCAGGTTGAGAGGGCAAACGGCCTACTCCTATCCGGCATCAAGCCCCGTGTCGGGACATCACTGGTCCGGTCGGCCGGCTGTTGGGTCGAGGAGCTGCCGGCTGTCCTTTGGAGCCTCCGGACCACGCCCAACCGGTCGACCGGCTACACTTCGTTCTTTCTCATTTATGGGTCCGAGGCGATCATCCCCACCAATATCAAATTCGACTCGCCTCGGGTCACCCTGTACACCGAAAAGGACACGAAGGAGGCAAGGGAAGACGGCGTCGACCTCCTCGAGGAGGCCCGCGAGCTGGCCTTGAGCCGGACGGCCATCTACCAGCAGAAGCTCCAACATTATCACAGCAAGCGGATCCGGCCGCTCTCCTTCCGCGAAGGAGACTTGGTGCTCAGGCGGATCGAGCGAACCGCCGGCCAGCACAAGTTGTCCTCCCCATGGGAGGGCCCGTTCATCGTCAGCCGGGCGCTGTGCAACAACGCGTACTATCTAATAGACTCCCAGAAGCCGCAGAAACGCAAGAGAGACGCCTCCGGCGAGGACACAGAGCGCCCGTGGAACGCGACGCTCCTCTGCCCATTCTATTGCTGAAAATTATTGTATGTATCCTCCCTCTTTTGGGCTTATAAACGCGACGGCGGCCCCCAAGCCGACGCTGGGGCACGCCATTTTTGATTCCTACAAAGTTCTGTTGTCTAAAGGCACGTCAACCGGGTCCGGCTCCCGGGCCCGGGGGCTCGCCCGGCTCCCCATCGAGGCGGACAAGTAATGTGAGCAAGCAACCCTTCGCCTCCCCTTCCCTAACCAGCTACAGACTGGCTCCCGGCTGTCCGGCTGAAGGGACCACGGGGTACGAAGGAACTTCTCACACGAAGGTCAGCCCATGCACACGGCAGCTGGACCGGCCCAGCCAAGCTATGTTAATCTTAGTAACCAGCCTCTGCCGGCTCAACCTAGCCCTAGCCGGTTGACTCTAGCAGTCCGCTATTTTTTCCTAAGGGTGAAGCCCCGTCCCTATCCCAGACTGGCTCCCGGCAGGCCCGCAGGCGGGGTGGAAGCCGGAAGGAATCCCGACGCGCAAACACAAGTCAAAAGGCAAAGGGTGAAAGAAGAGCCGACACACATGTTCTTTCTAAGACAAATAACATAAGTTCATTACATATAAAAGGCCCACGGTGACGAGTTCATTACATATACACCCCTAGTGGGTGGAATTCCAGTCTAAAAACAGAAATGCAGGAAAGAAAAGTCCTAAGCTATGTCAGTATCGGGCCGGCCTTCCTCCAAGTACTAACGCCACTGGAGCCGGCGGTGCTCATGCCTTGGGAGCCGGCAGCGCTGGCGCCTTCGAAGCCGGCACCTCCGGGGCGGCCAAGGTAGAAGCCCTCGCAGCCGGAGTCGGCCCGGACTCGGCGTACTCGTCGGTGTTGGAGCCTTCATCGGCCGTCTCGGCGGAGCTCCCATCCGGGTCATCCAGGGCGAGCCCGTACTGGTCCTCCGGGACGACCACACCGTCCGCCCCGCGCTCTGGGACGTACTCGTCCCACGCGGCGAAGGACACTAGATCGCTCGCCCTCACCAGCATCTCGTCGGCCACCGCCTCCATCTCCGGTCCGGCACCAGCGCGCTGGGCCGTGAGCAAGCCCAAGTCCAGCTCGGGGTACCATGGTTTGGCAATGCGGAGCGCCATGCCCGCACCGGCTCGTGCCGCGGAGGCCCTCCAGGTGCTCACTCGCGCCGTCCCGAACTCCAACCACCTCGACAACCGGTTCATGGAGATCGGCTCCACCGCGCCGGGCCAGAGCGTGCGGACCAGCGTCATGCCGGCCGCTTGGAGCCGCTTCAGGGCGAGGACCACCTCCGACAGGCGCGCCTCAGCGGCAATCCCCACCTCGTCCAAGGTCGAGGGGGGCAGCGGCCCAACGGCCTCTCCTTGCGCCCGTCGGGCCTCACGGTCGGCTTCGACGGCCGCCTCCACGACCTCCCGCGTGCCAGGGAAGAGCCCTAAGAGGAGGATGGGTGATGAGCGGGGAGGCAAGCCAGAAAACCAAGAAGGAAGAGCAAGGCGGCAAAAACTTACTGTGCAGCATTTGGTCCAACTCGTGCCCCTGCTCCGGCAACCGCACCTCCCTCGCGGACCACTCCTGGCGCCGGCGCTCGTGCTCGTCCCAGGCCGCCTACGCGTCCTCGGCCGCCTTGGCAAAGGCGGCGTCCTTAGCTTCCAGCTCCTCGCGGAGCGCCTTCTCCCGCCCCTCCGCCTCCCGATGGAGGGCCGCCTCTTGGTCCGCCAACGCTCAACGATGGGCCGCCTCGCGGCCCTCCCGCTCTGCCTTCGTCCGGTCCGCCTCCCCATGGAGCCGGTCACCCTCCGTCGTCAGGAGTTCCCGCTCCTTGTAAAGACGCACCACCTGGTGCCGGAGGTAGACTATCTCGGCATGGGTGGCTGCATAAGACACGGGAGTTAGAAAGGATTCAGCCTGCCTTCGGGGCAGCCGGCCTGATTCCCAGGGGCTACACCCAGTGGGTGCGCTTGTGCGCTCCTACTGGAAGATCGCAAGACGCTCGCAAGGGCAACGTACCTCGCAGGTCCGCAGACACGACGGCGAGCCGGTTCTCAGCTCCCTGGTACAACCCCAGCAGGGTGTTGTGTGCTGCCACCCGGCGGTCATGCGTTGCCTGCAAAACAAGAACTTTAGGCTCGACCCGCCTGCCCCTCAGCCAGCTCGAGCCTTGGGGGCTACACCCAGTGGGTGCGCTGGCGCGTCCCCACTGGAAAAGACGGAAGAATGCAAGTAAAGGGAAGAAGGAAAGAAGACTCACCGCGACCGCCCGCTCCAAACTCACCAGCCGGTCGCTGGCGGCCCGAGCGTCTTGCATCACCTGGGCACGGGCCGCCGCAAACACTTTTACAGCGCCGTCCACCGCTGCTCCGAGGGCGCTCGATGGCCCGCTAGAAGACGGGCTCCCGGCCGCTGCCCAGGTCTGCTGCGATCGGCCCCTGTCTGCGGGTTCTCCCTTATTGGAGACCTCGATGCGACCGGCCCCTCCTCTCGCCGCCGCACAGGGGGCCGCCGTCGACGCACTCACGACGGCCGTTTTCATGACTATCACGGCTGCCCCCTCTGGCACCCCACCTTTGGCTGCTCTGGGCTGACTCTCCTTCGACGCCGGCGCCTCCGGAGCCGGCGCCTCAAAAACCGGCACGACCGGTGGTGGTGCCTCTGGAGGCCGGTAGCTCCGGCCTCGGCGGCACGTCGCCCGCGATCGTTCGGGCGGTGTCGCGGCCCGTTGCCGCCTCACCCCCCGCGGCCGTCGCACTCGCCTCTGCCCTTCGCCCGGAGCCATGGTGGCTCTTCGACCTCTTCTCCCGGACGCGGGGGAAGGGCTCCCAAGCCCCGCCCGCGGTCTCCCTGTTGTTTCCTTGGAGAAGGGGGAATGGCTCCCACGCTCTGCCAGCGGCCTCCCAGCTGGCTCCCCCTCGCCTCTGCGCCGCCTCCTCCTAGGGGCGGAGCTCCTGGACATGCCGCTCTTGCTCGGCCGCCTCAAAGTCGAGCCACGCATGGCGCTCCCTCTCCTCGGCCGCCGTCGGCGGTGCCGCCCTCTTCGTCCCGCCACCCGGTGTCCTCCCCAGGGCGCGCGCATCCCTAGTCACGAAGAAATAAGAGACTGGGGGGGGGCATGACGGACCAAGGTGGAGGAGAAGACAGACTTACCCAGCGACGACGGGGATCGCCCTCCTCACGGGTCCCGCCTGGGCGACCTTTTGTTTCTTGCCGCCGCCTCCGCGACTGCCGCCCGGCTGCGCGGTCGCCACACGCTTGGGCACTGGCTTGGTGGCAGCTAGCCCTTTCCCCTTGTCGCCCCCGCCCGGGCCTCCCCGACTGGAGCTGCCGCCAGCTCGAGGTTGGCGCCTCCGCGGCGCCATGACCTCGTCCTCCGAAGCCTCGGACTTCTCCGGGGCCTCGGCTACGTGCGTCTGGGGAGGGACTCTCCCGTCGATTCGGCCTCCTCGGCCCCCTCCGTCTCCGTCTTCACGTCACCGGCACCAGACGCTCCTGCTCGCTCGGAGTCGGCCGGCTTCACGTCATCGGCGTCCTCGACCTCCTCGGGGTCCGACTCTGCTGTGTCGGGGGCCGGCTCCCTGTAGTTCTACAGCAGAGGGAAGAGCTGCTAGCGGGCCGGGCGGCTCACTATCAGACCGAGGGGTGGGATATCACCTCTAAAAGAAGATGGAGGGGAGGAACCGGCTTGTCACTTACCCGTGGTGCCGAGCGGCTCCGGCTGTACGGGGTTTTCCCCCATTGCCATTCTCCCTCCGCCATCTTCGCCGTCGAAATGGCATTCACCCTCCTCGCCACATAGGCCAGCTTCATCTCCTTGGTGGAGAGCCGACAGGGGTCGTGGCGTCCTCCCATCTGGCAGATGAGGTGTGGCCGGCTCTGCAGCGGCTGCACCCTACACGCCACCATCATGGCCAGCAGGTCCGTGGCCTTTAGTCCCTCCGACCCGGTCATCACGATCAGGCACTCGCAGAGCCGGTCCGCCGTCTCGGGCACCGGAGACACGACCGCTCACCAGTTTAGCATCGCAGTCGGTGGGTGGTTGGCGAAGTCAGGGAGGTTGATGTAGTCCTCCTACGGCTTCGCGTTCTTCACATAGAAGAACCCCCGCTGCCATCGCTTCACCGACTCGTGCAGCGGGAGCTTCGGGAAGCCGGTTCCCTTGCGAATGTGGATCACGGCGCCTCCGCAGGCGGTCATCACCATTTGCTTCGTCGTCGGGTCCTTCGCCGTCTGCCTTTTAAGGAAGAAGAGACAGCACCAGAGGTCAAGCCTCGGTGCGACTCCCAAGTATCCCTCGCAGAGGGTGACGAACGCTGCCAGCTGCAGGACGGCGTTGGGGGCGAGGTGGTGCGGCTACAGGCCGAACCGCGTCAAAAAGCGGCAGAAGAAAGCGCTCGCCGGCAGCCCGAGCCCGCTGAGGAAGTGGTCGGCGAAGACGACCACTTCGCCCTCCCGCGGGGCCGGGGAGTTCTCTGGCCCGGCCGGGCGCGCCACTAGGTGCTCCTCCGCCGGGAGCTTGCGGCGGTGGCGGAGGTGCTCGATGAAGGTCTCGTCCACATCACTGCCGTCCCAGGTGCCCTTGCCCGCCATGGCTGTTGAGGGGACGTGTGGTTGCGTCGACGGGCGCGGGTGTTCGGCGGCGGTCCAGGCTCTCTTCGGCGGCGCGCGGCGGCATGGCTTGTCCTCGTGCATTGGTCTCTATCTCTCTCTCTCTCGCAGCGGGGGGAGGGATGCGACGAAGGCGATGCGGCGGCAGGAGGGGGAGCGAACGGGCTGTTCTGCCTCCCCCTTCTTCACATTTATACCCCGCACGGGCGATCGTGGGGGCCGGATTCATTGCGCACGACCCCCACGATTCCCGCAGTACGCGGGGTGGATATCGTGGCGCTCGGGAATGCCAACCGTCCTCCCCGCGCCGTAAAGGATCCCTGCGTGTAGGTCGAGGCTGTGGCTGCGGGAGGCCCCACCCCGCTGCCCGGTCTTTTCTGCCGCGTGGCGCATCTCCCCAACCAGGCGGGGAGCCCGAGGCGGCGCGCGAAGCGTTGGCTGGCTGCGGAGCCGGCCATCGCTTTCCGGTTTAGCTCGATTCTCAAGGCCGCCTATGGCACAAGAACGATCTTCAAGCCGGCGAGGACCGCCGCGGCCCGTCGGCGGGTCCTCCCCAGCTTCGGGGACTACTGATGGGGGGACGACCCCGGGGTAGCCTCAAGCGCCCCTTTTCCCCCGCCTCCTAACGCGACTAAAGGGCGGGCCGCCTCCCCTTGCAATCCGGCTACGCCTTGTCGGAGGTGGTCCGCCGGTTGCGCCCAGCCGGCTGGGCATTGGATACCGTCTGTAGGGCGTGCGTGGCAACAGTAGCCCCCATCCCGTCGAGGGTCAGCGCCGATATGGCTACAGGGCAGGCGTCAGGGCCTCTGACCCCGGCGGATGGCGACCGGGCTTCCAACAGTGTCGGCACGCCTTCAACCACTCCGTTACCTGCCTCGGCGTGGCTACAGGGTGGCCGGCCATACCGCTGACCCCGGCCGGCCGCCGCAAGACGACGCCAAAAGGCGCGGCCCGATCCGTGATGTGACCAGCGTCAGGGCCCGCCTTGTGGGCCCCGCCGGTTCTTGACGGGACTCTTCAGCCGGCGGGACCTACCGGTGACAAGTCCCCCGGCCAGGCCCATGAAACCGGCCAGAGAGGCTGCCGGCTGGGGCCCCCTTTGGCCTTCTACTCGTATTGTATTCCGGGGGGGTGTCTATAAAACCCCCCGGGCCACCCCCATGCAGAGGGGATCGATCAGCTGCTCTCTGGGAGTCCCCACCACATCCACCACACACGCACACACACGTAGAGAGGTGGAAGAGCAGGCTAGCTCCTTCTTCCTCCTTGTTCCATATAGCTCGAGGAGCACCATTGTAACCCGACCGTTGTCTCAACTAAACCTAGTAGGACTAGGGGTATTGCCTCCCACCGAGGGCCCCAAACCTAGGTACATCGTGTGTCAGCCACCGCTTGTGCCTAATCCCGCTCCCGGAGCCCGCCGGCGTCCTTCGACCCCTCTCGATAAGCCTACCTATGGCATCTGCCGTGACGAAACCACGACACCAGGCCAGGTCAAACCTGATGTGCTGGACCCGCACGTCAGTGACACGGGCCTAAATCCCACGCTGACCAGGGTTTGACCCGCAGCTGGGGCCCATTGATCAGTGACTGAGGGGATAATTAACAAGGGATTAGCCCCTGATGGTCGGCCACGTCGGCACCCACCGGAGCGGGGCCGGCAGCGACCTACCGGAGTTGTGCCTTCGGTGACCATTTGTCGTGTGGAGGGCACCGACAGGTAGCCCGTGCATGCGCGCATCCAGCAGGGCAGCAGAGGGGGCTCGGGCTCGCCGGAGACGACAACCATGTCGAGATGAGCGGCGGCAATGGCTCGGGCAGGACCGGCTACGGCGCTACAGGCTGCGGGAGGAGGAGCTACGGGCGGCTACGGGCTCCTGGGGATGCTACGAGCACGAGCCCATGGTCGGGAGCGAGCTTTAGCCACTATGGCCACGACTACACCATGGCCGGCGGCAAGCTCCACTCGGCTCTGGCTACCGACGGGGCTAGAGGATGGAAACGACGACGGAACCAGGGGAAATGGACTTGGGCCTCACCGGAGGGCTTCTGGCGCCGTGCCGTGGTTGGGGACGCACGGAGGGCGGCGAATCACCGGCGGCTTCAGTTCGGCGAGGGGGAAACAGGGGAGAGGGGAAGAGAGGAATGGCGAGGGGGAAACGGGTCCAGGCAGCGGCGTAGCCTATCCTCTTGCCAGCGCGACGAGGAGGCAGCCAGGCAGGCAGGGAGGAGGTGGCCGGCACACGGCCATGGCCGGCTGCGATGGAGGCACGCAGGTGCTTCTCCTCCTGGCAGGAGGAAGAAGACGCTCCCCCCCGTGGGCTGGGCCTCTTCTTCAGGTAAGCCCAGGTGGGTTTTTCTCCCCCCTTTTTCTTTATTTGCAATCTTTTTCTAATTTCTGACATTTGTTTTATTTTATTTTAGGCACATATGCTATTTTAGAATCTCCCAAATATTTTATATATTGTAGTTTGAATATTTCAAACTTATCTAAAAAGTTTCAGGATATTTTGAAAACTAAAATAATGATAATGCTTTATTTGATATTTTCATAAGCTTTATCATTTATTTTTAAATTGCTATAGTTGTTCAAATAATTTAAATGACCCCTTGTATAATCATGTCCATATTTGTTAGACATAGGGGACATTTTAGATGTGCATTTTGGATTTGTTGAATTTTCACAAACTTTGAATTGGTTTGATTCAAATGAGGGTTTGGGGTTTCCTTTAGTCCCCATTTCATGTTGATGCAAAAATGATATATGATGCACACACACATGCTGTCCTATGACAACTAGCTAGGGATGTGACAACTCACCCCCACTCAAAAGAATCTCGTCCCGAGATTATGAAGTCGTCGGGAAGAGCGCGGGGTACTCTAGTCGAAGAAGATCTTCTCTTTCCCATGTGGTCTCCTTTTCAGAATGGTGTGACCACTGAACCTTGAGAAACTTGATGTTTCGACGGCGAGTGGTACACTCAGCTTGATCAAGAATATGAACAGGGTATTCTCGATATGTAAGGTTATCTTGGAGATCAAGCGCTTCGTGGCCTACCTCACGGACAGGGTCTGAGAAGCAACACCTGAGTTGCGAGACGTGGAAGACATCATGAACCTTGGAAAGATGCGGCGGAAGTTCCAATTGGTAGGCAACCTCTCCCCGTTTAGCAAGAATGTGAAAGGGTCCAATGTAGCGAGGAGCCAACTTGCCCTTGATACCGAATCGATAGGTACCCTTCAGAGGCGTAACCCGAAGGTAAGCCTTCTCGTCAACTTCATAGGTCACAGCCTTATGATTGCGATCATATTGGCTCTTTTGACGAGATTGGGCTGTTTTCAACTTTTCACGAATAATGCAAACTTGCTCCGCTGCATCCTGGATCATATCCGGTCCAAAGAATTGCCTCTTTACGGTTTCTGACTAGTTAAGAGGTGTTTGACATCTTCGTCCATAGAGAACTTCAAAAGGGGCTTTGCCCAAGCTTGATTGATAGCTATTGCTATATGCAAATTCGGCAAATGGAAGACATTTCTCCTAATTCGTACCAAAGGATATAACACAATCTCGGAGAATGTCTTCAAGAATTTGATTGATTCGCTCAACTTGACCACTTGATTGCGGGTGGAAAGTAGTGCTAAAGGATAGATGAGTCCCCATAGCGGTTTGGAAACTTTCCCAGAATCGAGAAGTAAAGATACTTCCGCGGTCTGAGTTAATCTCCAAAGGAACACCATGAAGAGAAACTATTCGAGAAACATATAACTCCGCTAGCTGGCTAGCAGTTATACTCTCTCGAACAGGAAGAAAATGAGCCACATTGGAAAGGCGGTCAATGACCACAAAGATAGCATTATTCCCTCTCTTGGTCCTGGGAAATCCGGTAATGAAATCCATACCGACCTTATCCCATTTCCATTCGGGAATAGCTAAAGGCTGAAGGGTGTCAGCAGGCCTTTGATGTTCTGCTTTCACACGACGACAAACATCGCAATTAGCAACAAACTGGGGAATTTCTCTCTTCATCCTAGTCCACCAGAACCTCTGGCATAGGTCCTGAGACATCTTGGTACTACCTGGATGAATTGTGAGAGGAGCATCATGAGCCTCCTTAAGGATCAGCTGTCATAAGCGTGTGCTCTTGGGAACCACCAACCGGTTCCGGAAGAACACAACACCCTCATCGTCCTTGGAGAAATCTTTAGTGTTTCCGCTAGCAATATTCCCCTTAATTTGGAATATACCCTTATCATACTTCTGGATAGCTACTATTTGATCCTTAAGATTAGGTTTTGCCACCAAGATGGATAGGAATCCTTGAGGAACAATGTGAAGGTTTAACTTCCGAAATTCCTCATGGAGAAGTGGTTGACCTTGTTGTAACATCAGGTTGTTACAATAAGACTTACGACTTAGTGCATCAGCCATGACATTGGCTTTCCCCGGGGTGTAAGTTATCCCTAAGTCATTATCAATAATCAACTCAACCCACTGTCTTTGCCTGAGATTCAAATCCGGCTGGGTTAAAATATATTTCAGACTTTGGTGATCAGTGTAAATTTTGCAACGATTACCCAGAAGGCAATGTCGCCAGGTTTTCAGTGCATGGACCACAGCTGCAAGCTCAAGATCATATGTTGGATAATTATCCTCCTGTGGACGCAACTGTCGAGATGCGTATGCAATCACATGACGATCTTGCATGAGAATGCAACCTAATCCGTGTCGTGCGGCGTCGCAATAGTTAACAAAGTCCTTAGAGAAGTCTGGTGGCACCAGAACGGGAGCAGAGGTTAGTCGTCTTTTCAACTCCTGAAAACTATGCTCACATTGTGGAGTCCACTCAAACCTTTTATCTTTCTTGAGGAGTTTAGTCAGAGGTTTCGCAACCTTGGAGAAATTCTCGACAAAGCGGTGACAATATCTTGCTAAGCCAAGGAAACTCCGAACTTGTTTAACCAATTCTGGTTGATTCCTATCAAGGACGGCCTGAACTCTCTCGGGATTGACAACAATACCCTTACCAGAGATCACGTGGCCCAGATACGTCACTTTTGGCAACCAAAATTCACACTTGGAGAATTTGGCATACAGATGGTGCTCTCGAAGTTTCATCAATACTAGCCTTAGATGCTCGGCATGTTCCTGTTCGTTCTTCGAGTAGATGAGTATATTGTCGAGGTAAACCACGATGAATTTATCTAAATACTCCATGAAGATCAAATTCATCAAGCGAGAGAAGGTGGCTGGAGCATTGGTTAAACCGATGGACATGACGGTGTACTCGTATTGGCCATAATGAGTAACAAAAGCCGTTTTTGGAATGTCCCCGTTTCTAATTCTGATTTGATGGTATCCCAACCTCAAATCCATTTTGGAAAAGACAGAGGATCCAGCGAATTGATCATACAAATCGTTGATCTTGGGGAGCGAATACTTATTCTTAATGGTGACCAGATTCACTAGCCGATAATCCACAACCATCCAATCCGATCCATCCTTCTTCTTGACGAAGAGAACGAGACAAGCCCAAGGAGAAGAACTAGGACGGATGAAACCTTTCTCCAAAGCCTCATCGAGTTGGATCTTAAGTTCAGCTAGTTCTAAGGGTGCCATCTTATAAGGTCTTCTGGCTATTGGGATAGTCCCTGGAATGAGCTCTATCACAAACTCAACATCTCTGACAGGAGGAATTCCTGGCAGTTCTTTTGGAAAGTCATCCGGAAAGTCATGGACTGCCGGAATATCTTCTAGTTCTGGAAGAGAGCTAGCATTGAGGGAATAGAGTTGGCGCTTGGTTGTTCGAGTGGAGACATTAACTATCTCACCTGATGGATGTGTAAGTTGAACATTCCTAGTATGAGTATCAATCTTAGCATAGTGGGCTTTCATCCAATCCATGCCTAAGATGATATTGATGTCCGAAGACTTGAGGGTTTATCAAAGATGCTAGGAAGACTAGCCTATCCACCAGAATCTCATTATCATGGCTCACTCTAGAAGTTTGCCACTTTGAACCAGGAGTCTGAACTACTAAAGGAGTAGGCATATCACAAAAAGACATGTTATGCAACTGTGCATAACTTTCTGAGATGAAAGAATGAGATGCCCCAGTATCAAATAGAATAGATGCTGGATGACTATTGACAAGGAGCGTACCTAGGATAACATTAGGATCCTCAGAGGCTTCCTCACCAGAGACATAATTCACTCGTCCACGAGCAGGAGCTTGCTTCACATAGAAGGCTTTTCCCGGCTTCCCACGTCCAGCGGGCTTAGCATTGCTCTGAGGACAATCACGAGAGTAGTGTCCTGGTTCCCCACATTTGTAGCAGACCACTGGTTCCCCACATTTGTAGCAGACCACGGTGGCGCGGGGAGCAACATTGACAGGCGAACCTCCAAATGGCCTGGCTGGAGGGTTGGGCTGAGCTGGGCGAGGCGCCTGGAAGGATGGCCTCGCGGTGTATCTTGGCGGCACAGCTGCGTTGGGCACCCACACCCGGCCTTTGTTGGAGCCCGAGCCAGATGAGGGGCTGAAGTCACGGTTGTGCTTCCTCGTGGCCTCACAGTCAGTCTGTCCAGACTCGGCATTGATAGCCTTGTTGACGAGAGCCTGGAAGGTTGTGCACTCATGCAGACGTAGATCTCGATGGAGCTTAGGGTTAAGTCCCGTGCGGAACCTAGCCTGTTTCTTGGCATCGGTTGAAACTTCCTTCGGATCATAGCAAGCAAGATTGTCGAACTCACGGCTAAAGACATCCATGGACAGTCTGCCCTGGGTGAAAGCATAGAATTCCTCTCATTTGCGATCCATCAGCCCTTTCGGGATGTGATGGGTACAGAATGCCGCACTAAATTCTGCCCAAGTTGGTGCGGGGCCTCCAAGACGCATGGCTTCATAATTTTCCCACCATAGATTGGCGGGTCCTTCCAAAAAGTAGGTAGCAAAGGTCACCTTGTTGGCCTCGGACACATTGGCAGCCCGGAGCTTGTGGAACATGCTGGTCAGCCAGTCATCCGCATCGAGTGGGTTGGTCGAATGATGATACTTGGGTGGGCACAGCTTGACAAAGTCACCGAGGGACACACCATCATTGTGATCATTGTGGGGAGGACGTGCTGTGTTCTGCTCAATTTGTTCCAACAGCCTGTTGGTCTCCCTTTTGTTCCTTTCAGCTTCAAGCATCACTTCTGCCAAAGAAGGCGCATGTGGCAGGTTCTCTTGCCTTGGTTGGCTTCCCTCGCCCTGCACGGGGGCAGGCACACGGTTATTCCTAGTTGCCACCATCCTTGGAAAACAAACCCATAGCTTAGCCATAGAGGACATCAACTCAAAGACATGAGATAAGGTATGTACTGGACAACATGGCATGCAGGGTAAACACCCAACAACATGGAAATAACAACTGCCATCTGAACACCATGATTCATACAAACCATGACATAGTTCAGTACAAGCCCAAGTGGAAATACAAACTACTGAGAGATGACACAACTCATCGGAGGCATTACAAGCTTCCTATAAATTATCTATCTACACCTCCGGAACTCAACTCACAACCTCGGTCATATCCCACAAGACACGCAGGACTGTGGCGATATGACTACTACCATACTAGTGCTAACATACACGTACTCAAGCATCGCCGTAGAATGCCTCATATAGGTTACCCCCATGACCCGGGAGCTGAATCTGAGGATCTGGAAACACTCTAGCCTATGATCCCTAGAAACCGTAAGGACACGGATGTGGCCTTGGTCTCCTTGTTGGTGGCGACAGTGGTCCTCGAAGAGGGGTGATGCCTCCAACATCGGGCCAGTCTATGTGTGCTGGCAGATGAGTCCGCGATGGGGTCAGCATCTCCAAATCTCCATAGCCTGTCTGCACGACAGGTGCCAACTGCATCAGGGCTGTCCAAAGACGTGCACGGGTGGTATAAAGCTCCATGCGAAGGGCACGCGCATCACGATCCCTGTTCTCCAACATCTGAGCGGTCACCTGCAGGCTAGGGTCCTCATGGGAATGATCACAGTTGGTTGCGCTAAGATAACCATCCTCTCCTCCCATGGAAGCAGGAACATAATAGAACTCTGTGTTCTGAAGAAGACCATGGTGAAACCTTATGATAGTCAACATGGTGTAGGCGGCCTCCTGAACTGCCATATCTATGGTGACACCTAAACCATAAGTCCAGTGAAGCGTCTCTGCAGCTCCAGGATATGAAGGATATATCTTAACAGTACACAGATACTGACTGTGGTTGAAATCTCGATGTTGTTCCTCCACTGTGTACTCTGGGTACCAATGGTAGCCAACCTCCATCATAACTCTAACCAACATGGCCGTGTGACCTGGTACATCGATGCACCTGGTCAGACGGACCACCTGACAGGAAGGATGAGGGGGCATCTGAAACAGAGGATGATGCAAAGACATTAGAGACTCCAGCAGAAATTGGACAGCATAACGGCTGTAATTGCTCAAAAAGGATTTTGAGACAACTGCAAAAGATTGGAAAAGCATAACCACTTGACTTTCTAGACTCAAATCTCTTCTCCATCTGTTTGTCACACCAACAATACTCTAGTATCAACATACACTTGCGAAACAAGCTAGCTAGTGGTCCATGGTTAGTAACTCGTCATCCTAAGCAATATATGAGAATCCTAGTTCTTATCCCTGTAGGAAAGATGAGAAAGACTCAACATAGAATAAGTTGGGAAGAGGAGTAAAAAGAGCCTTACGTCCATGGCTATAGGGACACCATTACACTGCGAGACATTTCCCCGAAGGGACAGACACAACAACAAATAAGGATACATGTCGGTCAATAAATGTGTCCGGAGCAGTAGCAAGCTACCATGGCTCGGTGGAAACACATAGAGGCAGTTTCTCGTAAAGAGTACTACTAAAGGCACACGACTAGGTGTCGGATCCCATACATACCATTGGACGTCACACGTACGCACGACATGCCCGATATGCATAGATACAACCATGGCATCACAACATAACCATACAAAAACTTTTAATTTAAGGGGCTCAGATGAGCCTTGCATAACAAGTTCTTACAGATAGGGGTCACATGACCCGACACTCAAGTCATACAAACAAGTTCATACAAACCAAGCGGAAGCATATGCTATCTGAGTACAGACAGATGAAAGGGTAAAAAGGCACATGGCCTGACTATCTACAGCCCGCCACATGGCATAGGTCGTACCTGGGACACCAACTATTCGGCATCGTCGACATCTAGATAGGACCCACCTGATGGGTCCTAGGTACTCACACTTCCCTCTCCTAGGAGAGTGCCATCCACGATACTCACACTTGTCCTTATATTTTTATGAGTATCCATTTAATTATCTATGAACAACATAAGTTTTCTAAGTAGTCCATATCCAAGGATGCGGCTATTCGAATAGTTTCATAACCTGCAGGGGTGTACTTCTTCACACATGCTCTCGCCACTTATCGCTGTGTGCTCATAAAAACCATGCACCTCGGCAACCTTCAAGCGGAAGCCCAGCGAGGGAGTCGGCCATGACCGTCAATCACATAAGTGTTGGGGAACATAGTAGTAAATCAAAAAAATTCCTACGATCACCAAGACCTATCTATGGAGAAACCAGAAACGTGTGGGGAGAGATTGCATCTTCATACCTTTGAAGATCGCTAAGCGGAAGCGTTACAAGAATGGGTTGGTGGAGTCGTGCTCGTAGCGATTCAGATCGCGGTGGATTCCGATCTAAGCGCCGAACAACGGCGCCTCCACGTTCAACACACGTACAACCCGGTGACGTCTCCCGTGCCTTGATCCAGCAAGGAGGAGGGAGAGGTTCGGGACGAGCTCCAACAGCAGCACGATGAAGTGGTGGTGGTGGAGCAGCAAGGTATCTCGGCAGGGCTTCGCCTAAGCACTGCGAAGGAGGAAGAAGAGAGGTAGGGTTGCGCCATGGGAGAGAGATCAAATCTTGTCTCAAAACAGCCAAAACCTCAAGTATATATAGGAGGAGGGAGAGGGAGGGCTGCCTTGGCCCCTCCTCCAAGGAGGAGAGGTTCGGCCGAGCTAGGGGAGGAGTCCACCTCCCACAAGGGAGGTGGATCTCCTCCTTTCAAACTCCTTTTTACCTTATCTCTTTATCCCTATGCGCATGGGCCTTTAGCAAAGGTCTTGCCCAGCCCAATAAGGGATGGCACACTTTATTAAACAGCCCATAAGGTCCTTTGGTCGTCACACCCCTCCCGAGGGTCCTTCGGCACCCTCCCGACACTCCCGGTACACTACCGATGAGCTCGAAAACTTTCCGATGACCAAAACAGGACTTCCTATATATCAATCTTTACCTCTGGACCATTCTAGAGCTCTTCGTGGTGTCCGGAATCTCATCCGTGACTCCGAACAACCTTTGGTAATCACGTATACAATTTCCTTATAACCCTAGCGTCATCGAACCTTAAGTGTGTAGACCCTACGGGTTCGGGAGACACGTAGACATGACCGAGACACCTCTCCGGTCAATAACCAACAGCGGGATCTGGATACCCATGTTGGCTCCCACATGCTCCATGATAATCTCATCGGATGAACCACGATGTCGGGGATTCAATCAATCCCGTATACAATTCCCTTTGTCCACCGGTATGATAATTGCTCGAGATTCGATCGTCGGTATCCCTATACCTTGTTCAATCTCGTTACTGGAAAGTCTCTTTACTCATTTTGTCACACATCATTCCATGGCTAACTCCTTAGTCACATTGAGCTCATCATGATGATGTCTTACCGAGTGGGCCTAGAGATACCTCTCCGTCACACGGAGTGACAAATCCCAGTCTCGATTCGTGCCAACCCAACAGACACTTTCGGAGATACCCGTAGTGCACCTTTATAGCCACCTAGTTACGTTGTGAAGTTTGGCACACCCAAAGCATTCCTACGGTATCTGGGAGTTGCACAATCTCATGGTCTAAGGAAACGATACTTGACATTAGAAAAGCTTTAGCAGATGAACTACACGATCTTGTGATATGCTTAGGATTAGGTCTTTTCCATCACATCATTCTCCTAATGATGTGATCCCATTATCAACGACATCCAATGTCCATGGTCATGAAACCGTGACCATCTATTGATCAACGAGCTAGTCAACTAGAGGCTCACTAGGGACATGTTGTGGTCTATGTATTCACACATGCATTACGGTTTCCAGTTAATACAATTATAGCATGAACAATAGACAATTATCATGAACAAGGAAATACAATAATAACCATTTTATTATTGCCTCTAGGGCATATTTCCAACAATAAGACCACTAGTCCAGGCTATCGCCTATTTGACACTGAACCCGCACGGAAGTCCGGCCGAAGTTTCCGCTACGACCCCAAATGATGTGCGTAGGGTTCCCAAGCCCACCATTCGGGTGACCCTTGGTACACCGTGCCACTGCCTACCGTGTCGTATCCGACCCCTAGGGTCAGCGCTACGCACGGCCTCCAGCATACTATAAACACCAGAAACTACTTGCAACTCCTGGACCAAGGACTAAGCGATTGATAAGTCAAGAGGGTCAATTAAGTATCCCAACGTGTGGTAGTAACTAGTCTTGGATCAAAAACACGGAACTCAGTTCCTAAGAACGGTCCCAATGAGACAACCCTCTATGTACTCCTACATAGCCTCTCATCGCTACCTTTACCAAATCGGGTTCATCAAAAGCTTATCACATCGGAACATCATGGTTTCACTCCAGTTCATCACCCAGATGAAACAGACCTGACACAACTCTAAGCATAGCAAGCATAGTAGGCAAAGTAAGCTAAGCACATCATGGCACAAGCATCTACCAGGTATGCTAGGTTGCAAGGTTTAGCTATTTACTGTGACAATGACAGGTCATGCAGAAGAATAGGTTCATCTACCGTGTATGACATACAAGTGAACGTTTGTCCTAATGCAATAAATAAGAGTAGGAGCGAGAGAGTGGGATGTTATCGGAATGATCAAGGGGGGGGGGTGCTTGCCTTGCTGGGTAGCGGGAAGGTTCTCTCCTTCGATGGAATACTCGGGGGTATCCTCAGAAGCAGGGCCTACCGCAATGCACATAAATAGCATTCAATACACGCAAGTGCAACAATATGATGCATGATCATGACATGGTAGCATGTATGGATGATCTAATGCAACTAGTGTCCAAGCTAATTTGAAGTGAGTTTGAATATAGGTTCAAAATCGTTCTTCATTTCAAATTCCATATGATAACCTATTAATAAATGTCAAGGTTCATCTACATAGTTTGCTCTAACATGCATGATAATAGCACCATTGGATTCATTGGATTTTTTTGATTAATTTTCATATATAAATTATTTTCATCTGATTTATAGATTAATTTATATGAATTTTTAAATTTTTTAACAATTTCTAGAATTATTTTAAAACTGGAAAATGAAATATGATGTCAGCCTGACGTCACTACGAGGTCAGCTGGTCGGCTGACCAGGCCAGGTCAAACCTAACGTGCGGGACCCGCACGTCAGTGACACGGGCCTAAATCCCGCGTTGACCAGGGTTTGACCCGCAGCTAGAGCCCACTGGTCAGTGACTGGGGGGCTAATTAACAGCGGGATTAGCCCCTGATGGTACGTCGGCACCCACCGGAGCGGGGCCGGCGGCGACAAACAGCACGGTGGCGACCCACCGAAGTTGCGCCTTCGGCGACAATTTGGCGTGCGGAGGGCATCGGGAGGTAGTCCATGCACGCGCGCGTCTAGCAGGGTAGCAGAGGGGGCTCGAGGTCGCGGAGACGACGACCACGTCGAGCTAAGAGGCGGCGACGGCTCGGGCAGGACTGGCTACGGCGCTACAGGTTGCGGGAGGAGGAGCTACGGGCGGCTACGGGCTCCTGGGGACGCTACGAGCACGAGCCCGTGGTCGGGAGCGAGCTTTGGCCGCTGTGGTCATGACTACACCATGGCCGGCAGCGATCTCCGCTTGGCTCTAGCTACCGACGGGCCTAGAGGAGGGAAACGGCGATGGAACCAGGGGGAAACGGACCGGGGCCTCACTGGAGGGCTTCTGGCGCCGTGGCGTGATCGGGGACGCACGGAGGGCGGTGAATCACCGGTGGCTTCAGTCCGGCAAGGGGGAAATAGGGGAGAGGGGAAGAGAGGAATGGCGAGGGGGAAATGGGTCCAGGCGGTAGCGGAGCCTATCCTCTCGCTAGCGCGGCGAGGAGGCGGCCAGGCAGGCAGGGAGGAGGTGGCCAGCGCGCTGCCACGGCCGGCTGCGGTGGAGGCACACAACTGCTTCTCCTCCTGGCAGGAGGAAGAAGACGCTGCTGCCCCCCGAGGGCCGGGCCTCTTCTTCACGTAAGCCCAGGTGGGGTTTTCCCCCCTTTTTCTTTATTTGCATTCTTCCCTAATTTCTGACATTTGTTTTATTTTATTTTTAGGCACATGTGCTATTTTAGAATATCCCAAATATTTTATATATTGTAGCTTGAATATTTCAAACTTATCTAAATTTTTTTAGGATATTTTGAAAACTAAAATAATGATAATGCTTTATTTGATATTTTCACAAGCTTTATTATTTATTTTTAAATTGCTATAGTTGTTCAAATAATTTAATTGACCCCTTGTATAATCATGTCCA
The DNA here is from genome assembly GCA_022496015.1 of Hordeum marinum. Lineage (NCBI taxonomy): Eukaryota > Viridiplantae > Streptophyta > Magnoliopsida > Poales > Poaceae > Hordeum > Hordeum marinum. Next base: position 405,507,563 of record CM039672.1, on the reverse strand, counting down.
TATTTATCATACATAGGGGACATTTTAGATGGGCATTTTGGATTTTTTGAATTTTCACAAACTTTGAATTGGTTTGATTCAAATGAGGTTTTGGGGTTTCCTTTAGTCCCCATTTCATGTTGATGCAAAAATGATATATGATGCACACACACATGCTGTCCTATGACAACTAGTTAGGGATGTGACAATGTCTTGCGATGGGATATTCGTGTTGACAATGGGATGTTCTATTGATCCACTTGATGTATGTTTTGGTGATCAACTTGCGGGTTCAGTGACCTTGGGAATCTATGCATAGGGGTTGGCACACGTTTTTGTCTTGACTTTCCTGTAGAAACTTTGGGGCACTCCTTCAAGTTCTTTGTGTTGGATTGAACATGATGAATCTAAAATTATGTGATGCATATCGTATAATCAAGCCCATGGGTACTTGCGGTGACAATGGAGTATCTAGGTGACATTAGGGTTTTGGTTGACGTGCATCTTAAGGTGTTATTTTAGTACGAACTCTAGGTCTATTTGTGACACTTATAGGGACAACTCATAAGATTGATCGGAAAAGATAACTTTGAGGTGGTTTCGTACCCAAAAATAATTTGTTCGTTAGTTCTCCGCTATTTGTAATTTTGGAGTGAACTCTTTGTCGCACGAGAGGTACTTACATATGATTCAACTATGCCAATATTGTTGAGATAAATTGCACTAGTGAAAGTATGAACCCTAGGCCTTGTTTCCAAGCATTTGTACAACGTTTTTCTCACCGTTTACTATTTGTTACATTGCTTTTTTTATATTTTCATATTAAAAAAACCTATATCTTGTTGGGGAACGTCGCATGGGAAACAAAAAATTTCCTATGCACACGCAATCCTATCCATGGTGATGAGCATCTACGAGAGGGAGAGTGGATCTACGTACCCTTGTAGATCGCTAAGCGGGAAGCGTTAAGAAACACGGTTGGTGTAGTCGAACTTCTTCGCGATCCAAATCGCCGAGCGTCCTGCGATCCAATCACGAACCGTCCCGCGAACACATCATGATCCGTCCTGCGAACTCATCATGATCCGTCTCACGATCTCATCACGATCCGCCTCGCAATCTTGATCACGGTCCTTCCGATCTAGCGCTGAACGGACGGCACCTCCGCGTTCAGCACACGTACAGCTTGATGACGATCTCCACCGTCTTGATCCAGCAAGAAGGAGTGAAGAGCAAGAAGAGTTCTCCAACAGCCCGACGGCGCTCTGGTGATAGTGGTGGAGTAATTCCGGCAGGGCTTCGCCTAAGCGCTGTAGAAAACCGATCTAGAGGAGAAACTATGCACCGGTGGAACGGGTAGCACGTGGCCGGAAATTCTGTCCAAAAACCACCCAATCCACTAGTATATATCGTAGGAGAGGAGAGGAGAGGCAGCCAAGGCCTTTGGGTCGGCCGAAATAGGAGGTGGGAAGCAATCCTACTTCACCTCCAATCCTAGTTGGAGTAGGATTGCCTCCTATTGGCTGATTTTCCACTTTTTGCTTTAGGACTTTCTCTCCTGCGCCATGGGCCTTTGTGGATGTTTTCCCAGCCCACTAAGGGCTGGTTATTATTCTCCCAGAACCCATGGACCTCTTGGGGTCGAAATACCCCTCCCGGAGGCCTCTCGGTACACTACCGGCACTCCCGGTACACTACCGGCACTCCGGGTACACTACCGATGAGCCCGAAACTTTTCCGGAAACCAAATTGGGACTTCCTATATATGAATCTTTACCTCCGGACCCTTCCGGAGCTCCTCATGATGTCCAGGATCTCATCCAGGACTCCGAACAAACTTTGGTCACCACCATACATAACTCTACACTACCGAAACGTCACCGAACCTTAAGTGTGCAAACCCTGAGGGTTCGAGAACTATGTAGACATGACCGGGACACCTCTACGGTCAATAAACAATGGCAGGACCTGGACGTCCACATTGGTTCCTACATATTCTACGAAGATCTTTATCGGTCGAACCTCTATGTCAAGGATTCAGTTAATCCCATATAACGTTCCCTTTGTTCTTCGGTATGTTACTTGCCCGAGATTCGATCGTCGGTATCTCCATACCTAGTTCAACCTCATTACCGGAAAGTCTCTTTACTCGTTCCGTAATACAAGATCCTGCAACTAACAATTAGTCACATTGCTTGCAAGGCTTATTGTGATGTTGCATTACCGAGTGGGCCCCGAGATACCTCTCCGTTACACGGAGTAACAAATCCCAGTCTCGATCCATGCCAACTCAACATACACCATCGAAGATACCTGTAGAGCACCTTTATAGTCACCCAGTTACGTTGCGACGTTTGACACACACAAGGCACTCCTCCGATATCTGTGAGTTGCATGATCTCATGGTCATAGGAACACATACTTGACATGCGGAAAACAGTAGCAATAAACTAACACGATCATATGCTACATTTACAGTTTGGGTCTTGTCCATCACATCATTCTCCTAATGATGTGACCCCTTTATCAAATGACATCTCATGTCCATGGCTAGGAAACCTTAACCATCTTTTGATCAACGAGCTAGTCTATTAGAGGCATACTAGGGACATGGTTTTGTCTATGTATCCACACATGCATCTAAGTCTCCCATCAATACAATTATAGCAGGGATAATAAACGATTATCATGAACAAGGAAATATGATAATAACTAATTTATTATTGCCTCTAGGGCATATTTCCAACAGTCTCCCACTTTTACTAGAGTCAATAATCTAGTTCACATCACCATGTGATTCGCATTGTTATGAATCTAACACCCAATGAGTTCTGGGGCTCGATCATGCTTTGCATGTGAGAGAGGTCTTATAGTCAACGGGTCTGCGATATTCAGATCCGTGTGTACTTTGCAAATCTCTATGTCAAACCGTAAACACTGCTACCACACTCCACTTGGTACTATTTCCAAATGGCTGCTCCACTATACGTATCCAGATTGCTACTACTAGTCATCCGGATAGGTGTTAAAGCTTGCATCGACGTAACTCTTTATGACGAACTCTTTATCACCTCCATAATCAAGAAACATTTCCTTAGTCCTCTGGTTACTAAGGATAATTCTGACCGCTGTCTAGTGATCCACTCCTGGACCACTCTTGTACCCCTTGACAGACTCATGGCAAGGCACACACAGGTGCGGTACACAGCATGGCATAATATAGAGCCTATGGCTAAGGCATAGGGGACGATGTTCGTCCTTTCTCTTTCTTCTGCCGTTGTCGAGCTTTGTGTCTCACTCAACTTCACACCTTACAAATCAGACGAGAACTATTTCTTTGGCTGATCCATTTTGAACTCTTTCAAAATCTTGTCAAGGTATGCACTCATTGAAAGTCTCATCAAGCATCTTGATCTATCTCTATAGATTTTGATTCTCAACAATTAGGTAGCTTTATCCAGGTCTTCCTTTGAAAAACACTTTTCAAACAACCGTTTCATGCTTTCCAGAAACTCTATATTATTTCTAATCAACAATATGTCATCCACATATACTTATCAGAAATTCTATAGTGCTCCCACTCACTTTATTGCAAATACAAGTTTCTCGTAAACTTTGTATAAACATCAAAACTTTGATCACCTCATCAAAGCGTATATTCCAACTCCGATATGCTTGCTTCAGTCCATGGAAGGATCACCGAAGCTTGCACACCTTTTAGCATTCTTAGGCCTGACAAAACCTTCTGGTTGTATCACATACAACCTTTCCTCAAGTAAACCGTTAAGGAAACGATGTTTTGACATCCATCTGCCAGATTTCATAATTGAAAACACAGCAACTACTAACATAATTCCAACAGACTTTAGCACCACTACGAGTGAGAAAGTCTCATCGTAGTCAACTCCTTGAACTTGTCACAAACATGTTTGCAACAAGTCGAGCTTTACAAATAGTGACATTCACCATCAGTGTCTGTCTTCATTTTAAAGATCCATTTGTACTCAACGACCTGCCGTCCAACGAGCAAGTCTACCAAAGTCTACACTTGGTTTTCATACATGGATCCTATCTCGGATTTCATGGCCTCAAACCATTTGTCGGAATCCGGGCCCATCATCGCTTCTCCATAGCTCGTAGGTTCATCGTTGTCCAACAACATGATCTCCAAGACAGAGTTGTCGTACCACTTAGGAGCAGTACACATCCTTATCGACCTACAAAGTTTGATAGTAACTTGATCTTGAAGCTTCATGATCATCATCATTAACTTCCTCTTCAACTAACGTAGGCTTCACAGAAACAACATCCTGCGCTGCGCTACTCTCTGGTTGAACAAAGTTTAAACAACCTCATCAAGTTCTATCTTCCTCCCACTTAATTCTTTCAAGAGAAACTTTTCCTCGAGAAAGGATCCATTTTAGTAACAAACACTTTGCACTTGGATCTGAGATAGAAGGTTCACCCAACTGATCTTAGGGTATTCTATGAAGATGAATTTGTCCGCCTTGGGTTCGACCTCATTAGGTGAAAACATTTTCCACACAAGTGTCGCAGCCCCAAGTATTAAGAAATGACAGCTTAGGTTTCTATCAAACCATAATTCACATGGTGTCATCTCAACGGATTTAGATGGTGCCCTATTTAAAGTGAATGTAGTTGTCTCTAATGCATAACCCCAAAATTATAGTAGTAAAACGACAAGAGACATCATAGCACGCACCATGTCCAATAGAGCATAACTATGATGTTCGGACACACCATCACACTATGGTGTTCCAGGTGGCGTTTAATTGTGAAACAACTTTCACATTGTCTTAAGTTGTATGCCAAACTCGTGACTCAGATATTCACCTCCACGATCATATCGCAGTCATTTTTATCTTCTTGTCACGATGATCTTTAAACTTCACTCTGACTTTGCTTGAACCTTTCAAACGATTCAGACTTGTGTTTCATTAAGTAAATATACACTATATCTACTCAAATCATCAGTGAAGGTAAGAAAATAACGATATCCACTGCATGCTACAAGACTCACTAGATTGCATACATCAACATGTATCATTTCCAATGAATCACTTGCCCGCTCCATCCAACGGGGTCCTTTAGTCATCTTTCCCAAGAGGCATGGTTCGCATGTCTCAACCGATTCGAAATCGAATGAGTCCAAATATCCATCACCATGGAGTTTCTTCATGCGCTTTATACCAATATGACATTTTGCGGTAGTGCCACAAGTATGTGGTACTATCATTATTTAACTTTGTATCTTTTGACATCAATGTTATGAACATGTGTATTACTACGATCAAGATTTCAACAAACCATTCTCACTAGGTGCATGACCATTGAAGGTATTATTCATGTAAACAAAATAACTATTATTCTCTGACTTAAATGAATAACCGTATTGTAACAAACATGATTTAATCATGTTCATGCTCAACGCAAAACACCAAATAACATTTATTTAGGTTCGTCACTAATCCTGAAGGTAGAGAGAGCGTGCGATGTTGATCACATCAACCTTGGAAACATTTCCAACACACATCGTCACCTCACCCTTAGCTAGTTCTTTGTTTATTCCGTAGCTTTTATTTCGAGTTACTAACATTTAGCAACCGAACCGGTATCCAATACCCAGGTGCTACTAGGAGTACTAGCAAGGTACACATCAATAACTCGTATATCAAATATACTTCTGTCGATGTTGCCAGCCTTCTTATCTACCAAGTATCTAGGGTTGTTCCGCTTCAGCGACCTCTCACCTCATAATAGAAGCACTTAGTCTCGGGTTTGAGTTCAACTTTGGGTTGCTTCACTGGAGCAGCAACTGACTTGATATCCATGAAGTTTCCCTCGTTGCTCTTGCCCTTTTCGAAACTAGTGGTTTGAATAACCATCAACACTTGACGCTCCTTCTTGATTTCTACTTCGCGGTGTCAAACGTCGCGAACAGCTCAGGGATCAATACTTCTATCCCTGGTGTATTATAGTTCATCACTAAGTTCTAGTAGCTTTAGTGACAGTGACTTGGAGAACTATATCAATCACTATCTTATCTGGAAGATCAACTCCCACTTGATTCAAGCGATTGTAGTACCCAGACAATTCGAGTACATGCTCAACGATTGAGCTATTCTCCTTCATCTTACAGGCAAAGAATCTTGTTGGAGATCTCATATCTCGCAACACAGGCATGAGCCTGAGATCACAATCTCTGCTCCTAGAACATCTCATATGTTCCGTGACGTTCAAAACGTTTCGGAGCCTCAATTCTAAGCCGTAATGCATGATGCACTAAACTATCAAGTAGTCATCGAAACATGCCTGTCAGATGTTCACAACATCTATAGACGACGCTAGAGGGGGTGGCGCACCGAGCGGTGCATTAAGGACATAAGCCTTTTGTGCAGCAATGAGGACAATCCTCAGATCACGGACCCAGTCCGGAATATTGCTACCAACATCTTTCAACTCTATTTCTCTAGGAACATATAAAAATTTAAGGGAGCTACAGCGCGAGCTAGTAATCTACAACATAATTTGCAAAGACACTTTGACTATGTTCATGATAATGAGTTCAATTAATCATATTACTTAAGAACTCCCACTCAAATTGACATCCCTCCGATCATTCGAGTGATACATGATCCAAATTCACCAACTCAAGTCCGATCATCACATGAGTTGAGGTGGCTGCAATGGTGAACATCATTATGTTGATCATATCTACTATATGACTCATGTTCGACCTTTCGGTCTCTCGTGTTCCGAGGCCATGTCTGTACATGCTAGGCTCGTCAAGTTTAACCCGAGTGTTCTGCGCGTGCAAATCTGGCTTGCACCCGTTGTATGTGAACGTAGAGTCTATCACACCCGATCATCACGTGGTGTCTCAACACGACGAACTTTCGCAACGGTGCACACTCGGGGAGAACATAGTTCGTCTTGAAATTCAAGTGAGGGATCACCTTATAATGCTACCGCCGTACTAAGCAAAACATGGTGCATAAAAGGATTAACATCTCATGCAATTCATAAGTGACATGATATGGCCATGAACTTGTGTTTAAGATCTCCATCCTCGAAACACCGGCATGATCTCCATCGTCACCAGCACAACACCATGATCTCCATCATCTTGATCTCCATCAATGTGTTGCCATTGGGGTTGTGGCGCCAGCCCTGCTTCTACTTCTATTGCTACCGCTTAGCGATAAAGTAAAGCATTACATAGCGCTTAATGATTGACACGCAGGTCATACAATAATTAAAGACAACCCTATGGCTCCTGCCGGTTTCCGTACTCAATGACATGCAAGTCGTGAAATTCTATACATCAAATGATCATCTCATACATCACATATATCTCATCATGTAATTGGCCATATCACATCACAACATACCCTGCAAAAACAAGTTAGACGTCCTCTAATTGTTGTTGCATGTTTTACGTGGCTGCTACGGATATCTAGCAAGAACGATTCTCACCTACGCATAAACCACAACGGTGATACATAGATTGCTTTTCAACCTTCTCAAGGACCGCCTTTGTCGGATCCGATCCAACTAAAGTGAGAGAAACTGTCACCCGCAAGCCATCTAAGAAACAAGGTGCGTCGAGGGAACCGGTCTCTCGTAAGCGTACGAGTAATGTTGGTCCGGGCCGCTTCATCTCACAATCCCGCTGAATCAAAATCCAACCAAGGGAGGAAGCAATCCAAGCATCAACGCCCACAAACCTTTTGTGTTCTACTCGAGATCTCATCGAACCATCAACCTAGCTCATGATGCCACTGTTGGGGAACGTCGCATGGGAAACAAAAAATTTCCTACGCACACACAATCCTATCCATGGTGATGAGCATCTATGAGAGGGAGAGTGGATCTACGTACCCTTGTAGATCGCTAAGCGGGAAGCGTTAAGAAACACGGTTGGTGTAGTCGAACTTCTTCGCGATCCAAATCGCCGAGCGTCCCGCGATCCAATCACGAACCGTCCCGCGAACACATCATGATCCGTCCCGCGAACTCATCATGATCCGTCACACGATCTTGATCACGATCTGTCCCGCGAACTCATCATGATCCGTTCCGTGATCACATCACGAACCGTCTCGCGATCTCGATCACGGTCCTTCCGATCTAGCGCCGAACGGATGGCACCTCCGCGTTCAGCGCACGTGCAGCTTGATGACGATCTCCACTGTCTCGATCCAGTGAGAGGAGGTGGAGAGGAGAGGGAATTCACCGGCAGCGTGACAGCGCTCTGGTGATGGTGGTGGAGCAATTCCGGCAGGGCTTCGCCTAAGCGCTGCAGAAAACCGATCTAGAGGAGAAACTATGCACCGGTGGAACGGGTAGCACGTGGCCGGAAATTCTATCCAAAAACCACCCAATCCAATAGTATATATAGGAGGAGAGGAGAGGAGAGGCAGCCAAGGCCTTTGGGTCGGCCGAAATAGGAGGTGGGAAGCAATCCTACTTCACCTCCAATCCTAGTTGGAGTAGGATTGCCTCCTATTGGCTGATTTTCCACTTTTTGCTTTAGGACTTTCTCTCCTACGCCATGGGCCTCTTGGGGTCGAAATAACCCTCCCGGAGGCCTCCCGGTACACTACCGGCACTCTCGGTACACTACCGGCACTCCCGGTACACTACCGATGAGCCCGAAACTTTTTCGGAAACCAAACTGGGACTTCCTATATACGAATCTTTACCTCCGGACCATTCCGGAGCTCCTCGTGACATCCAGGATCTCATCCGGGACTCCGAACAAACTTCGGTCACCACCATACATAACTCTACACTATCGAAACGTCACCGAACCTTAAGTGTGCAGACCCTGCGGGTTCGAGAACTATGTAGACATGACCGAGACACCTCTACGGTCAATAACCAATGGCGGGACCTGGATGTCCACATTGGTTCCTACATATTCTATGAAGATCTTTATCGGTCGAACCTCTATGTCAAGGATTCAGTTAATCCCGTATAACGTTCCCTTTGTTCTTCGGTATGTTACTTGCCCGAGATTCGATCGTCGGTATCTCCATACCTAGTTCAACCTCATTACCGGCAAGTCTCTTTACTCATTCCGTAATACAAGATCCTACAACTAACAATTAGTCACATTGCTTGCAAGGCTTATTGTGATGTTGCATTACTGAGTGGGCCCCGAGATACCTCTCCGTCACACGTAGTAGCAAATCCCAGTCTCGATCCATGCCAACTCAATAGACACCATCGGAGATACCTGTAGAGCACCTTTATAGTCACCCAGTTACGTTGCGACGTTTGATACGCACAAGGCACTCCTCCGATATCTGTGAGTTGCATGATCTCATGGTCATAGGAACACATACTTGACATGCGGAAAACAGTAGCAATAAACTGACACGATCATATGCTACGTTTGCAGTTTGGGTCTCGTCCATCACATCATTCTCCTAATGATGTGACCCCGTTATCAAATGATATCTCATGTCCATGGCTAGGAAACCTTAACCATCTTTTGATCAACGAGCTAGTCTATTAGAGGCATACTAGGGACATGGTTTTGTCTATGTATCCACACATGCATCTAAGTCTCCGATCAATACAATTATAGCATGGATAATAAACGATTATCATGAACAAGGAAATATGATAATAACTAATTTATTATTTCCTCTAGGGCATATTTCCAACATATCTACCATCCATATTTCACTTGTATCACCATCTCTTCGCCAACTTGTGCACCTATACAATTTACCATTGCATTGGGTGTGTTGGGGACACAAGAGACTCTTTGCTATTTGATTACAGGGTTGTTTGAGAGAGACCATCTTCATCCTACACCTCTCATGGATTGATAAACCTTAGGTCATCCACTTGAGGGAAAATTGTCATTGTCCTACAAAATTCTGCGCTTGGAGGCCCAACACGAGTCTACAAGAAGAAGGTTGTGTAGTAGACATCAAGATCTTTTCTGGCGCCGTTGCTGGCGAGGTGAGTGTTTGTAGGTATATCTTTAGATGATTCAATCAAATATTTTAGTTTCTTTTTTTTCACTAGTTTGGTTTTATAAAATAAAACTAAAAAATGGAATTGAGGCTGCCTCATATGCTTCATCTTTATAATGTCTTTCGTGAAAATGATGGAAAGGAAAATTGTGCTCAAGTGTTAGAAGAAGAAGTTATTAAAATGTTTGGCACTAAATATATGAGTGATGAGCATGATAGTGATAATGTTAGTATGAATTCTATGAATATTTATGATGCTAATGATATGAAAAGCTACAAGCTTGGGGATGCTATGTTTGATGAAGATGATATTTTTAGCCCCCCAAGTTTTGATGAGCAAAACTATTATGATTATGACATTCCTCCTATCTAGGATGATTATTGTGATGACACATGTGCTATAAATAGTAATGGTAACCATGAAACTTGTCATCATGATTTTAATATTCAAAGTGGTTATGTCAATCAAGTATGTCATGATAGTTATTTTGTTGAGTTTGCTGCCACTATTTTGAATGAGAAGGAAATTGCTTATGTGGAGAGTGACAAATTTTCTATGCTTGTGCATCATCAAAATAATGATTTATGTGTTGGTTATATTGTGGAATTTCTTCATGATGCTACTGAAAATTATTATGAGGGAGGAACATATGCTTATAGGAATTGCAATAATATCAAGTTTCCTCTCTATGTGTTCAAATTCTTGAAGATATGCTTGTTTTCCCTTCATATGCTAGATGATTATTTATCCCATAAATTGTTTGCTCACAAAATCCCTATGCATAGGAAGTGGGTTAGACTTAAATGTGCTTGTAATGAGATTCATGATGATCTTTTGCATGTTTGAATTACTATTCCTACGTGAGCATCATTGAAATCATCATGCCTAGATAAAAGGCATTAAAGAAAGGCGCTTGTTGGGAGACAGCCCAACACTTTTACTTTCTGTTTTTGTGTGTTAACATGATTAAGCTACTGTATTAATCATGTTTTGTGTATTTTATTTCAATTAATTGCCAAGTAAAGCCTTTGGGTTAATACATTAGGTATAATGCGGGAACAATTATGAAATTTTTCTTGACAATACCTAAGTGGATGATCTATATTTACTACACTAACCCATCTCACAAAGTTCTGTTAAGTTTTGTGTGATTGAAGTTTTCAAGTTTTGGATGAGACACCAATATGAGGAGAATAAGGAGTGACAATAACCTAAGCTTGGGGATTCCAAGGCACCCCCAAGTTAATATTAAAGGAAGACTCAAGCGTCTAAGCTTGGGGATGCCCCGGAAGGCATCCACTCTTTCGCCTTCAACACTATCGGTATATCTTACTTGGAGCTATATTTTTATTCGTCACACAATATGTGCTTTCCTTGGGTCATCATTATATTTTGTTACTTTATGTTAGGTGTTATTTATAATCTTGTTTTTCAATTAAAAAAAGTTCCAAGAATTGCCTTAGGATGCTTGCATTGCATGTTTTGATATGTGCTGTGTAAAAATAGAAACTTCTGTTGTAGTGTTTGAATTTTCATATTTGTCTGGAACGTTGAAAGTTTCTGAACTTTTTACACAGTATGGTCAAATAAATTTTATAGCATGTCCTAAATTTTCATAATTGTTTGAGTTACATAAGTACACTGTTTTCATAAATTTCCACAGACTGTTCTGTTTAGACAGATTGCTATCATAGTTTTGTTATCCACTTATCCTATAGTTTCCATAGCCTATATTGGTAGATATAAATTTTGATAATGATAGTATACAGTACCTAATGTTTTAAAATTATTATGAAACTTGTATTGGCAGTACATAAAGAGTTGATTTATTATTATGTGTACTAACCTATCTCACGAGTTCTTTTTGAGTTTTGTGTGGATGAAGTTTTTGAGAATAGGTGAAACCATGGTATGAGAGGATTGAACGAGATACAAAAGCTCAAGCTTGGGGATGCCCAAGGCACCCCAAGTAAATATTTCAAGAACTCTCAAGCATCTAAGCTTGGGGATGCTATGCATCCCACCTCTCTTCATCAACAATTTTCGGTTAGCCTATGTTGAGCCTAAATTTTATTCGTTCACATGATGCGTGATATTCTTGGAGTGCTATTTTTCTTTTGCTTGTTGTTTGAATAAATTACTTAGATCTGAAAATATTTATTGAGGGAGAGAGAGTCCTCACATAGCTCCTTAATTGTTTGACTACTCATATCCTTTGAGAGTAGCTTGTCATTTGCTCTAGTGCTTCCCTTATATCTTTTTAGAGCATGGTGGTGTTATATTTTATAGAAATTACCGAACTCTCGTACCTCACTTATATTATTTTGAGGGTTTATTAAAACAGCATGGTAATTTGTTTAGCTTATGAATTTATTCCTAATATAATGGGCATCCAAGAGGGATATAATAAAAACTTTCATATTAAGTGCATAAAAAAACTATGAGAAGTTTGATTCCTTGCATATAGTTTTGAGATAATAGAGATGGTAATATGAGAGTCATTCTAGTGAGTAGTTGTGAATTGGAAGAGATACGTGTGTTAAAGCTTGTGATTCCTGTAGCATGCATGTATGGTGAACCGTTATGTAACGAAGTCGGAGCATGCTTTGTTTAATGATTGTCGACCTTTGTGTGAGGGTCGGGAGCGCGCGATGGTTAACTCCTAACAACCTCTCCCCTAGGAGCATGCGTCTAATGCTTTGTTTGATAACTAATAGAATTTTGCAAGAAGTATGTGAGTTCTTTATGACTAATGTTGAGTCCATGGATTATACGCACTCTCACCCTTCCATCTTTGCTAGCCTCTCTAGTACCGCACTACTTTTGCCGGTAAACCAAACCTACCTTCCTCAAAACAGCCACCATATATTCCTCAAAACAGCCACCATACCTACCTATTATGGCATTTCCATAGCCATTCCGAGATATATTGCCGTGCAACTTCCACCATGTAGTTTTTTTATGACTTGCATCTGTTGGAAATATGCCCTAGAGGCAATAATAAATTAGTTATTATCATATTTCCTTGTTCATGATAATCGTTTATTATCCATGCTATAATTGTGTTGATCGGAAACTCAGATACATGTGTGGATACATAGACAACACCATGTCCCTAGTATGCCTCTAATAGACTAGCTCGTTGATCAAAGATGGCTATGGTTTCCTAGTCATGGACATGAGATGTCATTTGGTAACGGGATCACATCATTAGGAGAATGATGTGATGGACAAGACCCAAACTACAAACATAGCATATGATCGTGTCAGTTTATTGCTATTGTTTTCTGCATGTCAAGTATATGTTCCTATGACCATGAGATCATGCAACTCACTGACACCGGAGGAGTACCTTGTGTGTATCAAACATCGCAACATAACCGGGTGACTATAAAGGTGCTTTACAGGTATCTCCGAGGGTGTCTGTTCGGTTGGCATGGATCAAGACTACGATTTGTTACTCTGTGTGATGGAGAGGTATCTTAGGGCCCACTCGGTAATACAACATCACAATAAGCCTTGCAAGCAATGTGACTAAGTGTTAGTCATGGGATCTTTTATTACGGAACGAGTAAACAGACTTGCCGGTAACGAGATTGAACTAGGTATGGAGATACCGATGATCGAATCTCGGGCAAGTAACATACCGAAGAACAAAGGGAACATCATACGGGATTAACTGAATCCTTGACATAAAGGTTCGACCGATAAAGATCTTCGTAGAATATGTAGGAACCAATATGGGCATCCAGGTCCTGCTATTGGTTATTGACCGTAGAGGTGTCTCAGTCATGTCTACATAGTTCTTGAACCCGCAGGGTCTGCACACTTAATGTTCGGTGACGTTTCGGTAGTATAGAGTTATGTATGGTGGTGACAAGGTTGTTCGGAGTCCCGGATGTGATCCCGGATGTCACGAGGAGCTCCGGAATGGTCCGGAGGTAAAGAATGATATATAGGAGGTCCTGTTTTGGTCGCCAGAAAGGTTTCGGGCTCATCGGTACTGTACCGGGAGTGCCGGGAGTGTACCGGGAGACCATCGGGAGGGGTATTTCGATCCAAGAGGCTACATGGGCTGTGGGAGAGTAAATACCAGTCCTTAGTGGGCTGGTGGAAGTCCCACACAAGGCCCATGTGGCTGGGAAGAAAAGCCCAAAGAGAAAAAGGTGGAAAAAGGCAAAAAAAAAGGCAAAAATAAGGAGGAGTCCTAGTCCTACTAGGATTGGAGGAGGAATCCTCCAATTCTGCTTGGTTCGGCCGACCCAAGGGCTGGCTCCTTGGGAGCCAAGCCTCCTCCTCTCTTCCTCCTATATATACTAGAGGTTTTAGGGTTTTTGGCACTAGATTTTCAGCCACGTGCTACCCATTCCTCCAGTACATAGTTTCTCCTCTAGATCGGATTTCTGCAGTGCTTAGGTGAAGCCCTACCGGAATAGCTCCACCACCATCGCCGGAGCGCCATCACGCTGCCGGAGAACTCTTCTTCCTCTCCGCTCCCTGTTGCTGGATCAAGACGGCGGAGATCGTCATCAAGTCGTACGTGTGCTGAACATGGAGGTGACGTCCGTTCGGCGCTAGATCGGAAGGACCGTGATCAAGTTCACGGGACGGATCGTGATCAAGTTCGCGGAACGGATCGGGATTGGATCGCGGGACGGATTGTGATTGGATTGCGGGACGCTCGGCGATTTGGATCGCGAAGACGTTCGACTACACCAACCGCGTTTCTTAACGCTTCCCGCTTAGCAATCTACAAGGGTACGTAGATCCACTCTCCCTCTCGTAGATGCTCATCACCATGGATAGATCTGCGTGTGCGTAGGAAATTTTTTGTTTCCCATGCAACGTTCCCCAATAGCATCATCACTTCATATTGCATATAGAGTCATATTTTGTCATAGGAATCGAGTTGTAATTTTTCTTTTTTGATTTATAAGTAAATAAAAGTGTGATGATTTTTCATTAATAGAGCATTGTCCCGTGAGAGAAAAGGATGATGGAAGCCATGACTCCCTCACAAGTTGGGATGAGCATCCAGACTTTAAAAAAATAAAAGAGGCCAGCAAAGCCCAAACAAAAAATAAAAGAGGCCAAAGAAGCCCACTAAAAAAAGAGAAAATATATATAAAAAATGAGAGAAAGAGAGAAGGGACAATTGCTACTACCTTTTTCCACACCTGTGCTTCAAAGTAGCACCATGATCTTCATGATAGAGTCTCCTATTTTGTCGCTTTTATATAACTAGTGGATGCATGACCACTTAGTTTTCTTTTTTTGAGCTTTCATACACTTATAGCTCCAAGTGCATTTGTTGCATGTCAATCCCTACTCACTCACATTGATATCTATTGATGGGCATATCCATAGCCCGTTGATACGCCTAGTTGATGTGAGACTATCCTCTCCTTCTTCTCCTTGCACCTCCTCCATATTCTATTCCACCTATAATGCTATATCCATGGTCACTCTCATGTATTGCGTGAGAGTTGAAAAAGTTTGAGAACACCAAAAGTGTGAAACAATTGCTTGACTTGTTCATCGGGGTTGTGCATGATTTGGATACTTTGTGTGGGGAAGATGGAGCATAGCCATACCCTATGATTTTGTAGGGATAACTTTCTAAGGCATTGTTATTTCGAAAGGACACGATTGCCTTGTTGGTGTGCTCAAAGTATTACTGTTTTTATGTCAATATTAGACTATTGTTTTGAATCTTACGAATCTGAATATTCATGCCACAATAAAGAATATTACATGGATAAATATGTTAGGCAGCATTCCACATCAAAAATTTCTGTTTTTATCATTCACCTACTCGAGGACGAGCAGGAATTAAGCTTGGGGATGCTGATACGTCTCCAGTTCTTGCTTGTTTCATGCTGCTATATTATCATTCTTAGATCTTTTACAATCATTGTACCACAACTTTATATTATTTTTCGGACTAACCTATTAACCTAGAGCCCAGTGCCAGTTCCTGTTTTTTCCGTGTTTTTGGGTTTTACAGAAAAGGAATATCAAACGGAGTCCAAACAGAATAAAATCTTCGATATGATTTTTACTGGATAGGAAAGAACCTACGCAACTTGGAGATGAATTCAGAATACTCCCAAGGAGGCCACAAGCCTCAAGGGCGCGACCACCCCCCTGGTCGCGCCCACCAGGCTTGTGGGCTCCTCGGGAGTCCACCGACCTCCATCTCAGCTCTATAAATCGTCAAATATTCGAAAAACAGCAATAAAAAACCTAGATTGGGAGTTCTGCCACCGCAAGCCTCCAGAGCCACAAAAAACCAATCGGGAGCCCGTTTCGGCACCCTGCCGGAGGGGGAAACCATCACTGGAGGCCATCTTCATCATCCCGGCGGTCTCCATGATGAGGAGGGAGTAGTTCACCCTCAGGGCTGAGGGTATGTACCAGTAGCTATGTGTTTGATCTCTCTCTCTCTCTCGTGTTCTTGAGATGGCACGATCTTGATGTACCACGAGCTTTGTTGTCATAGATTGAATCATATGGAGTTTTCCCCTCTCTATCTTATTGTGATGAATTGAGTTTTCCCTTTGAAGTTTTCTTATCGGATTAAGACTTTAAGGATTTGAGAACACTTGATGTATGTCTTGCGATGGGATATCCGTTGTGAAAATGGGATGTTCTAGTGATCCACTTGATGTATGTTTTAGTGATCAACTTGCAAGTTCCGTGACCTTGGGAATCTATGCATAGGGGTTGGCACACGTTTTTGTCTTGACTTTCCGGTAGAAACTTTGGGGCACTCCTTCAAGTTCTTTGTGTTGGATTGAACATGATAAATCTAAAATTATGTGATGCATATCGTATAATCAAGCCCATGGTTACTTATGGTGATAATGGAGTATCTAGGTGACATTAGGGTTTTGGTTGACGTGTATCTTAAGGTGTTATTTTAGTACGAACTCTAGGGCTGTTTGTGACACTTATAGGGACAGCTCATAAGATTGATCGGAAAAGATAACTTTGAGGTGGTTTCGTACCCTACAGTAATTTCTTCATTAGTTTTCCGCTATTTGTAACTTTAGAGTGAACTCTTTGTCGCACGAGAGGTACTCACATATGATTCAACTATGCCAATATTGTTGAGAGAAATTGCACTAGTGAAAGTATGAACCCTAGGCCTGTTGGAAATATGCCCTAGAGGCAATAATAAAATGGTTATTATTGTATTTCCTAGTTCATGATAATTGTCTATAGTTCATGCTATAATTGAGTTAACCGGAAACCGTAATACATGTGTGAATACATAGACCACAACATGTCCCTAGTGAGCCTCTAGTTGACTAGCTCGTTGATCAATAGATGGTCACGTTCATGACCATGGACATTGGATGTCGTTGATAATGGGATCACATCATTAGGAGAATGATGTGATGGAAAATACCCAATCCTAAGCATAGCACAAGATCGTGTAGTTCGTTTGCTAAAGCTTTTCAATGTCAAGTATCGTTTCCTTAGACCATGAGATTGTGCAACTCCCGGATACTGTAGGAATGCTTTGGGTGTGCCAAACATCACAATGTAACTGGGTGGCTATAAAGGTGCACTACGGGTATCTCCGAAAGTATCTGTTGGGTTGGCACGAATCGAGACTGGGATTTGTCACTCCGTGTGACGGAGAGGTATCTCGGGGTCCAATCGGTAAGACATCATCATAATGAGCTCAATGTGACTAAGGAGTTATTCACGGGATGATTTATTACGGAACGAGTAAAGAGACTTGCCGGTAAGGAGATTGAACAAGGTATAGAGGTACCGACGATCGAATCTCGGGCAAGTATCATACCGATAGACAAAGGGAATTGTATACGGGATTGATTGAATCCCCGACATCGTGGTTCATACGATGAAATCATCGTGGAGCATGTGGGAGCCAACATGGGTATCTAGATCCCGCTGTTGGTTATTGACCGGAGAGGTGTCTCGGTCATGTCTACATGTCTCCCGAACCCGTAGGGTCTACACGCTTAAGGTTTGATGACGCTAGGGTTATAGGGAAATGGTATACGTGATTACCGAAGTTTGTTCGGAGTCTCGGATGAGATCCCGGACGTCATGAGGAGCTCCGGAATGGTCCGGAGGTAAAGATTGATATATAGGAAGTCCAGTTTTGGTCACCGGAATGTTTTCGGGCTCATCGGTAGTGTACCGGGAGTGCCGGGAGGGTGCCGGAGGACCCCCGGGAGGGGTTTGATGACCATAGGACTTTGTGGGCCCTTAGAGGAGGTGTGCCAGCCCTTATTGGGCTGGCCAAGACCTTCTAGAAAGGCCCATGCGGCTGGGATCAAGAGATAAAGGGCAAAAGGGTTTTAAAAGAGGAGATCCACCTCCCTTGTGGGAGGTGGACTCTTCCCCTAGTTCGGCCGAACCTCTCCTCCTTGGAGGAGGGGCCAAGGCAGCCCTCCCTCACCCTCCTATATATATGCAAGGGTTTGGGCTGATTTGAGACACGACTTCTCTCTCTCTCTCTCGGCGCAGCCCTACCCTTCCTCTTCCTCGTTCTCCGTAGCGCTTGGCGAAGCCTTGCCGGAGTTCACGTAGCTCCACCGTCACCATGACGTCGTGCTGCCGGAGCTCTCCCTCAACCTCTCCTTCCTCATTGCTGGATCAAGGCGTAGGAGACGTCATCGGGCTGCACGTGTGTTGAATGCGGAGGCGCCGTTGTTCGGCGCTGAGATCGGAATCCACCGCGATCTGAATTGCTGCGAGTACGACTCCACCAACCGCGTTCTTGTAACGCTTCTGCTTAGCAATCTTCGAAGGTATGAAGATGCAATCTCTCCCCACTCGTTGCTGGTTTCTCCATGGATAGATCTTGGTGATCGTAGGAAATTTTTTGATTTACTACTACGTCTCCCAACAGTGGCATCATGAGCTAGGTTTATGCGTAGAATCTATGCACGAGTAGAACACAAGTTGTTGTGGGCGTCGATTATGTTAATTTTCTTACCACTACTAGTCTTATCTTGATTCGACGGTATTGTGGGATGAAGCAGCTCAGACCGACTTTACACGTATGCTTACGTGAGACTGGTTCCACCGCCTGACATGCACTTGTTGCATAAGGTGGCTAGCGGGTGTCTGTCTCTCCCACCTTAGTCGGATTGGATTCGATGAAAAGGGTCCTTATGAAGGGTAAATAGCAATTGACATATCACACTGTGGTTTTGGCGTAGGTAAGAAACGTTCTTGCGAGAAACCTATAGCAGCCACGTAAAACTTGCAACTACAAATTAGAGGACGTCTAACTTGTTTTTGCAGCATATGCCTTGTGATGTGATATGGCCAAAAGAATGTGATGTGATGCATTGTAATGTATGAGATTGATCATGTTCTTGTAATAGGATTCACGACTTACATGTCGATGAGTATGACAACCGGCAGGAGCCATAGGAGTTCTCTTATTTTATTGTATGACCTGCATGTCAATCATAAATGCCATGTAATTACTTTACTTTATTGCTAAACGTTAGCCATAGTAGTAGAAGTAATAGTTGGCGAGACAACTTCATGAAGACACGATGAGGGAGATCATGGTGTCATGCCGGTGACAGTGATGATCATGGTGCCCCGAAGATGGAGATCAAAGGAGCAGGATGATATTGGCCATATCATGTCACTATATTGATTGCATGTGATGTTTATCATGTTTACATCTTATTTGCTTAGAATGACAGTAGTAAATAAGATGATCTCTCGATAAAATTTCAAGAAAAGTGTTCACCGTAACTGTGCACCGTTGCTAAGGATCGTTGTCCCGAAGCACCACGTGATGATCGGGTGTGATAGGTTCTAACATTCGCATACAATGGGTGTAAGCCAGATTTACACACGCGATACACTTAGGTTGACTTGATGAGCCTAGCATGTGCAAACATGGCCTCAGAACACGGAAGACCGAAAGGTCAAACATGAGTCGTATAGAAGATACGATCAACATGGAGATGTTCACCATGGATGACTAGTCCGTCTCACATGATGATCGGACATGGGCTAGTTGACATGGATCATGTGTCACTTGGATGACTAGAGAGATGTCTATCTAAGTGGGAGTTCATTAAATAATTTGATTATGTGAACTTAATTATCATGAACTTAGTCTAAAATTGTCTTTACAATCTATATTGTAGATCCAATGGCCAACGTGAATGTCACCCTAAACTTCAACGCGTTCCTAGAGAAAACCAAGCTGAAAGATGATGGAAGCAACTATGCGGACTAGGTCCATGGCTTGAGGATCATCCTCATAGCTTCCAAGAAATTGTATGTCCTTGATGCACCACTAGGTGACCCACCCCTTCTCCCAGCAGTGCAAGACGTTGCGAACGCTTGGCATTCTTGCTGCGATGATTACTCCCTTGTTCAGTGCGGCATGCTTTACAGTTTAGAACCGGGGCTCCAAAAGCGTTTTGAGCAACACAGAGCATATGAGATGTTCCAAGAGCTGAAACTAGTTTTCCAAGCTCATGCCCGGGTCGAGAGATATGACGTCTCCGACCAGTTCTTTAGCTGTAAGATGGAGGAGAATAGTTCTGTCAGTGAGCACATCCTCAAGATGTCTGGGCTACACAACCGCTTGACTCAGCTGGGAGTTAATCTCCCGGATGACTCGGTCATTGACAGAATCCTCCAGTCACTTCCACCTAGCTACAAGAGCTTTGTGATGAACTACAACATGCAAGGGATGGAGAAGTCCATTCCTGAGTTGTACTCGATGCTGAAATCAGCAGAGGTCGAGATCAAAAAGGAGCATCAAGTGTTGATGGTGAATAAGACCACTAGTTTCAACAAAGGCAAGGGTAATAAGAACTTTAAGAAGGACGACAAAGTTGTTGCCACGCCCGGTAAGCAAGTTGCCAGGAAGAAGAAGAACAAGAATGGACCCAAGCCTGAGACTGAGTGTTTTTATTGCAAGGGTACCGGTCACTGGAAGCGGAACTACCCCAAGTACTTAGCGGATAAGAAGGACGGCAACACTAAAGGTATATGTGATATACTTGTTATTGATGTGTACCTAACCAGCGCTCGTAGTAGCTCCTGGGTATTTGATACCGGTGCAGTTGCTCACATTTGTAACTCCAAGCAGGAGCTGCAGAATAAGCGGAGGCTCGCAAAGGACGAGGTGACGATGCGCGTCGAGAATGGTTCCAAGGTCGATGTGATCGCCGTCGGCACGCTACCTCTACATCTACCTTCGGGGTTAGTGTTAAACCTTAATAATTGTTATTTAGTACCAGCTTTGAGCATGAACATTGTATCTGGATCTCGCTTGATGCGAGATGGCTACTCATTTAAATCTGAGAATGATGGTTTTTCTATTTATATGAGAGAAATGTTTTATGGTCATGCCCCGCTGGTCAATGGTTTATTTTTGGTGAATCTCGAACGTGATGTTACACATGTCCATAGTGTGAGTACCAAAAAGTGTAAGGTTGATAACGATAGTCCCACTTACATATGGCACTGCCACCTTGGTCATATTGGTGTCAAACGCATGAAGAAGCTCCATACTGATGGACTTTTGGAGTCTCTTGATTTCGAATCATTTGACACGTGCGAACCATGCCTCATGGGAAAGATGACCAAGACTTCGTTCTCCGGAACAATGGAGCGAGCAACTGACTTGTTGGAAATAATACATACCGATGTATGCGGTCCAATGAGTGTCGAGGCTTGTGGTAGCTGCCGTTATGTTCTCACCCTCACTAATGACTTGAGTAGATATGGGTATGTCTACTTAATGAAACATAAGTCTGAAACTTTTGAAAGGTTCAAGGAATTTCAAAGTGAGGTAGAGAATCAATGTGACAGGAAAATAAAGTGCCTACGATCTGATCGTGGCGGAAAATATTTAAGTCACGAGTTTGGCACGCACCTTAGGAAATGTGGAATTGTTTCACAACTCACGCCGCCTAGCACACCTCAACGAAATGGTGTGTCTGAACGTCGTAATCGCACTCTATTAGATATGGTAGGATCTATGATGTCTCTTATCGACTTACCGCTATCATTCTAGGGATATGTAGTAGAGACTGCCGTATTCACTTTAAATAGGGCACCGTAGAAATCCGTTGAGACAACACCGTATGAATTATGGTTTGGAAAGAAACCTAAGCTGCCGTTTCTAAAATTTTGGGGATGCGATCCTTATGTGAAGAAACTTCAACCTGAGAAGCTCGAACCCAAAGCGGAAAAGTGTGTATTCATAGGATATCCCAAAGAGACTATTGGGTATACCTTCTACCTACGATCCGAGGGCAAAGTCTTTGTTGCAAAGAATGGATCCTTTCTCGAGAAAGAGTTTCTCTCGAAAGAAGTCAGTGAGAGGAAAATAGAACTTGATGAGGTAATTGTACCTCCACTCGAACCGGAGAGTAGCACATCACAGGAAGTTGTT
This sequence comes from Hordeum marinum, assembly GCA_022496015.1. Classification (NCBI taxonomy): domain Eukaryota; kingdom Viridiplantae; phylum Streptophyta; class Magnoliopsida; order Poales; family Poaceae; genus Hordeum; species Hordeum marinum. The sequence goes on along the minus strand of CM039672.1, from coordinate 405,485,143 downwards.
TCTGTAGAGCCTGCACCGGCTGGAGAGGAAGTTAATGATGATGATCATGAAACTTCAGATCAAGTTACTGTTGAATGTTGAAGGTCCACTAGGACACATTCCGCACTAGAGTGGTACGGCAACCTTGTCCTGGAGATCATCTTGTTGGACAACGGTGAACCTTTGAACTATGAAGAAGCACCGGCGGGCCCGGATTCCAACAAATGGATTGAGGCCATGAAATCCGAGATAGGATCCATGTATGAGAACAAAGTATGGACTTTGGTGGACTTGCCTGATGATAAGAGAGCCACTGAAAATAAATGGATCTTTAAGAAGAAGACTGACGCGGATGGTAATGTAACTGTCTATAAGTCTCGCCTTGTTGCTAAGGGTTATCGACAAGTTCAAGGAATTGACTACGATCAGACTTTCTCACCCGTAGCGATGTTGAAGTCTGTCCGAATCATGCTAGCAATTGACGCATTTTATGATTATGAGATCTGGCAAATGGAGTCAAAACGGCATTCCTTAATGGTTTCCTTAAGGAAGAACTGTATATGATGCAGCCGGAAGGTTTTTTTGATCCTAAGGATGCTAACAAAGTATGCAAGCTCCAGCGCTCCATCTATGGGCTGGTACAAGCATCTCGGAGTTGGAACATTCGCTTTAATGCGGTGATTAAAGCGTTTGGGTTTATACAGGTTTATGGAGAACCCTGTATTTACAAGAAAGTGAGTGGGAGCTCTGTAGCATTTCTCATATTATATGTGGATGACATACTGATAATGGGAAATGATATAGAACTTTTGGAAAGTGTAAAGGCCTACTTGAATAAGTGTTTTTCAATGAAGGACCTTGGAGAAGCTGCTTACATATTAGGTATTAAGATCTATAGAGATAGATCGAGACACCTCATAGGTCTTTCACAAAGCACATACCTTGAAAAGATATTGAAGAAGTTCAATATGGATCAGGCCAAGAAGGGGTTCTTGCCTGTGTTACAAGGTGTGAGATTGAGTACGACTCAATGCCCGACCACGACAAAGGATAGAGAAGAGATGAGTGTCATCCCCTATGCTTCAGCCATAGGCTCTATTATGTATGCCATGTTGTGTACCAGACCTGATGTGAACCTGGCCATAAGTTTGGTAGGGAGGTACCAAAGTGATCCCGAAGTGGAACACTGGACAGCGGTCAAGAATATCCTGAAGTACCTGAAAAGGACAAAGGACATGTTTCTCGTATATGGAGGTGCCGAAGAGCTCGTCGTAAAGGGTTACGTCGATGCTAGCTTCGACACTGATCCGGATGACTCCAAGTCGCAAACCGGATACGTGTATATTTTGAATGAAGGGGCAGTCAGTTGGTGCAGCAGCAAGCAAAGCATCGTGGCGGCATCTACATGTGAAGCGGAGTACATAGCTGCTTCGGAAGCAGCAAAGGAAGGAGTCTGGATGAAGGAGTTCATCACCGACCTAGGAGTAATTTCAAGTGCGTCGGGCCCGATGACTCTATTCTGTGACAACACTGGAGCTATTGCCCTTGCGAAGGAGCCCAGGTTTCACATGAAGACAAGACACATCAAGCGTCGCTTCAACTCCATCCGTGATTACATTCAGGAGGGAGATATAGATATTTGTAAAGTGCGTACGGATCTGAATGTCGCAGATCCTCTCTCACGAGCAAAACATGATCAACACCACATTGCTATGGGTGTTCGATTCATCACAATGTAACTAGATTATTGACTCTAGTGCAAGTGGGAGACTGTTGGAAATATGACCTGGAGGCAATAATAAAATGGTTATTATTGTATTTCCTAGTTCACGATAATTGTCTATTGTTCATGGTATAATTGTGTTAACCGGAAACCGTAATACATGTGTGAATACATAGACCAAAACATGTCCCTAGTGAGCCTCTAGTTGACTAGCTCGTTGATCAATAGATGGTCATGGTTTCATGACCATGGACATTGGATGTCGTTGATAACGGGATCACATCATTAGGAGAATGATGTGATGGACAAGACCCAATCCTAAGCATAGCACAAGATCGTGTAGTTCGTTTGCTAAAGCTTTTCAATGTCAAGTATCGTTTCCTTAGACCATAAGATTGTGCAACTCCCGGATACCGTAGGAGTGCTTTGGGTGTGCCAAACATCACAACGTAACTGGGTGGCTATAAAGGTGCACTACGAGTATCTCCGAAAGTATTTGTTGGGTTGGCACGAATCGAGACTGGGATTTGTCACTCCGTGTGACGGAGAGGTATCTCTGGGCCCACTCGGTAAGACATCATCATAATGAGCTCAATGTGACTAAGGAGTTAGTCATGGGATGATGTATTACGGAACGAGTAAAGAGACTTGTCGGTAACGAGATTGAACAAGGTATAGAGATACCGACGATCGGATCTCGGGCAAGTATCATACCGATAGACAAAGGGAATTGTATACGGGATTGATTGAATCCCCAACATCGTGGTTCATCCGTGAAATCATCGTGGAGCATGTGGGAGCCAACATGGGTATCAAGATCCCGCTGTTGGTTATTGACCGGAGAGGTGTCTCGGTCATGTCTACATGTCTCCCGAACCCGTAGGGTCTACACGCTTAAGGTTCGATGACGCTAGGGTTATAGGGAAATGGTATACGTGATTACCGAAGGTTGTTCGGAGTCCCGGATGAGACCCCAGACATCACGAGGAGCTCCGGAATGGTCCGGAGGTAAAGATTGATATATAGGAAGTCCAGTTTGGTCACCGGAAAGTTTTCGGGCTCATCGGTAGTGTACCGGGAGTGCCGGGAGGGTGCCGGAGGACCCTCGGGAGGGGTGTGACGACCATAGGACTTTGTGGGCCCTTAGAGGAGGTGTGCCATCCCTTATTGGGCTGGCCAAGACCTTCTAGAAAGGCCCATGCGGCTGGGATCAAGAGATAAAGGGCAAAAGGGTTTTAGAAGAGGAGATCCACCTCCCTTGTGGGAGGTCGACTCTTCCCCTAGTTCGGCCAAACCTCTCCTCCTTGGAGGAGGGGCAAAGGCAGCCCTCCCTCTCCCTCCTCCTATATATATGCAAGGGTTTGGGCTAATTTGAGACACGACTTCTCTCTCTCTCTCGGCGCAGCCCTACCCTTCCTCTTCCTCGTTCTCCGTAGCGCTTGGCGAAGCCCTGTCGGAGTTCACGTAGCTCCACCGTCACCACGCCGTCGTGCTGCTGGAGCTCTCTCTCAACCTTTCCTTCCTCCTTGCTGGATCAAGGCGTAGGAGATGTCATCGGGCTGCACGTGTGTTGAACGTGGAGGCGCCGTTGTTCGGTGCTGAGATCGGAATCCACCGCGATCTGAATCGCTGCGAGTACTACTCCACCAACCGCGTTCTTGTAACGCTTCCGCTTAGCGATCTTCAAAGGTATGAAGATGCAATCTCTCCCCACTCATTGCTAGTTTCTCCATGGATAGATCTTGGTGATCATAGGAAATTTTTTGATTTACTACTACGTCTCCCAACAAGGCCTTGTTTCCAAGCATTTATACAGCGTTTTTCTCGCCCTTTACTATTTGTTACCTTGTTGTTTTCATATTTTCAGATTACAAAAACCTATATCTACCATCCATATTTCACTTGTATCACCATCTCTTCGCCGAACTAGTGCACCTATACAATTTACCATTGCATTCGGTGTGTTGGGAACACAAGAGACTCTTTGCTATTTGATTGCAGGGTTGTTTGAGAGAGACCATCTTCATCCTACACCTCCCGCGGATTGATAAACCTTAGGTCATCCACTTGAGGGAAAATTTCCATTGTCTTACAAAACTCTGCGCTTAGAGGCCCAACACTAGTCTACAAGAAGAAGTTGTGTAGTAGACATCAGCGTTGGAGCTCGAATGCAAGAGGATATCGCCCCACGGGAAAAAAAATACCCGAGGTGTGGCGTAAAAATTACAAGGCATTAATAAGAGCCGATAATTTAAAGGGGCTGCTCAGATGCCCGACGTATGAACTCTTCGGATACACATCGGCAATTCTCAAGATCGGAGATGGGAAGATTTGTTGAACCAGTTTTCAAGACCGACGACCGAAGACGAAGAACAGTTCGGAAGAACCGAGGAGCGCCCCCAACTTGAAGACCGGTTCAGGAGGCTACTGACGGTGTCTTGGACTAGGGGGTACTCACCACGTCGTCTCCCGACCAGTGGGTCGGGCCGAGGACCCCCAAGGTGACTCACTAATGGGCCACTTCGGGCAGCCCATGCCGAATATAAGGAGGATTCCACAAGACTTGGCGCCCAAGATAAGGACTCCTCTAAACCCTAGGCCTACGGTGCATATATAAACCGAGGCCAGGCTAGTTGATAGATCATTACATTACATCTCATATTCATTACCATAATCTCGTGGTAGATACCTGTACTATGTACTATCCCCATATGAATACAATCAAAAGCAAGACGTAGGATATTATCTCATCGAGAGAGCCCGAACCTGGGTAAAATCCTGTGTCCATGTTACCATCGCCCAAGATGCCTAGCTTAGGACCCCTACTACGAGATATGCCGGATTTGACGCCGACACTCCACTTTTAGGCCCGATCCTGTTACGAACCGGGACTAAAGATGCTCCACGTGGCCGTTGCGCGGTGCCGTGGCAGGAGGACCTTTAGTCCCGGTTCGTAACACGAACCGGGACAATAAGGTAGCCACGCGTCAGCACCTGCCAGGCGTTGATTTTTTTTGGGAAGGAGGGGTTATGGGTTTTGGGAGGGTTTATAGGGGTTTCATATTGCGTTTTCCCCTTTCTTATTGAGTTTACTCTTTTCATTTACGGTTTCATTTTTATTTTATGTTTTCCATTCAACTCGACGTTAGGTACTACATATAGCAACGAAGGAAGCATTAATTACACAACATCGTCATGAACATATATATAGAGAAGTGACCTTTCTTTTTCCGTGCTTGGTCTAACGACAAGTTTTCGTATATCTATTCGACGCTAGTACATATAGTACATGATCATGCATATATATAATATAACATCTCTTACAATCCCTAACATCATCTACCAAAATCACGTTCCAATTCCCGATGGTATTCTCCGTCTTTAGGTATGACGTGATCAACAAAGAATCCCGCCAATTCCTCTTGAATTCCTCGTATGCGATCATTTGGTAGAAGTTGATCCCACTTCCTTCCGGTCTAATTTAAAGAAAGGGGTCTATATATATATATATATGGAAAAGCAAACTTATGAAACTTCGCTGGGGCGGATGCAATCACAAACGCTTGTTCGTGTTGGGATCCAGTACCTTCCCTTTCCTTATTTGCATTTTCGTATTATTATCCATTAGATGCTTATTAGCAAAGTAGTGCGCACGCACTAGCTGGCACGATGGCAGTCCCACAGTCACGGACCCGCTCGCATGTAATGTTCAAAAGGTTCCATGCTCTGGAGAACCGTTCGACCAAGGGCGCAAACATTCCACTTCCATGCGGCTGTATTGAATATTGAGTATAGCAAGTCTCACAACTGGCCACTGTTGTTAAGTACGGAGCATTATACAAAACGGAGAATGCCACCAGCATGTAGTTAACAAGTCATGGACGGATGCACAGGTTATGGTAGATTCAGGCGACACTCGTGTAATGGTACCCCTGCTTGCTTGTCATACACACGCATAATCACATAAAATCCGTGATGTGCATTTCCTTTGCAGAGTTAATTTGTAAAGTTGTCATTTAGTTAGTGGTTAACAAGACCAGGGTCGCAGTAACACACATCCTAGTATCAGCAATGCATGCCTGTATGGAGACCAGGATCACAAGCTCTTCCGGCCCCTGCCATGGCTCCTCCCTCACCCACCAGCTCCCTCCTCACCCCGTCCCACTCCCCGAATCCCTCTTCTCTTCACTGCTCCCCCAAGGCACTTCACGTTCTCTTAATAAACACTTATTTGATGCAAGTATGTGAACATGATGCATTCCTACTTCACAAATAATCAGTACTAAATTTCATCGACGGCACTGCATGTAAGGGGCAATTTCAATGGAGCGACCCATTCCGTCCGTCGTCGTCCGTTTGGATCGGCGCGGACAAAAGTGACGGCCCAACGCGTCGACCCAAACCCAAATCACGTCCGCCTCGCATCCGTGCCGACACATTTGCGGCCCAAATTTGCGTCCTAAATGTGTCGGCGCAGACGCGGAGCGGACGCCACGCGCGCCTTCTCAGTGTCCGCCGCGTCTCCGCCTAGCGGTCGTCCAACTACCCGCTGTCCACACCATCAGCTTAATTTATGACCACGGGCCCAGTGTCAGCGACGGCGCTCATCATTTTTTAAGCCGACCGTGTGGCGGGGCCGTTCTCATCCAAACTCGCCGTCCACATCTAGCAAGCTCTGCTTCCCCGTCGCCGGCAAACCCTAGCCACCACCACCACCACAGCGAGATGTGGCTCTTCTCCGGCGCCAGCAGCAGCAAGGCCAAGGGCAAGGCCCTCGCCATCCCTTTCCCCTCATAGTTCCTCCCGCCTCCGCCGGTGCCGGTGTTGGAAATATGCCCTAGAGGCAATAAATAAAGTTTTTATTATTGTATTTCCTTGTTCATGATAATCGTTTATTATACATGCTATAATTGTATTAATTGGAAACATGGATACATGTGTGGATACATAGACAAACACAATGTCCCTATTATGCCTCTAGTGAACTAGCTCGTTGATCAAAAGATGGTTAAGGTTTCCTAGCCATGGACATGAGATGTCATTTGATAACGGGATCACATTATTAGGAGAATAATGTGATGGACAAGATCCAAATTACAAACGTAGCTTATGATCGTGTCAGTTTATTGCTACTGTTTTCTGCATGTCAAGTATATGTTCCAATGACCATGAGATCATGCAACTCACAGATATCGGAGAAGTACCTTGTGTGTATCAAACGTCGCAACGTAACTGGGTGACTATAAAGGTGCTCTACAGGTGTCTCCGAGGGTGTCAGTTGAGTTGGCATGGATCAAGACTGGGATTTGTTACTCCGTGTGACGGAGAGGTATCTCAGGGCCCACTCGGTAATACAACATCACAATAAGCCTTGCAAGCAATGTGACTAAGTGTTAGTTGCGAGATCTTGTATTACGGAACGAGTAAAGAGACTTGCCAGTAACGAGGTTAAACTAGGTATGGAGATACCAACGATCGAATCTCGGGCAAGTAACATACCGAAGAACAAAGGGAACATCATACGGGATTAACTGAATCCTTGACATAGAGGTTCGACCGATAAAGATCTTTGTAAAATATGTAAGAACCAATGTGGACATCCAAGTCCCGCCATTGGTTATTGACCATAGAGGTGTCTCGGTCATGTCTACATAGTTTTCGAACCCACAGGCTCTGCACACTTAAGGTTTGGTGACGTTTCAGTAGTATAGAGTTATGTATTGTGGTGACTGAAGTTTTTTCGGAGTCCCGGATGAGATCCCGGACATCACGAGGAGCTCCGGAATGGTCCGGAGGTAAAGATTCATATATAGGAAGTCCTGTTTTGGTCGCCGGAAAAGTTTCGGGCTCATCGGTAGTGTATCGGGAGTGCCGGTAGTGTACCGGGAGACCTCCGGGAGGGGTATGTCGACCCAAGAGGCTACATGGGCTGTGGGAGAGTGGAAACCAGCCCTTAGTGGGCTGGTGGAACAACCACAAGAGGCCCATGTGACTGGAAGAAAAAAAACAAGAGAAAAGGTGGGGAAAAAAAAGGCAAAATAGGTGAATCCTAGTCCTACTAGTATTGGAGGTGGACTCCACCTCCTCCACCTCCTTTCGGCCGAAGCCCTTGGCTTGGGAAGCCAAGGCTGCCTCCTTTCCTCTCTTCCTCCTATATATACTGGTGGTAGAGAGGGTTTTTGCACTAGAATTTCAGCCACATGCTACCCGTTCCTCCAGTGCATAGTGTCTCCTCTAGATTGGATTTCTGCAGTGCTTAGGCGAAGCCCTGCCGGAATTGCTCCACCACTATCATCGGAGCGCCGTCAGGATGCCGGAGAACTCTTATTCCTCTCCACTCCTTCTTGCTGAATCAAGACGGTGGAGATCATCATCAAGCTGTACGTGTGCTGAACGCGGAGGTGCCGTCCGTTCGGTGCTAGATCAAAAGGATCGTGATCAAGTTCGTGGGACGGATCGTCATTGGATCGTGGGATGGATCGTGATTGGATCGCGGGACGCACGGCGATTTGGATCGCAAAGACGTTCGACTACACCAACCGCGTTTCTTAACGCTTCCCGCTTAGCGATCTACAAGGGTATGTAGATTCACTCTCCCTCTCGTAGATGCTCATCACCATGGATAGATCTACGTGTGCGTAGGAAAAAATTTGTTACCCATGCAACGTTCCCCAAAAGTGGTATCAGAGCTAGGTCTGTGTGTTGATGAGATCTCGAGTATAACACAAAAGGTTTGTGGGCGTTGATGCTTATATTGCTTCCTCCCTTGGTCGGATTTTGGTTCAGCGGTATTGTGAGATGAAGCGGCCCGGACCAACATTACTCGTACGCTTACGAGAGACCGGTTCCCTCGACGCAACTTGTTGCCTAGATGGCTTGCGGGTGGCAGTTTCTCTCACTTTAGTTGGATCGGATTCGACAAAGGCGGTCCTTGAGAAGGTTGAAAAGCAAATTATGTATCACCGTTGTGGTTTATGCGTAGGTGAGAATCGTTCTTGCTAGAAACCCGTAGCAGCCACGTAAAACATCCAACAACTATTAGAGGACGTCTAACTTGTTTTTGCAGGGTATGTTGTGATGTCAAATGGTCAATTACATGATGTGATATATGTGATGTATGAGATGATCATGTGATGTATAGAATTTCACGACTTGCATGTCGATGAGTACGGCAACCAGCAGGAGCCATAGGATTGTCCTTAATTATTGTATGACCTGCATGTCAATCATTAAGCGCTATGTAATGCTTTACTTTATCGCTAAACGGTAGCAATAGTAGTAGAAGCATGTTGGGCGCGACAACCCCAATGGCGACACGTTGATGGAGATCAAGATGATGGAGATCATGGTGTCTTGCCGGTGACGATGGAGATAATGCCGGTGCTTTCAAGATAGAGATCTAAAACACAAGTTCATGGCCATATCATGTCGCTTATGAATTGCATGTGATGTTAATCCTTTTATGCACCTTGTTTTGCTTAGTACGACGGTAGCATTATAAGGTGATCCCTCACTTAAATTTCAAGATAAATTGTGTTCTCCCCGAGTGTGCACCATTGCGAAAGTTCGTCGTGTTGAGACACCACATGATGATTGGGTGTGATAGACTCTACGCTCACATACAACGGGTGCAAGCCAGTGTTGCACACGCAGAACACTCGGGTTAAACTTGACGAGCCTAGCATGTATAGACATGGCCTCGGAACACAAGAGACCAAAAGGTCGAACATGAGTCATATAGTAGATATGATCAACATAATGATGTTCACCATTGAAGCCACCTCAACTCACGTGATGATCGGACTTGAGCTGGTGGATTTGGATCATGTGACACTCAGATGACCTGAGGGATGTCAATTTGAGTGGGAGCTTTAGTAATTTTATTAACTAAACTCATTATCTTGAACAATAGTCTAAGTAAACTTTGCATATTTATGTTGTAGATCGATGGCTCGCGCAGTAGCACCCCTGAATTTTAATGCGTTCCTAGAGAAAGCTAAGTTGAAAGATGATGGAAGTAACTTTGTTGAGTGGGCCCGTAATCTAAGGATTATCCTCACGGCTTCCCAGAAATCATATGTTCTTGATGCACCGCTTGGTGACCAACCAGAAGACATGACCTCTGAAGACGTTAAGAACGCTTGGGAGGCACGTACTGGAGATTACTCAATAGTTCAGTGTGCAATATTGTATGGCTTAGAACCGGGACTTCAAAGACGTTTTGAACGTCATGGAGCATATGAGATGTTCTAGGAGTTGAAGTTTATCATTCAGAAGAACGCCCGGATCGAGAGGTATGAAACCTTCGATAAGTTCTATGCTTGAAAGATGGAAGAGAACGGGTCTATCAGTGAACATATACTCAGAACGTCTGGGTATTCAACTCGTTTAGTGGAGTTGGGAATTGCACTTCCGCCAGAAGCGATCACTGACAGAGTTCTTCAATCACTGCCACCTAGTTACAAGAGCTTTGTGATGAACTATAACATGCACAGGATGAACAAGTCAGTCGCCGAGCTGTTTGCGATGCTAAAAGTCGCTGAGTCTGAAATCCAGAAAGAACATCAAGTGTTGATGGTCAATAAAACATCTAGTTTCAAGAAACATGGCAAAGTCAAGGGCAAGGGCAAGAACGATAAAACCAAGAAGGATGGCAAATCAGTTGCTACTCCCGCAAAGAAGCCCAAGCATGGACCCAAGCCAGAAACTGAGTGCTTTCATTGCAAGGGAACTGGTCACTGGAAGCGGAACTGCCCCAAGTACCTGGCTAACAAGAAGGCGGCCAACGACAAACAAGGTATATATGATATACATGTTATTGATGTGTACCTTACTAGCTCTCGTAGTAGTGCCTGGGTATTTGATACATGTTCGGTTGCTCACATTTGCAACTCAAAGCAGGAACTACGAAATAAACGAAGGCTGACAAAGGACAAAGTGACGATGCGCGTGGGAAATGGTTCCAAGGTTGATGTGATCGCCGTCGGCACGCTCTCTCTTCGATTACCATCGGAATTAGTGATGAACCTGAATAATTGTTATTTAGTGCCTGCGTTAAGCATGAACATTATATCTGGATCTTGTTTATTGCGAGACGGTTACTCATTTAAATCAGAGAATAAAGGTTGTTCTATTTATATGAGTAATATCTTTTATGGTCATGCACCCAATGTTAGGGGTTTATTCATATTGAATCTTGATAGTGATGACACACATGTTCATAACATTGATGCCAAAAGATGTAGAGTTGATAATGATAGTACCACTTTCTTGTGGCACTGCCGTTTAGGTCATATTGGTGTAAAACGCATGAGGAAGCTCCATGCTGATGGACTTTTGGAGTCACTTGATTTTGAATCACTTGACACATGTGAACCATGCCTCGTGGGCAAGATGACTAAAATGCCGTTCTCTGGAACAATGGAACGAGCGAGTGACTTATTGGAAATCATACATACTGATGTGTGCGGTCCAATGAATGTTACAGCGCGTGGTGGATATCATTATTTTCTCACCTTCACTGATGACTTAAGTAGATATGGGTATATTTACTTAATGAAACACAAGTCTGAAACGTTTGAAAAGTTCAAGCAATTTTAGAGTGAAGTTGAGAATCATCGTAACAAGAAGATTAAGTTCCTGCGATCTAATCGAGGAGGTGAATATCTGAGTTATGAGTTTGGTAGTCACTTAAGACAGTGTGGAATTGTTTCGTAGTTGACATCGCCCGGAACACCATAGCGTAATGGTGTGTCCGAACATCATAATCGAACCTTATTAGATATGGTGCGTTCTATGATGTCTCTTGCTGATTTGCCACTATCGTTTTGGGGTTATGCATTAGAGACAGCTGCATTCACTTTAAATCGGGCACCATCAAAATCCGTTGAGACGACGCCATATGAACTATGGTTTGGCAAGAAGCCAAAGTTGTTGTTTCTTAAAGTTTGGGAATGTGATGCTTATGTCAAAAAGCTTCAGCCTGAAAAGCTGGAACCCAAAGCGGAGAAATGCGTCTTCATAGGATACCCTAAAGAGATAGTCGGATATACCTTCTATCTTAGATCCGAAGGCAAAGTGTTTGTCGCTAAGAACGGAATATTTCTTGAGAAAGAGTTTCTCTCAAAAGAATTGAGTGGGAGGAAAATAGAGCTTGATGAGGTTATTGAACCTTTACTTCAACCAGAAAGTAGCGCAACGCAGAAAGATGTTTCTGTGGAACCTACGACGGTAGAAGAGGAAGTTAATGATGATGATCATGAAGCTTCGGATCAAACTGCTATTGAACCTCGTAGGTCGACAAGGCCGGCGTACTATTCCTGAGTGGTACGACAACCCTGTCTTGGAGATCATGTTGTTGGACAACAATGAACCTACGAGCTATGGAGGAGCAGTGATGGGCTTGGATTCCGAGAAATGGTTAGAGGCCATGAAATCCGAGATGTGATCCATGCATGAAAACAAAGTATGGACTTTGGAACTATTACTTGAAGGGCGAAAGGCCATTCAGAACAAATGGATCTTTAAGAAGAAGACAGGCGCGGACGGTAATGTCACCGTCTATAAAGCTCGACTTGTGGCAAAGGGTTTTTCACAAGTTCAAGGAGTTGACTACGATGAGACTTTCTCACCCGTAGCGATGCTTAAGTCTGTCAGAATCATGTTAGCAATAGCTGTTTATTTCGGCTATGAAATTTGGCAGATGGATGTCAAAACAGCGTTCCTCAACGGTTTCCTTGAGGAAGAGTGGTATATGATGCAACCCGAAGGTTTTGTCGATCCAGAGAATGCTGACAAAGTTTGCAAACTCCAGCGATCCATTTACGGATTGATGCAAGCATCTCGGAGTTGGAATAAGCGCTTTGATGAGGTGATCAAAGCGTTTGAGTTTATACAAGTTTACGGAGAAGCTTGTATTTACAAGAAAGTGAGTGGGAGCTCTATAGCGTTTCTAGTATTATATGTGGATGACATATTGCTGATTGGAAACAATATAGAAATGCTGTAAAGTGTGAAGGAATATTTGAACAAGAGTTTTTCAATGAAGGACCTAGGAGAAGCTGCTTTCAGATTAGGCATTAAGATCTATAGAGATAGATCGAGACGCTTAATAGCACTTTCACAGAGCACATACCTTGATAAAGTTTTGAAGAAGTTCAAAATGGAACAATCCAAGAAGGGGTTCTTGCCTGTGTTACAAGGTGTGGAGTTGAGTAAGACTCAATGCACAGTAACTGTAGAAGATAGAGAAAAGATGAGTGTCATCCCCTATGCTTTAGCCATAGGCTCTATCATGTATGCAATGCTGTGCACAAGACCCGATGTCAGCCTTGCCATAAGTATGGCCGGAAGGTTTCAAAGTGATCCTGGAATGGAGCACTGGCAAGCGGTCAATAATATCCTTAAGTACCTAAAAAGGACTAAGGAAATGTTTCTCGTTTATGGAGGTGATGAAGAGCTCGTCGTAAAGGGTTACGTCGATGCAATCTTTGACATTGATCCGGATGACTCTAAGTCGCAAACCGGATATGTATTTATTCTTAACGAGGGAGCGGTAAGCTGGTGCAGTTCCAAGCAAAGCGTGGTAGCTGATTCTACGTGCGAAGCGGAATACATCGCAGTCTCGGAGGCGGCGAAGGAAGGTGTCTGGATGAAGCAGTTCATGACAGATCTTGGAGTAGTGCCCAGTGCACTGAATCCAATGAACCTGTTCTATGACAACACTGGTGCCATTGCTGTGGCCAAGGAACCAAGGTTTCACAAGAGGACCAGACACATAAAGCGATGCTTCAACTCATCCACGATTACATCGTGGAGAAAGACATAAATATTTGCAAAGTCCACACGGATCTGAATGTTGTAGACCCGTTGACTAAACCTCTTCCAAGGGCTAAACATGATCAACACCAGAACTGCATGGGTGTTTGATTCATTACAATGTAAATCACATAGTGATGTTAACTAGATTATTGACTCTAGTGCAAGTGGGAGACTGTTGGAAATATGCCCTAGAGGCAATAAATAAAGCGTTTATTATTGTATTTCCTTGTTCATGATAATCGTTTATTATCCATGATATAATTGTATTAATTGGAAACATGGATACATGTGTGGGTACATAGACAAACACAATGTCCCTAGTATGCCTCTAGTGAACTAGCTCGTTGATCGAAAGATGGTTAAGGTTTCCTAGCCATGGACATGAGATGTCATTTGATAACGGGATCACATCATTAGGAGAATGATGTGATGGACAAGACCCAAACTAAAAATGTAGCTTATGATCGTGCCAGTTTATTGCTACTGTTTTCTACATGTCAAGTATATGTTTCTATGACCATGAGATCATGCAACTCACAGTTATCGGAGGAGTACCTTGTGTGTATCAAATGTCGCAACGTAACTGGGTGACTATAAAGGTGCTCTACAGGTGTCTCCGAGGGTGTCTGTTGAGTTGGCATGGATCAAGACTGGGATTTGTTACTCCGTGTGATGGAGAGGTATCTCAGGGCCCACTCGGTAATACAACATCACAATAAGCCTTGCAAGCAATGTGACTAAGTGTTAGTTGCGAGATCTTGTATTACAGAACGAGTAAAGAGACTTGCCAGTAACGAGGTGTAACTAGGTATGGAGATACCGACGATCGAATCTCGGGCAAGTAACATACCGAAGAACAAAGGGGACATCATACGGGATTAACTGAATCCTTGACATATAGTATCGACCGATAAAGATCTTCGTAGAATATGTAGGAACCAATGTGGACATCTAGGTCCCGCCATTGGTTATTGACCGTAGAGGTGTCTCGGTCATGTCTACATAGTTCTCGAACCCGCAGGGTCTGCACACTTAAGGTTTGGTGACGTTTCGGTAGTATAGAGTTATGTATTGTGGTGACCGAAGTTTGTTCGGAGTCCCGGATGAGATCCCGGACATCACGAGGAGCTCCGTAATGGTCCGGAGCTAAAGATTCATATATAGGGAGTCCTGTTTTGGTCGCCGGAAAAGTTTCAGGCTCATCGGTAGTGTACCGGGAGTGCCGGTAATGTACCGGGAGACCTCCGGGAGGGGTATTTCGACCCAAGAGCTACATGGGCTGTGAGAGAGTGGAAACCAGCCCTTAGTGGGATGGTGGAACAACCACAAGTGGCCCATGCAGCTGGAAGAAAACAAACCAAGAGAACAGGTGGGAAAAAAGGCAAAATAGGTGAATCCTAGTCCTACTAGGATTGGAGGTGGACTCCACCTCCTTTCGGCCGAAGCCCTTGGCTTGGGAAGCCAAGGCTGCCTCCTCTCTTCTCTTCCTCCTATATATACCGGTGGTATAGAGGGTTTTTGCACTAGAATTTCAGCCACGTGCTACCCGTTCCTCCAGTGCATAGTGTCTCCTCTAGATTGGATTTCTGCAGTGCTTAGGCGAAGCCCTGACGGAATTACTCCACCACTATCACTGGAGCGCCGTCGGGCTGCTGGAGAACTCTTCTTCCTCTTCACTCCTTCTTGCTGGATCAAGACGGTAGAGATCGTCATCAAGCTGTACGTGTGCTGAACGCGGAGGTGCCGTCCGTTCGATACTAGATTGGAAGGATCATGATCAAGTTCGTGGGACGGATCATGATCAAGTTCGTGGAACGGATCGTGATCGGATCGCGGGACGGATCGTGATTGGATCGCGGGACGGATCGTGATTGGATGGCGGGACGCACGGCGATTTGGATCGCGAAGACGTTCGACTACACCAACCGCGTTTCTTAACGCTTCTCGCTTAGCGATCTACAAGGGTATGTAGATTCACTCTCCCTCTCGTAGATGCTCATCACCATGGATAGATCTGCGTGTGCGTAGGAAATTTTTTGTTTCCCATGCAAAGTTCCCCAACAGCCGGGGCCTCACCGGCAGAGGCAGCGCGTCCACGTGCCAGTGCACCAGGCGGAGTGGCACTAGCAGCACCGCGTGCCTCTCCCGTACCCCGACGCCACCCTGCCGGACGACTGGCATTTGGATCCGGATAGGATCCCAGTGCCGGTGGCGCCGCGGTCGGCTCGGGCTCACACGGAGGAGGTGTGGCGCCGGCGGGCGCTGCTGACGCCGGAGCAGCGCCGCGACCACGCTTACGCAACCGACTCGCCCAACTGGGCGAGGTGTTCGCCTTCGAGCACGAGGAGGCGAGGCGACAGGGCGTGCGCAAGGTCGACCGCAGCGTGCCGTTGCCGTCGCTCGTCGTCCACAAGGAGGACAGGCAGCGAAGGACGCCTACCAAGCGGCCCTTGCGGTCGTCTACCGGGAGAGCGAGGAGGACGAGCAGCGCAGGGCGGAGGCGGTGGAGGAAGAGGAGGCTCGGTACGAGGCGGCAATGGCGCAGGCCATTGCCCTCTCCGCGGCGGGCGACTGTGTGCTGCCGCCGGTGGCCCCGCCGTCCCCTCCCCGACGCCGCCTCAAAGGCGAGCCGGAGCCGCAGCCGGAGCCCGAGCTGGAGCCGTCCCCCATCGAGAGCTACTCCTGGAAGGGAGTAGTGCGCGAGTGGGTCTCCGTGCCACCGGGTTGGATGGGGGCGATGCCGGCGCAGGAGGCGGCGTACCTCGAGCATTGACGCCAGATCCAGTTGGCCAAAGAGCGCCGCGACGACGAGTACCTCGAGATGCTCGAGCGCGATGCCGAGGACGAGCAGCGCGAGGCCCAGGCGGCCGCACAGCCCGTGGCGGCACAGCCCGCGCCCGACATGAACGTGCTCTGGAACACGGCGTTCCCCTGGGCCGGGCCGGCGCCGACGCTTATCAACCTCACGGACACCGAGGACGACGACGACGACGCCTAGGGCAGCACGCCGCCTCGTAGTTTAGGTTATTTTTATTTTTCTTAAATGCAAATGTGGACGCGTGGACTCTCGCCGGCCTTCGTGGTCGGTTTTAATGTTTAATAATGTTTTTTTAAATATGCATGCGTTTTTATTTCTAGCGTCGTCGAAATGGATCGGGCCAGCGTTGGACGCACGCGCCGATCCAAACGCGAAAGTGAACGTCCGTATCCGCCTGGCCGATCCAAACGGACAAAATCGCCGTTCGTTTGGGTCGGTTCGTTGGAATTGCTCATGTCAGAGTGTCTTGAATTCATTAGTGTTGGTGCTGCTACTGGATGGCACACAACGACACAGTGCGGTAACACCACGCATGTAAAGCAGGAGACTGCATTTCCCTCCTCGGTAATAAGACACCGTTGACTCTGACTGGGATGAAACCTTGAATCAAAACAAATAAGACAGCTGACCGGTGTATCAGGGTCGTACAGCAAGGAACGCAAAGAAACTGCTGTTGTTAAGGTTTTGAACAGCAAGCATAAACAACAAAGTATTTTTTGTTTTGAGATGACAAATACCAAAGTTTTTATTCCACACTTGGGCTACTATCAAATTGGAACATTATGTACATTCAGTGAACGCTACCTACTACCCGCTTGATGATTTTTGACACGAGTATTTACGAGCATCATGCTTTTAGACACATGAGGAGTTAACCTAGCTTAACTGGTTGGGGGAGCATCATGCTTTTAGACACATGATGAATGTGACTAGGGATGGCGACTCGGGACGCAGACGACACAGGCGATCCGCGATGGCGGGTCTCCTTCGCCGCCGATCTCATGGCGAGATCGCTCGCCTTCAACGATGGCGTGCTTCTCCTACTCCGCGACGTCCTTCGCTTGGTGCTCCTGGACTTGCGCGGTGTCACGATCGACGCGCGATTTCTGGAGAACGACGAGGCGGTACACGGGAGATGTGATTTCCTTTCCATGCCATTTCGCTAAGGTTCGAGACCGGTTACCGATGGTGAGCGGAGCGCCGGTGGGAGTGACACCAGAGAACGACGAGGCGGTACACGGGAGACGTGCAGGGCGACGACCCGATAGACCGAACCGGACTAAGGTGGGCCCGACCTCCACCAACCGGGCGGCTATGGCGGATGTGCGACACGTGGGGGAACATCCCATCCTCCATTCTCGCGGTGGGGTGGGTATAAAACCACCTCCCTCTCCCCCGGTACTTGACCTAGCCGATTCCTTCGCTCACTTCTAGGTGGCGGCGGAAAACCCTAGATCTAGAGCTCCTGTCTCCTTTGGTTGGTGGAAGGGAAAGATAGGCGGTGACCCAAGATCGTTTGCGACGGTAGCTGCTTCTCCTATGGCGGTTGATGGGAGGCGAGGCTACCGAGCGGAGCGGCGTGAGGATCCTGGCCATGATCGCCAGCCGGGCCGTGGTGGTGGCCACGTCGGAGATCGAAGTAAGTTCTCCTGGAAGAGGGACGAGGGCGGTCGCAGCAACTCGTCGGCATCCAACATCGCCTCGGGGTCCAACGACACCTCGCGCTCGGATGCCGCAGCGACGGGGAAGCAACAACAAGATCAGGGGGCGGGATTTGGGTGCCGAAGGCCCAGGATTCATCTGGATCTGGGGGTGGTGTAGGCCGCCCAATTTCCCCTCCTTCACAGCGCCCGCAAGGAAAGCAAATCGTTGGTCAGGTGAATCCTACCAAGAAATCTGTCCCCTGTCCCATTTGCAAATCACATGAGCATACTCCTACTTGTTGTCTGCAAGCTTTTTGCGAGAGATGTAGTAAGATGGGCCACCTTGCATCTATGTGTCGCGAGTTCCTCCCCTGGGAATGCATTGCTCCTATGTTTGTCTTTCAGTCCAAAGGATAAGGATTCTATTACATTCATGATTCCTGTATTGCCAACCAAATGAAAGAGAGGTCCAATAACATAGTTGTTACTATTGTTGAGGGGAAAACATCTACTCGTCAGATGGAACTTGATCTGAATGATTACCTAGCTACTGGTTGGCGCTGCTCAGCACATGCTATCGGTCCTGGGGTGTTTGTTGTCAGATTTCCTAATCCTTGTGCGGTAGCACATATTTGTTATGTGGGGAGGGTGATTCTCAACACCAGTGGGACTGTGATTCATGCCACCAAATGGTCATCTGCAGTTGGCTCCAAGGGGGTCATGGAGGTTGCCTGGGTTAGAATCAGCAATGTACCCCTGGATAAAAGGAGTGAAAGAAACTTGGCTTTTGTTGCTTCCTTGGTGGGGGTTCCCTTAGAGATTGATGCAGCTGCTTTACATCGACGTGCATCTGCTCGTGTTAAGATTGGCTGCAGAAGTGTGGATGCTTTTCCTTCTATTGCAGAATCTGTTTTGGGGGGTCATTTTTATGATTTTTATTATGAGGTTGGTCAGGTCCTGGTGAGAGATCCTGATAGGGAGACCTTTATTTTACATGGGAACCTTTATTTTGACATGGGAACCTTTATTTTACATTGCATGAACCTTGCACATACGTATGTGTGAACTCTTTAAATTGGACAGTAATTATGGTCTGACAATTGCTAGTGCATGCAAGTTGTACTCCTCACCGTGGACTACTATCCTCGTATCGACATACTATTCTGGGAACCTTTATTTTAGATTTCCTGAACCTTGCACATCCATACGTGTGCATTATTTAAATTGGACAATACACTCTTTATATCATGCTCCTTACACATGTAGTCCACTAGCCTGGTCGCCCCCCCCCCCCCTCCCCCCCAATCCATTTCTACCCTCGGCCATAAAACTAGTCATGAATTGTGACCTCGCTGTATTTCCATGTCTTTATCCCATCTCTCTCTCTCTACCTCTCTCTCTATAGAACCTCTATTTTACACTCTCGGAACCATGCACAACCTCCCTAGGGCACCTTTTCATTTGCGCATGAGAACCTTCTATATAAGATGGATGTAGCACCCCCACGACCTCCAGTCAGCACCTGTGTAAAAATTTCTATGATTTTTACTATAATTTGCATTATATGAGATGATAAAGGTATATAAATAGGGGGGTGATAGATAGCTTGATATACCATCACCACAACAATTACATTACACAAGGAACCTCCAGTTTGCATTGTCGAAACCATGCATACCCACAACGGGGGCAACTTTTTATATAATGATAATGTTGGACCTATCAAGCGAAACCATCATACATTTTTCAAGTGTTAAAGGACTAGAGAGAAAGGGAGCGATATATAGATAGTCATAGCATCATTGCAAGTCTTACATCAAAACCCCGGTTTTACTTTGTCGGAACCATGCATACCTGCACGAGGGCACCTTTTTTGTGTGGACGAGAACCCTATCTATAAGGTGGATGTCACACCCACCGACACTCCATCGGTACCGTGTAGTTTTTCCCGATGCATGTGTGTCAAATAAGGTGTTGAATGACTAGAGAGACATCGACTGACAGATAGATAGATAGATAGATAGATAGATAGATAGATAGATAGATAGATAGATAGATATAGCATCACTGGAACGCTTACATTTACACATGAACCTCCATTTTTACTTTGTTGAAACCATGGATCACTGCAATGCTTACATTTACACGATTCTTATGTGGTAGTGCAGGGGTTCGTTACTCTAGATACGTGTCACGCCGAACTCGAACCTGGCCTTGTTGACAGAGTAACTAGCTTGCAGTCATTGTCGAGTGGGGAGAGACATAGTGCGAGAGAGAGAGAGAGAGTGCGTGAGAAGGAGTGTAGGAATGTGATAGAGAGTGAGAGAGCGGATTGGTAGTTCATTGCTGGTGCGATTGACAGAAAAATGGTTGTGCAGCGGCTAGGGGTAAAGGAAATAACACGAACCCTTCCAGGGAGGGAAGTTGGAGCTGGGCTTAGAGCATCTACACCTGCAGGCATCAAATCCGACCCCTCAAAGGTCTGTGGACGCGACCAGACACGTCTACGGGCGGTGACCAGTCACACCACATATTTTATGCTATGCATCTGAGTACCCCATATTTCCTCATTTAGATCCATACAAAGCAAACAAAAAAGTTAATACAACACAAATTACACTAGCCTAAAATACACTTCATCGTTGGAGATGTCCACGATTTTTGTGTCGTGCATCGGGTAGATGGGCTCGTAGGAGGGATCCAACTCCTCCTCCTCATTCATATATGGGAGCATCTTGTTGTTGGCCGCAGTGTGGCCCGCCTCCTGGAGGTAATGGCGGTTGGCCTCCGCCTGGAGGGAGTTGAGGATTGCATGCTTCTCCATGTCAACTACACCCCCGTGTCGTCGTCTTCCTACACCGCATCCTCCCCCTCCCCCTCCTCCTCCTCCGGATCAACCGCGTTCGAAGGTATCCCTACGGCGATCCGGGCTTCGTGCCTTACTCGGATCTGCTCAAGGAGCTGTAATCAGCGCTCGAGTGTTAGATATCGGTAGCTCTTTACCTGATGGTGTGGTGACATGGCTACTTGTGGTAGCGGACAGCGAGCGGCTGACGAGTGGAAACTGACGGCGACGACGGACGGGAGGGGAGAAAATGTGGACGAGTAGAGTTTTGGTGCATGCTCTCGGCTTAAATAGACGGGTCAGGGCACTATGTGGCCTTCTAGAGTGGCGACATGTGGCGCCATCGGTCCAACGAAGGAGACGAGCTTCTTGCCGACGAGTTTTAGAGTGTTTTCGTGCATGGACACGCCCGGGCCTCTACATATCCATCCAGATTTATGCTGTATATGAGGGATAACCGTTTAAGGCTCTCGTTTAGATCAGTTTTTATACCAATCAGTGATCAAACCGTCCATCCTGATGTTTGATGGGGTTTGAGGCTCCGTCTATAGATGCTCTTACACTTAAGGGGGGCTTTCAAAAATAGAACGCAACAGGTGGGACAAAAATCAGGAGACTGCCCAACAGCAACACGCTATAGTGTATATAACGAATAAACCGCCGAGTGCAGACTTTTGGAGCCCGACCACCATGGTGGGGGATATTTTCAAAAAAATAAAAAAGCTCATTTAAAAGTAAAAAAAAGCCAAAAACAATTCCGTGGAAACATATATGTGTTCCGCATGAACCTTTGAAATTTCAATTGAAAAAGTTGTGATTCGTAGGCTGTACAAAAAAACAAAATCACGATTTTGAAATAATGAACAGTACAAACATTGTTCACTATTAGAAATGTTGGATTTTGTCTTTTTTGTGTAGCTCTCACATTACGTATTTCATTGCCAGACTCTA
The DNA here is from genome assembly GCA_022496015.1 of Hordeum marinum. Taxonomy (NCBI): domain Eukaryota; kingdom Viridiplantae; phylum Streptophyta; class Magnoliopsida; order Poales; family Poaceae; genus Hordeum; species Hordeum marinum. Next base: position 405,463,364 of record CM039672.1, on the reverse strand, counting down.
TACACATGTAGATTACATCCATATCTATATGAACATCTAGAATTGTTTTCAGAATTTTTTGAAACTCCAAAATGTGATTATTGAATTTTTCAAAATACCCACCTCCATGGAGGTCAGGCACCATTGGCATTTTTTGATAAACCACCTCGTCAATTATTCATGAAATTTTACAACGGTGGACAGTAGGAAAGACACCTGATTTGCTGGAACAAAAGTCAAATCTCACCCCGTGAAACGAACCGCCATGGAATCCAGGGTTCAGAGATGTGCTGACATTTTTTTGGTCGGCTCCCCTTGGAAGTTATCACGCAGACAGTGAGGGGCGGCCCGTGATCGCACTCATGCAGCGGGGCCGGCTAAAAACACAGCTACAAAGAGCGAGGGGAGGCCCGTTTTAGAGATGTCTACGGGTGTGCGATAGGTGGTAGAATTTGGAAGCTAAACAACGGACACATACCTGCTGGGTGCTGTTGTGGATGGCTGTAACACTGCCGGGATGGACGTCCTCGCCGGCAGGGACAATGGCGGCTGCAAACGGGTCTTCACCCCCGGCAAAGCTCACCGTTGAGCTTCGGCTTGAGTTGCTCGCGCTCCCATCTCCCAAACCCTGCATGTTTTCTCGATCAAACGATGCTACGGCAGAGAAGAGCGCTGGACTAAGGTGAGGCAGATACACGCTTATATGCAAAAACTAGCGCTGGACGCAGTAATTTCACGACAGTAGTCATTGCACGCCTGAGACAGCGGCACAACATTTACCACGTATACCTTTTTGGATGTGTTACACAGGGCTTTTTCCTCTGCCAGATACATCTTCATAACCCGATAGTTTAAACACTAGTCTGAACAGTGCAACACAGTCTTCATTTATCTAGACGAAAAAATGGCAGGAAGTGTCGCAACCGATTTACCACGACGAGGCTTGCCTTCTTGCTTCCGCGTGCTCCCATCCATGCTCCCTCGTCACTCATTTGACATCCAACGGCTGCGTGATTTTTTCCTCCTCGTTTCCCTTTAAGTGAAATGCCTAAAATGGTAAACGTACGAAGGTTTACAGGTGTTTACACGTTGACTAGTATATTTTTCCCCATCCTCCCGTACTTACAAGTTACAATGCAGGGCCTTCGCCTTCTTCTTCGAAGAGATCATCCCCGCAGCACCTCCCAACTAGATGTTACAGTTACACACCATTACCACAAGCACACCGACGAGCCCAGCCACCGTCGACAGCATCACACGATTACCAAGCAAGTGGTAGTAACTATTTCAGTACTTTTACAATGCATTAGTTTTTACAATGCCCGTCCGCCACGCCGGAGTCCAGAACTTTTAGCAAATTGTCATCATCAGTTGATTTTAGAAATTAGCCTGAAGTAGTTCTTGTCGCCACTGCCACTTTAGAAAGTCGAAGCTGCTTTTTGTCCTGAGTGCTCCTGCGAAGCCAGAGACTAGGTTGCCATTCCCGCGTCTGCCACTCCAGAAAGGCGCAGTCTCCCTTTCCTCAACTTCTCTGACGAAATTCAATAATTGATGAAATCCAAACCTTATCCACCTACAAGTGCGGATCTTAAAGCGAACCAAGGGTTTCGATAACCACCACCCGAGCTAGTGTGGATAGCAAATCCATCCTCTATATATAAGTGCAGAACACAATTGATGGTAATAAAATAAAATTGTAAATATTGTTTACGTACTTCTAATTGTTCTGCACTTATGCCGCCCCGCTCAGAGGTCGAGTGGCGAATGAACTCGCAAACGTAGTATCCACATAAATTATTTTCGGGTGCCTGCCACTAGCACTTTACGAGAATAGAGTTCAATCAAAATAATAATCAAGCATGATAATGACATTGAAACTAGAATCAATGAGAGATGCACGGAACTATCTATAATATTACTTACTTTTGGGTGTGAAAATTGCGGCTCCTTTTTCCATCCACCCCTAACCTGTTTGGTAAACTTTTTCCAAACCCTGCCTGACAAAGAAAATGATTACTTGATATCACGAAATGAACGAAAGTTGTCGATATGGTGCGATAATGATTGAACTTACTTCTGAAGCATTTGACTCATGTCTGCCCATTCCTTAGGCTCTTTACGTCTCGAGTCCAAGACAATTATTCGTCCCACGTCAAGTTGAATGAATAGCAGAATAAAATGGAACTTGCGTATGCATAACTCATCAATTACACTTAACCTCGAGTAAGCGAAACAGAATGTGCACAAGACAGTAACACTCACTTGAAGTTGTAAGGAAATAGTATTTCCCTTCTGTTTTGATTTCTATGTAACGCCTTTAGCAAGTTTTTCTCTGTTTCATCGGGTTTTTTTGGTACTATATATTCATTTACGGTATTTGGGGTAATGAGCCCAATGTCATAGATTTGTAGTCTTCTGCATTCGAGGATCTTCAATCTGCAAAATATAGTGTGAGGATAATTATACATGCAATGAACGAGCCGAGCTAGAGACTTAATTACAGAATAAATACTTACAGACAATAGCAAGCCATGAGAGTTTTTTCGAGGGCCGCTTGATTGTATAACTGAAATAATTCTTCAAATTCAATGTGCATCAGGTCGACTCCAATGAGGTCGTGCTCCTCGTTAAATCCCAACAACATACTGTCTATCCCATCCTTGCAGGTTTTCAAGTATTAGTCATGCAATGTATGCATCTTCGTTGATAGATGCGGGAACGGCTTAGGTTTGATGAGAGGCTTCTCGTGCTCGTACTAAGGGTATTTACTACCTCAGCCATTCGAACTGTACATCATCGCCTAAGTAATCACCAAGAGTGATATCAAGACCACCGGCCGCTATCACCGGATCATTAGTGATATCGTTAAACAGCTTGAGCGGGGGGCACGGTCGAGCTAGGGAATTGTGTTCCCACTTCTTGCACCACTGCTAGTACTTAACCTTCCCACCGCTTCGCCATATCAAATATCTTTTGAATACAGCGGTCATAGTTTGATTGCAGGGAAGGCGATGGTGGTCGCCTAAGGGCATCCAGACAGCGCTTCGCTTTTACCAGATGTACTTTCTCCTCTAGAGGTGGACGTTTTAATGCAAGCTGGTGTTTCACTTCATCATCCACGATGGCATTGTTTTCCTCGACAGACATGTCGTAGGGTAACTTGGGAGGAGCCTTCTTGACGCTTGGGCCTGCTCTGGATTTCTTGGTTGTTGCACTGTTGCTAGCCACTGGAGCAACGGCGGCTCTCTTTCGCCATTGCTGAGGCGACGGATTTAGCTGCCGCGATGGAGGAGTCGGAGTCTGCTGACGCGGCAGAGACAGCTGATGCGGCGAAGGAGTCGGAGTCCACTGACATGACGAAGACAGGTGATGCGGCAAAGTTAGATGACGCGGCGGAGGAGTCGGAGTCTGCTGACGCAGCGGAGACAGCTAACGCGACGGAGACAGCTGACGCACCGGAGACGACTGAGGCCGCGGAGATAGAGATGGACTGTGAGGAGTGTGCCGAGGGGACTCCTTCGGCTGAGTCTGCTGAGGCAGCGTCCAGTTTGCAAGCACGATATTTTCCTTTCTCCATAGAGAGCTAGTCTTGGAGGCATTTTCTAGATGAATCTCCCCTTCACCTGTAGGGTGTTCAAAATGCAGCCCCTCAAATCCGTTCATAACTTAATCGACCCCGACAACAGCAAAGCCATCTAGATTGGAGCAAAATGAAAAGTTCCATCAGGTCGAGGAGGTAGGACATAGCCGACCGCCACCTTCATGGTTAGGTTATGACATTTCGCAATTAGCTCACAATGTTCCCTCTCCATGATATCATCCATGGGGTAGCGAGGAGACGTGATATCAGGCTGAGCGAGCTTCGTGGAAGCCACGTTGCTTTTTCGCTGATATGGTGGGGTAGCATCGTGGGCAGTATCGAATGAAGGATCTTCATGCTGCTGAGAAGCTCGCTGACTGGTATATGCCTCTAGTTTCTTCTCATGTAGCAATAATGTTTCTTCCATCTTCTGGATCCAGTCTACTTCCTCTCTCTTCTTTCTCCCTTGGCTTCTATAATCTGTGTTGTTCGGATACCCGTACTTCCACAGAATGGAGCCTGATGTGCCTCTAGTTCGTCTAGGGTGTTCAGGTTTCCCGAGGGCCTTTGACACATCGTCCTTCTCTCTGCCAGGATGGAACCTCCCTTCCCGCACTTTCTTGATTGCTGCCTGAATCTTATTGACGGGTTTTTGAAGTTGAGCTTTCATGAAAACACACTTCCCTTTTTCTGGGTGCAAAGTTCCCCCATGCCCGAAGAACCAAGTCCTACAGCGATCGGGCCAGTTCAATGCCGTTGGTTGGACCACTTTAGCAAGCAGGTCGTTCTCAGCTTTGTCCCACGTACGACGCGCAACATTATAGCCACCTGACTCCGTAACATGGTGATACTTCTTCTTTGCAGCATTTTTCTTATTTGTCCGTGACATTTTTCTTAGCTTTCTCTGATTTCATGTACGCCACAAATTCGGGCCAGCGATCATTTATCTTCGCATATTGACCGGTGAATTCTGGAGTCTCATCTTTCTCGACAAACTTTTTGTTCAATAGTTTCTTCCAGTTCTTGAATAGTTCTGCCATCTTTTTAAGAGCAAATGCCTTGACTTTTTGTTGTATAACTGGGTTATTTACATCTTCCTCTCGCGGTAGGCCGAAATTTGTCATCAGCGAGGTCCAAAGGTCATCTTTTAGTCTATCGTCGACATAAGAAACATCACTGTCCTTCTTCTTATTCCATTCTTGGATGCTGATCGGGATGTTGTGCCTAACAATAACTCCGCACTAATGTATAAATTTGTCTTCGGTCCTCTTGTGAGCAATCGGTTGGCCATCTGGAGCGTCTTCTTTGATCGTGAACCTTTCATGCTTATCCAACCTTTTCTTTGGGCCTCGTCTCATTACAAAAGTTTGTCTCGATCCAGAGAACTAAAAGAAGAAAGAAGCATTGATATATGTACATACAAAACAATTAATGCTAGTCAGTAGAGGCTTAATTAATATATGCATGCCTTGCCGGACTTTGCAACAATTAAGGCTCCAACATCGACGGAGCCGTCATCTCCTTCCTCATCCATTCGACCACCGGAGCCGTCATCTCCTCCCTCCTCCATTCAATCATCGGGGCCTTCATCCTCTCTGCCCTCACCATTGGTGTCGTTGAGAAACCCCAAGGCGGTGATATGATCACCTCCGTCGCGGATTATATCCCCCAACAACTCTTCCTTTTCTAAGTCTCTGTCCATAGTTTCTGCAAATATCACAACATGGCAATATACAACCATGAGAGATGGATTAGTGGCAAACATAGACCTAATCACAACAAGTAATCATATGCATATGAGCAATGGATTAGTGGCAAACATCATGCAAAGTTGACAAGTCTTATAATAGTCAGTTTCAAATGATCGTCGAGTATTCCTCCCCCCCCATGTCTGATTATTCGTCCTATCTTTCAGGAGAGGATACTATGTGGACCGCCTCTCTCATGCATGTCCAGCGTGCAAATCATGTTAAGCTCCAATTCCTTGATTTTGACTCGGTCATTGTATAGCCCCCTAAGTCAACTAAGGTCTTCAATTTGGATTGGATACACAATTGATTTGATCGTGACCTGGGTTTTATGGTGGGATCTCTCGATGAATGGGTCTCTTTGTAAGTACCTAGGTGGTGTGGCCTTGGTTGATAGAACGGAAGTGTCGACCATGATTCCGTAACTTTCTCATGTATTTGTATTAATTAAAAGACATCCTCCAATCACATGGTCAAAAAGGTCCACCCAAACACCATAATAAAAAAGAAAAATGATACACTCACGAATGATTCACTACGAATTGGTTTTACCCGACATTCTCCCACCAATCGCTTTCCAGATTGGCACCATTATACCCAACATTCTCCCACATCTCACATGCATAGCTATTTAACAACATCTCACATTAAAAAAACTAATGAATCTATTTTAGAAACTATTTTAGAAACTAAGTGTCACATAGCAAGATCAACAATAAAACTAAGTGTCACATAACAAACTTCATGTTCAAAGATTGCCCAAAAGATATTGTTACAAACTTCATGCTACAAACTAAGTGTCACACATAACAAACTTCATGCATGTTACATATTAACTAATTGTCACATAACAAATTAACTATTTTTCTACCCCAAATTCATATACTAAGCAATAACAAATTAACTATTTTCTACCCCAAATTCATATTCTACCCTAAAAATTTGTATGAACAAAAAAACAATTGTGCAGTGGCGATGGTGACGACAAACAGAGCACGCAATGGAGGAGCTCACCGCGAGCAGCGAGCGATGGAGTTGGAGGGCCGGTCGATGACGAGGGGAGCGCGTGGGGGACGTCATCGAGGCAGGGGCGCGGTGACGGTGATGTCGGGGCAGGGCGCGGTGATGGTGACCTTGGGGCAAGGTGCGACGACAGGAACGCACGGGATGTCGTCGGGGCAGGGGCGCGGCGACGGTGATGTCGGGGCAGTGCGCGGTGAGGGGAGCGGGGGACAACATCGGGGCAGGGCTCGGGGAGGCGACGACAAGGTCCTGCAGCCGGGCGGCATCGAGGTGATTATCGGTGCCATTGGGGGAGAGGAGGATCGGGGAAACTACAGATGGATTTGGAAATTTTGCTAATTGTCGCTTATATAGCCCCACCTTTAGTCTCGGTTGGTGACTCCAACTGGACTAAAGGCCCCCCTTTAGTCCGGTTGGAGCCACCAACCAGGACTAAAGGTGAATTTCACCATGCAAAAGGGCGGGAAGCCCGGGCCTTTAGTCCCAGTTTGTGGCTCCAACCAGGACTAAAGGTGAATTTCACTAGGGGAAAGGGCGGGAAGCCCAGGCCTTTAGTCCTAGTTTGTGGCTCCAACCGGGACTAAAGGCGTCCTTTAATCCCGGTTGGAGCCACAAACTGGGACTAAAGGCATGTTCCTGGAACGGCCGAGGGACGGTGGAAGTTTAGTCCCACCTCGCCAAGCAAAGCGCGCTCGCAGTGGTTTATTAGCCCCACTACGGCTGTCAACTCGAGCTCCTCTCTAAAGCAGCCTGTGGGCCTAAATTTCCTCTCTGACCTACCCTATTGGGCCTACTTGCCTTGCGGGCTTGCATCCTGGCCCATGTATAGTTGGCTTTCTAGTCGTATGCAGGCCGTGGTGGCCTAGTAGGCGGGTATTTTTTATTTTTATGTTACTTTTTGCATATTAAAGTTTTTAACAAAAAATACTTTATGAAATTTCTTTATCAATATTTTTGCTATTAAAGTTCTTAACAAAAAATATTTATGAAAACTATTTTTGCTATTAAAGTTTTTAACAAAAAATACTTTGATAATTTTAAGTTAATGTTATTTTGATCATAACTAGAGGTTTATAAAAGCTTTTTAGTTGATTCTTTTTGCTATTGAAGAATATTATAGTTTTGTTTTAGTTGATCATAACCAAATATTATAATTGATTCTTTTAGTTGATTCCTTTTGCTATTAGAGTTTTATAAAAGCTTTTTAGTTGACTATTTTAATGATTTTTCAACTAAATGACCATGAAAGTAAAAAGCACTACAAATGGATAATATTATAAAATACTTTTTTTGTTAACCTAATAATGTTATATTTTCTTTTTTGTTCAGTAATTAGTATTTTCTTTTTTCATGCATTTAATGATTTTTGAGCTAAATGACCTTGAAGTTGAAAAGCACTACAAATGAACTCTGAAAATGTTGAAACTTGGCATGGTATCATATTTTCACCCACATAGCATGTGCTAAAAAGTCTAGAGGGTTACGGCAAAAACTAGATGCACTTCGTGTACAAACTGGACAATCTCTTTCGAAGTATCAGGGTTTCAAACGAAAACTTATCTATTACAAAGGGATTTCATTTTTTAACATATTTTAACTCTAGACTTTTTGTGCATTCAATATGCATCATTCAAAGCCACATCATCAATTTTAACCCTTTTCTGACTTCATTTGCTATTTTTCATGCATTTAATGATTTTTTTAGCTAAATGACCCTGAAGTTTGAAAACACTATAAATGAACTCTGAAAAGGTTGAAACTTGGCATGGTATCATAGTTTCACCCATATAGCATGTGCTAAATAGTTTAGAGGGTTACGACAGAAACTGGATGCACTTCATGTGCAAACTGGATAATCTCTTTCGAAGTATCGGGGTTTCAGACGAAAACTCATCTATTACAAAGGGATTTCATTTTGATATGTCGAACAGTTACTTGAACAATCGTACTATCTGATATGTTGTCTTCACTAGAGAGAAGGCTTTACTTTTTCTTCGCGTGTGTCCCTTGCTTATTGTGTCATAACCATGGATAATCTTCATCGTTTAACATGATGTTGGGTCAGCCTTCACTTTGAAGGGAGGAATTTCATGGTACTTTTCATAATCTTCAGACATGTCTGTCTTGTCCTCCACTCCCACGGTGTTTCTTTTCCCTAAAAGAACTATGTGGCGCTTTGGCTCGTCGTATGATGTATTCACTTCCTTATCTTTTCTTTTTCTCAGTTTGGTAGACATGTCCTTCACATAGAGAACTTGCACCACATCATTGGCTAGGATGAATAGTTCATCTCTGTACCCAAGATTGTTGAGATCCGCTATTGTCATTTCGTACTGCGGGTCTACCTATACCCCGCCTCCTGACAGATTGACCCATTTGCACCGAAACAAAGGGATCTTAAACTCAGGTCCATAGTCAAGTTCCCATATCTTCTCTATGTAACCATAATATGTGTCATTTTCCCTATTGGCGATTGTTGCATCAAAGCGGACACTACGGTTTTGGTTGGTGCTATTTTTATCTTGGGCGATCGTGTAAAATGTATTCCCATTTATCTCGTACCCTTGGCAAGTCAATGCAGTCAAAGATGGTGTCCTAGCCAACAAGTATAGGTCATCTCCAACAATGTTGTTACACATGAGATGTATTTGCAACCAACCACCGAAAGTCCCAATGTGTTCACATGTAATCCAGTCGTCAGACTACTCCGGGTGTTTGGGGCATAGAATATTCTTGTGTTTCGTTTACTTAGGTTCTAGAATTTTTTTCTCTGACATGTTTATTATTCCGTTTATATTCGACGAGAAGCCAGATGGGACCTTGATACTGAGAATGTATTCAAAGAAGATTTCCATCTCTGCTTTGGTAAGATCATAGCTCGCAGGACCTTCATGCTGCTTTGGGTGCATGTCGTCTTTTTCCTTCATACGTTGCTGGTCCTCCCATGCCTCCGGTGTATCTTTTGTCTTCCCATACACGCCCAAGAAGCCTAGCAGGTTCATGCAAACATTCTTCGTCATGTGCATCACGTCGATTGCAGAGCGGACCTCTAGGTCTTTCCAATTGGGTAGGTCCCCAAATATAGATTTCTTCTTCCACATGGGTGTGTGTCCCTCAGCGTCTTTCAAAACAAATTTTCCGCAAGACCCTTTCCAAAGATTACTTTTAAATCGTTAACCATATCAAGTATATCCTCACCAGTACGAAGGACGTGCTTCTTCCGGTGATCTGCCTCACCTTTGAAATGCTTGCCTTTCTTTCTTAAGGCATGCTTGCTCGCAAGAAATCGACGATGTCCCAGGTACACATTTTTCTTGCATTTGTCCAAATATATACTTTGGGTATCATCTAAATAGTACGTGCATGCGTTGTATCCCTTGTTTGACTATCCTGAAAGGTTACTAAGAGCAGGCCAATCATTGATGGTTACAAACAGGAATGCCCGTAGGTCAAATTCCTGCTGTTTGTTCTCATCCCACACACGTACACTTTTTTATCCAACAACTGTAAATGTTCTTCAACTAATGGCATTAGGTACACATCAATGTCATTGCCGGGTTGCTTAGGGCCTTGGATGAGTACTGGCATCATAATGAACTTCCGCTTCATGCACAACCAAGGAGGAAGGTTATAGATACATAGAGTCATGGGCTAGGTGCTATGATTACTGCTCTGCTCCCCAAAAGGATTAATGCCATCTGCACTTAAACCAAACCATATGTTCCTTACGTCACCTGCAAAGTCCTGCCAATTTCTCTCGATTCTTCTCCACTGCCACCCGTCAGTGGGTACTCTCAACTTCCCGTCTTTCTTACGGTCTTTTGTGTGCCATCGCAACAACTTGGCAAGCTTTCTGTTTCTCAACAGACGTTTTAACCATGGTATAACAAACCCATACCACATCACCTTGGGACGGGCCGATAAATCCGGGGCCCTATGCGAAACTCAAAAACGGGGCCTCATTTCACATGAAAAATTAGATGAGCCGTCTAATGTTGGAAATATGCCCTAGAGGCAAGAATAAAATGGTTATTATTGTATTTCCTAGTTCATGATAATTGTCTATTGTTCATGCTATAACTGTGTTAACTCGAAACCGTAATACATGTGTGAATACATAGACCACAACATGTCCCTAGTGAGCCTCTAGTTGACTAGCTCGTTGATCAATAGATGGTCATGGTTTCATGACCATGGACATTGGATGTCGTTGATAACGGGATCACATCATTAGGAGAATGATGTGATGGACAAGACCCAATCCTAAGCATAGCACAAGATCGTGTAGTTCGTTTGCTAAAGCTTTTCAATGTCAAGTATCGTTTCCTTAGACCATGAGATTGTGCAACTCCCGAATACCGTAGGAATGCTTTGGGTGTGCCAAACGTCACAACGTAACTGGGTGGCCATAAAGGTGCACTACGGGTATCTCCGAAAGTGTCTGTTGGGTTGGCACGAATCGAGACTGGGATTCATCACTCCGTGTGACGGAGAGGTATCTCTGGGCCCACTCGGTAAGACATCATCATAATGAGCTCAATGTGAATAAGGATTTATCCACGGGATGATGTATTACGGAACGAGTAAAGAGACTTGCCGGTAACGAGATTGAACAAGGTATAGAGATACCGACGATCGAATCTCGGCAAGTATCATACCGATAGACAAAGGGAATTGTATATGGGATTGATTGAATCCCCGACATCGTGGTTCATCCGATGAAATCATCGTGTAGTACGTGGGAGCCAACATGGGTATCCAGATCCCGCTATTGTTTATTGACCGGAGAAGTATCTCGGTCATGTCTATGTGTCTCCCGAACCCGTAGGGTCTACACACTTAAGGTTCGGTGACGCTAGGGTTATAGGGAAATGGTATACGTGATTACCGAAGGTTGTTCGGAGTCTCGGATGAGATCCCAGACGTCACGAGGAGCTCCGAAATGGTCTGCAGGTAAAGATTGATATATAGGAAGTCCAGTTTTGGTCACCGGAAAGTTTGCGGGCTCATCGATAGTGTACCGGGAGTGCCGGGAGGGTGCCGGAGGACCCCCGGGAGGGGTGTGACGACCATAGACTTTGTGGGCCCTTATAGGAGGTGTGCCAGCCCTTATTGGGCTGGCCAAGACCTTCTATAAGGGCCCATGCGGCTGGAGATCAAGAGATAGGGCTGAAAGGATTTAAAAGGAGGAGATCCACCTCCCTTGTGGGAGGTGGACTCTCCCCCTAGTTCGACCGAAGATCTCCTCCTTGGAGGAGGGGCCAAGGCAGCCTTCCCTCTCTTCTCCTATATATATGCAAGGGTTTGGGCTGATTTGAGACACGACTTCTCTCTCTCTCTCGGCGCAGCCCTACCCTTCCTCTTCCTCGTTCTCCGTAGCGCTTGGTGAAGCCCTGCCGGAGTCCACGTAGCTCCACCGTCACCACGCCATCGTGCTGCTGGAGCTCTCCCTCAACCTCTCCTTCCTCCTTGCTGGATCAAGGCATAGGAGACGTCACCGGGATGTACGTGTGTTGAACGCGGAGACGCCGTTGTTCAGCGCTAAGATCGGAATCCACCGCGATCTGAATCGTTGCGAGTACGACTCCAACAACCGCGTTCTTGTAATGCTTCCGCGTAGCAATCTTCAAAGGTATGAAGATGCAATCTCTCCCCACTTGTTTTTGGTATCTCCATGGATAGATCTTGGTGATCATAGGGAATTGTTTGATTTACTACTACGTCTCCCAACAGTGGCATCATGAGCTAGGTCTATGCGTAGAATCTATGCGCGAGTAGAACACACGTTGTTGTGGGCGTCGATTTTGTTAATATGCTTACCACTACTAGTCTTATCTTGATTCGGTGGTACTATGGGATGAAGCGGCCCGGACCAACTCTACACGTACGCTTACGTGAGAATGGTTCCACCGACTGACATGCACTTGTTTCATAAGGTGGCTAGCGGGTGTCTGTCTCTCCCACCTTAGTCGGATTGGATTCGATGAAAAGGGTCCTTATGAAGGGTAAATAGCAATTGGCATATCACATTGTGGTTTTGGCATAGGTAAGAAACGTTCTTGCGAGAAACCTATAGCAGCCACATAAAAACTTGCAACTACAAATTAGAGGATGTCTAACTTGTTTTTGCAGCATATGCCTTGTGATGTGATATGGCCAAAGAATGTGATGTGATGCATTGTGATGTATGAGATTGATCATGTTCTTGTAATAGGATTCACAACTTGCATGTCGATGAGTATGACAACCGGCAGGAGCCATAGGAGTTGTCTTATATTGTATGACCTGCGTGTCAATCATAAACGCCATGTAATTACTTTAATTTATTGCTAAACGTTAGCCATAGTAGTAGAAGTAATAGTTGGCGAGACAACTTCATGAAGACACAATGATGGAGATCATGATGATGGAGATCATGTGTCGTGCCGGTGACAGTGATGATCATGGTGCCCCGACAATGGAGATCAAAGGAGCAAGATGATATTGGCTATATCATGTCACTATATTGATTGCATGTGATGTTTATCATGTTTACATCTTATTTGCTTAGAAAGACGGTAGTAAATAAGATGATCTCTCAATAAAATTTCAAGATAAGTGTTCACCCTAACTGTGCATCGGTTCTAAGGATCGTCGTTCCGAAGCACCACGTGATGATCGGGTGTGATAGGTTCTAACGTTCGCATACAATGGGTGTAAGCCAGATTTACACACGCGGAACACTTAGGTTGACTTGACGAGCCTAGCATGTATAGACATGGCCTCGGAACACGGAAGACCGAAAGGTCGAACATGAGTCGTATACAAGATACGATCAACATGGAGATGTTCACCATGGATGACTAGTCCGTCTCACGTGATGATCGGACACGGGCTAGTTGACATGGATCATGTCTCAATTGGATGACTAGAGAGATGTCTATCTAAGTGGGAGTTCATTAAATAATGTGATTATGTGAACTTAATTATCATGAACTTAGTCTAAAATTGTCTTTACAATCTATATTGTAGATCCAATGGCCAACGTGAATGTCACCCTCAATTTCAACGCGTTCCTAGAGAAAACCAAGCTAAAAGATGATGGAAGCAACTATGCGGACTGGGTCCGTGGCTTGAGGATCATCCTCATAGCTTCCAAGAAATTATATGTCCTTGATGCACCACTAGGTGACCCAACCCTTCTCCCAGCAGAGCAAGATGTTGCGAACGCTTGGCATTCTTGCTGCGATGATTACTCCCTTGTTCAGTGCGGCATGCTTTACAGTTTAGAACCGGGGCTCCAAAAGCGTTTTGAGCAACACGGTGCATATGAGATGTTCCAAGAGCTGAAACTGGTTTTCCAAGCTCATGCCCTGGTCGAGAGATATGACGTCTCCGACAAGTTCTTTAGCTGTAAGATGGAGGAGAATATTTCTGTCAGTGAACACATCCTCAAGATGTCTGGGCTTCACAACCGCTTGACTCAGCTGGGTGTTAATCTCCCGGATGACTCGGTCATTGACAGAATCCTCCAGTCGCTTCCACCTAGCTACAAGAGCTTTGTGATGAACTACAACATGCAAGGGATGGAGAAGTCCATTCCTGAGTTGTACTCGATGCTGAAATCAGCAGAGGTCGAAATCAAAAAGGAGCATCAAGTGTTGATGGTGAATAAGACCACTAGTTTCAAGAAAGGCAAGGGTAAGAAGAACTTCAAGAAGGACGGCAAAGCTGTTGCCGCGCCCGGTAAGCAAGTTGCCGGGAAGAAGAAGAACAAGAATGGACGCAAGCCTCAGACTGAGTGTTTTTATTGCAAGGGTACCGGTCACTGGAAGCGGAACTGCCCTAAGTACTTAGCGGATAAGAAGGACGGCAACATTAAAGGTATATGTGATATACTTGTTATTGATGTGTACCTAACCAGTGCTCGTAGTAGCTCCTGGGTATTTGATACCGGTGCAGTTGCTCACATTTGTAACTCCAAGCAGGAGCTGCGGAATAAGCGGAGGCTGGCAAAGGACGAGGTGACGATGCGCGTCGGGAATGGTTCCAAGGTCGATGTGATCGCCATCGGCACGCTACCTCTACATCTACCTTCGGGATTAGTGTTAAACCTTAATGATTGTTATTTAGTACCAGCTTTGAGCATGAGCATTGTATCTGGATATCGCTTGATGCGAGATGGCTACTCATTTAAATCTAAGAATAATGGTTGTTCTATTTATATGAGAGAAATGTTTTATGGTCATGCCCCGCTGGTCAATGGTTTATTTTTGATGAATCTCCAACATGATGTTACACATGTCCATAGTGTGAGTACCAAAAAGTGCAAGGTTGATAACGATAGTCCCACTTACATGTGGCACTGCCGCCTTGGTCATATTGGTGTCAAGTGCATGAAGAAGCTCCATACTGATGGACTTTTGGAGTCTCTTGATTTTGAATCATTTGACACGTGCGAACCATGCCTCATGGGCAAGATGACCAAGACTTCGTTCTCCGGAACAATGGAGCGAGCAACTGACTTGTTGGAAATAATACATACCGATGTATGCGTTCCAATGAGTGTCGAGGCTCGTGGTGGCTACCGTTATGTTCTCACCCTCACTGATGACTTGAGTAGATATGGGTATGTCTACTTAATGAAACATAAGTCTGAAACTTTTGAAAGGTTCAAGCAATTTCAGAGTGAGGTAGAGAATCAATGTGATAGGAAAATAAAGTGCCTACTATCTGATCGTGGCGGAGAATATTTAAGTCACGAGTTTGGTACGCACCTAAGGAAATGTCGAATTGTTTCACAACTCACGCCGCCTGGCACACCTCAGCGAAATGGTGTGTCTGAACGTCATAATCGCACTCTATTAGATATGGTACGATCTATGATGTCTCTTACCGACTTACCGCTATCATTTTGGGGATATGCATTAGAGACTGTCACATTCACTTTAAATCGGGCACCGTCAAAATCCGTTGAGACGACGCCGTATGAATTATGGTTTGGAAACAAACCTAAGCTATCGTTTCTAAAAGTTTGGGGATGCGATGCTTATGTGAAGAAACTTCAACCTGAGAAGCTCGAACCCAAAGCGGAAAAGTGCGTCTTCATAGGATATCCCAAAGAGACTATTGGGTATACCTTCTACCTACGATCCGAGGGCAAAGTCTTTGTTGCCAAGAATGGATCCTTTCTCGAGAAAGTGTTTCTCTCGAAAGAAGTAAGTGGGAGGAAAATAGAACTTGATGAGGTAATTGTACCTCCACTCGAACCAAAGAGTAGCGCAACACAGGAAGTTGTTTCTGTGAAGCCTACCCCGGCTGGAGAGGAAGTTAATGATGATGATCATGAAACTTCAGATCAAGTTACTATTGAACGGCGAAGGTCCACTAGGACACGTTCCACACCAGAGTGGTACGACAACCCTGTCCAAGAGATCATGTTGTTAGCCAACGGTGAACCTTCGAACTATGAAGAAGCGATGGCGGGCCCGGATTCCAACAAATGGCTTGAAGCCATGAAATCCGAGATAGGATCCATGTATGAGAATAAAGTATGGACTTTGGTGGACTTTCCTGATGATAAGGGAGCCATTGAAAATAAATGGATCTTTAAGAAGAAGACTGACGCGGATGGTAATGTGACCATCTATAAGGCTCGGCTTGTCGCTAAGGCTTATCGACATGTTCAAGGAGTTGACTACGATGATACTTTCTCACCCGTAGCGATGTTGAAGTCTGTCTGAATCAGCAATTGCCGCATTTTATGATTATGAGATCTGGCAAATGGACGTCAAAACGGCATTCCTTAATGGCTTCCTCAAGGAAGAACTATATATGATGCAACCGGAAGGTTTTGTCGAGCCTAAAGATGCTAACAAGGTATGCAAGCTCCAGCGCTCCATCTATGGGCTGGTGCAAGCATCTCGGAGTTGCAACATTCGCTTTAATGATGTGATTAAAGCGTTTGGGTTTATACAGGTTTATGGAGAACCCGTTATTTATAAGAAAGTGAGTGGGAGCTCTGTAGCATTTCTCATATTATATGTGGATGACATACTGATAATGGGAAATGATATATAACTCTTGGAAAGAATAAAGGCCTACTTGAATAAGTGTTTTTCAATGAAGGACCTTGGAGAAGCTGCTTACATATTAGGTATTAAGATCTATAGAGATAGATCGAGACGCCTCATAGGTCTTTCACAAAGCACATACCTTGAAAAGATATTGAAGAAGTTCAATATGGATCAGTCCAAGAAGGGGTTCTTGCCTGTGTTACAAGGTGTGAGATTGAGTACGACTCAATGCCCAACCATGGCAAAGGATAGAGAAGAGATGAGTGTCATCCCCTATGCTTCAGCCATAGGCTCTATTAGGTATGCCATGCTGTGTACCAGACCTGATGTGAACCTTGCCATAAGTTTGGTGGGGAGGTACCAAAGTGATCCCGGAGCGGAACACTCGACAGCGGTCAAGAATATCCTAAAGTACCTGAAAAGGACAAAGGACATGTTTCTCGTATATGGAGGTGCCGAAGAGCTCCTCGTAAAGGGTAACGTCGATGCTAGCTTCGACACAGATCCGGACGACTCCAAGTCGCGAACTGGATACGTGTATGTTTTGAACGGAGGGGCAGTCAGCTGGTGCAGCAGCAAGCAAACCGTCATGGTGGCATCTACATGTGAAGCAGAGTATATAGCTGCTTCGGAAGCAGCAAAGGAAGGAGTCTGGATGAAGGAGTTCATCATCGACCTAGGAGTAATTCCAAGTGCGTCGGGCCGGATGACTCTATTCTGTGACAACACTGGAGCTATTGCCCTTGCGAAGGAGCCTAGGTTTCACAAGAAGACAAGACACATCAAGCGCCACTTAAACTCCTTCCGTGATTACATTCAGGAGGGCAATATAGATATTTGTAAAGTGCATACAGATCTGAATGTCGCGGATCCGTTGACTAAACCTCTCTCACGAGCAAAACATGATCAACACCAGATTGCTATGGGTGTTCGATTCATCAACATGTCACTAGATTATTGACTCTAGTGCAAGTGGGAGACTGTTGGAAATATGCCCTAGAGGCAATAATAAAATGGTTATTATTGTATTTCCTAGTTCATGATAATTGTCTATTGTTCATGTTATAATTGTGTTAACCGGAAACCGTAATACATGTGTGAATACATAGACCACAACATGTCCCTAGTGAGCCTCTAGTTGACTAGCTCGTTGATCAATAGATGGTCATGGTTTCATGACCATGGACATTGGATGTCGTTGATAACGGTATCACATCATTAGGAGAATGATGTGATGGACAAGACCCAATCCTAAGCATAGCACAAGATCGTGTAGTTCGTTTGCTAAAGCTTTTCAATGTCAAGTATCGTTTCCTTAGACCATGAGATTGTGCAACTCCCGGATACCGTAGGAATGCTTTGGGTGTGCCAAACCTCACAACGTAACTGGGTGGCTATAAAGGTGCACTACGGGTATCTCCGAAAGTGTCTGTTGGGTTGGCACGAATCGAGACTGGGATTTGTCTCTCCGTGTGACGGAGAGGTATCTCTGGGCCCACTCGGTAAGACATCATCATAATGAGCTCAATGTGACTAAGGAGTTAGCCATGGGATGATGTATTACAGAACGAGTAAAGCCGGTAACGAGATTGAACAAGGTATAGATATACTGACGATCGAATCTCGGGCAAGTATCATACCGATAGACAAAGGGAATTGTATACGGGATTGATTGAATCCCCGACATCGTGGTTCATCCGATGAAATCATCGTGGAGTATGTGGGAGCCAACATGGGTATCCAGATCCCGCTGTTGGTTATTGACCGGAGAAGTATCTCGGTCATCTCTACGTGTCTCCCGAACCCGTAGGGTCTACACACTTAAGGTTCGATGACGCTAGGGTTATAGGGAAATGGTATACGTGATTACCGAAGCTTGTTTGGAGTCCCGGATGAGATCCCGGACATCACGAGGAGCTCCGAAATGGTCCGGAGGTAAAGATTGATATATATGAAGTCCAATTTTGGTCACCGGAAAGTTTTCGGGCTCATCGGTAGTGTACCGGGAGTGTCGGGAGGGTGCCGGAGGACCCCCGGGAGGGGTGTGACGACCATAGGACTTTGTGGGACCTTAGAGGAGGTGTGCCGTCCCTTATTGGGATGTCCAAGACCTTCTAGAGGGGCCCATGCGGCTGGAGATCAAGAGATAGGGCTGAAAGGATTTAAAAGGAGGAGATCCACTTCCCTTGTGGGAGGTGGACTCTCCCCCTAGTTCGGTCGAAGCTCTCCTCCTTGGAGGAGGGGCCAAGGCAGCCCTCCCTCTCCCTCCTCCTATATATATGCAAGGGTTTGGGCTGATTTGAGACGCGACTTCTCTCTCTCGGTGCAGCCCTACCCTTCCTCTTCCTCGTTCTCCGTAGCGCTTGGCGAAGCCTTGCCGGAGTCCACGTAGCTCCACCGTCACCACGCCGTCGTGCTGCCGGATCTCTCCCTCAACCTCTCCTTCCTCCTTGCTGGATCAAGGCATAGGAGACGTCACCGGGATGTACGTGTGTTGAACGCGGAGGCGCCGTTGTTCGGCGCTAAGATCGGAATCCACCGCGATCTGAATCGCTGCGAGTATGACTCCACCAACCGTGTTCTTGTAACGCTTCCGCTGAGCAATTTTCAAAGGTATGAAGATGGAATCTCTTCCCACTCGTTGCTGGTTTCTCCATGGATACATCTTGGTGGTCGTAGGAAATTTTTTGATTTACTACTACGTCTCCCAAAATCTAACTCATCTAATCTCGTGTCTTGTCTGACTAAACTACTATACCATGATCTTTGATCGAGAGGGCAAGAATGAAGAACCGATCTTTAATGATCTTTGCCAACAGTTAATTAGAATTTTGGAATCGGGAGTAGGAGAAGATCAAGCGGTAGCTATCTCTGTTTCGCGATCACTTGATCAACAAAAAAGAGTATTGTGACCGACACTGATCGATTTTGTTTGGGTTAGTTTCCAATGGTGTGCATGTGATTCGGGATCGGGATTTGGGAGGCATGAGTCAGGATGCGATGCGAGAAGCTAGGCGATTGGATCAGTTTTCGGAATTGCATCACATACGATGAAAGCTGGTCCAATTTGGTACAAGAGTTCAATCCACCGTGAACCCACCTTGAGCCATCGTTAATCAACGGTGGGCTTACTACTTCGTACAGAAATCGTATGTGGAGAAATCCCGAGGTTCGTTTCCTGTCTGGATGTGACATGAGATTGGTTTCCGTCGATGAGGGAGAAGCCCAGGATCATGTCCAGGAGCCCACGACCACACCCGCGCTCGACTCACGTGGAGTCACTGTCGCATGGACGCTCGACGGGGACGTCGTCCTTCTTCGTTTCTTCACTTTGTTGGAACGGGCCCAGAAAAGTTTATTACCTATGTAAAATGTTGGGGCCCTAAAATTCTTGGGTCATGTGTGGGCCGCACAGTTGGCACAACCGTGGGCCCGGCCCTGGCAGGAACCCTCTTCCTGGGGCGCTCGCCCTCAACATCACTAGGGTCATCTCCTCTAATCTTATACCGCAATGCACCGCATACCGGGCATGCGTTCAAATTCTCATGCTCGCCGCGGTAGAGGATGCAATCATCAGGGCATGCATGTATGTTATGCACCTCTAATCCTAGAGGGTAGAGAACCTTCTTTGCTTCATATGTACCGACATGCAATTCGTTATCCTTTGGAAGCTTCTTCTTCATTATTTTCAATAGCGAACCAAATCCCTTGTCAGATACACGATTTTTTGTCTTCCATTGCAGCAAGTCCAGTGTGGTACCGAGCTTTGTGTTGTCATCTTCGCGGTTTGTATACGACCCTTTTTTTGTGATCCTCTAACATGCGATCGAACTTCAACTTCTCCCTTTCACTTTTGCATCCTCTCTATCCATCAACAATGACCCGGCGAAGATCATCACTGGGCACATCTGGTGCCTATTGATCTTCAGCGTCCCCCATTACAGTATCACTGTATTCAGGAGACATAGGATAGTTGTCATCATCCTATTCTTCTTCATTATCTTCCATCAGAACCCCTCTTACTCCCTGCTTGGTCCAAACATTATAGTGTGGCATGAAACCCTTCTCAAGCAGGTGCAAGTGAAAGGTTTTCGGGAAATAGTAATCGTTTGTATTCCCACAGATAGTACGTGGACAATACATAAAACCATTCTGCTTGTTTGCCTCGGCCACTTCGAGAAAATTATGCAGGCCCTCAATGTAGTCGGAGGTGCATCGGTCACCTTACATCCATTGGCGGTTCATCCACGTGCATTATATAATTAAGTATATCAAAAACCATTACAGAACATCATGAATAGAGAAGCGACCAAATTAATACAAGTTCGTCATCGCATTAAAACCAAAGTTCATCATCACATTAAAGGATGAAGTTGCTAACCTTTAAAACACTTGTGTAGTTGGTGCACCTCCAAACCTAGACAAATCTTGGGGAAAATGTAGCTTGGAGGTCAAGCTTGGAGAGGAGAAAGCTTAAGTGTGGCTCGGGCATTTCATCAAACACCTCATGTGCATAGGAGGTGAGAATAGAGTAGCACATACCTCCACACTTCCACGGCAAAAAAAGAGGAGATGGGGGGGCGTGCATATATATAGGCAAAAACTTTAGTCACGGTTTATGCCTAAAACCAGGACTAATGGCCAACCCTTTAGTCCCGGTTCCAAACAACAACCGGGACTAATGGGCAACAACCCCTTTAGTCCTGGTTGGTGGCTGGAACCGGGACTAAAGGTCCCAGCTGGACCGGGATGGATGTCTGTCAAGGCCCGACCAACGTCCTAGCCGCTCGAACCGGGACAAATGCTCCTATTAGTCCTGCTTCGTAACATGATCGGGACTAATGCTCTGATCTAGCTAGGACCAGAGCCTTGTTTTCTACTAATGTGTACTCCTCTGAGCCTTCAACTCGTAAGGTGGCCTTGTCTTTCATGATTGGTGATAAGGATATGTACCTAGGGTAGGGTCCTAGGCCTGACATACATACCCTACCTAAGAACACTACATTGGAGGACTTGAAGATCACAAGTAAGATTCCGACTAGGTACCCGATGGCGCTGAAGTCACTCAATAGACAATCCACTCAGAGACTTCTTCCCCCACTCGACAGTCGCCTGGCACTCGGGAGACCTCACTTCCAGTCGACGCCAGAAGACCAGAAGACCAGAAGCCACCCCCAGGACGCCAATAGGCAGGTGTTAGGCCAATCGTCATTAGTAGCAATTATTATGTACATTACCAGTAACGCTAGACTTTATACCCACGATCGTACCCTTGGATGCCTGGTAATTATGAGGGGCAGCGAACTCTATATAAGCCGCCCCTCCCCTCTAGCACAAGGGTTTGCAACCATTGTAATCTCTACTCTCCACACGACAAAGCTCCAGAGCACTAAGACGTAGGGTTGTTACCTCCACGAGAGGGGCCTGAACTCATACATCTGTGTGTACATCCTCGCCGTAGCTAGGGCTCCGCCCTCTCCTTTCGTACCCCTACCTTCTACTGTTAGGCTTGTCCCCATGACAGTTGGCACCCACCTTGGGGCAAGCGTCGAAGTGACTTGTGGCGAGGTTGCGTTTTTCCTCCTTTGACATGTCTTCCGGCGGTGTTTTTGCTCTGGGCCACGAGATCCGTTTCGGAGCGCTCACCTTCATCGCCGATGATTCGACATGGCTTTAGGAAGTGCCTCTCGACATCGAGGTGCTCCCAGTCCGCGGGGTTGTGCGCTTCCGCACGAGTCCATGCGGCATGTTGTTGTGTCAGCCGTCGACTCCATACTCGTCGGCTTCCCCCGTTGATTGTCGTCGCAAGCGATCCGGTCGCTCACGACTCCAACGCTAGGTCAGGCATGCGGCAGCATGCCAAACTTCTCCGCAGATTGCAATGCTTGAGCCCGCCGAGTCCCACCATGGCATGTGCGAGTCGGACTCCGATCAGTCCGATGTTCCTTCCGAGTGCGAGAGCTGCGATCCCGCAGCGGAGGTCCTTATGGCGGGCTCCCATCAAAGCCTGCCGCAGGGCTTTGGCCACGGCAAGCGAGATGCTGGCAACCCGTCGAGTGAACAGCCATGTCGCGATGGTGAAGTCCTTCATACTCCTATCGTCGGTACGACCGCCGAGGCCCAGGCCTTGGAGGCGACGCGTATTCGGCCGGAAGAGCTCCAGAGAGAACTCGACGAGCGCGCTCGCAAGTGACCACCAGTTTCCGGTCGACGTTAGCGACAGCTATTTCTGGCTAGATCTCACAACAATGTTGAGGTATACCACACTCCTGTGTTAAATGTTGCAGCTGCTGCTAGGATAGCAGATTCCATTCAGCCGTCATGGTCAGAGGCTGGTAGAGGGTTGTTGCACATCAAAGCTTTGCTAGATGCAGCGCAGCGTCAGAATTCTATGGTTTCACAGTCGCATAACAAGATACACATTAACTCACCCAGGGCACAAACCGTTCAGGTGGCACATAGCCCTGGATCACCCTTGCACCGAAGGGGCGGAGGCTTTCGTGAAGATCAGGTCAGAGATCAGTTTCACCGTCAAGACCACCGTCGAGTACCCACTTCTCCGCAGAGTGGTCCGCGTGTACCCTGGCACCAGGATGAAAGGCACTCGTTTGGTGACGAGCGGAATGCAAGGTTTGATGCTCGTGATCTCCTCACTCAGAGACGGATCGACAGGGGCAGAGCCCACGGAGATGGACAAGACAAAGATTTTCCGAGTGGCAGCTCAGCTATGATTTCTGGCCCCAAGTGCTTTAGCAGGGCCATATGTTCTGCAGAGATCCCCCCAACTTCAGGTTGGCAACTAGGATCAGGAAGTTCTCTGGCGAGTCAAAGTCAGAGACTTGGTTGGATGATTACCGAGTGGCTGTTCAGATTGGTGGCGGCAATGATAATGTCGCAATGAAACACATGTCCTTGATGTTGGATGGTTCAGCTCGTGCATGGCTGAATCGCTTGGCTCCATCCAGTATATATTGTTGGGAGGATCTTGCTCGAGTGTTCATTCGAACTTTCGAGGGCACTTGCAAGCGTCCTGTCGGGCTAGTCGATTTGCAGCATTGTGTTCAGAAGCCCAATGAGACCTTGAGGGACTACATCCATCGCTGGTCCACTCTGCATCATACAATGGAGAATGTTTCCGAACACCAGGCTATGTGTACCTTCAAGGCTGGTGTGAAATATAGGGAGCTTTACTTGAAGTTCGGTCGAACAGGTGACATATCACTCAACAAGATGATGGAAATCGCCACTCGGTACGCCAATGGCGAAGAAGAACACCGCCTCCGCAACGGCAAAGGAAAAGCAGTCGTCAGTGATGCCGACGGCAATTCCAGTTGGAAGTAGAAGCGGAAGGCTAATGGCCCTGTCCAGGCAGAGGCAGCTGCGCTGGCGACCCAGGCAAAGAACAAGGGGAAATCCAAAGGACAGTTTGCCCCTAAGAAAGGAAAGAATCAGTCAGGTACTGATGTGTTAGATCTGCCATGTGCAATCCACACGAGGAAAGATGAGGAAGGCAATGTGATTTGGCCCAAGCACACCACTCGGTAGCGTCGTCTGCTCATCCAGTAGTTCAAAGAGACTCCATCGAGTGATAAGACTCCTGAGAAGGATGATGAAGATAAATAAACGTTTCTGGATGTCACCGCTACACTTATGATTTTTGCTGATGTAGAAAGCAAGAGTCAATTGAAGGTCATCAACAGGGAGGTCAGCATGGCCGTACCTACCACCCCCACCTACCTCAAGTGGTCATAGTATGCCATCACGTTTGACCAAATAGACCATCATGCTCATGTGGCCACTCCCGATCAATAGGCTCTGGTGGTTGACCCGGTGGTGGGGGGCACTCGACTCCAAAAGGTCCTCATGGACGGTGGTAGCGGCCTGAAGATCCTCTATGCAGATACCCTTAAAGGGATGGGCATTCTGATGTCCCGACTGAGTGAGAGCAACATGCAATTTCACGGAGTCATTCTAGGGATGAAGGCCAAGTCACTCGGCCATATTGCATTGGATGTGACATTCGGGAATGATAGAATTTTCCGAAAGGAAAAGTTGACATTTGAAGTCATGGATTTCTAGAGCGCTTATCATGTCATTCTGGGTCGACCCGCATATGCTCGTTTCATGGCCCGCCCATGTTACGTGTATCTCAAGTTGAAGATGACAGGCCCTAAGGGTGTGATCATGGTCACGGGCAATCAACAGCGGGCCGAAGAGTGTCTCCAGCAAGGCTCCAAGATCGCCGATCACCAAATGGCCATGGTTGAGCTGGAAGAGTACAAGAAGAGCGCTAACCCTGCTGATTTGCTTGTTAGAAATATTCCCTAGAGGCAATAATAAATTAGTTATTATCATATTTCCTTGTTCATGATAATCGTTTATTATCCATACTATAATTGTATTGATCGGAAACTCAGATACATGTGTGGATACATAGACAACACCATGTCCCTAGTATGCCTGTAATAGACTAGCTCGTTGATCAAAGATTGCTAAGGTTTCCTAGCCATTGACATGATATGTCATTTGATAACAGGATCACATCATTAGGATAATGATGGGATGGACAAGACCCAAACTACAAACGTAGCATATGATCGTGTCAGTTTATTGCTATTGTTTTCTGCATGTCAAGTATCTGTTCCTATGACTATGAGATCATGCAACTCACTGACACCGGAAGAGTGCCTTGTGTGTATCAAACGTCGCAACGTAACTGGGTGACTATAAAGGTACTCTACAGGTATCTCCGAGGGTGTCTGTTGGGTTGGCATGGATCAAGACTGGGATTTGTTACTCCGTGTGACGAAGTGGTATCTCAGGGCCCACTCGATAATACAACATCACAACAAGCCTTGCATGCAATGTGACTATGTTTTAGTCACGGGATCTTGTATTACGGAATGAGTAAAGAGACTTGCCGGTAACGAGGTTGAACTAGGTATGGAGATACCGACGATCGAATCTCGGGCAAGTAACATACCGAAGAACAAAAGGAACATGATACGGGATTAACTGAATCCTTGACATAGAGGTTCGACCGATAAAGATCTTCATAGAAAATGTAGGAACCAATATGGGCATCCAGGTCCCGCTATTGGTTATTGACCATAGAGGTGTCTCGGTCATGTCTACATAGTTCTCGAACCCGTAGGGTCTGCACACTTAAGGTTCGGTGACGTTTTGGTAGTATAGAGTTATGTATGGTGGTTACCGAAGGTTGTTCAGAGTCTTGGATGTGATCCTAGACGTCAGGAGGAGCTCCGGAATGGTCCGGAGGTAAAGATTGATATATAGGAAGTCCTATTTTGGTCGCCGGAAAATTTTCGGGCTCATCGGTAGGGTACCGAGAGTGCCGGTAGTGTATCGGGAGACCATCGGGAGGGAAATTTCGACCCAAGAGGCTACATGGGCTGTGGGAGAGTGAATACCAGCCCTTAGTTCATGAGGCTACATCATTTGCAAAGACACTTTGACTATGTTCATGATAATGAGTTCAATTAATCATATTACTTAAGAACTCCCACTCAAATTGACATCCCTCCGATCATTCGAGTGATACATGATCCAAATTCACCAACTCAAGTCCGATCATCACGTGAGTTGAGGTGGCTGCAATGGTGAACATCATTATGTTGATCATATCTACTATATGACTCATGTTCGACCTTTCGGTCTCTCGTGTTCCGAGGCCATGTCTGTACATGCTAGGCTCGTCAAGTTTAACCCGAGTGTTCTGCGCGTGCAAATCTGGCTTGCACCCGTTGTATGTGAACGTAGAGTCTATCACACCCGATCATCACGTGGTGTCTCAACACGACGAACTTTCGCAACGGTGCACACTCGGGGGGAACACAATTTAGCTTGAAATTAAGTGAGGGATCACCTTATAATGCTACCGTCGTCCTAAGCAAAATAAGGTGCATAAAAAGGATTAACATCACATGCAAATCATAAGTGACATGATATGGCCATGAATTTGTGCTTTTGATCTCCATCTAGAAAGCACCGGCATGATCTCCATCGTCACCGGCACAACACCATGATCTCCATCATCTTGATCTCCATCAATGTGTTGCCATTGGGGTTGTCACGCCCTGCATGCTTCTACTACTATTGCTACCGTAGCGATAAAGTAAAGCATTACATAGCGCTTAATGATTGACACGCAGGTCATACAATAATTAAAGACAACCCTATGGCTCCTGCCGGTTGCCATACTCATCGACATGCAAGTCATGAAATTCTATACATCACATGATCATCTCATACATCACATATATCACATCATGTAATAGGCCATATCACAGCACAACATACCCTGCAAAAACAAGTTAGACGTCCTCTAATTGTTGTTGCATGTTTTACGTGGCTTCTACGGGTTTCTAGCAAGAAAGATTCTCACCTACGCATAAACCACAACGGTGATACATAATTTGCTTTTCAACCTTCTCAAGGACCGCCTTTGTCGAATCCGATCCAACTAAAGTGAGAGAAACTGTCACCCGCAAGCCATCTAGGCAACAAGTTGCGTCGAGGGAACCGGTCTCTCGTAAGCATACGAGTAATGTTGGTCCGGGCCGCTTCATCTCACAATCCCGCTGAACTAAAATACGACCAAGGGAGGAAGCAATCTAAGCATCAACGCCCACAAACCTTTTGTGTTCTACTCGAGATCTCATCGAACCATCAACCTAGCTCATGATGCCACTGTTGGGGAACGTCGCATGGGAAACAAAAATTTTCCTACGCACACGCAAACCTATCCATGGTGATGAGCATCTACGAGAGGGAGAGTGGATCTACGTACCCTTGTAGATCGCTAAGCGGGAAGCGTTAAGAAACGCGGTTGGTGTAGTCGAACATCTTCGCGATCCAAATCGCCGAGCGTCCCGCGATCTCATCACTATCCGTCCCGCGATCCAATCACGATCCGTCCCGTGAACTCATCACGATCCGTCCCGCGATCTCATCACGATCCGTCTCACGATCTTGATCACGATCTGTCGCGCGAACTCATCACGATCCGTTCCACGATCTCATCACGAACCGTCTCGCGATCTCGATCACGGTCCTTCCGATCTAGCGCCGAACGGACGGCACCTCCGCGTTCAGCACACGTGCAGCTTGATGACGATCTCCACCATCTTGATCCAGCAAGAGGAGGTGGAGAGGAGAGAGAGTTCACCGGCAGCGTGATGGCGCTCCGGTGATGGTGGTGGAGTGATTCCGGCAGGGCTTCGCCTAAGCGCTGCGGAAAACCGATCTAGAGGAGAAACTGTGCACCGGTGAAACGGGTAGCACGTGGCCGGAAATTCTGTCCAAAAACCACCCAATCCACTAGTATATATAGGAGGAGAGGAGAGGAGAGGCAGCCAAGGCCTTTGGGTCGGCCGAAATAGGAGGTGGGAGCAATCCTACTTCACCTCCAATCCTAGTTGGAGTAGGATTGCCTCCTATTGGCTGATTTTCCACTTTTTGCTTTAGGACTTTCTCTCCTGCGCCATGGGCCTTTGTGGCTGTTTTCCCAGCCCACTAAGGGCTGGTTATTATTCTCCCACAGCCCATGGACCTCTTGGGGTCGAAATACCCCTCCCGGAGGTCCTCCGGTACACTACCGGCACTCCCGGTACAATACCGATACTCCCGGTACACTACCGATGAGGCCGAAACTTTTCCGGAAACCAAACTGGGACTTCCTATATATGAATCTTTACCACCGGACCATTCCGGAGCTCCTCGTGACGTCCGGGATCTCATCCGGGACTCCGAACAACCTTCGGTCACCACCATACATAACTCTACACTACCGAAACGTCACCGAACCTTAAGTGTGCAGACCCTGCGGGTTCGAGAACTATGTAGACATGACCGAGACACCTCTACAGTCAATAACCAATGGCGGGACCTGGACGTCCACATTGGTTCCTACATATTCTATGAAGATCTTTATCGGTCGAACCTCTATGTCAAGGATTCAGTTAATCCCATATAACGTTCCCTTTGTTCTTCGGTATGTTACTTGCCCGAGATTCGATCGTCGGTATCTCCATACCTAGTTCAACCTCGTTACCGGCAAGTCTCTTTACTCGTTCCATAATACGAGATCCCGCAACTAACAATTAGTCACATTGCTTGCAACGCTCATTGTGATGTTGTATTACCGAGTGGGCCCTGAGATACCTCTCCGTCACACGGAGTAACAAATCCCAGTCTCGATCCATGCCAACTCAACAGACACCATCGGAGATACCTGTAGAGCACCTTTATAGTCACCCAGTTACGTTGCGACGTTTGATACACACAAGGCACTCCGCCGATATCCGTGAGTTGCATGATCTCATGGTCATAGGAACATATACTTGACATGCAGAAAACAGTAGCAATAAACTGACACGATCATATGCTATGTTTGTAGTTTGGGTCTTGTCCATCACATCATTCTCCTAATGATGTGATCCCGTTATCAAATGACATCTCATGTCCATGGCTAGGAAACCTTAACCATCCTTTGATCAACGAGCTAGTCCATTAGAGGCATACTAGGGACATGGTTTTGTCTATGTATCCACACATGCATTTAAGTCTCCGATCAATACAATTATAGCATGGATAATAAATGATTATCATGAACAAGGAAATATGATAATAACTAATTTATTATTGCCTCTAGGGCATATTTCCAACAGGGGGGCCATGGAACGCGGGTGGCCGCGGAAGAGGGCGGGAACCCTACAATCCCAACCAGAGTTGGCGCTTCAACGCGTAGCAACAAAACCCTTCGAATAACAGTGACGCAAGGGATGAAACTTCAGAGAAGGGTGATGCGATTGTTGCTGTTGAAAATGCTAACAGAGGGGGCTGAGGTAGATGGCAACCAGATCTCAAATAAAAGAATTTCGGTGGAAAACGGGTTGAGCAATTTTGTGGCTGAACCGGCTGTAGGAACTTCTGAACATATGGCCGATGATCTCAATACTTTGGTGCTGGCAGTAGTGGAGAATCTGCCCCCGATTCCGCCCCTACCACCGGTCTACTTGTCTCCAAGGAAAGATAATAAGAGGCCAAAGAAGGGTGTGATGAACCTGGAGAAGCACATTGATATGGAAAAAAGTTTAGGTGGGGGCAAGGGGGAGTTGATGAAAACTAAAACTTTTGATGCAATATCGACGGGCTCCCTTGAGGAGTGCCGTCGGGCACAATGAGTCTTTTAGTGTGGAACTGCCGTGGGGCGGGCAAACCTGCAACAATCCGAGAGCTTCGTGATATGACAAAGCAGTTTGCCCCGAAGGTGCTAGCTATATTGGAGACTCAAGTTGATGCAAAAAAGTCAGAAAGTTTAGCTTCTTCGTTAGATTTTAATAAGAGCTTCGGTGTGAGTAGTTCTGGAAGGAGTGGAGGCTTATGTATCTTTTGGAATGATGAAATAAAATTAAAAGTCATTGGTTACACCTCGTATCACATTGACGTGGAGATTGATGACTTAATGGATGTGCCAACCAGAGTGACCTTTTCATATGGTGAAGCTCAAGTGCCGGAGAGGTTCAAGACTTGGGACACTTTGAGGGGAATTGCAACTACTAGTACTCTCCCGTGGGTGGCCATTGGAGATTTCAATGAAGTATTGCATGCCCATGAGCATATGGGGACAGGGCCGAGGAGTCAAGCGCAAATGGATGCGTTTCGTGATGCTCTAGATACGTGTGGTCTGACGGATATTGGCTATAATGGGAACCATGGACGTTTGAAAAGAAGGTGTCAGGGGGAACATATACTAGGGTCAGACTTGACCGTGCTGTAGCTACTCTTGAGTGGTCGGTTGCGTTTCCTAATGCCAGCTTGAAGCATCATGTAGCTGCAACGTCGGATCACTTGACGATTGTATTATCTATGTGCATCATGCTTGCGTGGTGGCCCCTAGGAGTTTTAAGTATGAAATAATGTGGGAGTCTCATCCCGATTTTAAGCAATGCATGGGCAGTAGTTGGAGTGGTGACCAGACAATCTCAGTTGGAGAGATAAAAGTCAAACTAAAACTGCTTTCAGAGGGTTTGTCAGCTTGGGACAGAGACACGTTTGGCAATGTCAGAACTGAAATCTGAAAGTTGAAAAAAGAGCTTGCTGTTCTGCGCGCAGCTCCCGGACGGGTAGCCCCATCGCACGTAGAAATAAAAGTCGGGGATCGATTGGTCGAGCTTTTACATCGTGAAGAAATTTTATGGTGGCAGAGATCAAGGGTAGAATGGTCACATAATACAAGATCCCGCAACTAACAATTAGTCACATTGCTTGCAAGGCTCATTGTGATGTTGTATTACCGAGTGGGCCCTGAGATACCTCTCCGTCACACGGAGTAACAAATCCCAGTCTCGATCCATGCCAACTCAACATACACCATCGGAGATACCTGTAGAGCACCTTTATAGTCACCCAGTTACGTTGCGACGTTTGATACACACAAGGCACTCCTCCGATATCCGTGAGTTGCATGATCTCATGGTCATAGGAACATATACTTGACATGCAGAAAACAGTAGCAATAAACTGACACGATCATATGCTATGTTTGTAGTTTGGGTCTTATCCATCACATCATTATCCTAATGATGTGATACCGTTATCAAATGACATCTCATGTCCATGGCTAGGAAACCTTAACCATCCTTTGATCAACGAGATAGTCCATTAGAGGCATACTAGGGACATGGTTTTGTCTATGTATCCACACATGCATTTAAGTCTCCGATCAATACAATTATAGCATGGATAATAAACGATTATCATGAACAAGGAAATATGATAATAACTAATTTATTATTGCCTCTAGGGCATATTTCCAACAAGGAGGATTCCTCCTCTCCTCCCAGTTCGGCCGAATCCTAGAGAGCTTGGCCCTTGAGCCAAGCCTCCTCATCTCTTCCTCTTATATATTCCAGAGGTTTTAGGGTTTTTGCACAAGATTTTCAGCCACGTGCTACCCTCTCGTCTAGTGCATAGTTTTTCCTCTAGATCAGTTTTCTATAGTGCTTAGGCAAAGCCCTGCCAGAATAGCTCCACCACCATCGCCGCAATGCCGTCGCGCTGCCGGAGAACTCTTATACCTATCCGCACCCTCTGGCTGGATCAAGAAGGCGGAGATCGTCATCGAGCTGTACGTGCGTTGAATGCGAAGGTGTCGTCCGTTTGGCGCTAGATCAGAAGGACCGTGATCAAGATCGCGAGACGGATCGTGATGATATCGCGGGATGGATCATGATGGGTTCGTGGGAGGGATCGTTATTGGATCGAGGGACGGATCGTGATGAGATCGCGGGACGCTCGGCGATTTGGATCGCGAAGACGTTCAACTACACCAACCGCGTTTCTTAATGCTTCCCGCTTAGCGATCTACAAGGGTATGTCGATCCACTCTCCCTCTCGTAGATGCTCATCACCATGGATAGGTCTTGCATGTGTGTAGGAATTTTTTTGTTTCCCATGCAACGTTCCCCAATAGTGGTATCAGAGCTAGGTCTATGTGTAGATGAGATCTAGAGTAGAACACAAAGAGTTTGTGGGCGTTGATGCTTTGATTGCTTCCTCCCTTGGTCGTGTTTTGGTTTAGCGGTATTATGGGATGAAGCGGCCCGAACCAACCTTACTCGTACGCTTACAAGAGACCAGTTCCATCAACTAACATGTAACCTCGTTGCACAAAGATGGCTGGCGGGTGCGTGTTTCTCCTACTTTAGTTGGATCGGATTCGACAAATGCGGTCCTTGAGAAGGTTGAAAAGCAACTTATGTATCACCGTTGTGGTTTATGCGTAGGTGAGAATTGTTCTTGCTAGATACCCGTAGCAGCCACGTAAAACATGCAACAACAATTAGAGGATGTCTAACTTATTTTTGGAGGGTATGTTGTGATGTGATATGGCCAATTACATGATGTGATATATGTGATGTATGAGATGATCATGTATTGTATAGAATATCACGACTTGCATGTAGATGAGTACGGCAACCGGCAGGAGCCATAGGGTTGTCTTTAATTATTGTATGACATGTGTGTCAATCATTCAGCGCTATGTAATGTTTTACTTTATCGCTAAACGATAGCAATAGTAGTAGAAGCATGATGGGCACGACAACCCTGATGGCGACACGTTGATGGAGATCAAGATGATGGAGATCATAGTGTGATGCCGGTGATGATGGAGATCATGCCAGTGCTTTCAAGATGGAGATCAAAAGCACAAGTTCATGCCCATATCATGTCACTTATGATTTGCATGTGATGTTAATCCTTTTATGCACCTTGTTTTGCTTAGGACGACGGTAGCATTATAAGGTGATCCCTCACTTAATTTCAATATAAATTGTGTTCTCCTCGAGTGTGCACCATTGCGAAAGTTCATCGTGTCGAGACACCACGTGAGGATCGGGTGTGATAGACTCTACGTTCACATACAACGGGTGCAAGCCAGTGTTGCACATGGAAAACACTCGGGTTAAACTTGACGAGCCTAGCATGTACAAACATGGCCTCGTAACACAAGAGACCGAAAGTTCGAACATGAGTCATATAGTAGATATGATCAACATGATGATATTCACCATTGAAACCACCTCAACTCACATGATGATCGGACTTGAGTTGGTGAATTTGGATCATGTATCACTCGAATGACCGGAGGGATGTCAATTTGAGTGGGAGTTCTTCAGTAATATGATTATGTCGGGACCCCGATCCTAAGTCATATGAATCCAGACTGTAACATATCACATCACTTTGCGGCCTCACGCACGGTAAACTCCACGGCTGCAGCCTTACCTTAGACTAGACTTTTTGCGTCTTTTGGCTCACGTATGTGAACATGCCGCTGGCAATAAAACGACAGAGAACCCGGGCCGACATGGCTAGTCGTAGATCCCAAGTGGCACATCCGTACAAGAACAGGCGTACGTAACCCAACAATGCAGGTGTCGACCTCTAGCGTGTGTAGACGAGTCATCGCAAGCTACAAGGACTCCATTACGCCATGGGACATAAATGTCATCACTGCACGTAGACGAGTCGTAGCAGGCTACAGGGACTCCATTACACCGCGAGACATTTCCCCGAAGGGACAGACACAGCAGCAAAGAAGGATATATGCCGGTCAATCAATGTGTCCGGAGCGGTAGCAAGCTACCAAGGCTCGGTGGAAGCACAAAGAGGTAGTTCCTTGTAAAGAGTACTACTAAAGGCACACAACTAGGTGTCGAATCCCATACATATCGTTTCACGTCACACGTACGCACGACATGCCCGATATGCATAGATACAACTATGGCATCACAACATAACCATACAACAACACAACATTTATTTAGGAGGCTCATAAGAGCCAACATAGTGTGATATTACAAGCAGGGGTCACCTGACCCAACACACAAATCATACAAACAACAAGCGGAAGCTTATCATGTCTGGGTACAGACATCTAGAAAAGAAGAAGGTCGAGGGAGCCTGTCTATCTACAAGGCCCTCCACAAGAACTAGACCTCTGGCTGGGATTCCCAAGCTAAATGGACAACATCGATCTTATCATAGAAACCACTAACGAGACTGGAGTCTCCTCTGCAAAAACATAATTAAGCAAGAGTGAGTACTGAGTACTCAGCAAGACTTACATCAGAACTAACTACATATGCACCGGTATCAACAAGGAGGTTGTGGGGTTCAATGCAGCAAGCCAGCTTTGACTCGGTGGCTATCTTGTACTACTACTTCCATCACTTTGTAAAGTTTTGTGAAGCATACACGAGTCCACTAACACCACAACAATACACCACGCCATGGATCCGCTCCCGTCTTCCTACGAGAGTGCCGTCCACGGTACTCACACTTTTCTTGAAGCTTTTATGAGTAACCTTTTAAATTGTCTATGAACCATATAAGTATCCAAGTAGTCCATATCCACAGACGCGGCTATTCGAATAGAATGATTACCCTGCAGGGGTGTACTTCGTCACACATGCTCTCGCCACTTACCGCCATGTGCTCGTAAAAAGGCACCTCAGCAACCTTCAAGTGGAAGCCCAGTGAGGGAGTCGGCCATGACCTGACTAACCACACAAGACTCTAGTCCAGGTTTATCGCCTATTCGGGACTGAACCCACAAGGAAGTCCGGCCGAAGCTTCCTCTACGGCCCCAAACGATGTGTATAGGGTTCCCAAGCCCACCTCGAAGGATGGTACTACGCTTGGTACACCGGGCCACAATGCCTAGTCTGTCCCAAGCCCACCTGTACGGTGTGCAACTCGGTAGACTACTAGCATATCCTATGAACACTAGAAACTAGTTGCAACTCCTGGACAGAGATCAAGTCGGTTAATAAGTCAAGAGAGTCAATTAAGGATCCCAATGTGCGGTAGTAGCTAGTCTTGGATAACATACACAAGACTCAGTTCTTAAGGACGGTCCCAATGAGACAACCCTCCATGTACTCCTACATGGCCTCCCATCACTACCTTTACCAAATCGTGTTCACAACTTAACTCTCATCATCAGAACAAGTTCAGTTCACTCTGGTTCATCACCCAGATGAATCAGACCTGACACAACTCTAAGCATAGCAAGCATAGCAGGTTAAGGCACAGCATAGCTCAAGCATCTACCAGGTATGCTAGGTTGCATGGTTCAGCTATTTACTGTGACAATGAAAGGTCATGCAGCAAAATGGGTTCAACTACCGGAACATGCAAAGTTGAAACGTTTTGTCCTAATGCAATAAGTGAGAGCAAGAGCGAGAGAGTGGGATTGTATCGGACATGTTCAAGGCGGGGGGTTGCTTGTCTGATAAGACGATCACACGTTACTGCTCCTCAGATGGATACTCGACCGTATCCTCCAGAACAGTGCTTAACACGAAGAATAACCATCGAAGGGGGAACAAATCAATACACATCAAATGCAACAATATGATGCATGAATATGACATGGCAATATGATGTGTTTGAGCTAATGCATCTAGCAACAAGTTTAAATGAAGTAGGTTCGAACTCAATGTTCAAATTCAACTTCATATATGGATTCCATAATGCATTTGAGCTAAAATGTCTGAGTTCACCTATTTAGGTTGCTCTAACATGTATGAAAATGGTACAGGTGGATTCATTGGATTTTTCTGATCAATTTTCATATATAAACTATTTTCATCTGACTTACAGATTAATTTATATGAATTTTAGAAGTTTTTATTAATTTCTGGAATTTATTTAAATATACATAATTGTATTTATTATGTCAGCCTGGCGTCATGATGACGTCAGCAGGTCAAAAGCACCAGCCTAGGTCAAACCTGGCGGCTAGGCCCCACCTGTCACTGACTCATTCATCTAACCATTTTTTAATTAAACTAACAGGGCTGGGCCCACCCGTCAGCTACCCAGGGGTTAATTAACTCGGTGATTAGCCTTAAGCTAATCACCTGACGAGGAGGTCCCACCTCCAGGTGGCTCAGGCGACGGCTCGTCGTCGGCGACCTCAGGTCGCGGCGGCGTCCGCGCTACTGGCCACGGGAGCGGCGACCGGGGGCACTAGGGCGAAGCCCTCGCTCGCCCGCACCTAGGGGAGCTAGCTAGGGGCGCGGGGAATGCCGAAGCTCGCGGCTGCGACGCCGGAGGCGGCGGCCGGAGCTCGGCTGAGGACGCCCACGGTGCTACGTGCTGCGGGAGGAGAGGCCGGAGGTCGGGGCGGCACCTACGGGTCTGCGCGAGCACGCCGGAGTGCTCAGCTGAGCACGGCGGGTGCTCTAGCCATGGTGACCATAACGCCGGCGGCGGGGAGCTTGGGCACGATGGGGAAAGCGGCAGCTACGGCGGCTAAGCAGCACGGAGAAGGAGGGAGATCGACGGGGAGGCTCATGGCGCATCGAAGGACGAAGCTCGCGGGCTCGGAGAGGCACCAGGGCGGCGAATCGACGACGGCGACAACTTCGGTTCGGCACGGGAGAGAGAGAGTAGGGAGGGGGAAAGAGCAAGAGAGAGAGCGGCGGCGAGAGAGAGAGAGAGAGGGGAAGAGTGACACAACGAGGAGAGGGAGAGCATTGGCGGCCTCGAAGGCCGCCACGGCAGGCAGCCAGGCAGGAACTGGCCATGCCGCGTGCCAACGTGCCCCTGGCACACGCTCAATCCTCCTGGCGGGAGGATGGGGGTAACTGGCAGCTGGGCCAGCTCCTCCTAGGCCTCCTCTTTCTTTCTTTCTTTTTTACTTTTTGTTTTCTATTTTTTCGTTTTGTTTTGATTTGATTTCAAAACCAAACGATTGTTTAATATTCTGAAAATTAATATGTGGCCTATTATATTATAAGCAAAGGCACTCATGGATTTTCTAGAATTATTGGAGCTTTTTTTAAAATATTTATAGTATTTTAAAACTCCAATCTGGATAGTTATTGCTTTAATTCAATATCCAAAATGACATTTTTAAAATATGCACCACCCCTGGTTTATGTTGCCACATTATTCCAAAGAAGATGAACATCTTTCATAGCCACTTTGGATCATTAAAAAACATTTTGGTTGAGCCTATTTGAATTCAAATTATGCTAGGGTTTTGATCATCACCATTTCAAGTTAAAAATAATTTAACATGAAGCAATCACAAGCATAGATCCAAGTTCATGCTAAGGCTAGGGATGTGACAAATTAATTGAACTCATTATCATGATGAACATAGTCAGTAGTGTCTTTGCAAATTATGTTGTAGATTACTTGCTCGCATTGTAGCTCCATTGAATTTTTATATGTTCCTAGAGAAATAGAGTTGAAAGATGATGGTAGCAATATTGCGGACTGGGTTCGTGATCTGAGGATTGTCCTCATTGCTGCACAGAAGGCTGATGTCCTAAATGCACCGCTCGGAGCGCCAACCCCTCTAGCGTCGTTTGTAGATGTTGTGAACATCTGACAGGCACGTTCTGATGACTACTTGATAGTTTAGTGCGTCATGCATTACGGCTTAGAATTGAGGCTCCAAAACGTTTTGAACGTCACGGAACATATGAGATGTTCTAAGAGCTGAAATTAGGATCTCGGGCTCATGCCCGTGTTGCGAGATATGAGATCTCCAACAAGATTCTTTGCCTGCAAGATGAAAGAGAATAGCTCAATCGTTGAGCATGTGCTCAGATTGTCTGGGTGCTACAATCGCTTGAATCGAGTGGGAGTTGATCTTCAAGATAAGATGGTGATTGATATAGTTCTCCAAGTCACTGTCACTAAGATACTAGAACTTGGTGATAACTATAAAATGCCAGGGATAGAAATAATTATCCATGAGCTGTTCGCGATGTTTGACACCGCGAAGGTAGAAATCAAGAAGGAGCGTCAAGTGTTGATGATTAGTAAAATCACTAGTTTCAAGAAGGGCAAGGGCAAGGAGGGAAACTTCATGGATGGCAAGTCAGTTGCTGCTCCAGTGAAGCAACCCAAAGTTGAACCCAAACCCGAGACTAAGTGCTTCAATTATGAGAGCGGACACTGAAGCGGAACAACCCTAGATACTTGGTAGATAAGAAGGCTGGCAACATCAACAGAAGTATATTTGATATATGTGTTATTGATGTGTACCTTGCTAGTACTCCTAGTAGCACCTGGGTATTGGATACCGGTTCGGTTGCTAAATGTTCGTAACTCGAAATAAAAGCTACGGAATAAACGGAGAACTAGCTAAGGGTGAGGTGACGATGTGTGTTAGAAATGTTTCCAAGGTTGATGTGATCAACATCGCATGCTCAGTCTACCTTCGGGATTAGTGACAAACCTTAATAAATGTTATTCAACACGGTTATTGCAACACGGTTATTCATTTAAGTTAGAGAATAATGGTTATTCTGTTTACATGAATAATACCTTCAATGGGCATGCACCCAATGAGAATGGTTTGTTGAATCTTGATCGTAGTAATACACATGTTCATAACATTGATGCCAAAAGATACAAAATTAATAATGATAGTACCACATACTTGTGGCATTGCCGTTAAATTTCATATTAGTATAAAGCGCATGAAGAAACTCCCTGCTAATGGATCTTTGGACTCATTCAATTTTGAATCGGTTGAGACATGCGAACCATGCCTCTTAGGCAAGATGACTAAGGACCCCGTTTTCTGGATTGATGGAGCGGGCAAGTGATTTATTGGAAATGATACATGTTGATGTATGCAATCCAATGAGTCTTGTAGCATGCGGTGGATATTGTTATTTTCTTACCTTCACTGATGATTTGAGTAGATATAGTGTATATTTACTTCATGAAACACAAGTCTGAATCGTTTGAAAGGTTCAAGCAAATTCAGAGTGAAGTTTAAAGATCATCGTGACAAGATAAAAATGTATGCGATATGATCGTGGAGGTGAATATCTGAGTTACGAGTTTGGCATACACCTTTAGACAATGTGAAAGTTGTTTCACAACTCATGCTACCTGGAACACCATAGTGTGATGGTGTGTACGAACGTCATAGTCATGCTCTATTGGATATGGTGTGTGCTATGATGTCTCTTATCGTTTTGCTACTATAATTTTGGGGTTATGCATTAGAGATGACTACATTCACTTTAAATAGGGCACCATCTAAATCCGTTGAGATGACACCATATGGTTTGATAGAAACCTAAGCTATCATTTCTTAATGTTTGGGGCTGCAACACTTATGTGAAAAAGGTTTTCACCTAATGAGCTCGAACCCAAAGCGGACAAATCCATCTTCATAGAATACCCTAAGAACAATTGGCTAAACCTTCTATCTCAGATCCAAGCATAAAGTGTTTGTTGCTAAAAATGGGTCCTTTCTCGAGAAAGAGTTTCTCTCGAAAGAATCGAGTGGGAGGAAGATAGAACGATGAGGTTGTTTAACCTTTGTTTCAACGAGAGAGTAGCGCAGCGCAGGAAGATGTTTCTGTGAAGCCTACGTTAGTTAAGAGGGAGTTAATGATGATGATCATGAAGCTTCAGATCAAGTTATTATCAAACCTCGTAGGTCGACAAGGATGTGTATTGCTCCTGAGTGGTACGGCAACCCTGTCTTAGAGGTCATGTTGTTGGACAACGATGAACCTATGAACTATGGAGAAGCGATGATGGGCCTGGATTCTGACAAATGGTTAGAGGCCATGAAATCCGAGATAGGATCCATGTATGAAAACCAAGTATAGACTTTGGTAGACTTGCTCGTTGGACGGCAGGTCGTCGAGTAAAAATGGACCTTTGAGATGAAGACAGACGCTGATGGTAAATGTTACCATTTATAAAGCTCGACTTGTCACAAAGAAATTTCCGACAAGTTCAAAGAGTTGACTGCGATGAGACTTTCTCACTCGTAGCGATGCTAAAGTCTGTTGGAATTATGTTAGCAGTTATTGCATTTTTCAATTATGAAATCTGGCAGATGGATGACAAAACATTGTTTCCTTAACAGTTTACTTGAGGAAAGGTTGTATGTGATACAACCAGAAGGTTTTGTCAGTCCTAAGGATGCTAAAAGGTCTGCGAGCTCCAGCAATCCATCTAAGGGCTGGAGCAAGCATCTCCGAGTTGGAATACACACTTTGATGAGGTGATCAAAGTTTTGTAGTTTATACAAAGTTTACGAGAAACTTGTATTTACAATAAAGTGAGTGGGAGCACTATAGAATTTCTGATAAGTATATGTGGATGACATATTGTTGATCAGAAATAATGTAGAATTTTTGGGATGCATGAACAGTTGTTTGAAAAGTGATTTTCAAAGGAAGACCTAGATAAAGCTACCTAATTGTTGAGCATCAAGATCTATAGAGATAGATCAAAATGCTTGATGAGACTTTCAATCAGTACATACCTTGACAAGATTTTGAAAGAGTTCAAAATGGATCAGTCAGAGAAAGAGTTATCGCCTGATTTGTAAGGTGCAAAGTTGAGTGAGACTAAAAGATCGACAACGGCAGAAGAAAGAGAAAGGATGAATGTCGTCCCCTATGCATTAGCCATAGGCTCTGTATAGTATGCCATGCTATGTACCGCACCTTTGTGTGCCTTGCCATGAGTCCGTCAAGGGGTACAAGAGTGATCCAGGAGTGGATCACTGGACAGCGGTCAATATTATCCTTAGTCACTAAAAGACTAAGGAAATGTTTCTCGATTATGGAGGTGATAAAGGGTTCATCGTAAAGAGTTACGTCGATGCAAGCTTTAACACTAATCTGGATGACTCTTAGTAGCAATCCGGATACGTATAGTGGAGCAGCCATTTCGAATAGTACCAAGTGGAGTGTGGTAGTAGTGTTTACAGTTTGACATAGAGATTTGCAAAGTACACACGGATCGGAATGTCACAGACCCGTTGACTATAAGACCTCTCTCACATGCAAAGCATGATCGAGCCCCAAAACTCATTGGGTGTTAGATTCATAACAATGTGAATCACATGGTGATGTGAACTAGATTATTGACTCTAGTGCAAGTGGGAGACTATTGGAAATATGCCCTAGAGGCAATAATAAATTAGTTATTATCATATTTCCTTGTTCATGATAATCGTTTATTATCCATGCTATAATTGTATTGATCGGAAACTCAGATACATGTGTGGATACATAGACAACACCATGTCCCTAGTATGCCTCTAATAGACTAGCTCGTTGATCAAAGATGGCTAAGGTTTCCTAGCCATTGACATGAGATGTCATTTGATAACGGGATCACATCATTAGGAGAACGATGGGATGGACAAGACCCAAACAACGAACGTAGCATATGATCGTGTTAGTTTATTGCTACTGTTTTCTGCATGTCAAGTATCTATCCTATGACCATGAGATCATGCAACTCACTGACATCGGAGGAGTGCCTTGTGTGTATCAAACGTTGCAACGTAACTCGGTGACTATAAAGGTACTCTACAGGTATCTCCGAGGGTGTCTATTGGGTTGGCATGGATCAAGACTGGGATTTGTTACTCCGTGTGATGGAGAGGTATCTCAGGGCCCACTCGGTAATAAAACATCACAACAAGCCTTGCAAGCAATGTGACTAAGTGTTAGTCATGGGATCTTTTATTATGGAACGAGTAAAGAGACTTGCCGGTAACGAGGTTGAACTAGGTATGGAGATACCGACGATCCAATCTCGGGAAGTAACATACCGAAGAACAAAAGGAACATCATACAAGATTAATTGAATCCTTGACATAGAGGTTCGACCGATAAAGATCTTCACATAATATGTAGGAACCAATATGGTCATACAGGTCCCGCTATTGTTTATTGACCGTAGAGGTGTCTCGGTCATGTCTACATAGTTCTCGAACCCACAGGGTCTGCACACTTAAGATTCGGTGACGTTTCGGTAGTATAGAGTTATGTATGGTGGTTACCGAAGGTTTTTCAGAGTCCCGGATGAGATCCCATACGTCACGAGGAGCTCCGTAATGTTCCGGAGGTAAATATTGATATATAGGAAGTCCTATTTTGGTCATCGGAAAAGTTTCGGGCTCATCGGTAGTGTACCGGGAGTGCCGGTAGTGTACCGGGAGACCATCGGGAGGGGTATTTCGACCCAAGAGGCTACATGGGCTGTGGGAGAGTGAATACCAGCCCTTAGTGGGATGGTGGAAGTCCCACACAAGGCCCATGCGGCTGGGGAAGAAAAGCCCAAAGAGAAAAAGGTGGAAAAAGACAAAAAGACCAAAATAAGGAGGATACCTAGTCCTACTAGGATTGGAGGAGGATTCCTCCTCTCCTCCCACTTCGGCCGAAGCCTAGAGGGCTTGGCCCTTGAGCCAAGCCTCCTCCTCTCTTCCTCTTATATATACTACAGGTTTTAGGGTTTTTGCACATGATTTTCAGCCACGTGCTACCCTCTCCTCTAGTGCATAGTTTCTCCTCTAGATCGGTTTTCTGCAGTGCTTGGGCGAAGCCCTATCGAAATAGCTCCACCACCATCACCGCAACTCTGTCGTGCTGTTAGAGAAATCTTATACCTCTCTACTCCCTCTTGTTGGGTCAACAAGGCGGAGATCGTTGTCGAGCTGTACGTGTGCTGAACGCGGAGGTGTCGTCCGTTCGGCGCTAAATCGGAAGGACCATGATCAAGATCGCGAGACGGATCATGATGAGATCGCGGGATGGATCATGATGAGTTCGCGGGACGGATCGTGATTGGATCAAGGGACGGATCGTGATGAGATCGCCGGACGCTCGGCGATTTGGATCGCGAAGACGTTCAACTACACCAATCGCCTTTCTTAACGCTTCCCGTTTAGCGATCTACAAGGGTATGTAGATCCACTCTCCCTCTCGTAGATGCTCATCACCATGGATATATCTTGCGTGTGCATAGGAAATTTTTTGTTTCCCATGCAACGTTCCCCAACATTGCTGTGTGCTAAGTAGCCTGCTTCTGAGTCGGCATTTCAGTCGGCGAGGGAAGTGAAGAAAGTGCACATCCACCCGACGGATCCAACTGTCGCCCCGACCAATATATCATCAACACTGGACAACGAATAGGAAACCGAGCTCATCCAGTTCCTCCATGAGAACTGCTGACATGCCGGGGGTTCCCAGGGAGCTGGCTGAGCACCGACTGAGAGTTGATCCGAAGGCCAAGCCCGTCAAGGAGCATTTGCATCGATCGGTGGCAGAGAAGCGTAAAGCAATCGGTGAAGAGGTGGCTCGTCTCTTGCAAGCCAAGTTCATTCGGGAGATTTACCACTTCGAGTGGCTCTCGAATGTTGTCATGGTTCCCAAGAAGGATAAGTCATTGTGCATGTGCATCGACTTCAAGCATATCAATCGGGTCTGCCCGAAGGATCATTTTCCGCTCCCCCGCATAGATCAGATTGTTGACTCGACTGCGGGATGCGAGCATTTATCATTTTTGGATGCTTACTTCGGGTACTGTCTGATCCGTCTATATGGCCCAGATAAAATAAAAACAGCCTTCATCACCCCATTCGGATGTTTTTGCTACATCACCATGCCATTCGGTTTGAAAAATGTCGGCACTAATTTCATGCGCATGATTCAGAAGTGTTTACTTAACCAGATCCCTCGGAATGTCGAGGCGTACATGGACGATATAGTCTTCAAGTCCCGCAAAGGTTCCGACCTGCTGGCTGACTTGGCCAAAACATTCGCCAATCTGAGGAGATGCGATATAAAGCTGAATTCGGCCAAGTGTACTTTCGGCGTCCCTAGCGGCAAGTAACTCGGTTTTCTAATTTCTGAAGCAGGGATCGACGTCAACCCTGAGAAAATTAGCACCATTACCCGAATAAAGACTCCCGTGCGAGTGTATGATGTTTAGAAGCTCACAGGTTGCTTGGCAGGATTGATTCGATTCATTTCTCGTCTGGGTGAGAAGGCACTGCCTTTATACCGACTAATGAAGAAGTCCAATACGTTCGAGTGGACTCCAGAGGCCGAAGCAGCGTTTGTCAAGCTCAAAACTCTGCTCTCCACCCAGCCGGTGCTTGCTGCTCCTTGCAGCAAAGAGCCATTGCTCCTATACATTGCGGCTACTAATCAGGTCGTCGGTACACTGTTAACCGTCGAGCAGGAAGAAGAGGGCAAGGCTTACAAAATCCAACGCCCAGTCTATTATGTGTCTGAAGTATTGAATCCTTCGAAGCAAAGATATCCTCACTATCAGAAGCTAGTTTACGGTATTTACCTGTCAGCAAAGAAGGTGGCACATTATTTTCAAGACCACTCGATTTCAGTCGTCAGTGATGCGTCGTTATCTGAGATTCTCAACAATTGGGACGCAACTGGTCGAGTGGCTAAGTGGGCAATCAAACTCCTATACTTTGACATTAAGTTTGAAGCCAAGAAAGCGATCAAGTCTCAGGCACTTGCAGATTTTATGGCCGAGTGGATTGAACAGCAACAGCCAATCCAAATTCACTCGGCACACTGGACCATGTTCTTCGACGGCTCTAAAATGTTGAATGGGTCCGGTGCTGGTGTTGTTTTGATATCTCCAAAGGGCAAAACTCAGTTACGTCTTGTAAATTCACTTCGATTCCTA
This sequence comes from Hordeum marinum, assembly GCA_022496015.1. NCBI lineage: Eukaryota > Viridiplantae > Streptophyta > Magnoliopsida > Poales > Poaceae > Hordeum > Hordeum marinum. The sequence continues at coordinate 405,418,941 of CM039672.1, read as the reverse complement.
CAACAATGAGGCGGAATATGAAGCACTTTTGTATGGGTTGCGCATGGCTATCTCACTCGGCGTCAAGCGCCTGATGGTTTATGGCAAGTCAGATTTGGTGGTCAATCAAGTGATGAAAGAGTGGGATGTACGAAACCCCGCTATGATTGGGTACTGCAGTGCTGGCAGAAAGCTGGAGAACAAATTTGAAGGTCTGGAACTTCATCATGTTCCCCGAGTGAAGAATCAAGCGGCTTATGAGCTAGCGAAGATTGGGTCCACTCGACGACATGTCCGCAGTAATGTGTTTTTAGAACACCTCCATACTCCTTCGGTGCAAGAAGATCCTTTCATCGAAGAGCCCCGCAAGCTATGAGCTCCACCGATCCGACTAAAGTCGATGTCCCTGCAGTAATTGATTTAGTTATGGAGATTCTGGTCATCATTCCCGATTGGATGGTGTCGTATATTGCATATATCCTAAGATAGGAACTCCCTGTAGATGGACAGAAGCACGACAAATTGTGCGCAGGTCGAAAGATTTTACGATGATAGGGGATCAGCTGTTCAGAGAAAGCGCGACTGGCGTAACACAACATTGCATTCCCCCAAAGAAGGTCGAGTGATTCTGGATGAAATCCACTCGAGAACTTGTGGCCATCATGCGTCCTCACAGACGATCGTCGCTAAAGCATAGCAAGTTTATAAACCAAACTAGTGATAAAACAAGAAACTAAAAGATTCGATTGCACGATCTAAAGATATACCTTCATGCACTCACCTCCCCGGCAATGGCGCCAGAAAAGAGCTTGATGTCTACTATGCAACTTTATTCTTGTAGACACGTGTTGGGCCTCCAAGCGTAGAGTTTTGTAGGACAGCAGAAATTTTCCCTCAAGTGGATGACCTAAGGTTTATCAATCTATGAGAGGTGTAGGATTAAGATGGTCTCTCTCAAACGACCCTGCAACCAAATACAAGAAATCTCTTGTGTCCCCAACACACCCAATACAATGGCAAATTGTATAGGTGCACTAGTTCGGCGAAGAGATGGTGATAAAAGTGTCATATTGATGGTAGAAATATATTTTGATAATCTGAATAAATAAAAACAGCAAGGTTGCAAATAGTAAACAGGCACAAAAACGGTATTGCAATGCTTGAAAATGAGGCCTAGGGTCCCTACTTTCGCTAGTGTAATTTCTCAACAGTGCTAACATAGTTGGATCATATGACCACCCCTCAAAGTGCGATAAAGAATCACTCCCGAGTTCCTATTGGCGGAGAACAAAAGATAGAAAATTTTTGTAGGGTATGAAACCACCTCAAAGCTATTCTTTCCATTTGATCTATCCTAGAGTTCGTACTAAAATAATGCAAGCTATTCTTTCCGATCGATCTACTCAAGAGTTCGTACTATAATAACACCAAAGAAAATTCATATTCATAATACTCAATCCACACAAAGAACTACAAGGGGTCCCCAAAGTTTCTATCGGAGAAAAGATAATAAAAATGTGCATCAACCCCTATGCATAGATTACCCCAATATCACCGCGGGAATCCGCAAGTTGAGTGCCATAACGTATATCAAGTGAACTAATAAGACACCCCAATGTCACCTCAAGTATTCATACCGCAAGACATACATCATGTGTTCCCAAATCTGAACATTCAATCCGACATAACAAAACTTCAAAGGGTAAAGATTTAGTTCATCACAAGAAGAGTATAGAGGGGAGAAACATCATATGATCCATCAATATTAACAAAGCCCATGATATAGATCATAATTGGTTTTTGGTGGCTACAAAGCCTTGCGATGACGGAATTTCTGATCTAGGGGTACCCCGAAGGGTTTAGGAATATTTGGGAATTTATAGTACAAAGAGGGGGTGCAGGAGGCCACCGAGGTGGGCACAACCTACCTGGGCGCACCAGGGGGCCCTGGCACGCCCTGATGGGTTGTGCCCCCCTCGGGGCACCCCCTAGGTGCAGCTCTGGCCCATTGGGTTCCTTCTGGTCCAAAAAAATCTCCAAAAAGTTTCGTGGTGTTTGGACTCCGTTTGATATTGTTTTCATGCGATGTAAAAAACAAGCAAAAAACAACAACTGGCAATGGGCACTGGGTCAATAGGTTAGTCCCAAAAAATGATATAAAGTTGCTATAAAATGATTGTAAAACATCCAAGAATGATAAAATAACAGCATGAATACTTCAGAAATTACAGATATGTTGGAGACGTATCAGCATCCCCAAGCTTAATTCCTATTCGTCCTCGAGTAGGTAAATGATAAAAGAAATAATTTATGAAGTGTGAATGCTAGCAAAGTGCATAAGTTTGATCAATGATAATTTCAATCACTTTTACTAGCATCATAATAGCAATTCTTTCTTATGAAACTTCTGATGTTAAAGTAGCAAATTCACATGTTAAGGTTCAAACCATGAATTCTCTTGAAACTCAACAACCTATGTTCTCAGTCACCAAGCAATTGCAGTTCAACTTACTCAATAGAGTTTAAGTAAGAGCTCCACATACTCAACTATCATATAGTCTTTTATGATTGCTAACACTCACCGCATATACATGAGCAAAATGTTTCAATCGGACACATAGAAAGATAGGGGCCTATTGTTTTGCCTTCCAACGTATTCACCTCAAGGGTGATGTCAACAATAATAACTCATGCTACCCATATTCAACTGGACATATGTGCCTAGATCTTTCCTCACCACATGATGCTTCCCAAAGGAGAAAAATAAAAAGGAATAGAGAGAAAACTTTGACTCCATCATAAAAGTAAATAGTGAAAAGTAAAAGATAGGCCCTTCGTAGAGGGAAGCAGAGGTTGCCATGCACTTATTTGTTTGTATGCTCAACCCCTTAGTGCAAAAGAATGTCACGTTATATTGCCCCTTATGATAGCAACCTTTAGTATGCAGTCTGTCTCTTTTATTACTTTGCCATCACAAGTTCGTACAACGCTCAATTTTCTCTTACACTAAATGATCTAGCACTTTTAGAAGCAATTTTTATTGCCTTATTGCACCGATGACAACTTACTTGAAGGATCTTGCTCAATCCTTAGGTAGGTATGGTGGACTCTTGAAAATAAGATTTGGGTTTAAGGGTTTTTGGAAGCACAAGTAGTATCTCTACTTGGTGCGGAATTTTTGGCTAGCAAAGATGGGGGGGGGGAAGCACCACATGTTGAAGGATCTATGACAATATAACTTCTATGTGAATATGAACAAACATAAATCATTACATTGTCTTCCTTGTCCAACGTCAACAATTTTGGCATATAATATTTTGATGGGGGCTCACAGTCACAAAAGATTTCCAGGATAGTGTATCTGCATGTGAAAGTTCTCTTCCTTATACTAATTATTCGTGAATTGCTTGTATGACCAATATTCTGATTGTCAAGCCTCAAAAGATTTCACTTTCTAAACCCAATGTGGAGCTACCACTAGGCATGACATGGTTTCAACTTCATGACATTAAATTTATTCAACAATTTACTCATAGGATATAAGTGAAGCACAAGAGTAAATGACATAGAAAAGAGCTTCGTTGACGGGATCTGAATGCCACCTACTTAGCCTCCCTGGCAATTACTTGAGGATGCCATTTTACTTAAAAACTTTAAGATCAAATTATTTTATTAAAACAAGCAAAACAAAACAAAATAACATTTCAAGAATAACACACATCATGTGAAGAAGCAAAAACTTAGGATAATCGATACTAACCGATAATTGTTGATGAAGAAAGGTGGGATGCCTACTTGGGGCATCCCCAAGCTTAGATGCTTGATACTTCTTGAAATATTTTCTTGGGATGCCTTGGAAACCCCCAAGCTTGAGATTTTGCGTCTCCTTAATTCCTTTCATATCACGGTTTAGCTAATACTGAAAACTTCATCCACACAAAACTCTACAAGAACTCGTGAGATAAGTTAGTATAAACTAATGCAAAAACCTTATCATTCTCTACTGTAGAAAATCACTAAAATTATGATTCAACATTGCATACTAAATGCCTCTGCATATTTAATACTCCTTGTTGGGAGATGTAGTAGTAAATCAAAAAAATTCCTACGATCACCAAGATCTAGATATGGAGAAACCAGCAATGAGTGGGGAGAGATTGCATCTTCATACCTTTGAAGATCGCTAAGCGGGAGCGTTACAAGAACGCGGTTGGTGGAGTCGTACTCGCAGCGATTCAGATCGCGGTGGATTCCGATCTAAGCGCTGAACAACGGCGCCTCCGCGTTCAACACACGTACATCCTGGTGACGTCTCTCACGCCTTGATCCAGCAAGGAGGAGGGAGAGGTTGGGGAAGAGCTCCAACAGCAGCATGACGGCGTGGTGGTGGTGGAGCGGCAAGGTATTCCGGCAGGGCTTCACCTAAGCACTGCGGAGGAGGAAGAAGAGAGGTAGGGCTGCGTCGTGGGAGAGAGATCAAATCTTGTCTCAAAACAGCCAAAACCTCAAGTATATATAGGAGGAGGGAGAGGGAGGGCTGCCTTGGCCCCTCCTCCAAGGAGGTTCGGTTCGGCCGAAGCTAGGGAGGAGTCCACCTCTCGCAAGGGAGGTGGATCTCTTCCTTTTGAATCTCCTTTAGCCTTATCTCTTTATGCCTAGCCGCATGGGACTTTCCGGAAGGACTTGGCCAGCCCAATAAGGGCTGGTACACCTCCTCTAACATCCCACGAAGTCCTTTGGTTGTCACACCCCTCCCGGGGGTCCTCCGACACCCTCCCAGTACACTACCGATGAGCCCGAAAACTTTCCGGTGACCAAAACAGAACTTTCTATATATCAATATTTACCTACGGACCATTCCGGAGCTCCTCGTGACGTCCGGGATCTCATCAGGGACTCCGAACAACCTTTGGTAATCATGTATACATTTCCCTATAACCCTAGCGTCATCGAACCTTAAGTGTGTAGACCCTACGGGTTCGGGAGACACGTAAACATGACCGAGACACCTCTCCGGTCAATAACCAACAGCGGGATCTAGATACCCATGTTGGTTCCCACATGCTCCACGATGATCTCATTGGATGAATCATGATGTCGGGGATTCAATCAATCTCGTATACAATTCCCTTTGTCTACCGGTATAATACTTACTTGAGATTCGATCGTCGGTATCCCTATACCTTGTTCAATCTCGTTACCGGCAAGTCTCTTTACTCGTTCCATAACACATCATCCCGTGGCTAACTCGTTAGTCACATTGAGCTCATTATGATGATGTCTTACCGAGTGGGCCCAGAGATACCTCTCCGTCATACGGAGTGACAAATCCCAGTCTCGATTCGTGCCAACCCAACAGACACTTTTGGAGATACCCGTAGTGCACCTTTATAGCCACCCAGTTACATTGTGATGTTTGGCACACCCAAAGCATTCCTACAGTATACGGGAGTTGCACAATCTCATGGTCTAAGGAAATGATACTTGACATTGGAAATGCTTTAGCAGACGAACTACACGATCTTGTGCTATGCTTAGGATTGGGTCTTTTCCATCACATCATTCTCCTTATGATGTGATCCTGTTATCAACGACATCCAATGTCCATGGTCATGAAACCGTGACCATCTATTGATCAACGAGCTAGTTAACTAGAGTCTCACTAGGGATACATTGTGGTCTATGTATTCACACATGCATTCTGGTTTCCGGTTAATACAATTATAGCATGAACAATAGACAATTATCATGAACAAGGAAATACAATAATAACCATTTTATTATTGCCTCTAGGGCATATTTCCAACAGTCTCCCACTTGCACTAGAGTCAATAATCTAGTTACATTGTGATGAATCAAACACCCATAGCATTCTGGTGTTGATCTTGTTTTGCTCATGAGAGAGGTTTAGTCAACGGATCTGCGACATTCAGATCCGTATGTACTTTACAAATATCTATATCTCCCTCCTGAATGTAATCACGGATGGAGTTGAAGCGGCGCTTGATGTGTCTTGTCTTCTTGTGAAACCTGGGCTCCTTCGAAAGGGCACTAGCTCCAGTTTTGTCACAGAATAGAGTCATCGGGCCCGACGCATTAGGAATCACTCCTAGGTCGATGATGAACTCCTTCATCCAGACTCCTTCCTTTGCTGCTTCCGAAGCAGCTATGTACTCTGCTTCACATGTAGATGCCACCATGACGGTTTGCTTGCTGCTGCACCAGCTGACTGCCCCTCCGTTCAAAACATACACGTATCCAGTTTGCGACTTGGAGTCGTCCGGATCTGTGTCGAAGCTAGCATCGACGTTACCCTTTACGAGGAGCTCTTCGGCACCTCCATATACGAGAAACATGTCCTTTGTCCTTTTCAGGTACTTTAGGATATTCTTGACCGCTGTCGAGTGTTCCGCTCCGGGATCACTTTGGTACCTCCCCACCACGATGTACTCCGCGGCAGCTATGTACTCCGCTTCACATATAGATGCCGCCACGATGCTTTGCTTGCTGCTGCACCAACTGACTGCTCCTCCGTTCAAAATATACACGTATCCGGTTTGTGACTTGGAGTCTTCTGGATCTATGTCGAAGCTAGCATCGACGTAACCCTTTATGACGAGCTCTTTGGGACCTCCATATACGAGAAACATCTCCTTGGTCCTTTTCAGGTACTTCAGGATATTCTTGACCGCTGTCCAGTGTTCCGCTCCAGGATCACTGGTACCTCCCTACCAAATTTATGGCAAGGTTCACATTAGGTCTGGTACACAGCATGGCATACATAATAGAGCCTATGGCTGAAGCATAGGGGATGACACTCATCTCTTCTCTATCCTTTGCCGTGGTCGGGCATTGAGTCGTACTCAATCTCACACCTTGTAACACAGGCAAGAACCCCTTCTTGGACTGATCCATATTGAACTTCTTCAGTATCTTGTCAAGGTATGTGCTTTGTGAAAGACCTATGAGGCGTCTCGATCTATCTCTTTAGATCTTGATGCCTAATATGTAAGCAGCTTCTCCAAGGTCCTTCATTGAAAAACATTTATTCAAGTAGGCCTTTACACTTTCCAAAAGTTCTATATCATTTCCCATTATCAGTATGTCATCCACATATAACATGAGAAATTCTACAGAGCTCCCACTCACTTTCTTGTAAATACAGGGTTCTCCATTAACCTGTACAAACCCAAACGCTTTAATCACCTCATTAAAGCGAATGTTCCAACTCCGAGATGCTTGCACCAGCCCATAGATGGAGCGCTGGAGCTTGCATACTTTGTTAGCATCTTTAGGATCGACAAAACCTTCCGGCCGCATCATATACAGTTCTTCCTTGAGGAAGCCATTAAGGAATGTCGTTTTGACGTCCATTTGCCAGATCTCATAATCATAAAATGCGGCAATTGCTAACATGATTCGGACAGACTTCAGCATCGCTACGGGTGAGAAAGTCTCATCGTAGTCAACTCCTTGAACTTGTCGATAACCCTTAGCGACAAGCCGAGCCTTATAGACGGTCACATTACCATCCGCGTCAGTCTTCTTCGTAAAGATCCATTTATTTTCAATGGCTCGCTTATCATCAGGCAAGTCCACCAAAGTCCATACTTTGTTCTCATACATGGATCCTATCTCGGATTTCATGGCCTCAAGTCATTTGTTGGAATCCGGGCCCACCAATAACCAATGGCGGGACCTGGACGTCCACATTGGTTCCTACATATTCTACGAAGATCTTTATCGGTCGAACCTCTATGTCAAGGATTCAGTTAATCCCGTATAATGTTCCCTTTGTTCTTCGGTATGTTACTTGCCCGAGATTCGATCGTCGGTATCTCCATACCTAGTTCAACCTCATTACTGGCAAGTCTCTTTACTCGTTCTGTAATACAAGATCCCGTGACCAACACTTAGTGACATTGCTTGCAAGGCTAGTGTGTGATCTTGCATTACCGAGTGGGCCCTGAGATACCTCTCTGACACACGGAGTAACAAATCCCAGTCTCGATCCATGCCAACTCAACAGACACCATCGGAGATACCTGTAGAGCACCTTTATAGTCACCCAGTTACGTTGCGACGTTTGATACACACAAGGCACTCCTCCGATATCCGTGAGTTGCATGACCTCATGGTCATAGGAACATATACTTGACATGCGGAAAACAGTAGCAATAAACTGACACGATCATATGCTACGTTTGTAGTTTGGGTCTTATCCATCACATCATTCTCCCAATGATGTGATCCCGTTATCAAATGACATCTCATGTCCATGGCTAGGAAACCTTAACCATCCTTTGATCAACGAGCTAGTTCACTAGAGGCATACTAGGGACATTGTGTTGTCTATTTACCCACACATACAATGTGTTTCCAATCATTACAATTATAGCATGGATAATAAACAATTATCACGAACAAGGAAATATAATAATAAACACTTTATATATTGCCTCTAGGGCATATTTCCAACAGTCTCCCACTTGCACTAGAGTCAATAATCTAGTTCACATCACTATGTGATTTACATGGTAATGAATCGAACACCCATACAGTTCTGATGTTGATCATGTTTAGCCCGTGGAAGAGGTTTCGTCAACGGGTCTGCAACATTCAGATCCATGTGCACTTTGCAAATATTTATGTCCTTCTCCTCAATGTAGAACCGGATGGATTTGAAGCGTCACTTTATGTGTCTGGTCCTCTTGTGAAACCTTGGTTCCTTGGCTAGAGCAATGGCACCAGTGTTGTCACAGAACAGGTTTATTGGATTCAGTGCATTGGGCACTACTCCAAGATCTGTCATGAACTGCTTCATCCAGACACCTTCCTTCGCTGCCTCCGAGGCTGCGATGTACTCTGCTTCGCACGTAGAATCAGCTACCACGCTTTGCTTGGAACTGCACGAGCTTACCACTCCCTCGTTAAGAATAAATACGTATCCGGTCTGCGATTTAGAATCGTCCGGATCAGTGTCAAAGCTTGCATCGACGTAACCCTTTAAGACGAGCTCTTCATCACCTCCATAAACGAGAAACATGTCCTTAGTCCTGTTAAGGTACTTAAGGATATTCTTTACCGCTTGCCAGTGCTCCACTCCAAGATCACTTTGAAACCTTCCGGCCATACTTATGGCAAGGCTGACATCGGGTCTTGTGCACAACATTGCATACATGATAGAGCCTATGGCTGAAGCATAGGGGATGACGCTCATCTTTTCTTTATCTTCTGCAGTCACTGGGCATTGAGTCTCACTCAACTTCACACCTTGTAACACAGGCAAGAACCCTTTCTTGGACTGCTCCATTTTGAACTTCTTCAAAACTTTATCAAGGTATGTGCTCTGTGAAAGTGCTATTAAGTGTCTCGACCTATCTCTATAGATCTTAATGCCTAATATGAAAGCAGCTTCTCCTAGGTCCTTCATTGAAAAACTCTTATTCAAATATTCCTTTACGCTTTCCAGCATTTCTATATTGTTTCCAATCAGCAATATGTCATCCACATATAACACTAGAAACGCTATAGAGCTCCCACTCACTTTCTTGTAAATACAAGCTTCTCCATAAACTTGTATAAACCCAAACGCTTTGATCACCTCATCAAAGCGCTTATTCCAACTCCGAGATGCTTGCACCAGTCCATAAATGGATCGCTGGAGTTTGCAAACTTTGTCAGCATTCTCTGGATCGACAAAACCTTCGGGTTGCATCATATACATCTCTTCCTCAAGGAAACCATTGAGGAACGCCGTTTTGACATCCATCTGCCAAATTTCATAGTCGAAATAAGCAGCTATTGCCAACATGATTCTGACAGACTTAAGCATCGCTACGGGTGAGAAAGTCTCATCGTAGTCAACTCCTTGAACTTGTGAAAAACTCTTTGCCACAAGTCGAGCTTTATAGGCGGTGACATTACCGTCCGCGTCCGTCTTCTTCTTATAGATCCATTTGTTCTGAATGGCCTTTCGCCCTTCAGGTAGTACTTTCAAAGTCCATACTTTGTTTTCATACATGGATCCCATCTCAGATTTCATGGCCTCTAACCATTTCTCGGAATCCGGGCCCATCACTGCTCCTCCATAGCTCGTAGGTTCATTGTTGTCTAACAACATGACCTCCAAGACAGGGTGCCGTACCACTCGGGAGTAGTACGCGCCCTTGTCGACCTACGAGGTTCAATAGCAGCTTGATCCGAAGCTTCATGATCATCATCATTAACTTCCTCTTGTACCATCGTAGGTTCCACAGAAACATCTTTCTGCGCTGCGCTACTCTCTGGTTGAAGTAAAGGTTCAATAACCTCATCAAGCTCTATTTTCCTCCCACTCAATTCTTTCGAGAGAAACTCTTTCTCAAGAAATGTTCCGTTCTTAGCGACAAACACTTTGCCTTCGGATCTGAGATAGAAGGTATACCCGACTGTCTCTTTCGGGTATCCTATGAAGACGCATTTTTCCGCTTTGGGTTCCAGCTTTTCAGGCTGAAGCTTTTTGACATAAGCATCACATCCCCAAACTTTAAGAAACGACAACTTCGGCCTTTTGCCAAACCACAGTTCATATGGCTTCGTCTCAACGGATTTTGATGGTGCCCTATTTAAAGTGAATACAGCTGTCTCTAATGCATAACCCCAAAATGATAGTGGCAAATCGGCAACAGACATCATAGAACGCACCATATCTAATAAGGTTCGATTACGACATTCAGACATACCATTACGCTGTGGTGTTCCGGGCGGTGTCAACTGTGAAACAATTCCACATTGTCTTAAGTGACTGCCAAACTCATAACTCAGATATTCACCTCCTCAATCAGATCGCAGAAATTTAATCTTCTTGTTACGATGATTCTCAGCTTCACTCTGAAATTGCTTGAACTTTTCAAACGTTTCAGACTTGTGTTTCATCAAGTAAATATACCCATATCTACTCAAGTCATCAGTGAAAGTGAGAAAGTAATGATATCCACCGCGCGCTGCAACATTCATTGGACCGCACACATCAGTATGTATGATTTCCAATAAGTCAATTGCCCATTCCATTGTTCCTGAGAATGGCATTTTAGTCATCTTGCCCATCAGGCATGGTTCACATGTTTCAAGTGATTCAAAATCAAGTGACTCCAAAAGTCCATCAGCATGGAGCTTCCTCATGCGCTTTACACCAATATGACCTAAACGGCGGTGCCACAAGAAAGTGGTACTATCATTAACTACTCTACATGTTTTGGCATCAATGTTATGAACATGTGTGTCATCACTATCAAGATTCAATATGAATAAACCCCTAATATTGGGTGCATGACCATAAAAGATATTACTCATATAAATAGAACAACCTTTATTCTCTGATTTAAATGAGTAACCGTCTCGCAATAAACAAGATCCAGATATAATGTTCATGCTTAACGCAGGCACTAAATAACAATTATTCAGGTTCATCACTAATCCCGATGGTAATCGAAGAGAGAGTGTGCCGACGGCGATCACATCAACCTTGGAACCATTTCCCACGCGCATCGTCACTTCGTCCTTTGCCAGTCTTCGTTTATTCCGTAGTTCCTGCTTTGAGTTGCAAATGTGAGCAACCGAACCGGTATCAAATACCCAGGCACTACTACGAGAACTAGTAAGGTACACATCAATAACATGTATATCATATATACCTTGTTTGTCGTTAGCCGCCTTCTTGTCAGCCAGGTACTTGGGGCAGTTCCGCTTCCAGTGACCAGTTCCCTTGCAATGAAAGCACTCAGTTTCTGGCTTAGGTCCATGCTTAGGCTTCTTTGTAGGAGTAGCAACTGCTTTGCCATCCTTCTTGGTTTTACCCTTCTTGCCTTTGCCCTTGCCATTTTTCTTGAAACTAGTGGTTTTATTGACCATCAACACTTGATGTTCTTTCTGGATTTCAGACTCAGCGACTTTCAGCATCACAAACAGCTCGGATGATGACTTGTTCATCCCGTGCATGTTATAGTTCATCACAAAACTTTTGTAACTAGGTGGCAGTGATTGAAGAACTCTATCAATGATCGCCTCTTGCGGAAGGGCAATTCCCAACTCAGCTAGACGGTTTGAGTACCCACACATTCTGAGTATATGCTCACTGATAGACCCGTTCTCCTCCATCTTGCAAGCATAGAACTTATCGGAGGTCTCATACCTCTCGATCCGGGCATTCTTCTGAAAGATAAACTTCAACTCCTGGAACATCTCATATGCTCCATGACGTTCAAAACGTCTTTGAAGTCCCGGTTCTAAGCCATACAATATTGCACACTGAACTATTGAATAGTCTCCAGCACGAGCCTCCCAAGCGTTCTTAACGCCTTCGGAGGTCATGTCTTCTGGTTGGTCACCAAGCGGTGCGTCAAGGACATATTGTTTCTGGGAAGCCGTAAGGATAATCCTCAGATTACGGGCCCAATCAACAAAGTTACTTCCGTCATCTTTCAACTTAGCTTTCTCTAGGAACGCATTAAAATTCAGGGGTGCTACTGCACGAGCCATTGATCTATAACATAAATATGCAAAGGTTACTTAGACTATTGTTCATGATAATGAGTTTAGTTAATCAAATTACTAAAGCTCCCACTCAAATTGACATCTCTCAGGTCATCTGAGTGTCACATGATCCAAATCCACCAACTCAAGTCCGATCATCACGTGAGTTGAGGTGGTTTGAATGGTGAACATGTAACATCCCAAAATTCTAAATTTTGGAATGTTATATTAAATAAATAAGTAGGATTGTTTGCTTGAATATTGTGTGATTGATTGTGTGAAATTGAGTGGAATTTTGAAACTTTTGAAATTTTAATGAGAGGGAATAAAATGACTTTTCCAAAATTTTCTATTTCGAATCCCTATTCAATTTTGAGTTCAAATATTTTCAAAACCCTCTTACAAAATCAAATGAGAGGAGGTAAATGACACTCAAAAATCATATACAATGTTTTGACTCAAATTTTAAAATAAAAAAACCTATTTGCCATTTATTTGCAATTCTAGTTTCTTTTCATTTTGGAGTTATTTCAAAAAAAAACTATTTTTTTAAAGTATTTTATTCGGCCTTACAAAAATGTTCATGTTTTAGGAAATATTTTTCTGAAAATTTTGATATATAATATGCCTATATAAAGTGTTTGTATATTTTTTTTATTTTTTTCTTTGCTGATTTTTAAAAAAAAACAGGAAACACTGTTCACTACGGACACTGTTCATCCGAGAATTTAAAAAAAACTGGGCTGCGCACATGTGCAGCCCGGCTGAATCAGCCCATGTGGCCCTCTTTTTCTCTCTTTCCCTCTTTGTTTATGATTTTAGTCTCACCTCGCTTAGCTTTAGACCTTTGCACCTCCCTTCCACCTATAAATATAGACCCATAGGTGAACCCAAAAGTCATCCACTTCGGGTTGAATCGAATCGTTTTGGTTTGACTAGCTTTATAAAAAAATATTTTCTTCTCTCCGGCGGCGATAAAGTAAAGCATTACATAGCACTTAATGATTGACACGCAGGTCATACAATAATTAAAGACAACCCTATGGCTCCTGCCGATTGCCGTATTAACCGACGTGCAAGTCGTGAAAAATCTATACATCACATGATCATCTCATACATCACATATATCTCATCATGTAATTGGCCATATCACATCACAACATACCCTGCAAAAACAAGTTAGACGTCCTCTAATTGTTGTTGCATGTTTTACGTGGCTGCTACGCGTATATAGCAAGAACGATTCTCACCTACTCATAAACCACAACGGTGATACATAGATTGCTTTTCAACCTTCTCAAGGACCGCCTTTGTCGGATCCGATCCAACTAAAGTGAGACAAACTATCACCCGCAAGTCATCTAAGCAACAAGTTGCGTCGAGGGAACCGGTCTCTCGTAAGCGTACGAGTAATGTTGGTCTGGGCCGTTTTATCTCACAATCCCGCTGAACCAAAATCCGACCAAGGAAGGAAGCAATCTAAGCATCAACGCCCACAAACCTTTTGTGTTCTACTCGAGATCTCATCGAACCATCAACCTAGCTCATGATGCCACTGTTGGGGAACGTCGCATGGGAAACAAAAAAATTCCTACGCACACGCAAACCTATCCATGGTGATGAGCATCTACGAGAGGGAGAGTGGATCTACGTACCCTTCTAGATCGCTAAGCGGGAAGCGTTAAGAAACGTGGTTGGTTTAGTCGTACTTCTTCGCGATCCAAATCATCGAGCATCCCGCGATCTAATCACGAACCGTCCCGCAAACCAATCGCAAACCATCCCGCGATCTCTTCACGATCCGTCCCGCGATCCGATCACGAACGTCCCGTGGCCTTGATCACGATCCTTCCGATCTAGTACCGAACGGACGGCACCTCCGCGTTCAACACACGTGCAGCTTGATGACGATCTCCACCGTCTTGATCCAGCAAGAGGAGGTGGGGAGGAGAGAGAGTTCACCGGCAGCGTGACGGCACTCCAGTGATAGTTGTGGGGCAATTCCGGCAGGGCTTCGCCTAAGCACTGCGGAACTACGATCTAGAGGAGAAACTATGCACCGGTAGATTGGGTAGCACGTGGCCGGAAATTCTATGCAAAACCCTAGCTACCCACCAATATATATAGAAGGAGAGGAGGAGGAGGGGGGCTGGCGCACCAAGTCCCCCTAGGGGATTCGGCCGGCCAAGGAGGAGAAATCCTACTCCTACTCCAATCCTAGTTGGAGTAGGATTGCTTCCTATTGACTGATTTTCCCCTTTTCCCTTTAGGACTTCCTCTCCCTGCGCCATGGGCCTTTGTGGCTGTTTCCCCAGCCCATTAAGGGCTGGTTATTATTCTCCCACAGCCCATCGACCTCTTGGGGTCGAAATACCCCTCCCGGAGGTCCCCCGGTACACTACCGGCACTCCCGGTACACTACCGATGAGCCCGAAACTTTTCCGGTGACCAAATTGGGACTTCCTATATATGAATCTTTACCTCCGGACCATTCCGGAACTCCTCATGACGTCCAGGATCTCATCCGCGGCTCCGAACAACCTTCGGTCACCACCATACACAACTCTACACTATCGAAACGTCACCAAACCTTAAGTGTGCAGACCCTGCGGGTTCGAGAACTATGTAGACATGACCGAGACACCTCTACGGCCAATAACCAATGGCGGGACCTGGACGTCCACATTGGTTCCTACATATTCTACGAAGATCTTTATCGGTCGAACCTCTATGTCAAGGATTCAGTTAATCCCGTATAACGTTCCCTTTGTTCTTCGGTATGTTACTTGCCCGAGATTCGATCGTCGGTATCTCCATACCTAGTTCAACCTCGTTACTGGCAAGTCTCTTTACTCATTCTGTAATACAAGATCCCGTGACCAACACTTAGTCACATTGCTTGCAAGGCTAGTGTGTGATATTGCATTACCGAGTGGGCCCTGAGATACCTCTCCGTCACACGGAGTAACAAATCCCAGTCTCGATCCATGCCAACTCAACAGACACCATCGGAGATACCTGTAGAGCACCTTTATAGTCACCCAGTTATGTTGCGACGTTTGATACACACAAGGCACTCCTCCGATATTCGTGAGTTGCATGATCTCATGGTCATAGGAACATATACTTGACATGCGGAAAACAGTAGCAATAAAATGACACGATCATATGCTACGTTTGTAGTTTGGGTCTTGTCCATCACATCATTCTCCCAATGATGTGATCCCGTTATCAAATGACATCTCATGTCCATGGCTAGGAAACCTTAACCATCCTTTGATCAACGAGCTAGTTCACTAGAGGCATACTAGGGACATTGTGTTGTCTATTTACCCACACATGCATTGTGTTTCCAATCATTACAACTATAGCATGGATAATAAACAATTATCACGAACAAGGAAATGTAATAATAAACACTTTATATATTGCCTCTAGGGCATATTTCAAACACTTTGGTCGTCACACCCCTCCCGGGGGTCCTCCAGCACCCTCCCGGCACTCTCGGTACACTACCGATGAGCCCGAAAACTTTCCGGTGACCAAAACAGGACTTCCTATATATCAATCTTTACCTCCGGACCATTCCAGAGCTCCTTGTGATGTCCGGGATCTCATCCGGGACTCCGAACAACCTTCGGTAATCACGTATATCATTTCCCTATAACCCTAGCGTCATTGAACCTTAAGTGTGTAGACCCTACGGGTTTGGGAGACACGTAGACATGACCGAGACACCTCTCCAGTCAATAACCAATAGCGGGATCTGGATACCCATGTTGGTTCCCACATGCTCCACGATGATCTCATCGGATGAACCATGATGTCGAGGATTCAATCAATCCCGTATACAATTCCCTTTGTCTACCGGTATAATACTTACCCGAGATTCGATCGTTGATATCCCTATACCTTGTTCAATCTCATTACCGGCAAGTCTCTTTACTCGTTCCATAACACATCATCCCGTGGCTAACTCCTTAGTCACATTGAGCTCATTATGATGATGTCTTACCGAGTGGGCCCAGAGATACCTCTCCGTCATACGGAGTCACAAGTCCCAGTCTCGATTCGTGCCAACCCAACAGACACTTTTGGAGATACCCGTAGTGCACCTTTATAGCCACCCAATTACATTGTGACGTTTGGCACACCCAAAGCATTCCTATAGTATATGGGAGTTGCACAATCTCATGGTCTAAGGAAATGATACTTGACATTGGAAATGCTTTAGCAGTCGAACTACACGATCTTGTGCTATGCTTAGGATTGGGTCTTGTCCATCACATCATTCTCCTAATGATGTGATACCATTATCAACGACATCCAATGTCCATGGTCATGAAACCATGACCATCTGTTGATCAACGAGCTAGTCAACTAGAGGCTCACTAGGGATACGTTGTGGTCTATGTATTCACACATGCATTCTGGTTTCCGGTTAATACAATTATAGCATGAACAATAGACAATTATCATGAACAAGGAAATACAATAAGAAACATTTCATTATTTCCTCTAGGGCATATTTCCAACACTCCTATCCTCAAATAGAATCATTAAACAAGCAAACATATGCAAACAATGCAAACATAACAGGAATCTGCCAAAACAGTACAGTTTGTAAAGAATGCAAGAGTATCAATACTTCTTAAACTAAAAATGTTATGAAAATTTACGACACTGTAGAAACTTTATCAGACCTTATTATGCAAAAAAATTCAACATTTTATCACATTCTGACTTTTCTAGGGAATTTTTGCAACAGTGGTAAACTTTTTGTTTTGAAATAGCAACATGTATACTTGCAAAATAAGCATGGTGAGGGCTATCCTTGACATTTTTATTGAAATAAAAGATGCAAACCATTATTCTAAATAAAATCAAACAAATAATAACAAAATAAATTGATGCTCCAAGTAAAACACATATCATGTGACGAATGAAAACATAGCTCCAAGTAAGATTACCGATAATGTTGGAGGCGCTAGAGGGGATGCCTTCCGGGGGATCCCAAGCTTAGTTGATTGGATATTCCTTGAATGTTACCTTAGGGTTTAATTTTGCATCCCCAAGCTTAGGTCCTTATCACTCCTAATTCTCCTCATATCGACATCTCACCCAAAACTTGAAAACTTCAATCACACAAAACTTAACGGAACTTCGTGAGATGGGTTAGTATGATAAAGAGCAAACTATTTCACTTTGGTACTGTCAAGACAAGATCCATAATTTTTCTCACACAATTAATACTGTATAATATCATTTACACAATTTATATTGAGCAATATAAGCCATAGAAACTAGAAAACAAGCAAACTATGCATTGAAAACATAATCTGTCAAAAACAGAACAGTCTGTAGTAATCTGTACTCCAACCATACTTATGCTACTCTAAAACTTCTGAAAAATTAGGAACACTTGAGAAATTTTTATATTAATATTCTGCAAAAATAATCAACTCAATACCACTCTTATGTTAAAAATTAGAATTATTTTCGTGAGTGCAAAAGTTTCTGTTTTTCAGCAAGATCAAATCAATTATCACCCCACATTATCCCAAAGGCTTTACTTGGTACTTTATTGAAACAAAAGCAATAAAACATGATTAATACAGTATATTAATCGTGTGAACACACAAAAACAGTAGGTAAAAGTGTTGGGTTGTCTCCCAACAAGCGCTTTTCTTTTATGCCTTTTAAGCTAGGCATGATGATTTCAATGATGCTCACATAAAAGTAAAGAATTGAAACATAAAGAGAGCATCATGAAGCATATGACTAGCACATTTAAGCCTAACCCACTTCCTATGCATAGGTATTTTGTGTGCAAACAATTTATGGGAGCAATAATCAACTAGCATAGGAAGGCAAAACAAGCATAGCTTCAAGATTTTCAACACATAGAGAGGAAGCTTGATATTATTGCAATACCTAAAAGTAGATGTTCCTCTCTCATAATAATTTTCAGTAGTATAATGAATGAATTCAAAAATATAGCTATCACATAAAGCATTCTTTTCATGATGCATAAGCATAGATATTTTGTTACTCTCCACATAAGAAAATTTATTCTCGTCAATAGTAGTGGGAGAAAACTCAACAAAATAACTATCATGTGATTGAAAATTAAAATCATGATGACAAGTTTCATGGTTATAATTATTATTTATAGCATACATGTCATCACCATAATCATCATATATAGGAACTTTGTTGTCATAATCAATAGCAACCTCTTCCAAAATAGTGGATTCATCATTAAATAAAGTCATGACCTCTCCAAATCCACTCTCATCAATATAATCATCATAAATAGGAGGCATGCTTTCATTATAACAAATTTCCACATTAAAAATTGGGGGACAAAAAATATCAGCTTCATCAAACATAGCATCCCCAAGCTTATGGCTTTGCATATCATTAGCACCATGGATATTCAAAGAATTCATACTAACAACATTGCAATCATGCTCATCATTCATTCCAATCATTTTATTGAATTCTTCTTCTATCAATTGAGCACAATTTTCCGATCCATCATTTTCAAGAAAGATATTATAAAGATGATCAATAATATGATGCAACCTCAATTCCATTTTTTATGTAGTTTTCTTTTATAAACCAAACTAGTGATAAACCTTCATGCACTCACCTCCCCGACAATGGCGCCAGAAAAAAGCTTGATGTCTACTACGCAACTTTATTCCTGTAGACGCGTGTTGGGCCTCCAAGCACAGAGTTTTGTAGGACAGTAGCAATTTTCTCTCAAGTGGATGACCTAAGGTTTATCAATCTGTGAGAGGTGTAGGATGAAGATGGTCTCTCTCAAACGACCCTGCAACCAAATACAAGAAATCTCTTGTGTCCCCAACACACCCAATACAATGGCAAATTGTATAGGTGCACTAGTTCGGCGAAGAGATGGTGATAAAAGTGTCATATTGATGGTAGAAATATATTTTTCTAATATGAATAAATAAAAACAGCAAGGTTGCAAATAGTAAACAGGCACAAAAACGGTATTGCAATGCTTGAAAATGAGGCCTAGGGTCCGTACTTTCGCTAGTGCAATTTCTCAACAGTGCTAACATAGTTGGATCATATGACCACCCTTCAAAGTGCGATAAAGAATCACTCCCGAGTTCCTATTGGCGGAGAACAAAAGATAGGAATTGTTTGTAGGGTACGAAACCACCTCAAAGCTATTCTTTCCGTTCGATCTATCCTAGAGTTCATACTAAAATAACGCAAGCTATTCTTTCCGATCGATCTACTCAAGAGTTCATACTAGAATAACACCAAAGCAAATTCATATTCATAATACTCAATCCACACAAAGAACTACAAGGGGTCCCCAAAGTTTCTATCAGAGAAAAGATAATAAAAACGTGCATCAACCCCTATGCATAGATTACCCCAATATCACCGCGAGAATCCGCAAGTTGAGTGCCATAACGTATATCAAGTGAACCAATAAGATACCCCAGTGTCACGTAAGGTATTCATACCACAAGACATACATCATGTGTTCCCAAATCTGAACATTCAATCTGGCATAACAAAACTTCAAAGGGTAAAGATTCAATTCATCACAATACGAGTATAGAGGGGAGAAACATCATATGATCCATCTATATTAACAAAGCCCATGATATAGATCACGAGAGAGAGATTAAACACATAGCTACTGGTACAAACCCTCAGACCCAAGGGTGGACTACTCCCTCCTTATCATGGTGGCCGCCGGGATGATGAAGATGGCCACCGGGTATGATTCCCCCTCTGGCAGGGTGCCGGAACAGGGTCTAGATTGGGTTTCGGTGTCTACAGAGCCTTGCGGCGGCGGAACTTCTGATATAGGGCTACCCCAAAGGGTTTCAGAATATTTGGGAATTTATAGTGCAAAGAGGGGGTGCGAGAGGCCACCGAGGTGGGCACAACCCACCTGGGCACGCTAGGGGGCCCTGCCGCGCCCTGGTGGGTTGTGCCCCCGCTCGGGGAACCCCCCAGGTGCAGCTCTGGCCCATTGGATTCCTTCTGGTCCAAAAAGATCTCCAAAAAAATTCGTGGTGTTTGGACTCCGTTTGATATTGATTTCCTGCGATGTAAAAAACAAGCAAAAAACAGCAACTGGCACTGGGCACTGGGTCAATAGGTTAGTCCCAAAAAATGATATAAAGTTGCTATAAAATGATTGTAAAACATGCAAGAATGATAAAATAATAGCATGAATACTTCGTAAGTTATAGATACGTTGGAGACGTATCGGAGGCCAAGCCGATAAAGAAGTTGAACTCCCACACGGTGGTCACATTCATGAGGGAAATAAATTTTTTGATACGATGTTCCTCACAGCATCATCATGGATAATGGCACCAACTTTGACTCGAAAGAATTCAGAAACTTCTGCACCTCTTAAGGTACTCGGGTGGATTATGCGCCTGTTGCACATCCTCAAACCAATGGAGAAGTTGTGCGAGCTAATGGCCTCATCCTGCAAGGTCTGAAGCCTCGTCTCATGCGCGATTTGGACCATGCTGCTGGAGCCCGGGTGACGGAGTTGCCATCTGTTCTATGGGGCCTGAGAACAACACCCAATCGGTAGACTGGACGGACTCCTTTTTTCTTGGTCTATGGATCCGAAGCTGTCCTGTCGAGTGATTTGTTTCAAAATTCTCCTCAAGTGGAACTTTATTTTGAAGCTGAAGCTGAACAAGCCAGGCAAGATGGCGTTGACCTCCTGGAAGAAGAACAAGAGATGGCCCTGATCCATACTACAGCTTATTAGCAAGATCTGCAGCGCTTCCATGCGAAGAATGTCAAGAGTCGATTGTTTCATGAGGGAGCTTTGGTGCTTCGAGTGGATCAACAGCGACCCCACAAGCTCGCTCCGGCGTGGGAAGGTCCCTTCATCATCACCAAGGTGTTGAACAACGAAGCCTATCACTTGTACAACCTCAAGAAGCAGATGGATGAGCCACGAGCCTGGAATGCCGATCTACTCCGGCGCTTCAATACCTAGAGACAGAAGGGTTTTTTATGTAATAAAAATACTTCGACTATGCAAGTCAGACTTCCGCGTTTTTTTGTCGATTACGATCGAACAGTTTCACACTTGGGAACACTCCGAGTGTCGAGAAATCCTCACACTCGGGGGCTTAGCTGCGAACATGCTTTCGCCTAAGTTAAAAACCCTGTCGGGTGGATAGCAGTACATTCACTCGACAACTTAGCCACGAACCAGCCTTCGTCTATGTTCAAAACTACTTCGAGTGTTGAGCAATCCTCACACCCGGGGGCTTAGCCACGAACATGCTTTTGCCTAAGTTAAACACTTTGCCGAGTGGATAGCAGTCCATTCACTAGGCAACTTAGTTGCGAACCAGTCTTTGCCTAAGTTCAAAACTACTCTGAGTGTTGAGCAATCCTCACACCTGGGGGCTTAGCTGCGAACATGATTTCGCCTAAGTTAAAAACCTTGTCGAGTGGATAGTAGTCCATCCACTCGACGACTTAGCTACGAATCAATCTTTGCCTAAGTTCAAAACTACTCCGAGTGTTGAGAAATCCTCACACCCGGGGGCTTAGCTGTGAACATGCTTTTGCCTAAGTTAAAAACCATGCCGAGTGGATAGTAGTCCATCCATTCGACGACTTAGCTGCGAATCAATCTTCGCCTAGGTTCGAAAATACTCCGAGTGTTGAGAAATCCTCACACCCGGGGGCTTAGCTGCGAACATGCTTTCGCCTAAGTAAAAAACCCTACCGAGTGTATAGTAGTCTATCCACTCGATGTCCTAGTTGCGAATCAGTCTTCGCCTAGGTTCGAAAATATTCCGAGTGTTGAGCAACCCTCACTCTCGGATGCTTAGCTGTGAACCAGTTTTTGCCTGAGTCAAAAAACAAATTCAGTCAAACAAACAATTTAAAGCCAAATGCAGATAAATTCAAAAGTTCCATCGTGGAAAATGCTTTGCGAGCAAACAAACGTGCTCAAGCTTAAAGCCTAATGAAGTTTTAAAGCTGATACAATTCCACTCGGCATACTGAGGCAAATAAAGTTTTTCAAAGACCAAGTTTTTCAAGCACCCGACGGACTGGCGGGCTCGACGAACGTGTCCAAATCGATTCCATCTGCGATCCTTGTGGCTGCGTCAATGAAGGTCTCCATGAAGTTTTCAAACTTGAGTTTCTTTGTATTCACCACTTGGATCTCCTTCAATTTTTCTTCCCTTGCCTCCTTGCAATGGACCCTTACAAGGGAGAGCACCATGTCAGCTCCGCAGCGGGCAGCAGATTTCTTCCAGGCCTGCACTTGACTGAGAAAGTCGTTAAGGTGTGCCATCATGGATGTAAGGTCAAGCTGAAGAGTGTCTTCGGGCCACAGTTCCTTGCCGATCCTCTCCATCGCAGTTTTCAGTCGAAGGACATATGCATGGACGCCTTGGAGCCTGACGTTGAGCCGGAACATGTTCATGGCCACTGCATCTCCAATAGGTGACTTGGTGGGATCCAAATTGGGCTCAATCTCTTCAGTTTCTTTTTCAAAATCCTGGCAGAATTCTGTTGGGCAGAAGAACTAGGAGGAGAATTCATGAGTTACAGTCATCATAGATTTTATGAAGTTCAGTCGACAAAGATACTCACCGTCGAGCATGATATACATCTTCCTCGCAAATTCCCCCAAGTGCTTCTCCAAACCGTTGCTCCTTTTGGTTAGTTGCTCAATTTTCTTGATGAGGTCCACACGCTCCTTATTTAGCTTCGAGTTCTCCACCTCCATCTTCTTGGCGGCAGGCAGCTTCTGGTCAGCAGCTTCAGTCTTCTCCTTCGCTACCCGTTGGGCATCAGCAAGCGCTTTGTCCTTGTCCTCCAGTGCCTTCTTCATGGTATCTAAAGAAACAGCATTGTTGAGTCGCGCTTGGAGTCAACGATTTTCATTGCGTACGTCTGTTCGAGTGAAAGCACTCGGTTCAAAGCATGGAAAGTGAGGATAAGAGTGCAATGGTCGACAGAAGTTACCTCCTAGAGTTTTCAGTTCAGTCCGCACTCGCTCCAAACTGCTATTGGAGACCTCCAAGTCCACTCGCAGTTGGTTCCTTTCCTCCTCGAGATCCTTGTATTGTGCATCGAGTTCACAAGTTCTCTGCAATCAACAAAGAAAAGAAGACACGGTCGACAAGTTATACCTACACTCACGAGTGCAGAAGGTCAGAAACAGTCAACTAGATGCGGCGCCCCGCCCCGCCCCACTTTGCACCCTTGGAATAGCGTCATATCATGGTTGATGAATGATATCCATGAAACCTGCGTTCAGGAGGGGGGAAATTCAAGCAAAAGTCCACCTGACATGTCGAGTGGCTCGGGTACTCTGCATACCGTAAACAACCCAGAGTTTGAGATGGTTCCTATCAGACCCCCGCCAGTGCAAGCACTCGACGGCGGTCTCGGGGACTACACCCAGTGGGTGCACTCATAGTGCCCCCACTGGAAATGTTAACACTCGATCCGTCGAGTGACCCGTCAACACCACTCCGCACCATTGAAGCAGTGTCATATCATGGTTGATGAAATGATGTCCATAAAACCTACAACGTTGCTTCAGCGTGCGACGGTTAAGTAAAATAAAGTACACTCGACATGTCGAGTGTTAATCGTACTTCGTGTGCGACAAAAGCCCTGAGTTCAAGTTTTCAAGATTACTGCTCATCGTCTACGATTAATAGTATCCTCGGGGACTACACCTAGTGGGTGCACTTAGTGTGCCCTCACTGATTCCTAAAACATTCGACAAGGTCTGCCCTATTTGAGCATTCGATGGTCTCTATCAGACCCCCGCCAGTGCAAGCACTCGACGGCGGTCTCGGGGACTACACCCAATGGGTGCACTCAGTGTGCCCTCACTGGATCTGCTAATTCTCGATCTGTCGAGTGGCAGAGATATAATAAAAAAACATGCACAAGCGTATGAATATCGTCTCTTTTAAAGACCCCTGCCGGTGCAAGCACTCGACAGCGGTCTCGAGGACTACACACAGTGGGTGCACTCAGCGTGCCCCCACTAGAACATCTATCACTCGATCTGTCGAGTGATACGCCCCACTTCGCACCCTTTGAATAGCGTCATATCATGGTTGATGAATGATATCCATGAAACCTACAAGGTAGCTTCGGGGTGGTGCGATCAAGGGTAAACGTATCCCGCATAAGACAAACTCTAAGACCCCTGCTGGTGCAAGCACTCGACAGCGATCTCGGGGAGTACACCCAGTGGGTGCACTCGGAGTGCCCCACTGGCCCAAAACCTACTCGATTAAGACATGATCTATTCGAGTGGAGAACCTTCAAACATTCTACAAGTGAAAAACAAACACCCAGTGGGTGTACAACCAAAGAAGACATGGATTCAATCGGAAATGTACTTACAATCGAACTTACTAGGACATTGGTGCGAAGCGTTGTGCTATAATTGTAAGCCAACTTGTTGGCCTCGTACGCCTCCTTGGTATGCAGCATCATTTGGTCCGCCTAGATCATGGACTCCTTTGCGGCTCCGGTCTGATCTTCCGGAACACGATGCAAAGGAAAAGCCGCCACCGGCGGGATCGGCATAATGGCTAGGGCAGTCGAGGTAGTCTGAGCAGGTTCGGTTGGAGTCGACGTCATGATAGTGGAAATAGCTGGTAGGGCTCTGCAGGATCGGCTCTGACCCATGTCGAGTCGCTTATCCCCTGGGAGGATCCGGCAGTCGATCGCTGAGGCATCTGCATGGACGAAGTTCTTCGAGTGCGTATGCGTGGGGTGCCTAAGGTCTCGCCTTTGCCTCCCGTACCCCGAGGGTGTTCCTCATCATCTTCCACCTAGATGATTTATGCAAAATATCAATCGACAACATTAACTTTTGCAATCGACGAACCCCATTCGTGAACCAGAACTGAAGATTTGTTTACCTCTGTGGGAAGTGGCCGCGTCAGCAGTGTCTATGTCCATTACCTCCCTATAAGAGCACATTTCTCCAAGTGTGGTTTTGGGTAATTGATGACACCCCTATGGACTAATGGTTGCCTTGAGTTATATTCGAAGAATTTTTCCATAGGCACTTCTTGAAGTCCATCTGTTGGGTTTCAAGGAGTTTATATGGTGACCAAGGTGGTATTCAAGGTTTATCCAAAGATTGGTCATGTGGGAGTTGAGCTTATTGCAAGCATGTATTGAAGAAGAAGATTGTGTAAGCATTCATGTTTACCTTCAAGACATCATCTTTATGAAGAGAGAAGCTAAGATACAAGGTTGATCAATACTAAGTCAAAAAGTGAATCAAGTTGATCAACACACAAAGCATACAAGATGTACCGAGAGGGATCAAGTGATCCCATGGTGTGGTAATCATTGTCCATTACGCTTTGTATACTAACCCGTGGTCTACGTGAGAGTTCTTTGTGGGGTTAGGTATATTTCCATGGGCTTGCATCAAGAGGCAGATCCCATACATCCCATGGAAGATGACATCAAGTGGAGATCGTCATCAAGGTTGCGATGTGCAAGATCAAGTGAAGCATCATAGAGAGATCATGCTTGAGGATCGTTGTTCATTGTGGTAACAATGGACTTGTGAATATGTGCCGAAGAGTGGTTCACCCATAGTGGAGTATGGGGGAGAAATCATCTAGTCTTCATCAAGCCAATGCAATCAAGAAAGGTGGTCCATCTTGAGGAAGTCAAGATCGTCATCATCTATCTCAAGCTATGCGCAAGGCTAAGGTTTGACCTTGATAGGATTTTCTATTTTACCAGTATCATGCTGGTAGTTGAGAGACCGGGTTACAGGATCGATTGTCGTACTATCAAGGGGGGCCCTCAAGTGAGTAGCTTGATCGTATCGTTCGTTGAGAGCTCAAACCATTGCATTCTTGGCATCATCATATTTCTTGGTTCTTGGTTGGATTTTCTCTATGTGGGTTCTTCAGCTTGTGGTTATCTTCGTGACAAGCTCTAGTTCATCGAAAACGGATTTCATATGCTTCGTCTATTGCGTTTTCGGTGTTGAAAGTTTTACCGGTCTTATTCGAGGAAGGGTTCTCACCATTTTCGTATGGGCCTTTTCTCATTTGCTTCTTATTTATATTTCAATCAAGATTGTGTTATCCCATGTCGTTAGCTTTCCAACAAACTTTCTTTCATTGAATTAGTAGTCCGTTTGCAAAAGTTGTGGCAGTTTTGGTGTTCTTAAAAGGCTGCAGCGGTACTACCGCGGCTAGAGCGGATGTAATTTTTTACTAATGCTCCGGAGCGGTACTACCACGGCTCCAAAAGAACGGTAATACCGCTCCGGACCAAAATCTCGTGTTAAGTCCAGCCGTGGTAGGCACGGATCTAATTTTTTAGTACCGCTCGCAAGCAGTAGTACCACTATCCATAGCGGTAGTACCGTGAGGACGAGCGATAGTACCGCTCTGGCGGTTCTACTGGCCTTTTGCCTCCTCGGTGTTGTTTCTCAAAGGGGTACTACCGCTCTAGCGGTAGTACCGCTCCTTGGAGCGGTAGTACCACTCTGTGCGGGCTGTGAGGATAACAGTTGGATTTTTTTTCCACCTATTAAAGGGGGTCTTCTTCTCCAATGGACCTTATCCTTTGAGCTCATGTTTTCCCCCCATTGTTAACCTTCTTTGAGCTTGCTATCTCTCAATCCCTCCAATGATTCTTGCTCCTTTTTGAGGGAAAAGAGAGAGGAGATCTAGATCCACATTTCCACCAATCACTTTCTCCTCTAAGTGAGGGGAACCCCTCGGATCTAGATCTTGGAGCTCTTCGTGTTCTTTGTTCTTCTTCCCACTCTCCATAGCATTAGTTGTTGTGATGGGATTTGGGAGAGAAGGACTTGGGCACTCCGTGTGCCCTTACCATTGCATTTGTTGCATAGGTTTGAGTTCTCCACGGTGATACGTGGAAGTGAAGTTTGAGAAGCTTATTACTCTTGGGTGTTTGAGCACCCTAGAGCTTGTTCCTCTTGGGTGCTTTGGCGCCCTAGACGGTTGGTGGTGCCTCGGAGCTCAATCATTGTGGTGCAAAGCTCCGGGAAAGCTTCGGGGTCTCCAATTAGGTTGTGGAGATTGCCCCGAGCATTTGAGGTCATCTCGGAGCCACAATCCATTGTGGTGAAGCTTCTTGGTGTCGTTGGGAGCCTCCAATTCAGTTGTGGAGATTGCCCCAACCTTGTTTGTATGGGTTCGGTGACCACCCTCAAGGGTCCCTTAGTGGAATCACGGCAACTTGCATTGTGCGAGGGCGTGAGGAGATTACGGTGGCCCTGGTGGCTTCTTGGGGAGCATTGTGCCTCCACACCGCTCCGAACGGCGATTAGCATCCGCAAGGGTGTGAACTTTGGGATACATCATCGTCTCCGCATGCCTCGGTTATCTCTTACCCGAGCCCCTTTACTTATGCACTTTACTTTGTGATAGTCATATTGTTTCTTGTTATATATCTTGCTATCACTTAGTTGTCTATCTTGCTTAGCATAAGTTGTTGGTGCACATAGGTGAGCCTAGTTTTTTTAGGTTTTGTGCTTGACTAATTAAACAATAGTTTTATTCTACATTTGTTCAAGCCTAAACCGTAATTATTTTAAAGCGCCTATTCACCCCCCCCCCTCTAGGCGACATCCACGTCCTTTCACTCCCCTTTGTCACATGGAGGCGACGTCACTGAAGTAGCAGCTCTGATGGATCAAATGACACTCAGTCAACAAGAATTCAAAGTCACAATAGACAACGGGAATTTTTAAAGTAAACACTTATGTGGAGACGACAGGCACAGCCATCCTCATGCGGGGCAGAGCTTTGCGAGGTTTTGTTACGTTGGGCTTGGATTGCTTCACCGATCTCTTACTCGACTCGATGGTAGAAGGTCGGCTCCGCTTCGGGTTCTTCTCACTCGGAGCTGGGGCCTTGTCCTCGGCGGTCACAGGGTCTTGACAAGACTTGGAGCGGCGCTCGGTGCAAAGAGGAGACTCGACTTCCTCCTTGTTCTCACCCGAGTCTTTGTATTCGTCTTCGGAGTCATAAGAGTCGTCGACGTCCATGCTGCCGCTCTCGCTCTCCCCACCATCTTCAGGTTGGTTCCCATTGGGTACAGGCGAGTACATGTGCGTCCACTCCTCAATGGTTCAAACAATGAAGTCAGTTAACAAATCAATCGATCACTCGATAGTGAAGTACATCAATCGACAAAGTATAATTTACCAGATTCTTTGGTGGATTTTCAGCTGAGTAAGGTCAGATCCTCTTGGCTCCTAGTGGATTGTCGCACGCTCCGGTGATACTATGAAGCCACTGTTGGGGAACGTCGCATGGGAAACAAAAAATTTCTTACGCACACGCAAACCTATCCATGGTGATGAGCATCTACGAGAGGGAGAGTGGATCTATGTACCCTTGTAGATCGCTAAGCGGGAAGCGTTAAGAAACGCGGTTGGTGTAGTCGAACTTCTTCGCGATCCAAATCGCCGAGCGTCCCGCGATCCAATCACGAACCGTCCCGCGAACACATCATGATCCGTCCCGCAAACTCATCACGATCCATCTCACGATCTTGACCACGATCTATCCCGCGAACTCATCACGATCCGTTCCGTGATCACATCACGAACCGTCTCGCGATCTCGATCACGGTCCTTCCGATCTAGCGTCGAACGGACGGCACCTCCGCGTTCAGCACACGTGCAGCTTGATGACGATCTCCACCGTCTCGATCCAGCGAGAGGAGGTGGAGAGGAGAGAGAGTTCACCGGCAGCGTGACGGCACTCCGGTGATGGTGGTGGAACAATTCCGGCAGGGCTTCGCCTAAGCGCTGCAGAAAACCGATCTAGAGGAGAAACTATGCACCGGTGTAACGGGTAGCACATGGCCGGAAATTCTGTCTAAAAACCACCCAATCCACTAGTATATATAGGAGGAGAGGAGAGGAGAGGCAGCCAAGGCCTTTGGGTCGGCCGAAATAGGAGGTCGGAAGCAATCCTACTTCACCTCCAATCCTAGTTGGAGTAGGATTGCCTCCTATTGGCTGATTTTCCACTTTTTGCTTTAGGACTTTCTCTCCAGCGCCATGGGCCTTTGTGGCTTTTTTCCCAGCCCACTAAGGGCTGGTTATTATTCTCCCACAGCCCATGGACCTCTTGGGGTCGAAATACCCCTCCCGGAGGCCTCCCGGTACACTACCGGCACTCCCGGTACACTACCGACACTCCCGGTACACTACCGATGAGCCCGAAACTTTTTCGGAAACCAAACTGGGACTTCCTATATATGAATCTTTACCTCCGGACCATTCTGGAGCTCCTCGTGACGTCCGAGATCTCATCCGGGACTCCGAACAAACTTCGGTCACCACCATACATAACTCTACACTACCGAAACGTCACCGAACCTTAAGTGTGCAGACCCTGCGGGTTCGAGAACTATGTAGACATGACCGAGACACCTCTACGGTCAATAACCAATGGCGGGACCTGGACGTCCACATTGGTTCCTACATATTCTACGAAGATCTTTATCGGTCGAACCTCTATGTCAAGGATGCAGTTAATCCCGTATAACGTTCCCTTTCTTCTTCGGTATGTTACTTGCCCGAGATTCGATCGCCGGTATCTCCATACCTAGTTCAACCTCGTTACCGGCAAGTCTCTTTACTCATTTCGTAATACAAGATCCCGCAACTAACAATTAGTCACATTGCTTGCAAGGCTTATTGTGATGTTGCATTACCGAGTGGGCCCCGAGATACCTCTCCGTCACACGGAGTAACAAATCCCAGTCTCGATCCATGCCAACTCAACAGACACCATCGGAGATAGCTGTAGAGCACCTTTATAGTCACCCAGTTACGTTGCGACGTTTGATACACACAAGGCACTCCTCCGATATCTGTGAGTTGCATGATCTCATGGTCATAGGAACACATACTTGACATGCGGAAAACAGTAGCAATAAACTGACATGATCATATGCTACGTTTGCAGTTTGGGTCTTGTCCATCACATCATTCTCCTAATGATGTGACCCCGTTATCAAATGACATCTCATGTCCATGGCTAGGAAACCTTAACCATATTTTGATCAACGAGCTAGTCTATTAGAGGCATACTAGGGACATGGTTTTGTCTATGTATCCACACATGCATCTAAGTCTCCGATCAATACAATTATAGCATGGATAATAAACGATTATCATGAACAAGGAAATATGATAATAACTAATTTATTATTGCCTCTAGGGCATATTTCCAACAGTCTCCCACTTGCACTAGAGTCAATAATCTAGTTCACATCACCATGTGATTCGCATTGTTATGAATCTAACACCCAACGAGTTCTGGGGCTCGATCATGCTTTGCATGTGAGAGAGGTCTTATAGTCAACGGGTCTGTAACATTCAGATCCGTGTGCACTTTGCAAATACCTATGTCAAACTGTAAACACTGCTACCACACTCCGCTCGGTACTATTCCAAATGGCTGCTCCACTATACGTATCCAGATTGCTACTACGAGTCATCCGGATTAGTGTTAAAGCTTGTATCGACGTAACTCCTTACGACGAACTCTTTATCACCTCCATAATCGAGAAACATCTCCTCAGTCTCTTAGTTACTGAGGATAATCTTGACCGCTGTCCGGTGATCCACTCCTGGTTCACTCTTGTACCCCCTGACGGACTCATGGCAAGGCACACACAGGTGCGGTACACAGCATGGCATAATATAGAGCCTATGGCTAAGGCAAAGGGGATGACGTTCGTCCTTTCTCTTTCTTCTGCCGTTGTCGAACTTTGAGTCTCACTCAACTTTCACACCTTACAAATCAGGCGAGAACTCTTTCTCTGACTGATCCATTTTGAACTCTTTCAAAATCTTGTCAAGGTATGCACTCATTGAAAGTCTCATCGAGCATCTTGATCTATCTCCATAGATTTTGATGCTCAACAATTAGGTAGCTTCATCCAGGTCTTCCTTTGAAAATCACTTTCCAAATGACCGTTTTATGCTTTCCAGAAACTCTACATTATTTCTGATCAACAATATGTCATCCACATATACTTATCAAAAATTCTATAGTGCTCCCACTCACTTTATTGCAAATACAAGTTTCTCGTAAACTTTGTATAAACATCAAAACTTTGATCACCTCATCAAAGCGTATATTTCAACTCCGAGATGCTTGCTTCAGTCCATGGAAGGGTCACCGAAGCTTGCACACCTTTTAGCATCCTTAGGCCTGACAAAACCTTCTGGTTGTATCACATACAACCTTTCCTCAAGTAAACGGTTAAGGAAACGATGTTTTGACATCCATCTGCCAGATTTCATAATTGAAAACACAGCAACTGCTAACATAATTCCAACAGACTTTAGCACCACTACGAGTGAGAAAGTCTCATCGTAGTCAACTCCTTGAACTTGTCACAAACATCTTTGCAACAAGTCGAGCTTTACAAATAGTGACATTCACCATCAGTGTCTGTCTTCATTTTAAAGATCCATTTGTACTCAACGACCTGCCGTCCAACGAGCAAGTCTACCAAAGTCTACACTTGGTTTTCATACATGGATCCTATCTCGGATTTCATGGACTCCAACCATTTGTCGGAATCCAGGTCCATCGTCGCTTCTCCATAGCTCGTAGGTTCATCGTTTGTCCAACAACATGACCTCCAAGACAGGGTTGTCGTACTGCTTAGGAGCAGTACACATCCTTGTCGACCTACGAAGTTCGATAGTAACTTGATCCTGAAGCTTCATGATCATCATCATTAACTTCCTCTTCAACTAACGTAGGCTTCACAGAAACAACATCCTGCGCTGCGCTACTCTCTGGTTGAACAAAGTTTAAACAACCTCATCAAGTTCTATCTTCCTCCCACTTAATTCTTTCGAGAGAAACTTTTCCTCGAGAAAGGATCCGTTTTAGTAACAAACACTTTGCACTTGGATCTGAGATAGAAAGTTCACCCAACTGATCTTAGGGTATTCTATGAAGATGCATTTGTCCGCCTTGGGTTCGACCTCATTAGGTGAAAACATTTTCCACACAAGTGTCGCAGCCCCAAGTATTAAGAAATGACAGCTTAGGTTTCTATCAAACCATAATTCACATGGTGTCATCTCAACGGATTTAGATGGTGCCCTGTTTAAAGTGAATGTAGTTGTCTCTAATGCATAACCCTAAAATTATAGTAGTAAAACGACAAGAGACATCATAGCACGCACCATGTCCAATAGAGCATAACTATGATGTTCGGACACACCATCACACTATGGTGTTCCAGGTGGTGTTTAGTTGTGAAACAACTTTCACATTGTCTTAAGTTGTATGCCAAACTCGTGACTCAGATATTCACCTCCACGATCATATCGCAGTCATTTTTATCTTCTTGTCACGATGATCTTTAAACTTCACTCTGAATTTGCTTGAACCTTTCAAACGATTCAGACTTGTGTTTCATTAAGTAAATATACACTATATCTACTCAAATCATCAGTGAAGGTAAGAAAATAACGATATCCACTGCACGCTACAAGACTCACTAGATTGCATACATCAACATGTATCATTTCCAATGAATCACTTGCCCGCTCCATCCAACGGGGTCCTTTAGTCATCTTGCCCAAGAGGCATGGTTCGCATGTCTCAACCGATTCAATGAGTCCAAATATCCATCACCATGGAGTTTCTTCATGCGCTTTATACCAATATGACATTTTGCGGCAGTGCCACAAGTATGTGGTACTATCATTATTTAACTTTGCATCTGTTGACATCAATGTTATGAACATGTGTATTACTACGATCAAGATTTCAACAAACCATTCTCACTGGGTGCATGACCATTGAAGGTATTATTCATGTAAACAAAATAACTATTATTCTCTGACTTAAATGAATAACCGTATTGCAACAAACATGATCTAATCATGTTCATGCTCAACGCAAAACACCAAATAACATTTATTTAGGTTCGTCACTAATCCTGAAGGTAGAGAGAGCGTGCGATGTTGATCACATCAACCTTGGAAACATTTCCAACACACATCGTCACCTCACCCTTAGCTAGTTCTCCGTTTATTCCGTAGCTTTTATTCCAAGTTACTAACATTTAGCAACCGAACCGGTATCCAATACCCAGGTGCTACTAGGAGTACTAGCAAGGTACACATCAATAACTCTTATATCAAATATACTTCTGTCGATGTTGCCAGCCTTCTTATCTACCAAGTATCTAGGGTTGTTCTGCTTCAGCGACCTCTCACCTCATAATAGAAGCACTTAGTCTCGGGTTTGAGTTCAACTTTGGGTTGCTTCATTGGAGCAGCAACTGACTTGCTATCCATGAAGTTTCCCTCCTTGCTCTTGCCCTTTTCGAAACTAGTGGTTTGATTAACCATCAACACTTGACGCTCCTTCTTGATTTCTACCTTCGCGGTGTCAAACATCACGAACAGCTCAGGGATCAATACTTCTATCCCTGGTGTATTATAGTTCATCACTAAGTTCTAGTAGCTTTAGTGACAGTGACTTGGAGAACTATATCAATCACTATCTTATCTGGAAGATCAACTCCCACTTGATTCAAGCGATTGTAGTACCCAGACAATCTGAGTACATGCTCAATGATTGAGCTATTCTCCTTCATCTTACAGGCAAAGAATATTGTTGGAGATCTCATATCTCGCAACACACGCATGAGCCTGAGATCACAATCTCTGCTCCTAGAACATCTCATATGTTCCGTGACGTTCAAAACGTTTCGGAGCCTCAATTCTAAGCCGTAATGCATGACGCACTAAACTATCAAGTAGTCATCGAAACGTGCCTGTCAGATGTTCACAACATCTATAGACGACGCTAGAGGGGGTGGTGCACCGAGCGGTGCATTAAGGACATAAGCCTTCTGTGCAGCAATGAGGACAATCCTCAGATCACGGACCCAGTCCGCAATATTGCTACCAACATCTTTCAACTCTATTTCTCTAGGAACATATAAAAATTTAAGGGAGTTACAGCGCGAACTAGTAATCTACAACATAATTTGCAAAGACACTTTGACTATGTTCATGATAATGAGTTCAATTAATCATATTACTTAAGAACTCCCACTCAAATTGACATCCCTCCGATCATTCGAGTGATACATGATCCAAATTCACCAACTCAAGTCCGATCATCACGTGAGTTGAGGTGGCTGCAATGGTGAACATCATTATGTTGATCATATCTACTATATGACTCATGTTCGACCTTTTGGTCTCTCGTGTTCCGAGGCCATGTCTGTACATGCTAGGCTCGTCAAGTTTAACCCGAGTGTTCTGCGCGTGCAAATCTGGCTTGCACCCGTTGTATGTGAACGTAGAGTCTATCACACCCGATCATCACGTGGTGTCTCAACACGGCGAACTTTCGCAACGGTGCACACTCCGGGAGAACACGGTTCATCTTGAAATTCAAGTGAGGGATCACCTTATAATGCTACCTCCGTACTAAGCAAAACAAGGTGCATAAAAGGATTAAAATCTCATGCAATTCATAAGTGACATGATATGGCCATGAACTTGTGTTTAAGATCTCCATCTTCGAAACACCGGCATGATCTCCATCGTCACCGGCACAAGACCATGATCTCCATCATCTTGATCTCCATCAATGTGTTGCCATTGGGGTTGTGGCACCAGCCCTGCTTCTACTTCTATTGCTACCGCTTAGCGATAAAGTAAAGCATTACATAGCGCTTAATGATTGACACGCAGGTCATACAATAATTAAAGACAACCCTATGGCTCCTGCTGGTTGCCATATTCAACGACATGCAAGTCGTGAAATTCTATACATCACATGATCATCTCATACATCACATATATCTCATCATGTAATTGGCCATATCACATCACAACATACCCTGCAAAAACAAGTTAGACGTCCTCTAATTGTTGTTGCATGTTTTACGTGGCTGCTGCGGGTATCTAGCAAGAACGATTCTCACCTACGCATAAACCACAAAGGTGATACATAGATTGCTTTTCAACCTTCTCAAGGACCGCCTTTGTCGGATCCGATCCAACTAAAGTGAGAGAAACTGTCACCCGCAAGCCATCTAAGCAACAAGTTGCGTCGAGGGAATCGGTCTCTCGTAAGCGTACGAGTAATGTTGGTCCAGGACGCTTCATCTCACAATCCCGGTGAACCAAAATCCGACCAAGGGAGGAAGCAATCCAAGCATCAACGCCCACAAACCTTTTGTGTTCTACTCGAGATCTCATCGAACCATCAACCTAGCTCATGATGCCACTGTTGGGGAACGTCGCATGGGAAACAAAAATTTTCCTACGCACACGCAAACCTATCCATGGTGATGAGCATCTACGAGAGGGAGAGTGGATCTATGTACCCTTGTAGATCGCTAAGCGGGAAGCGTTAAGAAACGCGGTTGGTGTAGTCGAACTTCTTCGCAATCCAAATCGCCGAGCGTCCCGCGATCCAATCACGAACCGTCCCGCGAACACATCATGATCCGTCCCACAAACTCATCATGATCCGTCTCACGATCTTGATCACGATCTATACTGCGAACTCATCACGATCCGTTCCGTGATCACATCACGAACCGTCTCGCGATCTCGATCACGGTCCTTCCGATCTAGCGCCGAACGGACGGCACCTCCGCGTTCAGCACACATGCAGCTTGATGACGATCTCCACCGTCTCGATCCAGCGAGAGGAGGTGGAGAGGAGAGAGAGTTCACCGGCAGCGTGACGGCGCTCCGGTGATGGTGGTGGAACAATTCCGGCAGGGCTTCGCCTAAGCGCTGCAGAAAACCGATCTAGAGGAGAAACTATGCACCGGTGTAACGGGTAGCACGTGGCCGGAAATTCTGTCTAAAAACCACCCAATCCACTAGTATATATAGGAGGAGAGGAGAGGAGAGGCAGCCAAGGCCTTTGGGTCGGCCGAAATAGGAGGTGGGAAGCAATCCTACTTCACCTCCAATCCTAGTTGGAGTAGGATTGCCTCCTATTGGCTGATTTTCCACTTTTTGCTTTAGGACTTTCTCTCCTGTGCCATGGGCCTTTGTGGCTGTTTTCCCAGCCCACTAAGGGCTGTTTATTATTCTCCCACAGCCCATGGACCTCTTGGGGTCGAAATACCCCTCCCGGAGGCCTCCCGGTACACTACCGGCACTCCCGGTACACTACCGATGAGGCCGAAACTTTTCCGGAAACCAAACTGGGACTTCCTATATATGAATCTTTACCTCCGGACCATTCCGGAGCTCCTCGTGACGTCCGGGATCTCATCCGGGACTCCAAACAAACTTCGGTCACCACCATACATAACTCTACACTACCGAAACGTCACCGAACCTTAAGTGTGCAGACCCTGCGGGTTCGAGAACTATGTAGACATGACCGAGACACCTCTACGGTCAATAACCAATGGCGGGACCTGGACGTCCACATTGGTTCCTACATATTCTACGAAGATCTTTATCGGTCGAACCTCTATGTCAAGGATTCGGTTAATCCCGTATAACGTTCCCTTTGTTCTTCGGTATGTTACTTGCCCGAGATTCGATCGTCGGTATCTCCATACCTAGTTCAACCTCGTACCGGCAAGTCTCTTTACTCGTTCCGTAATACAAGATCCCACAACTAACAATTAGTCACATTGCTTGCAAGGCTTATTGTGATGTTGCATTACCGAGTGGGCCCCGAGATACCTCTCCGTCACACGGAGTAACAAATCCCAGTCTCGATCCATGCCAACTCAACAGACACCATCGGAGATACCTGTAGAGCACCTTTATAGTCACCCAGTTACGTTGCGACGTTTGATACACACAAGGCACTCCTCCGATATCTGTGAGTTGCATGATCTCATGGTCATAGGAACACATACTTGACATGCGGAAAACAGTAGCAATAAACTGACACGATCATATGCTACGTTTGCAGTTTGGGTCTTGTCCATCACATCATTCTCCTAATGATGTGACCCCGTTATCAAATGACATCTCATGTCCATGCCTAGGAAACCTTAACCATCTTTTGATCAACGAGCTAGTCTATTAGAGGCATACTAGGGACATGGTTTTGTCTATGTATCCACACATGCATCTAAATCTCCGATCAATACAGTTATAGCATGGATAATAAACGATTATCATGAACAAGGAAATATGATAATAACTAATTTATTATTGCCTCTAGGGCATTTTTCCAACAGCCACTGCTCAACAGTGGCCTGCGAAACCTCTTCTGGGTGCGTCCTGGTCGAGTCCCTGGGGCCTGCATAATGCCACATGGTGTGGTCCCTGGCATAGAGCGGCTGAATCCGTCGACTGAGGAATGTCTCCAGGAGATCCATGCCGATCACTCCGCCCCGGACAAGTTTCACTACGGCGTCCACCAAGATTCCCACTTGGACTTGTTCTCCTTCTGACACCTTTAGGGACTTGGGGATGGCTGGACGATCAGATGTGAAAGAGGAAAGATCGGTCGGCATATTGGGAGAAGCTATGTCTTTGCAATAAAACCATGTCGACTGCCAGCCTCTAACAGATTCAGGAAAGGTCATGGAAGGAAAAGAGCTATGAGCCCTCTTTTGAATTCCTAGACCCCCACACAGCTGCAATACATGAGTTTTTCCATCCTCAGGGAGGGCTTTCTTTACAGTCTGAAATCTAACCATGAAAATGTGCTTGAATAGTCCCCAATGAGGGGGACATCCCAGGAAACACTCGCACAAGGTGATGAAAGCAGACAAGTAGGAGATGGCATTTGGCGGAAAGTGGTGGAGCTGAGCTCCAAAGAAGTTCAAAAACCCTCTAATGAACGGATGGGGAGGCATAGAAAAACCTCTTTCGACGTGGGAGAGGAGGAGAACCCGCTCTCCTTCGCGTGGCTCCGGCTCGCCCTCCCCCTCCGGCAACCTCCAGGCACCGTCCGCCACAAGTCCATCGACGACCAGGTTGTCGATGTCCCCACGGGTGACCACCGAGGGGAGAAAGTCCCCCTGGATCCATCCCGATAGCGCGGTGAACCGAGCGGTCAAGGGCTTCTTGCCCTTTCCCTTTGCCGCTCACTTCTTGGCACGCTCTAACTTCTCCGTGGTTCCCTTCGTCATCACGGCGGCTGGGCTCGTC
This sequence comes from Hordeum marinum, assembly GCA_022496015.1. Taxonomy (NCBI): domain Eukaryota; kingdom Viridiplantae; phylum Streptophyta; class Magnoliopsida; order Poales; family Poaceae; genus Hordeum; species Hordeum marinum. The sequence continues at coordinate 405,380,255 of CM039672.1, read as the reverse complement.
GGAGCAGAGCAGAGTGTAGCGCTGGAGACAGGGGAGGCGGAGGAAGAGAGGAAATTTGGGGAAAGATATTGTGCAATCCGTGGTGCTTCGGGATTTATACCCCGCCGAATGCCTCGCTGACGGGTGGACCCGCGAAATCCCCGCATCCTTCAACCGCAGACGACGCCCTGTACATGGCGAAATGAGCGGCACGGGAATCGAGGCATCATGCCCCCACTTGCTTCGATCGTGGCGTTATTATCGCAGGCGCGCGCGCTTCCCAAATTTTCATATCCCGCAAGATCCGGGCCTGTCAGACCGACCCGTCACTTCCAAAGATTCCTTCAGATCACTCGGAACAAAATCGACATTGAACATTCACTCGAACACTTTCAAGTTTTAATCGATCCGGACGAATGACGAATAGTTCAGTCAACGCAAGTTTCGTTGAAGCCCCAAATTTAATTCGGAAGATTTGGTGCCTTGTTCCGAACTGGCATCGATACCCCCATTCATCACTCGAACCCTGATCCATTCGGGGACTAATGACGAGAATATGTACCTAGGGTAGGGTCCTAGGCCTGACCTACATACCCTACCTAAGGACACTACATTGGAGGACTTGAAGATCACAAGTAAGATTCCGACTAGGTACCCGATGGCGCTCAAGTCACTCGACAGGTAATCCACTCGGAGACTTCTTCCTCCACTCGACAGTCGCCTGGCACTCGGGAGACCTCACTTCCAGTCGACGCTAGAAGACCACAAGCCACCCTCGGGAGGCCAATAGGCAGGCGTTAGGCCAGTCGTCATTAGTAGCAATTATTATGTACGTTACAAGTAATGCTAGACTTTATACCCACGATCGGACCCTTGAATGCCTGGTAATTATGAGGGCAGCGAACTCTATATAAGCCGCCCCTCCCCTCTGGCGCAAGGGTTCGCAACCATTGTAATCTCTACTCGCCACACAACAAAGCTCCAGAGCACTGAGACGTAGGGCTATTACCTCCACGAGAGGGACCTGAATTCATACATCTGTGTGTACATTCTCGCCGTAGCTAGGACTCTACCCTCTCCTTTCGTACCCCTACCTTCTACTGTCAGGCTTGTCTTCACGACAATTGGTGTTGATGAGTTAAGCTCTATGAATGTGAGTTCTAATCTTAAGTGTTTATAGTCCAACACGAAAGGCCAAGCGGGAAAACATACTCCCTCCATTCCACAATGTAGTGTGTCCGCGCTTCCCCAAATCTAACTTTGACCATAAATTTAACTAACTAGACCGATTGCGGCGGGAGTAAAAATTATATCGTTGAATTCGTATTTGAATCAAGTTTTCGATGGTACAATTTTTACTCCCGCCGCAATCGGTCTTGTTGGTTAAATTCATGATCAAAGTTAAAACTCAAAAACCGAGGATGCATTATATTATGGAATGGAGGGAGTACTTAGGCTTTGGGTTTACGGTTAGGGAAATACTAAAAGGTGCGAGTTTCTACTAAATACTATATGTTCTGAATTATAAGACGTTCTAACCTTTTTTTCGAATGGAATTTATACAAATATGTTTTAATATGTTTGTTCATTTATTTCAGTCCGCATATAGTTCATATCAAAATATCCAAACATCTTACAATTTGGAACGGAGGCAGTACATACATGCATGAACATTCTTTGCACTGTATTATAGCCATGTGACTTGTATTCGAGACTGGTGCTGGGGAGACAATGTGAAAACCTATGCATCCATTTCCAGCTCTGGTAACTCGAAAGATTGCTTATTGTTCTCTATTGACGCACGAATGCTGGTTTCAAGTGAGAAAATATTGGTCCCTGCCTCCCTAGTGTACCCACTTCTCGTTTCGCTTTTGACGAAGAAATGCAACTGGTGAGCCGTACTCAGCCTGTTACTCTCAACACACGGACAAGTAATCCCTCACTTGTTGCAAGCATTTTCATGAATTTCACCACTTAAATATGATTCCGCACCTGAATCCAGTGCCAGAAATTACCAAGTTTTCAGAACTCGCAACGCACCTAGAAGCTTCAGACGTAACCCACTTAAATATGATTCCGCACCATGAATCCCGCGACATGATTGCACCAGTGTCTGGAAGGTAAAACCAGAACAAACGTAACCCACAAATCATCATTGCCTTTCAAGGCCCTGATAACCATATCAGTCAGTTTTGCTGTAAGCTATAATAAAATCTCCTTGAAAGGTTCAGAAAAGGCAGAGGTGAATTAAATTGTAATACACATGCTCGTCAGAGCTGGTAACAAAGTATACACTTATGCTGTAGCCAGTAATAGCCAGGGACCCATCGCCGAGACTGTCAAACCAACATAAGGCGAACCAAACAAGCATCACTGCTAACATCAAACACCATACTATTTTGGTGACAGAGGATGGATTTTGTTTCAACGAATTCACTAAAAAGAAAGCATCGGTTAGAATTTACAAAAGTTGGACAGGGTAACACCAAGACCAAAAGGCAACAGTTTCTTTCCCTCTCTTTTACTTTTCTGTGGTTTACTTTTTAAAACCTCCATATCCTATTTACGTCGAGGTTGGTATTGTTCTGGTGGGGCGCTTGAGTGAGAAGAAGGTTGTCCCTCCTTATGGGGCAACATATTTAAGAAACTGCCATGCACAGGTTCATCTTCATCCATGCTCTCTGTTTCAATATGAACAAAGGTAAATGAATCGTGATCAATAAATGGTGAGGGGAACCAAATGTAAAATACTGGCCAGTGCTAGTTACCAAACAATGTCTTGATGGTCGGCCGTTTTGATTTGGAACTCTTTTTCTTCAGCTCGGCTGTTGCATAAAAGCACAATTCAATTCTCAAACTAAAGAACTAAAAATAAAAATCCATAGGCCAAAGGCAATAGTGCAGTAAAGTGAGACTAACCAATCCCTGCAACTTCATCGTCATTCACAATTTCAAAGTTCTTGTACGTGTATCCAACAAAATTTGCATCCTTGGATGGAAGCATCTGGAAAAAGAAAATCTTCAGTGCCGGCATGAAGCTGAACATGAGTGAACTCAATGTTCCCACTGCATTATTATTTTTAAGCTAAAAATGCACGCTGCAAACAACATGCATGCTGTATTTTATGTTGAATTCAGGCATACCTTTCTCCATGGACCCGCCTTGGAGGAACTCTGAACTTGTGCTCCAGTCTGCAAAAATATAGTTGAAACAAAGGTAAATGGAAGCACGACACCTTGAGCTTTCGACACAGTTCTAATTCAAGTCCCGACAGCATTTATCATGGAGATCTATCTAAGTAGGTACATGGGAAACATGGCCCATATTTTAAAATTTCGTGTCATTCCTGTCTCAACCAAATAAATAATGCCACAACTGTTTATATGTTAGCCTGCTTTGGGTATATTCAAGTGTATTTTAAAACTGAAAGTGCAAACCTTTAAAAATAAAAGGTGAAAACAAGTAAAAAAGGTTATTGGCAGCTTCCATGCGAACAGCAACTGTCAGTAGATGCATATTTTACTGCTCGGAAATATAAAACGCACAGCATTCTGGAATCTCTTAAGTTAGCCACTGCATAACTGTGAGCCATGCCAACAGTCGATGCATGACAGACCACCGTCAGCACCAAAAAAAGTGGGAACATACTTCAAGCCACTTTGGTTATCAACTGTCATGCACCGCAGAAACCATCAAGTGTCTGGAGCAGGAAATACTATTAATGCATATTGTCTAGAAAGATATACAAAGTGGAACCACAGAATATTACCTCCTCAAATTTTTCAAAGTTCTGAGTATCCAACTCGCCATTAACTTCTGGTATGAAAGCAGCTTTCATCTGATACAACTTTTCCCATTGGACACCTCTAAACCATGTATGTGCCTGGAGTGGATGATATGATGTTATCAGCTAAGCAAATAACTGAGAAAAATGAGAATGTGCTGTGTAGAACGAAGGAAAGGGACACACTTTTATTTCATGGGCTCCTTTTGTTCCAAGTCTCTGCTCAACATTACAAAGAAGTTTGCTAATGAGATCCTTAGTTTCAGAAGAAAGCTTTGCCTCTTCAGGAAATTTCAGGTGACTTCTCCAGTTAACAATCTGGATGAACAAAAATGAGTATCAAACAGATCAGTTGCATTTTTGTACAGTTATACGAGTATTTTGTGTGCCAATAAACAAGTTAGGTGAATTCTTAGATAAAATTTCCTACTACAGAACACTTCACAGGGTAAACCCAACATCATGCAGGCAATGAACAATATAGAGTCCATATTAGTTGTATAGTAGGGAACTAGAGATGAGCTGCAGTGACCAGCTGTAACCATCAGAATCTATCCACAGGGTAGCTAAATTACAGGCAATTCACACTACTATGGTGCATTAATGCATTCTGCCCTGTCCTATGTGTTACAGATTTGACTAAAGTCAGTCTCGTGAGAGTCTGGCAAGCGTTACATAGGATGAAGATACCAAATTTCAAATAAACATCCTCAGTGATTGATTCATGAAGCCTGTGTGAGAGACATACCTTTCTGCAGGTTGACATTGGATCCTCCGAATAAAATGGGGGATAACCAACTAGCATTTCATACATGATAGCACCAAGGGACCACCTAAGAAAGAAAGAAATGTGAGACCAAAAATCCATTAAACACATAAAGCATGTGCAATGAAAATTAATTAGTTCAACGGCTAAAGAAAATCATTACAAGATAAGAAATCTAACCAGTCACACTCCATTCCATATCCTTTCTTCAACAGAACCTCTGGAGCAATGTAATCAGGAGTACCAACTGTAGAATACGCCTGTATGACACAAGAATGACCAACATGTTAGCTATGCCAGTGGGCATACTCACTTATTAACATAGCAAGACATAGACAACAGATATGACAGGAAAAGCTAAGCCAAGATAAAAATCCAACATAAGAAAAAACAATGTTTATCAAGAAGTACCATAATACATCATTTACACAACCCACTAGAAGTTCAAGCTTAGAATATGAGGTATTTGATTTCCTTGCAATAGTATATCGCCCCACTGAACAAAGATAACTGGCTTTCTTGAGCTGCGCAAACACTTTATTTAGAACATCCTGGGATTTGACTCGGTTCAACACCATGAAGATTGGCATGTTACACCAAAACCATGCCTCCTTAGAACCAGACAGCTTATGGTTATGGTTATGGTTATGGTTATGTATTCTTAATTTCTCATAGCTATTCCTTGAGAAAGATTCGTGTTCAATGTAACTCCAACACATTTTCAGCGAAACAATAGATAAAAACTTGAAATTTGATATGGTTTTATGTGAGGTAGGAGGCCAAGAAAATGGATATATAGGTAATACGAAGACAGCATAAAGCCTGGTAGGACCATATGGTCTGTCTGGTTTGATGCCCCAAGTTGACAAGCCAACCTTTCAGCAATGTCAAAAGTTACCATGTTTCGGTATGAAGGTTGGTTTGCCAATTCTGTGACAAATTTTGGCAAGGTGCATTAGGATAGTGATTGATTTGCTATCAACATGAGAGACGAGATAATGCCTTCCCAAATTCAATCAAATCTTGCCAACATCTCAGGAGCCAGAAAATTGGGGACCACATTTCTACAAACTATTTTGGCAAGGCAAAACTAGGCATGAAACCATTCATGCCAGTAGAAGTGTACTACGAACATTAATACATCAACTTATTAGACATGGCATCATAACATTGTTAATATTGTTTCCCAACCATCAATAAGTTGATTTCATACTAGATGTGTCACTTACCAACATCCGACGGTTCTTTTGCCAATGTGACAGCTGCTCCTGCTGCGTACGCTTCGGTGCAGAAGAGTTAGTTAATCGACTGGTGCTATCGGGTAAAGGTTTAGCACCTTTTCCAGGTGTATAATCCGGTTCATTCAAATTTGGAAAATTACTGCTATCCAAAGGTTTGCACAATCCAAAGTCAGAAAGCTTCAAGTGACCACTGAGATCTAATAATAAATTATCTGGCTTGATATCCCTGACAGAACAAACACAAAAATACATCTTAGATTACCTAAGCGGCAGAATTATTAACAGAGCAAGAGAACCATTATACACGATACCTGTGAATGTAATTGTGCTTGTGAATGGACTCTATTGCTAGTACAGTTTCTGCGATGTAAAATTTGGCTTCATCTTCTGTCAGTGTGTCCTTGCGCATGAGCAAAGTCATCATGTCACCACCAGGAAGGTACTCCATGATGAGATACAAGAACTCATCATCTTGAAAAGAATAGTAAAGCTTTACTATGTACGCACTATCAACTTCTGCAAGAAGGTTTCTTTCGGCTTTGACATGTTCTACCTGAAATGTGTACAAACATGAGACTGTGTCAGCGGACAGCATAACCAGAAATGGAAAATACAAAAAAAAAACAGATAGCCCATACATGGTTACCTGACCCCTACGGAGCATTTCAGATTTCTTAAGCTTTTTCATTGCATATACACTTCTAGAGGTTTTCTCTCTACAAAGACGCACCTGCATAATCACAATTCAGAATGACATTAAACATGATGCACACAGCGATGACCACAAAAGTACAAATAACTGGCGATAATTAATTCATTGCATACAGCGCGGTTCTTTTGGCGGCTAACGGCGGTGCCGCCCCCTCCCCAACTTATTCTAGAAGCCGCCCTTCTAAAGAAGCCCCCACGAATATGGGGGGCGGCTTCTAAACTAAGCTAGGGAGGGGGCAGCTTATTATAGAAGCCGCCAAAAGAACTGAGCCGTAACGGGCTAACTGGGCATACATTTTTACAGTGGAGGGGAAAGAACAATACAGCAGGGGAAGAATAGGAAGGCATCGGAAATAACTGAAAGAAAATATATCAGAAGAACAGAGCACACCACTACACCAGGCCAGCATGTAAATGTTGCTTTATAAGTATACAGGTCAACTGTACTAAGCAAAAACATTATTATAAGGTTCTCTTGCTGAAAAGGACGAAAGGTGAAATCCTTGTACTAAGGGATTCTTTTTATCTTGATGCGACTATATATGAAGGGCGGGCCTGGCGCAGTGGTAGAGTCTCCACTTGTGGCCTGGAGGTCCTGGGTTCGAACCAGCCTCCATGCAGAATTATTATGCAAGGTAAGGCTGTCTAGAAGCCAGACCCCCACTGGGTAAACGCATTTTTTTTACGTGACTATATATCTCTACTTCACTGCCATCTTATAAATTGGAGTTGGTGGTAGCGGTGAGTCCCCCCCCCCCCTCCCTCCCAAACTCCACCTCAATCTCCCTCATCTATCTAGGACCCACTAAAGCCCCTCCGGTTTTTAAAAACAAAACAGAAACAATGCAATTGGGGAGCCTCGAGCCTCACACTTGCCTCTACCCCCAACGCAGTGAAACCAACAGGCCGCCACCTCACTCACGTTTCGAATGGGGAAGTCTTTTATAAGTATATACATGATAGTATGGAAAAAAATTAACTATGACACGAACCAGCCAGTCAATCTGCCAACCAATTGTTTCCCTGCTGTGGCTACTCCCCAATCCACGTCTTCCGGCTGGCTCCAATTCCAATCTCAATCATCCTAGCTTTCAAATTTCAAAATCCAGACATGGTTGTGCCACTTCAAATCTTGCACTGGTGCTTCCATGGCCAATGCAGTTACGCAAATGCGGTGTTGCTGCTTGCTTGAGTTTTTCATCGCAGTGTTGCAAGTGTGTTGGTTTCTATACTCTTAATTCAATACAGCTACAATCATATTGTGGTTCCGTACAACGCAGGACATTGTTTTGAAGGCGTCCTGCCTCGGACGCTTAGGTGGCAAGGCACCCTAGCAGCGCCTTTCAATTTTTCCTGCCTTCGTCGCTTAGGCGTCAGGTTGGTGGGTGCTCGCCTTAGGTCGCCTTACCACCTCAAGAACAATGACGCACATGCATGCTAGTAGACAAAGAATACACAGGATGTTCCGTGTTGAACGGCAAGTATAGAGGGAGCACAGAGCAGCACAATTTTGTGATCACATAAGAGATCATGTTTATGGGGAAAAGGTAGGATGAGCAATAGTGTCAAGCCCAATATTGGTCTTCTGAACCTACTATTGACGACCAGAATTAGAATACCAAGAAATCATGCCACATAGGATGTTAAACAAACAAATAAACAACAGGTACCAAAGTGAGAGGTACCTCTCCAAATGCACCTCTTCCAATAATTGTCAAAAGTTCAAAATCTTCAACCCCCATCTTGTGTCTTTGCAAACGCATATATTCAGTCTCCTTTTTCTCCAAATGTTTTAGAATGTTGTTCTGCTCTTCTGCAGGAACTTCAGCATCCTGTAGTTTCCTCTCCAGCATCCAGCGCCTAAAAGTAGACAAAGATATCAGATCAGAATGATGACTAAATTGTAGCTAGTAAATTGGCCTCAAACAGAAGTGGCACATCAAAGCATGAAGTAGAGTAGATTGAAATAAGTTACAATCAATGCAAAATATACATCTTAGGGAGTGATGCTGATACAAGTTTTAACTGAGAACGAAATAAACAATCAGACGCGGGTTATCAAAATTGTGCATTTGGAATGCGGAAATTAATAGTGATGCTGTCAACCAAAAGCTCTGAAACGGATGGCTACACAGCTTTCAAAATGGGTATACTAATCACCTTGAGCGAAGTGTTTTGAGATTAATAAATCAAACCTGCAAACCAATTACAAGTCATATTTGGTAGTGAATTAAATGTTTTACTAAGCCACTTGTGCAACTGGTGGACTCAACAAACCGTTGAAGCTATGTACCTAATTTGGAGCTAGAGCTTTAATCCATTGGAATTCCTATTTATGGTGGTGACAAGGTCCCGACAACTTGTGTGGCCCAAGGACTTCAATCTTAACAACCTGAATAGGTGTTTACCATTCCAATCTCAACATGGCATGTGATGTGTGTTATTAAGCATCATGCTCGGTAATAGCAACAAGGAGGGTGCTTGTCGTTTTCCTACTCTGCAGCATGGTAGGATTTATAGAACCCAATGGAGCCAAGTACCTAAATCCGCAGCTAAAGCAAGAAAAAACGGGCAAAGGATTTAAGTTGCCAACCTACCTCTCTTTCCTATCTTGCAAGGACTTCATCTGGGTCTTGTAGTGGTTCTCAATGTACTGTTTTGCCGCGGCCACCTTCTGCTTCGTCGCGCTAGAAGGCGCATCGTCGACCGGGGGCTTCCCAGGATCCTTCCCATGGCTGGCAGGCACCGCCGGGCTCTTCGACTTGTCCCGGGGCTGGAACTTCTGGAACCAACTTCTTGCGGAATCCATTGTGTGCTCACAATGGCATCATCTCCAAGACCAGAGAGTGTATTATATTGACCAATCCAGCAGCCGCCCACAAGGCCAAAGGAGCTCTGAAACAGTCAATCCCCTCGAAATGGATCAGATATCCAAATCGGCACCTTCTTCTCCGTGGAACCCGATGCTGGGGATGATGCCTATCTGGAAAAATCATAGAAAATTACCAACAGTCAGAATTCTTCGCACAAGTTGCCATCCATCGCATGACTTACACGGGCCCAGGGAGGGAACGGTCAATAGAATCCTTCCAAGTTTCTCCTATTTTCGGACACTACACCTAAACCCAGTCAAAATCCCGAAACTAAACCACACTGGGAATGAATCCTCCGTCGACAGCAGCGGCTGACGCGCCGGTTACGAACCACTAAAAGGAACGTAAGATCCCAATTCGCAGCCGAACACCCCCCCCCCCTCCCCGGAAAAAATTCCTCGAACGACCGCATTCCGGCGCGGGGATTCGCGGAATTCGACCCGCAAATCGCATTGCCGGCGCGCGCGCGCGAGAGGCCCCCCGAAATTCGCGGACGAGGAGCGGCGCCAAAAAACCCCGTCAAACCGCCCAGAATCACATGCCACCGCACTCCTGAGCCAGCGACCGCGCGCGGCGCCGAATTCGCCGCCGGGAGCGCACCAAAAACCCCGCTCCCGACCGCAGCGGCGAGCACTGCTCCAGGGCGAGAGAAGATAGGGGGCTGGGGATGGGAAATCCATCCGAAACCGCCGGCGGAACCGGGCGGCGCGGATCGGCGGTGCGGGGCGGGGCGCTCACCTCGGTGCGGGGCGTCGGCGGCGGCGGATCTCGGCGGCGACTGGAGCAAAAGGGGGAGGGGACTCACGCCTTTTTTTTCCCTTCTCTTCTCTTCACCCCTGGCCTGGCTGGGTTGGTTGTCCTTTTCGTGGGCAAAGGCAAAGCGTGTGAGGGGGAGGAGAGAGAAAAGGCCCGCCGAGCCGAGCCGATGGGGAGAGAGGGGAGGGAGAGCCGCGCGGTGCGTGCGTGCGTGCGTGCGTGCGAGAGAAGTGTGGCTCGCTCGCTTGGCTTTGACTCGCCGAAACGAAGCTTCCGCGTGGCTTCTCTCCTCCTCCTCCTCTCTGGTGGCGCTGTAGTTGTACTACGAGACTGCTGCGGCGGGCGGGCCCCCACCTGCCGCGCACAACGCGACTCGCCCCGCTCCCCCCGGCCTGCACCGTCGCCGTCGGGCGGCCCATCGACCCGCTCATCCCGCCCCGACGAATGCCTTTTTTATTTAATTTGTTGGATTGGGTTTGTTTGTGCGGGTACGGCACCCGCTGCCTGCCTGCCGCCTTCGGCCGGCTCGGCGGGTTATCTCGTTGGCAAACCGTGTGCCCACGTTTCCTTTTATTCTTTCTTTATTTACACGAGCTGTTTATTTATTTAGTACTGTATTTCTCGGTCGAACGATCTACTACATTTGTTTATTTAGGTTGGTTTTTATAGGTGGCCATTGATGAACTTCATCCTTGTGTTGCTTACATAAATTGAACAGGTCGATGGTTTTTAGCACCGACTTCGACAAAAGTGACAAAACAACGTTGTTCGGCTCCGCTCTGCTAGGACTCTTGGTGTGTCAGTCACCCTCCTCAAAATGCATTTTTTCAACAAGAGTGTAGGCCTAGCGCACAAAGACCCGTCCAAATCTGAAGTAAAAACTTGGCGTCCACTTTTCTTGACACCAGTGTTGCTACCACCTTAAATCATGATATAATTTGTCGTTACATGATCATCATGGATCGGCCATATCTACTCATGAAGGGGCGGTGGTAGTAGACGACAATCGTCGCGTCGTTGCCACCTTAATGGGTCGTTGATGTCTTCTCGTCTAGGTCGGTAACAGTTGTCGACATCATCCATCTGTCGTCATATGCCGTCCATGGTGGGCAACGCTGGCATGATGACTCATTTCCCCCGCGCCATCCTAATAGGACCCAACCAACAACCCCCCATGCCCCCTACGCCCTTCCCGTGTACGAGCTTGGTGATAAATTATCTTTGATGGTGCCCTAGTATCGATAGCGTGTTTCGACTCCACCTTCATGTCCCCTTGCCCCCACCATGGCGCTTTTTCTCATTGTTGCATTGTTCTATGAAGAAGAGTACAAAATATTGCAAGGGTATCGACTTCGATCCTAGTGATTGGAGGGTGTCGCGGGGACTCACTCATGAGCTAGATTCATGGGCTTTTATAATTTTTTTGGTCGGGATATATCCGGTGCTTGCGGTGTTATCGATGCACCGGATGCCCGCAGCGCATCTACAAATGTTCGAAAGAAATGAAGAAGATATAGCACATTCACGCAACACGGGTCTATGTTGCCGCAAAATTTCAAACCAAAATTTGAAACATCACTTTAGCTAAAAAACAAATTCGACATTGAATAGTACATAAATAAGTTGAGCTTTTATATTTAACCCATTATTACATTGATGTCAAACTTTTCATTTTTGTGCCTCGTGCAATGTCTCAAATCTTGATATGGAATTTTGTGTCAAGATACACTAATATTGTGTTAATGCGTTAAAAAAAGTTCTAGAACATTTTAAAATGTGATATGGGCCTACAGCGTCCGGTGCACTAGATACATTCCCTTAGTTTGATCAGCTCACAACTTGCTATTTACAACCTCACGGACAATGAAGACTTTAAGACAATGTACATATTTGAGTTATCTCTGTATGATTAGAGCATCTACAATCGGACGCCTCAAATGACCCCTCGTACGTCTGCGGACGCGCCTGGTCAGTGACCGGACAGGAGAGAAAGAAAAAAATGACTCAACCGGACCCCTCATATCATCCCTATACATCCGGGCTGGCCGCGAACCCTTATATCCATCTCAAATATGGAGAGGGTATGATGGCTCGCGGACATGTCCGGGTGCGCCCGGTCAGTCCGCCACGTAGGACGCGTCCCCCACCTTGGACCATCATTTTCTTTTCTTTATTCATTCTTTTCTTTCTTTCTTTTTCTCTTCATCAATTATGTGCAAATGATCGAACATATGGGGAAAAATGAGCGTGGCTACGTGAACGGACAAATATGGGACACGTCCGGTTACTGACCGGACGCGTCCGCAGGCGTTTAGGGGATCATATTTGCAATGTCGCCAACACTTCTATCATCCATTGATCCATGACAAACTGCATTTTTTTCATGTGCTCGTGTAGTACCCAGCTAGCCGGGTCAAAGTTAGCCATGGAAAGTTGATACCCGACTAGCCATTTCCAACGCCAGGTCCTCAAATCAAAAGGTCTCGCCGACCATGCCCCACGGCGATCGTCTCATCGTCATATTTCCGACGAGTCCCATCCACGTTCACACATTCGTTAAATCTCGTGGAAACACACCCCTAGTCTAGTCACATTCTTACAAGTCGGCAACGGCCGGGTAGAGTACTGCAGCGACGTAGCGTACGTAGTCGTATAATCGTATTTATTGAAGCCGCCGGTGGACCGACAGACGCACGCCTACGTACCGCTCCTAGAATTGATGCGCCACCTGCACAGAGCCCACCACGTCAGTTCGCCGTAGCACCACGAGTGCCTCGGCTCGGAGCTACACCTAGCGTACGTGTACGATGATACGAATACGACTGACGGTTCCTCTCTTTTTATTTCAAGCGAGTGGCTCACGTATCCTGAGGAGTTGGCGACCTTGTTGCCACCAGCCACGTACCGTTGGCCAAGAAAAGAAAAAGGAAATGAAAAAAAGGTCACGCGTGTTCTGAGTCCCAACAACCTGCGGATGCGTGAGATGGAACGTAGTACTAGCAGCAGGGGTAGTTCGGACCCGATCGATCGACAGTGCGATGCGAACCCGACGCAAGCGAGGAGTCGCCGCCGGCCGGCCGGCCGTGCTGATGATTCCGGCCTGCCCCGCCCTCCACCCCGTAGATAGTTGCCGCTTCCCATCCCATCGAGAGACGATGGAGTCGTTCGTCGGGCGAGGTTTCTTTGGCCTCACCCCAGCGGGCCGGGGCAGGTGCACCCACCCACCGCGTCCTGCCGCACTCTCTCGCACTGCCCCGGGTGATGTGGGCTTGTACGACGAGCTAGGGACGGCTTCCTGAGGGGACGCACGGTGGAGTTGGAGACGTTTGGCGGCTGATCGGTCGCTTTCTGTTGATCGAGGCAGTGCGTGTGTGCCTGATCCACGACGAACAGGCACGGCCCCTAAAGTCAGACCCAACCTGATGGCTGATGCGGACTTGGTTATTATTGTGTTTTTACGAGTGCTTTACGGTGTACAACGGTTAGGATGTTACGTTGGTAAAAACATGATTTAGCAAAGTAAAGAAAACGATGCTAAGCACGTGAATTTATGCAAAGTGTCTACACTTTCGTTTATATAAATATATAAGTCTTTTAAAGATTTCACTGCAAACTACATGCTAATGTATATATATATACACATTTTAGAGTATATATTCACTCATTTTATTTCGTATTTAGTCTCTTATTAAAATCTTTAAAAAGACTTATATTTAGGAATGAAGTAAGTATCAATCGATACTGAACAAGTTTAGTCATTAAACAATTAAATAAAAAAAACTTAGCTACAAAGCTAAGTACCATGCACTGTGAAGACAGTTGCTAAGTTTTTAATGCATTTAACATCTTAGCTAAAGACCTGTTCGGCAAGCCTTCTCCAGCTCTGTCAAATTTGAGAATCTACTAAGTACCTCTTTCTCCACTCTGCGCCCACTCTGCGTTTTTTAACTGCAACTCCTCCAACTCTAGAAGCGAAGATGCGAAGCGAAAAGCATCCAAACAAGCACTAAGCATCAATACATTGAAAGAGGCCTTATGGATCAAGAAGCAGGCATGGGTCGAGTCGTCGTGGATCAATCGAAGCCGATGGACATTCACACTGATCCATGCGTGAGGACTGATCCTTTCTTCTTCATTTTCCCAATCCTAAGAGCATCTACAGCCGGACCCCTATACCCTTCTCAAACGTCCGGATAGGCCGTCCGATCACAAAAATTCGACCCAGACAGGCCTCTCAAACGACCCTTAAATGCCCCGTCTGACCGACACCCCCCATATCCAGCCCAAACATAAGGCGAGTATTGGAGCGCCCGGGCACGCCCGCCACGTCAGACTGACGGCGTGGCCCCACACGGACTTGTCGGGAACCCGAAGGTTCGACGGACGCCTGGACCGTTGCCGCGGTGTGAACGTCGTGTGGCGCCGTTCAGCCTCCCCGCCCGAGGTCAGGGCTGGCTATTTAAGCCGGCCGACGCACCCCAGCCCTAACACATCCGCCTCCTCCTTCCCTCCGTCGCCAGTCGAGCCATTCTGCCTCCTCTCGTTGTTCCCTCTCCATCAGCATGGTCCGCCGACTCATCACCACCTACGCGCAGCTGACGTCGGAGCAGCGCCGACAAATCGAGAAGGAGTACCACGCTCGCCGCGCCGCCCGCATCGTTGCGGGTCACCCTCCGAACTCGCCGGAGACGAAGGAGGAGGTGGTGAAGGAGGAGCTGTCGGGGAAGGAGGAGCCGGAGCCGAAGCAGGAGGCTCCTGGCTTGACCATGATGGAGGCGGACGCAGAGTTCGTCATCGTCCAATCGGACGAGATAGCGGAGTAGCAGGCCATCCTGGATTCCATCCGGGATGAGGCCGAGGTGGAAGCCAACCGCCGGCTCATCCGGCGGAGGCAGGCGAAAGCCGACGCCCTCTTCGACGAGCTGGAGGCCGAGAAAGCCGTAGCGGAGGGGCAGCAGCGCCGGCGCCGGAGGGAGCGAACCTACGGCTGCGCACATCTATCCGCCGGAGGAGACGGGATCGTCCACATCCCCGACAAAAAGTAGATAGCTTTTCACGTAGTACGTAGGTTTTATTTAGTTGCATGCTTTTGTATGAATTTAAGAAAGAAATATGAGATGTCCGGATGTAACGAGCTTTATTTAAGACGTGACCGATCAGTGTCTAGGAACGCGACCGGACATATCTACGGATGTTTGAGGGATCGGATTTACAAGACCGAGCTGTAGACGCTCTAAAGTCGGAAGCACAAGGCGTGTGCTGTCGGACCCATGTTTTTAACTGTCATTTCGGTCTGATGAGTAGCTGTAATCGTCAGATGGATGCACGAGTCGATGTGATAATCTTTTGGTCATAACGTAGGGCGTACCAGGGTATTGCGGTCGCAATTACATTTCTTTCTTCAGCCGGACCTTGCCGCGCGATCGAGAGGAACCGCAGCTTGGGGGTGAAAATGGTCCGTACGCAGAGTTGCGGTGTGGAGCAGCTTTGATTAGCTTTTTTATTAGCTTTGATTAACCATGCTGTCATGTAATTAATTAGACGGAGGGGGCTGATGGTCCATGCGCACTCGAGGCTTATTAAGCCAGACAGAGTGGTCATCCCGTTCTCTTAATGTTAGCGGTGTGTAAGTTAATTGGGTTGTTAGGTTGGTCCTAATAAAAATATCATAGTTAGTATCATGTATATTAATTAGACATGTCATGAGGTGATGTCAGGGATGAAGCTGCCATGTAACTTGTAAGAATTGACCCCAATGAAATTAGCAAATCCTTCATAAACTAAGTACTAACCACTATTTATTTATAGAAAATGACCTCATTATCATAGACATAATCCCATTAAAAAATTCTAGCTTCGACCTTGGATGACAAAAAATTAAATGAAGAAAGATAGAGTTGAGTATCATATCATGATACCGTATCATAATAAAATCTATACTACTATGTATCATGCATGATAATAAATATAATCATCTATGCATTAAGAGGTTGTGTTATACACTAGTATCATATGCATGATACTAAGTTATGATACTACCCGCTATGACCAGCCTAAGACTAGCTAAATACCCGTGTGTTGCCACCAAACAATAAAACATGGCACATAACTAATTCGGTTGCAAAATGTTGTTTCCACATTGCATGACATGCAAAGATAAATGTCACGATGTCAAGTGTGTGGCACTTCCGCTCTGACACACAAGGATGGAAAATTTCAGTAACACATGACAAGTCTTTATCAAAAATAAATTGAACAGTAACCGCAGTTGTCATGTTCACATCACTAAACTTGACATAAAAAATGTTCAAAGTTGTCATGTGCTCGTACCTGCCGTGTGGTATTTATTAAGGTCCTTTTTTAACACGGTATAATCAAAGTCGTTCACATACACGAACATACACTCATTCCTATGAGCGCGCGCATTCACACTCTACCCCTATAAGCACTTCCGAGAGACTTAGACGCTATAGAATATTGAGATTGACGAGGTCACCATAGTTATCTCGTAGTCGACGAAAACGTCTCCTCTCATTGAACAAAAGTCATCAAAAAGACTGAAATATATCCAAGAAAATGCAAGTATCAATGCCAAGTCTAGGGCTTGAACCCTGCTGGGTCGAGGATACCACTGTCCTCCTAGCCATTCAACCACACGTTGCGCAATCTTTGACATAGCCATTCCTTCTTTGTTTCTTCGTCTCACAAATACGCTTATATACAACCCTAATATGCATAAGATCATAAGCTATGCAATTAGCCCATAAAGGTCACACCATGTCACAATTATATTGTTGTTCTCCATGGAGTCCTAATAGCGCATATTAGTTATATTTTCGATGAAGAAACCACACACCTTTTAGCAAGCAATTCCTTTATAGGGTAACAAGCAATTCTATTGAGAAAATATTAGCAAGATTGTGAGAACACCGAATAAATTTAGATAAAATTCAACATAAATCAGTTATACAATTTAAGGTAACAAAATCTTGCCTCATTTCCGAGAGGCTTGTCGTTCTTAATCAAAATATTGCATTTGTATGTAGCGTGTAGGATGGAACCGTGGTGGAAGGCCTTGCCTACCATCATTCTTGGGGTCGCATGGTGGGCGCAAGCCCCCACATGGATGTCCTCCAACAATTACCTCCTTCTTCTAACGACACACACCGCTGAGAGATGTCTATAATGTTGCGTTTGTAGAGCTACCCTTAGTTTACAGTATATGCCTTGGATCGACAACTATGCGTGGGGCTATTTTTTGTTCGGCGGGAGTTCCTAATTGATGGGGGTATGCAAGAAATGGCTCGGTCCATGTTGGAATGACCACGAGGGCTTCATTTGTGGTGTCCCAGTCCCGGCTTGCTGGTTGTGTATTACGGCTTTTGAGATTGTGAATGTCGGGCTTCTTCTGGTTGCTCTTCGATCTTGACACATGGCTTGTACAGGGATGTTCATAATGTTGTGTGTTACGCCCGCTATCTCAATCATGATTGTCCTACCCTCAGGGGGAAAGTAAATGCCCTTCCCCTTTGGAAGGTTGTGGGCGAGGAGGGATTCGAACCCCCGACACCGTGGTTTGTAGCCATGTGCTCTAATCCTCTAAGCTACAAGCCCAATTGTCTCCACTATATCTCTTCCTAGGGGTACCCCTTCATTTCAGGTTAAGACGATGGGAAAGTGCCTTTCTCTCTATAAGAACAGTGCGTTCCGAGGTATCAAGAGGAGAGAGGGGATGTGATGATTGATACGTCTCCAACGTATCTATAATTTTTTTATTGTTCCATGATGTTATATTATCAATATTGGATGTTTTACAATCACTTTATAGCAACTTTATATTATTTTTTGGGACTAACCTATTGACATTGTGCCAAGCGCCAATTGCTGTTTTTTGCTTGTTTTTTACTTCGCAGAATATCAGTACCAAACGAAGCCCAAACACCATGAAACTTCTTGGAGAATTTTTTTTGGGCCAGAAGACACCTGGAGGACCAAAGAAGTGCCAGAGAGGAGGGCCGAGGAGGCCACAACCCACCAGGGCACGCCAGAGGCCCCTAGTGTGGCCTGATGGGTTGTGCCCTCCTCGGGACGCCTCTCCATCGCCTATCAGCTCTATAAATACCCAAATATTCCAAAAACCCTAGGGGAGTCGACGAAACACAATTCCAGCCGCCGCAAGTTCCAGAACCGCGAGATCCAATCTAACACCATCACGGAGGGGTGCATCGTCTTCATGGGTGCCTCTCTGATGATGCGTGAGTAGTCCACCATAGACCTACGGGTCTGTAGGCACTAGCTAGATGGCTTCCTCTCTCTATATTTTGATTCTCAATACAATGATATCTTGGAAATCTATTTGATGTAATGACTTTTTGTGGTGTGTTTGTTGGGATCCGATGAATTTTGAGTTCATGATCAATTTCTATCCATGAATATTATTTGAGTCTTCTTTGATCTTTTATATGCATGATAACTTATAGACTCGTATTTCTTCTTAGAATCTTTGGTTCAGTTAGGCCAACTATATTGATTTTTCTTGCCATGGGAAGAGGTGCTTTGTGAAGGGTTCGATCTTGCGGTGTCCTCTCCTAGTGACAGAAGGGGCGGTGAGGTAGACATGTATCATTGCTATTAAGGATAACAAGATGGGGTCTATTCCTACATGAATATATCTTGTCTACATCATGTCATCGTTCTTATTGCATTACTCTGTTTGTCCATGCACTTAATACACTAGATGCATGCTGGATAGCGGTCGATGTGTGGAGTAATAGTAGTAGATGCAGAATCATTTCGGTCTACTTATCTTGGACATGATGCCTATATAATTATCATTGCCTTGGATATCTTCATGATTATTTAATCTTCTATCAATTGCCCAACGGTAGTTCGTTTACCCACCGTGTGCTATACTCATGAGAGAAGCCACTACTGAAACCTACGGCTCCCGGGTCTATCTTCGAACATATTGCTTTCCGATCTATCTTTTTGCCGCTTTTGTATTCAGCTCTGTTATTCCAAAAAATCCAAAAATACTTTGCTGCACTTTTTACTTGCTTCTTTTATTTTGTGTTCTTGTGCGATCTATCCATCCAATCTACAACAAACCAATCTATCTTTTTACCGTAGAGAGATTGACAACCTCTCTTACGCGTTGGGTTGCAAGTATTTGTTTTTTGTGTGCAGGTACCATTTACATAGTGTTGCGTGATTCTCCTACTGGTTCGATAACCTTGGTTTCATAACTAATGGAAATACTTACCGTCGATGTGCTGCATCATCCCTTCCTCTTTAGAGAAATACCAACGCAGTCTCAAGCCACGTCAAAGGAATTTCTGGCGCAGTTGCTGGGGAGACATCATCAACATCTATCAGGTTCCTAATCACAAATCTCATCTCCTTGCAATTTACATTATTTACCACTTGCCTTTCGTTTTCCTCTCCCCCACTTCACAAAATTTGTCATTTTATTCACCCTCTTTTTCGTTTGCCTTTTTCTCGCCAGATCTCTCGTTTGCTTGCAATCTTGTTTGCTTAGTCACGATGACTCAAGAAAATACCATATTGTGTGATTTTTCCAATACCAATAATAATTATCTTATTAGCACTCCGATTCACCACTAGTGCAGAGTCTTGATATTAATGCCGCTTTGTTGAATCTTGTCATGAAAGATCAATTTTCCGGTACTCCTAATGAGGATGACGCGTCCCATCTAAACACTTCGCAGAAATGTGTGATATGCAAAAGAAGAAAGATGTGGACAATGATATTGTGAAGTTGAAATTATTTCCTTTCTCCTTGCGGGGTCGTGCAAAATTTTGATTTTCTTCTTTGCCTCGCAATAGTATTGATTCTCGGGATAAGTGCAAGGATGTTTTTATTACTAAGTATTTTCCACCCACGAAAATTATTTCCCTTCGAACTCAAATCATGAATTTTAAGCAACTTGAGCATGAACATGTTGCAAAATCATGGGAAAGAATGAAATTGATGCTAAGAAATTGTCCTACTCATGGTTTAAATCTTTGGATGATCATACAATTTTTTTATGTGGGATTGAATTTTGCTCTAGAAATATTTTAGATTCCGCCACGGGTGGTACCTTTATGGAAATTACTTTGGGTGAAGCTACTAAATTTCTAGATAATATTATGGAAAAATATTCACAACGACATACTGAAAGAGCACCTACTAGTAAAAAGGTTAATTCGATTGAAGAAATTAGTACTTTGAGTGAAAAAGTTGATGCTGTTATGAAGTTGGTTGCTTTTAAAAATGCTCGTATTGATTGTAATGATGTGCCTTTGTCTACTTTTATTGAAAAAATAGTGATTCTGTAGATGTGAATTTCATCTCGCAAAACAATTTTAATAACAATGCTTATAGAGGTAATTTTAATCCTAGGCCTTTTCCTCGAAATTCCTCTAATAATTATGGTAATTCCTATGTTAATTCTTCTTACAATAATAATAGGTACCCCTCTGATCTTGAGAGTAATTTTAAAGCATTTATCAATGGTCAAAAAAAATTCAGTACTACGATAGAAGAAAAGTTGAATAAGATTGATGATATGTCTAGAAGCATTGATAGAATTTCCCATGATGTAGAAAATCTCGAGTTGCAAGATTTTCCACCTAAGATTAATGAATCAATCAAACCTTTATATGTTTCAATGGATGAAAGTAAGAAAAGAACCGCTATGCTTAGATCTAAAAGAGATTTTTTAGAAAAAGCGTTTTCTAGTGATTGCTTTCATGAAAATGATGAAGATCTTAAAATGGTTGGTGTTTTCTCTATTGATTTCTTGTTTAGTAATATTGAAATTCATGATAAAGGGACTGAAGAAGAGTCAACTTTAGCTAGAAGGCGTCCCAATAATTTGGAGGGTGAAAATCCTAATGAAAAAATTGATGAGAGCGAGTTCGGAGAGGTCAAAACTTTAACTAGTGATGTGCCCACTATTTTGGATTACAAGGACTTTAATTATGATAGTTTATCTTTGGTTGAATGTATTTATTTGTTATAATCCATGACAAATTCACCCCATGCTTATGAACAAAATAAAGCTTTTACTAAATATATTGTCGATGCCATGATGAAATCCTTAGAAGAAAAGTTGGAATTAGAGATTTCAATCTGTAGAAAGTTACATGATGAGTGGGAACCTACCACTAAAGTTGAGATTAAAAATTATGAATGCTTTGCTTGATGTGATTTGTGTGCTAGTGTTTCCACAATTCTGAAGTCTCTATGTGATGTGCTTGGTCTTACCAATATTGAAGAATGTTCTCTTAATTTGCACTTCGCGGATTCTACTATTAAAAACCCTTTGGGAAGAATTAATGCTGTTCTTATTCTTGAAATTAGGAACTATGCGCCCATAGATTTTATTGTTCTTGATATTGATTGCAATCCGTCTTGGCACATGATACTTGGTAGATCGTTTTTACGCACCATAGGCACTGTGATTGATATGAAAGAAGGAAATATTAGATTTTAATTTCCACTTAGAAATGGTATGGAACACGTCCCTAGAATAATAATTAATCCACCATATGAATCAATCACGAGGGCCTCCTATGGAGAAAAAACTAAAGATGACAATACTTGAATTTATGCATTATGCCTAGCTAGGGGCGTAAAACGATAGCGCTTGTTGGGAGGCAACCCAATGAATAAAATTTATTTTACCTTTTTCTTTATGTTCTCGAGTGTTTACACAATTATGCTACTGTTATGATTGTGTCTTTTTATGTTTTAATTTGTGTTTGTGCCAAGTAAAGCCTTTAGGATCATGTTGGGTGATAGTTGATTTGATCTTGTTGAAAAACAAAAAAAATTGCGTCCAGTAAAAGAATTCTTAAAAATCATAGAAGCGATGAAAATTTCTGAATTTTTACACAAGATTGATATACAACTTGCTGACGTTGTTCTAATATGTCAGATTTTTTTGAGTTACATAAGTATGGTTAGAGTACATATTACTATAGATTGTTCTGTTTTTGACAGATTCTATTTTCGTTGCATTGTGTGCTTGTTTTGATGAATCCATGGCATGTATTGAAGGGTATAAGCCATGATAAAGTTATAATACTGTACATATAATGAAATGATAAAATAAGAATGGGTTTTCAAGAGTACTTGGAGTGGTGATTTGTTTTATTATACAAAAGGGTCTCACGAAGATTTTGTTAAGTTTTGTGTGATTAAAGTTTTCATGTTTTGGGTGAGATCATGATGGATGAAGGAATAAGGAGTGAAAAGAGCCTAAGCTTGGGGATGCTACATCACCCCAAAATAACATCCAAAGAGGAACAAGCAACTAAGCTTGGGGATGCCCCGAGTGGCATCCCCTCTTTCTTCTAATGACCATCGGTATTTTACTTGGAGCTATATTTTTTTTCGTCACATATCATGAGTTTTGCTTGGAGCGTCTTGTATTATGTGAGTCTTTGCTTGATTTGCTTTTTATATTGTTACAAGTGTCCTTGATGCACACGCCTTTTTGATAGAGCCAAAATTATGCTATGATTTGTTAGAATTGCTCTATATGCATCACTTAAACCTTTTGAGCTATGGGATTGCTCTTTATGCGTCACTTATATCTTTTTTAGCACAAAGTGCTTTAAATTTTTCAATAAATGCTCTCATTCTTCACTTATATTAATTTGAGAGTTAGTAAATTTTTAAGATTTTCTCTCATGCTTCATCTATATTATTCTGAGAGATGAAACTTGTATTCTCATGTCCTTCACTTAAATCTATGTGAGCTTGTCAAAGTAGTGGAAATACATGAAACTAGTCCCAAAGTGATAGATATTCAAGAGGGATATTAGAAAAACTTTCATGAAGATCATTGGACAAATTAAACTTCATTCCTTGTAATAGTTTTGAGACATGATGATATTCATATGTGAGTTATGTTGGTGAGTAATTATGCTTTAGTAAGAATATTGGTGTTAAGGTTTGTGATTCCCTATGCAAGCACGAAAGTCAATAGTTGTGCAATGAAATTAAATCCTACTTATGGTGCATTATTCGGTGTTAGTTATGCTTAATGCTCACTTATGTGAATTTTTGTTTCTTGGTTGGTTGCTTCTTAATCTATTTGCCAACATCCACTTGTACTAAGTAGAAATACTACTTGTGCATCCAATATCCTTAAAACATTTTTGCCATATGAGTCCACCATACCTACCTATATGTGGTATTTCCATGTCATACCGCTCATGAAGCACAAGGGGGTGACCGATATTTTTCCATGCTAGATGTGTTATTCTCAAGATGGGTGTTTATTCACTTGTCATTGCACGAGAGTATGGCGGTAATAGGGATGCTCAGTCCCAAAATGAAAAAGAAATTTACTTTGTTTTGTGAAATAATAAATTCCTTGGAAAGTGTTGGTATGGAAAGCAACCGTGGATTCGGCTAGCCATGGATTGTGAAAGATTGGTGGAAAAAGGAATAAAATTTATTTTCTCTTTGAGAACCGCTTATGATATATCTAGCATGGAAAGGTATTGAAAGCTCTCAGTCGTTTTCGTTGATAGGAATGGCATGCCACCCAAAATATTTTTCTCTATCAATTTAAACCTTGAGATGTGGCACCTCTACAAATCTCTACTTCCCTCTGCGAAGGGTCTATCTATTTACTTTATGCAATTTTTTTACTTTTATTTGAGTCTCCATCTTCTATTATAAAGCACCAACTACGGGGCACTATGATCATACTTGAGGATTATGTGTACCTAATATTTGAGTTTGTTTCATGAATGGATCAATGATTGAGCATGATGGGCTAGCGATAGCTTTCTTTGGGGTTGATATTTTGAAAGAGATGGTTGCTTATTGGTATGCTTGAGTATTAAAGTCTTCATGTCAAAACTAGACTATTGCTTTGAACCATCTAAAAGTCCAAATGTCCATGCTACAAAAGAAAAGATTATGTGATGAACATGTTAGGCAGCATTCCACATCAAAAATTCTGTTTTTATCATTTACCTACTCGATGACGAGCAGGAATTAAGCTTCGGGATGCTGATACGTCTCCAACGTATCTATAATTTTGATTGTTCCATGTTGTTATATTATCAATCTTGGATGTTTTACAATAATTTTATAGCAACTTTATATCATTTTTTGGGACTAACCTATTGACATAGTGCCAAGTGCCAGCTGCTATTTTTTGCTTGTTTTTTACTTTGCAGAATATGAGTACCAAACAAAGTCCAAACATCCTGGAACTTTTTGGAGATTTTTTTAGGCCAGAAGACACCTAAAGGACAAAAGAAGTACCAGAGAGGAGGGCTGAGGAGGCCACAACCCACAAGGGCACGCCAAAGGCCCCTGGCATGGCCTGATGGGTTGTGCCCTCCTCGGGACGCCTTTTCACCGCCTATCAGCTCTATAGATACCCAAATATTCCAAAAACCCTAGGGGAGTCGATGAAACACAATTCCAACTGCCGCAAGTTTCAGAACCGCGAGATCCAATCTAAAACCATCACGGAGGGGTGTATCGTCTTCATGGGTGCCTCTCCGATGATGCATGAGTAGTCCATCATAGACCTACAGGTCCGTAGGTAGTAGCTAGATGGCTTCCTCTCTCTCTCTTGATTCTCAATACAATGGTATCTTGGAGATCTATTTTATGTAATACCCTACGTCCTGCTTTTGATTGTATTGATATGGGGATAGTACATAGTACATGTATCTACCACGAGATTGTAGTAATGAATATGAGATTGAGATTGTTTATTGACTAGCCTGGCCTCGGTTTATATAATGCATCGTAGGCCTAGGGTTTAGGAAAGTCCTTGTCTTGTGCGCCAAGTCTAGTGGAATCTCCCTTGTATGCATCATGGGCTTTCCGAACTGGCCCATTAGTGAATCGCCCTGGGGGTCCTCAGCCCGACCCACTGGTCGGGAGACAACGTGGTGAGTACCCCCTAGTCCAGGACACCGTCAGTAGCTCCCTGAATCAGTCTTCAAGTTAGGGATGCTTCTCGGTTCTTCCGAACTGTTCTTCATCTTCAGTCGTCGGTCTTGAAAAATGGTTCAACAAATCTTCCCATCTCCGTTCTTGAGGATCGCCGAGGTTTATCTGAAGAGTTCACACATCGGGCATTCGAGGATCCCCTTTAAGTTCTCGGCCATTATCAATGCCTTGTTATTTTTTATGCCACATCTTGGGGTCGAAGTGTTTCCCGTGCGGTGATGTCCTCTTGCGTCCGAGCTCCAACGCTGAACTGCATCTAAGGTGTCTTTTTGCAGCCGAGCTCCAACGTAGATCGGCATCTGAGAGCCAATGACGGGTTGCGTCCGAGCTCCAACGCCGGATTGTGTTCGGGGTATCTTTTTGTAGCCAAGCTCCAACGCAGGTCTGCGCCCGAGCTCCAACATTGGTCGGCATCTGAGGTGTCATAAATTACCTCGGTCTCTAAAAAATTGAAGGACTTTATTCGAGCTTAATTGCCAGAGTAGTCTTTTATGGAGCCAACCATTCACATTCGAGCTTTATGCCGGACTGCTTTCGAGGTGTCTCTGATCTTGAGCTTTATGCCGGACTGCTTTCGAGCTCCAACGCCGAACTGCATCCGAGCTTAATGTCGAAAATGCCCTCTATGGAGCCAGCCACTTGTGCCCAAGCTTTATGCCGGACTACTTCCGAGGTGGTGCACCACCCCGACCGTGGGCTGATTTTTTGTGAATATTTTCGATTGGTGCAATTTATTCTCTGCCGAGATATATAGCTAGTAGTCCTCAAGGTGTGTGTTGGTATAAAACCCGAGATGCACCTTATGGTACACATAAAACCACTGATCACGGTAGCCCCTGAGACTCAGGATGATTTGCAAAATCGGCATGAGGATCGATTCCTTGCTCGGTAGCATGCTTTAGGATTTAAAACGCGACGTATAGTAGTTCCCGAGACTCAAGTTGGGTGCGGCTGACCAACCTGAGGATCGAATCTCCTCGGAAACTATATTGCACTTTGAATTTGCTGCATTGAATAGGCAGTGCAATAGCCCCGAGCCTTAACTTGGGCACGGGTGGTCGAATTAAGGATCGATAATTATGTGACACAAACTTTTTTACGTTTAACACAATTTATTTGTAACGATTCTATGTATGCAAGTACTTTACATCATTAATGCTCGGATCCGCATTGTACAAGACTTTGTTGACCGACCATCGGCTTCAACCTCCTTGGCCAGTAGCCGAGGAGTCTTTGTCCTACTTTATAAAGCCTTTATGAGGGCAAAGACGGCGAACAAGGCAATCCGGCCATACGGTTTTATAAACAAAGGTACGCAGAGAGATATGTTATATTTTGATTTTGACGTAAGAAACATCTTCTAGAAAAATAGTTCCTTTATAAGTTCCTTTTCCCAGGCTATCATGTTGACCATGATCGTGAAACCTCAACTCCGATCAATGTGGGAGGAAAATATTAAGGATTTAGTTCAGGGAAAGTTTCCAAACTCTGTGGTCCTTAGTGAACCTAAATTTTCACTTCTGTCGTTGCCGACCAATTATATTCTTAAGATGGCTAGCTTTCAGCTTCACCCAGTCTGAGGTACTAACACGGATGACCCAGAAGTAACAATCGTAGAGGTGCTCCCTTTACCCCCTAGCCGAACAATCGGGAACATAGGGGATAAGCACAGGAGCCAGACAACCCAGCTTGGCCAAAATCTTAAGTGAGATTGATGCATATTTATGGCTTTATAACGATGATTACGGAAGGCAACACTCATATATTGAATACAAATGCTTTTATGCTATATGCTACTTTGACTCCTTTATGACCGTTTATCATTTGAGAGTGGCCCATCGTTGGCTTCTACCCCTTTGTAGATGCTACGTAGGGTGTTTCCACAGTAACAAGACAACCCTTAGGCAACGTCTCGATGCCCGGAGGTGGTTGTGTTAGCGGAAACAACGCAATCAGATATCTAGGCTTTATAACTTTCACTTGGTCATGGGAGCTTAAAGGTTGGGAGGCCAGTTACTAGCCCCCGGTTAGTGTTCAGCGTCGGCCGAGGTTAAGTCGTTAACACTCAGGCCAATTTTATGAAAGGCCCATTGTTTAATATGGTCATCGGACCGCCGACCAGTTTACGCTCATTGTGACAGTTGCTACTTCTCGAGCATGCATTGGTTTCTCGTGAAGAGGAATGGTTTGATGCAGCAAAGTAGATAAGTATTTCCCTCAGTTTTTGAGAACCAAGGTATCAATCCAGTAGGAGATACAAGTGAGCAACCAATAGATATACCTGCACAAAGAATCAACCTCTTGCGCCCAATGCTATAAAGGGGTTGTCAATCCCTTCACGGTTACTTGCAAGGATGAGATCTAATAGAGATGGAATAATACGGTGCTTGAACGGAAAGTAAAAATAATGCAGCAAGTATTTTTGGTGTTTTTGGTTTTAGATTTGAAAATATAATATGGAAAATAGACCCGGGGGCCATAGGTTTCACCAGATAGCTTCTCTCATGATGGCAAGTATTACGGTGGGTGAACAAATTACTGTCGAGCAATTGATAGAAAAGCGAATAATTATGAAGATATCCAAGGCAATGATTATGCATATAGGCATCACGTTCGTGACAAGTAGACCAAAACGATTCTGCATCTACTACCATTACCCTAGACATCGACCGATTCCTGCCTGCATCTAGAGTATTAAGTTCATGAAGAACAGAGTAACACATTAGGTAAGATAACAAGATGTAGAGGAATAAACTCAAGCAATATGATGAAAACCCCATCTGTTTACCCTTGATGGCAACAATACAATACGTGCCTCGCTACCCCTACTTTGTCACTGGGTGAGGACACCGCAAGATTGAACCCAAAACTAAGCACTTCTCCTATTGCAAGAATTACCAATCTAGTTGGACAAACCAAACCAATAATTCGAAGAGACTTGCAAAGATATGAAATCATGCATATAAGAATTCAGGAAAGACTCGAATAATATTCATGGATAATCTGAACATAAACCCACAATTCATCGGATCTCGACAAACACACCGTAAAAGAGTATTACATCGGATAGATCTCCATGAAGATCATGAAGAACATTGTATTGAGAAGCAAAGAGAGAGAAGAAGCCATCTAGCTACTAGCTATGGACCCGTAGGTCTGTGGTGAACTACTCACACATCATTGGAGGGGCAATGGAGTTGATGTAGATGCCCTCCGTGATCGAATCCCCCTCCGGTAGATTACCGGAAAAGGCTCCAGGATTGGATCTCTTGGGAACGGAGGCTTCTGGCGGCGGAAAAGTGTTTTCGTGGCTCGTTCTGATAATGATGGAATATTTGGGTATTTATAGGTCGAAGATTAGGGTTAGGGGAGTTGCCAGGGGCCCATAAGCCTGCCCGGCGTGGGGTGCCCCCTGGTCGCAGCAAGCGGGCTTGTGGCCCCATGGCAGCTCCTCTGCCTTGGTTCTCAAGTCTCGTGGCTTCCTTTTATTCCAGAAAAAATAATTCTGGAGGTTTTATTCAATTTGGACTCCGTTTAATATTCCTTATCTAAGAAACTCAAAAACAAGGAAAAAACAGAAACTGGCACTAGGCTCTAGATTAATAGGTTAGTCCCAAAAATAATATAAAATAGCATATTAATGCATATAAAACATCCAAAACTGATAATATAATAGCATGGAACAATCAAAAATTATAGATACATTGGAGATGTATCAACAGTCAGTTTTTGGCTTTCTCCACTGAGGTACTTGACCAGTTAAACCGGAAGTACAATCGCAGTGGTTTTCCCTTTGCACACCTAGCCGAACAAAGCGGAACGTAGGAGGCAAGCACAGGAGCCGGTCAACCCAACCATCGACCAAAGACACAATTCAAAACTGGTGCATATAAAGCAATATCCAAGAACGTTCTGCCGAGGACTCCTCGAAGTACCTTGGCTTTTGGTGGGTTCGGCTCTAGTCGCAGCCCCCATCGATATTGCCGATGCTTTAAAAGTGTACTACGAGAGTTATGCTCGGGAAAAACAAAATTTATGAAAACAACTTTTTTTTAGATAAAAGAAAATTGTGCCAATCCGAAACTGGTCTTAAAATTAATATGTGCTTCGGTCGTGCTTTAACATGATACATCCGATCTCCGGGCTCCAAGCGGGCCAACCTTTGGCTTCAGCCTCCATATCCCGAAGGCGGAGTGTTTCTCCAAGACCTGTTTAGCAAACTAAAATCGAGCAGCATTACAAAGAAACTAGGCTATCCGGCTATTGACCACACACTAGTGTCGGAAAAAGGAGTAGTAGAAAAAGACCTTTCAACGAACAAGAAAAAACACATTTATTATAAAACAAGTCTTATAAATTAAAGAGCCCCGGTTAAATCGGGTAAAGAAATTTTAACAAACAAAGTTTTTAACAAACATTTTTTGTTGTTTAACAAAAGAAATATAATGTTTGGTTGAACCGAACAAAAAATAAAAAAATTCAAAGAGAGCTGAGCATGAAAATGACTTAGCTTGTTAATGTGCTCGGTGTAGTCTGGGGTTGTGGCGGGATGTAGACATAGTCCTCGGCCTGGCCGAGGTCCCAACCCCCAAGCCTTAATCTAGCGAAGAGCTTTGGTTGAGACGTGGCGATGCAACACGGTTGTTGCGACGAGGCGAAGCCCCGGTCCAACCGAGGAGACAGAGTAGTTCGACAGCGTGATGGCGAAGCCCTAGTTATCATGGGAAAAGGAAGCGTTTATAACAAACAAACTTTTTTATTTAATATAAATATAATGCTTGGTCAAACCGAACAAAAATTGAAAATTGAAAAAAGTTGAGCATGAAAGCGACTTAGCTAATTAATGTGCTGGGTGTTGATGACGTGGTCCGAGCTTGCGGTGGGTCGTGGTCCCAGCCCCGAAGCCAGCCCCGAGGCGCCCGGGTGGAAAGCTTAGCTTGATGAAGTGGCAATGCAACATGGTCGATGTGATTACGCAAAGCCTCAGGTCCAGCCGAGGAGACGAAAGTGGTCGACTGGTGACGCCAAAGTCCCCAGAGCAGCTTGATGAAGAGATGGAGAAGCCCCCGGTCTAGCAGGGATGTTGGAGCAGATCGGCAGAAAGATGTTGGAGCCTTCATGTCAGGCGACGTGTTAAAGCAGGTCGGCGTGGTTGTTATTAGCTGGAGGAAAAGGCGGCATATCGATGCTAACACAGGTCAAAATTTGTGACGCAGTCGATGCCAGCTTGATGAAGTGACCGCACGGTGAATCTGGTGTGCCAGCCCTGTGCAATCCGTGGGGCGACGATGCCGAACTCTTGGTCATGTTGACGAACTATTGGTTGGCTTGTCGAGGTGATGAATCTGAAGAGGTTGACCTCGGCTCGATGAAGCGACGATCTAGCGCAGGTCGACAGCCGTGGAGCAATGTTGTCAGACCGGTTTGACATTGGCACGACGGTGAAAATCGCCTAAAAATGACTTAAAATTTGTGGGCATGTGTTTGAGAACATCACAATACCCTAGAAAAAAAATTCCTTTAAGAAGGATGTCCAATATCCCGTTCATGAAGAAAGATGAATTCAGGTCGGATTCATTTTCGCACAGGAAACAAATTCAAAAATTGACACACTTATCGGACCATTCCCGGAGTTTGAACAGTCCGATCGAGCTGAAATTTTGAGGGGCTGTCGACGTAGGAATTCCCTAGCGGATCAACGGTTGGACCTTCCAAAGGATGAAGGAGCTGGGCGCCAGACTCCTCGGCCTAAAGTCATATAGATTCATGTCCAGATTTGACAGGGCTCCGTATATTGTAGATCGTCGGAGACTTCTCCATCGGAATGCGACCAAATTTTGTATGGTTGTTCTAGACTCAATTCCGCACAATTCTATCGAAGTAATCGTCAAAGCGACACTCGAGGAGGCGGGGACGATGACCATGAATTTGCTGTCCAGAAAAACTACATGATCGTGCGAGGGCAATGTTGACGTTGAGCCCCCGAGCACCATGGAGGAGTCTTCCATGATCTTGGTTGAGATTGGAGTTGATGTTGATGAGAACACCCGTCCGATCTAGATGATCCGACGTGGCACGCAGTCCTCGGTCTAGCCGAGGTGACCAGTCAAGCCGGCGACGAAGATGCCGATGTTGACGTTGTAGCTTGGTTCCGATGCGTAGATTGCAATGGAGCCGGTCTGAATTCCCATCGCGTCGCGGCAACTACCCAGCAGGCTCTCAATGAAAGCACCAATGTCGGTGTCAAATCCGGCATATCTCGTAGTAGGGGGTCCTAAGCTAGGCATCTTGGAGCGATGGTAACATGGACACAGGATTTTACCCAGGTTCGGGCTCTCTCAAGGAGATAATACTCTACGTCCTGCTTTTGATTGTATTGATATGTGGATAGTACATAGTCCATGTATCTACCACGAGATTGTAGTAATGAATATGATATTGAGATTGTCTATTGACTAGCCTGGCCTCGGTTTATATAATGCACTGTAGGCCTAGGCTTTAGAGGAGTCCTTGTCTTGTGCGTCAAGTCTTGTGGAATCTCCCTTGTATGCATCATGGGCTCTCCGAACTGGCCCATTAGTGAATCGCCCTGGGGGTCCTCGGCCCGACCCACTGATTGGGAGACGACATGGTGAGTACCCTCTAGTCTAGGACACCGTCAGTAGACCCCTAAACCGGTCTTCAAGTTGGGGACGCTTCTCGGTTCTTCCGAACTGTTCTTCATCTTCAGCCGTCGGTCTTGAAAACTGGTTCAACAAATCTTCCCATCTCTAATCTTGAGGATCGCCGAGCTGTATCTGAAGAGTTCGAATAGGAGGCCTTCACACTACATGGCTCAAACCCTCAAAAGCACACACGAGATAACCAACCTAGCCAGAGGGACTATCTGTCTAAAGCCGAGATAAACTCTAAAGATTTGCGACTATTCGTTAGTGAAACATACATAGAAAAATATATTATTCACATGTTAAATTTGAATAATGAAAATTGACCATGTATATCACAGTGGGAGAGTAATATTCTCTTATATAATAAATTTGCAACATCATAGATTTCAAATCAAGCAACAGTTTTCCTTGTAAATTGAAAGTTAAATGCAATGTGGAAGGAAATGATACATCATAATAATTTTAATCACTAATGCAAATTATAGTGAGTTGGAATTAAAAATTGCTAGTTGTATGTGCAAACATTTTGGGACTTCAAATTAATAGTAAATCCCTAAACAAACCAATCAAAAATAAAAATACGTCATTTTTGGATTAAAAATATTTAATATTAGTCAGTTGAGATTTCACCAGTCACCATTATCAAGGATTGTTTACAAACAGGTTACAAATAGTATGATGCTGTAACTCTGACTGAAACAAATATGAGTAAGTTTTGCAAACAATATATGATCATCCTGTGCTTGTATGACAAAAGTGCATATTTAATCCTTATGAAACGTAATTATCCACTTAACCATGACCATGGATAGAATTTCAATTACATTGTGAAACAGAACATATTCGTATATAACTACATATTATTTTGGGAGTGTCTAGGTCTCAATTGACTGACACTTCGCAAAGTCTCAGTCAAGTAGTATAGTATGCAAGAAGAAGAAAAAAGATGGAAACAATTGTTTGCACGAATCTTGATGCAAGATCTTCATGAAGTATCGGACGACTGATTTTTAGCGGAGCCGTATTATTTTTCTACTTCTTTCTCCGTCCCGCCACACGATAATATGTTGTTTACCCCAACATTAAACAGAGACTGCATATGTGCTTGCTGGTTATCACGTGCGGGCGTTCTAGTTGTACACGCGAGGTCGTCCGCCGAATCTCGCGTGCTCATTTTTAATTCTTTATATTTTTTTCCTCTAAAAAAATTCTTTATATTTTTCCTTGTCGTCCCCCACTGACAAGTGCCCCCCTACAATATCTTTCTTTGTTGTCCCCCATTGACAAGTGGACCCCTATAAACATGGAGAATGAGAGAGTGTGGCTGCTGCTGCATTTAACAGAAAAATTTACGGTGTCCTTTGAACTTAACAGAATTGTATGCAAATGTTCTGTTAGGTGAGTTGAAGGACCACTTCTTTGTTTTTTTAGTTCTTGTATGATTAGGTTCCCACCACTACAAGTTTGTGTACTAGTTATGGTATTAGCTCATTTGTTTACCTATCGTGTGCTATACTCTTGAGAGAAGCCACTAGTGAAACCTACGACCCCCGGGTCTATCTTCCAACATATTGCTTTCTGAAAAACCCAAAAATACTTTGCTGCACTTTTTATTTGCTTCTTTTATTTTTGTGTTCTTGTGCAATCTATCCATCCAATCTACAAGAAACCAACCTATATTTTTACCGTGGAGAGATTGATAACCTCTCTTACGCGTCGGGTAGCAACTATGTGTTCTTTGTGTGCAGGTATCATTTACATAGTGTTGCATGGTTCTCCTACAGGTTCCATAACCTTGGTTTCATAACTAAGGGAAATACTTACCGTCGATGTGCTGCATCATCCATTCCTCTTTGGGGAAATACCGAAGCATTCTCAAGCCACATCAATGATTGAGGTTTTGAATAAGAGGACTAATATGTATCCATCGTATCTACTTTCCCTAATGCTTTTGCTCTTGTTTTGAACTCTAATTTGCATGATTTGAATGAAACTAACCCGGATTGACATAGTTTTCAGCAAAACTACCATGGTGTTGTTTTTGTACAGAAATAAAAGTTCTCGGAATCGAACAAAACTTTTCGGGAAATTATTTTATAAAAAATAAAAAAATACCGGAGCCAAGAACCACCGGAGGGGGTGCCTTGGTTGGGCACGATACACTAGGGCATGCCAACCCCCCAGGCGCGCCCTGGTGGGTTCTGCCCACCTCATGGCCCCATTGACCCTAATTCTGGCACTATCAATTCCTATTTTCGAAGGAAAAAATGAGGAGGAAGTTTTATCGCGTTTCACGAGATGGAGCCACCACCAGCTCCTGTTCTTTATCGAGAGGCCAGATCTGGAGCCCGTTTGGGGCTCGGGAGAGGGTAATCTTCAGTCTTCGTCATCATCAACCCTTCGTCATCGCCAATTCCATGATGCTCACCACCGGGAGTGAGTAATTCCTTCGTAGGCTTGCTGGTGAGTGAGGAGTTGGATAAGATTCATCATGTAATCGAGTTAGTTTTGTTAGGGCTTGATCCCTAGTATCCTTTATGTTTTGAGATTGATGTTGCTATGACTTTGCCATGCTTAATGCTTGTCACTAGGGCCCGGGTGCCATGTCTGATCTGAACCGTTTATGTTATCACCATTATATCTCTGTTCTTGATCCGATCTTGCCTAGTCATATGCACCTATTACGTGTTATGATCCGTAAACCCCAAAGTGACAATAGTTGGGATACTTTCCGTTGATGACCATGGTTTGACGAGTTCATGTACTCACTATGTGTTAATGCTTTGTTCCAGTTCTCTATTAAAAGGAGGCCTTGATATACCTTAGTTTCCTTATGGACCCCGCTGCAACACGAAGGTAGGACAAAAGATGTCATGCAAGTTCTTTTCCATAAGCATGTATGACTATTTACAGAATACATGCCTACATTACATTGATGAACTGGAGCTAGTTTTGTGTCGCCCAAGGTTATGACTGTTATATGATGAATATCATCCAACGAATACACCGATCCAGTGCCTATGAGTTTTCCACTTATTATTCTTGCTAAGTTACTATTGTTGTTGTCACTATTGAACTTGCTACAAAACTATTGCTATCACTGTTACCATTACTACTGATGTTACCACTGCTATCAAACTATCATATTACTGTGCTATAGATCACTTTGCTGCAGATATTTTATCTCCAGGTGTGGTTGAATTGACAACTCAACTGCTAATACTCTCAAATATTATTTGGCTCCCCTTGTGTCGATTCTATAAATTTGGGTTGAATACTCTACCCGAAAAAACTATTGCGATCCCTTATCCTTGTGGGTTAACAAGACCTTTTTCTAGTGCTGTTGCCAGGGAGCATAACTATATTTGTTGAGTCACTTGGGATTTATATCAATTTATCACTATGAAGAATCTGAAGGATACAAGAACCAAGATAATTCCGTCTAAGATGAGGGGAGGTACGGATTTGCCATCACACTCTGCACTTGATTCACCTTCTGTTATGAGTAGACTTGCAACACCACTGCATGCTATTAATCCTGATATGTCACAAGTTATTGATGATGCCACTTCTACTATGAATGATGCTTATGATGATGCTAGTACCTTGCTTGATGATACCGTGCCACTAGGTGAATTTCTTGATGAATAAATTGCTAGAGCTAAAGAGAGTGAAACTACCGAAACTGATGAGGTCTTTGAAACTGATAATCATGAAACACCTATTAGACCTAGCTCTCCTAGATTTGGAATGCCTAAGATACCTAAGGGTTATGTTATGGGTGGAGAAGTAGCTAGAGACATTGTTGCTTTTAAGGATAGAAATGATCTCAATAAATTACTATGCAAGTATAAAGAAAAGACTTTGAATGCTAGAATGAAATGTGATCCTAAGTTTGCTACTTCACCTATCTCTGTTACCGATAAGGATTATGAATTCTCTATCAACCCAGAGTTGACCACTTTGGTTGAATCTGGTCCTTTTCATGGCTATGAAACTGAAACTGTAGTGGGACATCTTACCAAGTTGAATGATATAACCACCCTTTTTTCTCATGATGAGAAGATCCGCTACTACTATATTCTCAAATTATTCCCGTTCTCATTAAAGGGTGATGCTAATATATGGTATAATACTCTTGGTCCTGGTTGTGTGTGTAGTCCCCACGATATGATTTACTACTTCTCTGAAAAATATTTTCCCTCTCACAAGAAACAAGCTGCCTTATAGGAAATATTTAGCTTTGTGCAAATTGAAGAAGAGAGTCTCCCACAAGCTTGTGGGGGGGGGTTGTCCAATTGCTTAATGCTTTGCCTGATCACCCTCTTAAGAAAAATGAAATACTTGATATCTTCTATAATGGACTAACTGATGCTTCTAGGGACTTCCTAGATAGTTGTGTTGGTTGTGTTTTCAGGGAACAGACGGTTGAACAAGCTGAGGAACTATTGAATAATATATTGAAGAATTATGATGATTGGACTCACCCTGAACCACCACTTGAACCCACTCCGAAGAACAACAATATCTTATTTCTCAGTCTTGAATATATGCAAGAGGCAAAAGAAATGTATGAAGGAAAAAGGTATTAAAGCTGAGGATGTTAAGAATTTGCCACCTATTGAAGAAATACATGGTCTTGACACACCACCACCTCCGTAGGCGATAGAGGTAAATTCTCTATTAAAGTTTGATGAAGGTGACATTCCTTACAATAAGCATCCTAGTCAGTGCGTACATGGATTTGATAATTACATTAGGAAATAAGATAACTTCAATGCAAATGTTCTGAACCAATTGAAATACAATTCTTATATGATTGCCCGCTTGAGTGACTTGTTATTTAGAACCAGTAATGATGTTAGAGGTGTAGGAAAACATGCCTCTATGGTTCAAACCGAGTTAGAACAAGTTGCTAAATCTCAAAGAGAATTGCTTAATGAAATGAATAATAATATAAATGATTTTGCTATTAGAGTAGCAACTAGAGGAGGTAAAATGACCCAGGAAGAACTTTATACCGAGGGACACCCTAAGAAAACTAAACAAGACTCTCAAAGGATTCATGTTGATTCACCTAGTCCTTCTAAAAGGAAGAAGAAAGAGAAAAATGATAGGACTTCGCATACCTCTAGTGAACGCTAGATAGAA
Source organism: Hordeum marinum (assembly GCA_022496015.1). Classification (NCBI taxonomy): domain Eukaryota; kingdom Viridiplantae; phylum Streptophyta; class Magnoliopsida; order Poales; family Poaceae; genus Hordeum; species Hordeum marinum. The sequence goes on along the minus strand of CM039672.1, from coordinate 405,343,327 downwards.
AAAACTCCTAATAATAATGATGTTTCTATTTCGGATCATGAAACTCAATCTGGTAATGAACATTCACCTAGTGATAATGAAAATGATAATGATGATGTTCACAAAGATACTCACCTGAACAATGATAAAAACCAGATAATGATGTAGAAATAGAACCTGTCATTGATCTTGATAACCCACAACCTAAAAATAAACGGAATGATAAAAAAGATTTTGTGGCTAGAAAATATGGTAACGAAAGAGAGCGATGGGTGTAGAAATCCATGCCTTTTCCACCTAAGCCATCTAAGGAAAAAGATGATGAAGAATTTGAATGCTTTGCTGAAACGATTAGGCCAGTCTTTTTGCACACTCGCTTAACTGATATCTTAAAGATGGCCCCTTATGCAAAATATATGAAAGACATCATCACTAATAAAAGAAACATACCCGAAGCTGAGATCTCCACCATGCTTGCTAATTATTCTTTTAAGGATGGAGTACCTAAAAAACTTGGAGATCCTGGAATACCAACTATACCTTGCTCCATTAAAAGAAATTATGCCAAAACTGCTTTGTGTGATTTGGGAGTTGGTGTTAGTGCTATGACTTTCTCTTTATATAAAAGACTAGATTTGAATAAACTCACACCTACTAAAATATCTTTGTAAATGGCTGACAAATCTACTGCCATACCTATTGGTATTTTTGAGGATATGCCCGATGTTGTTGCAAATGTTACAATCTTAACAAACTTTGTTATTCTTGAGATGCCCGAGGATGACAACATGTCGATTATCCTTGGTAGACCCTTTTTGAATACTGCAGGGGCTATTATTGATTGTAAAAAAAGCAAAGTCACTTTTCATATTGATGGTAATGAGCATACGATGCACTTTTCGAAGAAACAATCCAAGTGAATGGTGTAAATTTTATTGAAAATTCTCCAACACTCACTATTGGATGTTAATTACCTCTACCTACTACCAATTTTTTGATATACTTATGGTTGGGGATATGCATATCCCTGTTGAGGTAACATAGTGTTTTACGAAAGTTCTTCGGTTTCATGCTAATCGAAAGTGGTTGTTAATAAGACTTGATCATTATTAATGGATCATTTTTGAGAGGTATGAAGTTGATGAATCTAGTAGGCACAACCTTCTACTCCCACCTTTTGTTTTATGTTTTTCTTAGTTAAATAAAATAAAATGCCATGTTTCTCATGTTTTCTGAATTTTCCGTGTAATAAAAAATGACCCAAAAATAAAAGTTCTTAGAATGTCCTGAAAATTTAACATGATTTTTTTCTGAATATTTCTGAATTTCTGGTGCAAATAACATCAGAGGGGTGTGCACCTGTTGCCCACAAGATACCAGGGCGTTCCAGCAACCCCATGTGCGCCCTAGTGGGTCCCCACGTGGGTCCCCTCATTTACTTCTTTAGACCATGTCATGTCGTACCTCTAGAAAAAATCACCATAGCTCTCTCTATCGTGTTCTTGCTCACAAACCCGTGGATATCGATCTCTTTGCTCGAAGCTTCGTTTCCAATTTTTTTGGGGGGGGGGATTGCTTCTTGGTATGTGACTCCCCCATTGCTCCAATTAGTTTTTGATTTAGTGGTTTATTTCCAGAATAATTAGCTACTCTTGGTGCTGTTGTAGATACCCTTGCATGTTGAATTCTTAGAGTTCTAAGTAGTTTGAATGCTTGATATGTCCTTCAGGCATCCTTATGAGTAGTTGCTTTCAATCTTGTAAAGTTTTGTTAAAAAAATTGTGTCACAATTTTTTTTCCAGAAATTGTTCGCAAATAAAATGCAATTCTTTAGGAGTTCTTTGAGGAGAAGATCCCCGAGGGCATCATCAATTGGAAGCTCTATCCGACAATCTTATGTTGAAACAAGTGCAAGCTCGATGTGGGACGCCGACACCAAATCATGCCTTTGGCCATGTAATACATTCATCGATGGTGCAAGTATTAAGGAAGAATTTGAACAGTATGTTCACAACATCGATCTTGCTGCCTTCATCGAAGATAAGTGCACCCAGCATCTCAAGCTCACAGAGACGTTTATTAAGAAATTTAAATAATTTCCTCATGAGTCTACAGTTTAATTTAGCCTTTATAATGATACTTTAACCATGCCTTTAGACGTATTCTGTGAAGCGTGCAAAATTCCGTATTGGGGTTCGCTAGACGAACCACCAACATCTGAATATGCGTCATTTTTTATTAACCTTTGCTATGGTGAAGATAGATGAGTGACACAAGGTAGAATAAAAAGCGTCCATTTTCCATCTATACAATACTTTGCACTATTTAATGGCAAATGCATCATAGGCAAACAAGATTGCAGCACACTATGTGCTCCTGATTTGAGTCTTATTCACACTACTATAACAGGAGTTAAATTTTATAATCTAGGAGCAATTGTTGCATGGAGATTGAATCACAATGCAAATAGTGGTCATTTTTACGATCAGATCAATGCCGCCCGTTTAGCTAAGAAGTTATTTGTATCACTTTGGCCTAACGATCCTATTTTACCTACTCAGTACTTAGATTTTGAGGCCATGAAACAACATGAGTTCCTTAAGGGCACAATCATTAATTATACTTACAACTTGAGGTTCAATAAAGGCTCCATTGTACCTATCATCTTGCCTGCTTCAGGTCTCTTTAATTATCGCAGAAACGGAAGATACTATGTTCTTGAGAGCAAAGCCCGCACGCACAATGTAGAGGTTGAAGCTGCCAGACGGGCTGAGGAGGCTGCGCCAAGATCCTCAGTGGGCTATCACGCAGACTATTATCTAGGCTGCGGATGGTGATTACCAAGCTAGGCCAAAAAGCCTAAGCTTGGGGGAGTTTGTATTTCCACCGACATTATATTCATGTTCACACATTCCATTCCAGTTGTCGGTGCCCACACTTTTTCATTGTATTATCCATGATAGATTTATTTCCTGGCTTTCTTTTTTGTATGTTTGAAAAACTTTGAGAAAATCCAAAAAATATCTGTTGCTTCTTTTAAGTTTTCCTTCTTAGTTTAATTAGTTGTAGTATTAAAAGAAAAACCCAAAAAGATTCCTCGTTTCTTCTTTTGCTTGTTGGGAGTTCTCCCGTGTAAATAGTTTTTCTCGTTTTTTGTTTTTCATTCTTTAATTTTTCTTCTTCAAGAAAAACTGAAACCTCCAAAAATATTCCAGTGTGTTTGTCTGAAATTCTCTTCCTTTTATTGAATCATACCAAGGAGAAGACCACGATGAAAATGTTGAGTGGCTCTCATATGCACTACTATTGATTTAACAAAGAGCCCGTATTACTTTTTCTTCTTCTCTTGAATAAAATGCTTGCAGATTCCAGCTTAGTCCACGACACTCTTGCACTATTATTATTTTCATACCATTCGATCGTGCAAGTGAAAGGCAATAGTGATGATATTTGATGAAGTGACTGTGGCAGAGAGAAGCGGGTATGAACTCAACTTTTTTTGTTTTTGTAAATATATTTAACCTATTATTCATGATTTAGCATATTATGATCAAACATTTTTGCAATGACAATTAGAAATTATAGCTTTTTTGCGGGTGAATTAGCAATTATAGTTACTCATGCCATGCTCAAGTAGCTAGGAGTGGATAATGATTTATCTTTGGTGTGAACATGCACTAAAATGGTTTTGATGTAGTATGATGATATTTTATCCTCCTCTGAATGTTTCAAGTGGCTTGACTTGGTACATGTTCACACATGTAGTTGAATCAAAACCAACATAGCCTTCACCATATTTATGTTCATGGTGTACATATCCAACTCATGATAGCATTCAATGTTTATTATTCATAATGCTTGTTCATGACCGTTTTAGCTCCCTAGCCTTCACCTGTACTAATAGGGAATACTACTTGTGCGTCAAAATCCTTAAACCAAAGTTATTCCAGATGAGTCCACTATATCTACCTATATGATGTATTACCCTGCCGTTCCAAGTAAATTTGCATGTGCCACCTCTAAATTTAAAATGAACATGTGTTTTGTGTGCCTGGACCGCTCATGGAGTGACATGGGGCGGTCAGTATCTTCCATGTTAAGCGGGTTATTCTTATGATGAGTGTTTATTCACTCGTCCTTGCACAAGAGGGGCGGTACTAGGGATTCCTAGTCTCGAAATCAAAGAAGTAAAATGCAAATAATTAAACAAAACTCCCCCAAGAATATTGTTGGTATGGACGGTACACGTGGATTCGGCTAGCCGTGGAGTGTGTTTAATGGTGGAGGGGCACTAACCCTTTACGTTTACCGCTTGGGAACCGCCGCTAATGTGTTTAACATTGAAGATATTGATAATTCTTGGTCGTAACGTTGACAGGAAGGGTGCACCTCCCAAAATTATACTTATCTATGATTTAAGCTTTGAGCTCTGGCACCTCTGCAAGTCCCTGCTTCCCTTTGCGAAGGAACTATCTATTTACTTTTATGTTGAGTCATCACCTTCCCAAATAAGCGTCACATCTGAGAGCACTGTTGTCATCCTCATGCATTGTGTATAGTTAATGTTGGATGCATCATGACTGGATCTTTTCTACCATGAATTACAATGTTTAGTTGCTGCTTGAACTTTGGAGGTGCTCTGCATTGATGTTTTGCGGTCTCACGAAGGGCTAGAGAGATACCGTTATTTTTTGTCATATTATATCATGATTGTTTTGACAAAGTGTTTGCATTTGAGATATTTTATTATTGCTCGCTAGTTGCTTATGCCATTGATATGAGTTAATATAATCTTTAAGAGTTATCGTTGACATGGTTAGTCATAATCTTTGTTGAAAACGTGGGTGCTACTTAAGCATATGTATGTAAACAAGAATAAAAGAGTTCGTAAAAGTCTTTCTTTATCACTTTCAGTTTGTCAACTAAATTGCTTGAGGACAAGCAATGGTTTATGCTTGGGGGAGATGATACATCTCCATCGTATCTACTTTTCCTAACGCTTTTCCTTTTGTTTTGAACTCTAATTTACATGATTTGAATGAAACTAACCCGACCTAACACTATTTTCAGCAGAACTACCATGGTGTTTTTTTTGTGCGGAAATAAAATTTCTCAAAATCAAACGAAAGTGTTTAGAGAATTATTTTACAATAAATGAAAAATACTGGAGCCAAGAACCACCGGAGGGGGTGCCCTGGTTGGGCACGATACACCAGGGCGAACCAGCCCCCGAAGGAGCGCCCTCGTGGGTTGTGCCCACCTCGTGGCCCCGCTGACCCTAATTCTGGCACTATAAATTCCTATTTTTGGCAAAAAAATTGAGGAGGAAGTTTTATCGCGTTTCACGAGACGGAGCCGCCGCCACCTGCTGTTCTTCATCAGGAGGCCAGATCTGGAGCCCGTTTGGGGCTCGGGAGAGGGGAATCTTTGGTCTTCATCATCATCAACCCTCCTTCATCACCAGTTCCATGATGCTCCCTACCAAAGTTATTAATTCCTTCGTAGGATTGTTGGTCAGTGAGGAGTTGGATAAGATTCATCATGTAATCGAGTTAGTTTTGTTAGGGCTTGATCCCTAGTATCCACTATGTTCTGAGATTGATGTTGCTATGACTTTGCCATGCTTAATGCTTGTCACTAGGGCTCGAGTGCCATTATTTAAGATTTGAACCATTATGTTATCACCATTATATCTATATCGTTGATCCGATCTCGCCTAGTCATATGCACCTATCACGTGTTATGATCTGTAAACCCCAAAGTGAGAATAGTTGGGATACTTTCCGGTGATCACCATAGTTTGAGGAGTTTCATGTATTCACTATGTGTTAATGGTTTATTTCGGTTCTCTATTAAAAGGAGGCCTTAATATCCCTTAGTTTCCTTATGGACCCTGTTGACATGGGAGGGTAGGACAAAAGATGTCATGCAAGTTCTTTTCCATAAGCATGGATGACTATTTAGGAATACATGCCTACATTACATTGATGAACTGGAGCTACTTCTGTGTCACCCTAGCTTATGTCTGTTATATGATGAATATCATCCAACAAATACACCGATCTAGTGCCTACAAGTTTTCCACTTATTTTTCTTGCTAAGTTACTATTGCTGCTGTCAATGTTGCACTTGCTACAAAACTATTGCTATCACTGTTACCGTTACTACTGCTGTTACCACTGCTATCAAACTATCACATTACTATGCTACATATCACTTTGCAGCAGATATTTAATCTCCAGATGTGGTTGAATTGACAAATCAATTACTAATACTCTCAAATATTCTTTGGATTCCCTTGTGTCGAATCTATAAATTTGGGTTGAATAATCTACCCTCGAAAACTGTTGTGATCCCCTATAATTGTGGGTTATCAACGACCTTTGCATTTTAGATTTGGATATTTTTCTTATTTTCGAATTAGTTATGATCCAGTTATGTTGTGCTATGGTGACCCACAAGTGTAGGGGGTCAATCGTAGTCCTTCTGATAAGTAAGAGTGTCGAACCCAACGAGGAGAAAAAGGAACTGACAAGCGGTTTTCGGCAAGGTAGTTTCTGCAAGCACTGAAATTGTAGGTAATAGGTAGTTTAATAGCAAGATAATTGGTAATGAGCAAGTAACGGTAACAGTAAATAAAGTGCAACAAGGTAGCCAATCCTTTTGTGGCAAAGGACATGCTAAAACAATCTCTTATAATAAGCAAAGTGTTCTTGAGGGTACACGGGAATTTCATCTAGTCACTTTCATCATGTTGGTTTGATTCGTGTTTTCTACTTTGATAATTTGATACGTGGGTGGACCAGTGCTTGGGTGATGTTCTTACTTGAACAACCTCCCACTTATGATTAACCCCCTCGCAAGCATCCACAACTATGAGAAAAGTATTAAGATAAAATCTAACCATAGCATTAAACATGTGGATCCAAATCATCCCCTTACGAAGTAGCGCATAAACTTGGGTTTAAGCTTCTATCAATCTAGCAACCCATCATCTAATAACTACTCCACAATGCATTCCCTTAGGCCCAAGGATGGTGAAGTGTCATGTAGTCGACGTTCACTTGTCACCAGTAAGGGAATCACACCATACATATCATCAAAATATCAAACACATATCAAATTCACACGATTACTTGCAACATGACTTCTCCCGTGACCTCAAGAACAAAAGTAACTACTCACAAATAATATGCATGCTCAAGATCATAGGAGATATGAACTAGGGTTTGAGAGGATATGGTGTTGTTGAAGATGTTGATGAAGAACGGCCTCCCAAAGATGAGAGGGTTATTGGTGATGACGATGACTTCGATTTCCACCTCTGGGAGGGAAGTTTCCCCGGCAGAATCGCTCCGCGGAGGTCAAAAGTTCTCCTACCCAAGTTCCACCTCAAGGAGGTGGCATTCCACCCCGTAAGTCCTCCCCTGATTTTTTCTAGGTCAAAATACCTTATATACTAGAAGATGGGCTCCGGAGGTAGGCCATCCTGAGCGTAACCCACCAGGGCACGCTTGGGGGGCCTGGCGCGCCCTACCGTCTTGTGCTCACCAGGGTGGCCCCCTCTTGTAGTTATTTGCTCCAATATTTATTATATATTCCATAAAAATTCTCCGTGAAGTTTCAGCTCATTTGAATATGTGCAGAATAGGTATCTCTAGTATGCTTTTTCAGGTCCAGAATTCCAACTGCCGGTATTCTCCCTCTTTGTGTAACCCTTGCAAATTATGAGAGAAAAGGCATGAGAATTACTCCATAAAGCATTATTATTCATAAAAGCATTATAAATACCAGTAGGAAATCATGATGCAAAATGGACATATCAAGTAGCATCATGCTTATTATCATAACATCAACAAACTTTATCATATAACTCTTTCATATAACTTTTATTTCATAACAACATCATATAACTTCTCATGAACAAGTGAAAATTAATCACAACATAGAATTATAAAGCATAAACCTTATTGGAAACCAACAAACCATGTTCCCAGTCAACCTTACAATTACAATTCATCATATTTTCAGGATCATGTCGGAGCCTTTTGGCAAGTCCACATACTAAACCATCATTTAGTCTTCTATGACAGCGAACACTCACAACATACCCATGAGCAAAAAGTTGCAACCGAACACATAGAAAGATAGGGGCTTATGGTTTTGCCTCCCAACGTATTCACCTCAAGGGTGATGTCAACAGTAATAAGTCATGCTCACTCATATCCAACTGGATATATGTGCCTAGATCTTTCCTCACCACATGATGCTTGCAAAAAGAGAAAAAAAAGGAATAGGGAATAATACTTTGACTCTTGCATAAAAGTAAATACATAAAGTTAAAAGATAGGCCCTTCGTAGAGGGAAGCAGAGGTTGTCATGCGCTTTTTAGTTTGTATACCAAATCCCTTAGTACAATAGAATATCACATTGTATTGCCCCTTGTGATAGCAACCTTTATTATGCAGTCTGTCGCTTTTATTACTTTGCCATGACAAGTTCGTGCAACACTCAATTTTCTCTTACACTAATTGATCCAACACTTTAGAATCCATTTTCATTGCCTTAGTGCACCATTGAGAACTTACTTGAAGGATCTTATTCAATCCATAGGTAGGTATGGTGGACTCTCAAACATGAGTTTGGGTTTGGGATTTTGGATGCACAAGTAGTATCTCTATTTAGTCCCGAATTTTTAGCTAGCAAATATATTGAGCAAGCACCACATGTTGAAGGATCTATGACAATATAACTTCTGTGTGAATATGAACAAATATAAATCATTACGTTGTGTTCCTTGTCCAACATCAACAATTTTGGCATATAATATTTAACGGGGGATCACAATCATAAAAGATGTCCAAGATAGTGTAATTGCATGTGAATGTTCTCTTCCCTAATTAATTCTTCCATGAGTTGCATCATTGACTAATGCTATGTTTGTCAATCTCCAATAAATTTTACCAGTTATACTTTTGTTTATGTGATGTCATTACTCACCATAAGATTAGCATATGATCCTTCTCATTTATTTTCTTTTACTATGATTACAACAAGAAAGTAAAGAAGAAAGACCTCAAACTAACTTTATTATATAACTCTCAATCGACTAATAGATAGATGGATCACAAAACTAGCACTTGAAAATAGATCATACTAAACTTTTATTCAACTAAATCATGAAAAAGCTAAGGATCAAAATAAAAATAAAGGTAAAAAGTGATGGTGATACGATATCGGGGCATCTCCCCCAAGCTTGGCTCAAGCCAAGGGGAGTGCCCATACCCGTGTACTCAAGTATCCTTTGGTGGTGAAGATGTTGAAGGTGGTGGTGATGAATAAGTAGTAGGTTTGTCCCGCGGCTTCTTGGGCAAAGGTTCACCATCAAAATTTTATGCACGAGTCCCCTGAGTCCTGCAACTGGCAGCTAAACTCATACCTTTAAATTTGCTTCATACTCAAAAACTTGATTTTGAAGACCATAAATTTGACTTTATAGAACATTGATTTTCTCGTTGAAGGTGAAGACGATGTCCTTCATGGACAGGCCATCCACCATCTTATCACGGGTGGATTCCGTGATCGTGGAGTGATTGGCACTAAGTCCACGTTCCACCATCCCTTGGCACTTGAAGATGTCTTGTTCCACCGCTTCAAGCCTGGCCTCCATGCTTCTCGTAGTCTTAGGCCCTTGAACATCTTGGATGTGGAGCACCCCCTCACGCATCTCAATGGATTGAGGGTGCTTCATCACCTCTTACAAGTACGGATTGATAACCTCCTCAAAGAACTTGTCCTTGGTGGAAATTGGTGGAGCCATGGATATCTAGATCTGACAAGAAAACATCATGAAACAAGAACAGAGAATATTTCCGCGATGTGGTGATCAAAACAATCGGGGATATATATAGAGAATTTTTATTCTCGGAAAACAAGCAAATGGAAGGAAAATGGAGTCGAGAAGGTTCCCGGCGTGGGCACAACCCACCAGGGCGAGCGAGGGAGGGCAGGCGCGCCCTAGTGTATCGTGCTCTCCTCGGTTGCTTTCCTGTTTATTTCTTATTTTCCTAATTTTTCAAATATTCCAAAACTGACAAAAAATATTTTTGCGGATTTTTTGGAGTCCTTTTACTTACCGTATCACATACCTCTTCTTTTTCACGATTCTGGAGTGTTCCGGAAGGTTTCTCTTATGTGTTCCTTCGGTGTCATGGTTTGGATAACGTTGCTTTCAACATTAATAGGCATAGCTAAGATATAGTGTTTAATTCTGTGTCCATTGACCACCTTCGGGTTAGTACCTTTGGCATTATTAATCTTAATAGCTCCAGAGCGATAAACCTCTTTGATAACATATGGTCCTTCCCATTTGGAAAGAAGTTTTCCTGCAAAAAATCTGAAACAATTTTTTTACAAAATAACATATTCTCCAACTTTGAATTCTCTCATTTGGATTCTTTTGTCATGTCATCCTTTAAGTTTTTCTTTGAATAGTTTGGCATTTTCATAAGCTTGGGTTCTCCATTCATCTAGTGAACTAATATCAAATAACCTATTTTCACCAGCAAGTTTGAAGTCAAAGTTGAGTTCTTTAATTGCACAAAATGCTTTGTGTTCTAACTCTAGTGGCAAATGGCAAGCTTTACCATATACCATTTTGTATGGAGACATACCCATAGGATTTTTATAAGCTGTTCTATAGGCCCAAAGTGCATCATCTAGTCTCTTAGACCAATTCTTTCGGGACCTATTGACAGTTTTTTGTAATATGAATTTTATTTCTCTATTTCTAATTTCAACTTGACCACTAGATTGAGGATGATTGGGAGATGCAATTCTATGGTTAACATAATACTTAGCAAGCATTTTACGGAAAGCGCCATGAATAAAGTGTGAACCACCATCAGTTGTTAAGTATCTAGGAACTCCAAACCTCGGGAAGATAACCGCTTTAAGCATTTTAATGGAGGTGTTGTGATCAACACTACTAGTTGGAATAGCTTCTACCCACTAGTGACATAATCAATAGGAACCAAAATATGAGTATGCCCATTAGAGGAAGGAAAATGTCCCATACAGTCAAAACCCCAAACATCAAATTGTTCAACAACAAGTGAATAGTTCATATGCATTTCCTAATGCTTACCAATATTACCAATTATTTGACATTCATCACAAGACAAAACAAATTTACGGGCATCCTTGAAGAGAGTAGGCCAATAAAAATCAGATTGCACTACCTTATGAGCAGTTCTATCTCCCGCATGATGTCCTCCATAAGCTTCAGAATGAAATTTCCGTAGGATTTGTTCCTGTTCATGCTCAGGTACACAACGTCTAATAATACCATCTACTCCTTCTTTATAAAGATGTGGGTCATCCTGAAAGTAATGTCTTAAATCATAGAAGAATTTTTTTCTTTTGTTGGTATGTGAAACTAGGTGGTATGTATTTAACAACAATGTAGTTAGCATAATCCGCATACCAAGGAGAGTTTTGAGAAACATTTATTGCAGCTAACTATTCATTAGGAAAACTATCATCAATAGGTAGTGGGTCATCAAGAATATTTTCTAACCTAGACAAGTTCTCAACTAAGGGGTTCTCAGCTCCTTTCCTATCAGTGATATGTCACTAGTAGAAAATGACCCATTTGTCTCGTTCCAGAGGCCCATTAGCCCCGGTTCTGGAACCGGGACTAAAGGGTCGGGACTAAATCCCAAAACCTTTGGTCCCGGTTGTAGGATCAAAAGTAGGTCAAGAGGGGGGGGGGTGATTAAACTAAATGTATATCGGTCCTGGTCGCGAGAGTCCACGGAGGGCTCTACCCACAGAGGGTTCCACGAAGAAGCAACCTTGACTATTCCATGCGGCTTCCGTCCACGAAGGACTAGCCTCACCATGGGTAGACCTTCACGAAGTAGGTGATCTCCTTGCCCTTACAAACTTCTTGGTTCACTCCACAACACGAAGTAGGAGGCTCCCAAGCGACACCTAACCAATCTAGGAGGCACCACCCTTCAAAAGGTAATAGGCTCCGTAGTGATGATGAACTCCTTGCTCTTGTGCTTCAAGATGATAGACTCCTCAACACGCAATCACTCTCTCACAGATTTGGCTTGGTGGAAAGCAACTTAGGGAGGCTAGAAATCAAGATCCATATGGTTGCAGTGGAAGATCTTGACCTCAACACAAGGGTAGGTGGTTCTCTCTCAGAAAACTGAGTAGGATAGGTATGGAATAGTTCTGGGTGCTTCTCTTTCGAGTGGGTGGTGGTGAAGGGGTATATATAGGCATCCCCAAAAATCCAACCGTTACACACAATAAGTCAGACTTGGTGACACCGATGTGTTAATCTCGGTGGTACCGAAATGACCAAAAATGGCAACTTTTGAATCTCGGAGGGACCGATATGCATTTTTCGGTTGCACCGACAAGGTGACCAACGGTCAGATTTACCAATCTCGGTGGCACCAATTCACCATTTTTGGATGGACCGAAAATGTGAACTTGCATAACAGAAACTTGGCAACCCAACTCGGTGGCACCGAGTGTAGTGTCGGCTGCATTGAAGTGTTAGGGTTTGGCTGAGTCTATCTAGGGTTTGGAATCGGTGGCATCGTGATAGGAATGTTGGTTGCACCAATTTTGCATAATTGTCTTAGGACAGACTTTTGTGGGAGAGTTTGTGGATGTTTTGGTGACTGTCACTTGTGCACGTTTGAGCATATTGTTCACCATCAAAACTTTACCCCCTTTTAATAGTATTGGATTTCCTATGGACTCAAAGTGATTTCCCACAAATGTAAAATGTAGAGTCCTCTTGGTTGAAGCTTGGCCAACCTATTTCCTTGCATCTTGGGGTAAATTCATAGTCCTTTTGCCATCCCTATCATTGAACTTTCCCGAAATGTACTTAGTGGAACCATTAGTTCAATGACTCATATGTTGTTATTAATTACCAAAACCACCAAGGGAGAAAATGTGCTTTCAATCTCCCCCTTTTTGGTAATTGATGACAACATATAGATAAAAGCTTTGACAAAGATATAATCATGGAGTATAATCGTCGCTTTGAGAAGTATGTGATAAGCAAGAGCTCCCCCTAAATTTGTGTATTATTTTTAAATTTGCGTTTGAATGAAAATGCACAATCGATTAGGTACATGGGTTACTTCTTACATGTCACATACCACTTGGTGGTGTGCAAGAGTAATTTGAATGATTATCATAGTACAACACAATCGACCAAAGATGAATGATCATCACATGAGCATTAAGATGATAGGAAATAGTTGCATCACACATTAAAGCGTATGATCAAACATCATCAAGCGTGTATCACAAGAAAAACAAAAGAGTGTCACGGTAACCAAAAGCAATTGTTTTGAAAAAGCAACAAACACCAAACACTCTCTCTCACTCGAGGCCTAATGATCTATATACACTTCTCCCCCTTTGGCAACAAGTTACCAAAAAGTTTAATGGCATATATCTAATCATTCTTGGGATGATCTCCTTCGGTTGTCGAGGAAGGAGTTGAGATAACGACGTCAGCGAAGATCTCTGCAGATGTCATGGATGGAGCTGGAGTGGTGATGGGAGGAACTGGAGCTGATGGAGAAGGAGTTGTGCTGATAGTAGCAGGAGCTGATGAAGAGGCCCTCAAGTCTGGTGCAGACACTATGACTGTTCTAGCCTGAGTAGTGAACTGTGTGCTCGTTCTGAGAGGTGATCCGTCCTCCTCCTCCTCCTCATCATCTGAAGAAGTAGAAGAGACCCGAGGAATGTGCATGGAGTCAACTTCCTTCTGAAGCTCTATAACTGTCTTAGACAACTTGTCCACCTTATCACCAATAGTCTTGATCCTTGTCTCAAGATCCTCACAAGACCGTTCTGGTTGTCCAGAATCCCCTTGATATCCTTCTGCATGTCCTGGACGGCTGAGATCAGAAGATCCATTTGCTCGTTCCTGGACCTGGGTGCTTGAGCACTAGCGGCTCGAACTGCTTCTGCCTCTGCATGTGTTGTAGCAGATGTGGGATGATCAGGGTCCATCACCACAACATTATCCTGAAGATCTGGCTGTAGGGGCAGATGTGGACGATCTAGAGCAAAAATGTGCTTCTCCAACTGAGAGTTGATAAGCAACTGGATGTAGGGTGCATAACAACAAGAGCGCTTTTGATCAACAACAACCCTCTTGATTGTCTCTACAATCAAATCCATGACTCTGATCCTGGTGTTCTTGTCAAGGTGGATCAGTATGTTGATGGAGTAGCCTCAGATCATATTTTCATCTCCTGACTTGGGCATCAATGTGTGCCTCAGAATAGTGTTCATGGTTTGGAGGCCTGCTTGTAGATAGTAGATGGATCCTAGCTTGTGTGATTGCACCTTGTGAGCAGGGATAGGAGTATACATATCTTTTATGGCATTGTGACTTGCCTTGGGTTCTGAGTATACATCCATATCACCTTCCTGAGCTTCTAAAACTCCTAGAAGTGCAGCCCACTCCTCAACAGTGGATTTATACCTTGCTCCTTCAGTCATCCACACAATTCTACCATCTCCATAGAAATGAGCAGTGGAGTAGAATTGCATGATCATCTCGTCGTTCCATGTAGTAAGCTCTCTGCCAATGAACTTGTCCAGACCAATGAAATGGAAATTATCTTGGACACTTGGGAAGTATTCCACATTATCCTTATTGAATTTCCAATCGACATATCTCATATCGCTAACAGCTGGGCTCTTGTCAAGCAACACTGTCTCATAAAAGTCATGTTGCTCTCTAGTGTAGAACATGTAGTCAACAGAAGTTTTCCTCCTCTGAGCATAAGGATCTATGGCTCTCCAGGCTCTCAATCCTGAGTCTTTCCTCTTCTTCATGTCTTCAACAACTAAGTGGCTGGCATCATGTACTGGAAGATGTGGTCTGAGCTTCATCAAAGTAGTCAAGTCATCATCATCTTCAAGTCTGGAGGCAGTCCCTTTGTTCTTCTCCGAAGCTGGGATGTCTCTGGTAGTCCTGTTGGACTTCTGTGCAGCAGCTTTCTTGGAAGCAGGCTTGGTGCTCTTGGAAGTGTCAGTCTTTGGCATAGCATCAGCCATAAGCTTCTTGGCTTTCTTCTTGGGAGGGGCCTTCTCAACATGTTCTTCCTCCTCTTCCTCAGCGGCAGCACCAACAGCCTCCTCTGGATCTTCATACATAGAGGTAGGCCTGCCAATCACATGGACAATCCTCTTCCTGGACTTCTTCTCCCCTGCCTTCTTAGGCATTGCCTTCGTGGGGACCTCAACTGACATTGTTGCCCTAGCAATCTCATGTGCTTTGAAAGTTTCAGTAGGTGCATAAATTTTGCTAACAACTCTTTTGGAAGAAGTAGCTTCAATTGCTGACTTCTTAGCAGCCTTTTCTTGCTTCTTGGCAAGAATCTCCCCAGGAATGAAGTCAAAGTCTTCTTCATCAATTTAACTTCTTCCTGGTTCTGGTGGCAGCCTTGGGCAACCAATGAGAGCTGGGGGTGCCTGGATCTAAAAAAGAACCGGCCTCTGGGCTTATGCCAGGACTCATGTTAACTCCTTGCTCTGCCAAATTTTGACTGTCCTCTGCATCTGACATATTAACGCTGTGAATAGAGTATAGGAGAGCAGAAGTATATGAGTCATCACAAAATGAGGCCGGGTTTTGAAATTTGAACAATGAATTTTCAAGATTTTTGCATTTTGTCAAATAAATATCGGTACAGCCGAAACAAATTTTTCGGTGGGGCCGAGACTGACTGACTCACTTAACCGAACCTTGGCACCCTTTTCGGTCGAACCGAAAAGAGGAACCTGGTTCCACCGAGCCAGTTCTCAACAACACAAAATTTCACATCGGTGAAACCGATATGACTGTTTCGGTTCCACTGAGATTTATCGGGCGGACGACAAAACCCAAGAAAGTTCATTATTCGCTAGACTTTGGAGATTTTGTGTGGATAGGAAATCATGCAAAGGGTGTCTCAAAGATAAACATGAATCTAATGTGCAAGAATCGGACGAGGAGCGCAATAGAGATCGAATCTGTACCCTAGCTTAGCGCGGGTCCTCTACGGCGGTCACGAGGGAGAGGATTTTGTCGACAACGGCGATTTCTAGCAGCGGAGGAGCGCAGGGAGACAAGGGCAACGACCAGGGGTCTCGTAGGCAGCAGGTTAGGGTTCTAAGGCGCAACGAATGAGATTGAAATTCAAAGCATTGGGGTCCACAGCTTATATACCCACCACTGTCGGTGACACCGATTCTAACTTCTCGATGTCATCGAGTTCCTCAACTGTCAGTTGATAGGGAAACTCGGTGTAACCGAGAAAATGGAATCGGTGGTACTGAGATTAAAAACTAGATCAACCCTAGGCATTCGGTGAGACCAAGATTTTGTGTTTGGTTCCACCGAGATGCACTTGGGAGGTTTTAATGGCCAGTCCTTGTCGATACGGAACTCTGAGTGCTCCACACACAGAGGGATCAAAAAGCACTTGTTCAAATTTTGTGATGTAGAATGAATAGAGTATGAGGTGAGAAATCATAGCTAGCTAAAGAAGTGGTACTAGGCATTCTTGTATATCCAATTGGCAAAAGATAAATTAATTGCCAAATAGCAACAATTGCATATCCTCGAATGAGAAAATAAATGCAGACCAACATGCTCACACAATAAGATGTCAAATGAAATCATGGCAAACATGCACAAACACTCTATCATCTAACAAGCACTTGGGCGATGATGAAGTCATCTATATATGAGTATTTGACTTAAGAGCCAAGTAAGAGTACTTGATCATAGGTCATACTCATTGTTTAAGCACAAGTGGGGTTACCACTTTTCATAAAGCATTGAATGTTGTCACATACTAAGAGATGCTTTGACTCAAGTCATATAGTAAAGCTCCCCATTGATGTGAGATGCCCCCATAAGAGGGATAAACTAACCTTGGGTTTTGTCGATGAAGACTTCATGTTGGTGAGGTAGTGGTGGATGCTCAAGGTTGATGAAGATCACCAAGAGTTGGGAGCATCCTTGTTGTTTCCTTACTCTTCTCACCTACATGGGCTAGTCCCAACACACAAGAGATAAATACAAGGATATCTATGGACATGGAGTGCAAAGCATGTGTAATGATGTCCATTGATTTGTTGATTACCTTGTCCCTTGCTTACTTTTGAGGGAATGTGTGACTCCTTGATCTATTGCATAGGGTTGATGTTGATTGCAAATAGATCTTGCCAATAATTAATATCACTGAATTTCATTGGTGGAGTCACCCCTCAAGAAGTCTCTAGTTCTTCTTCTTGGGAACCCACATCAAGTTGAGGGGATACTTGGTGTTGAAGTAGCACTTGTAGAAGTTGAGCTTGTAGTAGCCTTGGGAACCCACTTCACCAAAGCTTGGGGTTCATCTTCATAAGTCAAAGTCCTATTGGAGCTTGTTCTTGCCCTTGAGCTTGTTGTCTTATGGTGGAAGGTCATCTTGAGTGTTTGTACCCGTGGTAAGAGTATTTTCATACTTCTACTTTTGAGGAAGAAACTTGGGCTCGGGATATTGACCTTCTTCCCATTCAACTCCATTAGCGTTGAAGTAGCCAACACCTCGATTCTTCCGGTATCCTCCATGCTTGCGTACAATCTCATCAAATTATTTGAACCCTTCAAGACTCTTGTAGATACCTTTTTCTATAATCCCTTTCAATAAGGCATTTTCTTGCTCAAGTGTAACTTGGCTAAGAGAATCATCATTAGTGGAATCAATAGAACTACTAGGAGCAACATCATTGGGTTTAGCATTTTTATTGTTGCTGCTGGCCGAAGAACCTTTCTTTCCTTTGTTACTAGTTCACTTAGATTTGACTTGTGGCATGAATGTAGACAAGAGTAGTCGTTTGGCAAGATAAGATGAAGTCTTCTTTCGGAGATCGTCATTGATAGCTTTAAGAAATTCATGTTCTTGCTCGAAATTGAGCTTCTTGTTGCGTAGCTTCTCATGAGTTCTTAAAAGCTCTCTATGATCTTCAAGAGTAGATTCATGGGCTACTTAAGAGTGTTGAGTTCTTTAGTTAGTTCTTCTATTTTCATCTTATCATCGTCAATTGACTTATCTTGACTAGCATGAGAAATATCAAGTTCATTATGATTAACATCACTAGTTTTGTCACATACCAAGTCATCATCGTAAAGCAAATCATCTTCATCACTATCAAAATCAAGATATTCGGGGTGATATACCTTGGGGCCTTTAGCCATGAAGCAACTTCCACCTCCTTCATTTGGTGAATCAATTGTCACAAGTGCAATTCCGGCAACACCATCATCTTGACTATAGTCGGAGTTAGAGTGATAGCTTCTCTCGGAGTGCTTGTCGGAGTCAGAGCCGGAAACCCATTCACCAACATGAGCCTGATGCTTTCTTCTTGAGTAGCTCATGGTGTACTTGTCCTTCTTCTCTGAGTCCCTACTTCTCCTTGAGGGTCTTCATTCATGACGATCATCTCTACTCCTTCTCTCTCTTCGAGGTGATTCATTTCTTGAGCTTCGTCTTCTTGGTGACTCTTCTCTTTGTTTGTAGGGAGCCGAGCACTCATTGGAGTAGTGTCCGGGCTTCCCACAATTGTAGCAGTTTTGGTCACAACTTGCCGAACGCTTCTCTTTGTGTCTTGAGTTGGAGCTGCAATCTTTGCTTCTATTCTTGTAGAACTTGTTGAATTTCTTGACCATGAGGCTTATCTCTTCATTTGTGACAAGGTTGTCACTTGAGGTAGCGGGAGTATCACTTGTGGCTTTGTAAGCACTGCTAGACTTGTGATGAAGGTCTTGTTTGTCTTTGAGTGTCATCTCATGAGCAACAATTCTACCAATCACTTCCGTTGGTTTGAGATCTTTGTAGTTGGGCATCATTTGGATCAATGTGCACATGGTGTCATATCTCTCATCCAAAGCTCGAAGTATCTTCTTGATGATGAACTTGTCAGTCATTTCTTTGCTTCCTCAGCCAGCAATCTCATTGGTGATGAGTTCTAGCCTAGAGTACATTTCTACGACTCCTTCACCATCCTTCATCTTGAACTTGTCAAGTTGACTTTAAAGAACATCTAACTTGGATTCTCTCACGGACTCAATTCCGTCGTGCATATCAACCAAAGTATCCCAAATCTCTTTTGCATGTTCAAGGCGGCTGAATTTGTTGAATTCTTCAGGACATAGGTAGTTGAAGAGAATGTCACATACTTGAGCATTAAGTTGCAACATCTTCAATTCATCTACAGACGCTTCACGATCCGGTTCCTTTCCATCCGCAAAGAATTCACCTTGCAAGCCAGCACGAACAAAATCCCAAACGATAGGATTATGACCAAGCAAATGCATTTTCATTTGATGCTTCCAACTAGCAAAATTAGTGCCATCAAAATACGGACCTCTACAGTGATAATTTCCCTCACTAGATGTCATACTTATCCTAGGTTGTGAAACCAATGCAATGGAGACTAAAGCTCTGATACCACTTGTAGGATCGAAAGTAGGTCTAGAGGGGGTGATTAGACTACTTGACCAAATAAAAGTTTTGCCTTTTCCCATTTTTAATTCTTGGCAAGTTTTAGCATTCATAGCATATCAAGTAACACCCTACACATGCATGTCTAATAGTGTAGCAGCAGAAAATAAAGACATTGCACATGTAAGTAAAGAGAGGGTTAGGAAAGCAAACACAAGTGATGACACGATGATTTTTCTCGTGGTTCCAATAAGTGGTGCTATCGTACATCCACGTTCATGGAGTCTTCAACCCACGGTGGGTAACGGTCGCGAGTGTCCACGGAGGGTTCCATGAAGAAGCAACCTTGACTATTCCATGCGGCTTCCGTCCACGAAGGACTAGCCTCACTATGGGTAGATCTTCATGAAGTAGGCGATCTCCTTGCCATTACAAACTTCTTGTTTCACTCCACAACACAAAGTAGGAGGCTCCCAAGCGACACCTAACCAATCTAGGAGGCACCATCCTCCAAAAGGTAATAGGCTCGGTAATGACGATGAACTCCTTGCTCTTGTGCTTCAAGATGATAGACTCCTCAACACACAATCACTCTCTCACAGATTTGGCTTGGTAGAAGAGATGGGATTGGTGGAAAGCAACTTAGGGAGGTGAGAAATCAAGATCCATATGGTTGGAGTGGAAGATCTTGACCTCAACACAAGGGTAGGTGGTTCTCTCTCAGAAAACTGAGTAGGATAGGTATGGAATAGTTCTGAGTGCTTCTCTTTCGAGTGGGTGGTGGTGAAGGGGTATATATAGCCATCCCCAAAAATCCAACCGTTACACACAATAAGTCAGACTCGCTGACACCGATGTGTGAATCTCGGTACCGAAGTGACCAAAAGTGGCAACTTTTGAATCTCGGGGTGACCGATATACAATTCTCGGTTTCACTGACAAGGTGACTAATGATCAAATTTACCAATCTCGATGACACCGATTCACCATTTTCGGATTGACTGAAAATGTGAACTTGTATAACAGAAACTTGGCAACCCAACTCGGTGGCACCGAGTGCAGTGTCGGCTGCATCGAAGTGTTTGGGTTTGGCTGAGTGTGTCTAGGGTATGGAATCGGTGGCACCGGGATAGGAATGTTGGTTGCACCGATTTTGCATAATTGGCTTAGGACAGACTTTTGTGGGAGAGTTTGTGGATGTTTTGGTGACTGTCACTTGTGCACGTTTGAGCATATTGTTCACCATCAAAACTTTACCCCCTTTTAATAGTATTGGCTTTCCTATGGACTCAAAGTGATTTCTCACAAATGTAAAATGTAGAGTCCTCTTGCTTGAATCTTGGCCAACCTATTTCCTTGCATCTTGGGGTAAATCCATAGTCCTTTTGCCATCCCTATCATTGAACTTTCCTGAAATATACTTAGTGGAAACATTAGTTCAATGACTCATATGTTGTTATTAATTACCAAAACAGAAGGGGCTCCACGTGGCTGTTGCGGGGAGCCTATGCAGGAGGACCTTTAGTCCCGGTTGGTAACACCAACCGGCACTAGAAGGCATCCACGCGTCAGCATCTCGCAGGAGCTGGAGTTTTTGTTTCTTTTAAGGGGGTGGGGGGTTAGGTGGTTTTGGAGGGTTAATTTAGAGGTTTCATATTGTGTTAGCTAGCTAATTGAGAGAAGTGTCCTCTCTTTCTCCGTGCTTTGTCGATGCTACCTACTATAGAGAGAACTCGACACGCTAGCTAATAAGCAAATGAAGGAACCATTAAGTACACAAGATCGTCATGAACATATACAGAGAGAAGTGATCAACCTCTCTTTCTCTGAGAGATTGGTCGAACAACAAGTTTTCGTATATCTATCTGACGCTACTAGCTACAGATATACAATATAGGATCTCTTACAATCCCCAAGATCCAATCACAAATCCACATAGTATTCGCCGTCTTTAGGTATGACGTGGTCAAGAAAGAATCCCACCAATTCCTCTTGAATTGCTCGTATGCGATCTTGTGGTAGGAGTTCAACCCCCATCTGCCAGATCTAATTTAAAGAAGGGGGGTCGATACATGCATATATATGAATAAAACTCAACACCATTGATGGTAATATATAAAATAAAATTGTGAATATTATTTACGTACTTCAAATTGTTTGTCAGAGAAGCCCTGCTTAGAGGTCGAGTGGTGAATGAACTCGCATACGTAGTATCCACATAAAACATTCCCTTCTTTATGGTACAAGCACTTTACGAGAATAGAGTTCAATCAAACTGATAAGCAAGCATGGTAATGATATATTATGAAAATTTGAGTCGATTAGAGATGCTCGAAACTAGCTAGTACTAATTACTTTGGGGTGCGTAAATCGCAACTCTTTCTTTAGACCGGGAACCTTTCGGGTGAAATTCTTCCAAACCTTGCCAGGCAAAGAAAATGATTACTTGATATAAGGAAATGAACGAAAGTTGCATGCCGATATGGTCCCAGTATTGACTGAACTTACTTCTTGAGCATTGCAGTCATGTCCGCATAATTCTCGGGATCTTTATGTCTCGAGTCTAAGACAGTTACTAATGCCCCATCAAGCTTAATGGATAGCAGAATAAAGTGGTAACTGCGCACGCATATATAACTCATCAATTACATTACTTAACCTCGAGTAAGTGAAATCGAGTATACAGAGAAGACAACAACACTCTCTTGAAGTTGTAAGGAAAGAGTATTCCCTTTTGTTTTGATGTGTAAGGAACGACTTTAGCAAGTTCTCCTCGGTATGTTTGATTTCATTTCGTACCGTCCATTCATTTATGGCATCTGGGCTAATGAACCCCACGTCGAAGATTCCTGTTTTGTTGCATTTGACGATCTTCAGTCTGCATAATATAGTGAAGATGATTATATATACTTGCAATGAACGAGTTGAGCTAGAGACTCAACTATAGAAGTAATACTTACAAACAGTAGGAAGTCATGAGTTGTTTGTCGAGGCCAGTTGATTGTATAACTGAAATAACTCCACAAATTCAATAGGCATCACACTGAGTCCAATGGATTCATCCCCTGGTTTCACTCTAACATACATAGTGTCTCTCCTAGACTCCCTATAGGTTTTCATGTACCACTCATGCAATTTGTGCATCATTGTTGTTAGAGGAGGATGATCAGATTTGACGAGAGGCTTCCCGTGCACGTATTTATATTCTTCTTTTGTTACCTCAGACGTTTCAAACAATACATCATCCCCCAAGTAATCACCAAGTTTGGTACCAGACAGTAGCACCGGATGATTAGCTATATCGCTAGACACCTTGGGCGGGGGGCACGATTGCTTCTCCTGTTTGTCGAGCTAGGGAATTGTTTTCCCACTTCTTCATTCTTTGACTCTTGCAGCACTAGAAGTACTTACCGACCGTTGCGCTTCATTATATGTCTATATAATACAGCGGTCATAGTTTGATGGCAGCGGAGGCGGTGATGGTTGCTTCAGGGCATCCAGAGTGCGCTTCGCTTTCACCGGATCTACCGTTTCCTTCGGAGGTGGATGTTTCCGTGCAAAATGTGCCTTCACTTCGGCTTTACTGATGTCATTGTTTTCTTCGTCAGTCCTCTCGTATGGTAACTTTAGAAGAGGCTTGAGGGTTGGACCAAATTTGAATTTCTTCCCGCCTATTGTATTGCTAGCCGTCGGAGCGGCGACACCGTCTCTCTTCCGTCATGGCTGACGGGTAGGAGGAGGCGGAGTGGCCTGACGCACCGGAGGAGGAGGAGGAGGAGGAGGCTGAGTGGCCTAATGCACCGGAGGAGGCGGAGTGGCCTCGCGCGCTAGAAGAGGCGGACTGCTCCGACGCGTCGGAGTAGGCGAAGGAGGAGGCGGAGTGCCCTCACGCGTCGGAGGAGCCGTAGAAGGAGGCGGAGTGCCCTGATCACTCGCCGGAGGAGGAGGAGGAGGCGGAGTGCCCTGACTTGCCGGTGGAGGAGGAGGCGGCGGAGGCGTCCAATTTGGAAGCTTGATGTACTCCTTCCGCCATAGACCTATACTCCTCAGAGCATGAACCAGATGATTCTCTCCTTCACCTGTAGGGTGGTCAAGCTCGAGCTCCTCAAATCCCTGCATTACTTCATCCACCGTCACAACAACATAGCCATATGCAATTGGAAGGCAGTGAAAAGTTCCGTTGGGTTGAGGAGGTGCAACAGAGCCGATAGCCGCCTTGAAAGTGAGTTCCGGAATTTCGTCATAAGCTCATAGTGTTGAGGCTCCGTGATAGTATCCATGGGGTAGCTAGGAGCCTTGAAGTCAGGCTGAACGAGCTCCGTGGAAGCCACGCTACTTCTTCCCTGAGATGGCGGGGTAGCTTTTGGGGTCGCTTCATGCCGCTGAGATGGTTGGCCGGCAGTTGGCTAGCTCTCAAGTTCCTCTAGCTTTTTTTGTCTTGCATTAAGATTCTGCATGTTGCTCAGCTCTACTTTCCTCTTTCTCTGACGGCTTCTGTAACCGCCTGCATCGGGAAACCCGACCTTCCACGAAATGGAGCCTGGTGTGCCTCGTGTTCGTCCAGGGTGCTCAGGATTCCTGAGGGCCTCAGTCAGCTCGTCCTTCTCTCTGTCAAGAATGAAAGACCCTTCCTGCGCTGCGGTGATATACTTCTGATGCTTCTTGACGGGTATTTTAAGTTGCTCGTCCGTCCAACGGCACTTCCCTGTTTCAGGGTCCAAAGTTCCCCCAACCCCGAAGAACCAAGTCCTTGAACGGTCTGGCCAGTTCAATGTCTGTGGTTCGACCCCTTTAGCAATCAGGTCATTCTCAGCTTTGTCCCACAACGACCGGGCTTTGAGGTAGCCACCTAACCCTGTGTGATGGTGATACTGCTTTGCAACATTGTTCTTGTTTGTCTCTGACATTTTCTTACTCTTGTCCGATGTCTTGTAGGCCACAAATGCGGGCCAGTAATATCTTATCTTCTCAAATCGGCCGATGAATTCTGGAGTCTTCCCTTTGTCGACAAACTTTGATTTCAACTCATTCTTCCACCTCCTGAATAGATCTGCCATCTTCTTACGAGCACATGCCTTGACCAGTGGCTCTATAACTGGGTTATTTGGATCCTCCCCTAGCGGTAGGGTGAGATTTGCCTTCAGCGCGGTCCAAAGATCATCTTTCTGTCTATCGGTGACATAAGGAACTTCAGTGTCGTTATCCTTAGGCTTATTCCATTGGTTGATGCTGATTGGAATGTTGCCCCTAACAATAGCTCTGCACTGAGCAGCAAATGCGTCCTTGGTCCGCTTTGGTTCAATCGGTAGGCCATCGTCCGTGAGTGCTGTGATCATGAACCTTTCATCCTTGCGCAACCTTCTCTTCGGGCCTCGTCTCGTTACCAAAGTTTGGCTCGATCCGGAGGGCTATAAAACAAGAAAGAAGAGTTAATATATGTACATACCAAAACAATTAATGCATCAATTAGCTAGTCAGCACAGGCTTAATGAATATATATACCTCACCAGACTTTGCAACAGCTCCCTCCTCTGTTCGGTCACCGGAGCCGTCACCATGGTCTCCTTCTTCCTCCGGCATTCGGTCACTGGAGCCATCATGATCATGTCCTTCCTCCTCCATTGTTCGATCACCAAAGTTGTCATCCTCTCCTTGCAAACCATCGGTTCGTTGAGAAACGACAAGACATCACGTCCGGCGCGGATTATCTCCCCCAACAACTGTTCTTGTTCCAAGTCTCTTTGATCCATAGTTTCTGCAAATATTACAACATGACAATTAATCTACAAACATGAATGCCCAACGTCTGGACTGCCTCTCTCATGAATGTCTAACATCCGGACCGCCTCTCTCATGGATGTTAAACAAGGGATTCTCTTAACCTTTAAGGGATTTAACAAAATGGTGCCATTCTGGATGTGCATAAAATGGTCCATATTTTTCCTGATCTCATCTACCCTTCTATATGTCACGTTGTCTAGTGTCAAAGGATTCAAGAAAACCATGGCTTCATCATTAGTCGGAAGTAACAGGTGCATAATGGTACGAAGCTCTCCAAAATTGTTTTGGAACGGAGTCCCGGATAGGATAATTAGCTTTTTGGTACGAAGTTCAACAAGAGCCTTCCAAATATCGCTATGTGGAAGTCCTTTGCTGAAATTTGTACCAAAAAGCGAATTATTCTATCCGGAACTCTCTTCCAAAACAACTTTGAAGAGCTTCGTAGCATCATACGCCTGTTACTTCCGGCTAATGATGAAGCCATGGACTTCTTCAATACTTTGACAGACAACATGACATATAGAAGAATATATATAGATGAGATCGGAAAAAAATTGTATCAACTTGTACACATACATAATGGGGGCATTCTTGAGAAATCTATGCTACCGGAGTTTTCTATATGAACAAAAAAATCCACATGGCATGTCCGACGTCCCCCCTCACGTTGACATGTAGAGGAATATATGTTTGTTTCTTGGAGCATCATTATATTTTATTATTTTATGTTAGGTGTTATTTATAATCTTGTTTTTCAATAAAAAGTTCCAATAATTGTCTTTAGGATGCTTGAATTGCATGTTTGATATGTGCTGTGTGAAAATAGAAACTTTTGCTGTATTATTTGAATTTTCATATTTTATTGGAACGTCGAAAGTTTCTAAAAATTTTAAATGTATTTTCAATAAATTGTTTAGTATGTCCTCAGTTTTCATAATTGTTTGAGTTACATAAGTATACTGGTTTAATAAATTTCTACAGACTGTTCTGTTTAGACAGATTGCTATCATAGTTATGTTATCTACTTATCCTATACTTTCCATAGCCTATATTGGTAGATATAAATTCTGGAAATGATAGTATACAATACCTAATGTTTGAAAATTATTGTGCAACTTGTCTTGGCAGTACATGAAGTGTTGATTTGTTCTTATGTGTACTAACCTATCTCACGAGTTCTTTTGGAGTTTTGTGTGGATTTTGTTTTTGAGAATACGTGAAATCGGGATATGAGAGGATTGAAAAAGATACAAAAGCTCAAGCTTGGGGATTCCCAAGGCACCCCAAGTAAATATTTCAAGAACTCTCAAGCATCTAAGCTTGGGGCTGCTATGCATCCCACCTCTCTTCATCAACTATCGGTTAGCCTATGTTGAGCCTAAATTTTTATTCATTCACATGATGCGTCCTATTCTTGGAGTGCTATTTTTCTTTTGCTTGTTGTTGAATAAAAATACTCGGATCTAGAAATCTTTATTGAGAGAGATAAAGTCCTCACATAGCTACTTAATTGTTTGACTACTCATTGATCTTCACTTATATGTTTTGGAGTAGTTTTGTCATTTACTCTCGTGCTTCACTTATATCCTATGAGTAAATGGTTGAATGAATTGAATATCATAAATCTGGCATTATATATGTTTTATATGCTTACCCCATGGGGAGTAATGACTTCACATATAATAAGTATAGGTGGTAAAATTTATTGAAAGTTAGCAAACACCGCATTGGTCACTTGAACAATTCATGAAAGAAATTGAAGGAAGAGAGATTTCACATATAAATATACTATCTTGGACATCTTCTATGATTGTGAATACCCATTAATTATTTTCAAACTTGATCAAATTAGTTGAAGTTGGACAAGGAAGACAACGTAATGAGTTATGCTTGGTTATATTTGTATAGAAGTTATAATGTTATGGATCCTCCAACATGTGGTGCTTTCTTCCACCTCATACTAGCCAAAACTTCCGCACCAAGTAGAAATACTACTTGTGCATCCAAACACCCTTAAACCCAAAGCTTTTCCATATGAGTCCACCATACCTAGCTATATGCGGTATTTACCTGCCGTTCCATGTAAATTTGCATGTGCCAAACTCTAAACCTTCAAATAATATTCTGCTTTGTATGCCCGAATCGCTCATATAGTGACTAGGGACTGTCAGTATCTTTCATGCTAGGTGGGTTATTCTCACGTTATGTGTTGATTCACTATCATTCACGAGTATTCGGGATGCCCAGTTCCATGCTCAAAATTCAAATCAAAATATAATGAAACAAAACTCCCTAGGATTGTTGTTTGTATGGATGATACCCGTGGATTTGGCTCTCCATGGAGTGTGATTTATTGGTGGAGGGGGAGTAAAAACTTTACATTCTGTTTGGGAATCGCCTATAATGTATCTAGCATGGAAAATACTGAGATATCTCGGTTGTTATGTTTACAATGAAAGCATACTGCTCAAAATTATTATTCATATTTGTTTTAAAAGCTTGTGCTCTAGCACCTCTCCAAATCAATGCTTCCCTCTGCGAAGGGCATATCTTTTACTTTCTAGTACTTACCTTTATACAAGAGTCATGGTGATCGTCACCACTTCCTATATTTCGCCTTTTTCTATTGGCAAGCATCATGTTGTGGGGAAAGATCCAATCATATATGGCCATTCTAATATATTTGATCATGAATTATTATTGTTGACAATTATCTATATGATAAATAAGTTGGGAGGCGAAACTTTAAGCCCCTATCTTTCTCTGTGTTCGACAGATGCTATTTGCTCTTAAAATATCCTCCGAGTGTTAGCAATCATGGAAGACTATATGATGGTTGAGTATGGGGAATTTGCTAAATCAAAGCTCTTACATAAACCCTTCCTGAAAATAAGATGAATTGCAATTGCTTGGTGACTGAAAGCATAATTTGTTAGTTTTCATGAAACTTTATGGTCTATACTTTAACACGTGAATAGCTTGTTACTTCATCATGAGAAGTTTTATGAGATGAGCCACAGTTTATGATATATAATGATGCTAGAAAAGTGTTTGGAACTATCATTGATCAAATTTATTCACTATGCTAGCATTCAAACTTCATAAATTATTTCTTTTATCATTTACCTACTCGAGGATGAGCAGGAATTAAGCTTGGGGATGCTGATATGTCTCCAACATATCTATAATTTATGAAGTATTCATGCCATGTTTACAAAAATTCTATATGATTTTGGTATGATTTTATTAGAATTAACTCGGACTGACGCTGCTTTCAGCAGAACTACCGTGGTGTTGTTTTTGTGCAGAAATAAAAGTCCTCAGAATGGGTTGAAAATTTATCGAGAATATTTTTGGAAATTATAAAACATACTGGAGCACAAAGATATCAAAGAGGAGTCCCGAGGAGGCCACAAGCCACCAGGGCGCCACCCTTGGTCGCGCCCCCTGGCTTGTGGGTCCCTCAGGAGTCCTCTTGATTGGATTCCAACGCCAAGTGCTCTTATAAATAAACAAATCCCCCATAAAGAAACCTAGATCGGGAGGTCTGCCACCGCAAGCCTCTATAGCCACAAAAACCAATCGGGAGCCCGTTCCGGCACCCTGCCGAAGGGGGAAACCATCACCTGAGGCCATCTTCATCACCCCGGCGGTTTCCATGACGAGGAGGGAGTAGTTCACCCTCGGGGCAAGGGTATGTACCATTATCTATGTGTTTGATCTCTCTCTCTCTCTCGTGTTCTTGAGATGGCACGATCTTGATGTACTGCAAGCTTTATTAATATAGATGAATCATTTGGAGTTTTCCCCTCTCTATGTTCTTGTGATGAATTGAGTTTTCCCTTTGTAGTTTTCTTATCGGATTGAGTCTTTAAGGATTTGAGAACACTTGATGTATGTATTGCGATGGGATATTTGTGGTGACAATGGGATGTTCTATTGATCCACTTGATGTATGTTTTGGTGATCAACTTGCGGGTTCCGTGACCTTGGGAATCTATGCATAGGGGTTGGCACATTTTTTCGTCTTGAATCCTCGGTAGAAACTTTGGGGCACTCTTTGAAGTTCCTTGTGTTGGATTGAACATGATAAATATGAAATTGTGTGATGCATATCGTATCATCAAGCCCATGGGTACTCATGGTGACATTGGGGTATATAGGTGACATTAGGGTTTTGGTTGATGTGTATCTTAAGGCATTATTTTAGTACAGACTCTAGGGCTGTTCATGACACTTATAGGGATAGCTCATAAGATTCATCAGAAAAGATAACTTTGAGGTGGTTTCGTACCCTACAATAATTTCTTCGTTTAGTTCTCCGCTATTTGTGACCTTGGAGTGAACTCTTTATCGCACGAGAAGTATTTACATATGATTCAACTATGTCAGTATTGTTGAGAGAAATTGCACTAGTGGAAGTATGGACCCTAGGCCTTGTTTATAAGCATTGAAATACCATTTGTGCTCACTTTTATCATTAGTTACCTTGCTGTTTTTATATTTTCAGATTACAAAAACCTATATCTACCATCCATATTACACGTGTATCGTCATCTCTTTGCCGAACTAGTGCACCTATACAATTTACCATTGTATTGGGTGTGTTGGGGACACAAGAGACTCTTTGTTATTTGGTTGTAGGGTTGTTCGAGAGAGACCATCTTCATCCTATGCCTCCCATGGATTGTTAAACCTTAGGTCATCCACTTGAGGGAAATTTGCTACCGTCCTACAAAACTCTGCGCTTGGAGGCCCAACACGAGTCTACAAAAATAAGGTTGCATAGTAGATATCAAACAACACCAACAACATAATCACTAGCATCACACATAACTTTAAAAGGCAAGTTCCAATCAGGTGGTTGAACAATAGGAGAAATGGTTAAGGCTTTCTTAAGTGTTTCAAAGGCTTCTACACAATAATCATAAAAAACAAAGGGTATACCCTTTTGTAAAAGATTAGTAAGAGGCCTAGAAATTTTGGAGAAGTCTTTAATAAACCCCCTATAGAAACGAGCATAACCAAGGAAACTCCGAATACCTTTAATATCTTCAGGACATGGTATTTTGTCAATTGCATCAACTTTAGCTTGATCCACCTCAATACCTCGTTCAAATTTTTTATGCCCCAAGACAATACCTTCATTAACCATAAAGTGGCACTTCTCCCAATTAAAGACGAGATTAGTTTGTTCACATATCTGCAAAACTTGATCAAGGTTGCTTAAGCAATCATCAAAAGAATTTCCATGAACAGAAAAATCATCCATGAAAACTTCCACAATCTTTTTACAAAATTAGAGAATATAGCAGTCATACATCATTGAAAGGTAGTGGGTGCTTTGCATAAACCAAAAGGCATACATCTATAAGCATAGGTTCCAAAAGGGCAAGTAAAGGTTATTTTCTCTTGATCAGATTGTGACACAGGTATTTGAGAGAAACCAAAATATCCATCCAGGAAAAAAAAGTGTGTGTGCTTGGATAATCTTTCTAGCATCTGATCAACCAAAGGAAGAGGGGAATGATCTTTTCTAGTAGCTTTATTCAATTTTCTAAACTCAATTACCATTCTATAGCGAGTAACAATTCTCTGTGGGATAAGTTCATTTTTATCATTAGGAACAACAGTAATACCTCCCTTTTTAGGGACATAATGAATGGGGCTTACCCATCTACTATCACCTATTGGATAGATAATACCTTCTTTTAGAAGCTTTAGTATCTCAGTTCTTACCACTTTTTTCATCTTAGGATTCAATCGTCGTTGTTGATGAACAACGAGTTTAGCATCAGGTTCCATATTAATCTTGTGCTGACATAGAGTGGGACTAATGCCCTTAAGATCATCAAGAGTACATCCAATAGCAGCTCGGCGCTTCCTTAGAATTGTTGATAATCTTTCTTCTTCATGTTCTGAAAGGTTAGCACTAATAATAACATGATATATCTTTTTCTCATCAAGAGACACATACTTCAAAGTGTCAGGCAATTGTTTTAATTCAAACACAGGATCACCTTTAGGTGGAGAAGGACCTCCTAGAGTTTCAATAGGCAAATTCTGTTTTAGTAGAGGTTGTTGTTCAAATAATTTTTTATCTATTTCATTTGTTTCACGCAAGTGCATATCATTTTCATGCTCTAGCAAATATTGTTCTAGTGGATTAGTAGGAGGAACGGCAACAGAAGCAATACCAATTGTTTCATCCTTACTAGGTAATTCCTTATTACAAGGTTGTCTACTAAACTTGGAAAAGTTAAACACATGACACACATCACCAAACTCAACACTGGCGGTTTCTTTTTGACAATCTGTCTTAGCATTAACAGTGTTCAAGAAAGGTCTACAAAAGATAATGGGACAAAATCCACCTTGTGGGGAACCAAAAACTAGAAAATCGGTGGGATATTTTATTTTACCACACAAGACTTCAAGATCTCTAAAAAACCCAAGTGGTGTGATGGTGTCTCTATTAGCAAGTTTAATAGTAACATCAATGTCTTCTATTTCGGCAGGTGCTATGTCATTCATAATTTCTTGGTATGAAGTAAAAGGAATAACACTCACACTAGCACCTAAATCACATAAGCCATGATAACAATGATCTCCTATTTAACTGAGACAACGGACATGCCAACTATGGGTCTATGTTTATCTTTTTCATCGGGTTTAGCAATTCTAGCAGCTTCATCACAGAAGTAAATAACATGCCCATTAATATTTTATACCAAGAAATCTTTATGCATAGCAACATTAGGTTCTACTTTAATTTTTTAAGAGGGCTTAGGTGCTTTAATATTACTCTTGCAAACCACAGTTGATACCTTAGCATGTTCCTTTGTCCTTACAGGGAAAGGTGGGTTTTCAATATAAGCAGTAGGCACAGCTGGATCAACATTGTAAATGATAGTTTCTTCTTTAGATATGACCGGTTATTTGATTTGTTTTTTAATAGGGGGATGGTATTTAAACCACTTCTCCTTAGGGAGATCAACATGAGTAGCAAATGATTCACAAAAAGAGGCTACTATCTCAGAGTCAAGTCCATATTTAGTGCTAAACTTGTGAAAAGCATCGGTATTCATAAAAGATTTAACACAATCAAACTCAAGCTTAATACCTAACTCATTACCTTCATCGAGTCCCCAATCTTCAGAGTTGCATTTAATTCTTTATAATAGACCCCACTTGAGTTTAATAATATTTTTCATAAAAGAACTAGTACAAGAACTATCGAGCATGGATCGGTCATTATGAGAAAGCCGAGCATGAAAATTTGGAATAAGAATTTCTCTCGAGAGATCATGATTGGGGTATGAATATAACATTGACTTAAGCCTCCCCCCAATATAGATCTATGCTTTCTCCTTAACAAGGCGAAAAATTATATATATAATTCCGATCATGACGAACTAGATGCATAGGATAAAACTTTTGGTGGAATTCCAATTTCAATCGATTCTAGTTCCATGATAAATTATCATCACATAGCCTATACCATGTCAATTCTTTTCCCTTCAAAGATAAAGGGAAAACCTTCTTCTTAACTTCATCTCCGGATAAACCTGCAAGCTTAAACCATCCACAAATTTCATCCACATGTATTAGGTGCATATCGGGATGTTCAGTTCTTTCTCCTATGTTAATATGTGGGAGGTACAAGTGGATGATTGTGTTTAGTAAGATATTGGTGTAAAGGTTTGTGATTCCCGAAGCATGCACATATAGTCTCCCGTTATGCTAGGAAGTTGGAGCAGAATTTATTCTTGATTGTCTATCTTTGTGTGAAGGTCGGGGGGCGCGATGGCTAACTCCTACCAACCTCCCCCCTAGGGGCATGTGTAGTAATACTTTTCTTCGAGGACTAAAAAACTTTTGCAATAAGTATGTGAGTTATTTATGACTAATGTGAGTCCATGGATTATACACACTTGTGCCTTTCTGCAATTTGCTAGCCTCTACGGTACCGTGCATTACCCATTCTCACCTCGAGAGTCGGCGCAAACTTAACCGGTGCATCTGAAAGCACATTTGCTCCCTTGGTGGTTTTGGTAATTAATAACAACATATGAGTCATTGAACTAATGTTTCCACTAAGTATATTTCAGGAAAGTTCAATGATAGGGATGGCAAAAGGACTGTGGAATTACCCCCAAGATGCAAGGAAATAGGTTGGCCAAGCTTCAAGCAAGAGGATTCTACATTTTACATTTGTGAGAAATCACTTTCATTCCATAGTGTTGGGGAATGTTGCATGGGAAACAAAAAATTTCCTACGCACACGCAAGATCTATCCATGGTGATGAGCATCTACGAGAGGGAGAGTGTATCTACGTACCCTTGTAGATCGCTAAGCGGGAAGCGTTAAGAAACATGGTTGATGTAGCCGAACGTCTTTGCAATGCAAATCGCCAAGCGTCCCGCGATCCCATCACGATGCATCCCGCGATCCAATCATGATCCGTTCCACGATCCCATCATGATCCGTCCCGCGATCCAATCATGAATCATCTCGCGATCTTGATCACGGTCCTTCCGATCTAGCGCTAAACGGACGACGCCTCCGTGTTCAGCACACGTACAGCTCGATGACGATCTCCGCCTTCTTGATCCAGCAAGAGGGAGTGGAGAGGTAGATGAGTTCTCCTGCAGGACAACAACATGGTGGCGGTGGTGGTGAACTAATCCTGCAGGGCTTCGCCTAAGCACCGCATAACTAATCTAGAGGAGAAACAGATCTAGAGGAAGAAGAGGGCAACACGTGGCAATTAGGTTTAGCTATTCCCTCTAAGCCCTCTAGTATATATAGGAGGGAGGGGAGGAGGCAGCCTCAAACCCTCAAGGTTTGGTTGAAATTGGGGGTGGAGGAGTCCTACTCCAATCCTATTAGGAATAGGATTCCTCCTTTCCACTTGGAACTCTTTCCACCTCTCCACCTTTTGGGGTTTTCCCACCCCTAGCCGCATGAGCCTTAGTGGGGGATTAGTCCAGCCCACCAGGGGCTGGTTTGACTCCTCCCACAGCCCATGAGGTCCTTTGGGTCGAGACACCCCTCCCGATGGTCCCTCGGCACCCTCCCGGCACTTTCGGTACACTACCGATCAGCCCGAAACTTTTCCGGTGACCAAAACAGGACTTCCTATATATCAATCTTTACCTCTGGACCATTCCAGAGATCCTCTTAATGTCCAGGATCTCATCCGGGACTCCGAAAAACCTTCGGTCATCACCATACATAACTCTATACTACTGAAACGTCACCAACCCTTAAGTGTGCAGACCCTCCGGGTTTGAGAACTATGTAGACATGACCGAGACACCTCTACGATCAATAACCAATAGCATGACCTCGATGCCCATATTGGTTCCTACATATTCTATGAAGATCTTTATCGGTTGAACCTCTATGTCAAGGATTCAGTTAATCCCCTACGATGTTCCCTTTGTTCTTCGGTATGTTACTTGCCCGAGATTTCAATCATCGGTATCTCTATACCTAGTTCAATCTCGTTACCGGCAAGTCTCTTTACTCGTTCCATAATACAAGATCATATGGCTAACACTTAGTCATATTTCTTGCAAGGCTTTTGTGATGTTGCATTACTGAGTGGGCCCTGAGATACCTCTCCGTCACACGGAGTAACAAATCTCAGTCTTGATCCATGCCAACCCAACAGACACCCTTGGAGATACCTGTAGAGCACCTTTATAGTCACCCAGTTACATTGTGATGTTTGATACACACAAGGCACTCCTCCGATGTCAGTGAGTTGCATGATCTCATGGTCATAGGAACAGATACTTGATATGCAGAAAACAGTAGCAATAAACTGACACAATTATATGCTATGTTTGTAGTTTGGGTCTTGTCCATCACATCATTCTCCTAATGATGTGATCCCACTATCAAATGACATCTCATGTCCATGACTAGGAAACCATAGCCATCTTTGATCAATGAGCTAGTCTATCAGAGGCATACTAGGGACATGGCGTTGTCTATGTATCCACACATGTATTTGAGTTTCCGATCAATACAATTATAGCATGGATAATAAACGATTATCATGAACAAGGAAATATGATAATAACCAATTTATTGTTGCCTCTAGGGCATACTTCCAACACATAGGAAAGCCAATACTATTAAAAGGGTAAAGTTTTGATGGTGAACAATATGCTCAAACATGCACAAGTGACAGTCACCAAAACATCCACAAACTCTCTCACCAAAGTCTGTCCAAAGCCAAATATGCAAAATCGGTGCAACCAACATTCCTATCCCGGTGCCACCGATTCTAAACCCTAGATAGACTCAGCCAAACCCTAACACTTCGGTGCAGCCGACACTGCACTCGGTGCCATCGAGTTGGGTTGCCAAGTTACTGTTACGCAAGTTCACATTTTCGGTCCATCCAAAAATGGTGAATCGGTGTCACCGAGATTGGAAAATCTGACCGTTGGTCACCTTGTCAGCGCAACCGAGAATTATATATCGGTCCCTCCGAGATTCAAAAGTTGTCGCTTTTGGTCACTTCGGTACCCCCGAGATTTACACATCGGTGTCACCGAGTCTGACTTATTGTGTGCAACGGTTGGATTTTTGGGGATGCCTTTATATACCCCTTCACCACCACCCACTCGAAAGAGAAGCACTCAGAACTATTCCATACCTATCCTACTCAGTTTTCTGAGAGAGAACCACCTACCCTTGTGTTGAGGTCAAGATCTTCCACTCCAACCATATGGATCTTGATTTCTAGCCTCCCCAAGTTGCTTTCCACCAATCCCATCTCTTCTACCAAGCCAAATCTGTGAGAGAGTGATTGTGTGTTGAGGAGTCTATCATCTTGAAGCACAAGAGCAAGGAGTTCCTCCTAGATTGGTTAGGTGTCGCTTGGGATCCTCCTACTTCGTGTTGTGGAGTGAAACAAGAAGTTTGTAAGGGCAAGGAGATTGCCTACTTCGTGAAGATCTACCCATAGTGAGGCTAGTCCATCATGGTCGGAAGCCACATGGAATAATCAAGGTTGCTTCTTCGTGGAACCCTCCGTGGGTAGGGCCCTCCGTGGACTATCGCGACCATTACCCTCCATGGGTTGAAGACTTCATGAACGTGGACGTACGATAGCACCACCTATCGGAACCATGGGAAAAATCATCGTGTCATCACTTGTGTTTTCTTTCCTAACCCTCTCTTTACTTACATGTACAATGTCTTTACTTTCCGCTGCTACACTCTTAGTCATGCATGTGTAGGGTGTTACTTGATATGCTATGAATGCTAAAACTTGACAAGAATTAAAATTGGGAAAAAGGCAAAACTTTTATTTGGTCAAGTAGTCTAATCACCCCCCTCTAGACCTACTTTTGATCCTACAAGTGATATCAGAGCATTGGTCTCCACTGCATTGGTTTCACAACCTAGGAGAAGTATGGCATCTAGTGAGGGAAATTATCACCGTAGAGGTACGTACTTTCATGGCACTAATTTTGCTAGTTGGAAGCATAAAATGAAAATGCATTTGCTTGGTCATAATCCTGCCGTTTGGGATGTTGTTCGTGTTGGCTTGCAAGGTGAATTCTTTGCGGATGGAAAGGAACCGGATCGTGAAGCGTCTGTAGATGAATTGAAGATATTGCAACTCAATGCTCAAGCATGTGACATTATCTTCAACTGCCTATGTCCTGAGGAATTCAACAAAATCAGCCGCCTTGGACACATAAAAGAGATTTGGGATACTTTGGTTCATATGCATGAATAAACTGAGTCCGTGAGAGAATCCAAGTTAGATGTTCTTCAAGGTCAACTTGACTAGTTCAAGATGAAGTATGGTGAAGGAGTTGCTGAAATGTACTCTAGGCTAGCTCTCATCACCAATGAGATTGTTGGCTTAGGAAGCGAAGAAATGACAGAAAAGTTCATCATCAAGAAGATACTTCAAGCTTTGGATGAGAGATATGACACTGTATGCACATTGATCCAAATGATGCCCAACTACAAAGATCTCAAACCAACGGAAGTGATTGGTAGAATTGTTACTCATGAGATGACACTCAAAGACAAGGAAGACCTTCATCACAAGTCTAGTGGTGCTTACAAAGCCACAAGCAATGCTCCCGCTACCTCAAGCGACAACCTTGTCACAAAGGAAGAGATAAGCCTCATGGTCAAGAAATTCAACAAGTTCTACAAGAATAGAAGCAAAGATCGCAGCTCCAACTCAAGACATGAAGATAAGCGTTCGTCAAGCCGTGATCGAAACTGCTACAATTGTGGGAATCCCAGACACTACTCCAATGAGTGCTCGGCTCCCTACAAACAAAGAGAAGAGTCACAAAGACGACGAAGCTCAAGAGATGAATCACCTCATAGAGAGAGAAGGAGTAGAGATGATCGTTATGAACGAAGACCCTCAACAAGAAGTAGGGACTCGGAGAAGAAGGACAAGTACACCAAGAGCTACTCAAGAAGAAAGCATCAAGCTAATGTTGATGAATGGGTTTCCGGCTTCGACTCCGACAACCACTCCGAGAGAAGCTATCACTCCAACTCCGACTATAGTCAAGATGATGGTGTTGCCGGAATTGCACTAGTGACAACCAACTCCTATGATCTATTTGATTCACCAAATGAAGGAGGTGGAAGTTGCTTCATGGCTAAAGGCCCCAAGGTATCTCACTCCGAATATCTTGATTTCGATAGTGATGAAGATGATTTGCTTTGCTATGATGACTTGCTATGTGATAAAACTAGTGATGTTAATCATAATGAACTTGATATTTCTCATGCTAGTCAAGATAAGTCAATTGACGATGATAAGATGAGAATAGAAGAACTAACTAAAGAACTCAACACTCTTAAGTTAGCTCATGAATCTACTCTTTAAGATCATAGAGAGCTTGTAAAAACTCATGAGAAGCTACGCTTCGAGAAGCTCAATTTGGAGCAAGAACATGAATTTCTTAAAGCTATCAATGACGATCTCCGAAAGAAGACTTCATCTTATATTGCCAAACGATTACTCTTGTCTACATTTATGCCACAAGTAAAATCTAAGCAAACTAGTAACAAAGGATAGAAAGGTTCTTCATCTAGTAGCAACAATAAAAATGCTAAACCCAATGATGTTTCTCCTAGTAGTTCTATTGATTCCACTAATGATTATTCTCTTAGCCAAGTTACACTTGAGCAAGAAAATGCTTTATTGAAAGGGATTATTGAAAAAGGTATCTACAAGAGTCTTGAAGGGTACAAAAAATTTGATGAGATTGTACGCAAGCATGGAGGATACCGGAAGAATTGCGGTGTTGGCTACTTCAACGCAAATGGAGTTGAATGGGAAGAAGGTCAATATCCCAAGCCCAAGTTTGTTCCTCAAAAGGAGAAGTATGAAAATACTCTTCCCAAGGGGACAAACACTCAAGATGACCTTCCACCACAAGACACCAAGCTCAAGGGCAAGAACAAGCTCCAAGAGTACTTTGACTCTTATGAAGATGAACCCCAAGCTTTGGTGAAGTGGGTTCCCAAGGATACTACAAGCTCAACTTCTACAAGTGCTACTTCAACACCAAGGACCCCCATCAACTTGATGTGGGTTCCCAAGAAGAAGAACTAGAGAGTTCTTGAGGCGTGACTCCGCCAATGAAATTCACTCATGTTCATTATTGGCAAGATCTATTTGCAATCAACATCAACCCTATGCAATAGATCAAGGAGTCACACATTCCCTCAAAGGTAAGCAAGGGACAAGGTAATCAACAAATCAATGGACATCATCATCATTGAGCATCCACCACTACCTCACCAACATGAAGTCTTCATCGACAAAACCCAATGTTAGTTTATCCCTATTATGGGGGGATGTCACATCAAGGGGGAGCTTTACTCTAAGACTTGAGTCAAAGCATCTCTTAGTATGCGACAATATTAAATGCTTTATGAAAAGTGGTAACCCAACATGTGCTTAAACCTATGATCAAGTACTCTTACTTGGCTCCTAAGTTAAATACTCATATCTAGATGACTTCGTTAGTGCCCAAGTGTTTGTTAGATCCTAGAGTGTTTGTGCATGTTTGCCATGACTTCATTTGACATCTTATTGTGTGAGCATGTTGGACTGCATTTATTTTCTCATTGGAGGATATCCAATTGTTGCCATTTGGCTTTAAATTTATCTTTTGCCAATTGGGTATACAAGAATGCCTAGGACCACTTCTTTAACTATCTATGCTTTCTCACCTCATACTCTATTCATGCTACATCACAAAATTTGAACAAGTGCTTTTCGATCCCTCTGTGTGTGGAGCACTCAGAGTTCCGTATCGACAAGGACTGACCATTAAAAGCTCCCAAGTGCATCTCGGTGTAACCAACCACAAAATCTCGATCTCACCGAATGCCTAGGGTTGATCTGGTTTTCAATCTTGGTACCACCGATTCCATTTTCTCGGTTACACCGAGTTTCCCTGTCAACTGATAGTTGAGGAACTCGGTGACACCAAAAAGTTGGAATGAGTGTCACCGACAGTGGTGGGTATATAACCTGTGGACCCCGACACTTTGAAATTCAATCTCATTTGTCGTGCCTCAGAACGCTAAGTTACCGCCTACGAGACACCCTTTGCACGATTCCTATCCACACGAAATCTCCAAAGTGTAGCGAATAATGAACTTTCTAGGGTTTTGTCGTCCGCCCGATAAATCTCGATGGGACCGAAACATACATATCGGTCTCACCGATGTGATCTTCTGTGTTGCTGAGAACTAACTCGGTGGAACCGAGTTCCTCTTTTCGGTCCGACCGAAAAGGGTGCCAAGGTTCGGTTAAGTGAGTCAACCAGTCTTCGTGCCACCGAAAAATTTGTTTCGGTTGTACCGATATTTATTTGACATAATGCAAAAATCTTGAAAATTCATTGTTCAAATTTCAAAAAATAGCCTCATTTTGTGATGACTCATCTACTTCTGCTCTCCTATACTCTATTCATAGGGTCAGTATGTCAGATGCAGAGGACAGTCAAAATTTGGCAGAGCAGGGAGTTGACATGAGTTCTGGCACAAGCCCAGAGCCCAGTTCTTTTTCAGATCCAGGCACCCCCAGCTCTCATGGGTTGCCCAAGGCTTCCACCAGAACAAGGAAGAAGCTAAATTCTTATGAAGAAGCTTTTGACTTCATTCCTAAGGATATTCTTGCCAAGAAGCAAGAAAAGGCTGCCAAGAAGTCAACAACTGAAGCTACTTCTTCCAGAAGAGTTGTCAGAAAGATCTATGCTAGCTCAGAGACTTTCAAAGCACATGAGAGTGCTAGAGCCACTACTTCAGTTGATCCCCCAAGGAAGGTAATGCCTAAGAAGGCAGGGGAGAAGAATTCTAGGAAGAGGATTATCCATGTGATTGGCAGGACTACCTCTATGTATGAAGATCTAGAGGAGGTTGCTGGTGATGCTTCTGAGGAAGAGGGGGACGAACATGTTGAGAAAGCCCCTCCCAAGAAGAAAGCCAAGAAGCTTATGACTGATGCTATGCCAAAGACTGGCACTTCCAAGAGCACCAAGCCTACTTCCAAGAAAGCTGCTACACAAAAGTCTAACAGGACTACCAGAGACATCCCAGCTTCTGAGAAGAACAAGGGGACTGCCTCCAGACTTGAAGATGATGATGGCTTGACTACTTTGATGAAGCTCAGAGCACATCTTCCAGTACATGATGCCAACCACTTAGTTGCTAAAGACATGAAGAAGAGGAAAGACTCAGGATTGAGAGCCTGGAGAGCCATAGATCCTTATGCTCAAAGGAGGAAAACTACTGTTGACTACAGGTTCTACACAAGAGAGCAACAGGACTTTTATGAGACAGTGTTGCTTGACAAGAGCCCAACTATTAGCGATATGAGATATGTCGATTGGAAATTCATTAAGGATAATGTGGAATACTTCCCAAGTGTCCAAGATAATTTCCATTGCATTGGTCTGGATAAGTTCATTGGCAGAGAGCTTATTGCATGGAATGACGAGATGATCATGCAATTCTACTCCACTCCACATTTCTATGGAGATGGTAGAATTGTATGGATGACTGAAGGAGCAAGGTATGAATCCACTGTTGAGGAGTGGGCTGCACTTCTAGGAGTTCCAGATGCTCAGGAAGGTGATCTGGATGTATACTCAGAATCCAAGGCAAGTCACAATGCCATGAAAGATATGTATACTCCTATCCCTGCAGAAAAGGTGCAATCTCACAAGCTAGGATCCATCTAGTATCTGCAAGCAGGCCTCCAAACCATGAACACTATTCTGAGGCATACCTTGATGCCCAAGTCAGGAGATGACAAGATGATTCGAGGCTACTCCATCAACATGTTGATCCACTTTGATAGGAAGACCAGGATTAGAGTCATGGATTTGATTGTAGAGACAATCAAGAGGGGTGCTGCTGATCAAAAGCGCTCTTGCTGTTATGCACCCTACATTCAGTTGCTTATCAACTCTCAGTGGGAGAAGCACATTTTTTCTCTAGATCGTCCACATCTGCCCCTACACCCAGATCTCGAAGATAATGTTGTGGTGATGGACCCAGATCATCCCACATCCGCTACAACACAGGTAGAGGCAG
Organism: Hordeum marinum; assembly: GCA_022496015.1. NCBI lineage: Eukaryota > Viridiplantae > Streptophyta > Magnoliopsida > Poales > Poaceae > Hordeum > Hordeum marinum. Next base: position 405,301,414 of record CM039672.1, on the reverse strand, counting down.
AAGCAGTTCGACCCGCTAGTGCTCAAGCCCCCAGATCCAGAAACGAGCAAATGGATCTTCTGATCTCAATCGTTCAGGGCATGCAGAAGGATATCAAGGGGATTATGGACAACCAGAACAGTGTTGTGAGGATCTTTGAGACAAGGATCAAGACTCTTGGTGACAAGGTGGACAAGTTGTCGAAGACAGTTATAGAGCTTCAGAAGGAAGTTGACTCCGTGCACATCCCTCAAGTCTCTTCTACTTCTTCAGATGATGATGATGATGATGATGATCATGATGATGATGAGGACAGATCACCTCTCAGGCTGAGCACACAGTCCACTACTTAGGCTAGAACAGTCACAGTGCCTGCACCAGACTTGAGGCCCTCTTCATCAGCTCCTGCTACTGCCAGCACAACTCCTGCTCCATCAGCTCCACTTTCTCCCGTGACCACTCTAGCTCCATCCACGACATCTGCAGAGATCTTCCCTGACGCCGTTATCTCGACTCCTTCATTGACAACCGGAGGAGATCAGCCCAAGAACGATTGGATATATGCCTTTGAACTTTTTGGTAACTTGTTTCCAAAGGGGGAGAAGTGTATATAGATCATTAGGCTTTGAGTGAGAGAGCGTTTGGTGTTTTTTGCTTTTTCAAAACAATTGCTTTTGGTTACTATGATACTCTTTTGTTTTGCTTGTGATACACACTTGATGATGTTTGATCATACGCTTTAATGTGTGATGCTACTATTTCCTATCATCTTAATGTTCATGTGATGATCACTCATCTTTGGTTGATTGTGTTGTGCTATGATATTCATTCCAATTACTCTCGCACACCACCAAGTAGTATGTGACATGTAAGAAGTAACCCATGTACCTAACCGATTGTGCATTTGCATTCAAACGCAAATTTAAAAATAATGCACAAATTTAGGGGGAGCTCTTGCTTATCACATACTTCTCAAAGCAACAATCATACTCCATGATTATATCTTTGTCGAAGCTTTGATCTATATGTTTTCATCAATTACCAAAAAGGGGGAGAGTTAAAGCACATTTGCTCCCTTGGTGGTTTTGGTAATTAATAACACTGTATGAGTCATTGAACTAATGTTTCCACTAAGTATATTTCAGGAAAGTTCAATGATAGGGATGGCAAAAGGACTATGGAATTACCCCCAATATGCAAGGAAATAGGTTGGCCAAGCTTCAAGCAAGAGGACTCTACATTTTACATTTGTTAGAAATCACTTTGAGTCCATAGGAAAGCCAATACTATTAAAAGGGGGTAAAGTTTTGATGGTGAACAATATGCTCAAACGTGCACAAGTGACAGTCACCAAAACATCGACAAACTCTCCCACCAAAGTCTGTCCAAAGCCAAATATGCAAAATTGGTGCAACCAACATTCCTATCCCGGTGCCACCGATTCTAAACCCTACACAAACTTAGCCAAACCCTAACACTTGGTGCAGATGGCACTCCACTCGGTGCCACCGAGTTGGGTTGCCAAGTTTCCTTTCCGCAAGTTCACATTTTCGGTCCATCCGAAAATTGTGAATCGGCATCACTAAGATTGGAAAATCTGACCATTGGTCACCTTGTCGATGCAAACGAGAATTGTATATCGGTCCCTTCGAGATTCAAAAGTTACCACTTTTGGTCACTTCGGTACCACCGAGATTTACACATTGGTGTCACCGAGTCTGACTTATTGTGTGTAATGGTTGGATTTTTGGGGATGCCTATATATACCCCTTTCACCACCACCCACTCGAAAGAGAAGCACTCAGAACTATTCCATACCTATCCTACTCAGTTTTCTGAGAGAGAACCACCTACCCTTGTGTTGAGGTCAAGATCTTCCACTCCAACTGTATGGATCTTGACTTCTAGCCTCCCCAAGTTTCTTTCCACCAATCCCATCTCTTCTACCAAGCCAAATCTATGAGAGAGTAATTGTGTGTTGAGGAGTCTATCATATTGAAGCACAAGAGCAAGGAGTTCATCGTCGTTATCGAGCCTATTAGCTTTTGGAGGGTGGTGGCTCCTAGATTGGTTAGGTGTTGCTTGGGAGCATCCTACTTCATGTTGTGGAGTGTAGCAGGAAGTTTGTAAGGGCAAGGAGATCGCCTACTTTGTGAAGATCTACCCATAGTGAGGCTACTCCTTCGTGGACGGAAGCCGCATGGAATAGTCAAGGTTGCTTCTTCGTGGAACCCTTCGTGGGTAGAGCCCTCTATGGACTCTCGCGACCGTTACCCTCCATGGGTTGAAGACTCCATAAACATGGACGTACGATAGCACCACCTATTGGAACCATGGGAAAAATCATCGTGTCATCACTTGTGTTTGCTTTCCTAACCCTCTCTTTACTTACATGTGCAATGTCTTTACTTTCCGCTGCTACACTCTTTGTCATGCATGTGTAGGGTGCTACTTGATATGCTACGAATGCTAAAACTTGCCAAGAATTAAAATTGGGAAAAGGCAAAACTTTTATTTGGTCAAGGAGGGGGGCTCTCTCCCCCTCTCTCCCGGTGATGCGGGAACACCGTCGGGGCAAGCATCATGATGACGATCTACACCAACAACTTTGCCGCCGTTAACACCAACTCTCTCCCCCTCTTTCAGTGGTGTAACACCTCTATTCCCCGCTATAATCTCTACTTAAACATGGTCTCAACTCCATATATTATTTCCAAATGAAATTTGGCTATCCTATGATGTTTGAGTAGATCTCTTTTGTCCTATGGGTTAATTGTGGTATGCTATTATGGACGTGAGTTGTATGTTGATATGGTGTTGTCCTATGGTGCCCTCCATGTCGCGCAAGCGTGAGGGATCCTCGTTGTAGGATGTTGCAATATGTTCATGATTCTCTTATAGTGGGTTGCTTGAGTGACAGAAGCATCAACCCGAGTAAGGGGGTTGTTGCGTATGGGAGTAAAGAGGACTTGATACTTAAGGCTATGGTTGGGTTTTACCTTACTGATCTTTAGTAGTTGCGGATGCTTTCTAGAGTTCCAATCATAAGTGCATATGATCCAAGTACGTAAAGTGTGTTAGCATATGCCTCTCCCTCATTGCATATAACAAGTATCTATCGTATCATCTTCAATTGCCTATGGACAATCTTTCTCTTGCGTTACACAAAAAGCTTGCTACTAAACAATTTACTTTCATTGTACTTTTATTAAAACAACACCTAACTTTTATTTCCACGTGCTTTATTATCTTGCAAAGTGACGTGGCTTGAGACTGTCTCGGTATTTCCCCAAAGAGGAAGGGATGATGCAAAACAGCGACAGTAAGTATTTCCCTCAGTTATGAAACCAATGTATCAATCCATAGAGGAAGATCACGCACCCATGTAAAACAACACCTGCACACAAACAAAAATACTTGCAACCAGATGTGAAAGAGAGGTTGTCACGCTCTCTACGGTAATAAGATAGATTAGGTAATGATAGATAGGAGAGATATATCTCTCAAGAACACAAAATAAAAAGAGTAAATATGCAGCATATATTTTTGGGTTTTTTATTTTGTACATATGAAAACAGAGAATGCAAAAGCATAGATTGCAAAGCAATATGATGGAAAAGTAGACCCTGGGGCCGTAGGGTTCACTAGTGGCTTCTCTCATGAGTATAACACACAGTGGGGGAACAAATTATTGTTGGGCTATTGATAGAAAATCGAATAGTCATGACGATATCCAAGGCAATGATCAGTTTATAGGGATCACGTCCAAGATAAGTAGGCCGACTCCTGCTTGCATCTACCTCTATTACTCAACACATCGACCGCTATCCAGCATGCATCTAGTGTATTAATTTCATGGAAAAATAGAGTAATGCAATAAGAACGATGACATGATGTCGACAAGATCTATTCATTTAGGAATAGACCCCATCTTGTTATCCTTAATGGCAACAATACATGCATGTCTTGCTGCCCTTTCTGTCACTAACAAAGAACACCGCAAGATCGAACTCATCACAAAGCACCTCTTACCATGGAAAGAAAAATCGATCTAGTTGGCCTAACCAAACCAAAGATTCAAAGAAGAAATACGAGGCAATAAGTAATCATGCAAATAAGAGATCAAAGAAGACTCAAATCATATTCATGGATAGAAACTGATCATGAACTCAAAATTCATCAGATCCCAACAAACACACCGCAAAAGTCATTACATCAAATACATCTCCAAGAGATCATTGTGTTGAGAAACATAGAGAGAGAGAGGAATCCATCTAGCTACTGTCTACGAACCCGTAGGTCTATGGTGGACTACTCACGCATCATCGTAGAGGCACCTATGAAGAAGATGAACCCCTCCGTGACGGTGTTAGATTGGATCTCGACGTTCTGGAACTTGCGGCGGCTGGAATTTTGTTTCCTCGACTCCCCTAGGGTTTTTCGATTTTCTGGGAATTTATAGGCTCGATAGTCGGTTGAGGGTGTGCCCCAGGTGCCCACCCTCTACCAGGTCGCGCCAAGGGCTTTGGCGCACCCTGGTGAAGGGTGGTAACCCTGGGCCCCCTCTCTGGTGTTGTTTGGCCCATCTGCTTGTTGGAAATATGCCCTAGAGGCAATAAATAAAGTGTTTATTATTATATTTCCTTGTTCATGATAATCGTTTATTATCCATGCTATAATTGTATTTATTGGAAACACATTACATGTGTGGGTAAATAGACAACACTTTGTCCCTATTATGCCTCTAGTGAACTAGCTTGTTGATCAAAGATGGTCAAGGTTTCCTAGCCATTGACATGAGATGTCATTTGATAACAAGATCACATCATTAGTAGAATGATGTGATGGACATGACCCAAACTACAAACGTAGCATATGATCGTGTCAGTTTATTGCTACTATTTTCTGCATGTCAAGTATATGTTCCTATGACCATGAGATCATGCAACTCACGGATACCAGAGGAGTGCCTTGTGTGTATACTGGGTGACTATAAAGGTGCTCTACAGGTATCTCCGAGGGTGTCTATTGAGTTGGCATGGATAAAGGCTGGGATTTGTTACTCCGTGTGACGGAGAGGTATCTCAGGGCCCACTCGGTAATACAACATCACAATAAGCCTTGCAAGCAATGTGTCTAAGTGTTAGTCACGGGATCTTGTATTACAGAACGAGTAAAGAGACTTGTCAATAACGAGGTTGAACTAGGTATGGAGATACCGACGGTCGAATCTCGGGCAAGTAACATACCAAAGAACAAACGGAACATCATACAGGATTAACTAAATCCTTGACATAGAGGTTCGACCGATAAGATCTTCATAGAATATGTAGGAACCAATATGGGCATCTAGGTCCCGCTATTGGTTATTGACCGTAGAGGTGTCTCGATCATGTGTACATAGTTCTCGAACCCGCAGGGTCTGCACACTTAAGGTTTGGTGACGTTTCGGTAGTATAGAGTTATGTATGGTGGGTACCGAAGGTTGTTCTGAGTCCCGGATGAGATCCCAGACATCACAAGGAGCTCTGGAATGGTCCGGAGGTAAAGATTGATATATAGGAAGTCCTATTTTGGTCGCCGGAAAAGTTTCGGGCTCATCGGTAGTGTACCGGGAGTGCCGGTAGTGTATCGGGAGACCATCGGGAGGGGTATTTCGACCCAAGAGGCTCCATGGGCTGTGGGAGAGTGTTTACCAGCCCTTAGTGGGCTGGTGGAAGTCCCACACAAGGCCTATGCGGTTTGGGAAAAAAGGCCCAAAGAGAAAAAGTGGAAAAAGGCAAAAATAGGGTGAATCCTAGTCCTACTAGGATTGGAGGTGGAGTCCACCTCCTCCACCTGGTTCGGCCGACTCCTTGGAGGCTTGGCCCTTGTGCCAAGCCTCCTCCTCTCTTCGTCTTATATGTACTGGAGGTTTTAGGGTTTTTGCATAGAATTTTCAGCCATGTGCTGCCCGTTCCTCCAGTGCATAGTTTCTCCTCTAGATCGGATTTCTGCAGTGCTTAGGTGAAGCCCTGCCGGAATAGCTCCACCACCATCGCCGTAGCGCCGTCACGCTGCCGGAGAAATCTTCTACCTCTCTTCTCCCTCTTGCTGGATCAAGAAGGCGGAGATCGTCATCAAGCTATACGTGTGCTGAACGCGGAGGTGCCGTCCGTTCAGCGCTAGATCGGAAGGACCGTGATCAAGATTGCAAGACGGATCGTGATGAGATCGCGGGACGGATCGTGATGAGTTCGCGGGACGGATCGTGATGAGATCGCGGGACGGATCGTGATGAGTTCGTGGGACGGATTGTGATTGGATCGCGGGAGAACTCTTCCTCTCCGCTCCTTCTTGCTGGATCAAGACGGGGGAGATCGTCATAAAGCTGTACATGTGCTGAACGCGGAGGTGCCGTCCGTTTGGCGCTAGATCGGAAGGATCGTGATCAAGTTCGTGGGACGGATCATGATCAAGTTCGTGGGACGGATCGTGATCAAGTTTGTGGGACGGATCGTGATTGGATCGCGGGACGCTCGGCGGTTTGGATCGCGAAGACGTTCGACTACACCAACCGCGTTTCTTAACGCTTCCCGCTTAGCGATCTACAAGGATACGTAGATCCACTCTCCCTCTCGTAGATGCTCATCACCATGGATAGATCTGTGTGTGCGTAGGAATTTTTTTGTTTCCCATGCGATGTTTCCCAACACTGCTTCCTTCTGGTACATAAAAAATCCACAAAAATCCTCGCGGCATTTGGGCTCCATTTGGTACTGATTTTCTGTGAAGTAAAAAAACAAGCAAAAACAATAACTGACACTTTGGCACTATGTCAATAGGTTAGTCCCAAAAATGACATAAAGTTGCTATAAAATGATTGTAAAACATCCAAGATTAATAATATAATAGCATGGAACAAGCAAAAATTATAGATACATACGTATCAGCATCCCCAAGGTTAATTACTACGTGTCCTCGAGTAGGTAAATGATAAAAAAGAATTTTTGGTGTGGAATGTTGCCTATCATGTTCATCACATATTCTTTTCTTTATAGCCTGGACATTTGGACTTTTCATGTGGTTCAAAGCAATAGGTTACATCAAATAGATCTCCAACAAACCCACCGCAAAAGTTTACATCAAATAGATCTCCAAGAGACCATTCTAATGAGAATCATAAGAGAGAGAGAGAGAGAGGGGAAGCCATCTAGCTGCTGCCTACGAACCCGTAGGTCTATGGTGGACTACTCACGCATCACCGAAGAGGCACTTATGATGAAGATGAACCCCTCCGTGATGGTGTTTAGATTGGATCTCGAGGTTCTGGAATTTGCAGCAGCTGTAATTGTGTTTCATGGACTCCTCTAGGGTTTTTGGAATATTTGGGAATTTATAGGCATCAGAGGCGTTGGAGAGGGGCCCCGAGGAGGGCACAACCCACCAGGGTGCGAGCAGGCCCCCCTGGGGCAGCCTGGTGGGTTGTGGTCTCCTCGGCCCACTCCCCCAGCACTACTTTGGTCCATTGGGTGTCTTCTGGTCTAGAAAAAATCTCCAAAATGTTTCATCGCGATTGGACTCTGTTTGATATTGATTTTGTGCGGAGTAAAAAAACAAGCAAAAACAGCAGCTAGCACTTTGGCACTATGTCAATAGGTTAGTCCCAAAAAATAATATAAAGTGGTAACAAAATGATGGTAAAACATCCAAGAATGATAATATAACAGCATGGAACAAGCAAAAATTATAGATACGTTGGAGACAAATCACAAAGCACTTCTAGTTTTATTCCCGCAAAGTAGTTTCATACTTGTTCTAGGTAATGCAAGCATTAGCGTGTGTAGAGTTGGATCAGTGGTCGATAGAACTTGAGATAATATTAATTCTACCTTTAGCTCCTCATTGGGTTCGACACTCTGACATATCGAAAAAGGCTACAAATGATCCCCTACACTTGTGGGTTATCACCCGGTAACGACGACAGAAAAGAGTCTTGATGACCCACAAGTGTAGGGGTCAATCGTAGTCCTTCCGATAAGTAAGAGTGTCCAACCCAACGAGGAGCAGAAGGAAATGACAAGTGGTTTTCAGCAAGGTAGTTTCTGCAAGCACTGAAATTGTAGGTAACAGGTAGTTTGATAGCAAGATAATTGGTAACGAGCAGCTAACGATAATGGTAAATAATGTGCAGCAAGGTAGCCCGATCCTTTTGTGGCAAAGGATAGACCAAAATAATCTCTTATAATAAGCAAAGTGTTCTTGAGGGTACACGGTAATTTCATCTAGTCACTTTCATCATGTTGGTTTGATTCGTGTTCGTTACTTTGATAATTTGATATGTAGGAGAACCGGTGCTTGGGTGTTGTTCTTACTTGAACAACCTCCCACTTATGACTAACCCCCCTCGCAAGCATCCGCATCTACGAGAAAATTGTTAAGATAAAATCTAACAATAGCGTTAAACATGTGGATCCAAATCAGCCCCTTACGAAGTAGCTCATAAACTAGGGTTTAAGATTCTGTCACTCTAGCAACCCATCATATAATAACTACTCCACAATGCATTCCCGTAGGCCCAAGGATGGTGAACTGTCATGTAGTTGACGTTCACATGACACCACTAAGGGAATCACAACATACATATCATCAAAATATAGAACACCTATCGAATTCAGATGATTACTTGCAACATGACTTCTCACTTGACCTCAAGAACAAAGGTAACTGACACGTCTCGATCATATCTATATTTTTTGCTTGTTCCATGCTGTTGTACTATCAATCTTGGATGTTTTACAATCATTTTATAGCAACTTTATATCATTTTTGGGGACTAACCTATTGACATAGTGCCAAGGTGCCAGTTTTTGTTTTTGCTTGTTTTTTTACTTCGCAGAAAAAAGTACCAAATGGAGCCCAAACGATGCAGGGATTTTTGTGGACTTTTTACGGACCAGAAGGAAGCAGATGGGCCAAACAACACCAGAAGAGGGGGCCTGGGGTGGCCATCCTCCACCAAGGTGCGCTAGAGGCCCCTAGAGCGGCCTGGTAGAGGGTGGGCACCTCGGGCACCCCCAAAACTGACTATCGAGCCTGCAAATTCCCAGAAAATCTAAAAACCCTAGGGGAGTCGACGAAACACAATTCCAACCGCCGCAAGTTCCAGAACCTCGAGATCCAATCTAACACCATCATGGAGGGGTTCATCTTCTTCATAGGTGCCTCTTCAATGATGCGTGAGTAGTCCACCATAGACCTACATGTCCATAGGCAGTAGCTAGATGGCTTCCTCTCTCTCTATGTTTCTCTATACAAATGTCTCTTGGAGATCTATTTGATGTAATGACCTTTGCGGTGTGTTTGTTTGCGGTGTGTTTGTTGGGATCCGATGAATTTTGAGTTCATGATTAGTTTCTATCCATGAATATGATTTGAGCCTTCTTTGATATCTTATTTGCATGATTACTTATAGACTCGTATTTCTTCTTCTAATCTTTGGTTTAGTTAGGCCAACTAGATCGATTTTTCTTGCCATGGGAAGAGGTGCTTTGTGATGGGTTCGATCTTGCGGTGTACTTTCCCAGTGACATAAGGGGTAGCAAGACATGCATGTATCGTTGCCATTAAGGATAACAAGATGAGGTCTATTCCTACATGAATAGATCTTGTCTACATCATGTCACCATTCTTATTGCATTACTCCATCTTCCCATGAACTTAATACACTTGATGTATGCTGGATAGCAGTCGATGTGTGGAGTAATATAAGTAGATGGAGAATTGTTTGGGTCTACTTGTCTTGGAGGTGATGCCTATATAATGATCATTTCCTGGATATCGTCATGTGTCGTTGTTTTCTCATGACAAATGCCATGAGGTGGCTTATCGAGAGTGGTTGGGGCTGAAGGAAGCCTGCGGGCTCTCGTAACAGGATCAGGGACAAACGGTGCACGACACACGATGTACCTAGGTTCGGGGCCCTCCATGGGAGGTAATACCTCCAGTCTTGCTTGTCTGGTTAAGGGATCAAGAGGGCTAGAATGGTGCTCCTGGAGCTATTGGCTAGAGGAGGAATAAGGAGCTTGCTAGCTCTCCTTTCCTCTCTACGTGAGTGTGGGTGCGTGTATGATAATGGCTGACCCCCTGCATGGGGTGGCTCCAGGGGTTCTTATAGGCCAACCCCCTGGATTACAATTTGCACACAAGGTGCCAAGGGGACCTGGTCGGCAGCCTTGTCTGGCCGGCCCGAGCCCCCCCCGGTTGAGGAGTCTTGTTGCTGGTAGGGCCCATCGGCTGCAGGGTCCCATCGGGATCCAGAGAGGGGTCCACTGGCAGGCCACCGCTATTGGTACGTGTTTGTCACGCCGCGGCACGGGTCGTCTTGTGCGGTGTCATCTTGCTCTAGCCGGCCGCGGTCAGCGGTACGGCTGGCCGCACTGTAGCCATACGGGGGCAGGTAGTGGAGTGGTTGGAGGCATGAAGGCACTGTGACGTCCACCAGGTCACCATCGGGCGGAGTCAGCGGCACTACTGCCTCCACTGTGGCCATGCAGATGATGACCCTCGGTACGGTGGGGGTTACTGTAGCCATACGTGCCTTGGCAAACGGTACCAGGGGCACTGCTGGCACGTCGTTGCGTCTCGTCTGCGTCCTGTGGGGCCTGGTTATGTGACGGGCGCTGATCCGCCGGCTGGCGGGTCACCCGCGAACCGAATTGCCCGGTGGCCACGCCCAGAACCAGCCGGATCAGCATAGCCGGCTTAGTGGAGCCGGACTATGAGGGGAGACGACCCGCTCCATAGTTGTTTTTGAAAAGCGAAGGCAATGGCCTGCTTGATGCTACCCTGGGATAATCCCCCTGTTAGTAGTCCCCGAAGCAGGGGAGGCCCGCCGGCTCGACGTGGCGGACCTCATCGGCTTGAATTCTGCGCCCACGAGCCAGCGGTGGACCCGGAGCCGGGCACTGCACAGTCGGGGCGGCCGGGGCCGTAGCCGGCCGGCGATTCGCGAGACGACTCGGTCTCTCCGAGGGACAGAAGGGATATGACACGTGTGAGGCACCGCGGGCCATGACCTAAGGACAAGACCGGGCCAAGGGATGGGGCCTGCTCGGCCGCGGCCTCGGCCCATACGCATGGACCTTCTGCCGCCAGGGCCGACGGTTGGGGTTCCCCACACGCCTTAACACCCCTCCATGCGGGGCGGGGGTAGTGGGGGTCATGCGCGGCTGATCCCCTCCCCACTACCCCACGCGGGGTGTAAATGGGAGGGAGAGGAGCGAACAGGGGTAATTCGCTCCCTCGCCTCGCCCCTCATCTTGCTTGCCCGTTCCCCTCCCCCGCACACACACACATATATATATATATATATATAGAGAGAGAGAGAGAGAGTTGCTCGCTCGCCGCGTCGTCGCTCGCCGCGCCTTCGCTCGTCATTGACATCACCGTGACGCGTGATACGTCTCCAACGTATCTATAATTTTTGATGATGGCATGCTATTATATTATCTGTTTTGGATCTTTTATATGCATTAATATGCTATTTTATACTATTTTGGGACTAACTATTAATCTAGATCCAAGTGTCAATTTCTGTTTTTCCTTGTTTTTGAGTTTTGCAGATATGGAATATTAAACGGAGTCCAACCGGAATAAGAACTTCGAAAGGAATTTTTCTAGAAGGAAACAAGTCATCCAAGCTTGGAGTGCACGTCAGGGGAGGTGCTAGGGCGCCACAAGCCTGCTAGGTGTGCCCCCTGGCCGCGCCTAGCAGGCTTGTCGCCTCCTGGCAGGTCTTCTAACCCTATTCTTTAGCCTATAAACACCCAAATATTCCCGCAACATCGAAAAGATCCACGCAAATACTTTTCCGCCGCTGGAAGCCTCCGTTCCCGAGAGATCCAATCTTGGAGCCTTTTCTGGTAATCTGCCGAAGGGGGTTTCGATCACGGAGGGCATCTACATCAACTCCATAGCCCCTCCGATGATGCGTGAGTAGTCCACCACAGACCTACGTGTCTATAGCTAGTATCTAGATGTCTTCTTCTCTCTCTTTGATCTTCAATACCATGTTCTTCGTGATCTTCATGGAGATCTATTCGATGTAATCCTCTTTTGTGGTGTGTTTGTCAAGATCCGATGAATTGTGAGTTTATGTTTGGATTGTCTGTGAATCTTATTTGAATCTCCTCTAATTTCTTATATGCATGATTTCATATCCTTGCAAGTATCTTCGAGTTATTGGTTTGGTTTGGCGAACTAGATTGGCAATTCTTGCAATGGGAGAAGTGCTTGGTTTTGGGTTCAATCTTGCGGTGTCCTCACCCAGTGACAAAGTAGGGGTAGCGAGGCACGTGTTGTATTGTTGCCATGAAGGGTAACAAGATGGGGTTTTCATCATATTGCTTGAGTTTATCCCTCTACATCATGTCATCTTTCTTAATGCGTTACTGTGTTCTTCATGAACTCAATACTCTAGATGCAGGCAGGAGTCGGTCGATGTGTGGAGTAATAGTAGTAGATGCAGAATCGTTTCGGTCTACTTGTCACGAATGTGATGCCTATATGCATGATCATTGCCTTGGATAACTACATGATTATTTGCTTTTCTATCAATTGCTTGATAGTAATTTGTTTACCCACCATGATATTTGCCTTCAAGAGGGAAGCCTCTAGTGAAACCTATGGCCCGAGGGTCTATTTTCCATCATAAATTTTCAGATCTATACTTGCTACAATTTATTTACCTTTTACTTTCCGCACGTGTACATCTATATCTATCGGGTCTAATCCTTGCAAATAACAATGAAGGGATTGACAACCCCTTTATAGCGTTGGGTGCAAGAGTTTGATTATTTGTGTAGGTGCATCCATTGGTGACTTGCTTGTTCCTCCTACTAGATTGATACCTTGGTTCTCAAAAACCGAGGGAAATACTTATCTACTTCACCGCATCACCCTTTCCTCTTCCAGGGAAAACCAATGCATGCTCAAGAGATAGCAACGCGCCCGTGCTCTCCCGCTCTGCCGCTACGGACAGGCTACCACCGGGCCTCATGGCAAGCCGAGGATCCTGGGACAGCAGCAAGTGGATGAAGCCTTCATCCAGCACCGCAACAAGCTGCCACCGGTGGAGAACATGGAGGCGTGCATCGCCGGGGCGGAGAATACACCGGTTCCATAGGATGGAGAAGTGGTGGTCTTCGCCGAGCACTTCGTCCGTGGGCTCAGGCTACCGGTGAGCACTTTCTTCTGATGCTTCCTTAGGCACTTCGGACTGCAGACGCACCACCTCAGCGCCAACACCATCTTGCAAGTGGCGGCGTTCATCGCCCTGTGCGAGGGCTTCTTGGGGGTGGAGTCGCGCATCGACCTTTGCTGCTGGCTCTTCTTCCTCAAGAGGCAGATAGTGAAGAACGCGACAACGAGGGGGGGGACGAGATGACCGTCTGCGGAGCCACCCTCGTTCACCGCTGCACTGGTGGTGGCTTCCCACAACTCCCACAACAAGACTCTGTCAAGAGCTGGTAGAAGGGGTTCTTCTATTTGAAGAATGTGAAGCCGAATGAGGACTTCATCAACCTGCCCACTTTTGTCAACGAGCCGCCGAACCTGATGCTGAACTAGAGGACGCCTTCGCCCTAGCCGGCCGAGACGGTTGACCGGCTCTACGCCCGGCTAGACGTGATGACCGGGTCGGAGGGTCTCACCACCATGGACCTTCTCGCCACTATGATGGCTCGTCGGGTATAACCCCTGCAGCGCCGGCTGCACCTCATCTGCCAGATAGGCGGTGGCACAACTCGTGTCGGCTCTCCACGACTGAAGGCGGTGCAGATAGTGAGGCGGGTGAACTCCATCTCTGCCGCCAAGATGAGCAAAGATGGGTGGCAATGGGGCAAGGCCCCATATAGTCGGGACCGGACGACTCCCTCGGTACTTGACGAGCTGCGCGTCCTTTCCCTTTTCCTTTTGTGATCCATGTATTCCCCCAAGCTGACGACACGAGGCCCCCGCCGCGTACAAGTTTTTCCTGCATTGCAGGAGTATGGCAAGCCGGCGGCTCACGTGGCGGACTCGGACCCCGAAGAGGTTTAGGACATCGACGACGTGGAGCTGGATGACTCGGAGTGAGCCGACACGTCGGGAGCCGGCGGAGCAGAGACGGACAGGACCGAGCCAGCTAGTGAGTTTCTCCCCCCAGTCGCTATTGCGGGACTGGTCTAAGGACGCTGAGCCGGGGTGATGCGTGGTGCAATGGCTCTAGAGGACCTTGAAGCCTCGGGGGACGACGCCACCGCACCAAGGAAATGCGTCCGCCGAGCCTACCGCGAGCCGAGGTGGGAGGACACTGGCGCGATTGGTCGAGGGAAGCAGCCAACTGGCTCCCGATCGGCGGCCAAGCGAGCATCCGGCGGGTAGCCAAGCGGAAAAAGATCGCGGGTTGCCCCAGCGGGTCCCTTTAGGCGGGCGGTCCCCATTAGCATGAGGTAAGTGTTCTTCAGGTTTCCTTTGATCTTTCCTAGACTTCTCTTCCTCACCCCACCTTTCAAGGAGCCACGTGCCTTCGGGAGGACGGCCCCTTCAGGAGGCGCTGCGGGTGACGAGGCCATGGAGGCGGCCGAGCGGGAGTGCGAGGCATGGCGCGACCGGGAGGTGGCCAAGCGGGAGAAGCTCGAGGAGGAGCACCGCCCATGGGAGGAGGAGGCACGGAAGCAGGCTCCCAAGCGAGCCTGCGTGGAGGTAGCGGACCAGTCTTGGGACCCGTCCCCCCCCCCACACACACACCAAGGAGAGTAGGTCCAAGAGCGTGAACGAGCATGCGCGGCGGGCGGAGGCCGACGCGCAGGCCGAGGAGAAGGCACGCGCAGCCGCTAGCGCAGCGGGAACCACCGCAGAGGTGACCCCTGAACACGACAGCTCTCCACCAGGGGTCAATGATGTGCCGCCGAAGGCCAACAACATGCTGTCGGAAGTCGACGCCATGGTGCCTGAAACCCTGACTCCATAGGTGGACGGGGACGGTGCTGCCAGAGGTTATGAGCCGGAGGCCGGGACCGCGACGCTAGGGAGTGACACCACCGCTAGCTCATCGGTGGGGACGGCTGGCCCGTACGCCGGCATGCCTGGAGCCACACCGTAGGGAGGGGCGGGTCCCCTGGTCACCGCGGCGAGGGGACCGTCTGACCCTGCCAGCGGGAACCAGCCACAAGAGTCCTGTGCAGCGGCCGGTGGCGCACCTGGGTGGGAGGCGCCAACCATTCTTGGAGCCGCGGTAGCCACCCTCGTCGATGAGTTCGTCGACTACCACACCTAGGGGGTGTTGGAGGCCCAGGCAGCAAGGAGCCGGCTGACACACCTCGAGCAATCCGCCGCGGTAAGGGCTCGGTGTCCATCTCTTTTGGCTTTTCTTGCTTTTCTTTCGTCTCGCGACGCTGTTCTCGCTTGAGGTTATTCCAGTGGAGGCGCACTAGCGCACCCACTGGGTATAGCCCCCAAGACTCGGGCCGGTTGGAGAGCATCCGGGTCGAGTCTACGCATGGTGCTCGTGTATTTTATCTACGCAGGCCATCCATGACCGCCACGTACAATGCTCTGCTAGGCCTGTACCGGGAGGCGGAGTGCCTGCTGGCCATCGCGTCCACGGATCTGAAAGGTATGTGTCTTGTGAATTTTCAGTGGGGGCATGTGAGCGCACCCACTAGGAGTATCCCCCGGGATTCAAATTGGCTGCTCTGCAGGCGGGCTGAATCCTTTTCTTTGCTATCGTTCTGACGGAGGCGTCTTCATGCTGCGCAGCCAACCATGCCGAGATGGTCTGCCTTCGCCCCCAGGTGACGTGGCTTGAGACTACATCTGTATTTCCCCAAAGATAAAGGGATGATGCAACACAACGACGGTAAGTATTTCCCTCAGTTTATGAAACCAAGGTATCAATCCGTAGAGGAAGATCATGCACCCACGTAAGCAGCACCTGCACACAAACAACAAATACTTGCAACTAGATACATCTCCAACGTATCTATAATTTATGAAGTATTCATGCCATGTTTACAATAATTCCATATGATTTTGGTATGATTTTATTAGAACTAACTCGTACTAATGCTATTGTCAGCAGAACTACCATGGTGTTGTTTTTGTGGAGAAATGAAAGTCCTCGGAATGGGCTGAAAATTTATGGAGAATATTTTTGTAAAATATAATAAATACTGGAGCGAAGAGCTGGGCCAAGAAGTGGACAAGGAGGCCACAAGCCTGCTGGGCGCCCCCTAGGCCGCGCCCCTGTTACTTGTGGAATCCTCGAGCACCCCCTTGATGTGAGACCAATGCCAAAAATTCCTATAAATACTAAAACACCCAGAAAGAAACCTAGATCAGGAGTTTTGCCACTGCAAGCCTCTGTAGCCACGAAAAACCAATTGGGAGCCCATTCTGGCACCCTGTTGGAGGGGGAAACCAACACCAGAGGCCATCTTCATCATTTCGGCAGTCTCCATGACGAGGAGGGAGTAGTTCACCCTCGGGGTTGAGGGTATGTACCACTAACGATGTGTTGGATCTCTCTCTCTCTCATGTTCTTGAGATGGCATGATCTTGATGTACCGCGAGTTCTATTGATATAGATGAATCATATGGAGTTTTCCCCTCTCTATCTTCTTGTGATGAATTGAGTTTTCCCTTTGAAGTTTTCTTATCGGATTGAGTCTTTAAGGATTTGAGAACACTTGATGTATGTCTTGCGATGGTATATCTGTGGTGACAATGGGATATTCTATTGATCCACTTGATGTATGTTTTGGTGATCAACTTGCGGGTTCCGTGACCTTGGGAGTCTATGCATAGGGGTTGGCACATGTTTTTGTCTTGAATCTCGGGTAGAAACGTTAGGGCACTCTTTGAAGTTCTTTGTGTTGGATTGAACATGATGAATCTGAAATTGTGTGATGCATATTGTATAATCAAGCCCATGGGTACTCATGGTGACATTGGAATATCTAGGTCACATTAGGGTTTTGGTTGATGTGTATCTTAAGGTGTTATTTTAGTACTAACTCGAGGGTTGTTCGTGACACTATAGGGATAGCTCATAAGATTGATCGTAAGAGATAACTTTGAGGTGGTTTCGTACCCTACAATAATTTCTTTGTTAATTCTCCACTATTTGTGACTTTGGAGTGAACTCTTTGTCACACGAGAGGTATTCACATATGATTCAACTATGTCGGTATTGTTGAGAGAAATTGCACTAGTGAAAGCATGAACCCTCAGCCTTGTTTCTAAGCATTGCAATACCGTTTGTGCTCACCTTTATCATTAGTTACCTTGCTGTTTTTATATTTTCAGATTACAAAAACCTATATCTACCATCCATACTGCACTTGTATCACCATCTCTTCGCCGAACTAGTGCACCTATACAATTTACAATTGTATTGGGTGTGTTGGGGACACAAGAGACTCTTTGTTATTGGGTTGCAGGGTTGTTCGAGAGAGACTATCTTCATCCTACGCCTCCCATGGATTGATAATCATTAGGTCATACACTTGAGGGAAATATGCTACTATCCTACAAAACTCAACGCTTGGAGGCCCAACAAGAGTCTACAATAAGAAGGTTGCATAGTAGACATCACAACCCGACGCGAAAGAGAGGTTGTCATGCTCTCTACGGTAATAAGATAGATTAGGTAATGATAGTTTTGGCAAATAGATCTCGCAAGAACACAAATTAAAATAAATAAACAAAAAGTGCAGCAAGGTATTTTTGGATTTTTTTCGAATAATAGATCTGGAAAAAAAGTTGCAAATAGTAGATCGGAAAGCAATATGTTGGAAAAGTAGACCCGGGGTGCGTAGGATTCACTAGTGGCTCCTCTCATGAGTATGGCACACGGTGGGTGAACAAATTACTGTTGGGCAATTGATAGAAGATCAAATAATCATGATGATATCCAGGCAATGATCATTATATAGGCATCACGTCCAAGATAAGTAGACCACAATGATTCTGCATCTACTTCTATTACTCCACACATCGACTGCTATTCAGCATGCATCTAGTGTATTAAGTTCATGGAGAAACAAAGTAATGCAATAAGAACGATGACATGATGTAGACAAGATCTATTCATGTAGGAATAGACCCCATCTTGTTATCCTTAATGGCAATGATACATGCGTGTCTTGCTGCCCTTTCTGTCACTGGGAAAGAACACCGCAAGATCGAACCCATCACAAAGCACCCCTTCCCATGGCAAGAAAAATCGATCTAGTTGGCCTGACTAAACAAAGATTCGAAGAAAAAATATGAGGCTATAAGTAATCATGCAAATAAGAGATCAAAGAAGACTCAAATCATATTCATGAATAGAAACTGATCATGAACTCAAAATTCATCGGATCCCAACAAACACACTGCAAAAGTCATTACATCAAGTAGATCTCCAAGAGTCCATTGTATTGAGAAACATAGAGAGAGAGAGAGGAAGCCATCTAGCTACTGTCTATGGACTCGTAGGTCTACGATGGACTACTCACACATCATCGGAGAGGCACATATGAAGAAGACGAACCCCTCCGTGATGGTGTTAGATTGGATCGCGAGATTTTGCAACTTGCGGCGAATGGAATTGTATTTCGTCGATAGTCGGTTGAGGGGGCGCCCGAGGTACCCACCCCCCAACAGGCCGTGCCAGGGGCCTCTAGCGCGCCCTGGTGGAGGGTGGCCACCCTGGGCACCCTCTTCCAGTGTTGTTTGGCCCATCTGCTTTCTTCTGGTCTAGAAAAACCCCACAAAAATCCCCACAACGTTTGGGCTCCGTTTGGTACTGATTTTCTGCAAAGTAAAAAAAACAAGCACAAACAACAACTGGCACTTTGGCACTATGTCAATAGGTTAGTCCCAAAAAATGATATAAAGTTGCTATAATATGATTGCAAACATCCAACATTGGTAATATAACAGCATGGAACAAGCAAAAATTATAGATGCGAATCACTAGGTGGTGCAACTTGGCGAACAACGGGACCTTCAGTCCGCAGAGGGCGACCGGATCCACTAGACGAACAACCTGGCATAGGCGGAGAAGGATGAGCGTGAGACGACACATCATCGGGAGTTCGAGGAGAGGGAGGTCACGCATCGCCGGGAGCTGGAGGCCAAGGATGCCTTGCCGACGAAGGCGGCCGAGGATGCGCAGGCGGCACAGGCCAAGCACGACCACCGAGTCCAGGCGTGGTCGGCGAGGGAGGCGGCGCTACAGAAGGAGGCGCAGGTAGTGGATCGCCTTCCGACCGGTTAGTCTTCACTGTTGTTTTTCTTTGTGCTTTGGTTTTGGAGTCAATCTTTTTCTTGCCTCACGCCACACACGCCTCTCCTCCTTCTCAGGGCTCTTTCCGAACATGCAAGAGGTCGCGGAGGCGTCCTTGGAGGCCCATCGGGAGGAGCAGCGCGCGTCGGGAGTGCACGTCAGGCAGCTTGATATGTGGACTGTGGACGAGGTGGGGATTGCTGCCAAGGTGCGCCTAAAGGAGGCGGTCCGGTCCATGGAGAGGCTCGAGAAGGCCAACATGGCGCTAGTTCACACCCTTTGGCCGGGTGCGGTGGAGCCGGCCACCGTGAGCTGGTTGTCAAGGTGGATGAAGGTAGGGACCGCGCGGGTGAACGCCTGGAAGGCCTCCGTGGCACGGGCCAGAGCGGTCAGGCACTCCGTGTCGCCAAGTCTTGGTACTCCGAGGTGAACTTTGGGCTGCTCTCGACCCAGCGTGCCTGCACGGACGTGGAGCTAGAGGTGGCCGCCGTCGTACTAGACGTGCGGGCTAGTGACCTTGCATCCTTCGCCCCGTGGAACTAGTACGTCATGGATCGAGCAGTAGGCGGTGCGATGATCCCAGAGGACCACTACGGGCCTGCCTTCTACGACCCAGAGGGTAGTGCTGGCGAGACGGGCGGCGAAGACGCCGTATCCAGCACTGACGACTACGCCGACCTCAATCCGGCTTAAGATCCGAAGCGTGCTGCGGCCAAGGACGTGGCCTCAACTTCAGCCGTCGTGGAGCGCGCGGGGGCCGAAGACGATGCTTCCAGTAGTTAGGGTCTTTTCCTGCATTTTTTGGTTAGTCCGCAGTTCCACCCACTAGGGGTGTAATGTAATGAACATGAGGTCGTGGGCCTTTATTTTTTTGTATATAAGTTCATGCCTTTTGCTTTGCTGAGATATTTTATGTGTGTCGACTCGTCCCTAGATTTTTGTCCTTTTGACTCTTCCCAGCCCAAAACCATGTTCCTTCCGGCTTCGGCCCCACTAGCTGGACAGCTGGGAGCCGGTTTGTAGCTAGGACGGGGCATCCGCCTCGGGGTAGTCTGTCGTGAGTTTAGGAGTCATGAGGACGCCTAGCTAGGGTGAGTGCGGCAGAGACCAAGGAAAGTGATTCGGCTAGCCCTAGCCTGCGACCCCCCTATGATCGGCCTTCGTGTGCGCTAAGGTTTCGTCCTAAGAACCCATCAGCCAAACAGTCGGGAGCCTGTCTGTAGCTGGGAGGGGTGGGAGGTTTTTTGCTTAGCTCACATTTGTTAACCGGCTTCGGGGAGCAACGCCAGGGCTAGCCGGCGAGCCCACGGGACAGAGGGACCGGATCCTGGAGCCGGTGCGCGGGGCAAACTGCTTTTGAAGGAAACTAAAGAGGTGTGCC
The DNA here is from genome assembly GCA_022496015.1 of Hordeum marinum. Taxonomy (NCBI): domain Eukaryota; kingdom Viridiplantae; phylum Streptophyta; class Magnoliopsida; order Poales; family Poaceae; genus Hordeum; species Hordeum marinum. The sequence continues at coordinate 405,280,760 of CM039672.1, read as the reverse complement.
CCATGAGCTGGCTCTATGCACCCGTTGCATTCATAATCCCAAAAGGGAGGATACATACATACATACACTGGTTCTTCTTAGCAGTAAAATGGATGAAGGAGTGTCACGTTCCATGGGCGCTCCGTCTCCTCGCCGGAGGCGTCTCTCTTGCACTTCTATGGCTTCTGGCATCTATCAAATAGTACACACTGTTGTGCAGCGTCTTGCTGACGATGAACGGGCCCTCCCATAAGGAGGACATCTTGTGCTGGCTGGAACTTTGCTCGATCCACTTGCTATGGTAGTGCCACAGCTTCTATTGGTAGATGGACGACCGGTTTAGGGCTAGCTCGCATGCCTCCTCGAACAGGTCGAGGTCGTCTTCTCTTGCCTCCCTCGTGTCCATTTGCGTGTACAGGGTGACGCGAGGCGAGTCAAACTCAATGTCCGTGGGGATGACCTCCTCGGTCCCATACACGAGGAAGAAGGGCATGAAGCCGGTCAAGCAGTTGGGTGTGGTTCTGAGGCACCACAGGACGGTCGCAACTCTTTGATCCAGCAGCCGGCCGGTCGAACGAGCGGAGCCACGAGCCGGGGCTTGATGCCGGCCAGGATCAAGCCATTTGCCTCACTGCTTGGGGTTGGCCGGGTCGAGCAGCACCTACTTGGTGTCCTTGGATGGTTGGAACGTTGCCTCACTGGCTGGCTGGGATGGGGGAGTCGGCAAGGTCGGCTGCTTGGTGATGTGATCCATGAGCCGATCAAGCTGCCACTTCTCCTCTGCAATCACCAGAGCCTCATCTAGCCGCCTGCCATCGCGCGCGCACCCCGTCGACATCTTTTAGTCGCTATAGATGGTGATGATGCCCTTCAGACCCGGTATCTTGAGCTTGAGGTAGGTGTCGTGGGGCACCATCATGAATTTGACGAGCGCCGACCGACCCAGTAGCACGCGGTAAGGACTGTCGAGGTCCACCACCTCGACCACACCGGCTCATGGCGGAAGTGGCTCTTGTCGCCGAAGAGGATGTCGAGGCGGATCTTGCCGATGGGGGAGCAAAACTGGCCGGGCACGATGTCATGGAAGACTGTCCCGATCAGCTACAGGTTCTCCTCTTTGAGCCTAGCTTGAGTAGGGTGTCATGGTAGAGGATGTTGAAACTGCTGACCCCGTCGATCAACACCTGCGACAAACGGTAGGTGCGCCTCTCGGAGGCGATGGTGGGATTGAGGATGAGAGCGTAACTGCCCGTGTTCGGCATTACCGTCGGGTGGTCCGCCTGGCTCCAGGTGACCGGCTTCTCAAACCAGCACATGAACTAGGGAATCGAGGGTATGGTGGCGTTCATCTCGTGCCAGATCCGGCGCTGCGCGTTTTTGTCTGTCGCCTCGCAGGTGAAGACGACATAGGCCCCATCCTGATCGGGGAACTGGTCATGCAGCCAGCCGTCATGCGGAGCCAGAGCCGGAGCTCGGGGCGGGGGGACCAGAAGGCCCTCGCCTCGGGCCAGCCGCTGCGAGAAACTGCACTACCGGAGCGTGTGCGTTGCCAGCCTGGCTCCAGTGTGCATCTTGCAGGGTGCATCAAGCATTTGCTCGAAGGTGAGATTGGGCTGCCAGGCGGCCTTGTCGGTTCACTGATGCTGGCTGGCGACCTGGGCAGTCGGCTACTCTTCTTCGATGATGGCGACCTGCCGGCTCCGATAGCGGAGATCCGGCTGGTCGGGCTTTCGCTTGGTGTTTTGCTACTGCCGGTTGTCGGTAGCCGGCCATGGTGCGGCAGACGGCGGGGTCGCCTTGCCGAGCATGGTGACCTTGATCTGCATCGCGGAGTCGTCCGTGGCGTATTTGTCCGCCTTGGCCATGAGTTCTGCCAGGGTGGCCGGCTCGGAGCACATGAGCTTGTGCTTGAGGAGGGTACCATCTCGGTAACCCTCGGAGAAGTACTAGATGGCCTGCACCTCGTGCACCCCATCATAGGAGTTGCAGAGCTCGGTCCAGCGCATGAGGTAGTCGCGGAGGGACTCATCCATCCCCTGGACACATATGACCAGCTCGCGAGGGTGACCGGGCCGCTTGTAGGTGTCGGTGAAGTTACGAACAAACGCCTCTTCGAAGTCCGTTCAAGCGCTGATGCTACCAGCCGACAGGCTGTTGAGCCAGGTCCGGGCCGAGCCGATCAGCATGAGGAGGACGTAGCGCATAGCGACACGCTTGTTTCCCCTGGTGATGCCGATTGCGGTGGTGTAGTCGATCAGCCAGTCCTCCAGCTTGGCGGTGCTATTGTACTTGGGGGTGTCACGAGGGAGTGTGAAGCCGGTGGGGAACGGCTCTCCACATGGATCCAGGGGCCAAAGCATGTCGAACCAATCGGGCGCTCCTCCTCCAGGAGGGCCGACTGCGCCAGTCGGTCGATGCAGGTACGAGCATCGTTCCCACTCTGGGGGACGCGCGGGCCGAGCCGGGCCGCGAGCTCGGGGCGGACCGACGGGGCGGGCGAGCACGCGGGCATCGGCCATCTCCCTCTAGCACATCGCCGCGTCGGCTGGTGACGGTCGACTGCTCGTTCTTGTGTCGAGAACGCCCATTGCGAGATCCAACGTCTCGTCGGGCGGAGCCACACGGGGAGGAAGCCTGTTGGGCCGGTGGGCGTTGGCCAGCAGTCGACGGGGCATCCCCCTCGGGAGGGGGAATCATGGAGTCGGCGTTTTCCCGGTCTATCCGGGCCTGCTGGGTGTTGGCAGTGGCGATCAGGTCTTAGATGTGCCTCTCCTACTATGCACGTTCTTCGCCCTCCAGGCTGTCCAGATCGGTGTAGGCCACCTAGACGATCCTCATGTTGGTCGCCGGCGTGTCGTAGGTGGGCTGCCTACCACCAAGGATTTCGGCGACCACATGGCCGCCGCTACGGACGTCCCCGCGCCGGGTAGGCTCGTTGCCGGTAGGGGTGAGGTCGTAGGCGGTGTTGTATTCGCGCTGCGCGGACTCCATCCCGCGCTTGGCAGTGGCGAGGGAGGTTGCCTCCGTGAACAGCAGTTAGCGAGCCGCCTCTAGCTCGGTCGTAGCCGTAGTCGGGTTGGTCGGCGACGCTATAGGAGTGTTGAGGCCCCGTTTCATGGAGCCGAGGGGGGAGGAAGTGTCAGGGATGGCAGCCGTGGAAGCCACCAGTGCTGCCACCCTGGTGTGGGCCGCCGCGGCATTCACGTCCTCTTCCGCCCTGGCACGGTCGGTGCTCGTAGTGGAGCCAGTGTCCATCACCTCCGCATGGACGCGGGTGCTGCTAACGTCATGCGAAGCAACTGTGACCACGGACGAGGGTGGGTCGAGGCAGTCAAGCACCCCGCTGGGGTACCTGTCAGTTGCTGGCTCGTGGTGAGACGTAGCCTTCCGAAGCGCTCGGCGAGGTCGGAGATGTCAGGCGAAGCGTCATTGCTAAGCAGCTCACCGGAGAGGTCGGTGGTGCCGCCTGTAGGGCTGGCAGGAATGAGATTCGCACCGCGGAAGCAAGCCCCACGTGCGTGCTTATCTGTCCGGACGCGGAGCGCCTGGAGGATTTGGCGAGGGGTCCCGCCCAGAGCGTGACTCCGACCGGCACCGCATAGGGCCCCATGATGGGCGCAAACTATCGTCGTTTTCTCACAACAGATGCCATGGGGTGGCTTATCGATAGTGGTTGGGGTCGAAGGACGTCGACAGGCTCTGGTAATGGGATCGGGGACAAGCCGTGCGTGACATATGATGTACCCAGGTTCGGGTTCCTTCATGGGAGGTAATACCCCTAGTCTTGCTTGTCTGGTTAAGGGATCAAGGGGGCTACAATGGTGCTCCTGGAGCTGTTGGCTAAAGGAGGAAGAAGGATCTTGCTAGCTCTCCTTGCCTCTCTACATGAATGTGGGTGCGTGTATGAGAATGGTCGACCCCCAGCATAGGTGGCTCGAGGGGGTTTATAGGCCAACCCCCTGGATTACAATATGCATACAAGGTGCAGGGTGGGGGGGCTGGCAGCCTCTCTGGCCGGCCCAGGGCCCTCGGTCGAGGAGTCTTATCACTGGTAGGGCTTGCCGTCTGCAGGGTCCCATCGGGAGCCGGAGAGGGGGGCGCCAGCAAGCCACCGCTATTGGTGCGTGCTTGTCATGCCATGGCACGAGTCGTCTTGTGCGGCATCATCTTGCGGTAGCTGGACACGGTCAGTGGTATGGCCGGCCACACTGTAGCCACGCGGGGTAAGGTAGTGGAGTGGTTGGAGGCATGCATGCATTGTGTCATTCGCCCGATCACCGTCGGGCGGAGTCAGCAGCACTGCTGCCTCCATTGTGTCCATGCGGATGATGACCCTCAGTATGGCGGGGGTTACTGTAGCCACACATGCCCTGGAAAATGGTACCAGGGGCACTGCTGGCACGTTGTTCCGTCCCATCTGCGTCTTGTGAGGTGCGGTGATGTGACGGACGCTGACCCACCGGCTGGCGGGCCGCCCGCGAGACGGATAGCCCAGTGGCCATGCCCAGAACCAGCCGTCCCGGCGTAGCTAGCCTAGCGGAGCTGGACTATGGGGGCAAACGACCCGCTCCATAGTTGTTTTTGAAAAGCGAAGGCAATTGCTTGTACAAATTACTACACACAGTCCTGTCTGAAACAGATTCTGTTTTCGTTGCGTTGTGTGCTTGTTTTGATGAATCTATGGCTTGTATTCGGGGGTATAAGTCATGGTAAAGTTAGAATAAAGTACGTATAATGCAATAATAAAATATGAATGGGTTTACAACAGTACCTAAAGTGGTAATTTGCTTTATTGTACTAATGGATCTCACGAGAATTTTGTTAAGTTTTGTGTGATTGAAGTTTTCAAGTTTTGGGTGAGATCACGATGGATGAGGAATAAGGATTTAGAAGAGTCAAAGCTTGGGGATGCTACAACACCCCAAGGTAATATCCAAAAAGTAACAAGCAACTAAGCATGGGGATGCCCCAATTGGCATCCCCTCTTTCTTCTAACAACCATCGATATAGTACTTGGAACTATATTTTTATTCATCACGTATCATGAGTTTTGCTTGGAGCGTCTTGTATCTTTGCTTTGTTTGCTTTTACCCTTGCTGCACACACCCATTCCAGAGAGCCAAAATATGCTATGATTTGTTAGAATTTCTCTTTATGCTTCACTTAAAACTTTTGAGCAAAGGAATTCCTCTAGTGCTTCACTTATATCTTTTTTAGCACGACGTTCTTTTACATGTTTGAACAAATGCTCTCATCCTTCACTTATATTAATTTGAGAGTTAGTAATTTTAAATAAATCCTCTCATGCATCACTTATATCATTTTGAGAGATGAAACTTGTATGTTCATGTTCTTCCCTTTTATCCATGTGAGCTTATCAAAAGCAATTGCAAGATATGAAACTAGCCCAAAGTGATAGATATTCAAGAGGGATATAATAAAAACTTTCATGAAGATCATTGGACAAGTTAAACTAGATTCTTTGTAATAGTTTTGAGACATGACAATAGTGATATGTTAGTTATGTTAGTGAGCAATTATTCTTAGTAAGAATATTGGTGTTCAGGTTTGCTATTCCCTCTACAAGCACGAAAGTCAATAGTTGTGCTACGAAAGTACATCCTACTTATGGTGCATTATTCAGTGTTAGTTATGCTTAATGCTCACTTATGTGATTTTTCATTTCTTGGTTGGATGCTTCTCAATCTCTTGCTAGCCTTCACTTGTACTAAGTAGAAATACTACTTGTGCATCCAAAATCCTTAAACCAAGTTTTGCCATATTAGTCCACTATACCTACCCATATACGATATTTCCATGCCGTTCCAAGAAAATTTGTATGTGCCATCTCTAGACTTTCAAAATAAATTTTCCTTTTTGTGTGCTCATACCGCTCATGAAACGGTAGGGGGTTATTCTCAAGATGAGTGTATATTCACTTGTCATTGCATGGGAGTATGGCGGTAATAGGGATGCCTAGTCCCAAAATGAAAAAGAAAAGAAATTTACTTTAAGTTGTCAAATAATAAATTCCTTGGAAAGTGTTGGTATGGAAGGCAACCGTGGATTCGGCTAGCCATGGAAAGTGAAAGTATGGTGGAAAAAGGAATAAACTTTATTTTCTGTTTGGGAACTGCGTATGATGCATCTAGTGTGGAAAGATATTGAAATCTCTCGGTCATTTTTGTAGACGGAAAAGGCATGTCACTCAAAATATATTTTTTCTAGATATTTAAACACTTGAGCTCTGGCAGCTCTACAAATCCCTACTTCCCTCTGCGGAGGGCCTATCTATTTACTTTATGCAATTTTTATTTTTCAATTTGAGTATCCATCTTCTCTTATAAAGCACCAACTAGGAGGCACTATGATCGTACTTGAGCATTAGGTGTAGCTAATATTTGAGTGTGTATTGTGAATGGGTCAATGATTGAGCATGATGGACTAGGGATAGCTTGCTTTGGTGTTGATATTTTGAAAGACATGGTTGCTTGTTGATATGCTTGAGTATTAAAGTTTTCATGTCAATACTAGACTATTTGTTTGAACCACATGAAAAGACCAAATTTCCATTCTATAAATAAAATAATATGTGATGAACATGATAGGCATCATTCCACATCAAAAATTCTGTTTTATCATTTACCTACTCGAGGACGAGTAGGAATTAAGCTTGGGGTGCTGATACGTCTCCAACGTATCTATAATTTTTGCTTGTTCCATGTTGTTATATTATCAATCTTGGATGTTTTACAATCATTTTATAGCAACTTTATATCATATTTTTGGGACTAACCTATTGACATAGTGATGACCCACAAGTATAGGGGATCTATCGTAGTCCTTTCGATAAGTAAGAGTGTCGAACCCAACCAGGAGCAGAAGGAAATGACAAGCGGTTTTCAGTAAGGTATTCTCTACAAGCACTGAAATTATCGGTAACAAATAGTTTTGTGATAAGATAATTTGTAACGAGTAACAAGTAACAAGTGTAACAAAGGTGCAGCAAGGTAGCCCAATCCTTTTTGTAGCAAAGGACAGGCCTGGATAAACTCTTATATAAAGTGAAGCGCTTTCGAGGACACATGGGAATTTATGTCAAGCTAGTTTTCATCATGCTCACTTGATTCGCGTTCGTTACTTTGATAATTTGATACGTGGGTGGACTGGTGCTTGGGTGCTGCCCTTACCTGGACAAATCTCCCACTTATGATTAACCTCTCTCGCAAGCATCCACAACTACGAAAGAAGAATTAAGATAAATCTAACCATAGCATGAAATATATGGATCCAAATCCACCCCTTACGAAGCAACGCATAAACTAGGGTTTAAGCTTCTGTCACTCTAGCAACCCATCATCTACTTATTACTTCCCAATGCCTTCCCCTAGGCCCAAATAATGGTGAAGTGTTATCTAGTCGATGTTCACATAACACCACTAGAGGAGAGACAACATACATCTCATCAAAATATCGAACGAATACCAAATTCACATGATTACTTATAACAAGACTTATCCCATGTCCTCAGGAACAAACGTGACTACTTGCAAAGCATGTTCATGTTCATAATCAGAGGAGTATTAATTATCATTAAGGATCTGAACATATGATCTTCCACCAAGTAAACCAACTAGCATCAACTACAAGGAGTAATCAACACTACTAGAAACCCACAAGTACCAATCTGAGGTTTGAGACAAAGATCAGATACAAGAGATGAACTAGGGTTTGGAGATGAGATGGTGCTGGTGAAGATGTTGATGGAGATTGACCCCCTCTCGATGAGAGGATCGTTGGTGATGACAATGGCTTCGATTTCCCCCTTCGGGAGGGAAGTTTCCCTAATGGAACAGCTCCGCCGGAGATCTAGATTGGTTCTGCCCAAGTTCCACCTCGAGACGGCGGTGCTTCCTCCCGAAAGCTCTCTTATGATTTTTTTTTCTAGGGCAAAACCCTTCATATAGCAGAAGATGGGCACCGGAGACCTACCAGCGGGGCCACAAGCCAACTAGGCACGACCAGGGGGGTAGGCCGCGCCTGGCAGGATTGTGACCTCCTGGTGGGTCCCCTCTAGTATTTGTTTTGCCTAATATTTTTTATATGTTCCAAAATAATTCTCCGTAACTTTTCAAGAATTTTGGAGTTGTGCAGAATAGGTCTCCCATATTTTCTCCTTTTCCAGTCCAGAATTCCAGCTGCACGCATTCTCCCTCTTCATGTAAACCTTGTAAAATAGGAGAGAAAATGCATAAGTATTGTACCATAACGTGTAATAACATCCCATAATGCAATAAATATCAATATAAAAGCATGATGCAAAATGGACGTATCAACTCCCCCAAGCTTAGACCTCGCTTGTCCTCAAGCGAAAGCCGAGATTGATAAATATGTCCACAAGTTTAGAGATAGAGGTGTCGATAAAATGAAATACGGATATGAGAGCATCTTGATGATCTTTAGAACATAAATACTTATTGATATATAATTTCTTATACTAGAGTAACCATTCATTCACAGGATAAAGTATGAACCAAGAACTCTATTGATAACCAACAAACTATGCTCTCAGTCATTGAAGCAATTTGCAATTTATCATAACATCAGAAAGAGTCAATATAAGAGCTTGTAACGTGAATCCACATACTCAATCATGTTTAAGTCTTTCATAATTGCTAACACTCATGCGGTACTCATGAGGTCGAAGCTTAAACTGAACATAGAGAATGATAGGGGCTTATAGTTTTGCCTCCCAACTATTCACCTAAAGGGTGATGTCAACAATAATAACTCATGGTCACCCACATCCGAGTGGATATATGTGTTTAGATCATTCCCCAACACATAATGCTTGCCAAGCGAAAAAGGAAAAATGTAGGAAGTGGTGAAGATCACGATGACTCTTGCATAAAGGTAAGTACTTAAGAAGTAAAAGTAACAGATAGGCCCTTCGCAGAGGGAAGCGGAGGTTGTCATGCGCTTTTTGTTTCTGGATGTGCAAACCCTTAATGCAAAGGAAGGATGCGTTGTATTGCCCTTTGTGATAGCAACCTTTATTATGCAGTCCGTCGCTTTTTTTTCTTTACCATCACAAGTTCGTACCACGCTTATTTTCCCTTACAATAAAAGATCATACATATTTAGGAGCAATTCTTATTGCTTTTTGCACCGATAACAACTTACTTGAGGGATCTTACTCAATCCATAGGTAGGTATGGTGGACTATCATGAAAAAATTGGGTTGAGGGTGTTTGGATGCACAAGTAGTATCTTGTCATGGTTTTGTCATGGCAGATGTCTGAAGACTTAGGTTCGAGGCCATTGCTAAGGCGGTGGACTCAAAGGGGTTGATCGGGACGAAAGACACGGGTTTACCCAGGTTTGGCCCCTCGAGAAGAGGTAAAAGCCTACGTCCTGCTTTGTGTGTATTGATTGGAGTATCGATTACAAGGGAGCGTATTCGCCTGACCTAGCACTCGATCAATTGGTTTTCTCTTTAAGCCGTCCAGGTCTTGCCTTTATATAGGAGGTCAAGGCCCCGGGTTACACGAGTCCCAAACCGACTCTTACAACGTGTCTGGTCTTGTCTTTCAGCCTCCTTGCCTCCATTGGCAAGCCGTCTCCGGGTGGCTCACCCGCCCAGGTCTAATGCCATCTTCTGTCTCTAGGCCTTCGTCTCAGCCCATCTGGTAAGCCGCCATGCGGCCTAGCCTTCCTCTTATGGCCCACTTGATAACGAGCCGCCAGGTATGACCCGGCCCCTCCTGGGCGGGTCTTACCATGGGGTTATATCCCCAACATTAGGCCCCATATTGATTTGAGCCTGTCCATGTCAATCTTCCATTTCATTCAGCGGCGAGTCTCACACCTTCATCACCTGAAAGAAGGAAATTATGACCCGCCATGACGTCACCTATGGATATGCCAAAAATATTCCATGACGTCCGCAACTGTCCATCTCATTAAACGGTCGGCTCGAAAATCAAGGCATCCCCCTCGGTCAGTCATCATTTTGCCTCTTCGATTCCCGCGTGCATTGTTTGCCATCGCATCTTATAAATAGGTACACGAGGTGTCCCTTCCTTTCCTTCTCCGCTCCTGACTTCTTCCTCCTCCAGATGCTCACGCCTCCAGAGCTCCGCCACGCCGATCGATCCTCACCATCTTCCTCAACACCGACCGCTGCATCAACCTAGGCTAGTCCAGAGTCTTGCCCGCGTCGATCGCATCCACAAGGTACTCCTCTCATCCTCGATAGATCGGAATCCCTCCCGCATAGGATCCCCCCGAGTTCGTCAGGTTTCTTCAGCACCCATTGTCGTTCATCGTTGTTCATCGTATCGTTCTTCAAAATGTAGACTGATAAATAGTCCCGTTAATCTTGCAACGTTATTAATCCGTCGTGGCTAACCATACGGAGTTAATATTCACTCATCCCAGATCTGTATCCCACTCTTTTCTGCATGCCAACCTGCCTGTTCTTCCATGGCTCCTCTTCTAGGGTTTAATTATATTTCATTTTTCATTTCCTGTAGATCTTGTGGCCACGGTAATAACATGTGAAACCTTTTTTTCACACTTAGTAATATTTCTGGCATCATCCTGCCAACTTAACCTGCCGTTACCTTGCCGGCTTTCTAATAAAACATGTGGGCGGCTTAGCTTTCCTCCATCATGCTGACCGTAGTTGTTTTGATTTTTTTAGCTTTCCTAACTCGTCATACCTTGCACTTTCTCATAGTTTGACCCACCACAATGTCACGAGCACCCTCATCCTGTGATTGGGTCATCTCTGGAGTGTCCGAGCAATTCCTGCTCGAGTTCGTAGAGACGGGCTCTTTGCTGGCTCAGAATGTCATTCATTGGTGGGTTCCTGCGTCATAGAAGAGACCCACCCCTAAGGAGGGGGAGGTGGTCATATTCACTGATCACCTTCTCCGCAGTTTCAGCCCACCCGGGTCAAAATTCTTCAGAGACGTCCTCCACTTTTTCAAGCTTCACCCTCAAGACATTGCCCTAAACTCTATTACCAACATGTGCAATTTCCAAGTCCTATGTGAAGTTTATCTGCAAGAAGAGCCGTCTGTCGACATCTTCCGTGACTTTTTCTATGTCAACCGCCAAACTGGAGTGGTGGGTGGACCACGCTTGGAGCTCGGTAGCGTTTCCATCCAGAGATGGAGAGATCTGCCCTATCCGTCTGCCCTTTTGCCAAGCCACCCCAAGGATTGGAATAGAACTTGGTTTTACTATAAGGACACCTCTCCAGAAGGAGAAAATCCACTGTCGGGTTATCGCCCTACCCGGCGTTGCACTCCCACTTAACTTCCGTACCGGATGTCCGCCGCAAAACGAGTGAAGTATGCTCCGACTTTTGCAAAAATCAAAGCCCTTCTGGCGAACGGCTTAACTGGAGTCGATTTAACCCGCTGCTGGGTCTCATAGAAAATCCTGCCACTAAGCCGGCATGACCGGCTTATGTGCGAATATACAGGCGACATAAATGATCCTCTCTGTTTCAACCACACCCCTCTGACAAAAGAAAATGTCAACTTTGCCGTCAAATCACTTCTCCGTGAAACCCAGGAGGCTTGCAATGCAACCAGGTTAAAACCCTTCTGCGTCACAAACCTAGCTCCGGATGTAAGAACGAACTTCTTTTCAAAACTGCATGTTCCTATTTTAACCTTGTTCCTGGCATCTTTAACTCTTTTGGCGGCTCTTCATACAGGACGACTCTAGTTTCTGGAAGAAAAAATATACCCCCCCCCCCCCAATGAAGAAGAAGTCTCAAGCGGTTAAAGCCCGTGGCCGTAAGAAGAAAACTTCGGCTCAAGAACTGCTTGAACTAAATGATTTAGAGGTAGAAAACTTGATTCCCTTGGCTGTATTTTATGGAACTTATTGACGACATTTGTACATAGGAGGAGACGGAAACGAGTCATGCCAACGCCCCTATGAGGTAACTTACATTTCCTCCGACTCAGAGGTCTAACCGCGAGAGAAAATGCGGCGGGTCATCCGAAAAGTTCCTTTTTCGCATCCTCTTGCTTACTTAGATCCCGAATTTCCTTTGAAAAAGCAACAACTCGACTCTCGACGTCAGACCCAGAGCACCGGTTCTGAAGATCTTATGGCTGGCTTACCAAACTCTCCGGCTCCGTGAAAACAACCTATTGAGGTGCTCTTTTAACCAAATCTAATATCCGCCTTATACTCTTGTACTGTCACCTTACTCTTGTGCTTTAGTATCTCAATTTTATAGGAATCACCCCCTTCGTCTAGCGACTCAACTACCTACAAGCTTCCTCCTATGAAGATCAACCCATAGTATGCCTTTTACCTTCTAGTATGTATATTATCTGTATTGTCCTTGTACTTGCGTAATGACTCCTTTTACTTCCAGGGCTCAAGCAAAGCGAAGGAAAACATGCGGGTCTACCATTCCTCCTACCATCCAAAAGCCAGAGAATGCTGAGCCAGACACTTCTATTCATGTTGAACCTTCAGATTAATAAGGATGGATCTGGTCACACTCCTCCACCTTCTGAGCCGGAAGATCACCGCATGGCGACTCCTAAAAGTCCATTGGCTGACCCTAAGCCGCCCAGTCCTTCAACTGTCATCGAAGACCCATCTCATCCTGAAGTTACCATCACTGGGACGAGTTACCAATGTCCTACACCTCATGTACTGACAAAACACGCCAGCAAGATTGACACTTGTTCTCCAAAGAAACTTGATTTCGGATTTCCCGTGCTAGAGAAAATGTCTGTAGATGATCTGCATGATGGTTACTTGAATCGTCTTTCTGCCAGCCGCAACATGGAATCCAAACTTGTTGGATTAATGAAGAAAAAATATGAGGTATTCTTCTTCTCTTGCTTTTTTACTTATACCCTTATGTAGCCCCCAAGAGTCGGTTTAATATTGCATATAATGAACTGGGTCTTTCAAATCTTGTTGTACTGCAAATACCTTAGCCTGTAGCCCCCAAGTAACAGGTTAATATGTATATAAGTCGATACTTACTTGAAAAGTAGATCCAAGTGTAGCCCCCAAGTCCGGGTCATTATGAGAATAATGAACCGGAATTTTCATGTAGACTTGGAGAGAAAACACAGACATTAGCCCCCAAGTGCCAAGTGTATTTCTTGTAATCTGCTTGGGACTTGTATCAGAATAGCTTCATTATTGCTTCATCCTGGCGACTTAACTTTTATGACCTGTTGCTTGTCCAATGCAGGAGGCATTAGACGCAGCTGAGTCTGAGCAAGTCGACTTAAGGGAAAATCTCACCACCCAACAGACCGCCCGAACCACAATAGAAGAAAAATTACGGGTGGCTGTTGAAAAACTTGAAAAGCTCCAAATTGACTTTGCCACATATAAGGAGATTGCCGAATCTGAACAAGCCGCCCTGTCAAAGCGCACAAACGACACCGAGGAGCAGCTTAAGCTCACAACAGAAGAATTGAAACTTCTCAAAGGCCATATATCCAAGATGACTGCAGCTATCTTTGGTAAGTATGCACGACTTAGAAAATTTCCTTGTCAAATCAAAAAACATCTTTCAGGCGGCTTATAACTTCTAATTTTCTTTGCAGGCGACAGAAGCGACCAGTTATACCCTGATAGTTTGATGAAGTTGAAGTCAGTGTACACTTTGACTGAGCAATTATACAATGGAGCCCCCTGCACCATCAAAGCCTTGATGACTGCCAAATATGTTCCCAAATTCATGAAGGGGGTTATAGAAGTCTTATCCACTCTGCCCAAGCAGATTGAAGAGCTGAGGTGATCATCCGCCAGGAAGGGGGCAATAGCTGCTCTAAGCCGGTCCCTGGCATTTGCTCCTGAGCTAACTGCCAAGGAAATGATGAACAACTTCCCATCCAAAAAGGATGACGGCTCAGACTTTACTGAAGCTGACTATGCCAAATGCTTAAAGGCCTCCAGGATACTTGCCTCTACCCTTGTAGATGAGATGGATCTGACTCCTTACCAGGTGGCTTACGATGCAAATCATCAACGTCTACGCTGCCCAACCTTTGAAGCCAGGGACTTGATCCCTGCACAACGTAAGCCGCTCTTTGCCCCTGAAGTTGATCCGTCCCCTCTTTTTGATGAAGCTCAGTTCGAAGCCTTATTAAACTGCAACTAGGATGTGGATAATGTTCAGATCGAAGAGCGCAAAGACCCGACACAGGATGACCCGCCGACGAGTTAAAACTTTGTTGTTCTTGATTGAATCTAACCCGGCCTGCTGAGCCACCGAGATTTGGAAGTTTACGAAAAAACTTTAAGTCCTTCGTCTATTCAGTTCCTGGAGAGCGTTGTAATAGGCATAGCAGAAATTGATTGCCCCAGCCATGTCGTCGTGCACACATGACTTCAGAATCATCTTATGCGCTTTTGATCTGCCTTGCATTCTTCTAACAATGTCTTTCACCATACTTAATAGCAGTTCATCTTAGAAGATAAAACCTCCAAAAGTAAACAAGACAGAATATAGTCTGCATTGTCGTAAGGGCGGCTTGAAAAGGCACAACTCGGAGATGTTAAAATCATTTGTAGCCTTGCTTCTTCTTTCATAATCTTGCTCTGACCCGGTTTGGAAAAAGCCGGCATGATATGTATGTACGATGCAATGCATGATGTTCTTGCTTTTTCTTCCTTTTTGTTTTCAAAAGATCATATGATGGTTCTTCTGGGTGGACCCAATGCTTGAACTCATACCAATGCAAGGTCTCTAATGAGATTAATTGATAAGAGCGCAACATCCCAGAAAGAGACACATACTCTAGTTCTTCTGGGTGGACTCGCTGCTTGAACTCATACCAGTCTCTAGGTAAGATTAACTGATAAGAGCGCAACATCCCAGAAAGAGACACAACTGCCGGTTCTTCTGGGTGGACTTGTTGTTGAACTCATAACAGTAGAAGGTCTCTAGCGAGATTGACTGTTAAGAGCGCAACATCCTAGAGAGAGACGCATCAGGGCATGAGTTTATCCTTGCTATCTGCAAGAGGCCCTCGTAGGGGGTAAGTTTATAACTCGCTGCACCCCTGGCAAAGCGGCAGTTGCTTATAGGCAAGTATAACCTGGTCTTATGGATCAAAAGGGGGTGAGTTTACAACTTGTTGCACCCCTAGTGATCTTGTTGACGGAGTCGACGTTTGGGTCCTCGACCCGCCTTAGAGTGGCTGAAAAGCCTGATCGAGAGGGTTGAAACTTAACCTGATGGGTTTGAAGCCCCCAAGCGACCTTGTCGAGGACATCAACATGTAATCCGCCATCTTGTGGACCGTCAACTTGTAAGCGCCATCCAATTTACTATTGTGGCTGAAGAGTCAATCAAGAGGGTGAGCAAGCTAAACCCGGTGGGTTGGAAGCCCCCAAGTGACCATGTAGAAGTAATTCATCTTTGCACAAATCTGTAATGCAAAAGAAAAACGACATAGGCCCCGGCTTGCAGGGATGCCAACTTTGTTGTATGAAAAATATAAATACAATGAAGTATGTATGTACAAAGATGGGAGTCGATGACTCAAGTATAGTAAGGCCGCAGATGAGTGATATTCCATGACCGGTGGGTCTCTTGCCTAGAAGTACGTGACTCGTCTTGTATGTCAATGAGATAATATGACCCATTGTTTAGATTTCTCCTGACCACAAAAGGTCCTTCCCAGGGGGAGATAGCTTGTGTGCATCCATATGATCTTGAATCAAACGTAACACCAAGTTGCCTTCTTGGAACGTCCGGGTCTTAACCCTACAGCTATGATAGCGATGCTGGTCTTGTTGGTAGATCGTTGACCAAGCTGCTCCAAGATCACGCGCTTCATCCAAAGCATCTAACGTATCCTGATGCGTTGTCTCGTTATCAGCTTCCACGTAAGTCGCCACCCACGGAGAGTCATGACGTATGTCACTTGGTAGCACGGCCTCCGCACCGTAAACCATGAAGAAAGGCGTATAGCCTGTTGATCTGTTGGGGGTAGTATTGATGCTCCAAAGGACAAAGGGTAACTCCTCAACCCAAAAACCTGGCGTTCGTTGTAAAGAAACCATAAGCCGGGGGTTGATACCTCTCAAGACTTCCTGGTTAGCACGCTCTGCCTGACCATTGGATTGTGGATGAGCAACAATAGAGAGATCAAGCTGGATGTGCTCACTTTCATAGAACGCCTTCACAGATCCCTTGAAAAGATTTGTTCCATTATCCGTGATGATACTATGAGGATAGCCAAAATAGTAGATCAATTTTTTGACAAACTGAACTGACGTGGCTGCATCACATTTACTAACCAGCTCAGCCTCCACCCACTTGGTAAACCTGTCCACCGCCACCAAGAGGTGGGTCTTCTTATCCTTAGATCTTTTGAAAGGTCCAACCATGTCAAGCCCCCAGACCGCGAACGGCCAAGTGATTGGGATCATCCGCAATTTCTGAGCCGACACGTGAGCACGTCTTCCAAACTTCTGACACCCGTCACACTTGGTGACCAGGTCCTCTGCGTCCTTATGAGCTGTCAGCCAAAAGAAACCATGTCGGAAAGCCTTGGCCACCAAGGATTTTCGGCCGGCGTGATGACCGCAATCACCAGCGTGTATTTCATTTAAAATCTCCCTGCCCTGTTCAGGAGAGACACAACGTTGGAAAACGCCGGTAACGCTGCACTATGCAGCTCGCCATTAATGATGGTCATGGACTTAGATCGCCTCACAATTTTCCGTGACAAAGTCTCGTCCTCAAGCAACTCGCCGCGAGTCAGGTATGCCAGGTAAGGTAACATCCAATCTGGAATAGCATGCAGAGCTGCCACCATTTCTCCTTCTGGGTCAGGTATAGCCAGATCCTCCTCTGAAGGTAGCTTAACAGACGGGTGATACATCACATCCAAGAAAACATTAGGCGGCACCGGCTTACGCTGAGAGCCCAGTCTTGATAATGCATCAGCCGCCTTGTTCTTGCGACAATCAATATGATCCACCTGATAACCCTTGAAATGACCAGCAATGATATCCATTGCCTGACGATAAGCCGCCATCCATGGGCCCTTGGAGTCCCACGTGCCTGAAACTTGCTGAGCTACGAGGTCTGAGTCGCCGAGGCATCTAACCCAGTCCAGATTCATCTCCTTGGCCACATGGAGGCCATGAAGCAAGGCTTCATATTCAGCTGCATTGTTAGTACAAGGAAACATCAGCCTCAGCACATAACAGAATTTATCACCTTTGGGGGAAGTTAGGACAACTCCAGCCCCTGACCCCTCCAACTGTCTGGACCCATCAAAGTGGATTGTCCAGTATGTATTGTTCGGCTTTTCCTCCGATGTCTGACACTCTGTCCAGTCCTTTATGAAGTCTACCAATGTCTGAGACTTAACAGCCGTGTGAGGCACATATTTTAGATTAAGTGGTCCAACCTCCAGCGCTCACTTAGCAATCCTGCCTGTGGCTTCCCTGTTTTGAATTATATCACCCAAGGGGGCAGAGCTAACCACAATGATCTGGTGTCCAAGGAAGTAATGCTTCAACTTACGATTCGCCATGAACACCTCGTATATCAGTTTCTGCCAGTGTGGGTACCTTTGCTTGGATTCTATGAGAACCTCACTAACATAATAAACCGGCCTCTGAACTGGGTACTCTTTCCCTGCCTCCTTACGCTCTACCACAATCGCGGCGTTGATAGCCCTGTTGTTAGCCGCCACATAGAGGAGCAAAGGCTCTTTCTCAGCCGGAGCAGCCAAAATCAGCGGCTCAACCAATTGCTTTTTGAGCGCTTCAAGGGCTTCATATGCAGCCTTACTCCAGACAAAGTCATCCGTCTTTTTCATCATCTGGTACAGAGGAATAGCCTTCTCGCCCAGGCAGCTAATGAAGCGGCTTAAAGCGGCAATACGACCCGCCAAGCGATGCACATCATTAACACTCGCCGACTTAGCCAGTGATGTGATGGCCTTTATCTTATCCGGGTTAGCCTCGATCCCCTGTTCTGAAACCAAGAAACCCAGGAGTTTACCTGTAGGAACCTCGAAGACACACTTAGCCAGATTAGGCATCATCTTGTATACCTATAAGTTGTTAAATGTCTTCTTCAGGTCATCAAGCAACCTCTCCTTCTTTCTTGAATTAACCACGATATCGTCCACGTAGGCATGAACATTGCGGCCAATCTGACCGTGAAGGCAATTCTGCACACAATGTTGGTAAGTTGCATGCGCACTCTTGAGCCCGAAAGGCATAGACACATAGCAAAAATCCCCAAAAGGCGTTATAAATGACGTCTTCTCCTAGTCTTTAACTGCCATCTTGATCCGGTGATAACCTGAATAGGCATCCAGGAAGCATAAACTCTCGCAACCCGCCGTTGTGTCAATAATCTGGTCGATATGGGGGAGAGCAAACGGGTCAACTGGACAGGCCTTATTAAGATCTGTGTAATCTATACACATACACCACGTGTCATTCTTCTTAAGCACCAGCACGGGATTTGCTAACCACTTCGGGTGAAATACTTCCACGATGAACCCTGCCGCCGGGACACATCCTCTCCAATTACTTTACAACGCTCTTCGTTGAAATGACGGACGAACTGTTTGATCGGTTTAAACTTAGGATCTACATTAAGTTGGTGGTCAATGAATTCTCTCGGTACACCCAGCATGTCAGATGGCTTCCAGGCGAAGATGACCCAATTCTCACGGATGAATTCGATGAGCGCGCTTTCCTATGCGGGGTCCATGTTAGCCCTAATAGTGAACTGTTTTGATGACTCGCCTGGAGAAAAATCCACCATCTTGGTTTCATCCGCCGCAAACTTCAAGGGCGGCTCAGTCGCTGTACTAGGCTTCTTCAATGGAGTCATATATGGCGGGTCAACATTATCTTTGTAGAACTTGAGCTCTACCTCCGCAAAACGTGATTCCGCATAAGCCGCGTCACTTTCCTCACACTCAATGGCCACCTTCTGATCACCGTGCATTGTAATCGTTCCATTGAGAGCCAACATCTTGAGTTGCAGATAGACATAACAAGGCCTGGCCATAAACTTTGCGAAAGCCGGCCGGCCAAACAAAGCATGATACGGGCTCTTAATTTTCACCACTTTGAGCCACAAGGTCTGTACCCTGTAGTTATACTCATCTCCAAATGCCACCTCCGTGGAAATCTTTCCCACCGGGTAGGCCGACTTACCTGGCACCACCCCATGAAAAACTGTCGATGACGGCTTAAGAGCCTTGTCAGTTAACTCCATCCGCTGAAAAGTGTCATAGTACAAGATGTTGATGCTGCTGCCACCGTCCGTCAGCACTTTTGTAAACTTATAACCCCCAACCTGAGGTGCTACCACTAGAGCCAGGTGACCCGGATTATCAACCCATGGCGGGTGATCCTCCCGACTCCACGTGATTGGATATTCCAACCACTTCAAGTATCGCGGGGGAGCTGGCATGGCTGCATTAACCGCTCTCTTGTGCAGCTTCTGATCCCGCTTGTCAAGGCTCGTAGTGAAGACATGATACTGCCCTCCGCTAAGTTTCTTCGGGTTGCTCTGGTACCCTGACTGATTATTCTGCTGCTGGCCGCCATTGCTAGGCTGTTGGTGATGACCTCCTTGATTGCATGAACCCTAGTAGCCGGGACCTGACCCACCGGCACCAAAACCATCTTCTGAGCCACCCAACGGACTATTACCATTGTTACAGTGCTGATGAAGACTGTATTCCTAGAACTGTCGCATAATGCAGCAATCCTTCCATGTATGGTTTGCTAGCTTATCAGGCCGATTGTGCATTGGGTAAGGCTTGTTGAGCGCCTCTTCCAAGTTGAAAGGTTGGGGTGTTTTACCCTTGTTAAACGGTGGCCTAAAATTTCCATTACCCCTGGCACGATTGTTTCCAACACTAGTGTTCACCACTAACTCTGACCCGCCATCCGGGTTCTTCTGTTTGCCCTGGTTGCCGTTTCCAGCCCCATTCTGCTGTTGATTCTTGCCATTGTTGCTCTTCTTACCCTAAGCTGATTTCTCATCATCGGAACTCGGGTCCTTGGTGGTATCTGAGTCTGCATATTTGGTGAGAGCCGTCATGAGCTCACCCATATCTTGACAAGAACGCTTCAGCCGCCCAAGCTTCTGCTTAAGGGGTAAAAAGTGACAGTTCCTTTCCAAAATCAGAACCGCTTGAGACTTCGAAATATTCTCAGACGAGTGGATCTCCGTCGAGGCCCGCCGAACCCAATGATGGGCCGACTCACCTTCCTGCTGTACACATTGATCAAGATCTACAATCATCATGGGTTGCTTTCATGTTCCCCTGGAATTCTTGATAAAGGGTGCTTTCAACTCAGCCCAAGATGTGATGGTGTTAGGTGGCAAACCCTTTAACCAAGTGCGGGCCGGTCCTTCTAACATCATGATAAAGTATTTCGCACAAACCGCCTCACTGACGTCCAGCATCTCCATGGCAAGCCCATAGCTTTCGATCTAGGCCTCCAGGGGTAGATCAGCCATGTAGTTGGGCACCTTCCGCGGCCCCTTGAAGTCCTTAGGCAAACGTTCATTCCTTAAATCCGCCATGAGACACGGCACGCCAACTCCCCTGGATGAAGTGCTGACGGGGGGTTTGTTGGCGTCGGCTCAGGAAACTCTGGGTAATCCATCACCGGTGTTGACCCTCGCTGAGCCCGACCCCTATCCATGATCCCTTGAACATCCCTTTCAGGCTTGTTATCAATGGGCGGGTTTCGCCTCTGCTTGCTGCTAGAAACTGCCGGTGACTCTATGCGTCGGTTGTAGCTACGGTTGTGAACCGGCATAGAGTGCACACGGCTCCGGCTGTGTGTATACTTCTCTTGTTGCGCCACCATTGTCTACAACAGACTAATTGCATTCCACACCTCTTCAGCAAACGGCATTCCTTCGGCCAAGGGGAGGGCGTCAAGCCTCGCAGCCGCCGCTATCATATTTTCCACCGGGTTAGAGTAATGGTCGGACGGCGTCACGATGTGCCACGGCGAGGTACGGCTCCTCCGTGGCGGGTCTAGCTGTCGCGGAGCCTCCGCAGCCCGGTCTACCATTGGCGGCGTACTTGGTCTGGCTCCAGGAGTGTTGAAGAGATTTCGAGGTTGAACAGGGAGACCGGCTTGGGTCCTCCTTCGCTGAATCGCCTCCGAAGCTCGTTGGTCCAAGCTAAAGCGGAGAGCCTCCACCCTCAAGCATTCCGACTTAGCATTCATCTGAACCTGTAATGCGTTAATATCCTCCTAGGCCTGAGCCATCTTCCCTTTGATCCGGATAATCTCGGCATTATGCTCTGCTTGATTTTCGGTCGTCACTTATGTGGCCATCAGAGCCGTTAGCTCATCCATGAGTCCCAGCAAGACTTGAGCCGGCAACTTAGGAGGCTCAGCCTCGGGTGTGGTGGCTTGTGCCGCCGCTCCGGATGTCGCACCATTAAAAGCCGGCACCGGGCCTGCCATAAACATGGCGATCGGCTCGGCGGGTCATAAGGCTTCGAAATACTGTCACCATCGGCATAGCCCGCTAACCCGCCGTCGTAAAGCTGATAAATTGCTCCGCATCTCCGCTGGAGTATCCTTCATCCGAGAAATCTAGAGTTTCCCCTCCTAACACGGAATCTTCCCTGTCCTGCGTAAAGACGATGAAAATACTCTTCTGCTCGGGTTGAACACGGGCGGGTTTCATGTGCCGGGCCGGCTCGACGAGGTCGCTGCACATGTCCGGCCCAGGTGTGGATCCGTCGATCTTGCCGATGAACACATGCATCTTGCCAATGGGGACCCAGTACCCATACAGGATTGAGTCAGCCTCTGGTCCCCATCCTGAATCATCGATGTAGAGCTTGCTGCGGCAGCTCTTCGTCATCAAGCCGACGACGTATCCTTCGATCCCAGGGAGAGAGCCCTTTGAGAACTCAACACCACCACGCGCTGGCCCCACGGTGGGTGCCAACTGTCATGGTTTTTTCACGGCAGATGTCCGAAGACTTAGGTTCAAGGCCGTCGCTAAGCGGTGGACTTAAAGGGCTTGATCAGGACGAAAGACACGGGTTTACCCAGCTTCGGCCCCTCGAGAAGAGGTAAAAGCCTACGTCCTGCTTTGTGTGTATTGATTGGAGTATCGATTACAAGGGAGCATATTCGTTTAACCTAGCACTCGATCGATTGGTTTTCTCTCTAATCCATCCCCGGGTCTTGCCTTTATATAGGAGGTCAAGGCCCCAGGTTACACGTGTCCCAAACCGACTCTTACAATGTGTCTGGTCCTGTCTCTAAGCCGCCTTGGCTCCTTTAGCAATCCGTCTCCGGGCGGCTCACCCGCCCAGGTCTTATGCCATCTTCTATCTTTGGGCCTCTGTCTCAGCCCATCTGGTAAGCTGCCACGTGGCCTAGCCTTCCTCTTCCGGCCCACTTGATAACGAGCCGCCAGGTATGACCCGACTCCTCCTGGGCGGGTCTTACCACGGGGTTATATCCCCAACATATCTCTACTTGGTGCGGAAGTTTTGGCTAGTATGAGATGGAAGCAAGCACTACATATTGGAGGATCTATAACCATATAACTTCTATTCGGAAATAAGCAATCATAACCCATTATGTTGTCTTCCTTGTCCAACATCAACTTCTTAACATATAATATTTTAATGAGTGCTCACAATCATAAAAGATGTCCAAGACAATATATTTATATGTGAACCTTTCTTTCTTTATTACTTCCTTTTAATTGCACCAATGACCAATTGCTATGTTTTTTAACTCCCAACAAATTCCAACCGACATACTTCTTATATGAGAAGTCATCAATCCCCATAAGATCATCATATACGCTCTTTGCTTTTATTATATTCTCCTTTTATTACCCTTATTTATTTTTCTCAAGATCATAGCAACAAGAAAAGCCCTCACATCAAAACTATTTTTTATTATATAACTCTTGGACTCGCTTACATAAGGGGAACATAAGGCAAAACCCAAAGCTAGAGCATACTAAGAACTTTATTCTACTAGATCAAGATATAACCAAAAGGATCGAACTAAGGAAAAACAAGAAAAGTAAAAAGATGTGATGGTGATACGATACCGGGGCACCTCC
The DNA here is from genome assembly GCA_022496015.1 of Hordeum marinum. NCBI lineage: Eukaryota > Viridiplantae > Streptophyta > Magnoliopsida > Poales > Poaceae > Hordeum > Hordeum marinum. Next base: position 405,257,656 of record CM039672.1, on the reverse strand, counting down.
CACAGGCTTGGCACAAGACAAGGGGAGTGCCCATACCCATTTGTTTAGATGTCCTTCTTCGGAGGCGATGGTGTTATATTCTTGGCGATGATGCCCCTCAGAATGTGATTCTCCTCCTCAAGCTTGTTATTTTGCCATCTTAGATCCATTATCTCCTTGCGAAGATTTCCAGTGACAGTTAGGGACCCCATCACCCATGGATGTTTCATTGCTAAGGGAGAAAAAACAACACTCTTTTTCATACTTTCATAAGTAATAAATCTAGCATTGGGAGGGATGACCGAATTCGGAATTGTTGAGCTCTGAAGTTCCTCCAACATGACTCCAGGATGTAGACGAGAAGTAAATTCTTGGTCTTCCTCCATGGCATCCACCCCTTTTCAAGTCAGCCTCCATCTCTTCCTCCGTGGCCTTACCAAAGTGATTGGCTTCGATGTATGCTCCGGGCCCCGGTGCCGGGTGAGAGACGCGGCTCTCCCCGATCGACTCTTGCAAAGACATCTTGCTCTAAATCTGGTGCAGAAACAGCTCAAAACAAAAACATGAGGTATTGTCATGATACGAAAGTCCAAGCCTTCGGGAGATTATATAATGAATTTTTACCGACCCATAGGAGTGTACCACAAGAAGACGGAGTCCGAAGGGTGCATGGGGTGGCCACAAGCCACAAGGGCGTGACCAGGGGCTAGGTCGTGCCCTGTAGGCTTGTCGCCTCCTCATGCACCTTTCGGACTACTTTAAATTTTCCTAATTTATTAAATATTCCAAAACTGAGAAAAAATTATATTGGGAAAGTTTTGGAGTCGGTTTGCTTACTATACCACATACCTATTCCTTTTTGAAGTCTGAAACGTTCCGGTAGGTCTCCATAATGTACTCCTCCGGAGTTATGGTATTGATAATATTGGTTTCAACATTTATGGGAGTACCTGACATATAATATTTGATTCTTTGCTCGTTTAACACCTTCGGATTTGTGCCTTCGGTGTTGTTAATCTTGATAGCACCGGAATGATATACTTCCTCGACAATGTAAGGCCCTTCCCATTTAGAGAGAAGTTTTCCTGCAAAAAATCTTCAACGAGAATTGTATAGCAAGACATGGTCACCTACATTGAATTCACGCTTTTGTATCCTTTTATCATGCCATATCTTAACTTTTTCTTTAAACAACTTGGCATTCTCATAGGCTCGGGTTCTCCATTCATCAAGTGAGCTAATGTCAAATAACCTCTCCTCACCAACAAGTTTCAAATCATAATTGAGCTCTTTGATTTCCCAATAAGCTTTATGCTCCAGTTCTAGAGGTAAGTGACATGCTTTACCATAAAACATTTTATACGGAGACATACCCATGGGGTTTTTGTAAGAAGTTCTATAAGCCCATAATGCATCATAAAGTTTCTTAGACCAACTCTTTCTAGATCTATTAACAGTCTTTTGCAAGATCAATTTAATCTCTATTGCTTAATTCTACTTGACCACTAGACTGAGGGTGATAAGGGGATGCAATTCTATGATTAACGTCATACTTAGCAAGCAATTTATGGAAAGCATCATGAATAAAGTGTGAACCACCATTAGTCATTAAATATCTAGGGACTCCAAATCTAGGGAAAATAACTCCTTTCAGCATTTTAATAGAGGTGTTATGATTAGCACTACTAGTTGGAATAGCTTCTACCCACTTAGTAACATAATCAACATCAACTAGAATATGAGTATACCCGTTGGACTTTGGAAAAGGTCCCTTTATAATCAAAACCCCAAACATCAAATGGTTCAATAACAAGAGAGTAATTCATGGGCATTTCCCAACGTCTACTAATATTGCCAATTCTTTGACATTCATCACAAGACAAGACAAACTTACGAGCATCCTTGAAGAGAGTAGGCCAATAAAAACCAGATTGTAATACCTTGTGTGCAGTTCTATCTCCAGCGTGGTGCCCTCCGTAGGCCTCGGAATGACACTTGTGTAGGATATGTTCCTGTTCAAGCTCAGGTACACAACGTCTAATAACACCATCTACTCCTTCCTTATAAAGGTGTGGATCATCCCAAAAGTAATGTCTTAAATCATAGAAGAACTTTTTCTTTTATTGATATGTGAAACTAGGCGGTATAAATTTAGCAACAATGTAATTAGCATAATCAGCATACCATGGAGCATTACGCGAAGCATTTATGACATTAATTGTTCATCAGGAAAGCTATAATCAATATGTAGTGGGTCATCAAGAACATTTTCTAACCTAGACAAGTTATCCGCTACAGGGATATCAGCACCCTTTCTACCAATAATATGCAAATCAAATTCTTGTAGCAGAAGAACCCATCTAATAAGTCTAGGTTTAGCATCTTTCTTTTCCATAAGATATTTAATAGAAGCATGATCAGTGTGAATAGTTACTTTGGAATCAACAATATAAGGTCTAAACTTATCACAAGCAAACGCAACTGCTAAAAATTCATTTTCAGTGGTAGCATAGTTTCTTTGAGAGTTGTCTAGAGTTTCACAAGAACCCATAACTCTTTGTCCTAGAACAGCACCAACGGCATAATCACTAGCATCGCACATAATTTTAAAGGGTAGGTTCCAATCAGGTGGTTGAACAATAGGTGTAGAAATCAAGGCATTCTTAAGAATTCCAAATGCTTCTACACAATCATCATCAAAAACGAATGGAACATCTTTTTTGCAAAAGATTAGTATCATCAAAACCGAATGGAACATTTTTTGCAAAAGATTAGTGAGAGGCCTGGAAATCTTAGAAAAGTCTTTAATAAACCTCCTATATAAACCAGCATGACCAAGGGAACTTCTTATACCTCTGATATCCGTAGGACATGGCATTTTTCCAATAGCATCAACTTTAGCTTTATCAACTTCAATACCTCTTTCGAAGATTTTGTGTCCCAAGACAATACCTTCATTCACCATAAAGTTGCACTTCTCCCAATTCAAGACATGATTAGTTTCTTCGCATCTCTGCAAAACTCGATCAAGGTTGCTCAAAAAATCATCAAAAGAAGTTCCGTAAATGGAAAAATCATCCATGAAAACCTCAACAATCCTTTCACAAAAATTAGAGAATATAGCAGTCATATATCTTTGAAAGGTAGCATGTGCATTGCATAAACCAAAAGGCACACGTCTATAAGCAAAGGTACCAAAAGGGCAAGTAAAAGTGGTCTTCTCTTGGTCCTCTTTTGACACGGGTATTTGAGAGAAACCGGAATAACCATCTAGAAAGCAAAAAATGTGTGTCTTTGGATAGTCTTTCTAGCATTTGATCAATAAAATGTAGAGGGTAATGATCTTTCCTAGTAGCTTTGTTTAATTTCCTAAAAGCAATTACCATTCTATACCATGTAACAATTCTTTGCAGGATCAATTCATTTTTATCATTAGGAACTACGATAATACCTCCTTTCTTAGGGACACAATGAACGGGACTAACCCATCTACTACCAGCAATAGGATAAATTATACATGCCTCCAGAAGCTTTAATATTTCATTTCTTACCACTTCTTTCATTTTAGGATTTAATCGTCGTTGGTGATCAACAACTGGTTTAGCATCGAGCTCCATATTGATTTTATGCTGACATAGAGTGGGACTAATGCCCTTAAGATCATCAAGAGTATATCCAATAGCAGCACGGTGCTTCCTCGGAGTTTTCAATAATCTCTCTTCTTCATGCTCTAAAAGGTTAGCACTAATAATAACAGGACATATCTTCTTTTCATCAAGATAAGCATATTTCAAAGTATGCGGTAATTGTTTAAGCTCAAACATGGGATCACCTTTGGGTGGAGGAGGATCCCCAAGTATTTCAACAGGCAAGTTGTGTTTCAAAATAGTATGCTGATCAAAGAAAATCTTATCTATTTCATTCCTTTCATTCATATGCATATCGTTTTCATGGTCTTGCAAATATTGTTCTAAGGGATCAGTAGGAGGCACAACAATAGAAGCAAGACAAATAATTTCATCCTTACTAGGAAATTCTTTATCATGGTTTTGTCTACGAAATTTAGAGAAATAAAACTCATGAGACGCATCCCCAAAACTTACAGTAACAGTTTCTTTCTCACAGTCTATCTTGGCATTAACAGTATTCAAGAAAGGTCTACCAAATATAATGGGACAAAAATCATCTTGTGGGGAACCAAGGACAAGAAAATCAGTAGGATATTTTATTTCCCCACGCAATAATTCAACATCTCTAACAATCCTAACTGGTGTTATAGTATCTCTATTAGCAAGCTTAATGGTAACATCAATTTCCTCTAACTCAGCTGGTGCAATATCATTCATAATTTCTTGATATAAGATAAAGGGAATTGCACTCGCACTAGCACCCACATCACATAAGCCATGATAATAATGATCTCCTATTTTAACAGAAACAACAAGCTTGCCAACAATAGGTCTATGTTTATCTTTAGCATCAGGTCTAGCAGTTCTAGCAGCTTCATCACAGAAATGAATAACATGCCCATCAATATTATCAACCAAGAGATCTTTAACCATAGAAATATTAGGTTCGACTTTAATTTGTTCAAGAGGTGTAGGTTTTCTAACGTAGCTCTTACGAACCACAGTTGAAGCTTTAGCATATTCCTTTATTCTAACATGGAAAGGTGGTTTCTCAATGAGAGGAATAACAGGATCAACATTATAAGTAATAGTTTCTTCTTCAACTTTAATAGGTTCAACTACTTTCACTTCAATGAGAGGATGATATTTAAACCACTTCTCCTTAGGGAGGTCAACATGAGCAGCAAAAGATTCACACAAAGAAGCTACTATCTCAGAGTCAAGTCCACATTTAGTGCTAAATTCACGAAAAGCATCAGTGTCTACAAAGTATTTAACACAATTAAACTAAAGGTTTATACCTGACTCCTTACCTTCGTCGAGTTCCCAATCTTTAGAGTTGCGTTTAATTCTTTCCAATAAATCCCATTTGTAGTGAATATGTTTCTACATATAGGAACCAATACAAGAAGTATCGAGCATGGATTGATCATTACGAGAAAGCCGAGCATGAAAATTTTGAATAATAATTTCTCTCGAGATCTCATGATGGGGCATGAATATACCATTGAATTAAGCCTCTCCCAAGCTTGAGTGATTCTTTCTCCTTCACGAGGCCAAAAATTATAGATATAATTCTGATCACGATGAACTAGATGCATAGAATAAAACTTATGATGAAATTCCATTTTCAATCGGTCGTAGCTCCATGATCCAATGTCATCACATAGCCTATACCATGTCAATGCCTTCTCCTTCAAAGATAAAGGAAAGCCATTCTTCTTGACGTGATCCTTGGGCAAACCTGCAAGCTTAAATAATCCACAAACTTCATCCACATAGATTAGATGCAAATCAGGATGTAGTGTTCCATCTCCTACATAAGGATTAGCCAGCAGCTTCTCTATCATACTGTAGGATCAAAACTAGTGCTAGAGGGGGGTGATTAGACTACTTGAACAATTAAAAATCTACTTTTTCCCAATTTTAAGTCTTGGCAGATTTTAGCATTCATAGCAAGTCAAGTACACCCTACACATGCATGTCTAAGAGTATAGCAGCGGAAAGTAAAGACAAGAATGTAAGTAAAGAGAGGGTAGGAAGATCAAACACAATTGGTGACACGATGATTTTACCCGTGGTTCCGATAGGTGGTGCTATCGTCCATCCATGTTTATGGAGTCTTCAACCCACGAAGGGTAACGGTCGTGAGAGTCCACAGAGGGCTCTACCCACGGAGGGTTCCACGAAGAAGCGACCTTGACTATACCATGATGGCCTACGTCCGAGGAGGACTAGCCTAACTCAGGGTAGATCTTCACGAAGTAGGCGATCTCCTTGCCCTTACAAACTTCTTGGTTCACTCCACAACATGAAGTAGGAGGCTCCCAAGCGACACCTAACCAATCTAGGAGGCACCACCCTCCAAAAGGTAATAGGATCGATAGTGTCAATGAAGTCCTTGCTCTTGTGCTTCAAGATGATAGACTCCTCAACACACAATCACTCTCTCACAGATTTGGCTTGGTGGAAGAGGTTGATTGGGTGAAAGAAACTTGGGGGGGCTAGAGATCAAGATTCATATGGTTGGAATGGAATGACATGATCTCAACACATGAGTAGGTGGCTCTCTCTTTAAAAATCAGTAGGTATGAGTAGGGAACTGTTCTGAGTTCTTCTCTTGTGAGTGAGTGGTGGTGGAGAGGTATATATAGGCATCTCCAAAAATCCAACCGTTACACCTAATAAGTCATACTCGGTGCAACTGATGTGTGAATCTCGGTTGTACCAAGTTGCCTCAAAGGTAGCAACTTTTGAATCTTGGTGAGACCGATACATAAAACTCGATTGCAACGATAAGGTGACCAATGGTCAGATTGCCAATCTCGGTGATGTCGATTCACAAAACTCGGAGGGACCGATTTTGTAAACTTGCGTATCAGGAAGTTGGCAACCCAAACTCAGAGGCACCGAAGTAGAATTGGTTGCACCGAAAATCTAGGGTTTTGGTTGAGTATATCTGAGGTTTGGAATCGGTGGCACCGAGTGGAATGTGTTGGTTGCACCGATTTTGAGTATTTGACTTTGGACAGACTTTTGTGGAAGAGCTTGCGGGTGTATGTGGTGACTATCACTTGTGCACATATGAGCATATTGTTCACCAAAAAAACCTTACCCCCTTTTAATAGTATTGGCTTTCCTATGGACTCAAAGTGATTTATCACAAAAGGTAAAATGTAGAGTCCTTTGCTTGAAGCTTTGCCAATCTATTTCCTTGCATTTTGGGGTATTCCACAATCCCTTTGTCAACCCATCATTGAACTTTTCCTGAAATATGCTTAGTGGAAACATTAGTTCAATGACATATATGTTGTTATTAATTACCAAAACCACCAAGGGAGCAAATGTGCTTTCAATCTCCCCCTTTTGGTAATTCATGACAACATATAGATCAAAGCTTCGACAATGATATAATCAATGAATATAATCATCTCTTTGAGAGGTATGTGATAAGTAAGAGCTCCCCCTAAATTTGTGCATTATTTTTAAATTTGCGTTTGAATGCAAATGCACAATCGATTAGGTACATGAGGCACTTCTTCCATGTCACATACAACTTTGTGGTGTGCGAGAGTAATGAGAATTAACAACATAGCACAACACATCAAGCAAAGTGAGTGATCATCACATAATCATCAAAAGATAGGAAGTAGTAGCAACACTCATAAGAGCGTATGATCATACCCACACAAAAGTATCTCACATCCAAACCAAAAGACCAAATGTTTTGAAAAACAACAATAAAAAGCAGACGCTCTCTCACTAGAATCCTATGATCTATATAGAATTTCTCCCCCTTTGGTAATAAGTTACCACAAAGCTCGAAGAGATATAGCTAATCATTCTTCTACGGATGATTTCCTTCAGTAGTCGATGTTGGAGTTGAGAGAACTGCGTTGGCGAAGACCTCTACTGATGTCCTGGATGGAGTTGGAGTAGACACTGGAGGCACTGGAACTAATGGAACTGATGTCACTGTGGCTGGACCAGAAGATGAAGGCCTCATCTCTGGAGCTGGCACTGTAGGTGTCCTGGCCTTAGTCGAGAACTAGGCAGTCGTCCTGATAGGTGCACTATCCTCATCATCATTAGTCTCGGACTTTGATGCGGTGCGACGGATAGGGGCTTCATCAACCTCCTTCTTGAGCTCATTGACTGTCTTAGTCAGCCCATCTACCTTGTCATTAAGAGTTTTCACTCTATCATCAATGATGTTCACAATGCTCTCCTGAGTGTCCATGATGGTCTTGATGTCCTTCTTCATATCCATGATAGTTGAGATCAAGAGATCCATCTGCTCGTTCCTGGATCTTGGAACCTGAGCACTAGTGGCTCTAGCTGCCGCTACTTGTGCCTCTGTCTGTGCCTGAGCTATAGCTGATGTGGGATGGTCTGGGTCCATCACCACAACGTTGTCCTCAAAATCTGGCTGAAGTGGCAAGTGGGGTCTATCCAGAGCAAATATGTGCTTCTCAAGTTTGGACGTGATAAGCATCTAAATATAGGGTGCATAGCAGCATGAGTGCTTCTGGTCAGTAGCAACCCTCTTCACTGTCTCTACTATCAAATCCATCACTCAAATCCTGGTGTGACTGTCAAGATGGATGAGCATGTTGATGGAGTATCCACGAATCATCTTCTCATCTCCAGAATTGGGTATCAAGGTATGCCTCAAGATAGTGTTCATGGTACGGAGGCCAGCCTGGAGGAAGTAAATGGATCCTAACATGTGAGATTGCAAGTTAGCAGCTGGAATAGCAGTGGACATGTCCTTCATTGCATTATGGCTCTCCTTGGATTTAGAATAAACATACAAGTCACCATCCTCAACCTTAGGGACTCCTAAGATGGTAGCCCACTCATCAACAGTAGATTCATACCTTGCTCCTTCAGTCATCGAGACAATCCTGCCATCTCCATAAAAATGAGAAGTGGAATAGAACTGTATGATCATCTCATCATTCCAAGCAGTGAAATCTTTGCCAACAAACTTGTCAAGTCCAATGTAGTGGAAGTTGTCTTGGACACATGGAAAGTAGCCCTGATTATCCTTAATATACTTCCAACCAACATATTTCATGTCGCTGACTGCATGGCTCTTGTCAAGCAAAACGGTCTCATGGAAGTCTTGCTACTCCTTGGTATAAAACCTATAGTCCACAATAGTCTTTCTCCTCTAGGCATATGGATCAATGGCTCTCCATGCCCTCAGACCTGAATCCTTCCTCTTCTTCATATCCTCAGCTCTAGGATGGTCGGCATCATGTACAGGAAGATGAGGTCTAAGCTTCATCAAGACTGACATAGCATCATCATCATCATCCGCTTCTCTGAAAGTTGATGTCTTATTCTTCTCAGAAGCAGGAATATCTCTGGTGGTCCTCTTGGACTTCTCTGCAGCAGCTTTCTTGGATGCAGCCTTGGTGCTCTTGGAGGGTCCAGACTTAGGCATAGCATCAGCCATAAGTTTATTTGCCTTCTTCTTAGGAGGGGCCTTAGCAGCAGGTTCCTCCTCTTCCTCCTCCTCAGCAGCAGCACCAACAGCCTCCTCTGGATCCTCAAACATAGAGGTAGGCCTGCCCATAACATAGATGATCCTCTTCTTGGCTGTCTTCTTCCCTCCTGCCTTCTTAGGCAAAGATTTCTTGGGAATCTCAACAGGCATGGTTGCCCTAGCACTCTCATGTGCTCTGAAAGTCTCTGCAAGTGCATAAACTTTGCTAACCACCCTCCTAGATGAGGTGGCCTCATTGGCAGACTTCCTTGCAGCCTTCTCTTGCTTCTTAGCAAGAACTTCTTCTGGCATGAAATCAAAATCTTCTTCTTCTAGGTTGAGCCTCTTCCTTGTCCTTGGTGCAGCCTCAGGCAACTCATGAGAACTGGGAGTGCCTATATTTGATAAAGAACAGGCCTCGGGACTAATGCCTGAACTCATATTAACATTCTGCTCCTGTAGATTCTGACTATCTTCTGAACCTGACATGTCTGACCCTATGAATAGAGTATAGGAGAGTGGAATAGGATAAGTCATCACAAAATGCAGAGATTTTAGAAAGTTTGAACAAAAGATTCTCAAAGTTTACATTATGTCCCATGGAAATCGGTACAACCGAAGCAAAAATATCGGTGCTACCGAGACAGACTTTCTCCTTAGCCAAAACTTGGCACCCCTTTCGACGAGACCGAAAGGTAGCACTCGGTTTCACCGAGAAAGTTCTCAGCAACACATACAAACAAATCGGTGACACCGATTTGCTTGCTTCAGTTCCACCGAATTTCAATGGGCGGAAGGCAAACCCTAGAAAATCAAGCGTTCTCTATCTAATGAAGATTCTTTTGGATGGAATGATCTCAAACAGTGGCTAGACTAGAAAAAGTCCCTAATGCGCATGAATCAGAAAGGGGAGCGCGAGAGGGGGTGAATCCATACCCTAATTTGGTGATGGATCCGCTACGGCGGCGATGATGGAGTAGAATACGTCAAAGGCGGCAATTCTCAGCGGCGAAGGCGCTCGAGGAAGCAAGGCGATCACCAGGGGTCTTCGGAATGGCAACTAGGGTTTTGGAGGCACGACATTTTAAGAGTGGATTTCAAAACGTCGGTGCTCCACCGATTATATACCCATCGCTGTCGATGACACCAATTTCATATTTTCGGTGTCACTGAGTTTCTCAACTTTCAGCCGATAGGGAAACTCGGTGTAACCGAGATTATGAAATTGGCAATACCGAGATTGAAAAACCAGATCAACCCTAATCATTCGGTGAGACCGAGATTTTTGAGTTGGTTCCACCGAGATGCACTTGGGAGGTTTTAATGGCGAGTCCTTCGTCGATGTGGAACTCCGAGTTCTCCTCACACAGAGATATCAAAAAGTACTTGTTCAAATTTTGTGATGCAGCATGAATAGAATATGAGGTGAGAAAGCATAGATAGCTAAGGAGTGGTCCTAGGCATTCTTGTATATCCAATTGGCAAAAGAAAATCAAAAGCCAAATAGCAACAATTGGATATTCTCGAATGAGAAAATAAATGCAGACCAACATGCTCACACAACAAGATGTCAAATGAAATCATGGCAAACATGCACATACACATTAGCATCTAACAAGCACTTTGGCGATGACGGAGTCATCTATATATTATTATATTGACTTAGGAGCCAAGTAAGAATACTTGATCATAGGTCATACTCATCGTTTAAGCACAAGTGGGGTTACCACGTTTACATAAAACATTTAATGTTGTCACTTTTTATGAGATGCTTTGACTCCAGACTTAGAGTAAAGCTCCCCCTTGATGTGAAATCCCCCCATAGGAGGGATAAACTAACCTTGGGTTTTGTCGATGAAGACTTCATGTAGGTGAAGTAGTGGTGGATGCTCAAAGTTGATGAAGATCACCAACAGTTGGGAGCATCCTTGTTGTTTCATTACTCTTATCACCTACATGGTTTAGTCCCAACACACAAGAGACAAATAAAAGGATATATATGGCCATGGAGTGCAAAGAATATATGATGATGTCCATTTATTTGTTGATTACCTTGTCCCTTGCTTACCTTTGTGGGAATGTGTGACTCCTTGAACTATTGCATGATGTTGAAGTTGATTGCAACTAGTTCTTTCCAATGATGAATATGAGTGAATTTCATTGGCGGAGTCACCCCTCAAGAACTTCTCTAGTTCTTCTTCTTGGGGGCCCATATCAAGTTGATGGGGATCCTTGGTGTTGAAGTAGCACTTGTAGAAGTTGAGCTTGTAGTAGCCTTGGGATCCCACTTCACCAAAGCTCAGGATTCATCTTCAAATGAGTCAATGTCCTCTTGAAGCTTGTTCTTGCCCTTGAGCTTGGGGTCTTGTGGTGGAAGGTCATCTTGAGCATTTGTTCCCTTGGGGAGAGTATTTTTATACTTCTCCTTTTGAGGACCAAACTTGGGATTGGGGTATTAACCTTCTTCCCATTCAACTCCATTAGCGTTGAAGTAACCAACACCACGATTCTTCCGGTATCCTCCGTGCTTGCGTACAATCTCCTCAAATTGTTTGCAACCTTGAAGACTCTTGTAGATACCTTTATCTATAATCCCTTTCAAAAGTTCATTTTCTTGCTCAAGTGTAATTTGGCTAAGAGAAGATTTAGTGGGATCAAGAGAACTACTAGAAGCAATATCATTGGATTTCTCATTTTTATTGCTACTAGTTGAAGAATCTTCTTTCCTTTTGTTACTAGCTTGCTTGGACTTAACTTGTGGCATGATTGTAGACAAGCGAAGTCGTTTGGCTAGATAATAGGAAGTCTTCTTTCGAAGATCGTCATTGATAGCTTCAAGGAACTCATGCTCTTGCTCTAAATTGAGCTTGTCGAAGCGGAGCTTCTCATGTGTCCTTTAAAGCTCTCTATGATCTCTTAGAGTAGACTCGTGAGCTAACTTAAGAGTGTTTAGTTCTTGAGTTAGTCGTTCTATTTCCATATTATCATCATCGCACAACTGATGTAGAGTATAATGATTACTAGCAAGTTCATCTTGACTAACATTACTAGATTTGTCAAATAGCAAGTCATCTTCAATTAACAAGTCATCTTCATCACTATTGAAATCAAGATACTCGGGGTGTGATACCTTGGGGCCTTTATCCATGAAGCAATGTCCACTCCCTTCATTTGGTGAATCAAATATGTCGTAGGGTCGGTTGTCACTAGTGCAAGTCCAGCAACACCTTCATCTTGACTATAGTCGGAGTTAGAGTGATAGCTTCTCTCGAAGTGGTTGTCGAATTCGTAGCCGGAAACCCATTCACCAACATGAGCTTGATGTTTTCTTATGAGTAGATCTTGGTGTACTTGTCCTTCTTCTCTGAGTCCCTACTTCTCCTTGAGGGTCTTCGTTCATAATGATCATCCCTACTCCTTCTCTCTCTTCAAGGTGACTCATCTCTTGAGCTTTGTCTTCTTGGTAACTCTTCTTTCCTTTTGTAAGGAGTCGTGCACTCATTTGAGTAGTGTCCGGGCTTCCCACAATTGTAGCAGTTTCGTCACAACTTGACGAATGCTTCTCTTCATATCTTGAGTTGGAGCTTTGATCTTTGCTTCTATTCTTGTAAAACTTGTTGAATTTCTTGACCATGAGTCTTATCTCTTCATTTGTTACAAGGTTGTCTCTTGAGGTAGCAGGAGCATCACTTGTGTCTTTGTAAGCACTGCTACACTTGTGGTGAAGATCTTCCTTGTCTTTGAGTGTCATATCATGAGCAACAATCCTACCAATCACTTCTGTTGGCTTGAGATCTTTGTAGTTGGGAATCATTTGGATCAATGTGCATACGGTGTCATATAGATCATCCAAAGCTCGAAGTATCTTCTTCATGATAAATTTGTCTGTCATTTCTTCGCTTCCTAACCGGCAATCTCATTGGTGATGAGAGCTAGCCTAGAGTACATCCCAGCGACTCCTTCACCATCCTTCATCTTGAACTTGTCACCGTTGACTTTGAAGAACATACAACTTGGATTCTCTCACGGATTCTATACCTTCATGCATATCAATCAAAGTGTCCCAAATCTCTTTTGCATTCTCAAGACGGCTGATTTTGTTGAATTCTTCGGGGCATAGGCAGTTGAAGAGAATGTCACTTGCTTGAGCATTGAGTTGCAACATCTTCAATTCATCCATAGTCGCTTCGTCATCGGGTTTCCTTCCTTCCTCAAAGAATTCACCTTGCATACCAACACGAACAACCCAAATGGCGGGGTTATGACCAAGCAAATGCATTTTCATTTTGTGAAAATTTATGCCCTCAAAGTACGGACCTCTACGGTAAAAGTTTCCCTCACTAGACTCCATACTCTCCTAGGTTGTGAGACCAATGCAATGGAGACCAAAGCTCTGATACCACTTGTAGGATCGAAAGTAGTGCTAGAGGGGGGTGATTAGACTACTTGACCAATTAAAAAACTACTTTTTCCAATTTTAAGTCTTGGCAGATTTTAGCATTCATAGAAAGTCAAGTACGCCCTACACATGCATGTCTAGAGTATAGCAGCGGAAAGTAAAGACAATCATGTAAGTAAAGATAGGGTAGGAAGATCAAACGCAATTGATGACACGATGATTTTTCCCGTGGTTCCGATAGGTGGTGCTATCGTGTGTCCACATTTATGGAGTCTTCAACCCACAAAGGGTAACGGTCGTGAGAGTCCATGGAGGGCTCTACCCACGAAGGGTTCCATGAAGAAGCAACCTTGACTATACCATGATGGCCTACGTCCACAGAGGACTAGCCTAACTCGGGGTAGAACTTCACTAAGTAGGCGATCTCCTTGCCCTTACAAACTTCTTGGTTCACTCCTCAAAGTAGGAGGCTCCCAAGCGACACCTAACCAATCTAGGAGGCACCACCCTCCAAAAGGTAATAGGCTCAATAGTGTCGATGAACTCCTTGCTCTTGTGCTTCAAGATGATAGACTCCTCAACACACAATCACTCTCTCACAGATTTGGCTTGGTGGAAGAGGTTGATTGGGTGAAACCTACTTGGGGAGGCTAGAGATCAAGATTCATATGGTTGGAATGGAATGGCATGATCTCAACACATGAGTAGGTGTCTCTCTCTTAGAAAATCAGTAGGCATGAGTGGGGAACAGTTCTGAGTGCTTCTCTTGCGAGTGAGTGGTGGTGGAGGGGTATATATAGGCATCTCCAAAAATCCAACTGTTACACCTAATAAGTCAGACTCGGTGGAACCGATGTGTGAATCTAGGTTGTACCGAGTTGCCTCAAAGGTAGCAACTTTTGAATCTCGGTGAGACCAATACATAAAACTCGGTTGCATCGATAAGGTGACCAATGATCAGATTGCCAATCTCGGTGATGCCGATTCACAAAACTCGGAGGGACCGATTTTTGTAAACTTGCGTAACAGGAAGTTGGCAACCCAAACTTGGAGGCACCGAAGCAAAATCGATTGCACCGAAAAGCTAGGGTTTTGGCTGAGTTTGTCTAAGGTTTGGAATCGGTGGCACCGAGTGGAATGTGTAGGTTGCACCGATTTTGAGTATTTGGCTTTGGACAGACTTTTGTGGAAGATCTTGTGGGTGTATGTGGTGACTATCACTTGTGCACATATGAGCATATTGTTCACCAACAAAACCTTACCCCCTTTTAATAGTATTGGCTTTCCTATGGACTCAAAGTGATTTCTCACAAAAGGTAAAATGTAGAGTCCTTTGCTTGAAGCTTTGCCAATCTATTTCCTTGCATCTTGGGGTATTCCACAATCCCTTTGCCAACCCATCATTGAACTTTTCTAGAAATATGCTTAGTGGAAACATTACTTCAATGACATATATGTTGTTATTAATTACCAAAACCACCAAGGGAGGAAATGTGCTTCCACATATTGGTACCTCTTGACCATGCGTTGGTTTTCCCTTGAGAGGAAAGGGTGATGGAGCAAAGTAGATAAGTATTTCCCTCATTTGTTGAGAACCAAGGTATCAATCCAGTAAGAGGGACAAGCAAGTCACCAATGGTTGCACCTACACAAACAATCAAACTCTTGCACCCAACGCTATAAAGGGGTTGTCAATCCCTTCACGGTTATTTGGAAGGATTAGATCTGAAAGAGATAGATGTAAACGAGTGCAGAAAGTAAAAGATAAATAAATTGCAGCAAGGTATATATCTGAAAATATATGATGGAAAATAGACCCGGGGCCATAGGTTTCACTAGAGGCTTCTCTCTTGAAGGCAAATATCATGGTGGGTAGACAAATTATTGTCAAGCAATTGATAGAAAAGCGAATAATCATGTAGTTAACCAAGGCAATGATCATGCATATAGGCATCACGTCCATGACAAGTAGACTGAAATGATCCTGCACCTACTACTATTACTCCACACATCGTCCGACTCCTGCCTGCATCTAGAGTATTAAGTTCATGAAGAACAGAGTAACACATTAAGAAAGATGACATGATGTAGAGAGATAAACTCAAGCAATATGACGAAAACCCCATCTTTTTACCCTTGATGGCAACAATACAATACGTGCCTCGCTACCCCAACTATGTCACTGGGTGAGGACACCGCAAGATTGAACCTAAAACCAAGCACTTCTCCCATTGCAAGATTTACCAATCTAGTTGGACAAACCAAACCAATAACTAGAAGAGACTTGCAAGGATATGAAATCATGCATATAAGAAATCAAAGGAGATTCAAATAAGATTCATGGATGATCTGAACATAAACTCGCAATTCATCGGATTTTGACAAACACGCCACAAAACAGGATTACATCGGATAGATCTCCATGAAGATCATGAAGAACATGGTATTGAAGATCAAAGAGAGAGAAGAAAGCCATCTAGCTACTAGCTATGGACCCGTAGGTCTGTGGTGGACTACTCACGCATCATCGGAGGGGCAATGGAGTTGATGTAGATGCCCTCTGTGATCGAAACCCCCTCCGGTAGATTACCGGAAAAGGCTTCAAGATTGGATCTCTCGAGAATGGAGGCTTCCAACAGCGGAAAAGTATTTGTGTGGCTCGTTCTGATGTTGGGGGATATTTATAGGCCAAGAATTAGGGTTAGGAGACCTACAGGAGGCGACAAGCCTACTAGGCGCGGCCAGGGGGCCTAATGGGTTGTGCTCAGCACGGCCCACCTTCGGAGCCCATATTCTGCTATATAAGGTGTTTTGACCTAGAAAAAAATCTGGAGAGGGCTTTAGGGACGAAATATCGTCGTATCGAGACGAAACTTGGGCATGAGCACTTTTGCCCTCCGACGGAGCAATTTTGCCGGGGGAACTTCCCTCCCGGAGGGGGAAATCGAAGTGATTGTCATCACCAACAACCCTCTCATCATTGGGAGACTGTTCTTCATCAACATCTTCAACAACACCATCTCCTCTCAAACCCTAGTTCATATCTTGTGTCAATATTTGTATCGAAACCTCAGATTGGTACCTCTGGGTGACTAGTAGTGTTGATTACCTTGTGTAGTTGATTACTATATGGTTTATTTGGTGGAATATTATATGTTCAGATCCATTATGCTATTCAATACCCCTCTGATCTTGAGCATGCATATTATTTGTGAGTATTTACTGACGTGGCTTGAGACTGTGTCGGTAGTTCCCCAAAGGGTAATACCCCTCTGATCTTGGGGGCGGTCACTGGTACCCATACAAATTGCTCGGGGCAATCTCCACAACCTAATTGGAGACCCCGATGCTTTCCCAAAGCTTTACACCACAATGATTGGGCTTTGAGACACCACCAACCGTCTAGGGTGCCAAGGCACCCAAGAGGAACAAGCTCTAGGGTGCTCAAACACCCAAGAGTAATAAGCTTCTCGAACTTCACTTCCACGTATCACCGTGGAGAATTCAAACCTATGCACCAAATGCAATGGCAAGGGCACACGGAGTGCCCAAGTCCTTCTCTCCCAAATCTCACCACAACAACTAATGCTATGGAGGAAAATGAGAAGAAGAATGAAGAAGAACACGAAGAACTCTGATACGTCTGCATCGTATCCACTTTTCCAAACTCTCTTGCCCTAGTTTTGGACTCTAATTTGCATGATTTGAATGGAACTAACCCGGACTCACGTTGTTTTCAGCAGAATTGCCTTGGTGTTATTTTTGTGCAGAAATAAAGTTCTCGGATTGTCCTGAAAATTTATGGAGAATATTTTTGGATTTAATAAAAAATACTGGCGCAAGAATCAACCAGAGGGGGTCCACCTGTAGGCCACAAGCCTGCTAGGCGCGGCCACCCCCCTGGTCGCGCCTAGCAGGCTTGTGGGGCCCCTGTGGCTCCTCCGACCTCATCTCCAACTCCATATAACCCTATTCGCGGAGAAAAAAATCAGAGAGAAGAGTTCATCGTGTTTCACGATACGGAGCCGCCGCCACCTCCTGTTCTTCCTCGGGAGACCGGATGTGGAGTCCGTTTTGGGCTCCGAAGAGGGGAAATCGACGCCATCGTCATCACCAACCATCCTTCATCATCAATTCCATGATGCTCTCTGTCGTTCTTGAGTAATCCCATTATAGGCTTGTTGGATAGTGATGGGTTGGATGAGATTTATCATGTAATCGAGTTAGTTTTGTTAGGGTCTGATCCCTAGTATCCACTGTGTTCTGAGATTGATGTTGCTATGGCTTTGCTACGCTTAATGCTTGTCACTAGGGCCCGAGTGCCATGATTTCATATCTAAACCTATTATGTTTTCATGAATATATGTGTGTTCTTGATCCTATCTTGCAAGTTGTAGACACCTATTACGAGTTATGATCCGCATCCCCCAGGGTGATTATAACTGGGATTCTTTTCGGTGATTACCGTAGTTTGAGGAGTTCATGTATTCACTAAGTGCTAATGCTTTGGTCCGGTTCTCTATTAAAAGGAGGCCTTAATATCCCTTAGTTTACATTAGGACCCCATGCAAGTTCTATTCCATAAGCATGTATGACTATATATGGAATACATGCCTACATTACATTGATGAATTGGAGCTAGTTATGTGTCACCCTATGTTATAACTGTTGCATGATGAATGCTATCCAACATAATTATCCATCACCGATCCATTGCCTACGAGCTTTTCACATATTGATCCTTGCTAAGTTACTTCTCCGCTGCTACTGTTACTACCACTATAAAACTGCTACTGCTACTTTTGCTACCGTTACCGTTACTTCCATACTACTTTTCTACTGAATACTTTGTTGCACATATTAAGTCTTTCAGGTGTGGTTGAATTGACAACTCAGCTGCGAATACTCGAGAATATTCTTTGGCTTCCCTTGTGTCGAATCAATAAATTTGGGTTGAATACTCTACCCTCGAAAACTGTTGTGATCCCCTATACTTGTGGGTTATCAAACTCCAAGATCTAGATCCAAGGGGTTCCCCTCACATAGAGGAGAAAGTGATTGGTGGAAATGTGGATCTATATCTCCTCTCCCTTTTCCCTCAAGAACTAGCAAGAATCATTGGAGGGATTGAGAGTTAGCACGCTCGAATAAGGCCAACAATGGGGGAAGAACACGAGCTCAAAAGTTGTAAATCATTGGGGAAGAATACCCCTTTTATAGGTGGGGGAAAATCCAACCATTACCCTCACAACCCGCACACAAGTGGTAGTACCGCTCAGGGGAGCAGTACTTCCGCTTATCCCCGTCCTGGAACAACAAAGCGATAGTACCGTTCTAGAGGGAGCGGTACTTCCGCTCAAATAATCCCAAAATGCCAGACGAAAAACTTAGGCGGAAGTAGCCATGGAACCTAAGGGCGGTAGTACCGCTGGAGCGGGACGGCCGCACTGGGGAGAGCGATACTTCTACCTGAAATGGTAGTACCACTCTGAGGGGAGCGGTACTTCCACTGAAAATGGCCAGAGGCCCCCGTAGGCACCAGAAGGTAAACATAAGCGGTAGTGGCGGCGGTGGTACATAGCGTAAGTACCGCCCAAGCGGTACTATCGTGGTACCAAGTGATACTATCGCTAGAACTTTCGCATATGAGCTTCGAATTGAGCAAACTCAAGCTTGTTGGATAGCACACGACAAGTACTATCCAAAGAACGATTGGTTATCCTAAGAAGAGGCAGTATGAAAATGCCAATGGTATAGAGATTTGAAACCTCTATGAATGAAGAACCGACAAAAACTCCAACATCGAAAACATCATAGAAGATGCATATGGACTCTGTTTTCGATGAACTTGAGCTTGTCATGAAACTGACCATAAGCCCAAGAACCCACAAAGAAAAAACCAACCAAGAACCAAGAAAGATGATGATGTCAAGAATGCAATGGTTTGAGCTCTCAACGAAGGACATGATCAAGCTACTCACTTGAGAACCCCCCCCCCTTGATAGTACGGCTATCAATCATATAACTCGGTCTCCCAACTACCACCATGAGATCAGTAAAATAAAAAAAACTATCAAGGTCAAACCTTTGCCTTGCCCATAGTCCACTTGAGCTAGAAGATGATGATCTTGACTTCCTCAAGATGGAACACCTTTCTTGATTGCGTCGGCTTGATGAAGATTAGTAGATTGCTCCCCCATACTCCACTATGGGTGAGCCACTCTTCGACACATCTTCACAAGTCCATTGTCACCACAATGGGCGGCAAGCTTCAAGCATGATCTCTCCGTGATGCTTCACTTGAGCTTGCACTCTGCAACCTTGATGATGATCACCACTTGATGTCATCTTCCATGGATGTATGGAATCTTCCTATTGATGCAAGGCCATGGAAATATACCTAACCCCACAAATAACTCTCACGTAGACCATGGGTTAGTACACAAAGTGTAATGGACAATGCTTACCATACCATGGGATCACTTGATCCCTCTTGGTACATCTTGTACGCTTTGTTTGTTGATCAACTTGATTCACTCTTTGACTTAGTCTTGATCAACCTTGCATCTTATCTTCTCTCTTCATAAAGGTCATGTATTGAAGGTAGACATGAATGCTCACACAATATTCTTCTTCAAGACATGCTTGCAATAAGCTCATCTCACACATGACCAATCTTTGGAAAAACATTGAATACCACCTTGGTCACAATATAAACTCCTTGAAACCAACACATGTACTTTAAGAAGTGCCTATGGACAAATCCTTCGAATATAACTCAAGGCAACGATTAGTCCATGGGGATTGTAAACAATTACCAAAACCACATATGGAGAAATATGCTCTAACACCCCTACGATGCCTAATTGACCCTATTTGATGCATCGACATCAACAAAACCCCTAAGATGTGAAGTTGACCCTATTTGATGCCTCAATATCGACAAAACCCCTTAGCAATTCATCAATTCTAAACAACATATTTTATCTCACATCCGTTAATTTTAAACAACGTATTCCATAAATTTTAAACAACATATTTAAGCTCACATCCATCAATTTTAAACATCATATTCCATCAATTTAAACAACACATTTCAGCTCACATTCATCAATTGTAAACATCTTAGTTAAGCTCACATTCATCAATTCTAATATCATCACATTCATCATAACTTAAAATCTATACATAATCATAGTACTAGATCAATACATTACATATCCATTGTTCAGAGAATTAAAACTACTATCATTACAACACAGCCAAACCACACCATGCAAAAGGTCAGCAAATGCCAAATAATACTGCCCATTCTTCACTTTCACAGCCAACTGCTCATTCATTTATGATGGCCATGATCCCCTGCAACTTCATATTGCTCTGGTCTACTGTCAGTTGGAGCTCATCAGTGTGGATTTGGAAGTTCTTCCTCTCTTCGGCTAGCTTGAGCTTCATGTTCCTAATGACACTGGCTTGAGCAACTGCTAGGTTCTTAAGCATGGCATACTTCTTACGTAGCTTGCTGCTTTCAGCATCTTTCCTTTCTATTTGTGCCTCTACTTCTGGGCATCCAAAAGTCCATTGACATATTCAACCAACTTCTCATAAGTGGCCTGCTACTCCTTCTTCTCTTGTGTCAGGTTATGAACAACAAATGAAGTCATCAGATTGTCCTCAATCTTGTTTCTCTTACTCTCTTCATACATATGCCATAACTTGTCCAATGCATCCTCAAGGGTATTGGGCCAAGCTAGATCAATCCATTCAACTAGTACACCGTTTTTACCTTTCCTAAAAAAACAGTGCTAAAACACACATTATTCTAAACAAGTACACTGGAGTGCTTACAAGCTAGATAAATTTAAAACCTGTCCTAAAGTAAACAATGATGTCCTGCTCTAAAGTAAACAATGATGTTGTGTTGTTAGGATTCCACTAACCCATGCATCCATTGTCCTAAAATATAAATAACATGCCATAGTAAACAAAATGACTTAACTTAATTATGTTGCCAGATCCAGAGTAAACAATGGTGCCTGAGTAAACAATGACTGCATCCACTATCCTAACTTAACAATATAACCATAACAATGTTGCCACGTCTGCTTGGCAATGACTGTAGTGCTCTAGTGACTTCTTCCACAATATTCATCTTTATCGGCTTTCAAATAGATCTCGAGTATAACAATATGGCAAAACTTAACCATTCCTTAACTACCCAACTAAACATGCACAATACATATCCTGAGTAAACAATGACATATTCAGTACAGATCCAGATCAACAACTATAGTTTGAAGTTTGAACCATACCTTCTCAGTACAACAAAGAAACCTCCTACGAGTGAGAATTCCTTTGAAAGCAACACGCATCTCTGGTCTCTGTTGCCTTCCTGTGTCCATAGCACAAAACTAGCAACTCCGTTTCAGGTCCCCCCGAAATCGGAGTCCTCGGTGGTACAAGGGATCTGCGAGTGCAAAGGAATGCCAAATATTTGATCCACAACCTGAGAACATGCTCCTTCAAGAAAATCCCCAAATCACAAACCCTAACCCTAATCGTAACTCTAAGAACTTACCTTCATGGTGCCTTCGTTGGAAGCTATGCTGATGTACTCGACGGTGTCCTCGCTCCTGTCGCCATCACTCTAGGACACCATGGCACTGCAACGACGGCGGGGGCAAGCAAGAATAGAGCGAGACTGAGCAGACACACAGAGAGAGAGAGAGGGGGGAGGAGAAAAGAGTAACGGTTCGTCTTTTGACCATGTCGACCGAACAGCGTCGTCTAACGACGTCTCACGGCTGTCAGGATGACTGGGAGTGCCATGTAGGCAAAAATCGAGGCCCATCTGTCATAAACTCACTTAACAGAGCGAGATCCGTCGATGAGTGGTTTTTGCAAATCAACTACACGAGACATGGTGTTTTCTGCAACCGAAATGTAACGTAGAATTTTTTTCAAACTTAACCTTCAAAGTAGTGATTTTATGCAATGTACTCCCCTTTTTCCTATTTCCACTACTCCGCGCGGTTAAGTTAAACGAGACTCCATCCCTCGAAAGAAAAAAGTTAAACGAGACTCCAAACTGAACACACCACACCACACCGCCCCAGCCGAGCCGAGCAGCAGCAGCAGGGCATCGCACTCACCGACGCAGCCCGCCTCCACCTCCGCCGCCTGCCCGTCGCCGCCCGCGACGGCAAGTGCGAGGCCGGGCACACCAGCCCCCACAGGAGGCGGCGCCACACAACTCCGGGATCTCGAGGTAGTTGCCCGCTCCTCCCTGCTTCCCCGCTTCCAACGCCTTCTCCCCCTTTTTCTCCTCCCTCTCGGCTTGTTTGGCGCCAAAGGGCTGGTGAGTGCGACTTGGCGAATTTTGGTTAGGATTCGGGGCTTCGAGTGTCAGATCTCTGGGCGATCAGGTCCGGCGCTGGAGGTTGGCGGTGAATGCTGCAAGTTTTCGGTTAAGGTCTCGCAAGTTGGGTGAACAGTTGGGATCTTTTTAGATGCGAATCTGTGTCAGAGGCGGGGAAATTTCGAACCGAGATTTGCTCTTGCTCCTACCTGGGCCTGCTTACTCGAATCTCAAGAATTATTGTCAATGTGTAGTTAGTTAGTTCTTGGAATGTAAAGTCTGTGACAGTCAAAACCACATGTTCTGCAGATTGCAGTTTGCATTTCAAGCATAGTTGATGATAGTGTAGGATTCCAAACCTTTTCACACATTGCATAATGGTAGGCATCGTTCATGTCCTGATTCATCTAACTGAGCGATGCTGGTCTTTCCATCTCCATTGAGCAGGTAGCTTGAGTTACTGTGCAGCATATAGTGCTTTGCCTGTGTTAAATTGCTTATGAGATCAGTAAACTGCTATGGATATATGAAAGCACAGCCGAAGAAGCACCATACTGTTTCATACCGGTGAATGATCAGTGTTTTGTCTGTTTCAGATCTTATTAGTATCCCTAGAGATGGAAGGAAGAAAGAGAGGTTTATGGTAAACCCTGGTAAATATTCATGGGAGGGCAGCAAGTGGCGGCCTGATTAAGACTGCTACAACACTTTGAGGTTCATCTCCAATTAATTAGTGATGCCGAGAATGAAGTTCCCAAAGCGTTATGTCATAGTGTTGCTGACATTCATCTGCACAAATGTCTGTTACGTTGAGCGTGTGGGTTTCTCGATTGCGTACACCGTAGCAGCTGATGCAATCAACGTGAATCAAGCAAACAAGGGCCTGATACTCTCCATGTTCTATTATGGTTATGTTCTGTCGCAAATTCCTGGTGGATGGGCAGCTCAGAGATTGGGAGGGAGACGTGTTCTGCTGCTGTCATTTCTGTTGTGGTCTTTGATATGCGGTCTAATTCCACTGGACCCCAACAGAGTAGTGATTCTGGTCCTTTCTCGCCTTTTTGTTGGTGTGGCACAAGGTTTCATATTTCCTGCCATTCACACAGTCCTGGCACAATGGGTGCCACCGCAGGAGCGCTCTCGCTCAGTGTCGTTAACAACCTCAGGGATGTACCTCGGGGCAGCTTGTGGCATGCTGTTCTTTCCAAGTCTGGTGAAGCACATGGGACCCCAATCTGTATGCTTAGTCGAAGCAGTACTTGGAGTAGCATGGTCTGTAATATGGTTGAAGTTCTCCAGTGAGCCACCTCGCACTGACCTTCCAAAAGTGGCAATGCCGAAAGTAGCATCTCGGGAGAAGATTAAGGCGCAATCAACAGGGGTTGTTGCACCTCGCACTGTAAAGATACCATGGCGAAGGATTATCTTCAGTCTACCTGTTTGGGCAATTGTCGTGAACAACTTCACCTTCCACTATGCCTTGTATGTTATCATGAACTGGCTGCCTACCTATTTCGAACTGGCCCTTAAGCTCAGCCTCCAGGATATGGGGTCGTCAAAGATGCTTCCCTATTTCAACATGTTTATATTCTCCAACATTGGTGGAGTGGTTGCTGATCACTTGATTACGAAGAGGATTTTATCAGTTACAAAGACAAGGAAGCTCCTTAACACCATTGGGTTTGTTGTCTCGGCTGTTGCACTCATGGCCCTTCCTTCATTCGGGACGCCCTCAGGGACTGTGATCTGTTCATCTGTATCCCTTGGTTTTCTGGCTTTAGGAAGAGCAGGGTTTGCAGTGAATCACATGGATGTTGCTCCAAAGTTTGCCGGCATAGTGATGGGGGTTTCAAATACAGCTGGGACATTGGCTGGGATAGTTGGCGTTGGCCTCACGGGAAATATTCTGGAGGCTGCAAAGGCCTCTAACATGGATCTAACAAACTCCGAAACCTGGAAGACAGTCTTCTTTGTTCCAGCATACCTCTGTATTTTTAGTTCAGTCATTTTCTTGATCTTCTCAACTGGTGAGAAGATTTTCGAATAGAGGATGCTTATTTTTTCCTTTTCTTTTCTTCTCATTTATGGCGAGGAAGGATAGGAAAATGGGAATCTCACATGTATTTTATTCATTATCTGTAAGATTTCAGAGCTCAGACTGCATCCCACACATATTAAATTATTTATGTTAGGAAGAATAACACTTCTCTGTAGTATACTGTGTTTTCTGGAATGATCTTACGACTATGTTACTCCAGCTGGCTGGTTGGCCTATTTACAACTATTCCATCGTGTAATTTATCGGGCATACATCATCTCTGTTTCGTAAGGTATTTTCCTGGGGGTAGGAAATAATGTGAATTGTGCAGCAAGAAGTCAGGAGGACATGCCATTTCTGTTATCCTGGCAACATTTTCGTTTGCTGGTGGAGGATCTGAAAAGAAAATGTAATTGGTCGACGTTTTAAAAACTGAAATTGCTATTTAAACATATCATAGCTAAATCTGACTGGGATATGGAAGGCTCCCTTTGGCTGTGTAGAGGTGCATTTTTGTGTTTGATAAACCTGCTGGAAGATGTTTATTTCGCTGTAACTAAAGAGATCCCGTTTTTGTAAGCTGCAGAACCCAAAATACCTGCGCCCTAATCCCCCTCATCCCTGGCCAGCTGGGATGTGAAGCCTATCGGCGGAGATCCATTCCTTTACATTCACCTGTTTTTTCTACTGCCTCTTTGATTCATAGGGTTTAAAACCCACATGAATAGAATATGGTTGCATGTGCAAAATAGAGGATTGTGAAAACGCATAAGTGTGATAATTGGCTGTTTGATTCGTAGGAATAGGGAAAACACAGTAATCCTAAAAATCATGGTCAAACTAAGATTACAACTCAAAGGTAAGATGAAGATAATATTGTACTACTGCTTTTGGCCTTTTGCCTCGTTCTTTGTGCATGGGCATGTAAAAAGGAAATTTCACAGGATTGTAAAATTCCTTCGGTTTCCCTATAAAACTCAATTCAAAGAAAAATTCTTCCATTTTTCCTATGGTTCAGTGCTTTGGATCAAACGGATAAATAATGGGAAAGTCCTATTCCTATGGTTTTTCGTACGCTTGTCTTATGAATCACAGAGACCAGCAGTCCATGAATGTAAAGTCCTAAGAAAACTAAGCTTTGCCCACCGATACTCATTACAAATCCTGCTGCTCATTGTGTCCTCTCGTGGATTTGCTTATTATTATTCGAAAATTGTAACTTCCGAACGTTTGGATCTGTGCAACAGATCCGAACGATTTGATTGACGCTCGATCCGGATCCCCTGCGCGCGCATCAGTCGCTCGATAATTTCTTGTTCGACCCGCTTCTCACGACGCACTACGGTTCGATCCACTTATCGCGCGCGCAAAATTTTCGCGGAGAAAAAGGTGCGTCCACTAGGAGTCGAACCCCCAACATGCTGGTTGAGGTCTAGGTACACTACCAGCTAGACTAAGCTTGTTTTTGTGTTTCTAAACCAGGTTAGCTGAATTTTATACTTTAGGGCTGCAAGGAGCTGATTGGTTACCTTGCACAATCCATAATGTAGCTGCCTGTGAGAACCGCCCCTGGCTACAAAAGCGAGCCTAACCAGCCTCGGGCCATCAAAGTTGTTGGAGTTGAGTTGCTACGTATTTACAAAAGATGGGATGGTCGGAACTCATAGACAACGTCGCCACCGGCACACCGGCTGTGCGCCACAGAGTTGATGGATGGGATGGATGGGACCAGAGAGCCACGGCCACTGATGGCGACTCCTCAGACTCTGCAATGCGTAGCCGCTTCCAGCGACTCGACGTGATCGGTTCAGGAGGCTTCGGTGTCATTTACCGGGCGAGGGATCGGCGCACCGGCGAGATCGTTGCTATCAAGTGCCTCCGCACAAACAAGTATGCCCACGACGGCGGCGACCGCTAGCTCTCCGCCTTCGCTGACCTGATAACTTGCATAACTCGGGCCTGGTAACTTTTGATCCGATAACTTAGTTATCACTGACATGATAACTTATGTATCCCCGTCCTGGTAACTTTGGCGCGCGCGGGGGGGGGGGGGTGATGAATATCCCCCTGATAACTTTTATGTGAATAACATGGTAACTCATACATCGCATACCTGATAACTTATGTGCCTCGGTCCTGGTAAGTTTTGGCGAGGGGTGATGAAATATACCCACTGTAACTTTAATGTTAGTAACTTATACTTCACAGACCTGATAACTTATGTACCCCGGTCATGGTAACTTTGGCGACCGGGGGGGGGGGGGGGGGGGTTGATGAAATGTACCCCTCGGTACCTTTTGCGTGAATAGCATGGTAACTCACACACTATAAACCAGATAACCTATGTACCCTAGTCCTGATAACTTTGGCGACGGGGGTGGAGATGGGGGGAGGAGTTGTTGAAACACACCACGATAACTTCTATGCAAATAACATGATATTTTTTACGTCCCAAAGAGATAACTTACGTATACCCCCGTGGTAATTTTCGTGCACGGGGCAGGGGGTGATGAAATATACCCTCGGTAACTTTTGGGTGATTAGTATGGTAACTTACACATCGTTGATTGATAACTTATGTATTTCGGTCATGATAACTTTGGCCACAAGGGGAGGGGCAAGGGTGGTTGATGAAATATCCACCTGGTAACTTTTATCTGAATAGTATGATAACTCACACATCGCAGACCTGATAACTTATGTACATCGGTCATGATAATTTTGGCATTGGGGGCGGGAGGGGTTGATGAAATATCCCCCGATAACATTTGTGTGAACAGCATGGTAACTCACACATCGCAGACCTGATAACTTATGTGCCTCGGTCCCGATAAAGTTGACGAGGGGGTTATCTGAAAACATACCCCCGATATCTTTCGTGTAAATAGTTTGGTACTATACACATCATATACATGATAACTCATGCACAAACATCGCGTAACTTTAACCCGACCTGATAAAAAGGTTGGAGAAACCAGATTTATGCCCTGATAATATCTGTGTAAACAACATGGTAAAATATGTAGCACATGCATGCCCAGAAGTGGTATTTTTGACCCCAAAAAAGTCGTCGGAACATATTAATATGAGACCTAGTTTTGAAGATCTCGTCGCGACAAATCTTCAATGTGAAAACGAGTTTCAATCGGACTGACGATTTGAGCTACAAAACAGTTTGAAGTTTTGAAATATGGAGGAATCTAGGATGCCATTAGCTATTATGTTCTCTAGTTCATTTGCAAGTGGCGAGAAGGTTGGTTTACCATTTTTATGCCCCGGTAATTTTTATATAAACAAGGCGGTAACTTATAAACAGAGATGTGATAACTTACCTAACCTGGGCTGATAACTTTTGGCCCAAAAAAAGTCATCGGAACATATTAACATGGGATCTAGTTTCGAAGGTCTCGTCGTGACGATTTTTTTATGTGAAAACAGTTTTTCGATCGGAGCGATAGTTTGAGCTACAAAACATTTTGAATTTTAATTTTGAAGAGAATCTTTGATGACATCAGCATTTTTGTCCCATATGCTTACATGCACACTTAAGCAAACCTGCTTATTTAAAGCAAATTCATGGTAATCGATAGAGGGATAGTCGCACGCGATGGAAATTTTCTCACCTCATACATGGGCGCGCATCGCTGGGCTGCAGATCGTTCGGATCTGAGCAACAGATACGAACGTTAGTTCCTTATCACTGTCCATTATTATTTTCGCTATATCCGTCTGGCCCGCAAAATAATCGTTGATATATGGTACCGGGCCAAGAAACCTGCCCGAACAGGTAACGTATATCTGGGCATCCCGTAAAAGTTTTTAGGGCAAGCTGTAAAAATCGCCCTCTGACCGCCAAATCTCACGGTTTCCCTCCTTTGCGGTTTTCGCTATCTAACGAGAGTCTTGGCGGTAGGGAAATTTTCGCACCCGCCCGCCGTTCCACTGCCACCTCTCCAAATCTTCGGTAAATCTTGCTTCGTCTGGCCACCCCGCCGTGGAGAGCTTCGGTCATCCTCTCTTGAATCTCCTCCACTAAGATTCAAGCTCGGGAGGCGTCATTTCTTACCGCGGATGAGTGCCACGTTGTGAGCGGATCCAGCTGCTCCCGGCACGTTTGAGTAGACACCGTTCGTGTGGGCCGTAGGGAGGAAAGGGGAAGTAGAGGAGGAGGCGGATGCGGTGGAGAAGGTAAAGGCCGCGGCGACTGCTTTTCTATCGACAGTGGGGGAGAAGGGGATGTTGCTGCTTTGCGGCGGATTTGATTCCGGTGAAAGGTATGATTTGCTGCTTTTCTACCATTTTGCAAATTGGATGATGGGCGAACTTTTATGTACTCTGGAATTTATTTTCATAAATGGATGATATTTGGAGTTCGTCCTTGTTGTTGGAGTCGTTTGATTCCGTCATAGAGGAGATGCTTTTTGACGATGATGCCGAGCACCTTCTATTGTTGCATCTCGTGGACAAATTTGAAGTCGGTGAGAAGAAGAGGCACCGCGGATCGAAAGTCGGCCGACTTTGCATTCCACACAACTGAGCTCCCGGTCACAAGTTTCTCGTGAAAGACTACTGTGTTGTGGTACCGACCTATCTGACTCACCTCTTCCGTAGGTGTTATCGGATGCGTAGGCCTCCTCTTGTTCGCATTCTAGAAGCTTGCAAGCAAAATTGTCGCTTCTTCACTCCGGGTATTTGGTCCCGAATCCCGAGTACCTCCGAGATCCTAATGAGGAGGGCACAAAAATAATAATGGTGATGAACGAAACAAGAGGATGACTGGGCATGCTTGGGAGTGGGGACTGCATGCATTGGAACTGACCAAAGGCTTGGGGCGGGCAGTACACTGGCATCAACGCAAACCAACTATTGTGCTCAAAGCTGAGGGATCACTAGAAGAGTGTCTAGAGGGGGGTGAATAGACTACTAGCAGGAAATTAAAACCTAACTTTTTTCCAAGTTAATTGGTTGGCAGATTTTAACCGTTTTAGCAAGACTAGCAAGTCTATATACCCCACACATGCATGTCAACAAATATGGAAGTGGAAAGTAAAGACATTGCACAAGAAGTAAAGAGTTGAGATATGGAGATCAAACGCAATTGGAGTCGCAAAGATTTTCCCCATGGTTCCGATAGGTGGTGCTATCGTACGTCCATGTTTATGGAGTCTTCAACCCACGGAGGGTAACGGTCGCGAGAGTCCACGGAGGGCTCCACCCATAAGGGTCCACAAAGTAGCAACCTTGACAATTCCATAACGGCTTCCGTCCACGAAGGACTAGCCTCACTATGGGTAGATCTTCACGAAGTAGGCGATCTCCTTGCCCGTACAAACTTCTTGGTTCAATTCCACAACACAAAGTAGGAGGCTCCCAAGCGACACCTAACCAATCTAGGAGGCACCACCCTCCAAAAGGTAATAGGCTCGGTAATGACGATGAAATCCTTGCTCTTGTGCTTCAAGATGATAGATTCCTCAACACACAATCACTCTCTCACAGATTTGGCTTGGTGGAAGAGATGGGATTGGTGGAAAGCAACTTGGGGAGGCTACAAATCAAGATCCATATGGTTGGAGTGGAAGATCTTGACCTCAACATAAGGGTAGGTGGTTCTCTCTCATAAAATTGGATGGGGCAAGTATGAAATAGTTCTGAGTGCTTCTCTCTCGAGTAGGTGGTGGTGAAGGGGTATATATAGGCATCCCCAAAAATCCAACTGTTACACACAAAATGACCAACTCGGTGACACCGATGTGTTAATCTTGGTGGTACCGAAGTGACCAAAAGGTGGCAACTTTTGAATCTCGGTGAGACCGATATAGGAAACTCGGTTGCATCGATAAGGTGACCAACGGTCAGATTGTCATTCTCGGTGACGCCGATCCAACAATCTCGGTGGTACCGATATTGTGAATTTGCGTAACAGAAAGTTGGCAACCTAAACTCGGTGGTACTGGTATGGAATCGGTTGCACCGAAGTGGCTAGGTTTTGGCTGAGTCTGTCTGAGGTTGAGAATCAGTGGCACCGGGATGGAAATGTTGGTTGCACCGATTTTGAATATTTGGCTTTGGACAGACTTTGGCGGGAGAGTTTGTGGGTGTTTTTGGTGACTATCACTTGTGCACGTATGAGCATTTTGTTCACCAACAAAACCTTACCCCCTTTTAATAGTATTGGATTTCCTATGGACTCAAAGTGATTTCTCACAAATATAAAATGTAGAGTCCTCTTGCTTGAAGCTTGCCTATTGGAAATATGCCCTAGAGACAATAATAAATTAGTTATTATCATATTTCCTTGTTCATTATAATCCTTTATTATCCTTGCTATAATTGTATAGATTGGAAACTAAATACATGTGTGGGTATATAGACAACATTGTGTCCCTAGTATGCCTCTAGTAAACTAGCTCGTTGATCAAAGATGGTCAAGGTTTCCTAGCCATTGACATGAGATGTCATTTGATAACGGGATCACATCATTAGGAGAATGATGTGATGGACAAGACCCAAACTACAAACGTAGCATATGATCGTGTCAGTTTATTGCTATTGTTTTCTGCATGTCAAGTATTTGTTCCTATGACCATGAGATCATGCAACTCACTGACACCGAAGGAGTGCCTTGTGTGTATCAAACGTCGCAACGTAACTGGGTGACCATAAAGGTACTCTACAGGTATCTCCGAGGGTGTCTGTTGGGTTGGCATGTATGAATACTGGGATTTGTTACTCCGTGTGACGAAGAGGTATCTCAGGGCCCACTCGGTAATACAACATCACAATAAGCCTTGCAAGCAATATGACTAAGTGTTAGCCACGGGATCTTGTATTATGGAAACGAGTAAAGAGACTTGCCAGTAACAGGGTTGAACTAGGTATGGAGATACCGACGATCGAATCTCGGGCAAGTAACATACCGAAGAACAAAGGAAACGTCATACGAGATTAACTGAATCCTTGACATAGAGGTTCGATCGATAAAGATCTTCGTAGAATATGTAGGAACCAATATGGGCATCCAGGTCCCGCTATTGGTTATTGACCGTAGAGATGTCTCGGTCATGTCTACATAGTTCTCGAACCCGCAGGGTTTGCACACTTAAGGTTCGGTGATGTTTCGGTAGTATAGAGTTATGTATGGTGGTGACCGAAGGTTGTTCAGAGTCCCGGATGAGATCCCGGACGTCACGAGGAACTCTGGTATGGTCCGGAGGTAAAGATTGATATATGGGATAATAGTGTTTGGTCTCCGGAATGGTTCCGGAATTCACTGGAAATAGTTTCGGATGTTTCCCGAAATGTTCGGGGTACAAGGACACTTTATTTGGGACAAGGGGTAAAGTCCATGAGGCTTTGGGAAGGTGCAAAAGTTGTTTTGCGGAGGCCAGGGGCCAAACGCCAGGGACCCTGGCGTCTGGGGCCAGACGCCATGGACCTTGGCGTCTGGTCCTGGAGTCCGAGGAGGACTCTTGCCTTGCGGGCAAACCGACCTTGAGAAGGATTTTTCTCTAAGTTTCGACCCGAGGGTTCAGCATATAAATAAAGGGGCGAGGCTAGCACTTGGGACAGATCAAGAAACCCTAAGCCACGTGCTGCCTCTCCTTTAGTTCGTAGTTTCTCCTCTAGATCGGTTTTCATCGGTGCTTAGGCGAAGCCCTGCTGGAATTGTTCCACCACCATCGCCGCAACATCGTCGCGCTGCCGGAGAACTCATCTACCTCTCTGCTCCCTCTTGCTGGATCAAGAAGGCAGAGATCGTCAGCAAGTTGTACCTGTGCTGAACATGGATGTGCCGTCTGTTCGGCACTAGATCGGAAGGACCGTGATCAAGATCGCGAGACGATTCGTGATTGGATCGCGGGACGGATCGTGATGGCATCGCGGGACACTCAACGATTTGGATCGCGAAGACGTTCGACTACATCAACCGCGTTTCTTTCCCGCTTAGCGATCTACAAGGGTATGTAGATCCACTCTCCCTCTCGTAGATGCTCATCATCATGGATAGATCTTGCGTGTGGGTAGGAAATTTTTTGTTTCCCATGCAACGTTCCCCAACATGGCCAACCTATTTCCATGCATCTTGGGGTATCTCCACAATCCTTTTGCCAACCCAACTCTCCATGGACTATTATCTAAAATATACTAGATAAAAGTATTAGTCCAAGAGACAATGTATGTTGTCATGAATTATCAAAACCATCAAGGGAGCATCTTATGCTTTCAAAAGCACGTGGCTTCGCATGACTTGTAAATTTGGCATTGCTTTTTTGGATTGTCAAGGTCTCTTAGTGATATCAATATATCACATCTTTTGTGTAGCTAGCTAGTGGAAATGCTTTGGCTTGCAACTACACATACAATGCACCATGAACATGATTATACCATGGGGTATTATCTTGCCAACTATATGTATCCTTAATGGACAACATTTGTGAAGAAAATTAGTAAACCGGTAGGCAAAAAACAAGCATTTTTGTGCAAGCACAAGAAGCACAAGAAACATTTTGGTGTGTTGCAAGCTCGGGTTGCCATTGTTCGAGGCACTGCTCGCTTTTAGGATAAGAAATCCCTCTCAAATATCATGACTACATGTGTAATTCTACACAATATGATCATCGAGGATGACAGGGATTTAAACTTGGAGTTTTTCTATGACAATATTGATAGCCTTGTCAAGCCTATCCAAACCCCAGATGAGATCAATACATTTATTGAGACCTGCCGACAGATTGAAGACCGTGACAAACACCAGCAGCTCCGCAATAATCTTATTGAGCATCAATAGCAATTGTATGTGCAATAGACTCCCATTTTATTAATTTGGTCTATTTGTTTTCATTTTTGATTTGAACAATCATTTTAATTCTGGACAATTTGTTATTGTAATAATTGCGAACCATTTGTTATTCAGATTTAAACATTTTTTATATTTGAGATAATTATTGTATTGTATAATGTTAAAACATTTAAGTTTCATATTTATTATTGTTATCATTTAAGTTATATTTGCCTAAAATGATGATTTGCGGTATGGTTCTGCAGTACAGCGTGTCGTCTAGCAGAACAGATGTCGCAAACCCGTGCCACAAAAAACCGCCAGATGTCGCATGGTTTTGCAAATCCATTATGTGGCGAGTCACAAAACGTTTTTGCGACCCAAGATTAACAAACAAAAGAATAGAAAATCGCAAAAGAAACGTCCACTACCTAAAACAAAATATTATGTGGAATGTGCTAGAAATGATGGTTGCATAGGAGAAGGATTATGTGGCTGTAAAAATAAAATAGGACGTACCAAACTCTTGTGTGAATGGAGCCTTAACTTCACAGTCTGTGTTGGTCGGAGCATGCAATAGAACTGCAATAGAACATGATTATGTGGCATCTCCACGCGGATGAGCAATATTGCCTGCAAATGTTCAGACTGGACAGTCCAGACACTTTTAGCCATCCAATGTAGATCATGCTCATCATCGCCTCATCGGTGACCTTTGTTAATCATGGGGGAGTATTCTGCAAGATAGTTACTGGGCACCGCCACACGAGGGTCCTTGGACGGAAGCCGCGACTGGACGAGTATTGATGCCTCATGACATGGCCTGGATATAAAGCAATGTTCGACCTAATAAACTAAACCAAAACAGGGTAACCAATTATCATGAACCACTCCTTTTTGGACCTGCCGAAACACATTGGCGGTGTTCTAAAGTTGGGCTTCACCTCATCCGTAGGAGGAATTGCAAAGAAAAAGGATCCAAGCTTCAGAATTTCAGGATGTGATGACATAACAGGAGTAATAGACATCCTCCCCTCACCCCCCCAACTTGAGAGGAAACCGTCCTCGGTTTCGCCGTAATGTGTTGGACCTTTGTCTTCATAGAAAACGTGTCCACTTTGACATCCTAGTCACGCATAAGGCTGCAACACATGACGTTTCCCCTTATGTCACAAAGAGTAAACATTGGATCTGCCTTGATGAGTGGAACGCCTATCAAATTTCCACGGTCGGCCTAGCAGCACATGACATGCATCCATAGGCAAAACATCACATACCACCGTGTCCTCATAAGTACCTACAAAAAATTTCAGGCGCACCTTATGTGTTACCTTCAGCTTCCCAGAATTATACAACCACTGAACGCAATGTGGTTGCGGGTGTTTCCATGTAGGCAACGAGAGATACTCCACCAAACTCTAGCTGATAATATTGGTGTAGCTTCCACCATCGATAATCAGCTTGCAGGTAGTGTCTTGGACTGAGCATTGGGTCTGAAAAAATATTCCAGTGCTGCCCTTGTCCTTCTATGCGATCCGCGGGCAAGCGGTGTGCCATTAAGTTAGTGCAATTAGGAGCAGCCTTCTCTGGATACACATCCACTTGTTCAAGTTCCTCGGATTCCTCACACGATGGATCAACAGCCTTGTCATCATCACTACCAGACACATATCCATCTTGTGTGAGCATCACCCTTTTTGTATTAGGGCAATCATGCCTCATGTGTCCTCGGCCTCCACAAGTAAAGCACACTATACCAGCGGTGGACAGAGTAGACGCAGCTTTGGACACTCTAGATTTCGGCGCCTCACCATGAGAAAAATTGTTGGAGCATGTAGAAGGCGTCGGCTTAGCACTAGACCTAGCAGCCTCGGTAGGGGAAGGACGCCATGTGTTCGTGGCTGAAACTTGGCGTCGTTTGAGTTGTTGCTCTATACGCTCACCTTGGTGCACAAGATCTTGGATGCTGTAGTAGATGACCATGTCCACACGATCCTGCACCTCAACATTCAGCCCATGAAAGAACCGAGACATAGTGGCCTCCGGGTCCTCAGTTGTTCCTGTACGTATCATCAACAACTCCATCTCTTTATAATTGTCATCCACCGATTTATTGCCTTGAGTGAGCCGCTGCAATTTGTGGTACATATCTCGCTTGTAATGTTTAGGAACAAAACTATGTCGCCTGAGTTCTTTCATACCTCTCCAAGACATTGGGCGAGTTGGCATACACAAATTTTGACTCCACCAAATCAACAGGTAACCGGTGAATTCAACTGCCGCAAGTTGAAGTGTCTTCTCTTCACTATAATGGTGGGTAGAAAAAATCTGATCCATACACATTTCCCACTCCAAATAATCGTCAGGTCCACGGTCACCGAAGAAAGGAAGGACGGATAGTTTGACACGACCAATACCACCATCATCCATAGGAACACGAACAACCTGACCAACAGTATTACGATCATGTGACAGAGCACGATGAGCACCTACAAAATGGGCATCAAATGGTCATCGTTATGGTGCATAATCACCGTCATCCTCAAGGTCTTCATCAGCAGCTTGTGCATGAGCCCCTTGGCGGCGAGCATGAACATCAACATGGCGGCGTGGCATCATGTCGCAAGGTTGTATAAGAGGCTGCACCTAGGCACGTGGAACAACATCTCCCAATGCCTCAATCCGAATAGACACCTGCAATTAGCACGGCCAATGAATCATGACTCTGCTTAATGTACTCACACGTATTGTCAAAATCAGCCTGGACATTAGGAGCCAAATCATCAGCAAAGATGGGAAGAACGGGCTCCTTGGGTTTCCCTCTGTTGGCAGCAACAACAGCGGTAGAAGCAACCCCTTCGTCCATCTTCTCAACAACAAGAAGCAACGAAACAACAGCAGGCGAATAGAAACAGAGAACAGGCCGCATGAGGGGGTTGCTCGACCACGCGGACAAGACTCCTGGTTAGCGATCTCAAAAGGCCGTCGTAACCTTGTATGATTCCTCGTAGCGATCGGATCCCTATTTTTGTTGTTGTTGTTGTGCGCAATTAGTGACCAGAAACTCCACTAGCGATCGGAACAAGGACGTGAACCAGTGGGACTCAAACAACGGGGATGATAGAAAATCGGCGGCGGAGAACTTTCACCATATCGTCAACCTTCAACAACAGGACCGGTGTGTTGGCGTGATGCCTCCGGCAGCAAAACTATGCCACAAGTAGAACAAACTCAATAGATAAGGCTCGGAATGGAAAATCCGTGAGAAACCCGACGACTCTGATACCAAGATGATAAGGATCAAATAGGGATCCTAGGGTTTTTGGCCTAATCTTGCACGGCAAACAATAGAACCAATAGATAATTTGATTGTTGAGCGGATTAAATCTACTCCACAAACCTCAGAACAGATTCTTGCGAATCAGCAAGCAAAACAAAACGATAATGGTGTCCCAGACATGGGACCTTTCTCATGTCTATTCTTAACTCGGAAATTCAACTCCCCTAATACAATGGCCGGTGGCCAGCTTATATAGGTAAACCCTAAAACAAAAACTATTCGGATTGGACAGGCCCAAACCGGGTTAATATAACACAACTAAAAATAAAACTCTATGCCCCATGACATGGCCCGGATATAAAGCAATCTTCGGCCTAATAAATTAAAATGAAACCAAGTAACCAATTATCATGAACCACTCCTATTTGGACTTGCCGAAACACATTGGTGGTGTTCTAAAGTTGGGCTTCACCTCATCCGTAGGAGGAATTGCAAAGAAAAAGGATCCAAGCTCCAAAATATCATGATGTGATGAAATGACAGGAGTAATAGACATCCTTCCCTCATCAGATGGCATGATAAGAAAGTTGGGAGATATGGAGAAAGGTGTGGACTCAATTAGAGCGTCGTTTCCGTGGGTCTCAATAATTTCTAGCGCGGGAAGCGTGAGAGCAACTTCCTTTGAGTTCATCCTAGCAACTTAAATTCACTTGTACACACAATTAAACAATTTCTAATTTGCGAGGGCACCAAACTCATGCAAAGTTCATACAAGGTTGCCACTTCCCAAACGCGCTCTTGCTTTCACCCAGCAACACAAGAGTGATGATTGGTGCTCTAAGATTCGCTTTGGGAATATCGAAAAAGTAAATTTACAGGAACCGGTACCTACCGCTCGGAAATCCACCACACATGCATTTCATCAAGATTCGTGTGGTCTAACTTTGTAAATCATTTCTCGTTATATACACCGTGAATACTACTGGTACATACTGACAATATGTACAGATACCTAATGCGTGTCAGCCTTACACATGAGAGAGAGTTAGAGAGGAGAAAAGTAATAGTACATGCTAAAACGCACTTTTGGTCCACGGCGGCCTCTGCCCTCTTTATCACGCACGTTGTCGTGTGCATCAGGATCGACGAAGCGCTGGCCAGGCTGTGTAAAGGCCGCCGTTGAGAATTATTGTCAGGTAGTATTTCGTTCGCTTTTGCGTACCAGTCAGGTCCAAGACTAAGCTCATATACTTGTTATGCTCTGGCTGTACATGTACCTGGACATGATGGACCCTGTCTTGCGTAGGCGAGCATTTCTGACCCCATAGAAATAAAGATATTTTGCTGCAGTGGGGCCATGCTAGTTTCTTTTGCACGACGTGTTTGATAAGAAGACATGACCGCTAAAAACATGTGAGGAAAGCAAAGATACACACACAAAACGAGTAGGTCTGAAGGGAGAGCCTATGCAATGGAGTTCGTCGACATGGATGGTGAAGTCAGGTTAGAGTAAATTGGTTCCCATTGTTGGTTTTATAAAAACCGTTTCTAACGTATAGAGGTTAGTGTAGGTCGGCGAATAGCCTGATCCCATCCAGCTTCAACCCATCCATTCGATCGAGGCGAGATGCAGTTCGTCAAGCATAGTGCTCTTCAGGGAACTCTCGAGCTTGTGATGGCGACGTGGTCCGTTCCATGTCGCAGTGCACAACACAACAGGATGCAATTAGATTGGATGAAAGGTGATGCACTTTAGGCGAGATGGTTGGAGACAACGTCGAGGTTATGGAAGCAGTTTCAGCAGAGACGACAAACAATGGTGAAGCAACCTCTGGATGGACAAGAAGGTTAGATCCTAATTAATTCTACGGTTGATGTATAGTTAGACAAGTGACGGGTGTGGGGGTTGCACAAAAACTAAATCACATGATAAACAAGAGAAATTACTATGAATAAAAAAGAAGATCACAAACTTGGGATAGGATTTTTATTGAAACACAAATTCCAGCTATTTCATATATATGAAGGCAAAAAACAAAAACTTAGATACTAGCTTCCGTTGGTGCAGCGGTTGGCATGATGCCGAATATGCACTCCCACCTTGAGACTTGGTATTGATTGATAGATCTAGATTGTGACCTGGCCCAGCAGAGAATTTCCTTTGGGGTCGCTGGAGGCATGGGGGGATGCTTCTTCGCTCATGTTAGCTTCGAAGTAAATCCGCCTTGCCAAGTTTTCCAATTCTCGACCTACATGCATGCGGCAAACCATTGAGAAACGCTCCCAATAGTTGGATGATTTTGGATCTGTCTTAATGCTTGCAAGATCGTGCTTCCATTCCTGCACACATGCGGACCAGGAGGTATAATCATCATGAATTCTAGTGGCCCTTTCAAGAAAAATCTTGTTGCGGAACTTTTCTAAATCTGGCGGAGGAATGGATCTGATAGGGGCCATGCATGGTGGATCTACTTCTAAGGCATAAGGTAGGGGGACGGGGTGGCACTGTGGTGTTTCTGGTGGCTGGGGATGCGACGAGGTGTAGTTGAGACGGCGTCGACGGCGAGGCATGCTTGCGCGGGTACCGGATTTGTGACGGAGCTGTGTGCATGCAGCTTATGATGTGTACACGTTTTTATATGGGCCATTGAGTGAAATGAGTGTCCCTGTAGCCGGTCCATCAACAATCAATATATGCAAAAAAATGAATGTGAATGCTAGTAGATATTCAACATACCTGACGTCAGCGTATGCACTAATGGAACCATGTGGTGGATGCTTGTTGATTTTTCAACAAGAAATTGTTGCCTAATTTCTTTCCCTTATCAAAAACCGATGTGAATTTTTGTCAGTAATATAATTTTCCTAATCAAAAACAGGTTGCGATTGCCCGTGGAGGAAGCGGAAAGGGAATATAATGCAAACCGGAAATCCGCATTGGAAATTTCAATTCGCAACTTCAGCGAAAAGAGGGAAGGGGCTGTCATAAACCCGGTTGTTGGTTTGTCGTTCGACTCGTTGAACGAGGCCTATGAGTTCTATAACTTGTATTCATGGGAGGTTGGATTTGGGATCAGGTTTGGCAGGAGCAGGCTTAATGTAAAAAGAGCAAAATGCATGCAGCAACTGGTGTGTGTGGATGCGCGGTACATATGAAATGCTTGAGACGGCGGTTGGTTAGCGGCGACTCTGGGCAAACAATGAAGATCCACCGAGGAGGAAGGGCTTCAGCTGCAAAAGGAACATTAAATGAACAAGGAGTAGGTAGATGTCCGGGGGTGATATTTTAGTGTGAAAACTGTGCTGGGCCGCACAAACGCTCTGGCCGTGTCTAATCACATCACTGTAGATGTGTGTGGCTTGCATAAAATGCCGTGTGTTGGTTAGCTAAAATGTTAGCTGATGGATGTAATTAGCTAACTGTTAGAATAAATGTTATGTTTATTAACAACGTTAAGTGTGCTGAGAAAATTGTTTTAGTCCTAAAAAGACATTGGACGCCGAAAGTACTGACGGCCGTTTTTTCTAGTGCGCGTGTTCGTCAGCATCTCAATTGCAACGACGACTGGTCTTCTTCTCGGCCATAATTATCGAGTCGAAAAAAATTGACACGGCAACTTTGTTGCTTCAGTTCCAGTCCATCATGGACATGTGCCTAGCCGGTTATATATGGACGCCCCAAGAACTGGTACGTCGGGGACTTGTGCCAGTACGTTGATAGAATTGGGGTTATACAGTTCGATGCATATATGAGAAAATGAGTGATACAAATGGGCATTAAATGCCGAACACTGATCCCATAGCTGATGCACGGTAGTGATAACGAGGTCAGTGGACGCCGTGGCTAGAAGCAAGTTTTCGTAGTACATGCATACATTCTATATCCCATACATTTGGCATGTATTAATTTTCATTATCATATTTTGAATGATTAATATCTTTTGAATCAGATGTCCATTTTTGAAATAGTTTATAGATTATAATTCGTGCTAACAAGATC
This sequence comes from Hordeum marinum, assembly GCA_022496015.1. Taxonomy (NCBI): domain Eukaryota; kingdom Viridiplantae; phylum Streptophyta; class Magnoliopsida; order Poales; family Poaceae; genus Hordeum; species Hordeum marinum. The sequence goes on along the minus strand of CM039672.1, from coordinate 405,216,697 downwards.
TTCAAAACAAGTTCAATCTAGGATATACTTGAACAACTTTTATTTCATATATTCAATTATCTATGAAATCACTTTCAAAAAATATAAGATTGTTTCGGTATTTCATAAAGTGATTTTTGACTCTTTCACTATTTTCCAAAAACTATTTTCAGTCATTTTGAAACACACGCTTCACTAATTTTAAAATGCATATTCCGCTCATATTGAAAAAAATCACTAATTTAAAAAAACACTCATTTAAAAGAACTAATTTCACTCGTTCTTAAACACTAGTTTCACTTAGAGCAGTGTTCACTAGTTTCATAAAATGATTTCACTCATTTAAAACAAATTAATTTCACACATTTTAAACACTGGTTTCACTTATTTTAAAACACAGATTTCACTCATTTTCAAAAACAATTTTACTCATTTCAAAATACATATTTTGCTTGTTTCAAAAACAAATTTCACTTGTTTCGATAAGTTATGTTTCACTCATTTTGAATTAAATACACATGTTTCAATTTCCTTGAAGTAATTGAAATATATGAAATGAGTGAAAATAGATTTTTTGAATTAAGTGAAATATATGAAACGAGTTGTTTTTTGAAATGTGTGAAACACTAGTTGACAAACGAACTGGAATATCTATCATATATTTGGAAAAACAACTTCCATATTCTTGAAAATAACCAAATTCACTCATTGAAATAATTTATTTCACATATTTTGAAATAAAATATTTCATATATTTTCACGGACTCGAGATAATCAGCTTGAAAAAAACTAGCAAAATATGTTTCATCTAATTGAATCAGACGGGTTTAATATATTTAAAATAATCAATTTCACATAATGAAAGAACAAAATTCAAATAAACATGTTTCACCTATTGGCACTCACTGGAATAAGCAATTTGACAAACACACTAAAAAAATATTGAGTGAAATAGGTGGATTGAAACAGTGAAATTTAAACACGTTCTAAATATATCCAAAATTGCTCTTGTTCAAAAGCTCTTGGCATGAGGAGTTCAAATATATATAAAAATCAAAAACAAAGTTTTAGTTGGAAATTTCGACTGATTGAAATTGTCAAAGAAAAAATAAAATGTAGGGATTTGTTGATATAGAGAGGAGAAAAAATGAATATATTCTGTGTATTCACATGCACTTTTCGTATGACCCGCCCATGCCTTTGTATGACAAAAAGCTGTCAATAATGCGCATGTGAGAGAAAAGTCGTGAGTGAAATAAAGAGAGATACGAAAGTGTGTGGAGATGAATACATGCATATACTTATGGGATGATGGGACTGCTGCACAAATCTAAAAGCTAACCAACCGTGGATGTTTCACCGACACATGCCAGAACCGGTAAAAGAAGGTTTCCGTTGGGAATATATGCTTAGCAAAACCCTTTCTACAACCATGGCACACAACTAGCTCCTGGTCGACATGGGAACACGGTCCCGTTCCTCCGGTTGTTATCACCAGAAAGGCAAGGCGGGGTTAGCGTGGCAAACGATCACAATAGAATGACAAGCCAAGCAAGGCCAAGAGAAAAGGCGAGTCCTTTTTTACAATCTCCGCAAAAGTTCATCCAAGTACGCCGCATCCCTTTCCAAACGGAACTGATTTTTCCCGTTCCTATTTTAATTCCATATTGATAGGAATTGATAGGTGTAATTACTATCAACATATCGATAGGATTTTTTTTTTGCGGGGTAAAAGGAAGTTTTATTGCAAATTCATAAAGTTACAGTCAAGAGGCCACAGGTCCTCGATACAAGGTGGAATCGAGACCAACCACACCGCTGTGGCTCGTTCAGACCGGCTATAGGTAGCCAACCGATCGGCAACTCTATTTTGACTACGGCTAATTTTCTGAGGTAAAAACTCCCTCTCTCTCATCAACTCCTTAATCTCTAAAACTAACTGACCATACGCCGAGCGAACCAGAGCATCAGTGGACAAGCTGGACAAAGCTTCAGAAGAATCTGACTGTAGAACCACTGGACGGTTGGAGTGTTGGAGAGCCAAAGCCATTCCTTGCATGATCGCATGTAGTTCCGCTTCCACTGGGTCATTGCAGTGGAACAAAAAATGATAAGCTGCAAAAATAACCAAACCGTCGTTGTCCCGAAGAACCATGCTCGTAGCCGCGGACCCGTCAGCCCCCAAAAAAGAGCCATCAACGGAAAGGGCGACATTGCCGGGCTTTGGGGCCGGCCAGGGAGCTGGAGGTATCGCCTCCTTTTGCATGGGAATAGCGAAGGACGTCGTCGATATTTTTCCTTTCAAGATCTCCTCTGGTGAAAACCTCCCAGCTAGCTTAATGGATTTATAATAGCTGTCCAGAAAATCCATCGTAGTAAGAATCGAGGGTTGGGTCCTTACCATGTGTCCTCAACACCCATCGATGCATGATGTTTTTTGACTGATCGTTAATCTCGATTGTGAGGATGTTATTGATTGTGAACCCATATTAGGCTATCTAAACGGAGGAATGGAAAAAATCGCGAAAAACCGAGCTATTATATAATAGGATTAATTGGACAAATGCCACCTGAATTCTGACGATTCTAAGAATCGCCAGTGTAATTTCCAAAATTTGAATAATACCACTGTAATTTTTGCAAACTTTGAAAAACACCACTGTAGATGCAATGGCATTTATCAGGTCGACCGAGGGTGACATGATAAAAAAAGGTGAGAGATATTGTTAAGAAAGAAGTTGACTCAATTAGAGCGTCGTTTTCATGGTTCTTAATAATTCTCAGCGTGGAGAGCGTGAGAGCAACTTCCTCTGAGTTCATCTCGACAACTTAAATTAAATAATTTCAAATTCACGAGGGCACCGAACTCATGCAAAGTTCATACAATTTGCATGAGTTGTATGAACTCATGCAAAGTTCATACAACTATAGGTTGCCACTTCCCGAACGTGCCCTTGCTTTCACGGTTTCACCCAACAACACAATGACGACGAGCGGTGCACATGACCGTGCTCCAAGATTCGCGTCGGGAACATATGCTCGGCAAAACCCTCTATACAACCACGGCACACAGCCATCTCCCGGCCGACAAGGGGAATACGGTCCTGTCCAAGCAGAGTCCTTTTTTTTTTACAACTCTGCAAAAGCTCGTCCTAGTACGCCGCATCGCTTTCCAAGCGGGCCCTTGCTGTTCCTCCAATCCAACGACGCGAACGACGGTGACTGCCCCAACATATATACGTACATGCTTCGGGAACATATGCCCGGCAAAAACCTTTCACGGCGCACCCCCAGCTCCGGCCCGACAAGGGGATACCCGCCGCCGGTTGTCAACGGCGGGAAGGGCGCCATTAGCGTGCGGAACGATCGAGCCTCTGGAGGAAAGCTTTGCTTCATTTGAACGGGGACATGGGGGCACATCAACACGTCAGCATGCAAAAAGGGGTGGATGGAGTAGCACGCACGCCAAGCCAAGCCAAGCCAAGGCCTTCTCCTCTCAGCATTGCCTTTGTCCACACCAGCTGTGATCACACCGTCGTTTTTTTTTTCCGGTGCCATCCAGCAGTGCCTTTGTCCACACCAGCACGCAATGGCAAAATAATACTACCAGTATTATTAGATTTATTATTTATCTCAGCGCATGTTTGTAAATAAATAATGTTGGAGCTCGGGACTATCATTTTCGGCTTATATATTTTTTATCGTCATTAAAGTCCACAGTACTGAGGCAGCTTTCCCTGGCTGGCTGTACCCATCTCCCTCTCCCTCTCTCCTCTCCCTCTCGGCAGCAGCGCTCCCAGATCCAAAACCCAGGCGCGTGCCCTCCCCGAAATCCAAACCCTAGCATCGCAGTCGCAGTCGCAGTCGCACCGCTGCGTCCCTCCCTGCGATGAGGGGCCCCAGGGCGGACGCCTCCGGCGGCGGTGGCGCCATCGCATCCTCCTCGTCGGCCTTCACCGCAGGTGATTGCGGCTCCTTCCTTCCGCTGCCCGGTGATGTTCTGCTGGGCTCTCTCTAGTTGGGTTTGATCGCCTCGGTACTAGTCGTCGAATTTGTGCATCCTCGCGTGCCTCTGCTGAGTTTCTCGTTCCTAGCGTGCGGTCTGGGTAGATTCTCGCGTGGTGTCAGTGGAGATTTATGTTTTTTTTTCCTTCATCTTTCCTCCGCAGAGAACTCGCGCTTCGATTCGGGGCAGTATTCCTTCTTCGGCAAGGCGCCGCTGGAGGGACTGGAGCTCGGCGGCAGCCTGGTGGATGACGCGGCCCTGGACGGCGGCTTCGGTGGGCACGATGATGTGGCTTTCCAGCTGTCTCCCGTGGGGGAAGAGGTGCGGCTCACACCGACAGACTTTGTATCCGGCTTCCCTGCTGGTGCTATCCTATCCTATCGATTGCGTGCGCTGTTGCATGCTTCCTAAAGTCTGATCGTGTCTTGGTGCTTGCTACTGTTCGAAAGCTGTGAAAAATCAGAAATTATGTGCATTGCATGTTTCACACAGTCCCGACTGTGTTTGTTGGTGCTTGCTACTGTTGGAAGACTCACGACTCATGAGTGGGTGCTCTGTTCTGCAGTAGGATGATAGCTCCGTCCTTTTTAGATACATTCAATTTTTGTCTTTGCAAGGACGGATCGCGAATGTTAGATGCCATAGGTCAAGAGATCTGCCCCTCTAGTCTTACAAGGGGATGCATCTTGACTTAATATGTGTATTTGTGAAGGTAGAATTCTGTGCATTTAGCTGCCTAAGAAAATCAAATTTGTGTGTGTTTCTTATTACTGGTTAGGACTTGAATTGAACAAAATTATTTTTTTTAGAACATGGAGGATATATTGTCAACTATGAGCGTTCTTTTATAATAATATCTCAGTACTGAGAACTGTAAATTGGGCTGTTGTCATCAGGAAAAGATGTGATGGTAGGATGCGTCTTTGGATCGAATAAAATTCCTTCTGTTAGCTGCCTTCCTGTTGTTTACTTTCAGCTTCTGTTGCTCTGTAGCTGAAATGTGTTTCGCCGTGGAATTAGGACTTGGTAATCAATAAGCTATTTCTCCCTGGAATGTTTAAAATTGTAGACAAGGACCTTTGAGGGGTATTGGTACAAGCTTTCTCTTTCTTCTGCACTACACCCCACCACATACACAAACACCATCAGTGTTTTTGCCATCAGGACTTAGATTTGAGTACTCACATCCATTTATCGAGCAAATTTGGTAACCAGGTGCAACTTAAAGTGACTACTACTTGGTATGGAACTTTTGGTGATACCTTGCAGTATTTCATGGTGCAAATGCGAGCATATTCTGCCTAACTGTTTTTACTTCTAGTCAGTGCCTATAAGTGCATAGGCCTATAGGCTGTAGCTATTATACTGGAATGAAGAATCTGTAGCTACTAGGATTGTCTGGAGATCAACATGCTTTATTTTCTTTCTTTGTAGTTGTTCGCCTTATATAGACTTTCGTAGCAAAACCTTCGACGTTACATTCTGAAATAGCTCAATTTCCACCACTTTCTTATTTAGCGCTGCCAATTTGTTTCATAAGTCCTTCCTAGATTTCCTTGTTCTATAAGTTCTTTCCTGCCTACTTTGTAACTTTGGTCACTTCTCTTTCATCCTTGATTTCTTTTGACTCCTGTAGTCATGTTCCCTGTATTTTTCATGATGAAATTTTGTCTTGTTCTTATGTTTTTACAGATTGATTGCATGAGTAACTTGTCTGAAATTGATGATCTTGCAAGCACGTTTGCAAAGGTTGGCAGCCTATATCTAACTTGATTACTTCAGTTGGTGGTCTTATATTTCCTATGTTTCACACCTATGGTTATAAAATATATTTAGTTATCTATAGTTTCAAATGATTTAGTATGTCCAGGATGACCCTTTATGTTCTTGAAGGCTTATTACTTAATGCTCAATGCAGTTCTTTTCTTGCACCATTTCATGAGTCTTTATAAAATATAATATAGTCAACTACTCCCTCTGTTCCTAAATATAAGACCTTTTAGAGATTCCAACTATGGACTACATACAAAGCAAAATGAGTGAATCTACACTCTAAAGTATGTCTATATACATCCGTATGTGGTTCATAGTGAAATCTCTAAAAGGTCTTATGTTTAGGAACGGAGGGAGTAATATATTGTGAAAAAGATGATCTATTGTGTCAAATTATGCAATCCTGAAAATGACTTCGGAGTACTCTCGATTACTATATGCTAGGGGTCACTCCTTTCTTTTCCAGTTTTAGTCATTCATATATAAGTGGATAAAACACACCATATGCTCAGATTTAATTGGTCGCACAAGTTCAAAATATGCCATGAATCTCCGGATTGCATGTTTACATACTTAAATACCAAAGCTGAAATTTACTAATATGTTAAAGACAAAGCTGAAATGTACTAATATGTTAAAGATGAATGGAGTAGGTATAGGACATTGTGAAGATCATAGAGCCTTGTGAGTTAAAACTTAGTATAGGCCCTGGGTTTATGGCCCACCTAATGTTTTCCCTTTTTATTTATCATGGAGTGCCTACTGAAAAATAATGCTTGTATTCAGTTGAACCGAAGTATTAGCGGAACAAGGAATCCTGGTGTTATTGGTGATAGACGATCAATTTCCAGGGAAAGTAAGTTGCATTTCTGCCCCCAGTTACTACTGAAGCTTGATATTGGAGAAGTTTCTTTATGTTACATGTAGTCTAAACATAGACATACTTAACATTGTGCTGGCCACCTTATTTAGACATGTTTAATATGGAAGATGATAATTAAACCCTAAATATTGTCCATATACGTGTCTAGATTTTTATTTTTGTATTCCTAAAATTTGCCTGTGTTCCTGAGCTAAATATCATGTTTCTTTAGGTTCTTTGACTACCGACTGGGTTCAGGAAGCAGAGTTCTCGAATTGGGTGGATCATGGTATACTGGGCAGCGATGAATTTCAAGACAGCAAACAATTGTGTCCACAGCCACAGTATGTGCCTCAGTTTGGAGAGTCGAAACCATTGAGCCGAACATCATCCTATCCCCTGGAGCCACTACAACACCGCTCCAGCGAACCTATTCTGGGACATAGATCTCCTTCATTTACATCCTATCCTCCACCAGGTGGTGGTGGATTATCTTATCCTGCACAAGGTCTTACGCGGCACTCGAGCATTCCATCACCTGGTGCTGGTTACCAAATGGGTTCTCCAAGTTCGTCGCTTACAGGTTCTCCATATAACATGACCGGTCTACCTCATGGACTGCGATTGGGGCGAAGCATGTCTTACACTTCTGCGGATCTATACGCGAACAACTTCGTGCAAAATGAATGGCCAAATCAAGCTGGTTCACATGCTTTTGAGCATCTTAATCTACAGCCCAGTTTATTGCAGCAACAACTATCTTTTCCGAGTAGTTCAATGTCTTCGTTGCTATTTTCTCAGCAGCAACAGCAGCAGCAGAGGTTGTCACTAGTTCAGCCGCCTCATCACAATTACCTAAACATGCAGCCTCACTTGTATCACCATCATTCCCCAGAGATAATAGGCAGGTTTGATCATATTCCTAGTGTGCCTTCACCAAGGGACAAGAGATCAAGGTCAGGAAGAGGAAAACACAGCATACGCTTTTCTCAACAACAATCTGATACAGCTGGCCAGAATGTTACCACTGGAGGAACGAAATTCAGATCAAAGTATATGTCATCCGAAGAGATTGATACTATTTTAAGAATGCAGCACTCTGGTAGTCACAGCAGTGATCCTTACGTCGATGACTACTACCACCAAGCTTGTATAGCCAAAAGATCTGTCAACTCTCAGCAGAAGGTGAATTTCTCCCCTGCGTCAATAAAAGACTCCCACTCAAAGTCTAGGTCTGGTGGTGATCAGCATTCATATCTGAAGGTTGATTCTCTTGGAAGAGTGTCATTCTCTTCCATCCGTAGGCCTCGCCCTCTTCTTGAAGTTGATATTCCTGCATCTGGTGATGGCCACAAGTCATCTACGAGGCCACTGGAGAAAGAGCCAATGCTGGCAGCCAGAATTACCGTTGAGGATGGTATATGTCTTCTTCTAGATGTAAATGATATTGACCGCGTGTTACAGTCTAGCCAGGCACAGGACAGCAGCTTCCAACTGAGGCGAAGGCGACAGGTCCTCCTTGAAGGCTTGGCTACATCACTTGAGCTTGTTGACCCTTTTGGCCCCAACAAGCCTGGCAATTCATCTGGATTGGCCCCGACGGATGACCTTATTTTTCTCCGCATTGTTTCTCTCCCTAAAGGACGCAAGCTTTTGGCACGGTATCTCCGACTTCTTGCCCCTGGAAGTGAGCTGACCCGCATAGTTTGCATGGCTATCTTTCGGCATCTTAGGAGCTTGTTTGGGGGTTTGCCGTCAGATTCTGGTGCTGTAAAAACAACAGTAAGTCTTGCCAAGACTGTGTCCTCTTGCGTGCATCACATGGAGCTCAGTGCCCTCAGCGCCTGCCTCGCCGCTGTTGTCTGCTCATCGCAACAGCCACCTCTCCGTCCTCTTGGTAGCTCCGCTGGTGATGGGGCTGCTCTAATCATCAAATCAGTACTGGATAGAGCAACCGAGTTACTGGCAGACCCCCATTCCGCAGCCAACTACAGCAGGTCAACCCGTTCGCTTTGGCAGGCGTCGTTCGATGCTTTCTTTGGGCTTCTGACAAAATACTGTGACAGCAAGTATGGGAGCATTTTGCAGAGGTTCACCATGCAGGGATCCAATTCCATGGCAGGACCTGAAGCCTCAAAGGCCGTTAGCAGGGAGATGCCTGTCGAGCTGCTGCGTGCAAGCCTTCCACACACCAGCGAAGAACAACGCCAGATGCTTCTTGACTTTGCTCGGAAATCTATGCCTGTGATCGGCTACAACCACTCCGGCGCGAGCGATGGGCGTCCTACTTCTGAACCTGTTCCTGGTTGAAACTGTATGTGCTGCCTGTCTTTCAGATGGTGATTACAGAATTGGGATAGACATGCTTCCTGTTTCGCAAGATGTGTGAGCTGGAGAAGTTCCGTTGGCTCCGTGTCGAAGTTAGCGTTCCTGAGGCTGTGACTAGGATCGAGGTTAATTTAACAGAACCAGCATTCTCCTTCTGGTGGGTGTATAATACCCGCCTGATGGTCATATATCCATGACAGATTATCCATGTATGTACCCTGTTGTAACTGTGCAGTGATGGACCAGATGGAACCTAGTTTTAACCCTTATTTCCTCCCGGTGAAAAACAAAGGTGGTGGGGGGTGGCAATGGCTGTGCATCTAGAGTTTCTACAAACTATCTTGTGTTTGCTTCTTGGTGGTGGAGGGGTGGGGTGGGGTGGGGGATCTTTGTTTCTTGTGTGGGTGGTGGCAGTGTTGAAGCTCAGTTTGCTCTATCTATATTCTATATGCATTGGTGAGATATGAGATGGTTACACATATGTGTGTGAGATCTTATCTTTGTAAGCTTGGTTATGATTCGCGTATTATCTCAGTTTGTATTGTTGCATCATTTTTCTCATTTAGCGTTATGCTCTTTCGCTCCGCGCTACAAAACCGAGCTTTGTTCCTGGAAATTTGTACATGCAGGTAAATTTGGCACGCTGTTATCATATGCAAGCAGAGCAAATGACTGAAGAACTTTGACAGCAACAGCACACTACTACTCACAGTCACAGGTGAAGTCTCAACAGCAGTCCGTCACCGAAACCTTCTTCGTCCATTCCGGCCGGCGAGGTTCCCCGGAGCTCTGCGGCGCTCGGCGCCGCGCCGTCGCCTTCTCCCCACGCCGTGCGTCCAACACGACACGGCGTTGGCACCATCGCACCCACCACGACACAAGGTCAAAAACTGCTTACCAGCCACGACTCAGCCTGTGTTCATTCAGTTAAAAACAGAGAACGGCGAGGCTGGCTTTGGTGCGATCGCCGTCTTCCCGAGAAATACCCATCCTACCCTCCCCATCACCCCGCGCAGTCCACCAGATCTCAGGGCCAAATCCGTAACAGCGAGAAGCTCTCTTGCCCCCGCTTCGGAACCATCGCCCCCGCGCCGCGCTACACAGCGACGACGATGGCGCCCTAGGGTTCAATTCAACCCGCCTCGATCCCTCCGCGCGCGCCACAATGCAGAGCTCGCTCGCTCGGCCTCCGCCCCCGCCCCCGGCCCCCTTGGCGCGGGGCTCCGCGGCCGCGAGGTTCCTCGCTCGGCCCAGGCCGGCGCCGGCGGTGAGATGCCACAGCGAGCCAGCGTCGTCGTCGGGATGGGCCCCGCCGACGCCGTTCACGGGGAGGGACCCGGACGCGAGGAAGCCGGCGTGGCTGCGGCAGCGGGCGGCGCAGGGGGACAAGTACGCCAGGCTCAGGGAGTCGCTCGGCGAGCTCAAGCTCAACACCGTCTGCGTCGAGGCCCAGTGCCCCAACATCGGAGAGGTAGGCAGAGCCCATCGATCTTCTTGCTGCGGAGCCGCCGCGTTCGTGGCCCGGGCGAATGTTTTCAGCGATTCGGTGATGATTTGCCTGCCTGCCTGCAGTGCTGGAACGGAGGCGGCGGCGCCGGCGGGGAAGGGGACGGCATCGCCACCGCGACCATCATGCTCCTCGGCGACACCTGCACCCGGGGCTGTCGGTTCTGCGCCGTCAAGACCAGTAACAAGCCTCCGCCGCCCGACGCCCTGGAGCCTCTGAAAACTGCCATCGCGATTGCGAGTTGGGGGTACAATCACTGACAATCATCGGCATGTTAAGATGTTAGTACAAGTTATCTGATAGTAAACGGTGTTTCTTTGCAGGGTGGACTATGTTGTGCTGACAAGTGTTGACAGAGATGACATCCCTGATGGTGGAAGTGGCCATTTCGCCGAAACAGTCAGGGCTCTCAAGGTTTGTCCCTGACGCCTTAGCTTGCTGATTAAGTTAGCGAATCTACCATGTAATGGTTTTGGGTCTTCTGTTCAGGAGTTGAAGCCTAGCATATTGGTGGAGTGTCTAACTTCAGATTTTCGAGGCGACCTGGAGGCGGTCGCGTCTCTGGCAAACTCTGGTCTAGATGTGTATGCGCACAACATCGAAACTGTGAGGAGTATGCAGAGAATAGTTAGAGATCCCCGAGCAGGGTAATGCACTTCTCTGAGTTCTTCTGTATGTTGCTCAGTCTATTGTGCCCCCACCATTGTGCATACTAATAGGAGAGTCCTCTAAAGTGCTATATCATCAATGCCCTCCTCTGGGTTCATCATCACACTCATTTACAGTACTCTAATGATTTGGTCACATGACATCTGTAATTTCAAAACCTGCATCTTCACTGGTAATTTTAGAAGCAACTACAGAAGGGAAATCACTAATGTCATCATATTTGCATCTGGCGATGCAACTGCTACCTTATTTCCAATCTGTTATCTCTACAGATATGATCAGAGCTTAGGGGTTCTGAAGCAAGCAAAGGCTTGCAAAAAGGGCATGGTAACGAAGTCCTCGATCATGCTTGGTCTGGGTGAGACAGACGAGGAGATAAAGCAAACCATGGCTGACTTGAGGGCCATCGATGTTGACATTCTGACCTTGGGACAATACTTACAGGTATGATGTTTAGCCTAGTTATTTGAGGAGAATGTTTAACGACTTTACAGTGTACTGTTTATAGTTTATGCTACCATGCTGGCCTTTGTAAATGCTGTAACACCGAAATTTTCTTTGATTATACAGCCAACAGAAAGACATTTGAGAGTCAGAGAATATGTGACTCCTGAGAAGTTTGATTTCTGGAAGGAGTATGGAGAATCATTAGGATTTGTGTATGTTGCTAGTGGACCTCTGGTAAGCATTACATATAGCTGGTTATGCTTTTAGGTAATAATAGTCGAGACAAGGAACACCAGTGTTTATATAAAGAAGACAAAACTTTTACCAATGCCCACTCACCCAGACAGGGAAATTGTTGTTGCTTTGCATCCTTGATAAAACATGCCTCTCTGCTATCCAGCTTGTCAAACCACACAAAAGAAAAAGCCAGCACTTGTCTTCTTAGTTATTGGTGGTGGAATCGTATGCAGTTTTGTTGTTGTTAGCAAACTACAGGAACTCACTTTTGCGTTCTTGGACTTTTTTCAGGTCCGGTCCTCTTACCGCGCAGGGGAGATATTTGTCCAGAATTTTGTCAGACAGAAAAAGGCCCAGCTTGTATCTGCTGCATCGTAATCTGATTCTTGCCAGTCCATTCTATTCGGTGTCAGAGTTTTACACAGGAAGAGTTAGTTCCGAGGCCTCCAGAACGTCGGGCAATGTCGATCCTTCAAAGTTTGACGCCTTGTCAGTCTTATGATTGCTTACACCTGATATTCAATTTGTCTGGGCACTCTGGCGCATGCCGAATATTTTTTTGTTTGTATCACTTGTTTAGACAGATAGTTGTGTGCCTGTACGGAAATCCTGCAGATGTTGTATTTGCTGCTTCGTCTATGATTTATAGTGCTATATATAGTGGTGCCCTGATTGTTTCTGAAACACTGTGTTTTGGCATGTCTGCTGGAGTTCCTTTAGAGTTGCCATTACGTGCCTAAACTGAAATATTTGCTGCACTTGCACTCGTGTGTGCCAGCTCCTTGAGTACTCCCTCTGTTCACAAATATAATATGTTCTTTATTTTGCGGGCACATATTACATGTTCTATTGTAACTTTTTTCTGAATCGGATGCATATAGACACTGCATTTTAGTGTGTTTGTTTACTCACTTCAGTTCGTATGTGTTCCATACTGAAATATCTATAAGGAGCAACAAGAATGTCCTTGGGGCCTTTGGATGCCAAGATTTCTGACCTCTTGCTTTCGTAGTTATGAATTGGGGAATATAATCAATTGTGAAACTACTATTTTTAGGGAAGTTATGAAATTAATAAGTAAGCCTTCCCTCATCCTATTGGTATCGGTTTGGGTCACTACCAAGAACCCTCCCAGAGCCCGTCAATCTATCAAGTTGAGGCATTTCGATTTGGATTTCAAATAAAACCCTGAGCAACAAAATAGCTCGATGCCAGAATGATAAAAAGCTTAACACCTCTTATATTGGCTTCTTTATTATTTTGAAATATGAAAAAGACCCAAATCTACAATGCAAAGGTTATCTTATTCAAAACCTCAATCATTACATCATTCTCTTGATTTGACCGACCCTGCCCCTGCACATTTGGATGCTTTTGAGAGGATTAGCTTCCACAAGGATATTTATCGCTCACGATCACAAGAAATTTGTCCCCTGCCATATTTTCTTCAGTGACCTTTCGCGCACAAGTGTTGCTTGCACTTTCTTTAGTTTCATCAGGTAACACACTTACTTCAGTTTCATCAATTAGCACCTCCGGTCTGCTCTCCTTTCCTTATTGCTTCCTGCTGCAAGCTTAGCCTTGGCATGGTCACGGCGCTTCTCCCAGCGTCGCTGCATCCGGGGAGTTAGAATTATCAATATGTCCAAGCGTGTGATAAGGATTGCATTGCACTACGAAAGTGTCCTCTTTTCAGCCGGAGCTCTCGTGAGCTTGGATGAACAATAAAATCTGAAAAATGGAAAAAAAACTTAAAAAAATACTATTTTTCTTGCCAACAAATAATGATGTGTGCGTATTCTGATTTTTTTACAACAAACATTGATGTTTGTTTCACACGTGAAAAACGGTCCTTTCGAAGCATGTGGAACAAACAATTTTTTTAGATTCACCTTTTGGATTCCGGGTTTACTTTTTCACTTATGGTTTTCTTTGCATCATCTTTTTTTTTTGACGGGATTTCTTTGCACTATGTTAACAGTTGATAAATACATCTCGAAAGAAATGACAGTTGATAAATACAGTATACATGGATTTTTTTTCTTTTTTTTAGGGGTACATGGAAATTTTTCTCGAAAAAAAGGAAAATTGGGAATAAAACAGACCATGAACATGAGTTTAAAATGTAAAAAAAAGGGAAGAACTCCACGTCCGATTCTGATCCAACACAAAATAGGACCGTCTCAAGGCCGACTCGGATAGCACCTCCACCAGGCCGCCCTATTTTAACCAGGCCCAGCACCAGCACCAGCCCCAGCGCACGCTGCTGATTCACCTCGGCAGTTCGTCTCCACATATATTCTCTCTCTCGCGAAAAGCCGCCGGCGGCGACTCGACTCTCGGCGAGGGCGGCAGGCGATGTCTTACCTGCTACCGCACCTGCACTCCGGCTGGGCGGTGGACCAGGCAATCCTCGCCGAGGAGGAGCGGCTGGTCATGATCCGTTTCGGCCATGACTGGGACGAGACGTGCATGCAGGTACGAAACCCTAACTTCTTGATTCTCGCAATCCTCGCTTGATCCAACTGTTTGGTTTAATAAGGTCGTTCGGGCCCCGGATTCGTATCAGAAATTGGGCGGGGAAGGATTCGACCTTGAGATGGCGCAAGCTAGATTTAGTTTTAGGGATCATGAGGCAGGAATTCCCCTTCATGCTGATTTGTGTGACAATTTCGCTAATTAGCTTCTGTGAGCACTTGACCCTCATGTTAACTACTAAGTAGGAGTAAGGACTAGTTGCAAATTGTGTTGTAATACAAATATCTGAACTTGGTCTTTAGGAATCTCAGCGCAGCACTGCTGCTTGGATGATTCATATCATATAGTATGTAAACAAATGCTCTTAGTGCTTCGCAATTGTGCTGCTCCCCAGGTTGTACTCCCTCTGTCCCATAATGTAAGACGTTTTTTGACACTACACTAGTATCAAAAAGCGTCTTACATTATGGGACGGAGGGAGTAGCATCCACGCATCCTGCAGGCACCTTTCCATTGCCTGAGAGGATAGTCGGTTAGTTTGGATATGTAGTAGAAGTGGAGGAAGTCCGTGTGCCTCTGTTTTTCTTGAAATATAGCTTGTAATTTTTAGTGAGCTAGATAGTTACTCACATATATTTTTCTGCCTGTAACATATTTGGAGTAGTTCAAGCTGGTTTCTTGGTTAAGTTGGAAGTAGAACTAGCCATTGTGTGCTGGCATCATGTACCTCAACACATAATTCTGAGGAAATTGAGTGATTTTGTGCTTTTCTTTCATTCAGCAATTTTTTTGATGGTTGTGCAAACTATCCATCTCTGAAGTCTTTTTATTTATGTTAATTGGTTGCAGTTTGACCTTTTAATTTTGTTAGGCTTTGGTTCTAAATCAGTCTAGTAAATCTGGATATCTGTAGTTATGTTGCATGTGGTTGCTATTGCTGCTCATGGATGATTTTTTGCACTTTGGAGTGCTTCCTTGATCTATTTGTCTTTTATGTTAAATAGTTAGCTTTGTTAAAGATCTGGTTATGATTGATGGTGTCAATACAAATAGCTTAACTGCTGTTTTGGTATACTGGTGCAGGGCTGCTACATAGCTGATTAATATGGGAGCAAATGCTCTTAATTCTCCGTATGTACATCCACACATCCTACAAGTGATTTTGCATTCAGCCTTTCCATTATCATAGGCTCATACCGTCAGAAGCTAATTGGTCGATTTGAAGTAGGGTAGAAGTTGGAGGATTTTTGGATGTCCCCTTTTGTTGAAGTAAAGCTTCTATGTGTACTGAGAGCTAGGTTGGAACTCACCTCTATATTTTGCTGCGTTTCACATATATATTTGTAGCAATTCACTACTGGTTGCTTGATTGAGTTGAACTGTTGAAGTAGAGCTAGCCATTATACTCAGAGGAAGTTAAGCGGTGGGTGCTTTTCTTCTTTTATTGACGGCCAAATTGTTCTATATTATTGATTGCAGACTTGCAGTTTAACTTTTTTTATTATTTTTTGGTTCTACACCAATCTAGCATGGTTGTATACTTGTATGTTGTTGACTTCATTATGAGTTTCTGACTATCTGCTTGTTCATGTTTAGATGGACGAGGTGCTGTCAGGGGTGGCTGAGACCATAAAGAACTTTGCGGTGATCTACCTCGTCGACATCACGGAGGTTCCTGACTTCAACACCATGTATGAGCTGTACGACCCGTCAACGGTGATGTTCTTCTTCCGCAACAAGCACATCATGATTGATCTCGGGACAGGAAACAACAACAAGATCAACTGGGCAATGAAGGACAAGCAAGAGTTTGTCGACATTGTGGAGACTGTCTACAGAGGAGCTCGTAAGGGCCGTGGTCTGGTGATTGCTCCCAAGGATTATTCCACCAAATACCGTTACTGAGGTATCTGTGCCTGGCTATTCATGTGCAGTGTGTGGCTTGCTTTGTTCTGTGAAATGCGCTGTGTGACCCTTGATGTAATGTCTGTCAACTTTGAAAGTGCCGCGTAACTATGTATTTGTATCTTGAATATCAGCATGTCATAAACCTGTAACCGTTTGAAACAGGACCTGCTGTCTATTGGTATTACTGATAAAAGTGGTATTTGGTTTGAACTATGTGTGTGAATTGCTGAACAGAGGTCTTTAGGAATCTCGGTGCAGCACTGCTACTCGGATGATTGATTATATGTATAAACGAATGCTCTTGTACCTCACCACATAATCCTGAGGAAATTGAGTGATTTGTGTTTATTTTTCATTCAACAACCTCTTTTCATTGGGTTGTGCAAAATAATCCATCTCTGAAGTCCTTTTGTTTATGTTGACCTTTTAATTTTGTCAGCCTTTGGTTCTAAATCAATCTAGTATGTCTGAATATCTGTTTGTTTTGTTAACATGAGGTTGCTATTGCTGCTCATGGATGGTTTCTTGCACATTGGAGTGCTTCCATGATCTGTTTATCTTTATGTTAAATAGTTAGCTTTGTTAGTGATCTGGTTATGATGATAGCGTTAATACAAATAACGTAGCTGCTATTTTGGTGTACTGGTGCAGTGCTGCTACTTGCAGGATTAAATACGGAAGCAAATGTTCTAAGAGCAACTCCAACGCAGTAACCCAAACAGACATGAATTTCGTCCGTTTGGATCACCCATCCGCCTAGCGGACATGGGGCGGACACGCACAGACGGTGAGTGCTCCCAATGCAGAAACCCTTCTCAAACTGTCCGTCTCGTTTGCCCGGCGTTCGACCAGCCAACAGCAGGGCGGCGGGCGCCGGTGCATGCCATGCCATGCCCACGCCAATGCATGGGTGTCGTTGATTGCCACCAGGAAACGACGCGCTTAGCGGCAGCAACCTGCTCGGCCGCAACAGCCGCCCCGCTCGCAGCTAGCGCCGTTGCCAGGCGTGCAGATCGCGCCCTCCATGCTCCCGCGAGCCCGCATCTTGCGTCGCCGCGCCCGCAACTTGCCAGTGCCCATCCTCGCGCCGTGCCCACATGCACGTTCGTCCGCGCGTGAAAACACATTTGCTTTTTTGTGATTTTGGTAATTAATAACAACATATGTATCATTAAACTAATGTTTTCATTAAGTATGTTTCAGGAAAAGTTCAATGATGGGTTGACAAAAGGATTGTGGAATATCCCAAGATGCAAGGAATAACATTGGCCAAGCTTCAAACAAAGGACTCTACATTTTACGTTTGTGAAAAATCACTTTGAGTCCATAGGAAAGCCAATACTATTAAAAGGGGGTAAGATTTTGTTGGTAAACAAAATGCTCATACGTGCACAAGTGATAGTCATCACATACACCCACAAGCTCTTCCACAAAAGTCTGTCCAAAGCCAAATACTCAAAATTGGTGCAACCAACACATTTCACTTGGTGCCACCGATTCCAAACCCTAGACAGACTCCGCCAAACCCTAGCTTTTCGGTGCAACCGATTCTGCTTCGGTGCCACCGAGTTTGGGTTGCCAACTTTCTGTTACGCAAGTTTACCAAATCGGTCCCTCCGAGTTTTGTGAATCGGCGTCATCGAGAATGGGCAATCTGACCGTTGGTCACCTTATCGGTGCAACTGAGTTTCCTATATCGGTCTCACCGAGATTCAAAAGTTGTCACCTTTTGATCACTTCGATGCAACGGAGATTAACATATCGATGTCACCGAGTTGGTCATTTTGTGTGTAACGGTTGGATTTTTGGAGATGCCTATATATACCCCTCCACCACCACTCACTCGCAAGAGAAGCACTCAGAACTGTTCCCCACTCATACCTACTGATTTTCTGAGAGAGAGCCACCTACTCATGTGTTGAGATCATGCCATTCCATTCCTACCATATGAATCTTGATCTCTAGCCTTCCCAACTTGCTTTCCACCCAATCAATCTCTTGTACCAAGCCAAATCTGTGAGAGAGTGATTGTGTCTTGAGGAGTCTATCATTTTGAAGCACAAGAGCAAGGAGTTCATCGACATTATCGAGCCTATTACCTTTTGGAGGGTGGTGCCTCCTAGATTGGTTATGTGTCGCTTGGGAGCCTCCTACTCCTTGTTGTGGAGTGAACCAAGAAGTTTGTAAGGGCAAGGAGATCGCCTACTTCGTGAAGATCTACCCCGAGTTAGGCTAGTCCTTCGTGGACGTAGGCCATCATGGTACAGTCAAGGTTGCTTCTTCGTGGAACCCTCGATGGGTAGAGCTATCCGTGGACTCTCGTGACCGTTACCCTCCGTGGGTTGAAGACTCCATAAACGTGGATGCACGATAGCGCCACCTATCGGAACCACGGGAAAAATCACCGTGTCACCAATTGCGTTTGATCTTCCTACCCTCTCTTTACTTACATGCTTGTCTTTACATTCCGCTGCTATACTCTTAGACATGCATGTGTAGGGTGTACTTGACATACTATGGATGCTAAAATCTGCCAACATTTAAAATTGCGAAAAAGTAGATTTTATTTGGTCAAGTAGTCTAATCACCCCCTCTAGCACTACTTTCGATCCTACAAGTGGTATCGGAGCTTTGGTCTCCATTGCATTGGTCTCACAACCTAGGAGAGTATGGCGTCTAGTGAGGGAAATTATCACCTTAGAGGTCCATACTTTGATGGCACAAATTTTGCTAGTTGGAAGCACAAAATAAAAATGCATTTGCTTGGTCATAACCCCGTCGTTTGGGTTGTTGTTCGTGTTGGTATGCAAGGTGAATTCTTTGCGGAAGGAAGGGAACCCGATCGCGAAGCAACTACGGAAGAATTGAAGATGTTGCAACTCAATGCTCAAGCATGTGACATTCTCTTCAACTGCCTATGCCCCGAAGAGTTCAACAAAATCAGCCGTCTTGAGAATGCAAAAGATATTTGGGACACTTTGATTGATATGCATGAAGGTACAGAATCTGTGAGAGAATCCAAGTTGGATGTTCTTCAAAGTCAACTTGACAAGTTCAAGATGAAGGATGGTGAAGGAGTCGCTAAGATGTACTCTAGGCTAGCTCTCATCACAAATGATATTACCGGCTTAGGAAGCGAAGAAATGACTGACAAATTCATCATCAAGAAGATACTTCGAGCTCTGGATGATCGATATGACACCGTTTGAACATTGATCCAAATGATGCCCAACTACAAAGATCCCAAGCCAACGAAAGTGATTGGTAGAATTGTTGCTCATGAGATGACACTCAAAGACAAGGAAGAGCTTCACCACAAGTCTAGCGGTGCTTACAAAGCCACAAGTGATGCTCCCGCTACCTCAAGCGACAACCTTGTCACAAAAGAAGAGATAAGCCTCATGGTCAATAAATTCAACAAGTTCTACAAGAATAGAAGCAAAGATCAAAGATCCAACTCAAGGTATGAAGAAAAGCGTTTGTCAAGTCATGACCGAAACTGCTACAATTGTGGGAAGCTCGGACACTACTCAAATGAGTGCACGACTCCTTATAAGAGAAAAGAAGAGTCACCACGAAGGCGAAGCTCAAGAGATGAGTCACCTCGAAGAGATAGAAGGAGTAGAGATGATCGTTATGAACGAAGACCCTCAAGGAGAAGTAGGGACTAGAAGAAGAAGGACAAGTACACCAAGAGCTACTCAAGAAGAAAACATCAAGCTCATGTTGGTGAATGGGTTTCCGGCTCCGAATCCGACAACCACTCCGAGAGAAGCTATCACTCCAACTCCGACTATATTCAAGATGAAGGTGTTGCCGGACTTGCATTAGTGACGACCGACTGCTACGACATATTTTATTCACCAAATGAGGGGAGTGGACGTTGCTTCATGGCTGAAGGCCCCAAGGTATCACACCCCGAGTATCTTGATTTCAATAGTGATGAAGATGACTTGTTAATTGAAGATGACTTGCTATTTGACAAATCTAGTAATGATAGTCAAAATGAACTTGCTAGTGCTCACTCTAGTGTAGATAAGTCGTGCGTTGATGATAAGTTGAAAATAGAACGACTAACTCAAGAACAAAAAACTCTTAAGTTAGCTCACGAGTCAACTCTAGAAGATTATGGAGAGCTTGTAAGGACACATGAGAAGCTACGCTTCGAGAAGCTCAATTTAGAGCAAGAGCATGAGTTCCTTAAAGCTATCAATGACGATCTTCGAAATAAGACTTCCTCTTATCTAGCCAAGCGACTTCTCTTATCTACATTCATGCCACAAGTCAAGTCTAAGAAAGCTAGTAACAAAGGAAATAAAGGTTCTTCAACTAGTAGCAATAAAAGTGATAAATCCAATGATATTGCTTCTAGTAGTTCTCTTGATCCCACTAACTCTTCTCTTAGACAAGTTACACTTAAGCAAGAAAATGAACTCTTGAAAGGGATTATAGAGAAAGGTATCTACAAGAGTCTTAAAGGGTGCAAACAATTTGAGTAGATTGTACGCAAGCATGAAGGATACCAGAAGAATTGTGGTGTTGGCTACTTCAACGCTAATGGAGTTGAATGGGAAGAAGGTCAATATCCCAATCCCAAGTTTGTTCCTCAAAAGGAGAGTATGAAAATACTCTCCCCAAGGGAACAAAGGCTCAAGATGACCTTCCACCACAAGACCCCAAGCTCAAGGACAAGAACAAGCTTCAAGAGGACATTGACTCATATGAAGATGAATCCCGAGATTTGGTGAAGTGGGCTCCCAAGGCTACTACGAGCTCAACTTCTACAAGTGCTACTTGAACACCGAGGATCCACATCAACTTGATGTGGGTCCCCAAGAAGAAGAACTAGAGAGTTCTTGAGGGGTGACTCCGCCAATGAAATTCACTCACATTTATTATTGGCAAGAACTATTTGCTATAGACATCAACTTTATGCAATAGTTCAAGGAGTCACACATTCCCTCAAAGGTAAGCAAGGGACAAGGTAATCAACAAATCAATGGACATCATCACTTATTCTTTGCACTCCATGTCCATAGATATCCTTGTATTTGTCTCTTGTGTGTTGGGACTAACCCATGTAGGTGAGAAGAGTAAGGAAACAACAAGGATGCTCCCAACTCTTGGTGATCTTCATCAACCTTGAGAATCCACCACTACCTCACCAACATGAAGTCTTCATCGATAAAACCCAAGGTTAGTTTATCCCTCCTATGGGGGTATGTCACATCAAGGGGGAGCTTTACTATAAGACTTGAGTCAAAGCATCTCATAGAATGTGACAACATTCAATGCTTATGTAAAAGTGGTAACCTCACTTGTGCTTAAATGTTGAGTATGACCTATGATCAAGTATTCTTACTTTGGTCCTAAGTCAAATACTCATATATAGATGAATTAGTCATGTCCCAAGTGCTTGTTAGATGCTATTGTGTTTGTGCATGTTTGCCATGATTTCATTTGACATCTTATTGTGTGAGCATGTTGGTCTGCATTTATTTACTCATTCGAGGATATCCAATTGTTGCTATTTGGCTTTTCATTTTCATTTTCCAATTGGATATACAAGAATGCCTAGGACCACTTCTTTAGCTATCTATGCTTTCTCATCTCATATTCTATTCATGCCGCATCACAAAATTTGAACCAGTACTTTTTGATCACTCTGTGTGAGGAGCACTCGGAGTTCCGTATCGTCAAGGACTAACCATTAAAATCTCCCAAGTGCATCTCGGTGGAACCAACCCACAAATATCGGTCTCACCGAATGCCTAGGGTTGAACTGGTTTTCTTATCTCGGTAAGACCGATTTCATATTCTCGGTTACACCGAGTTTCCCTGTTAGCTGACAATTGTAAAACTTGGTGACACCGAAAATATCAAATCGGTGTCATCGACAGTGATGTGTATATATTCGGTGGACCCCGATGCTTTGAATTTCATTCATCAAACGTCACGCCTCCACAACCCTAGCTATTGCCCGAAGACCCCTGGTCATTGCCTTGCCTTCCCCGAGCGCCTCCGCCGTTGGGAATCGCCGCCATCAACGTTTTCTTCCCCATCGTCGCCGCTGTAGCGGATCCATCGCCACATTAGGGTATGGATTAGACCCCCTCTCGTGCTCCTCTATACAAATCTTGCGCATTAGGGTTTATTTCCCAATCTATCCACAGTTTGAAAGCTTTCCATTCACAAGAAAACCTCGTAGAGTAGCGAACGATCGATTTTTAGGGTTTTGCCGTCCACCACCTGAATCTTGGTAGAACTGATGCAAAGAAATCGGTGTCACCGATTTGCTTTTTTGTCACACTGATAACACCTCGATGGAACCGAGTTCTCATTTTTGGTTGCACAACCGAAAATGCTGCCAAGTTCCTAGAAAGTTAGGTGTTTGTCTTGGTGTGACCGAAATGTTTGCCTCGGCTATACCGAAATACACTTGACAGTATGCAAAACTTGGAAAATATTTTGTTCAAACTTTAAAAAACATATGCATTTTGTGATGACTTATCCTATTCTACTTTTCTATACTCTATTCACAGGGTTAGCATGTCAGGCTCAGATAGTCAGAATTTGCCAGAGCAGAACGTTGAGATGAGTTCAGGCACGAGTCCTGAGTCCAGTTCTTCCACAGATCCAGGCACTCCCAGTTCTCATGGGTTGCCTTAGGCTACAACAAGGACAAGGAAGAGACTCAACTCAGAGGAAGAAGATTCTGATTTTGTTCTGGAAGAGGTTCTTGCTAAGAAGCAAGAGAAGGCTGCAAGGAAATCTGCAAATGAGGCTACCTCATCTAGGAGGGTAGTCAACAAAGTTTATGCACCTACAGAGACCTTTAGAGCACATGAGAGTGCTAGGACTACCATGACTGTTGAGCCCCCGAAGAAAGCATTGCCTAAGAAGGCAGGAGATAAGAAGTCAGCCATGAAGAGGATCATCCGTGTGCAGGGCAGGCCTACCTCTATGTATGAGGATCCAGAGGAGGCTGCTGCTGAGGAGGAGGAAGAGGAGGAACCTTCTGCTCAAGCCCCTCCTAAGAAGAAGGCCAAGAAACTTTTGGCTGATGCTATGCCCAAGTCAGGCACCTCCAAGAGCAGCAAGGCTACTTCAAAGAAAGCTGCTGCACAGAAGTCCAAGAGGACTACCAGAGACATCCCTGCTTCTGAGAAGAACAAGAAGTCCACATTCAGAGAAGAAGAAGATGATGATGCTATGACTGTTCAGATGAAACTCAGACCTCACCTTCCAGTTCATGATGCCAGCCATCCTACAGCTAAGGATATGAAGAAGAGGAAGGATTCAGGGTTGAGGGCATAGACAGCTATTGATCGATATGCCTAGAGGAGGAAGACTGCTGTACTTTACAGGTTTTATACCAAGGAACAACAAGATTTCTATGAGACGGTTTTGCTTGACAAGAGTCCTGCAGCCAGTGACATGAGATATGTCGACTGGAAGTACATCAAAGATAATGAGGATTACTTTCCATGTGTCCAAGACAACTTCCATTGCATTGGCCTTGATCAATTTGTTGGCAAGGAGTTCACTGCTTGGAATGATGAGATGATCATGCAGTTCTACTCCACTGCTCATTTTTATGGAGATGGCATGATTGTTTGGATGATTGAAGGAGCAAGATATGAATCTACTGTTGATGAGTGGGCTACCATCTTAGGATTCCCAGAGGTTCACGATGGAGATTTGGATGTATACTTAGAATCCAAGGAGAACCACAACTCTACGAAGGATATGTATAATCCTATTCTAGCTGCCAACAGGCAATCTCACAAGCTTGGTTCTATCTACTTTCTCCAGCCAGGCCTCCGTACCATGAACACCATCCTGAGGCATACCTTGATGCCCAAGTTTGGAGATGAGAAGATGATTCGTGGATACTCCATCAACATGATCATCCATCTTGATCGTCACACCAGGATTCGAGTGATAGATTTGATTGTGGAGACAGTGAACAGGGTTGCAGCTGATCAGAAGCGCTCATGTTGCTATGCACCCTACATTCAGATGCTTATCAATTCTAAGCTTGAGAAGAACATCTTTGCTCTGGATAGACCCCACTTGCCACTTCAGCCGGACTTTGAGGACAACATTGTGGTGATGGACCCAGATCATCCCACATCAGCTGCAGCTCAGACAGAGGCAGAGGCAAAGGCATCTCGAGCCACTAGTGCTCAGGTTCCCAGATCCAGGAACGAGCAGATGGATCTTTTGATCACCACTGTCATGGACATGAAGAAGGACATCAAGACCATCATGGACACTCAGGAGCCTTGCGAACATTATTGATGATAGAGTGAAAACTCTGAATGGCAAGGTAGATGGGCTGACTAAGACAATCAATGAGCTTAAGAAGGAGGTTGATGAAGCCCCAATCCATTGCACCTCTTCAGAGTCTGAGTATTCTGATGATGAGGAGGATAGTGCACCTGTCAGGACTACTACCCAGTTCATGACTAAGGCCAGGACACCTACAGTGCCAGCTCCAGAGAAGAGGCCTTCATCTTCTGCTCCAGCCATAGTGACATTAGCTCCATCAGCTCCAGTGCCCCCAGTATCTACTCCAGCTCCATCCAGGACTTCAGCAGAAGTCTTCGCCGACGCAGTTCTCTCAACTCCGTCATCGACTACCGGAGGAGATCAGCCGCAGAACGATTAGCCATATCTCTTCGAACTTTTTGGTAACTTGTTGCCAAAGGGGGAGAAGTTGTATATAGATCTTAGGCTTCGAGTGAGAGAGCATCTGTTTTTATTTGCTGGTTTTACAAAACATTTGGTTCTTTGGTTTGATGTGAGATACTTTTGTGTTTGTGTTTGATCATACACTGTTATGTGTGTTTCTACTATTTCCTATCATTTGATGGTTATGTGATGATCATTCACTTTCCTTAATGTGTTGTGCTATGTTGTTAACTCTACTACTCTCGCACACCACCAAGTTGTGTGTGACATGGAAGAAGTGCCCCATGTACCTAATCGATTGTGCATTTGCATTCAAACGCAAATTTAAAATAATGCACAAATTTAGGGGGAGCTCTTGATTATCACATACTTCTCAAAGCGACGATTATATTCATTGATTATATCATATGTCGAAGCTTTGATCTATATGTTGTCATCAATTACTAAAAAGGGGGAGATTGAAAGCACATTTGCTCCCTTGGTGGTTTTGGTAATTAATAATTGTTGGGGAACGTAGTAGTAAATCAAAATTTTCCTTGTAGCGACCCGACCTGAAAGGTCGAATCTCCGATTTTCCATACCATCCCAAGATCATGTTGGTACACACACGGTACATCAATGTATATATCAAAGGGAAATCACGCAACATTTATTAATCGTAAATCTCATATCGAGTCCTTTATTACAATAAGGATTACAATAAAGTGGCTAAAGGCCAACTCATGAGAATATGTAAATCTTGCGGAAGCATCGAAGGTAGATGAGTCCATCTGACTCCAAGGGCATCTCACCGAGCGTAGAGCGTATCCTCACTCCAGGTCGGAAAAGTATTCTGCAACATGATGCGTTGCAGCCGTGTAGGTCAGCATATGGAATATGCCAGCAAAGTCACAAAAGAGGGGTGAAAAGATAATCATCTAATCTACATGCATATATGGCGGGTGGGGTAGTAAGTTTTTGCGTAAAGCCAATTTTCCTACATCAAGAGAGGGCTAAGAAAAATTATTACTAAGTTGGTTGATTAATGAGATGGTTCCACCAACCAATTCTCATACCCAAGTTATTAATACCCACATCATCATATTAATTGTGTTGAGGGTTCCGGAAGTTTCAGTTCCTTTGGCTCAAGTCGTCCATGACCGTGGACACTGCTAATCGATTAGGTTTGAGTACTCTGCAGAGTTTTGCACACGTTCCCCACAAGATTTGGTCGCCTCCGTTTGATTTCTCGCACTTCAGGGTGTTTGAGAAACGGATGACCAAAACATGGTCTTCCAAAGGGTTTCCCTGCGACTCTGTCGGTGCCCATCCTTTCCTACCGTTCTTCTACATCTCGTAGCACCGCCTGTCCAGGTTCACCACGATATCCAACCAAGCCAGAGCCCATAATGACTTGTGGCTGTGCAGGTAAGCCTTGGGTCTTGAAGCATCCATCCATCTCTTTGTGCCTGGGTGGACCTTTTCGCATGAATACTGGCACATCTCCAGCATCATCTAGGCTAACCACTGGTTTCTCCAGGGCGCCGTTCGACCATCATCCACCCAGAGGTAAGTTGAAAACTTGAAGTCTTGAAGACTTGATCATCATGTAGGTCTTGAAATTATTAACTCTCAACTCTCATGCATTACACAACCAACCCCGTCTACTAATAGCATAGCAAAATGTAAAACAACGTTTCCCGTGGCCAATGTGTCAAAGGGTTGAGGGGTACCTACCACATGATACTACAACAAGTAACCAAGTTTCCAATTTACCTACTTTGCATGCAATTGGGGAGATGGTAGAACTAATGCAATAAAAACATAGGTATACATGGTCAAAGTGACTTGCCTGATTGACGATCTTCATACTCGAGGGACTCTAGGTAACAAGCTTCGCACTCCGGATGATCTAACGAATCAAACAAGAGCACTCAATAAGCATACAAAAAAATATTGTAACTCACAAAAATCAGGAATGAACTAGTAATCACTCAAGACAAAACAAGGCACAATCAAAAGAAAAGGAGATCAACACATAGTTTGGGTTTTCTAAAGTTGATGGGTAAACTACTACTAATAACATAGAATTATCGGTATTAACAAAACAATATTTGTCAGAAAAGAACAATAGAAATATTTTATTAATAAACAGAATTAAATCCATTTAAAGTTTTGTTAAGAAAAAAAATCTTAGTAGGGTTTTAAAAGTTTTGATAAACACTACTACATGAAGTGGGCTAGAGTTTATTAACAATAGAGTGAAGTAAACTACAATTTTATTAATAAAACAATTCTCCTAACAGAAAAGAATTTACTAAAACTTTTCTTAGAAAACAGAATTTAATTATCTAAACTTTATATAAAAAAAACTATTACTAACTAGTGTGTTTTAATCAAATTAAACCTAGTTGAAAAAGAGTAAAGATTCCTATAACAATATAGAAATAAACTAAGCAAATTATATTATTATCATCAGCAAGTAAAACACCTAATGTTTAAACAACAGAACCTACTAAAAACAACATATAACAATTCTGATTTGAACTAACTAAAACTAAATTATTTAAACTATACTAACCACTAGGCAGATTCTGTTTATAGTTAAAACACTAAACAAATCCATCCTAAAATTCTCAAACTAAGCATGCTTATAGTCCTAACTAATACCAAGCAGTAGCAAAAAGATTCATACAAAAATCTATTTTTAAACTCTAGTTATTCAGATTTTAGTAATTTGAACAAATTTGATTAGATTCAAAATTTAAAGCTCAAATTTGAAATCTAAACATACAGACATAAACTAAATAAAAAATGTGAACTAATGCAAAAAGAATCAACTAAAACACTAAATATTTTAAAAGATATGATAAAAACAAAATCAGGATGCATTCAATTTTCTAAATCAGAAAAGAAAAAGAAAAAAAAATTAACGATCGGACAGGGGCTACGTGTCAGGTTCCTATTGGTCAAAAGAGCGTGCGTGCGGGTGTTTAATGACGGTCGACCGAACGTTAGAGGATACCGGTTCGGATTTAAATGGATCTAATCTCGTGCGTTGATCTACGATCGAACGACTATGGAGTGGGAGGGAGAGCTCACAGAGAAGAGGTCGCCGGGGAGGGGGTCCTCCGGCGAGGCCGAGGCGACGAGGTTGTCGGGGGCGACATTCCGGTGGCCGGGGCCGGTGTCCGAGGTGCTCAGGCGACGGCGGCGAGGCTCCGGAGTAGTCTGGTGGTGTCGGAGAGGGCTGGGGGTGACAGAGACGACGGGCACGAGCTCGCGAAAGATTCGGTGGGGATCCGAGCTCCGGCGAGTTCGTGTGGGGTGGTTCTGGCGAGGGCAGAGTGGGGCTCGGGGTGGAATGGATAGCGGCGAGCCGGGGCTATTTATAGGGCCAGGTGCGGGGTCGGGGGAGGGAGAGAGGAGGGAGATCCGGGAGAGAGATCTCCGGCGACGGCGGCGCGCGCGCGAGGAAGGAGATGACCGCGGCATCATCGGGATCGGGCGGTGGGGCCAGGGTGTCAGAGAGAGAGAGAGAAAGAGAGAGGGCGGCGTCAGCGCGTCGGTCGATCGGCTCGTAATGAATTCGCGAGTTAATGCCCGTGGGCCGGCCCGTTTTCAAATAAATTCGTTTCCTTTTTAATATCCAGAGCAGTAAAACCTCTTTAAAAGCATTCAAAACTTTTCCAAATATAGGAAATATATATATATCAAGATGATCAGGAGAATTAATGCTATTCAATGAACATTTTTCCTCTGTCATTTGAATACTTTGAAAAAATAATTATTTTCAGAAATTGCCTATTTGGTTTTAAAACCTTTTGCAAATATTTTTCAAAAGACCCCCTGGTTCTTATTGTTCAAATATATCACCAAGATGACCCTGGTGTGGAGTGTCATGTTACCCCCCTCTTATGTTGAACTTTTTCCAAGGTTTTCAAATAGGTGAAAGCAACATATTGAAAATAGAAAGGGACTTTCAGAAAGTCAGAAGAAGCATTTCAACTATTTCATACATTCAAGCAATGATGATGATGATGCATAGCTATATTTCATAACATTCCAAAATGGAATTTTGGGATGTTACATTCCTACGCATCACCAAGATCAATCTATGGAGAAACCAACAACAAGTGGGGGGAGTGCATCTTCATACCTTTGAATATCGCAAAGCGGAAGCGTTACAAGAACGTGGTTGGTGGAGTCGTACTCGCAGCGATTCAGATCGTGGTCGATTCCGATCTAAGCGCCAAACAACGGCGCCTCCGCGTTCAACACATGTGTAGCCCGGTGACGTATCCCGCGCCTTGATCCAACAAGGAGGAGGGAGAGATTGGGGAAGACAACTCCAACAGTAGCACGATGTCGTGGTGGTGGTGGAGCAGCGCGGTACTCCGACAGGGCTTCGCCAAGCACTACGGAGGACGAGGAGGAGGAGGGGTAGGGGGGCGCCGAGAGAGAGAAAATTTTGAAAACCCCAAAACCCTCCACTATATATAGGAGGAGAGGGAGGAGGGTGCGCACCCCTAGGATTCCCTCCCTAGGGGTGGCGGCAACCCTAGATGGCCAGGAGGGCCAGCGGCCAAGGTGGGGAGGAGGGGCGGCGCCCTAGGGTGGGCCTAGGGCCCCTCCACGCCTAAGGTTTGCCCCCTCCACCCTTTGCTGCGCCTTGGGCTGAGGTGGGAGGCGCACTAGCCGACCTAGGGGCTGGTTCCCTCCCACTCTTGGCCCATGTAGCCTTACGGGGACGGTGGCCCCTCCCGGTGGACCCTCGGAACCCTTTCGGTGGTCCCGGTACATTACCGGTGATGCCCGAAACACTTCCGGTGACCAAATCCTCACTTCCTATATATGAATATTTACCTCCGGACAATTCCAGAACTCCTCATGACGTCTGGGATCTCATCCGGGACTCCGAACAACCTTCGGTAACCACGTACACTATTCCCATATAACTCTAGCGTCATCGAACCTTAAGTGTGTAGACCCTACGGGTTCGGGAACCATGCAGACATGACGGAGACACCTCTTTGGTTAATAACCAATAGAGGGATCTAGATACCCATATTGGCTCCCACATGTTCCACGATGATCTCATCGGATGAACCACGATGTCGGGGACTCAATCAATCCCGTATACAATTCCCTTTGTCCATCGGTATGTTACTTGCTCGAGATTCGATCATCGGTATCCCTGTACCTTGTTCAATCTCATTACCGGCAAATCTCTTTACTCGTTCCGTAACACATCATCCCGTGGCTAACTCCTTAGTCACATTGATCTCATTATGATGATGTCTTACCGAGTGGGCCCAGAGATACCTCTCCGTCACATGGAGTGACAAATCCCAGTCTCGATTCGTGCCAACCCAACAGATACTTTCAGGGATACCCATAGTGTACCTTTATAGCCACCCAGTTACGTTGTGATGTTTGGTACACCCAAAGTATTCCTACGGTATCCGGGAGTTGCACAATCTCATGGTCTAAGGAAATGATACTTGACATTAGAAAAGCTTTAGCAGACGAACTACACGATGTTGTGCTATGCTTAGGATTGGGTCTTGTCCATCACACCATTCTCCTAATGATGTGATCCCGTTATCAACGACATCCAATTTCCATGGTCATGAAATCGTGACTATCTATTGATCAACGAGCTAGCCAACTAGAGGCTCACTAGGGACATGTTGTGGTCTATGTATTCACACATGCATTACGGTTTCCAGTTAATACAATTATAGCATGAACAATAGACAATTATCGTGAACAAGGAAATATAATAATAATCACTTTATTATTTCCTCTAGGGCATATTTCCAACAATAAGAACATATATGTCATTTAACTAATGTTTCCACTAAGTATGTTTCAGGAAAAGTTCAATGATGGGTTGTCAAAAGGATTGTGGAATACCCCAAGATGCAAGGAATAGCATTGTCCAAGCTTCAAGCAAAGGACTCTACATTTTACATTTGTGAGAAATTACCTTGAGTCCATAGGAAAGCCAATACTATTAAAAGGGGGTAAGGTTTTGTTGGTGAACAAAATGCTCATACGTGCACAAGTGATAGTCACTACATACACCCAGAAGCTCTTCCACAAAAGTCTATCCAAAGACAAATACTCAAAATCGATGCAAACAACACATTCCACTTGGTGCCACCGTTTCCAAACCCTATACAGACTCCGCAAAACCCTAGATTTTCGGTGCAACCGATTCTGCTTTGGTGCCATCGAGTTTGGGTTGCCAACTTTCTGTTATGCAAGTTTACAAAATCGGTCCCTCCGAGTTTTGTGAATCGGCGTCACCGAGAATGGGCAATCTGACCGTTGGTCACCTTATCGGTGCAACCGAGTTTCCTATATCGGTCTCACCGAGATTCAAAAGTTGCCATCTTTTGGTCATTTCGGTGCAACCGAGATTAACACATCGGTGTCACCGAGTTGGTCATTTTGTGTGTAACAGTTGGATTTTTGGAGATGCCTATATATACCCCTCCACCACCACTCACTCGCAAGAGAAGCACTTAGGAATGTTCCCCACTCATTCCTACCGATTTTCTGAGAGAGAGCCACCTACTCATGTGTTGAGATCATGCCATTCCATTCCTACCATATGAATCTTGATCTCTAGCCTCCCCAACATGCTTTCCACCCAATTAATCTCTTGTACCAAGCCAAATCTGTGAGAGAGTGATTGTGTATTGAGGAGTCTATCATCTTGAAGCACAAGAGCAAGGAGTTCATCGACATTATCGAGCCTATTACCTTTTGGAGGGTGGTGCCTCCTAGATTGGTTAGGTGTCGCTTGGAAGCCTCCTACTTCGTGTTGTGGAGTGAACCAAGAAGTTTGTAAGGGCAAGGAGATCGCCTACTTCGTGAAGATCTACCCCGAGTTAGGCTAGTCCTCCATGGACGTAGGCCATCATGGTATAGTCAAGGTTGCTTCTTCGTGGAATCCTCCGTGGGTAGAGTCCTTCGTGGACTCTCGCGACCGTTACCCTCCGTGGGTTGAAGACTCCATAAACTTGGATGTACGATAGCGCCACCTATCGGAATCACGGGAAAAATCATAGTGTCACCAATTGGGTTTGATCTTCCTACCCTCTCTTTACTTACATGCTTTTCTTTACTTTCCGTTGCTATACTCTTAGACATGCATGTGTTACTATGAATGCTAAAATCTGCCAACATTTAAAATTGGGAAAAGTAGATTTTATTTGGTCAAGTAGTCCAATCATCCCCCTCTAGCACTACTTTCGATCCTACATCGCGTATCGCGCTCATCGGTGCCAGACCCCGCGAGCCCGACACAGTTGCCGCTACCCTTGCTTGTACTCGGTCTCCCGCAACAGCGCCCGCCACGTCTTGCCACCATGCCCATCGCGGCCTGTGGCTAGCCACCATGCCCGCACCGCTAGCGCGCTTGTCCGCAGCAGCAGGGCACGACTACGCTCGCCCATGCAGCAGCTGGCCCGCGCCTCGCCACAACTGGCCCGCACACCCATGATGCGCGCGTGTCGTGCATCGCCACCCCATAGCTGGCCAGTGCGCCCATCGCACCGCGCCATGCCGTAGCTCGCCCGTGGCACCGCGTGGCGCCGTAGCTCGCCTGCGCCCCCGTCGTGCAGCGCCTCGCCATAGCTCGCCCGCGCCCTCGTCGCGCCGCCCCTCTACTCCCCATCGTACCGCCCCTCCACTCATCCTTGCCGATTGTGCACCTCCTGATGCCGCCCCTCTGCTCCCCATGAGCTCGCTTCGTCATGGGCTCCGGCTCCCCATGAGATGCAGTGCTAGCGACGGTTGCTCCGTCGTGGGAGGTGGCGGCCTGCGCCGGTGTCCTAGCACGACGGCGGCCTCGCCGGTGGCATTGCTCCTTGTTGCGGTGGTTGTGGAGGTCGATGCCCAACTCGTGTGCATTCACTGAGACGTGGGACCAGGGAGGACACGAGCGGACGACAGTGGTCGACACGAGCGTCCGCTTCTGTCCACTTCATACCCACTTGTGCGCATATTTGGGCCAAGTTTGGGTCAATGAGGACAATAAACGGACAATAGGCGAACATGCGTGTCCGTTTAGGTCCTCCCATTGGACCAGGTTTTGTGTCCGGATAACCCAAACAGACAAAATGGGTCTCTCCCTTGGAGTTGCTCTTAATGCTCGTACACACATCTTACAAGAGATTTTGCATTCAACCTTTCCATTATCATAGGCTCATAGTCTCAAAAGTTAGTTGGTCAATTTGGAGTAGGGTAGAAGTGGGATGATTTTTGGATGTCTCTTTTTTTTGAAGTAAGAGCATCTACGGGCCGAAACTTGCAAATCTGGCCCCTCAAACGCCCGCGGATGCGCCCGGTCATTGACCGGGCGTGTCCCCTATTTGTCCGTCCACGCAGCCACACTCCTTATTTTCTTCCTCATATGTCCGGTCACTTGCATGTGATTGGTAGAGAGGAAGAGAGAGAAAGAAAAGAATGAATAAAGAAAAAGAAAAGGTGGTCCGGGTTGGGGGCGCATCCTACGTGGCGGACTGACTGGGCGCGCCCGGTCACGTCCGCGAACCCTCATATCCTCCCTATATTTGAGATGGATATGAGGGTTCGCAGACAGCTCGGGCGTATAAGGATGACATGAGGCGTCCGGTTGGGTCCTTTTCTTCTTATTTTCTTTCCTGTCCGATTACTGACCGGGCACGCCCACAGACATATAAGAGGTCATTTGAGGCGTAAAGCTTCTACGTGTACTGAGAGCTAGGTTGCAACTCACTTTTATACTTTGCTGTGTTTCACATACTCCATCCGTTCCGAAATGTAGGTCGTGTAAGCTTTCTTAGTGTAATTTCCGTCGTGTTACGAAACTTTCTCACTTTCCCAAACTGCCCTCCCATCGCTCGCTCACTCATCGCAGCACTCGCACCCTCCATCGCTCGCTCTCCAACAGCTCCCTCCCCCATTGCTCTCTCCCTCCCAGATCCGCTCGATGGTGGCCTCTCCCTAGCGCCAGCGGCCTCTCTCTCCTGATGTCGGCCTCCCCTCTGCCTATCCCTCTTGATGTCGCCGGCCTCTTCCACCACCCCCTTTCTCCTCACCACTGGTCTGTGATGTGTGTCCGCCGGTGAAAAGATCAATTTTTTTTGCACCGACGATGAGCTTCTATGCAACAGAGGCGTGTGCCTGTGTTGTGTGTGTGTGTGTGTGCGATGAAGGCGTTGGATGTGGAGGGACGAACCTGGAGCGCGGCCGAAGCACTGGATCTGGAGCGGCGCCGGAGCGCTAGAGTAGCAGAGCGATAGAGTAGTGAAGAAGCAAAGCGCCGGAGCAACAAAACGCCAGATGTTAGCACGGCCCCTGCCCTGCCACGCCACGGCAACAGGTCATCATCGTCCTCAAGGTAATCTCCTCGTCGTCCATCCATCCATCCTTCCAGCACTGTGGTTGATTTGTTAATATCCTTATGAATCTCAGAAGAATCAAAGTCAAGCAATGGCTCATGCGCGCAATAGCAGCACTGAACCGTGAGGCTGCACTTTCCTGCAGTCGAGCACGGTCTCATTTTTCACAGACTAAGCGGCTCTCCACATGTCAGAACTCTAGCATTTTTTTTCTGCAGCTGGGTTGTTGTGACTGTTAGGTTGATTTCCGTTGTGCAGGCCCAATGGCCTGCTAGGCCCTTGTCTACGCGTCCTGATCGGGAGGCGCCCAACCCCTTACTGGTTGGTGAGCCCCTGTGACCTACGCAAATAAAGAGTGGTGGGAAGCCGGGGCACGGAATACGAGGTTCACCGTCATCACAATCCCCACCCACAAACCTACTGATTTAGGTCGTGCACAGTGCTCACGGGAAGCACCACCGCCGCCGGTGGACACACATCACCGCCGCCACCATCTCACCCTCCTCTCTCACTCTCTCACGCCACTGCCGACGCTATGGTCACCGGCGGGAGCTCCTCAGGTGCAGGAGAAGGTAATGCCTATCACCACTGTTACCGGAATCCTAGCCTACGCGATCTTGCATTTTCTATGAATGGTATCAGCCAGAGATAGGTTATAGCATTTTCGGTACAAAACAGAAAAGAAATCTCCGTCTCCCTTAGAACCCTAAAGAGAAGGGCAAAAGAAATCATCGGAGAGGGCCTAGTGCTCACCGGAGAAAGTAACGCCACCGTCATGGCCGCGCTGTTCCTCTTGATCCCGTCGCGCATCGGCAAGCCGAGGCGATCGGGAAGAAGAACCACCCTCCACAGGGCAAAGGGCACCGCCGCTGCCCCGCTTGACAGCGGTGCGTTCTCCTTCGTGAGCTTGCGCACGCCGACAAGGGGGACAGGGAGGGCGCCGCCGCATCGCTACAACGCCGTCTGGCGCAAGGGTCAGAAAGTCGTCGGGTTTCTCCCTCTCTTTGCTATGTAGTGGCGGAAGGGAGAGAGAGAGAAAATGGGAAGGGAATGGGAGAAGAGCTCGCGGGGAGCGATGGCTACCAGATCCGTCTCCGGCGACTGGCGGCCGGTGTGGAACGCCAAGGCGCAGTCCGGCGGAGCTAGAGGCGAGCGGCATGTGCGAGAGGGAGAGGGGGAAATGAGCTAGGGTTTCTCCTCCCCCCGACGGCGCTGGAGCCGTTTTGACCAGCCGATCAGCACGGGTGACCATCAAATCTGATCCGACGGCCAGGATATTAACCCTAGCAGGCCACGGGCCCTCTAGGCCAAAAGTGGAGAAGGCCGGAAGCCACGCAGGCTGGGACGAGGCCTGCAGCTGTAGGCATAGCCGCTATGCGCGCTGGGCCGAGTGAGGCGGAGCTGCAGCTATTTCCCTTTTGTTTGTCCAGTTTCTTTTTTGGGCAAATATTATATATAGTTTTTTCTGTTCAAATTTATCCAACGAAAATTTGTCTAGAAAATAGAAAAGTAAAAGAGATATTTCTGAAAAGAATAAAAGTTCATGAATTTTTTCATTCATGTTTTCCGCCGCAAAATAAATTACAGTGCTCTTTTACAAAGAAAATAAAAGTTTAGGGAGAATTAAATTTAAAGAGCACATTAAAGTAATTATTAAAATGAATATGATTATGTTATTTTTATGACCAACATTGTTAATAACATGATCATGTTTTATTTTTGAAATTAAAGGTGCATTTATTTCTATTTTTTGCCCAACGGTAATATAGATTTAATTGCTTAGACAATTGTATGTATAATTTGACCAACGTTAGATTAATGCATATGATTGTTATGATGATCTTACTTAAATTGTGATTTCAGGTGGCTACCACTTGATGCATTGCCTAAAAGATGTTCCGACATTCAAAGTGACAACTACACTGAGTGGAGGAAGAAAGTTGACCTATCATTTGTCTGTGCTGAGGTGGACTGGGTTGTGGATGAACCACAACCGGTCAAACCTACAGAGCCAGTTAGAGAGGCCACTGATGATGATGTTGTGTGGGATAAAAAGAGAGCGGATCATGCTCCATTGGAGATGCTATACACCCTCAACAATCAAAAGTGGATCAACACCAACAAAAAGTGTATGGCATTTATAAAGAATACAATTGAGAATGCCATTGTTGGCTCAATTGCAGAGTGCACTTTCATAGGGGAGTTTCTTACAAAGATAAAGAACCAGTTCACTGGTTCTTCAAAGACATATGCCACCCAGTTGATAAAGCAACTGGTAACAGAGAACTACACCGGCGGTGGTCATGGAATAAGAGAGCACATCCTCAGGATGAGCAACATGGCAGCAAAGCTCAAGCCCATGGATGTGGATATGGAGATCAAACCAGCGCTCCTGGTCCACCTAGTCATGGCTTCACTGCCAAAGGAGTTTGAAACCTTTGTTGTAAACTACAATATGTCGCTTGAAACATGGGACATCGAAAAGACAATAGCAATGTGCGTCCAAGAAGAGGATAGACTCAAAGCCTCACATGGTGGTTCTCTCAACTATGTGAAGGATCACAAGAAAAATAATTACAATCCAAGTAGCAAAGGTTCCCCTTCAAAACCACATGGAAAAGAACCCTATCAGCATCAGCATCAACAGAAGTCTTTTCCAGTGGACAAAGATACTTGCCTCCACTGTAAGCAGACAAGGCAGTACAAGAAGGATTGCCCTGCTTGGCTAAAGTCTATAATGGCAAAGAGAGGTAACAACATCATTTCCTTTGTAAATGAATCCTTGTATACACAGTTTTTGAAATCTACTTGGTGGATTGACACAGGAGCAACTGTTCATGTTGCAATCTCTTTACATGGATTTCATTCGACGAGGACTATGCAAAGAAGCGAAAGATGCTTTGAAGTCGCAAATGGAGTCCAAGCAGAAGTTGAAGCTGTCGGCAACATCTCCTTGGAGCTAGCTGATGGGTTGAAGCTTCTACTTAGAGATGTCTTATATGTTCCTTCATGTCATAGAAACTTAATTAGTGTTTCTTGTTTGCACAAAGACAATTATGAATGTTATTTTGGACATGGCAAGTGTGCCATATGGTGTAATAATGCTTATGTGGGTGTTGCTTTACTTCACAATGAGCTTTATTTACTATCACTTTGTGAAAAAGTGCATTATGTGTCCAATGTGAATGAGCATGCTTCCTCGTCGAACAAAGAACAAAAGAAAAGAAAGAGAACTGACGACTCAATTATGTCACCGTTGCTTGGGCCATATTTCCAGGGGGAGAATAGAAAGATTAGTCAAAAGTGAAATTCTTCCTCTGTTAGATTTCTCAAACTTAGAACAATGTGTAGATTGCATTAAAGAAAAGTATGTAAAACAAATCAAAAAGGGTGCAATCCATAGCACAGGAACACTAGAAATCATCCACACTGACATTTGTGGACCATTTCTGGTGAAAAGTGTGGACGGATATGACTCATTCATAACATTCACAGATGATTACTCTCGTTTTGGTTATATTTATCCGATCAAAGAATGATCTAAAGCATTGGATAAATTTAAAATATTCAAAGTTGAAGTTGAAAATCAGCATGATAAAAGAATAAAGATAGTAAGGTCTGACCGTGGGGGAGAGTACTACGGTCGGCACACCCCATATGGCCAAGCCCCTGGACCTTTTGCAAAGTTCTTATAGGAGACCGACATAGTAGCTTTCTATTCAATGTCGGGCGAGCCTCAGCAAAATGGAGTAGCTGAAAGGCGTAACTGTACTTTCATGGATATGGTGCGCAACATGATGAGTTACTCCACCTTGCCATTGGGATTATGGATGGAAGCGCTTAAAACAACCATTCACATTCTCAATAGAGTGCTAAGCAAGTCGGTGCCCAAAACACCGTACGAGCTGTGGATAGGAAGAGTGCCCTCTTTACAACACTTCAGGGTGTGGGGGTGCCCCGCTGAGGCCGAAATATTTAATCCAAACATTGCAAAGTTAGACTCCAAAACAGTAAGTTGCCACTTCATTGGCTATCCAGACAGATCAAAGGGTTTTCGTTTCTACTGTCCAGACAGATATACAAATTTTTAGAAACAAGACATGCAGTCTTCTTAGAGGACGAAATGATGAGGGGGAGCTTGGTAGCTCGGAAAATTGATCTTGAGAAGAGGGTGCATGCACCTAATCCGATGATTCAGGAGCCATTTTTCTCACTACCAGTTGCAACTCCACCCATGACAACTATGGGGGTAGACCCGGAACCTGTCCGTCAGGAGCCGACTGAACCCCTTGTTGAGCATGAAAGGGAGGTGCAACAGCCAATAGTAGAAGATGTGCCGCAAGTTGAGGCACAAAATGTGCCAGAAACTGAGGCACTTAGAAGATCTAATAGAACAAGAAGATCAACTATTTCTACTGATTATAAAGTTTATAACACAGAAATGGTTCATATGGAAGGTGATCCCACTACATATGAAGAAGCCATTAAAAGCCCTAACTCATCAAAATGGCTACAAGCAATGGAAGATGAGATGAAATTGATGAGTTCCAAAGATGTTTGGGACTTAGTGGAAATCCCTAAAGGAGCCAAAACATTAGGCTGCAAATGGGTCTACAAAACTAAGTATGACCCTAATGGGAACGTAGAAAAGTATAAAGCCCGACTTGTGGCAAAAGGATTTACACAAAGAGAAGGGATATATTACAATGATAGTTTTTCCCCAGTCTCATGTAAGGATTCCTTCAGAATCATAATGGCATTAGTTGCTCATTTTGATTTAGAGTTACATCAAATGGATGTCAAGACGACATTTCTGAACGGTGATTTAAAAGAAAAGGTCTACATGAAACAACCCAAGGGTTTTTATCATGGAAGGCAAGGAAAATATGGGATGCCGCCTAAATAAATCCATTTATGGATTAAGGCAAGACTCTAGAGAGTGGTATCTAAAGTTTAGTCAAATGATTAAAGGTTTTGGGTTCAAAGAAAATATTGAGGATAATTGCATTTATGCAAGGTTTAAAAATGGGAAATATATTTTCCTAATCTTGTATGTGGATGATATCCTGCTTGCTAGCAGTGATGTTAGTCTACTACTAGAAACAAAGAAGTTCTTATCCTCAAATTTCGATATCACAGATCTTGGTGAAGCATCCTATGTTTTGGGCATAGAAAATTCATCGAGATAGGAACAATGGAGTCTTAGGACTATGACAGAAGGCATATTTAGAGAAGGTTCTTCAAAAGTATAATATGCATGTGAGTAAAGCCACACCTGCTCCTATAGTCAAGGGCGATAGTTTTGGGAAATTCCAATGTCCCAAGAACCAGTACGAGATCGATCTCATGAAACCAGTACTATAAGCTTCGGCTGTTGGAAGCTTACAGTATGCACAAGTGTGCACTCACCCCGACTTAGATTTTTTTATCGGGGTACTCGGTAGATATCAAGAGAATCCAAGCATGGAGCACTGGAAGATGGCAAAGAAGGCATTGCGTTATGTGCAAGGCACGAAGCACTACATGCTAACATACAGGAGATCTGATTCCCTAGAGATAAGAGGGTATTCAGACGTATATTTTGCGGGGGATAGAGATGATAGAAAATCCACGTCAGGATACGTCTTCACTCTCGTCGGGGGAGCTATTTCGTGGAAAGCTCCAAACAGTCAATAGTTGCATCATCCACGATGTATGCAGAATTCATAGCATGCTTCGAGGCCACGGGGCATGCGATATGGCTAAAGAAATTTGTACCCGAATTGAAAGTGGTAGATTGTATTCACAAACCACTAAAGATGTACTGTGACAACCAGCCCACAGTATTCTACACTCACAACAACAAGTCAAGTAATGCTACGAAAACAATAGAGATAAAGTATTATGTTGTGAAAGATAAAATCCAGGATCACACTATAAGTCTCGAGCATATAAAGCCAAAGGATATGCTTGCGGATCCACTTACGAAAGGCTTACCACCCAATGTGTTCAAGAAACACTTAGCCGACATGGGTTTAAGGGAAAGCCTTATGATTCCTGGATCATGAGAGGCCCAAAAGGAACAGAATTTGTTTCTAACCAAAACGTATGTTGTAGCTGTATGATTCTATCGGCAATTAAGCTGTGACGATGAGACATGCTCTATGTACCAATATGTGATGTACCAATATGTTTTTGTAGCTAGCTTGTAACACTTGATTCCCTTGCTACTGAAGTTGTAAAGTTGCCAGAGTAACACTTGATTTGTCTAAATGATTAAATTAGGAGTAACAACTTCTACTCCCAATTCTGTGAATGCAAGGCTTGGCAGTACATATGTGTGCAACTTTTTCAGTAAATATTTTTCTATTAGTTAAGATAAATTGAAGCCTTTTCCTTTAATTAACTTAAACCTTTTCAGTTAATTAAAATTAATTGAAACCATTTGTGTAGAAGTAAAATTATCTGAAACATTGTTTGGCAGTAGTGCTTGCTTGGTTGCTTGCATTAGTTTTGTTGCTAAAAAAGAATGTTCTTGGCTTATTGGCAGGTAATTGCAACACTTGTTTGATGTGATAAAAAAGAGTGTTCTTGGCTTTGTAGGGATCAGCAGATTGAGGCCATCTTAACAAAGCTCCCACTGGACAAGTCTGACCTAAAGACATTCTTCTCAAAGTATCGATATGAGGTAATGCACATTTTCATTCGATCCTACCTTTTGTGCACACTGTATAAATGAATTTGGTCTACACTTTGAATAAAAGCTCTTGATATTTGAAGCTCCTTGTGAATTTTGTAGTGTAGTCCATTTGGTGCACACTATATAAACATAAAGTGTGCACCCCTAATAAGGCAATTCATTGTTTTGTTTTCACAGAAATAAAAATGACCATCCCAATGAACATGAAGTGCATCCTAAATTTTAGAGTAGCTTCAGGTAATATTCAATAATTCTGTCGCCATGAGTGAGAAGTGTGAGTAGTTAGCTTCAGTAGTTAACTAGGAGTTTAGTAGCTTAAGTACAATTAATAATGAACCTTTTCAGTTAGGTAATATCCCTGCATGAACCCCTAGAGCACTTTATGTTCACTCCTCTCCTACATAATGTTCTTGTTCAATAAAATGATGAATCTATTTACAACAAAAACATGTTAGCCTACTCCATGATGTTGTATCATTTGTCAACTGAAAATGTTCAGTTAAAGCATTAGCATATTGTACAAGCATTATCAAGCGTACTCCTGATACATTTACTACTATCACTGCATTATCAATTTTTCTATTGTCAAAACTACTCCATTATCAGGAGTACTCCATTTACTACTGTCACTGCATTATCAAGAGTATATTATCAAGCATTATGAGTTTAAATAGCAGCAGTTTTCCAGTCAGTTCACAAAGAGTAGCAGTTTTACTAATGAGATAAGCAGTAGTTTTTCAGTTAATAAACAACAATAGTTTTTGTACAGTTTCAGAACAATGAGCTTGCTGTAGCTTTTCATCGAGTGGAGTACAATTTAGATCAAAGTCCATGTCTAATTGTTGCTGTGAAACTGTCAAATTATTGATTTTTATCAAATTGTTGCTGGCATACTTGCTGTGAAACTATCAAATTGTTGTTGTCATTCTTGCTGCTTCTATCAATTTGTAGCTGCTATTTCTTCTGTAAAATTGCTTTTGCTTCTTCTACTGCTACTGCTGTCATGTTTCAACCTTAGAGCAGTCCAATTGTTGTTGCTTCTACTGTCATATTTTCAACTTAGAGCAGTCAAATTGCAGACTTAGAGCCCTGGAATTGCTGCTGTTGCAGGAGAAGGAGCACACCCAGGAGATGACCGTGGATGTTGTTGTTGCTGGAAAAAGGAGCACACCTATAGGTAAACCATGATCTCCATCATCTCCAAAACCATGTGCATCTGCTGATCTTCTATTGCTGCCGATCTGTTGCTGATATGCTGCTGTTGTTGTTCCCCTGCTGGTGGTGGTTATCTGCTGCTATCACTGATGAGCAATGTCATCAGGTTGGTAACTTCATTCCATCATAGGTGAGCTAGCTCTGCTGCTATTGCTAGTGATCTGCCTCTTCTGCTGGTGAGCCGCTGTTGGTGATTTGCAGCCGCTACTGGTGATCTCCCGCTAGATATGGAGGCAAAGGACCTGGGCGGAGGACCTGGGGGGTAGAGGACCTGGACGGAGGTGGGGGGCAAAGGTGGGGAGGAGGTGGGGGGCATAGGTGGGGGGAGAGGTGGGGTGGAGGTGAGGGGCACAGATCAGGCAGAGGAGGTGGGGGCAGAGCCATAGAGGTAGGAGACGAATCAAATCGGGAGGGGTTATCTGGTCCTTTTGGTGTTTTTCACTTGGTCGGGATGGTTTCCCTAGTGACCTATATTTTGGGAACGGAGGGAGTATATACTACTGTAGTATATATTTGTAGTAGTTCACAACTGGTTGCTTGATTGAGTTGAAGTAGAACTACCATATAGTCGGAGGAAGTTAACGATGGGTGTTTTTCTTCTTTGAGCCAATTGTTTTATTACTTTGTGCAAAGAATAAAATGTCTTAGATTGCAAACTTGCAGTTTAATTGTTTTTGCATGCTTTGGTTGTACATCAATCTAGCATGGGTGTATGTTGTTGACTTCATTATGAGTTTCTGACTATCTGCTTGTACATGTTTATATGCATGAGGTGCTATCAGGGGTGGCTGAGACCATAAAGAACTTTGCGGTGATCTACCACATCAAGGAGGTTCCTGACTTCAAAACCATGTACAAGCTGTATGAACCATCGACGGTGATGTTCTTCTTCCGCAACAAGCACACCATTACTGATCTTGGGACAGGAAACAACAACAAGGTCAACTGGGCAATGAAAGACAAGCAAGGGTTTGTTGACATTGTGAAGACAGTCTACAGGGTTGGATTTTCGCATGATACGTTGCCTAGAACGTACATCTTGATCATGAAACAGAACTCTTCTTTTTCATTTTCCTTGAGGGCCTTGTCATTCTTCTGTTTTTCAGCACTAGATAATGTTTAGGCCAAGGATCATTTGCCAACTTAGTGTTTGGTTTAGCACATCCTCGTGTGTCCATGATCTCACAAACATATTTGGCTACAATGCTCATGGGTAGTTCTCTTGGTAGCTTGCCTATTTTTTCATAGAAGTGCCACAATATGGTGTTTCAGAACTTACTTTTTTTTGAAGTTCAGAACTTACTATTGTAGTATCTGCATTTCTTGTCCCATAGAGAGTACTTTATGAAATTGCCCTCTTGGTTTGGAGTTAGCTTCACAAGGTTGGAACCTTTTTACTAACATTTCTACAGTATTCATCAAATTAAGATTACTGATTCTGTGTATATTTCTTGCCTGATCAGTGTTATCATGGTTTGATTTCTCGTTCGGAAAAATCACCATGCCTTTGTTTGTATGCATCTCCTGCTGGTTTGTGATTAGATAATCCCTTTAGCTGTGTAAGTTTTGCACAATCATAAAGGATATAGGGCCTTCAGAATACTAAAATCTTGAGACCTTTGCTTCTATAGTTTCACTACAATGAACTTCTCTAAAATACACCAACCAGAGTTTAGTCTTAGATATTTTGTTTCTAATTTAAATTTGTTCAGAGTGACCACTCCACCATTATGATGTTGTCTATAGCAGTAAAATGATTGTAATATATGACTGATTGATACAAAATCTGGACAGTTATGTCAAACCTTTTATCTTGAGCATTTTCCTTTCATGTACTCCCTCTGTCCGAAAATACTTGTCGCATAAATGGATACAAATGGATGTATCTATAACTAAAATACATCTAGATACATCCATTCCTATGACAAGTATTTCCGGACGGAGGGAGTATCTACTAAAGCTCTCATTACTTGGTTTTCTGTGCAGCTATAATTATTCAGGATATAGGGCCTCTACAGGAAAAGTAAGAATCTAAATTCCTAAGTAATCATAACAACTCAAGTTTGATGTTCCTGCTTAAATTTGCTGTTTATGAATTCGTAAGTAATTAGAACAACTCAAGTGTATCCATATAGTTAGATACTATCACATTAGATTTTCTTCTTACTCGGATTTTTTCCCATGAAAGCAGTATGTCTTGAATTTGCTATTGTGCTAGGCATAGAACAGACTGCCTTCATCTTCTTGTGTACCACACTAA
The DNA here is from genome assembly GCA_022496015.1 of Hordeum marinum. NCBI lineage: Eukaryota > Viridiplantae > Streptophyta > Magnoliopsida > Poales > Poaceae > Hordeum > Hordeum marinum. The sequence continues at coordinate 405,172,275 of CM039672.1, read as the reverse complement.
AGTTGGCTTCTGGTTTCTGCTGTACATGGGTTATTTACTGCAGAAAAATATGACAACATTCATAAGGAGTACCATTTCTTGAGGCTATGTCTCTGCTACAAGTATGACATTATCATTGGAACTTCTACTATGTCTATTTGATATTTATCCTTCCAGAGAATACTCCCTCCATCCCAAAATGTAAGACCATTTTTGACACTATGATAACGTAAAGAATGGTCTTACATTTTAGGACTGAGGGAGTACTTGTTTATGTACTATATACTCGATGAAAATATTTTCCCTGTACGCTAGATCATGGCATGCTTAATTAGTAGCTCCACTACATTTCCTGAAGGTTTTTGAACTGTTGGGAGACATGAGAAAGTTTTTCATCCTTGATTATGTTCATGTACCTCCCCCACCCCTCGTGTCACCCTCTGGCGACACCGAGGAATCCTAGCCGCCACCGGAGGGACGGCTGGCGAAGCCGTGCCGTGCCCCAGGATGCCGACAACAGGGAGGGTCTGGACCATCTCGTGCCCCCTGCCTCCTTCTCTGCCTTCCCTTCATCCTCCCATGGGCTCCGGTCCACATCTTCGGTTGCATTTCTTGCTCCAGATCGACGTCCTCGGTGAATGTCGTGGTTTCGTCACGGCAGATGCCATGGGTAGGCTTGTCGAGAGGGGCCGAGGGACGCCGGCGGGCTCCGGGAGCGGGGTTAGGCACAAGCGATGGGTGGACACATGCTGTACCCAGGTTCGGGGCCCTCCGTGGGAGATAACACCCCTAGTCCTGCTTGGTCTAGTTGAGACAATGGCCAGATTACAATGGCGCTCCTTGAGCTGTATGCATCATGGAGGAAGAAGGAGCTAGCCCGCTCTTCTGCCTCCCTACGCGCGCGTGTGTGTGGAGTGGACGTGAAGAGAGCTGGGAGATCCACCGACCCCTTGCATGGGGGTGGCCTAGAAGGTTTTATAGGCCAACCCCCCGGATTACAATACAAATAGAAGGTCGAGGGGGGGGGGGGCCCAAGCCGGCAGCCTCTCTAGCCGGCTGCGGTGGCCGCCGGTTGTGGGGTCCTATCGCCGGTAGGCCTCGCCGGCTGAAGGGTCCCGTCAGGAACCGGCGGGGCCCGCGCGGCGGGTCCCGACGCCGTTCACGTCACGGCACGGGCCGCCCCTTGTGGCGTCGTCTTGCGCCAGCCGGCCGAGGTCAGCGGTACGGCCGGCCGCCCTGTATACATGCCAGGGCAGGTAATGGAGTGGTTGGGGCGTGCCGGCACTGTTGGAAGCCCGGTCACCGTCCGCCAGGGTCAGAGGCCCTGACACCTTCCCTGTGGCCACTCCGGCGCTGACCCCCGATGGGATGGGGGCCACTGTCGCCACGCATGCCTTGTTGACGGTATCCAATGCGCAGCCGGCTGGGGGGGGGCAGCCGGCAATGCCCCCAGCTGGCTGGCACGTCGTAACCGGCAGGGCGTAGCCGGTGGGCACTGGCCGGAGGGCCGCTACCGGCAGGGCGTAGCTGGACCGCAGGGGGAGGCGGCCCGCCCTTTGATCGTGTTAGAAGGCCGGAGCAAAGGGCGCGCTTGAGGCTACCCGGGGTCATCCCCCGTCAGTAGTCCCCAAAGCCGGGGAGGCCCGCTGACGAACCGTGGCGGTCCTCGCCGGCTTGAAGATCGTCCTTGCGCTGCGGGGTGCCTTGAGAGTCGAGCGATGCCGTCAAATGACGGCCGGCTCCATAGACGGCCGATGCCTTGCGCGCCCCCTCGGGTTCCCCACCGGGTAGAGAAGACACGTCACGCGGCGGAAAAGACCGGGCCACGGGGCGGGGCCCTCCACGACCGTGGCCACGACCCGCGTGCGGGGATCTTTTACGGCGCGGGCGGACGGTTGGCGTTCTTGAGTGACATAGTATCCGCCCCGCACGCCACGGGAATTGCGGGGGTCATGCGCAATGAATCCGGCCCCCACGATCACCCGCGCGGGGTTTAAATGGCGAGAGGAGGGGGGCGGAACGGCCCGTTCGCTCCCCCCACTGTTGTCGCATCGTCGTCGTCGTCTTCCTCCCCCCGCCACTAGAGAGAGAGAGAGCAGGAGGCCAGAGCACGCAGGCAGGCTGCGCCGCCGTCCGCCGCCGAAGAAAGCCCGGGCCGCCACCGAGCAGCCGCGCCTGTCGTTGCGACCGCATGCCCCCTCAACAACCATGGCGGGCAAGGGTGCCTGGGATGGCAGCGACGTGGATGAGACCTTCATCGAGCACCTCCGCCATTGCCGCAAGCTTCCGGCAGAGGCACACTTGGAGGCATGCCCAGCTGGGCCGGAGAACTCCCCAGCACCGCGGGAAGGCGAGGTGGTCGTCTTTGCCGATCATTTCCTCCGCGGGCTTGGGCTACCGGCGAGCGCCTTTTTCCGCCGTTTCCTGACGCGGTTCGGTCTATAGCTGCACCACCTCCCCCAACGCCGTCTTGCAGCTGGCGACGTTCGTCGCCCTTTGCAAGGGGTACTTGGGGGTTGGGCCAAGGCTTGACCTCTGGTGCCGGCTCTTCTTCCTCAAGCAACAGACGACGAAGGATCCGGTGACGAAGCAGATGGTGATGACCGCCTACGGAGGCGCCATGATCCATATCCGCAAGGGGACCGGCTTCCCGAAACTCCCGCTGCATGAGTCGGTGAAGCGCTGTTAGCGGGGGTTCTTCTATGTGAAGAACGCGAAGCCGGAGGAGGATTACATCAACCTCCTCGACTTCGCCAACCACCCGCCGACCGCGATGCTGAACTGGCGGGAGGTTCCGCCTCCGGCACCCGAGACGGCGGACAAGCTCTGCGAGCGCCTGCTCGTGATGACCGGGATGGAGGGGCTGAAGGCCACCGATCTGTTGGCCGCAATGGTGGCACGCCGGGTGCAGCCGTTGTAGTGCCGGCCACACCTCATCTGCCAGATGGGAGGACGCCATGACCCCTGCCGGCTCTCCACCAAGGAGATGAAACCGGCCCACGTGGCGAGGAGGGTGAACGCCATCTCGACGGCGAAGATGGTGGAGGACGAGTGGCAATGGGGGAAAACCCCGTATAGCCGGAGCTGCCCGGCACCGCGGGTAAGTGTCTGGCCACCTCCTTACCTCCATCTTTTTTCAGAGGCAGCACCCCTCCCCCTTTGGCCTGACGGCGCGCCGCCCGGTCCGCCCGTAGATTTTCCCGCTGTTGCAGAACTACGGGGAGCCGGCCCCCAACTTTATGGAGTCGGACCCCGAGGAGGTCGAGGATACCGACGACGTGAGCCGACAGACTCTGAGCGAGCTGGCGCGTCCAAAGCCGGCGACGCGGAGACGGAGACGGAAGGGCCCGAAGAGGCCGAATCGACGGGTGAGTCTCCTCCCGAGACGCACCTATGGGACTAGACCGATGATGACGCTGAGGCGGAGACGTCGCGTGTTGCAGAGGCTCCGGAGAAGCTCGAAACTTCGGAGGACGAGGTCACGGCGCCGCGGAGGCGCCAACCTCGAGCTGGCGGCGGCTCCCGCCAGGGAGGCCCGGACGCGGACGTCAAGGGGAAACGGCCGGCTGCCACCAAGCCGGCGCCCAAGCGCGCGGTGACCGCGTAGCCGGGCGGCAGTCGCAGAGGCGGGGGCAAGAAACAAAGGGTCGCCCAGGCGGGACCCACGAGGAGGGCGGTCCCCGTCGTCACCGGCTAAGTCCATCTCCTCCTCCACCTTGGACCGTTCCGTCTTCCCCCCAGTCCCTTATTTAGTCACTATCAGGGAGGCGCGCACCTTGGGGAGGACCCCGGGTGGCGGGACGGAGAGGGCGGCACCGCCGACGGCTGCCGAGGAGAGGGAGTGCCAGGCGTGGCTCGACCTCGAGGCGGCCGAGCAGGAGCGACACGTCAAGGAGCTCTGCCCATGGGAAGAGGCGACGAAGAGGCAGGGAGGAACCAGCCGGGAGGCCACTGGCGGAGCATGGGAGCCATTCCCCCGCCTCCGAGGAACCAGCGGGGAGGCCGCTGGAAGAGCGTGGGAGCCGTTCCCCCGCGGCCGGGAGAAGAGGTCGAAGGACCACCATGGTCCCGAGCGATGGACGGAGGCGGGCGCGAAGGCCATAGAGGACGTGGCGGAGATGGACTGCGACGCCACCCAGCAGCTGATGGATGACGTGCCGTCGGGGGCGGAGGTGCCGGCCCTGGAAGCGCTGGCCCTGGAAGTGCCAGCTCCAGAGGGGCCGGCACTGGAGGCGAGTCGGCCCGGAGCCGCCAGAGGCAGAGCGCCGGAGGTGAGGGCCGCGACGGCCGGGGAAACGGCTGCCGCAGGCGCGTCGACGGCGGCCCCCGGCACGACGACGACAAGAAGGGCCGGTCCCATCGCGGTCTTCGACAAGGGAGGACCCACGGATGGGGGCCGGCCGTAGCAGACTTGGGCGGCGGCCGGGAGCCTGGCCCCTGGCGAACCGTCGAGTGCCCTCGGGATGGCAGTGTTCGCCGTTGTGGATGCGTTCGCTGCTTGCCGCGCCCAGACGTCGCAGGACGCTCGAGCCGCCAATGATCGGCTGGTGAACTTGGAGCAGGCGGTCGCGGTGAGCTCTCTTCTTTCCTTCTTCTCTTGACTTGGCGTTTTCAGTCTCTTCCAGTGGGAGCGCGCCAGCGCACCCACTGGGTGTAGCCCCCGAGGCTCGAGCCGGCTGGGGCGTAGGCGGGTTGAGCCTAAAGCTGTGTACGCTTGTTGTTTTGCAGGCGGCGTATGACCGTCGGGAGGCCGCGCACAACACCCTGCTGGGGTTGTACCGAGGAGCCGAAAACCGGCTCGCCGTCGTGTCCGCGGATTTGCGAGGTATGTGCTCTTGCGATCTTTCAGTGGGGGCGCGCCAGCGCACCCACTGGGTGTATCCCCCGGGAATCAAGCCGGCTGCCCCGGAGGCGGGCTGAATCCTTTCTGACAACGGCGACTTCTTCTCGTGAAGCTACCCACGCCGAGACAGTCAGCCTCTGGCGCCAGGTGGTGCGTCTTCACGAGGAGCGGGAGCTCCTGACGACGGAGTGTGACCGGCTCCGTGGGGAGGCAGACCAGGTGAAGGCGGAGCGGGAGGGGCGCGAGATGGCCCACCGCCAAGCGTTGGTGGACCAAGGGGCGGCCCTTCGTCGCGAGGTGGAGGAGCGGGAGAAAGTTCTCCGCGAGAGGCTGGAGGCGAAAGACACCGCGTTAGCCAAGGCGGCCGAGGACGCGCAGGCGGCTCGGGACGAGCACGAGTGCCAGCGCCAGGAGTGGTCAGCCAGGGAGGTGCGGCTGCAGGAGCAAGGGCATGAGGTGGATCAGATGCTGCACAGTAAGCTTCTGTTGCCTTGTTCTTCTCGCGCCTTCCTTCTGGGTTTTCTGGCTTGCCTCCCTGCTCATCCCTTGTCTTCTTCTTAAGGCTTTTCCCCGGCACGTGGGAGGTCGTGGAGGCGGCCGTGGAGGCCGACCATGAGGCCCGACGGGCGCAAGGAGAGGCCGTTGGGCCGCTTGCCCCCTGGACCCTGGACGAGGTGGGCATCGCCGCTGAGGCGCGTCTGTCGGAGGTGGTCCGCACCCTGAGGTGGCTCCAAGTGGCCGGCTTGGCGCTGGTTCGCACCCTTTGGCCTGGCGCGGCGGACCCGGGCTCCATGAACCGGCTGTTGAGGTGGCTGGAGTTTGGGACTGCACGGGTGAACGCCTGGAGGTCCTCCACGGCACGTGCCGGTGCGGGCATGGTGCTCTGCATTGCCAGGTCGTTGTACCCCGAGCTGGACTTGGGTTTGCTCATGGCCCAGCGTGCCGACACCGACGCGGAGTTGGAGGCGATGGCCGACGAGCTGTTGGTGAGGGCGAGCAACCTCACGTCCTTCACCGCGTGGGATGAGTATGTCCCAGAGCGCGGGGCGGACGGCGTGGTGGTCCCGGAGGACCGGTACGGGCTCGCCCTGGACGACCCGGAGGGGAGCGCCGCCGAGACAGCCGATGGAGAGTCCGACACCAATGACTATGCCGAGTTCGAGCCGGCTCCGGACGCGGGGGCGGGGGCTTCTACCTTAGCCGCCCCGGAGGCGCCAGCACCGCCGGCTCCCGAGGCGTGAGCACCGCCGGCTCCAGAGGCGTTAGCACCGGAGGAGGGCCGGCCCGAAGCTGCCACCACTTAGGACTTTTCTTTCCTGCATTTTGTTTTAGACTGGAATTCCACCCACTAGATGTATGTATATGTAATGAATTCATGGCCGTGGGCCTTTTATCGTTATGACTTATGTCGTTTTTCCTAAAAAGAATGTGCGTGCCGGCTCTTCTTTCGCTTTTTGCCTTTTGACTTTGTGTTCGCGCGCCGGGATTCCTTCCGGCTTCCGCCCCGCCTGCCAGCCAGCCAGGAGCCGGTCTGGGACAGGGACGGGGCTTCACCCTTGAGGAAAACCAGCAGGCGCTTAGAGTCAACCGGCTAGGGCTAGGTTGAGCCGGCGAAGGCCGATTACTAGGAGTATCAAAGCTCGGCTGGGCCGGTCCGGCTGCTGCGCGTCAGCTGACCTCAGTGTGAGAAGTTCCTTCGCACCCCGCGGTCCCTTCAGTCGGACAGCCGGGAGCTGGCCTGTAGCTGGTTAGGGAGGGGAGGCGAAGGGTTGCTTGCTCACACTACTTGTCTGCCTCGGGGGGGGGGGGGGGGGGGAGTCGGGCGAGCCCCCCGGGCCTGGAGCCGGACCCGGTTGACGTGCCTTAAATAATAGGAAAACTTGGAGGAATCGAAAAGGGGCGTGCCCCAAGTGCCGGCTTGGGGCCCCCGTTGCATTAATAAGCCCGAAAGGGGAAGGATACGTACACTGGTTTTCAGCAATAAAATGGACGGAGGAGCGCCGCATTCCACGGGCGCTCCGTCTCCTCGCCGGAGGCGTCTCTCTTGCGCTTCTGCGGCATCTGGGCGTCTATTATATAGTACGCGTTGTTGTGCAGCGCCCGACTGACGATGAACGGGCCCTCCCATGGGGAGGACAGATTGTGCTAGCCGGCGGTTCGTTGGATCTGCCTGAGCACCAAGTCTGCTCCGCGAAAGGAGAGTGGCCGGATCCGCTTGCTGTGATAATGCCGGAGCTTCTACTGGTAGATGGCTGTCCGGCTCAAGGCCAGCTCGCGGGCCTCCTCGAGGAGGTCGACGTCGTCTTCCCTTGCATCCCTCGCATCCTTCTCGGTGTACAGGGTAACCCAAGGCGAATCGAACTCGATGTCGGTGGGGATGATCGCCTCGGACCCGTAAACGAGAAAAAATGGAGTGTATCCGGTCGATCGGTCAGGCGTGGTCCGGAGGCTCCAAAGGACAGCCGACAGCTCCTCGACCCAACAGCCAGCCGATCGGACCAGTGGTGTCGCGAGCTGGCGCTTGATGCCGGACAGGAGCAGGCCGTTTGCCCTCTCAACCTGGCCATTCGATTGCGGGTGGGCGATGGACGCCAGGTCGAGCCGTATGCCCCGCCTCGAGTAGAAACGTGCTAGCGCGCCCTTGGCGAAGTTCGTGCCGTTGTCAATGATGATGCCGTGGGGGACGCCGTAGCATACTGTGATGTCTTCGATGAACCGGACGGCTGTGGGGCCGTCCAGTTTCTTGATTGGCCGGGCCTCGATCCACTTGGTAAATTTGTCGACGGCTACCAGCAAGTGTGTCATGCCGCCTCGTGCGATCTTGAAGGGTCCCACCATATCCAGCCCCCAAACGGCGAAGGTCCATGAAAGGGGGATGGTCTGGAGGGTGCTAGCCGGAAGATGGCTCTGCGTGCTGAAGCACTGGCAGCCCTTGCACTTGTCAACTAGTTTTTTGGCCGCGTCTAGAGCGGTCGGCCAGTAGAAACCGTGATGGAATGCTTTGGCCACCAGGGACCTGGAGGCGGCATGATTCCCGCACTCACCCTGGTGGATGTCGAGGAGGATTTCTTGCCCTTTCTTCGGCTCGACTCAGCGTTGGAAGACGCTGATGGTGCTGCGATGAACCAACTCGTGGTTGACGATGCTGTAGGGCGGGGCCCGACGCTGAATTTGCCTTGAAGTGGCCTCATCGGAGGGTCGCCGTGCTGGAGGAATGCCAAGATGGGCTGGGCCCATGAGGGAGCCGAGACAGAGGCCGGCTTAGCCCCCGGGACCGGCTCGTCAGCCCCCGGAACCGGCTCGCCAGCCCCCGGGAGCGAGGCGGTGGCAGGAGCGTCGACCGTCATCATGACGGCGACGGCCCCGGTGCCGGCGCATGCAGACGTGGCCGGCTCAATTGCCGTGGCGGACGGTGCCGGCCCGGTGGCTGGTGGTGGCAGAGCCGGCAGAGCTGCCGTAGCCGGCGGGGCCGGTTGGGCAGCTGGTTCCGCTGAGGCGCCGACCGCGTTTGCTGGTACAAAGATGGACTCCGATTCAGGAGAAGGCTTGATCGAAGGCTTCAGCAGCCGCTCGAGGGAGACGCCGGCTGGGATGCCCTGCCGGGTGGAGCCGATCTTGGCCAGCGCGTCGGCAGCCTCGTTGTTCGCACGAAGGATGTGGTGGAACTCGCAGCCCTTGAAGGAGCCGGTGAGCTGCTGGACGAGGAAGCGGTAGCTGGCCATGTTGGCGTCCCTGGCGTCCCATTCGCCAGAGACCTGTTGCACCACGAGGTCGGAGCCACCGAAGCAAATGATGCGCTGGATGCCGATCTCCTTGGCGAGCCGGAGGCCGTGGACGAGGGCCTCGTATTCGGCCATGTTGTTGGAGGTGGCGAAGTGGATTTGGAGGGCGTAGCGGAGCTAGTTTCATCTGGAAGAAGACAAGACGATGCCAGCTCCCAGGCCGGCTCGCATCTTCGAGCCGTCAAAGTGCATGCGCTAGTGTGTGGAGTCTGGCGAAGGCGGCATGAACTGGGTTTCGGCCTAGTCGACGAGGAAGTCGGCCATTGCCTGGGATTTGATGGCAGTGCGCAGCTCATACCGTATTTTGTAGTCGGCTAGGGCGATGGCCCATTTGGCGATCTGGCCGGTGGCATCCCGTCCGGCCATGATTTCGCCCAGCGGCGCTGTGCTCACGACGGTGATGACGTGCTCCTCGAAGTACTGCTTGATCTTCTGGGTGGCAAAGTATATGCCGTAGCACATCTTCTGGTAGTGGGGGTAGTTTTGCTTGGAGGCGGAAAGGACCTCGCTGAGTAGACGGGACGCTGCGTCAGCAGCGCCTTGCCTTCCTCCGGCCGCTCCACCACTAGGACGACACTGATGACACGTGTGGTCGCCGCAATGTAGGCGAGCAAAGGCTCCTTGTCAGCCGGCGCGGCCAAGATGGGCGCGCTGGTGAGAGCCCGCTTGAGGCCGCGGAATGCCGCGTCCGCCTCGTCAGACCAGTCGAACAGGGCCGACTTGCGTAGGAGACCGTAGAGGGGCAAGGCCTTCTCGCCCAGCCGGCTGATGAACCGGCTGAGGGAGGCAAGGCAGCCGGTGAATTTCTGGACGTCACGGAGCCGGACCGGATTGGGCATGCGCTCAATCGCCCGGATCTTCTCGGGGTTAGCTTCGATGCCGCGGGCAGACACGAAGAATCCCAGGAGCTGGCCGGCTGGGATGCCGAAGACACACTTCTCCGGGTTGAGCTTGATCTTGTATTCGTGCAAGTTGGCAAACGTCTCCTAGAGGTTGTCGAGGAGGCTGAAATGCTTCTTGGATTTGACGACGATGTCATCCACGTAGACCTAGACATTCCTGCCTATCTGAGGCCGGAGGCACTTCTGCATGCAACGCTGGAAGGTAGCGCCTGCATTCTTCAGGCCGAAGGACATGGTGATGTAGTAGTAGGCCCCGAAGGGGGTGATGAAGGAGGTCTTGAGCCGGTTGGCCGGGTCCAGCTTTATCTGGTGGTAGCCAGAGTAGGCGTCCAGGAAAGACAGCAGATCGCAGCCGGCCGTGGAGTCGATGACTTGATCGATCCGCGACAGGGTGAACGGGTCCTTGGGCACGCCTTGTTTAGGCTTGTGTAGTCGATACACATGCGCCAGGTCTTGTTTTTCTTCAGCACTAGGACTGGGTTGGCCAGCCAGTCCGGGTGGAATACTTCCATGATGAAGCCAGCTGCGAGCAGCTAGGCGATCTCTTCTCCTATAGTACGCCGCTTCTCCTTGGAGAAACGACGCATGTGTTGCTTGACCGGCTTCGCATCCGACCGTACATGTAGCTTGTGCTCGGCGAACTTCCTTAGAACACCCGGCATGTCCTTGGGGGACCATGCAAAGATGTCCCAATTCTCACGGAGAAAGTTGACGAGCTCGCTTTCCTATTTGCTGTCGAGGCGGGAGCCGATGGTCACGCACTAGGTGGGGTTGGCCGGATCGAGTGGCACCTGCCTGGTGTCCTTGGACGGTTGGAATGAGGCTTCGCCGACCGACTGGGACGGAGGGGCCGGCAAGGCCAGCTGGGCAGAGGTGAGGGCCACCAGCCGGTCGAGCTGCCACTTCTCCTCCGCTATCTCCAGGGCCTCGGCCAGCCGGCTGCCGTCTCGCGCGCATGCCATTGACATTTGGTATTTGCCGGTGATGGTGATGATGCCCCTGGGACCCGGCATCTTGAGCTTGAGGTAGGCGTAGTGGGGGATCGCCATGAACTTGACAAGAGCCGGCCGGCCCAGCAATGCGTGGTAGGGACTGTCGAGGTCCACTACCTCGAACAAGACCGGCTCGCGGCGGAAGTGACCGGCATCGCCGAAGAGGACGTCGAGCTTGATCTTGCTGACAGGGGTGCAGAACTTTCCCAGCACGATGCCGTGGAAGACGGTCCGACTCGTTTTCAGATCCTCCACCTTGAGCCCCAGCTTGAGCAGGGTGTCAACGTAGAGGATGTTGATGCCGCTGCCTCCATCGATCAACACCCGCGAGAAGCGGCACGAGCATCTGTCAAAGGCGATGGTAGGATCGAGGACGAGGGCGTAGCTGCCAGGGTTCGGCATCATGGCCGGGTGGTCCGCCCTACTCCAGGTAACCGGCTTCTCGGACCAATGCATGAACTGGGGAGTCGCGGGCATGGTGGCATTCACCTCGCGGTGGAGCCGGCGCTGGGCGTGCTTGTCCGTCTCTTCGCTGGTGAAGACGACGTAGCAGTCGTCATGTTCGGGGTACTGGTCATGCAGCCGGTCACCGTTCCGCGCCGGGGAGGGGTCCGCCTGGCCCGGGCCGAGAGCCGGAGCCGGAGCCGGAGCTGGTGCCGGAGCGCGGGCTGGCTGCACGAGGGGAGCCGGGAGGCTGTCCCCCCAGGCCAATCGCTGTGAGAAGCTGCACTGCCGGAGTGTGTGCGTGGCCGGCTTGGTACCGGAGTGGTTTTTGCAGGGGAGGTCAAGCATTTGCTCGAAAGTCAGCTTAGGCTGCCAGGTGGCCTTGCCGGTGCGCTGGCGCTGAACGGAGGCCTGGCCGGCCGGCTGCTCCTCCTCGATGTAGGCGACCTGCCGGCTCCTGTAGCGGGAGTCGGGCTGGTCGTTCTTGCGCTTGCCGTTTTGCTGCTTCCGGTTGTCGGCCGCCGCCCGCGGCGCGGCGGGGGGCGTAGCCGGCTTGGCTGATTCCTTAGCCTTCATCCTCATCGAGGAATCGACCATGGCATATTTTTCCGCTTTGGACATTAGGTACACCAGGGAGGTTGGCTCGGAGCACAAGAGCTTGTGCTTGAGGGGGGTGCCATCGCAACAGCCTTCGATGAAGTACTGTATGGCCTGTACCACGTGCACTCCCTCGTAGGAGTTGCGGAGCTCGGTCCAGCGCGTGAGGTAGTCGCGGAGGGGCTCTTCCGGCCCCTGGACGCACATGGCCAGCTCGTGGGGCCGGCCAGGCCGTTCGTAGGTGCTGGTGAAGTTGCGGACGAAGGCCTCCTCGAAGTCCGTCCAGGTGTTGATGCAGCCGGCAGCCAGGCTGTTCAGCCAGGTGCGGGCCGAGCCGATCAGCATGAGAGGGGTGTAGGGGATGGCTACACACTTGTTCCCCCTGGCGATGCCGACGGCGGTGGTGTAGTCGATCAGCCAGTCCTCCGGCTTGGCAGCCCCGGTATACTTCGGGGTGTCGCGGGGGAGTGTGAAGCCGGGCGGAAAAGGCTCGTTGCGGATCTGCTGACCGAAGCAGGCCAGGCCAATTGAGCCCTCCTCCTCAAGGAGAGCCGGCTGCGCCAGCCGGTCAAGACGGAGCCGGGCGTCATTGTCGCTATCGGGGACGCGCGGTCCGAGCCGGGCTGCAAGCTCGGGCCGGCCGGCCGGCAGGATGGACCACGCTGGCTCCTGCCACGGAGGCGGAGTATGCCCGCAGGTTCGCTGGCTGCTGCCAGCCGGCGCCTCATCACGGCGGTGGCTGCCAGCCGGATTGTTGCCGCGCCGGCTGTTCATAGCCGGCTGCTTGTTTCCGTGTGACGGGGGGCGCTGAGCGTTGCTCCCCCGGGCGTTCCGACCGGAGGGACGAGGGGTGGTGGAGTGCTGAGCCAGCCGGCGGTCAGCATCCCTAGTGTCCTCGCCCTCGGGACGGGGAAACTCAGAGATGGCCCCACCGGGGGTGAGGACGACCTGTTGCGCGTTGGCGGTGTCGATGAGGTCCTTGATGTGCCGCTCGCGTGCGGCCCGCTCCTCGCCCTCCAAGGTTGCCAAATCCTCGTAGGCAACCTTGGCGGTGCGTAGGTTGGCCGCGGGGGTGTCGTAGATGGGGAAGCGGCCGCCGAGGATTTCTGTGACCACACGGCCTCGTTCTCGCACAACACCACACCGGCTGGGCTCGGGGCCAGCCGGGGTGAGACCGTACATGGAGTTGTATTCCTGCTGCGCAGCCTCCATCTAGCGCCTCTCGACAATGAGGGTGCTGGCGTCTTCGAACAACAGGCGGCGGGCCGCCTCCAGCTCGGCTCTGGTGGTGGCCGGGTCCGCCGTCGTAGCGATAAGAGTGCCCAGACCCCGGAGGGTGGCGGCGAGTGGGTCAGAGGTGCCGCCACGGGCCTCGGCTGTCCGCACACGGCCCGAAGTGTTGGAGGAGGCGGTGACCATCACTCCCACGCGGGTGTGGGGGCCGATGGCCTTGCCCATGGCGAGCGCGCCCACGGACGAGGGAGAGACGATGCAATCGAACACCCAACTAGGGTACTCGTCGGCCGCCGGCTCTTCGGTGAGGCTCAGCTTGCTGAACCGCTCTGCGAGCGCGGCGACGTCGAGCGCGAGGTCGCGGCCGAGGCACTCGTCAGAGATGCCGGCCGCGTTGCCCGCAAGACCTGCCGGAGCAAGCCCCACGAGCACGCGGTTCTGCCCGGACGCGAGGCGGCCGGGGGAGGTGGTGAAGGGCCCCACCCGGAGCGTGACACCGGCCGACACCGCGGACGGCCCCACGATGGGCGCCAACTGTCGTGGTTTCGTCACAGCAAATGCCATGGGTAGGCTTATCGAGAGGGGCCGAAGGACGCCGGCGGGCTCCGGGAGCGGGGTTAGGCACAAGCGATGGTGAACACACGCTGTACCCAGGTTCGGGGCCCTCCGTGGGAGATAACACCCCTAGTCCTGCTTGGTCTAGTTGAGACAATGGTCAGATTACAATGGCGCTCCTTGAGCTGTATGGATCGTGGAGGAAGAAGGAGCTAGCCCGCTCTTCTGCCTCCCTACGCGTGTGTGTGGAGTGGACGTGAAGAGAGCTGGGAGATCCGCTGACCCCTTGCATTGGGGTGGCCTGGGGGGTTTTATAGGCCAACCCCCCAGATTACAATGCAAATAGAAGGTCGAGGGGGGGGGCCTAGCCGGCAGCCTCTTTGGCCGGCTGCGGGGGCCGCCGACTATGGGGTCCTGTCGCCGGTAGGCCCCGCCGGCTGAAGGGCCTGTCAGGATCCGGCGGGGCCCGCGCGGCGGGGCCCGACACCGGTCACGTCACGGCATGGGCCGCCCCTTGTGGCGTCATCTTGCGGCGGTCGGCCGCCCTGTAGCCATGCCAGGGCAGGTAATGGAGTGGTTGGGGCGTGCTGGCACTGTTGGAAGCCCGGTCACCGTCCGCCAGGGTCAGAGGTCCTGACACCTTCCCTGTGGCCACTCCGGCGCTGACCCCCGATGGGATGGAGGCCACTGTCACCACACATGCCTTGTTGACGGTATCCAATGCGCAGCCGGCTAGGGGGGGGGGGGGGCAGGCGGCAATGCCCCCAGCTGGCCGACGCGTCGTAACCGGCGGGGCGTAGCCGGAGGGCCGCTACCGGCAGCGCATAGCCAAGCCATAGGGGGAGGCGGCCCGACCTTTGATTGCGTTAGAAGGCCGGAGCAAAGGGGGCGCTTGAGGCTACCCGGGGTCATCCCCCCGTCAGTGAACCTCCGTCGCGTCAGGCCATGGCCTCCGGTTGGATGGTGCTATTTCCCTCACCGGCTGAGGGATTTGAGCCGTGGGTGCCATCCCGCAGGGGTGCGGTTTGCCAAAGTCGTGGTTGCGTTTGGCTGTTGTTGACTGCAGGTCGGGGATGGGGTCCCCTTCCTGTCCCGCTCAGCGTCGTCAGGACTCAAACTCAATACAGGGCTTCATACAAAAAAATGCAGCATGCTTGGACAACAACAGTCTATATACAATAGACAACAAATATGTTCTTCTACAGCAGGAGTGAATTGCAGAAAACCATGACATTGAAGGCTAGGGTTGCAGAAACCACAAGTCTACGGAATTGTGCCAGAAAACACTAATTCTCAGGCTAATTTTTTGCAGAAAACTCAAATCGCTCGGATCGGTCCTTGATAGACGGGGCCCGTTTTTGTCGACGCAGCATAACGGTTTGCCCGACCATGCCGTTTGACGCTGTCTGGCTTCGTTTCATGCCGTGCGGGCAGCAGGGCTCTTCTCTCCCCCGAATCGGCACCCCACCCCCACCGGTCGTCATTTACTCACTCCCCCTACTCTCTGCTCTCTCCCTCCTCTCTCTTGTTCGCCGCTGCCGCCGCCACCACCATGGTGTCCTGGAGTGATGGGGACAATAGTGAGAGCTCTTTCTAGTTTGCAGTGATGCGTCCAACGACGACATCATAAAGGCCAGCTGAGCTAGTGTTAGTGTTAGGGTTTCGATTTGGGGATTTCCTCGTTGATCCCGTTCTCAAGTTCTCTTTTGCAATTTTTTTCTTCCCTTTGCACTTGCAATTGCCTGCTACCACAGAGGACACCGATTTCTAGGGTCTTGAAACTGACATTGATGTCCGCTGCCACGATCATGGGAAGGCACCAGGGAGGCAAGGTTCTTTCGAGGGGACACTGACTGGAAGGAGGTTCCTTGCCTGCTCTGAGAAGGTATTGCTGCTTGTTTATCTATTCAACTTATTGTGGTCAATGTTAGTTGTGATTTTTTAGTTTGGAAATCTGGTTCAGTGTTTTAGATAAGGTTGTTTAAATATGTTGGTCAATGCTTAGTTAGCAGATCTGGTTCAGTGTTTAGGTAGGTTTTTTAAATATGGTGGTCAATGCTTTCTTAGTTGTGTTATTTTAATAGATGGTGGTCATTGCAAATCATTGTTTAATTCTGATCATATGGACAAGGTTGTGACTGTTGGGGAACGTCGCATGGGAAACAAAAATTTTCCTACGCACACGCAAACCTATCCATGGTGATGAGCATCTACGAGAGGGAGAGTGGATCTACGTACCCTTGTAGATCGCTAAGCGGGAAGCGTTAAGAAACGCGGTTGGTGTAGTCGAACTTCTTCGCGATCCAAATCGCCGAGCGTCCCGCGATCCAATCACGAACCGTCCCGCGAACCAATCACGAACCGTCCCACGATCTCGTCACGATCCGTCCCACGATCCAATCACGAACGTCTCGTGGCCTTGATCACGATCCTTCCGATCTAGTACCGAACGGACGGCACCTCCGCGTTCAGCACACGTGCAGCTTGATGACGATCTCCACCGTCTTGATCCAGCAAGAGGGGTGGAGAGGAGAGAGAGTTCACCGGCAGCGTGACGGCGCTCCGGTGATGGTGGTGGAGCAATTCCGGCAGGGCTTCGCCTAAGCACTGCGGAACTACGATCTAGAGGAGAAACTATGCACCGGTGGAACGGGTAGCACGTGGCCGGAAATTCTGTCCAAAAACCACCCAATCCACTAGTATATATAGGAGGAGAGGAGAGGAGAGGCAGCCAAGGCCTTTGGGTCGGCCGAAATAGGAGGTGGGAGCAATCCTACTTCACCTCCAATCCTAGTTGGAGTAGGATTGCCTCCTATTGGCTGATTTTCCACTTTTTGCTTTAGGACTTTCTCTCCTGCGCCATGGGCCTTTGTGGCTGTTTTCCCAGCCCACTAAGGGCTGGTTATTATTCTCCCACAGCCCATGGACCTCTTGGGGTCGAAATACCCCTCCCGGAGGTCCTCCGGTACACTACCGGCACTCCCGGTACAATACCGATACTCCCGGTACACTACCGATGAGCCCGAAACTTTTCCGGAAACCAAACTGGGACTTCCTATATATGAATCTTTACCTCCGGACCATTCCGGAGCTCCTCGTGACGTCCGGGATCTCATCCGGGACTCCGAACAACCTTCGGTCACCACCATACATAACTCTACACTACCGAAACGTCACCGAACCTTAAGTGTGCAGACCCTGCGGGTTCGAGAACTATGTAGACATGACCGAGACACCTCTACGGTCAATAACCAATGGCGGGACCTGGACGTCCACATTGGTTCCTACATATTCTACGAAGATCTTTATCGGTCGAACCTCTATGTCAAGGATTCAGTTAATCCCGTATAACGTCCCCTTTGTTCTTCGGTATGTTACTTGCCCGAGATTCGATCGTCGGTATCTCCATACCTAGTTCAACCTCGTTACTGGCAAGTCTCTTTACTCGTTCCGTAATACAAGATCCCGTGACTAACACTTAGCCATATTGCTTGCAAGGCTTGTTGTGATGTTGTATTACCGAGTGGGCCCTGAGATACCTCTCCGTCACACGGAGTAACAAATCCCAGTCTCGATCCATGCCAACTCAACAAACACCATCGGAGATACCTGTAGAGCACCTTTATAGTCACCCAGTTACGTTGCGACGTTTGATACACACAAGGCACTCCTCCGATATCCGTGAGTTGCATGATCTCATGGTCATAGGAACATATACTTGACATGCAGAAAACAGTAGCAATAAACTGACACGATCATATGCTATGTTTGTAGTTTGGGTCTTATCCATCACATCATTCTCCTAATGATGTGATCCCGTTATCAAATGACATCTCATGTCCATGGCTAGGAAACCTTAACCATCCTTTGATCAACGAGCTAGTCCATTAGAGGCATACTAGGGACATGGTTTTGTCTATGTATCCACACATGCATTTAAGTCTCCGATCAATACAGTTATAGCATGGATAATAAACGATTATCATGAACAAGGAAATATGATAATAACTAATTTATTATTGCCTCTAGGGCATATTTCCAACAGTCTCCCACTTGCACTAGAGTCAATAATCTAGTTCACATCACTATGTGATTTACATGGTAATGAATCGAACACCCATACAGTTCTGGTGTTGATCATGTTTAGCCCTTGGAAGAGGTTTAGTCAACGGGTCTGCAACATTCAGATCTGTGTGCACTTTGCAAATATTTATGTCCTTCTCCTCGATGTAGAACCGGATGGAGTTGAAGCGTCGCTTTATGTGTCTGGTCCTCTTGTGAAACCTTGGTTCCTTGGCTAGAGCAATGGCACCAGTGTTGTCACAGAACAGATTTATTGGATTCAGTGCACTAGGCACTACTCCAAGATCTGTCATGAACTGCTTCATCCAGACACCTTCCTTCGCTGCCTCCGAGGCTGCGATGTACTCCGCTTCGCACGTAGAATCAGCTACCACGCTTTGCTTGGAACTGCACCAGCTTACCGCTCCCCCGTTAAGAATAAATACGTATCCGGTTTGCGATTTAGAATCGTCCGGATCAGTGTCAAAGCTTGCATCGACGTAACCCTTTACGACGAGCTCTTCATCACCTCCATAAATGAGAAACATGTCCTTAGTCCTGTTAAGGTACTTAAGGATATTCTTGACCGCTTGCCAGTGCTCCATTCCAGGATCACTTTGAAACCTTCCAGCCATACTTATGGCAAGGCTGACATCAGGTCTTGTGCACAGCATTGCATACATGATAGAGCCTATGGCTGAAGCATAGGGGATGACGCTCATCTTTTCTTTATCTTCTGCAGTCACTGGGCATTGAGTCTTACTCAACTTCACACCTTGCAACACAGGCAAGAACCCCTTCTTGGCCTGTTCCATTTTGAACTTCTTCAAAACTTTATCAAGGTATGTGCTCTGTGAAAGTGCTATTAAGCGTCTCGACCTATCTCTATAGATCTTAATGCCTAATATGAAAGCAGCTTCTCCTAGGTCCTTCATTGAAAAACTCTTATTCAAATATTCCTTCACGCTTTCCAGCATTTCTATATCGTTTCCGATCAGCAATATGTCATCCACATATAACACTAGAAACGCTATAGAGCTCCCACTCACTTTCTTGTAAATACAAGCTTCTCCATAAACTTGTATAAACCCAAACGCTTTGATCACCTCATCAAAGCGTTTATTCCAACTCCGAGATGCTTGCACCAGTCCATAAATGGATCGCTGGAGTTTGCAAACTTTGTCAGCATTCTCTGGATCGACAAAACCTTCGGGTTGCATCATATACAACTCTTCCTCAAGGAAACCGTTGAGGAACGCCGTTTTGACGTCCATCTGCCAAATTTCATAGTCGAAATAAGCAGCTATTGCCAACATGATTCTGACAGACTTAAGCATCGCTACGGGTGAGAAAGTCTCATCGTAGTCAACTCCTTGAACTTGTGAAAAACCCTTTGCCACAAGTCGAGCTTTATGGACGGTGACATTACCATCCGCGTCCGTCTTCTTCTTATAGATCCATTTGTTCTGAATGGCCTTTCGCCCTTCAGGTAGTACTTCCAAAGTCCATACTTTGTTTTCATACATGGATCCCATCTCAGATTGCATGGCCTCTAACCATTTCTCGGAATCCGGGCCCATCACTGCTCCTCCATAGCTCGTAGGTTCATTGTTGTCCAACAACATGACCTCTAAGACAGGGTTGCCGTACCACTCGGGAGTAGTACGCGTCCTTGTCGACCTACGAGGTTCAATAGCAGCTTGATCCGAAGCTTCATGATCATCATCATTAACTTCCTCTTCTACCGTTGTAGGTTCCACAGAAACATCTTTCTGTGCTGCGCTACTCTCTGGTTGAAGTAAAGGTTCAATAACCTCATCAAGCTCTATTTTCCTCCCACTCAATTCTTTCGAGAGAAACTCTTTCTCAAGAAATGTTCCGTTCTTAGCGACAAACACTTTGCCCTCGGATCTGAGATAGAAGGTATACCCGACTGTCTCTTTCGGGTATCCTATGAAGACGCACTTTTCCGCTTTGGGTTCCAGCTTTTCAGGCTGAAGCTTTTTGACATAAGCATCACATCCCCAAACTTTAAGAAACGACAACTTCGGCTTTTTGCCAAACCACAGTTCATATGGCGTCGTCTCAACGGATTTTGATGGTGCCCTATTTAAAGTGAATGCAGCTGTCTCTAATGCATAACCCCAAAACGATAGTGGCAAATCGGCAAGAGACATCATAGAACGCACCATATCCAATAAGGTCCGATTACGACGTTCAGACACACCATTACGCTGTGGTGTCCCGGGCGGTGTCAACTGTGAAACAATTCCACACTGTCTTAAGTGATTGCCAAACTCATAACTCAGATATTCACCTCCTCGATCAGATCGAAGAAATTTAATCTTCTTGTTACGATGATTCTCAACTTCACTCTGAAATTGCTTGAACTTTTCAAATGTTTCAGACTTGTGCTTCATCAAGTAAATATACCCATATCTACTCAAGTCATCAGTGAAGGTGAGAAAATAACGATAACCACCGCGCGCTTCGACATTCATTGGACCGCACACATCAGTATGTATGATTTCCAATAAGTCACTCGCCCGTTCCATTGTTCCAGAGAACGGCGTTTTGGTCATCTTGCCCATAAGGCATGGTTCACATGTGTCAAGTGATTCAAAATCAAGTGACTCCAAAAGTCCATCAGCATGGAGCTTCCTCATGCGTTTTACACCAATATGACCTAAACGGCAGTGCCACAAGAAAGTGGTACTATCATTAACTACTCTACATCTTTTGGCATCAATGTTATGAACATGTGTGTCATCACTATCAAGATTCAATATGAATAAACCCCTAACATTGGGTGCATGACCATAAAAGATATTACTCATATAAATAGAACAACCTTTATTCTCTGATTTAAATGAGTAACCGTCTCGCAATAAACAAGATCCAGATATAATGTTCATGCTTAACGCAGGCACTAAATAACAATTATTTAGGTTCATCACTAATCCTGATGGTAATCGAAGAGAGAGCGTGCCGACGGCGATCACATCAACCTTGGAACCATTTCCCACGCGCATCGTCACTTCGTCCTTTGCCAGTCTTCGTTTATTCCGTAGTTCCTGTTTTGAGTTGCAAATGTGAGCAACCGAACCGGTATCAAATACCCAGGCACTACTACGAGAACTAGTAAGGTACACATCAATAACATGTATATCATATATACCTTGTTTGTCGTTGGCCGCCTTCTTGCCAGCCAGGTACTTGGGGCAGTTCCGCTTCCAATGACCAGTTCCTTTGCAATGAAAGCACTCAGTTTCTGGCTTAGGTCCATGCTTAGGCTTCTTTGTAGGAGTAGCAACTGCTTTGCCATCCTTCTTGGTTTTACCCTTCTTGCCTTTGCCTTTGCCGTTTTTCTTGAAACTAGTGGTTTTATTGACCATCAACACTTGATGTTCTTTCTGGATTTCAGACTCAGCGACTTTCAACATCGCAAACAGCTCGGCGACTGACTTGTTCATCCCGTGCATGTTATAGTTCATCACAAAGCTCTTGTAACTAGGTGGCAGCGATTGAAGAACTCTATCAGTGATCGCCTCCGGCGGAAGGGTAATTCCCAACTCCGCTAGACGGTTTGAGTACCCAGACATTCTGAGTATGTGCTCACTAATAGACCCATTCTCCTCCATCTTGCAAGCATAGAATTTATCGGAGGTCTCATACCTCTCGATCCGGGCATTCTTTTGAAAGATAAACTTCAACTCCTGGAACATCTCATATGCCCCATGACGTTCAAAACGTCTTTGAAGTCCCGGTTCTAAGCCATACAATATTGCACACTGAACTATTGAGTAGTCTCCAGCACGAGCCTCCCAAGCGTTCTTAACGTCTTCGGAGGTCATGTCTTCTGGCTGGTCACCAAGCGGTGCATCAAGGACATATGACTTCTGGGAAGCCGTGAGGATAATCCTCAGATTACGGGCCCAGTCAACAAAGTTACTTCCATCATCTTTCAATTTAGCTTTCTCTAGGAACGCATTAAAATTCAGGGGTGCTACTGCGCGAGCCATTGATCTACAACATAAATATGCAAAGGTTACTTAGACTATTGTTCAAGATAATGAGTTTAGTTAATCAAATTACTAAAGCTCCCACTCAAATTGACATCCCTCGGGTCATCTGAGTGTCACATGATCCAAATTCACCAACTCAAGTCCGATCATCACGTGAGTTAAGGTGGCTTCAATGGTGAACATCATTATGTTGATCATATCTACTATATGACTCATGTTCGACCTTTCGGTCTCTTGTGTTCCGAGGCCATGTCTGTACATGCTAGGCTCGTCAAGTTTAACCCGAGTGTTCTGCACGTGCAAATCTGACTTGCACCCGTTGTATGTGAACGTAGAGTCTATCACACCCGATCATCACGTGGTGTCTCGACACGACGAACTTTCGCAACGGTGCACACTCGGGGAGAACACAGTTCATCTTGAAATTTAAGTGAGGGATCACCTTATAATGCTACCGTCGTACTAAGCAAAACAAGGTGCATAAAAGGATTAACATCTCATGCAATTCATAAGTGACATGATATGGCTATCAACTTGTGTTTAAGATCTCCATCTTCGAAACACCGGCATGATCTCCATCGTCACCGGCATGACACCATGATCTCCATCATCTTGATCTCCATCAACGTGTCGCCATCGGGGTTGTCACGCCCTGCATTCTTCTACTACTATTGCTACCGTAGCGATAAAGTAAAGCATTACATAGCGCTTAATGATTGACACGCAGGTCATACAATAATTAAAGACAACCCTATGGCTCCTGCCGGTTGCCGTAATCACCGACATGCAAGTCGTGATAATCTATACATCACATGATCATCTCATACATCACATATATCTCATCATGTAATTGGCCATATCATATCACAACATACCCTGCAAAAACAAGTTAGACGTCCTCTAATTGTTGTTGCATGTTTTACGTGGCTGCTACGGGTATCTAGCAAGAACGATTCTCACCTACGTATAAACCACAACGGTGATACATAGATTGCTTTTCAACCTTCTCAAGGACCGCCTTTGTCGGATCCGATCCAACTAAAGTGAGAGAAACTGTCACCCGCAAGCCATCTAAGCAACAAGTTGCGTCGAGGGAACCGGTCTCTCGTAAGCGTACGAGTAATGTTGGTCCGGGCCGCTTCATCTCACAATCCCGCTGAACCAAAATCCAACCAAGGGAGGAAGCAATCTAAGCATCAACGCCCACAAACCTTTTGTGTTCTACTCGAGATCTCATCGAACCATCAACCTAGCTCTGATACCACTGTTGGGGAACGTCGCATGGGAAACAAAAATTTTCCTACGCACACGCAAACCTATCCATGGTGATGAGCATCTACGAGAGGGAGAGTGGATCTACGTACCCTTGTAGATCGCTAAGCGGGAAGCGTTAAGAAACGCGGTTGGTGTAGTCGAACTTCTTCGCGATCCAAATCGCCGAGCGTCCCGCGATCCAATCACGAACCGTCCCGCGAACCAATCACGAACCGTCCCACGATCTCGTCACGATCCGTCCCACGATCCAATCACGAACGTCTCGTGGCCTTGATCACGATCCTTCCGATCTAGTACCGAACGGACGGCACCTCCGCGTTCAGCACACGTGCAGCTTGATGACGATCTCCACCGTCTTGATCCAGCAAGAGGGGTGGAGAGGAGAGAGAGTTCACCGGCAGCGTGACGGCGCTCCGGTGATGGTGGTGGAGCAATTCCGGCAGGGCTTCGCCTAAGCACTGCGGAACTACGATCTAGAGGAGAAACTATGCACCGGTGGAACGGGTAGCACGTGGCCGGAAATTCTGTCCAAAAACCACCCAATCCACTAGTATATATAGGAGGAGAGGAGAGGAGAGGCAGCCAAGGCCTTTGGGTCGGCCGAAATAGGAGGTGGGAGCAATCCTACTTCACCTCCAATCCTAGTTGGAGTAGGATTGCCTCCTATTGGCTGATTTTCCACTTTTTGCTTTAGGACTTTCTCTCCTGCGCCATGGGCCTTTGTGGCTGTTTTCCCAGCCCACTAAGGGCTGGTTATTATTCTCCCACAGCCCATGGACCTCTTGGGGTCGAAATACCCCTCCCGGAGGTCCTCCGGTACACTACCGGCACTCCCGGTACAATACCGATACTCCCGGTACACTACCGATGAGCCCGAAACTTTTCCGGAAACCAAACTGGGACTTCCTATATATGAATCTTTACCTCCGGACCATTCCGGAGCTCCTCGTGACGTCCGGGATCTCATCCGGGACTCCGAACAACCTTCGGTCACCACCATACATAACTCTACACTACCGAAACGTCACCGAACCTTAAGTGTGCAGACCCTGCGGGTTCGAGAACTATGTAGACATGACCGAGACACCTCTACGGTCAATAACCAATGGCGGGACCTGGACGTCCACATTGGTTCCTACATATTCTACGAAGATCTTTATCGGTCGAACCTCTATGTCAAGGATTCAGTTAATCCCGTATAACGTCCCCTTTGTTCTTCGGTATGTTACTTGCCCGAGATTCGATCGTCGGTATCTCCATACCTAGTTCAACCTCGTTACTGGCAAGTCTCTTTACTCGTTCCGTAATACAAGATCCCGTGACTAACACTTAGCCATATTGCTTGCAAGGCTTGTTGTGATGTTGTATTACCGAGTGGGCCCTGAGATACCTCTCCGTCACACGGAGTAACAAATCCCAGTCTCGATCCATGCCAACTCAACAAACACCATCGGAGATACCTGTAGAGCACCTTTATAGTCACCCAGTTACGTTGCGACGTTTGATACACACAAGGCACTCCTCCGATATCCGTGAGTTGCATGATCTCATGGTCATAGGAACATATACTTGACATGCAGAAAACAGTAGCAATAAACTGACACGATCATATGCTATGTTTGTAGTTTGGGTCTTATCCATCACATCATTCTCCTAATGATGTGATCCCGTTATCAAATGACATCTCATGTCCATGGCTAGGAAACCTTAACCATCCTTTGATCAACGAGCTAGTCCATTAGAGGCATACTAGGGACATGGTTTTGTCTATGTATCCACACATGCATTTAAGTCTCCGATCAATACAGTTATAGCATGGATAATAAACGATTATCATGAACAAGGAAATATGATAATAACTAATTTATTATTGCCTCTAGGGCATATTTCCAACAGTGACATGTTCATTTGTTTTGTGTTTGTCATGACAGTGGGAACTCTGACAGTGGAGTACTCCATGATAGAAAGGTCATTGTTTATATGTCAGCATGTGCATAGTGTTGTGGCACTGATTGGTGCTTGTTATTGTACAACATGGATATTTTAGATTGTATGGTTGTTATTTTATAGCATATGTGGTTGTCTGATTGTTGTAGTGCACTAATTGTCAGTCACTGTGGCATACATCTCATATATGATTTTTTTACAGGAGGGTAAAAACTGTGGACTAGTTGAATGGATTGATCCATCTTTGCCAACTACATTGGAGAATGCATTGGACAAGTTGTGGGAAATGTATGAAGAGTCCAGGAGAAACAGAATTGAAGACAATCTGATGAGCTCATTTGCTGTTCACAATCTGACCCAAGAGAAGATCAAGCTACATGCCACTTATGAGAGGTTGGTTAAAGATGTCAATGGCCTCTTGGATGCCCAGGAGCAGAGGGCTCAGATGTTAAGGAAACCTGATGAAAGCAAGTTACAGGAGAAGTATGAGATGCTGAAGAACCTGACAGTTGCTCAAGCCAGTGTCACTAGGAACATGAAGTTGAAGATTGAAGATAAGAAGAAGATTGAGATCCACATCTCTGAGCTTGAAAAGTTTGTGGAATAGAGCAAGGTGAAGCTGGATGGTATCTAGGCCCTCTTGGATGGATGAATGATCATGCAATATGCTAATTATTAGTTATGTAATGGTGTTGTATGGATCTACCAAATATGCTACTAATTAGTTATGTAATGGTATTGTATGGATCTACCAAATATGCTACTTATTAGTTATGTAATGGTGTTGTATGGATCTCCCAAATGTGCTACTTATTAGTTGTGTAATGGTATTGTATGGATGTACCAAATATGCTACTTATTAGTTATGTAATGGTGTTGTATGGATCTCCCAAATGTGCTACTTATTAGTTATGTAATGGTGTTGTATGGATCTACCAAATATGCTACATATTAGTTATGTAATAGTGTTGTATGGATCTTACATTTTTCAACCACATGAATTGTTCATCAACCAACAGAGGAGTAGCACTGACATCAAATGTATTGTTCAACAGCCAACAAAGGCACTGCCAACACATCTAGTTCAACAACAACATGAATTGTTCAAAAGCCAACAAAGGCACTGACAACACATCTAGTTCAACAGAAACATGAAGAAGTTCAACATCCAACAAAGGCACTGACAATACATCTAGTTCAATTGCAACATGAAGAAGTTCATAGCCAACTAGTTACCAGATTCATATAGATATTCTTTCATCTTGTAAGAAGTAGTTCTCTTCCTTCCAGTCTGTCTTGGAGCCTGAAATGTTCCCCTATTGGCTGCAGTAGAGGTAGTACCATCTTTCTTCCTAGGAGACCTTTTTGGAGGAGCAGTGGGAGCAGGGGTAGCTTTCTTCCTGGGAGACCTCCTTGGAGGAGTAGTGGGTACAGTAGCAGCAGGTGCAGCTGTCCTCCTTGGAACAGCAGCATCAGCAGCAGTTGGTGTTGTAGATGGCCTACTTGGTGCAACTTTCTTCCTGGGAGGAGCAGAAGTAACAGGTTGTAGATGGCCTCTTCCTGGGAGGAGCAGAAGTAGCAGCTGTAGATGGGGTGGTGTTTGATGCAGAACCCTGTGACATGTTAGGCTGCATTTCAAAAATAGTTGTGAGTTACAATTGAGAGAACAATGAAAATTCAAAAACAACTAGATAGCTTTACCTGGTGCTGGGTTTTTCTCATAGCAAGAGCTGGCCTCAGGGGTTTGGAGCACACATTGTACCTATGCCCTACAAGTTTGCAGTTGCTGCAAGTAATAGATGCCATCCTAGATGTATCCCTTCATGCTGGTTTCTCAAATTGCTTTTTACTCCTTTTTGTCTATTGCTTCCCAACCTTGTCTACAAAAACTGGAGGCCCTATGTCTTGAGTTCTTGTCCTTGGCCATAGATTTGGACCAGGGACAGGAAATATGATCTGGCCATATGCTGTTTTATACATTGCCTTCTTGAAGAAATCAGCTACAAAGTCCTAAGGTTGCAATTTAGCTTTAACTATTGCAGATACTGCATGATTGCAAGGCATACCAGTCATATCCCATTTCCTACATCCACATGTTTTGTGCAGCAAGTCAACTGAGTAGGTGTTATCTCCACTACTGATTTGATAAATGTTTGGACCAGCCATCAAAGTTTGGCACCATCTTGAGTTGTACTTTGCATCCTCTAACATCTCAGCATATGTTGGGCAAATCTCCGAATTTGCTATCTCTGTCTTAGTTCTATTTGTGTTAAATTTGACCATCAATTTTGTCCTAATCCCTTCTATCATGGTCTTTATTGGTTTCCCTCTGACATCTAGTATCATTTTGTTAAACACCTCACTGATGTTGTTCACAACCATGTCAGTCTTGTAGTTAAACTCCATTGCATGTCTAGCCCAAGTGTGAACATGTATTTTATTGAGCCATGCCCAAGCTGCCTTACACTCTCTTTTCAAATCATTCATTGCAGCAAGGTGTTCATTCTTAGTATAAGAGTAGCTAGCCGCATCCATGTGTTTCTTTAATTCATCTCCTCTAAAACCAGTAGTTTGGAAATTCTGATATATATGTCTAAGGCAGAATCTTTGTGGACAATTGGGAAAAACATGATTTATTGCATTTAAAAGGCCCCGTGGACACAATAGGAGCTACAGCTAAGCATTGGGATTTTTTAAATAGAACAATGTTCATATGAAATAGTAGAACTATCCTATGAGAAGAGAAGAGAAGTTTACCTTCCGCCTATCAGAAATTATTGTATAATAGCCAAACTTTCCACTTTCTCCACCAAGTGCATCTTTCAACTGTGTTAGGAACCAGGTCTAGCTATCTGTCTCCTCTTTGTCAACAACTCCAAAAGCTATAGGGAATATATTGTTGTTTCCACCCCTTCCAGTTGCAGCAAGTATCTGTTGTCCTGTTGACAGCTTGATAAAACAACCATCTACCCCTGCAAAGTGAGCACATAAACACTTCACAATGTGAGCACATAAACACTTCACAATGTGAGCACAAAAAATACCTATGAATGGCCTGCATCCATTTAAAAACCCTTCTTTGCAAGCATTGAGACAAAAGAAAAGGCCATGGAACCTTGGGTTTTTGCTTGGATATTGTGGGAGATGCTTAGTGGTCACAACACATCTACTGCTTGGGTTTGTATCTAACATAACCTGCAAATAATCTCTAATTCTAGTGTATTGTCCTCTCTGATCTCCTTGGACAACTTTCACGGCATGCTTCCTAGCCTTGTAGGCCATATGGGTTGAGATCTCTACTCCATATTTCTTCTTCAAATTGGTCATTATTGTGGCGATAGTTGTACCAATATCAGTTCTCATCATGTCCTCACACTGGTGTGCTACCCATTTTCCTGTGACCTTGGTGTTTTCTGCTACTGCTAGGCATGTGTGTAGAAAATCTGCCTTTCTTATGCAAAAAGTGCTCTCATTTGCAATAACAGATACTGCAATGTAGAAAAGGCATTTCCTAGTAGTGCACATAACTATGATGCTGTCATTGCAGTTTCTATGGAAAGCATAGTTCCTATTCTGACTTATGTGAAATGTCTGAAGTGCTCTCCTAAATTGGTACACATTCATGAAACAAAGGTGCTTACAAAACTGCTCCTCTGGGTTCTCTTTGTCCTCACTATACCACTTGCTTGGCAAAGATTTACCTGCTCTGCTCTTACTTCCATTGGGAAGAAAAAAAGGTACTTCCTCAGCCCCATCATCATATTCTTGCTTCAAATCACCAACATCTGGCTCCTCATCTGATGAGGGTACCCACACATGCTCAAATCTTTGCTCCAAGCTAGAATGTGACCTCTGGGTTGGCCCTTCTATATTTTTCTTCTTCTTTGCTGCTCCACTTGTCTGCTCCTCTTCCACAGCATGCTCCTCTTCCTCAACATCCTCCTCTTCCCCATCCTCCCCATACACTTCTTCCACATCAGTGTCTCCTTGAAAATGAAGGAGTGGGTCCTCTCTCTGCCTCCTCATCTCATTAAGCCTCTGAAGAAAATCCTCATCTACATCCAGATCTGAATCATCTTCAGTTAGAAGAACTGGCAGTTTTTTCTTAACCATTTGAACATGCTCAGTTGCCTCCTTATGTTTCCTAAATTTAGCAATCTTTGATATCCTCTTTAAGTCCATTAGTGTCTCCAGCTCATCCTGAGCAGGATCTAAACCTTCTCCCCTATTTGTGCTCTGCTGTGTGGAGAAGAACTGCAATGGCTCTGGTTGATTCTTATTTTTGCATTTTTTTGGTGATCTGAATAGGACACCAGAAGGATTAACTTCATAGATAGGTTTCTCTCCTATTTGACTCAAAGGAACTTGCTCCTCATACATATAACCTGAATTCAAATCTGCAGGTCTTGGATCACTGCCCCTGATAACTATCAAGTTCACTACTTTTTGATCTTTATTAGCAATATGGTCAAGCATTTCATCCACCTTCTCATCATCACAAATTTCTTCCAATCCTTCAATACCCACACCGGGATCCCTCACAAAGTAAATGTAGTCATTCAACCCATATCCCTCAATCTCTATCAATGCTACCAGATTGCAATAAGTGATGTCTGATAGGCAGATTGATCTCTTCAAGTTATCTCTGCCATGGAAGTGCATTATAACTTCCCAAACATCATCATCCAAACTAAACAGGAAAAGGTAGAATTTGAACAGTTACTTAACTGAATTTGGAGAGTTTTACTTACTAAATTTGAAAAGTTACTTAATTGATTTTGGACAGTTACTTAACTGAATATACACTGGGTTGTTAACTGAATTTTTGAACACTAAGATTTTGATCAGTGTCTTAGCTAGCTTAATTTAGTGGACAGTGGCTTAACATTGCTCTAATTCACAGTGCCAAAAAATCTAGTGAACTTGAAACCTAGCCTAAGCCTAAGCCTAAGCCTAACCCTAGAAATCAAGCCTAACTTAAGAAACTAGATGAAATTCAGAAGGAAACTTACTATACGCCACCGAATGAAAAACCCCACTGGCGGCTTTCCGTCGGATTTGCCTTCACAGCCCTGGCCCAAGATCGAGCCACCGCGAATTCGAGCGAGCGCTGGGGGCTGGGGCAGGGGCTGCTGTCCGAAGGGGCGCCAGGATTTGAGCTGCCGCAGAGATCCGCCTCCGATGGCCTATCGTCTCTACCGCCGGCCGGTCCGCCGAAGTCGTCGCTGTCCCCACTCGCCGTCGCCATGTTTGAGAGGAGAGGGTGCGGGGGAGGGAAAGAGATAGGATAGGGGAGGAGAGCGGGAGGGGAGAGAAGAGCCCCGCTGCCCGCACGGCGTGAAACGGAGTCAGACGGCGTCAAACGGCGCGGTCGGGCGAACCGTTATGCCACGTCGACAAAAACGGGCCTCACCTGTCATAACCTCACTTAAAATGATCGATCCGAGCGATTTGTGTTTTCTACAAAAAATTAGCGTGAGAATTAGTGTTTTCTGACACAATTCCGTAGATTTGTTGTTTCTACAACCCTAGCCTTCAATATCGTGGTTCTCTGCAATTCACTCTCTGCATTAGCTGCAACAGCAGCCATGCATAAGGCTGACAGATGTCATTATGGATTAGCTAGGTTTTGAGTTGAGTAAGGTAAGATACAATAAGATAAGATGCCTTGTAAATGTGGGTTGAAATCTTTATTCTCGTCCTTCATATCTAAGAAAGTGAGTATACATTTCAATTTGGAGATGGAGAACGAATGGAACATTTATCGGGTTGGAACTTTGTGCTGGCTCAGCAACTAGATATCAGCAACGGGTGTGGTTCACAGCATGGCCGGTGTACTTTTTATTTGCTTTGTAGTAGGAGTGTTGCCCACAAAACGTTATGTGGCTGCAGCAAGCATCAAACGGACCCACTCTGAACGAATGGACACGGTTTTCTTAGACCCACAGAATATATGCGTGGCTAGCTGTCTCAGGGATTGAGATCCCGTGCCTCGCCAGAGGCGAGTCACGCGGTGCCTCGAGGCCAAGCATCCACCGTCCATCCCCATCCAACGACAGAACGAGTCAATGAACCCTAAATAACCAGCTTCTTCCTCACATGCGAGCGCTCGCTGCTGCTCCCGTCGCTGCGCTGCAGGAAAGGGAGAGGAGCCGCTCTGGCTGCTCCTCATGCTCGTCAGCGACCTCCCACGTGACATGTTCATATCGGCCTGTAAAAGCCTGACGATAAGAAGAAGAGGGAATTGGGAATTGGAAGTGAGTTTCATGCTTGGTGAGCCAAGAAGGAAAGGTGATTGAGTACGTCCTCCTCCCCTCCCTTCCCCTGCCTTTTATCTTCTCCTCCCCCTCTCTCACTGCTCCTTTTTCAAATGTGTGTGTTTCGGCCGATATGATCTTCTTTTCAAAACAGAATGGTTCTCGTCGGACTAAGACTCAGATCCCGTGCCTCGACAGAGCCGGGTCACGGCGTGCCTTGCGCCCCTGCATCCTGGTTTGAAAAGCATGAAACTCAGTCACCCGCTCAGTTTTTCCTTGTCCGCGCGAAGTGTCCGCCCGCGCGCGAGCCAGTTTTTTCCTATGTTGACTATTGAGTCGCTTTGACTAGCTGTGACCACTACCAGCCGTGGGATTAATTTGAACGATGGATGCAGGGGCACAAGGCATGCCGTGACCCGGCTCTGTCGAGGCACAGGATCTCAGTCTCAGTCCGGCGAGAACCATTCTGATTTGAAAAGGAGATCATATCGGTCGAAACATACACATTTGGGAAAGGAGCAGTGAGGGAGGGGGAGGAGAAGATAAAAGGCAGGGGAGGGGAGGGGAGGGGAGGAGGACGTCCTCAATCACCTTCCCTTCTTGGCTCACCAAGCATGAAACTCACTTCCAATTCCCAGTCCCCTCTTCTTCTTGTCGTTAGCGTTTTACAGGCCGATATGAACATGTCCTACGGTAGCTCGCTGACGAGCATGATGTTGCCGTCGCCACATGTTCATCTCGGTCTGCAAGCGCTGATGATAATGAGACGATGGATGATGATATGACAAGCAGCTACAGCAAGGTATGCTTTTACAACGGATAGCAGATCGATGATGATGATAAAGTCGTGGCCTACAGATAATGAGATGATCGATGATCCAAATTTCAGTTATATTAGGTCATGCCCGAGTGACCTTATGAGTATGCTTCTACAATGAATCCTAGATAGTTGATTACTCGTATGATTGTACGATGATACCTGCACTCTAATACCGATTGCTCTTGTGAAATGGACAGCGCGGTATTAATAGCTAGTACTCGTCGACACACAAAGTTGCTAAGACTGCAGAACAAGCCCTCCATTGTTTTTTTTTTGTGAGGGAAGCCCTCCATTGGTTAGGGGAGTTCCAACAGATAGAGGCTTGACATATTTTGTACTAGACCGATCCCTGGCTTGGGTTATCTTCTCCTCTGCAACAGAGGAGACGCCGACGGCGCCGGCGAGTAGTGGTGGCACGGCGGGGCTCAGGTGGCGGCGGCGGGCGTGCGGGATTGGGTTGCGGTGTAGGCTGCAAGGACGCGGGAAGCTAGGAGCGGCGAGGGCTCGATCTCGAGCTCATGCTCGGCTCGGGCAACACCGGCGCGCGGCGATGCACGGGGAATGCAGCGCTTGGCAGGAGCTGGGCGAGGCCCTGGGGCGTGCGCGCGAGCGGCTATGAGACCTATGCGCTAGCCAACTGCGCAAGCACTATCTGCGAGACGACTACGGTTGTCAAGTTGGTTGTGGCATCAAGCGAAGCAGTTCTCTTCTAAGATTTGTGTTTTTACATCAAAGATGAAGAGAAAAGGGGTGAAGAATTCGACATCATGCTTCATACATCAACACAGCACAGATCCCTTGCAAAATACTAATAGATTATCTCTTGACCAAACAGGTCGGTGGTTGTTCTTTCTTTGATTGCTTATATAGCACCCGTAGCTAGCGCAGCTAGCTAGCCCAGCTGGTTAACCCCCTTTAGCCGCACTGGGATTGGGAAGACACAGATTCGAATCCCCATTTTTTCGTAATTTTGTCCCTATGACAATTGGCCCCACCAGCTGGTTAACCCCCTTTAGCCGCACTGGGATTGGGAAGACACAGATTCGAATCCCCATTTTTTCGTAATTTTGTCCCTATGACAATTGGCCCCACCAGCTGGTTAACCCCCTTTAGCCGCACTGGGATTGGGAAGACACAGATTCGAATCCCCATTTTTTCGTAATTTTGTCCCTATGACAATTGGCCCCACCAGTCAGTGACTCTGCCACACGAAGTCCGAGAAATTCCCCTGTTTTACATCTTTTATCTGTTTTCTACTCCCTCCGTTATTAAATGTAAGTCTTTTTAAACATTTTAATAGGAGACTACATACGAAACAAAATGAGTGAATCTATACTTTAAAATATATCTATATACATTTGTATGTAGTTCAACAGTGAAATCTCTAAAAAGACTTATATTTGGGAGCATAGGGAGTAGATGCTAAAACATTTGCCCTGTTCATCCTATGGTTTTGTGCCTATTATAATTTTTGTGTAGTTTTCTGTGGTCTACATGTCAGTATCAATTGTATCCATTTAATGGTTTACTAACAAACATGTCCGTGTGTTGCAACGGTAGAAAAAATAACATACACCCCTAAACCTTTAACAATAGATAAAATCATAAAATCAACTGAAGCACCGGATTAATTCCCTTCTAGACATGAAGAAGCAAAGAAAAAGAAGCAAAAGAGCGGGAAATAAAAAAATATTTAATCATATTATAACACATATATAATAAATTACATACCATTTATTTAATATATTATTATTTTCACGCATTTCTTTCTCGTATATTGTTCCTCTGCCGCATAGCCTCTCCAAAATCACAATCTATTTTGTCATCTCGAATCACCTTTGATTTGTCACATATGGGATCCTTGTTTTTCGTTCACTTTATCAGTATTATTTTCTGAATTGTTTCTTTTATGGTCAATTATTAAATCTATCATAATTAGGTCACTTGGAGACGGTTCATTTTTCTCATCTATCGGGATTTATGATCCACCCGATCGCCGACCTATTGGTATACTTTCTAGGTTGCCGATGTTGCCGCTGCTTAAACCACACAGGCGATAAATTAACCATACAAGTTAATTAATAAGATAACAAAGAAGTAAATGATATGTTGGCAATACTCATTGGTAGGGCTAAAGATAAGGCCATGTAGGAGGGCTCGTTCCACATCTGGTAGAGGAGGGTGTGTCCATACTACAATACGCGGATGATACGATCATTTTCATGGAACATGATATGACAAAAGCAAGGAATATGAAACTAGTTTTGTGCTTATTTGAACAACTATCTGGACTGAAATTAATTTTAACAAAAGCGAACCATTTTGCTTTGGGAAGGTAAAGGAGGAGCAAGACGCTTACAGACAACTATTTGGATGTGGAATGGGATCACTACCGTTTAGCTATTTGGAGATTCCTATTCATCATCGACGACTGACGAATAAGGAATGGAAATGTAGTAAGGATAGATTTAAAAAAACTAAGTTGCTGGAAGGACAAGCTTATGTCATATGGAGGGAGGCTAGTATTAATAAACTAGGTTTTAACAAGCCTGTCGATATTCCTCTTGTCTTTCTTTGAAGTACCGGTAGGAGTGATGCGGCTACAGATTAGACTTTTACAGATCTCGTTTCTTCTGGCAAAATGATGCGGCTAGGAAGAAATATAGATTGACTCGATGGGATATTATATGTAGATCAAAAGACCATGGGGGTCTTGGCATTGAAAATTTAGAAGTGAAGAACAGATGCCTGCTTAGCAAATGGCTTTATAGGTTATTCACATAAACCGAGGGAACGTGGGTTCAAATATTGAAGAATACATACCTACATTCCAAAACGTTAGCACAGGTTACAGCTAGACCAAATGACTCACCTTTCTGGAAAGGGTTAATGAAGATAAATGTGACTTTTTTCAGAGGGTAAAATTCGTAGTTGGTGATGGGGCCTCAACAAGATTTTGGGAAGACACTTGGCTTGGGGACACTTCATTAGCACTTCAATATCCTTCGCTCTATAATATTGCGTAACGTAAAGAAGAGTATGTGTCCACGATACTACAATAGGTATCTCTTAATATGCAATTCAGGCGAGCTTTAGTGGGAGCACGCTGAATGCATGATTACATCTAGTCAGGAGACTGATGCAAGTGCAACTTTCTGACCAGACAGATAGTGTTCGTTGGACTTTAGTTGCGAATGGTGTATTCTCAGTAAAGTCCATGTACACGGATCTGGTAAACACTGGACCACTCATGAGATCATTACATATTTGGAAAATCAAAGTGCCCCTTAGGATTAAAATTTTCATGTGGTTCATACACAAGGGTATGGTATTAACCAAAGATAACTTGGCAAAACGAAATTTGGGAGGCAAACCTAACTGTTGCTATTGCGATCAAAATGAAATAATAAGACACCTCTTTCTAGATTGTCCTCTTGCAAAACTCTTATGGCGCACTATTCATATAGCTTTTAATGTTAACCCATCAACATGTATTAGTTCGTTATTTGGAACGTGACTCGATGGAGTAGACGTTACGATATTGAAGCTTATCAGAATTGGGATATGTGCTCTATTTTGGGCTATATGAATACCAGGAACGACATGATTTTTAGTGGCAAGAATTTTAATAACTTTTTGCAGGTCATCTTCAGAGCAACGTCTTGGATCCGTACGTGGTCATTACTCAGCCATGCGGACTCTAGGGAGCTTATGGATATTGGGTGCAACCAATGAGATGGTCGCACGAGTTATCTTCAACCGGTTTGGATGACATGCTAATAATAGGCTAGGTGTATAGGCATCGTAGTCTACTGTTAGCTTAGCCGGATGTGCAATTTTTTTTCTATCTTTTCTACCTTGTTTTTGTTCAGTGCTTGAGCGCTTGGTGGATTTAAGACTTTGTTTCAAACTTATTTTAATAAGATGAATGCATGCATCGATTGATACAGAGGCCGAGGACACGATTCCTCCTTTTCAAAAAAACCAAAGAAGTAAATAAAACACGCCCACTTCAAACAAAGAGATAGCATACAAAAACAAATCGAATACTGTTTTATTTTGTAATTCTGTGAGCGAATTGTTTATAACTTAGAAAGGCAATGAAAAAAACATAGTGCATGTGTCTGACACTTAAATTTCTGAACTTTTGCTCATTAAGAATTCAGAATGTGGCAATGTACTGCTTGGAGTCCAGATGACACCTAGTAGGCAAAATAAAATAAAATCTAACATTATACTTCCTCTATTCCTAAATATAAGTCTTTTTAAAGGTTTTATTTTGGACTACATATGAATGTATGTTGACATACTTGAAAGTGTAGATTTACTCGTTTTGCTTCGTATGTAGTCTTTAGTAAAATTTCTAAAAGTACTTATATTTAGGAACGAAGGGAGTACGTCATAAGACAATAACCATTGGGGCTTCTGTTTCATCCTTTGGCTTATGTAGATCAAAGGCGTTACATTAATTTGTAAAACTAAACTTTGATTTATGTATAAAAATCTGTAAAACTGTGTATCAATCTGTATGTGTGCGATGCTGCAGCTTAATTTGATCTGATTGTATTTGAATAGGGATTATCTCTCATGTACTCCTTCCGTCCCATAATATAAGATGTTTTTTGACTCTAGTATAGTGTGAAAAACGTTTTACATTGTGGGACGGAGGGAGTAAAATCAAACTATTCAAATAATCTGGAGGAGAAGTTATCTCTCGTACAATTTCGTCAATTCTAATTGTGATTGCACGGGTGATTCATCATGAATGTCAAACAGGCGTTTCCACTCTGAAGAATTTGCTAGGGAGAAAATGGTGTCTATCCTTTCAAGACTATTCAGAAATGGACATGTTTAAGCGATTTGCTAAACTATGTTGTGGTCAATCTTGTGGCAGTCCTTTTAACAGGGGAACACTAATTATAATTTTTTGCTTCAAAACTTATCTTTGCATCCCAATGTAAAATCATCATAGAGAAAATGTGTTGTCACCATGTCAGATGATTTTATGAGGGGGGGGGGGGGGGGGGGGGGGGAGGGATACATGCACTAAAACCCGCTGACAAACATAAGCAATAGGATTGTATTTTTAGTGCAAGATAATAATAGAATGGGAAATATAACACGTGGAAGCCTCCCAAGGGCAAAGGCTGACATCTCCCAAAGTTGGAAGTCAGCTGACCGTAGCATGTCAATTAGTGGCCGGACTGCACCCCGTTGCACAAGATGGATCTGCCAAATAAATGCATATTTCGAAAGGATAGCTCAAACTATAATTCTGAATTTTTTGATTCACCATAGCTAACTCTTTATCGTACGAAACAACATATCAAGTAAGTCGGTAGGCATAACAATGTCTTATGCTTGTAACACTAAATAATCAATCAATGATATGTAGAACAAGAGTATTATATAGGAAAAGCATTTCATTTTATTTTTTACTCTTTAACGCTATCACTCACCACAAAAATATTTAAAATATGAAGGTAATAACAAATGAAGCATCCTCAAGTACCTTGTCCCCAGAATCAGACGAAGCAAAAGAGCAAAGTTTGTCTGTTGTTGCTTGCGTGAAATCAATAAGCTCATATACATATAGTACTGAATTAGACAGTGGTTTGTAGTGCTTGCAACTACTGACAAACATATAGAGTTCACCCAGAAAGAGTACATGGTTATGAGTAAAGATCAAGTACTGTTATCTCATTGATCAGAAAAAGTTGTATGATTCAGAATTAGGTGCTCATCTGAATTAAACACCATTGTCAATGCACTACTGTTATACTTTGTGTAAACACACTTCCTGCGAACCAGAAATTATCACATTTTGAACTACTGTTATACGTCGTGCAACTATACTAATTTGAATTTTAAATGCACAACTGCCTTGAATTCAGTGGTGCAAAGCTTCTGTATGGAATAATGAAAAGGGCATATCATCCCTAGAAAGCAGCTGGAGTACTAAAAATGCAAAGTTGAGAAACAGGTAACGACACTAACCTTCAATATAATCTCAAGGGATCTATCTATGGAGGTGTCTATTTGAAACTGAGTATGGATGGCACTTCAAGCTAATACTATTATTAACTTAACTGAGCAAGGCACCAACATATGGCTGTGACGTTTCAGCGCTCCAAACTCTGTGCCGTCGGTTGGGGTTCATGCCTACTCGTTCTGTACGTGTGCCGGCCATGCATGCAAGCACAAGCTCTGTGCCGTCGGTCAGGGTTCACGCCTGCTCGTTCTGTGCGTGTGCCGTCCGTGCATGCAAGTATAGCATCGTGATAGTACTGCCAACAGCTTGCGTAGCACACTGGCCATTAAAAACACATGAAGAGATGAGCTTGATGCCATGCATGCAGTGGCTACGCTGCGAGGGCGGGCGGCGCAGGACTGCACGCGCATGCATGCTTTTCAGGCCTGCTCAAATCGGATCAATCGGATCAGCATGGTGTCCATCGGTCCAATGGGTGGGCCGCTTTAATTAAGCCCAACAATACATGGCCGACCTGCTCAATCTTATCCAACGTAAAAAATTGACCAGCCAATGAACTAACATCCCGCGGATTGGCTCCCGATCCAAACCGTTGCTTCTGTTCACATCCATCCAATGGTCCAGGGTGCTGCATTTTCGAATTAGCCAATCAGAGTGCAGCCCGCGAATCGCTGACATAGCCCTAGTGCCTGATCCAGACTATCCATTCACATCGATCCAATGGCCCAGAGGGGTGCGGGATTTTGATGGGGTTTAGGGGGTTTTTGAGGGGTTTTGAGAGGTTTTCAACGATTAGGGTTGAGCATAACTAATTCAAAAAAATAAAAAATATATAAAAATTATACCGATCATCGTTCTATGTGACTAAGTATCTAGGAAAAATAAGAAACTTGGACGACGAATTTTTTCATGAAAAACCTTCTCAAAAGATGGCTATCAAGAACGAGGTTGCGGAGTATTCAAGAAAAGTGAGCTAGGGCTAAGTGTTAAACATGTCATAATTTATCGAAACGATCCAATGTCAGGATGGACTATTATATACACACACTAGATGTCAAGTTTCCTTTTTTGGGTCATTTAGAGAAGGTCTAAAAAAACTTGCTTACAAATGGGTCTGTTTTCCGTAGCTTTTGAGGGGTTTGGAGCTCATGTGGAGCACATTTTTCATGTCCAGAGTTTCACATAATAAAATTGTTCTGATTAATGAACTAACATGAATATAGTCCAGAAATCATTGTAACACCAATAGCACATACCAAATAACTTCAAATTTTAATTTTGGGTCAAATTTGAAATTCGGCCAGAATTTGAATAGAGTTACACAAATACCCATC
Source organism: Hordeum marinum (assembly GCA_022496015.1). Classification (NCBI taxonomy): domain Eukaryota; kingdom Viridiplantae; phylum Streptophyta; class Magnoliopsida; order Poales; family Poaceae; genus Hordeum; species Hordeum marinum. Next base: position 405,133,236 of record CM039672.1, on the reverse strand, counting down.
AAAGTAAAAATAGCATTACACAATTATTTACACAAATCCAGGCAAGTTTTTTTATTTAGACAAGAACAATACTTCACTTCTACTTCTTCTTACCACTCGATTTCTTCTTCTTTTTCTTGGCACTTGTTGATCCTATGACAGGTACGACACCCAGTTCACTCAATCTCTTGGTTTAGTTCACTGAACCATCTAGGACATCTTTACTTGGCACCACAACATCTAAATGAGGCTTACTTTGCATAACATCAGCTACAACAGCTTCAATTTGTAATACAACTTCCAATACAGGTTCAGTTTGCACATCAACTACATCAACTTCAATTATAGTTTGCATCACATTCTACTCATTTTGCTCATCTTGCACCACAACATCATCCAAAATTTGCTCATCTTGCACCACAACATCATCCAAGTTTGGCTCATGTTGCACCACAACATCATCCAAGTTTGGCTCAGCTTGCACCACAACATCATCCAAGTTTGGCTCATCTTGCACCACAACATCATCCAAGTTTGTCTCATCTTGCACACTTTCACCAAAAATTCTCTTTTTTCTACAACCATTGATTCTTGCCCTTTTGATTGCCCAACAATCTTCAACAACAAGGGGTTGACCTCCACGCTTCGTCCTGGAAAACAAAGCTTGTAATTTGGCTAGTACCTAACATAAACAACATCCAAATAAAAAACAAACTAACATAAACATACTTTGGCCTTTCAGGAGTGTAACGGCATTTTGGAGATCCATTTCGGTGCCCAAGTTCCTGGCACAACTTGCATCTATTTTTGTTACCTTTTTGGGGCCTTTTTGGCTTTCCATCCTTCTTTCCCTTGCCATTTTTACTACTCCCACCTTTCTCAAACCATGCCTTGAATCTACTCTCTTTAGGCCTGCTAGCCTTTCTTTTTGTTAGGGAAGGATACATGGAAAATTTCAATTTCCACTTCAGGCCACTGAGATTGATCTGTAAGTGCTGGAATTGGAGTTGCATATGCAGCCTTGAATCTTACTACTGAGTAATATTCGTGCAAATATGGTGCATGTTTATCTTCGATCGGGAGGCCAAGAAAAGTATGGCTTGATCACATGGTTTCCTAGTGTGTTGCCACTCCAAACATGTGCAATCAAGCATTTCAGTGTTAACAACATGCCTTCTACCAGTTTTGGTATCTCTAACTTCAGCACCCCAAACAAAAGATTTTTCAATGGATAAATGCGTCAGATTCCTGCTTCTGTTGACCACATGTTGTACCACCACAGGAAGCTTATCCCCTTGTAGACAATCCCCAATCCTTCTTCTCAATTCCCACAAACACATGATCATGATCCTGATTTGGTCAACCATGTCATGCATAGGAAATTTTTTTAACCGCTTCACCTTGTTGTTAAAACTATGTGCCAAGTTGTTGTTGATATGATCACGCTTGATGGCAGTTTTAAATCCTGACCTATACCATAATAGAGAATGGTAGGTGTTCACCCATGGACCAAACTCAGGGCATGCTGTCATTATCTTACCAAGATGATATGAATGTGTCTGTTTAGTGTAAGATCTTGCTGCTGGCCACATGCGACGAAATTCTTCACCTCTGAATTTTTTGGTCAAATTCATCCACATATGGCCGAAGCACTCCCTCTGCTCATAATGAGGGAAAGCATTCTTCACTACGTTTTCTAGCCCTATGCATGCATCTGTGTGGACTGCCAAAGGTGACACTAGCCCTATGCATCTTTTCAACTGCATCATGAACCATGTCCACGAGACCTTAGTCTCTGACTGAAACAAGCCAACAGCAACATGGAACATCCAGTTGTGTCCATCCAAAGCATTGCAAGCTGCCAATTGACCATTCCACTTGCCAGTCAAAAATGATGAGTCTATGCTCAAATATGGACGACACCCTACCTTGAAGCCATCAATGCAAGGCTTTAAAGCCATAAAAAACTTAGAGAAAAGGACTCTTCCATCCTCTGTTAGCTTGATATCTATCTCCACAACACTGCCAGGTGACCTCTTCTCCACCTCTGCTTTGAAATTATAAAGCATCCTAAAGTATTTGCCCAATCACCATATAATTGTTTTATTGCCCTTTCTTTTGCCTTCCACACCATGTTATACTTCACCTTAATGGGGTACTACTTTTCCAAGTCTACTTTATGTTTCTTTGCAGTAGTGTTTCGTTTCTTGGCTAAAATAGGAGTGATATTTTCTGCAATCCAAAGTTGTGATGTCATGGTTGATACTCTCTGTGAACTTGTAATACAAGTATGTTGGTGTGGGATTTGATTCACCCTAATGGTACTTCCATTAGGTTGGCGTCTAGCAGATATGTACCACTTGCAAGGCTTGACACTTCTATCAAAACCTCGACATCTTGCATAAAATTTCTTTCTATCAATCCACTTAGTCTTGGCATCAAACTCATGTTTGACTGCATAAGTCTTGAAACACATCCTAAACTCATCCATGTTTGGGAACAACTTTCCCACTGCAATAACATGGTTTTCCTTGTCATACACATTTACCAACTCATCATCATGTGCATCATCTACATCATCTACAACATCTTCCATCAGCTGTCCATCCACATCTTCAATTCTATCTCTGGTAGCATCAGTATCAGTAGGCATACTAGATTCACCATCCTTCTCCTCCTTATCTTCATCAGCTACTGGAATGCCAAAAAAATTGGCCATATCAGTGTCATCAATTGGTGCAATGACTAAATCAGTTAGGTCATTTAATTCTACTGAATTCCAATCAATAGAAACAACCCTTGCAACACCATCAGAGCCCTCTTCCGCATCAACCCCCTCAGGTAATACTGTCACTTCACCTGTACACATGGGCATTATCGGCCTCTTTGAAGCCCAATCATCATCTACCATCTGTGAAGCTAACTTTGAGGGCACATATCCAACCTTAGAATCTGATTTCAGATCAACAAGCTCTGCATGAAACATAGTATGTTTGGTTGTCCAACCATCTTGTCGATCGATTTCATCAACCATATCTTCACCACCCTCAATTCTCACATACTTTCCTTTCCAATTATCAAACCTTAACAATGCTACCTCTTGCTCTGGACCCAAAAAAATGCTCTCCCTAATTTTTCCACCACATTCTTCACGGCCTTCCCTTCCATGCTCTGTAGTTCTTGTGGATCAATCTTTGCAAAATCAATCTCCCACTTCACAATTGTATCTCTCTCTATGTCCCGCATGCTACCATCACCTAGCTTCACGTTAGAAGGAAGAAATTCCACACCGAATTCGAATGTCCGAGCACCACCACCCCTGTTTGTCAATGGCGGGGCAATGTGAGGTGAGCTAGCGGAAGCGGACGAGGCACAAATCACATAGGTTGGAAAGGATGTTGTTGTCTCTGGCGGCTCCATCGTGGTCAGACCCCCTCCCCCACCCAAATCTGGATCAAATTGACCAAAACCAGAGGGAAACACATGCGATGCGGTGAGATCTAACTAGACACGGAGGAGAACAGGACAGGGTTCCGGATTCACTCACCAGAGCCACCGCCGTCGCCGAGAACGAAAGCTCCGCCGCTGTTGTCACCCAGAACAAAAGCTCCACCGCTGCCGGCAGCTCACCACCAGGAATGAAGAGGAGGGAGCAACGCAGGTTCAGAAAGGGGTACCCGTTTGGACAGACACGGGGAAACGACTCACCTGATGAACCGACAAGTGGGGCCCATAACTAGATGCACTACCAAGTAGGGTCCGCATGTCTTAAACATTACCTCACTCCCGTTGACGACCATTTAAAACGCCTGAGTGGGCCTTGGCTATTTGGGCTTCTGAAACGTCTCGCGAGAGCCATTTTCATCAACTACATCGCATTCTTTCCAATTCACCTCAAAGGTGTCGCACATGAGCTATTGACCCCCAACATATACTTCAAGCTTTGTCGAGCTAGCAGTGAGAGAAAAATAGCTTGAAGCTAATATGCAACCTTATAGCAATATACTACACTGGGTATATCCACTATCATCTAGTCCAACCATCTGGTCCAGCCGTTCAAGTGAAGTAAGCGCCAGTAGAACAATGACCTATAGATAACAAGAATTCCAACGCACCAATAAGCAGAACATGTACAAACAAACACGTGAGTAATCAAAAGCCGAGAATAGGCTAAATTATGAACCGGGGAATCAGGTCATGGAGTTCAATGTGAAACTCCTCCACGACCTCCTGGCAGGAGTTGAGCACGCGACCATAGACTCACCAGGGTCATTGAAGCTGCAAAACCTATTAGTGCTACTACTCTACGTCGTGCTGCTGTCCCTTACAAAGTATTATTCTGAACACGCTACAGAACGCCCATCTGAATTTCGACGATGACATGAAACTAAATGTAAGTAATATTGTGCTAGGAAAATTTACAGAGGAGTACTCCAAGAGCTGCAGCAACATGTTCTGCATGTAGTATGGTTAAAACTGCCCTATTCCTCCATTGCATAATAATTTGTGTACTGCTTAACTTTGGATGTAAATTATGCTGATATATAAAAGTTCAGTACACTATCCCTCCTTTCCAAATCAGCAATTCATAAGCACATAAAGGTAAAATTCTTAAGTTCAGTAGCTTGTTCAGAACAGAAAAACAAATCTTCTTAATTGGGATGTACCTTATGCAAATGTATAAAAGTTTAGTATCCTTTTCCTCCTTTCCAAATCTTCAAGAATCCAGTGAAGGGGGGGGGGCATTATCAGTATCTGCAAAGCCTTCCTGCGTGTCGAGCCGCACTTCGGCCTGTGGCTCAAGGTATTCAACGTCAAGCCGAAGATAGTCGTGGGTGAGCATGCATACTGCGGAGGGGCGGTAATCAGTAAGCTCCCCTGCGTCGAGTGGCCGGCTAGTACCTTCATCGATACAATCAAGATCTGGAAGAAGGAATGGTTCTATATCACCGAACCAAGGGAAGAGGGCTGGGTGGCATGTGCCGAGTTCAGATCTAGACCTCCTGCGAGGTTAACCTCGTGGATCAAGAAGGGACTTGACTGGGGGTCGGACGTAGAGGTGAAATCGCTGGAGAAGCATATTTCCTCGATAATCGCGGCCAAGATTGAGCTGGTCAATGTGGTCCAGGTCATGCTCCACCGTCATCTTCTTCCTTGCCAGCGTCGGGCCTCCCCAATGTGGGCCTATAAGCTCGAGGACCAGCCTATGATGCAAGGATTCTTTCGCACTACCCACCAAAAGTTGTGGAAAGGCATTATTCAAGCCTTAGAAGAGCTAGCCAGCCGAGGAGGAGGACTTGGGCCTAAGCACCGATAATCCTCCCACCCAGTTACGGTATTATTTTGATACTCCGGCCCTGTTGTCTAACAAAGAGATGAATAACCTCCCTCTTACGTTTACAGAAGTGGCTAAGCAAGGCCGTCAAAATGGATTGCCCGGACCCACAACCCAAAGGGCCTGGGTCGGATCTGCTAACGTCAATTCTTGTTGTTGTGCCGTACACAACGCCGGAGAAGAAGGAAAAGAAGAAAAACCGAGAAGGCCTCAACATAAGGGACCTACCGAACACTATGTCCGAGGAAACCCATGCCTCCTCTACTCATGAGGAAGAGCACGAGGACGGGGGGAAAGGCGATTCCCCCCTCACAAGAAAGAGGGCGGCGTCGCCGGACGCCGTGGAGGATCTACCTCCTCCTGCCTTGAAGAGGGCGTGTCGGCCCAGGTTAGTCCTGTACGACGACTCCTCGGACTCCAACGCTGAGTCCGAGGACTTTGAGAGGATTCCCCGAAGGAACCTAAGGGTCAAGCCCCCAGCCCAAAGGTACGAATCCGAAGACCCCCTCGGTCATTTATGTGAAGTTTTAAATGTTTTAAATGGACAAATGCCTTTTAGTTTACATCCCACCACGCATTCTCCCCACCGACCAAATATCAGATGGAGAGTCTCCACCCACTGAGCTGGCGGAGAGTGGGACTGCATCACACCCCACACCTCTAGGGGCTCTGAAATAGGCCATGGAGGTGTCATCGTACCATGCTCCTTCAAAGCCGAACACAGGCGGTGAGGGAGATGATGTTATGGCCGAGGTCAATGCCTCGACCGCCGAAGACCAGGGGGAGGAAACTCTCCTGGATGCTGAGGAGGTAGGACGGAGGAATGTCTAGTCCCCTCTGAGGACATCTTCGAAGCGCACTGTGCCTCCGAAGCTACCGGCTCAATCCCCCGCCAGAGACCGGGTTGGCCGGTCACCACCGCTGCCACCCATGACTTGGTGGCCGATCATGATGAGGAGGCTCTATCAAGCGCCTCCATCTCCAAGGATCACCGCACTGTTATGGGTGTGGTTTTGCAAGGCATTTAGTCCGTTGATAGCGGACTGAAAGAGGCTTTCCATGGTCTCTTGACAGTCTTCAAGGTGAGTCACGTAATACTCTTTTCCCAAAAATTTAATTTTATTAAGTTTATGCTATCTTTATATATATAGCAGCCCTCGAGCCCTAGGTGAGTTTCGAAAAAACCCACTCAGGGGTCAAATACCCAGGAATGACTAACGATGCCCAAGGCACCATTGGTCCCGCACTGTTCTAAGAGCCCCTAAGGAGAACCTAGCACAGGGTCATGTTCTGACAGCTCGGGAGTTTGAACGCACCTAACCTCTTATTTATTTATTTTTTGTAGGCCTTGTAAGTGCATCTAGTGCCCCTTAGTGATTTTGGTGTATTGAAGACTTATAGATTAAGAGACTGATGAGTTTGTAAGTGTACACAGGCTCTATAAGTCGATGAGGAGTTTGATATATTCGGAGATTATCGACCCCTAAAAATGAAAGTCTTCAAATGAAGACTTTGCTAAAGACTTTGGTATTCCCTGAAGACTTTGAAAATGAAGAAGTTGGTGTGACCTTGAAGATATGAATGAGGACTATGAAGCATGAAGACTTTTGTTTTCGTAGTTTCATTTCCTTTCTTTGAGTCATAGGAAACACCGTACTATTAAACGGGGCCGAGGTAATACTAAGGAAAATTTCCAACTGATGCTCAACTCAAAAGCCTCAACCTATCCAATCCTTCGAGTGAAGCTTTTGGAAATCTCTTGTGGTTCGGTCAAGTTCTTCAGTGACAGAGACAAAGCTCTTCTGGTCTCTGATGAAATTGATCTGACTGAGGACTTAGGATTTTGCCAGTGCAAATTGCCTACAAGTGAGGAATATGATAAGCCTGGGGACTTTCATAGTTCGAAATTCCGACCGTTGCTATGCTAAGCGCTAGCTGTCCCCAATCATCTTATCCACATAACGGTCATATCATTGGGGGCATTTATGTCTTATCATGTTAGGTTGCACCCTGGCGATAAATAGCCACCCCCACAACCACTAGTTCGCACGGCTGCTCCGAGAGAGAACTGACACTTGTCATTTGAGAGCAACCCATCTTCTGAGGACTTCGCGAGAAAATCATCATTGAGGAAAAACCAAAATCTAAACCACCAAACCCAAAGTGATTGAGCATCACTTAAGAGATTGTTTCTATGTGGAACCGACGCTTGTTACCTTTGAAGACTGTGTATCTTCCAGACGGTTAGGCGTCATGGTCTAGTGCAACCTATAGTCAATTGGGGATCATAGAGTGACCTTGGTCCAGAGCATCCAGCAGCCAATTGTGGATCGCTGGGTGATCAACTTGTGAGGGTTTTGGAAGTCTACCCTAAAGACTTACCATGAGTGTTGGGCAAGGTCTGTGTGACCTTAGCTCAAGGAGAATAGGTAAGGACTGTGTGTCCTGGGACTGTGTGTCCTCTGGTTTAAGTACCCAGCCGCTCCGAACCAGACATACAACTATCACAACATTTGGAACTAGGTCATCAAACCATTGTCTTCATCGAGCTCCCTGGTTCTATTTCTTGAACCCTTTCATTTCCTCATATACTAGTTGATGAAATTGATCGTTACTGTTTGAAGAGTTTGACTGAAGACTTTCTCAATTTACCCACCTCAAATTCTTCAAGTTACCTTGTTCCTCACCTGCTTATCCTGTATCACGCTACCTATAATCTGTGCATGTTTTATTTCATCATCATGACTATACTACTGTTATGTTTCTCATGCACTTGAGTACTTATTCCAATTCTAGTTATTCATCACTTTTCAAATTCCTCAAGTTGAAATTCGTTAGTGATGAATTTGTAAAAATTGCCTATTCACCCCCTCTAGTCGATATAACGCACTTTCAATTGGTACCAGAGCAAGGCACTCCCTTGTTCTGTGTGATTTTGGTTTAACCGCCTAGAGTTCTAGTTATGCCGACTGCAGGTATGATCAAGGTTTCCATAGGTTGTCCTACCTTTGATGGGTCAGACTATCCCTACTAGAAGAACAAGATGCGCATGCATCTTGAAGCAATTGACAACAATCTCTGGTACGTTGTGGAGAATGGTGTTCCCTCTGTTACTCCCACGATCAACGCTGCTGATGTGAAGAGATTCAAGCAATTTGATTCACAAGCGAAGAATATCATCTGTGGCCATCTGAGCAAAGGTCAGTATGGTAGAGTGAGTGCTTTGGAGTCTGCTAAGCTTATCTGGGATAGGTTGTCCAAAGTCAACGAAGGTGTTTCCACTCAACGTGACTCTCGTGTTGATGTTCTTCGCAATATTTTCAACCGCTTCAAAAGACTCGACAATGAAAATGTTCAACAAACTTTTGATCATCTCACTGATATCTCCAACGAGCTTCAAGCACTTGGTGCCACTAACATCACCAACCACGAGGTGGTGAAGAAACTGCTGAGATCTCTTGATACCTCATTCGATACACTGGCTTTGATGATTCAAGAGCGTGGAGACTACAAGTCACTTGATCCTGCTGATATACTTGCGAGACTCAATACTCATGAATTCCAACAAGCTGTGAAGAGAGACCTCTACGGGTCAAGCTATGGAAGATCTCATTCTCTGAAGACAAAAGCAATTTCCTCATTCGAAGGCAAAGATTCTGATACTAGCCTTGGTGATCCGGAGGAACTGAGTCAGGAGCTGGCAATGCTCGTGAGGAAATTCCAGAAGTTCTCAAGGAGAGGCCGATTTGGAAAATCATCAAAACATGGTTTTAGGAAATCAGATTCCTCAAGCGACTACAAGAAGAGAACCTGTCACAAATGCAAGAAATCTGGTTACTTTATCTTTGAGTGTCCTCTCTGGGAAAAAGAATCGAAGAAGAAGAAGTACAAGGATGACAATTCTGATGACTCGAAGAAAAAGACAAAATCTTCAAAGTACTCATCTGCAAAGTCCCGATCTTCAAAGTCCCCAACGCACAAGAAGAATGGTTCTAGAAAGACTCGGGCTTTAATTCGCAAGGAAATGGATTCAGAAGAGGAATCTGAAGAATATGAAGAAGAGGAAGAATCTGAAGTGGAGTCACTAGCCTTGCTCTCACTACAGCCTTCGTCAGCAAGTCCATCTTTAACAATGAAGAAAATGACTACTCCAATGACTGTGACGTCATTAATGATGAATATGCTCGCACTTACTGCTTCATGACGAAAGGCATTAAGTCATTCACAGAATGTCCCAATCTTGATGACATTGAATTTCCTAGGTGGAAATTTCTAATGAAGAAGCATCTCATAGCAATGAATAATGAGCTATGGACTGTTACTGAACTTCTACTGACTGAACTCTGCAAGATGGCAAATGCTAAGGAAATTTGTAAGTACACTCAACTTGATGCTCAGGCGAGGAACATCATCTGCTCAAGCCTATCAAGCGTCATGTTCAAGGGCAATTGTCATCTCCAAAACGCAAAGCTCATCTGGGATAGGATGATGGACATCAGTGAAGGCCATCGCACTCGTCAAGACCCCATGTTCATCGAACTCAAAAAATTCCTCAAAACCCAGGAAACATATCCTGGTTCATCTTCTTCACTGTGTCTTATGGCAAAAGGTTCCAAGGTACACAATCATCACTCCTCCTCTAAATCAAGTGAAGGTGAATCTGATGAATATGTGAAACCTAGATATTCCAAACTTGCTAAAATTGCCACTAAGGAACAAAGTGCACTTGAAAAGCTTCAGAATCTATTAGACAAAAGCGATGATCTGTGGAATGAGGAAGTGGATCGAACTCAAACTCCGACTGATGATCTCAAAAGTCAAAAGTCTTCAGTTAAAGTATGACAACCTTCAGAGTCACCATAATGCTCTCTTAGTCGATCATGAGAAGCTTTCTTATGAATTTCTTCAAAGAAAGCAAGATCTTGAGAAACTAAGAGTGTCTCATGGGGATCTCCAAAGGGAAAACAATTCCTTACTGGCTCAACAGATCCGTACCGCTCAGGAAGAATTTGTTCCACCTTGTTTGAAATGCATCGAACATGAAACTACTAATTCTACACCTGAATGTTCAAATACTTCTATTGCTGCAAATTCTTCAACTATCCCCATGGTTATAAATTCCTCATCTGAGGATACCACAAGTATCACTGACGAAAATGTAGGGTTGAAGGAATTGTATGTGACAGGCATATACAAAAGTCTCAAAGGGCATCAAACCCTTTGCGATGCGCTCGAAAAGCAGATCCTGAACAATAACCCTTGGAAAGAGCGTATTGCATTTGAGAGGAAACTCAATGTTGGTGGATCCTACTGGACACCTGAGCAGTACCCCAAAACCTCATGGGTTGCTGCAAAATGACCTCCTATATATCCATCCACTTATCTGGCTTTACTTGTGTAACTTCATATTCCTCCGATGAGTCACTTGAATCGAACTACAAATTCTTCAAAAATCAGAAAGGTGAAGTATTTGCCAAATTTGTTGGAACTAACTACAGGAACGGTTCACCTATGAGAAAAATCTGGGTTCCCAAGAGCTACTTGGAAAATCTTCAAGTGAATGTTCTCACGACACCACCCATGAAGAAAAGGAACCCCACATGAAATTCCTCATATGGACCAAAGTCTTCACTTGGACCAAATTCCTCAAATGGTCAAAAGTATCATTCTCGTGCTAATGCATCTGTTTCGCAGGGAAAATCTAAGAGTTCTGAATATGTGCATTATTCTTCAAATCATTATGTTCACAAGTCCTCGAAGAATTTCTCTACTTATTCATATGAGTACTCTAACCCTCTTCTTGTGAAACAAAGCGCACTAGCTTCAATGCTTCCTTTCTCTTATGGATCTCGCAGAATGATGAACTCTTTGCCACCCCTGCAAATGTGGGTGGTGAAGAAATTGAACTAATCTCTTATGCAGGTCCGGGACTGCAAACAAACTTGAATGTCTGATGAATTTGCTGGAGACCCGAGGAAATACTTGAAAGGACGCAAGCTAATCATGCAGAAATGAATCCCTCATTTCTCACATCCTCACACTGCTTTATATACCATATTGTCTGATGAAATTCCGCCTGATGAATTTGATGTCATATTCTTCACTCTAAAGCATATGAGTTCGTAAGTTCTATTAATTCATCCGCAGGATGAAACTCCAAAAGCTACTGAGTGGGTCCTTGACAGTGGATGCACCAACCACATGACTGGTGACAAGAATCTACTGATGAATATACCACTTGCCCCATCTCATCTGAAGCATATCACCTATGCTGACAAAGGAAAAAACAAGGTATTGGGTCTAGGTAAGGTTTCAATCTCAAAGGACCGACACATGGATAAGGTGATGCTTGTCGAATCCCTCGGGTTCAACCTCATGTCTGCCTCAATGCTTTGTGATCTTGATATGGTTGTCATCTTTGGTAAATATTGTTGCGTTGTCATCATGGAATTTGACCATTCCAAAGTCTTCAAAGGCTTTAGGAGAGGAGACTTGTATATTGTTGATTTCTCTATAGGTCCTCGACCTGCCACGTGCCTACTTGCAAAGTCCTTAGAAGGTTGGTTGTGGCATCGACGACTCGGACATGTTGGTATGAGGAACTTGCACATGCTCGTGAAGAAAAAGCACGCCATTGGCATTGAAGGTGTCAAATTCCTCAAGGAGCACCTCTGTGGTGCTTGTGAGTCTGGGAAGATGACCAGATCCAAGCATCCCTCGAAGACAATCATGACCACTACTCAACCTTTTGAATTGCTTCACATGGACCTCTTTGGCCCCACTCATTATTCCACACTAACAAATTCTTCAAGTTTGTATGATTTTGTCATTGTTGATGATTACTCTCGTTACACTTGGGTGCATAATATTTTGTACACAAATGAAGTGCAGGATGTCTTCAGATGATTTGCTTCAAGGGACTCAACAAACTTCGGTGTCAAGATCAAGCATATCAGGAGTGATAATGGGACTGAGTTCAAGAACACCAATCTTGATGAATATCTTGATGAACTTGGTATTACTCATGAGCTATCTGCCTCATATACTCCTCAGCAGAACGGTGTCGTGGAGCACAAGAACATGACTCTTGTTGAGATGGCTCACACCATGCTTGATGAATACAAGACTCCTCATCGCTTTTGGCCTAAGGCAATTGATACAGCTTGCCACATCATCAACAGGGTATATCTTCACAGATTCTTCAAGAAGACTTCATATGAACTCATGACTGGCAAGAAACCCAATGTAAGGTATCTCAAAGTCTTCGGTGCAAAATGCTGGATTAGAGATCCTCACCACAATTCTAAATTTGCAATGAAAGCACGAGAAGGTTTCATGCTTGGTTACAGAAAGGACTCGCACACCTACAAAGTCTTCAAGACCTACCATCACAAGGTTGTTAAAACTATAGATGTGCGGTTTGATGAAACTAACGGCTCGCAAAGAGAGCACCTGCCTCTTGTGGTAGATGAAATGTCTCCTAAGGAGTCCATTAAGTATAAGGCTACTGAAGATGTCATACCCACTAAAGAACCTCAACCTACCGAGGAGGTCAGTCCAACCAATGAAGACATTCACGTTGATACACCTGAAGAAAATGGTGCTGAAGAAAATCCCCAGCCACGTCAACCTGCTCATCCAAGAGTTGCAAATGAAGTGCAGATTGACAAAATCATCGACAACATCAATGCACCAGGTCCCCTCATGTAACATCCCAAAATTATAAATTTTGGAATGTTATATTAAATAAATAAGTAGGATTGTTTGCTTGAATGTTGTGTGATTGATTGTGTGAAATTGAGTGGAATTTTGAAACTTTTGAAATTTTAATGAGAGGGAATAAAGAGACTTTTCCAAAATTTTCTATTTCGAATCCCTATTCAATTTTGAGTTCAAATATTTTCAAAACCCTCTTATAAAATCAAATGAGAGGAGGTAAATGACACTCAAAAATCAGATACAATGTTTTGACTCAAATTTTAAAATAAAAACTATTTGCCATTTATTTGAAATTCTAGTTTCTTTTCATTTTGGAGTTATTGCAAAAAACTACTATTTTTTAAAGTATTTTATTCGGCCTTAAAAAAATGTTCATGTTTTAGGAAATATGTTTATGAAAATTTTGATATATAATATGCCTATATAAAATGTTTGTTTATTTGTTTTTCTTTGCTGGTTTTTTAAAAAAACCCAGGAAACACTGTTCATTGCGGACACTGTTCATCCGGGACAATTTTCCCCCCTTGCAGCCACCGAAGCCCATGTGGCCCTCTTCTTCTCTCTTTTCCTCTTTGTATATGATTTTAGTCCTTTGCACCTTTGCACCTTTCTTAGCTTTAATATCTCTAGACTAGTATTTCTATAGTAGTATACGATAAATACCTCGCTTAGCTTTAGACCTTTGCACCTCCCTTCCACCTATAAATATAGACCCATAGGTGAACCCAAAAGTCATCCACTTCGGGTTGAATCGAATCGTTTCGGTTTGACTAGCTTTATAAAGAAAAATCTTCTCTCCGGCGGGATTTTTGGAAGTCGTCTCCTCTTTGGATTTATATCTTCTCTGCATTCTAAAGGTATTCTCTTCGTATTTTCTTTTATACTCCTGTAGTATACGATAGAGTAATTAGATTATTAATTAGTCTCCGTATTTACTCATTAGTCCTAGAATTCTTTTAGACATAGCATTTTCTTTCGTAAAACAGCTTGGCCCAAAATTTTCAAATAGCCATAACTTTCTACTCATTTATCAGAATTAGATGAAACCAACGCCTAGAGTTTCGTCTTGACCTCACCTATCCAATCAACCTATCACGTCAACTTTTTCAAAATTTCAAATTTCGAAATTTATTCAGATTTATATTCAAACTTCTTTTGATCATATCTTTTTATCCGTAGCTCCGTTTCCGATGAATCCAATTGCGTCGGATCCGTATCAAAGTAATCTTTCCGTTCACATCATTAGTGTTATCGTTTCAACATATAATCTTGATCTTGCTCATACTTCTCTATTTGTCCCCAAAATGTGTTCACACACCATAGTAGGCTAATTCAATGCCATATTGAATTGCTTATAACTTTTGATCTGTCATTTTGAACCTAGTAATTCCTTTTTCTACACGTTCATCTTGACTTCCCATATATAGTAACATCATTAGTTTCAATTTTTTGAACCTTTCAAATTGGAACGATTCAATTTGAATCCGGACCTTCATTTGATCATATCTTGCAAAGTGTAACACCGTTTCAATTGATTCTTTTTGCCCCTAAATACTCGTGTCATATATTTCTATTAATAACCATCGTACTTCGGTTCAACTTCTTTTGACCGTTGTGAATTCAGATTCAATTCATACTTGAATTTACAATTTATTTCATACTTCAATTCGCTATAACTTGTGTTGTAGTGCTCCATCTCAATTAAATTCTTTCTACAAATAAATTCTTATGTCTTATGCTATTTTTCAAACAACATTCATGTTGTTCTCTCATACCTTGGATCGTCTTCCGTAGTCTCTCCAACCTAAGCTTATATAGCAATAGTTCATCATCCATTAACTCTTCTGAGTTGATTCCTCCACTTTCACTTTACAACACAGTTAGAACCTATCCTTTCTTATTTAACCCTAGTATGTTGTTATTTTCGCACCAAGACATGTTTTGTTCTTGCGTTTTCTAGTTCTTTGTTTTGGCATGAATGTTTATTGAATGTTATTTGCTTACGATAGATTTTCATCGGAGAGTGACGAATAGTCTATCAGTTACTTCTGAGAGCGATATTATTCTTCATCAATAGTACAGGCAAGTTCACTTTGACCATCTTTTCATACCTATGTTTTATTGCATGTAGTGACATCATTCAACAAATCCCTCCCGTAGTGTTATTGAAATTCTTGTAGTTGAGTAGAATGCATGAGGTAGGAACCCACCACTTGTTACTAAAGCCCGGGAACGCTAGTTAGTGCAATGTTATGCTAAAGTAGACGGGGTCTGGTATGAGTGTTCGTGAGTGGTGTGAGAAGGAGGACTCCACGTCAAAACGACGACTTCATGAAGGCTTCTTCAAGACCTGCATATTCAAGACCTCAAGACTTCGAGACTCGAGAAACAAGTTTTTCAATACACACTACTGGGTGAGGGATGGTTGGAACGGCACCCTGGAGAAGCCAGTGGATTTGCCTAGGTGTTGCTGGAGATGTGCCAGTATTCACGCGGAAAGCCTCACCCAGACTCAAAGGGAAGGATGAATACTTCATGCCCGGAAGCTTACCTGTGTAGCCACAAGTCATTATGGGCTCTGGCTTGGTTGATCTTTGTTGTGACTCTGTCTAGGCAGTGCTACGAGATGTAGTCGACGTTAGGATTGGATGGGCACTGTCGGATAGTCAGGGAAGCACTTTGAAAGACCATGTTTTGTTCATCCTGTTCTCAAACACCATGCAGTGCGAGGACTTACAAGGAGGGAACGAATCTTGTGGGTAAAGTACACAACACTCTATAGAGTTAAAACCTAATCGATTAGCCGTGTCCCCGGTTACAGACAATTTGAGCCTCTGGACTTGGATCTATCTCTGAACTCCCAACACTGGACTGATAACTAATTGTGGGCAACTTATGATACTTATGGGCATTGAGACACTGGTTGGCGGAACCATGTCATGATAGGTAACTCCATAGTGAAATTCCTGATATTCCTTTGTTGTAGGAAAATAAAATCAGCTTTTACACAAAAACTCAGACACAGAGCCACAAAGCCTTTGCATATAGAATAGTCTTTATTCTTCTGTTCTACTATGGTGTTCTTGCCAGTACATTCCATGTACTGACCTACACGGCTGCAACGTCTTATGTTGCAGATACTCTTCTACGACGGGTAAGAGTATGATTCAGGGTTATGGTCTACACTCAACCTGCCGTTGGTGTTATTGGGACTCCACTCCCGTTGACTGTATTCCGATGCTATTTTAAGGTATATATCAGTTTTACGTTATTTACATGTGATTGCACTTTGATATATACATTGATGTACTATGTGTGCCAGCATACTGATCCAGGGATGGCACAGAACACACAGAGGCTTAACTCGTTTTGAGTCGGGTCGCTACACCTCACTCACTCAAGAGATTCACATTTGACTAACTTTTGTGGGAACTTTGCTTTTGTCTCAATCATAATGCCCATAAAAGTTGATGAAGCATTGAAGGAGCCTGAGTGGATCCAAGCTATGCAAGAGGAATTGCATCAATTCAAGCTGAACAATGTGTGGGAACTTGTCAAGCGGCTACATCCTCGCAAGCACATCATATGTACCAAGTGGATCTACCGCAACAAGCAAGATGAAAATGGCCTTGTGGTAAGGAATAAGGCTCGTCTTGTAGCTCAAGGCTACACACTGGTTGAAGGAATTGACCTTGATGAAACTTTTGCACCTATTGCTAGACTTGAAGCTATTCGCATATTGCTTGCTTATGCTAACCATCATGATATCATCTTATATCAAATGGATGTGAAAAGTGCATTCCTCAATGGGAAGCTTGAGGAAGAGGTATATGTTGCTCAACCCCTAGGTTTTGAAGACCCTAAGCATCCTGACAAAGTCTTCAGACTCAACAAGGCCCTCTATGGCCTCAAGTAGGCCCATCGTGCGTGGTACGACACTCTAAAGGAATTCCTCATGAAGAAAGGCTTCAAACCCGATTCATTCGATTCAACTCTTTTCATGAAATCCTATGACAATGAATTACTCGTGTGCCAAATATACGTACACGATATTATGTTTGGCTGTACTGACAAATGGTACAGTGACAAATTTGCCTATATGATGAGTGAAGAATATCAAATGTCTATGATGGGTTAGTTGAAATTCTTCTTAGGTCTTCAAATTCGTCAACAACGCAATGGCATCTTCATCTCTCAAGAGAAATATCTCAAGGATGTACTTAGGAATTTCAACATGCAAGACTGCAAAGGCGTCAAAACTCCAATGCCTTCAAAAGGCCACCTCTGCACTGACAAAAATGGTAAAGATTTCGATCAGAAGGTATATCACTCCATGATTGGCTCTTTATTGTATCTATGTGCATCTAGGCCAAATGTTATGCTTAGTGTTTGCATGTGTGCCCGATTCCAAGCAACACCGAAGGAATCACACCATAAGGTTGTGAAACATATTCTTCGGTACTTAGGTCACACACCAACGCTTGGATTATGCTATCCCAAGGGCTTAACGCTTCACCTCATCGGATACTCAGATGCTGACTATGCTGGAGATCGTGTTGATCACAAGTCAACCTCAGGCACATGCCATTTCCTCGGTTGATCCTTAGTCTGTTGGTCCTCAAAGAAGTAGAACTGCATGTCACTATCTACTGCTGAAGCTGAGTACATATCTACTGGTTCATGTTGCACTCAGTTGCTGTGGATGAAGCAAACTCTCAAGGACTATGTCATCAAGGTGAAGAATGTTCCTCTCTAGTGCTACAACGAGAGTGCTATGAAGATTGCTCCGAACCCAATTCATCACTCCAAGACCAAGCACATCCAGATTCGTCATCATTTTCTTTGAGATCATGTACTCAAGGGTGACATATTCATCGACCATATCCTCACTTAAGAACAACTGGTTGATATCTTCACTAAGCCCTTGGATGAAAAGAGATTTTGCAAGTTGCCGCGTGAGCTAAATATCTTAGAATCTTCGAATGTTCTTCGAAAAGACACACATCCTAACACTTATGCAAAATTGATGACTTAGATGTGCAACACATGAAGTAACGCTTTTCTTCAATCAATGAAGAATAACACTCTAAGTGTGAAGAAATTAATGAAGAATTTGATTCTCAGAACCCTACGACAATTGCACGCGATGTCTGTAATCATCATTCTTATACGGTGGGTCACACCACCAACCATAGTTGAAATTCTTCAAAGTTGAGTTTTTTTGTCATTTTGCAAATTATTCAAATTTCCAAATTCCTCAAGTTTGCAAAGTCCTCAAAATTTTAAAATTCTTCAAACTATGAAACTGATGTTCTTCATTGATTATATATACATATATTTGAGTTTTCCAGTCCTCAACAACATTCACTTATTGCTAATTCTTCAAGTTGATTTTCATCTAAGTGAATGTGATCGGACCCTTTCCTTGTCTATGCTAAACTCAACCCAGTCTGTTCATAAATTCTTCATATGCGTTCTACTTTGAAACTCGTTCAAAGTCTTCACTATGTCCTTGACAGCTGAAGAATTTGCGAATGAAAACTTTAAAATTTTCACTATCAAACATTTTTGGCACTTCCCACTCAAACCGTCCTGATTCCCACGACAGGGTAACCCACGATCCCCCACTACTCAGAACGTGGGTGGCACATGTCGTGCGGAGAGTAAGGATCAGGGGCAATCTGGTCCAAAATCTTCGGGCTGGTTGGTTTTCACCTCCGCTATAAATACCCCTTCCCTTTCACTATGCTCGAGTTACTCCGCACTTCCCTCACTCCCGCGAGCTCATACCTAGCGCTACCGCTAAAATCATCGCCGTCGGAGAGGAAGAGCTTCACTGCTTCGACCTTGCCGACGACGTACTCGCATCAGCCATGGAAATCTTTAGTCTGCCGCCACTATAGTTTTCTCCCTCTGCCAAGCTAGGGTGTGGGAGATCTGAACTGACGAGCTTCTCCATTTCCTCTCACTGTTCATCGTGTTCTTCACAAGGGTAATTAAAATCTAATTTTACTGCCCTATTTTGATCTCCATGTTCTTACACAAATTCCTCAAAGGTATTTATTTTTCAAGTATCAACTTCTCAAAACACCTTATAAGCCTATTTCCCTTGATGTGTTTCTCTAAGTTAAGATTTTCTTTAAGATTCCTAAATTGTGTGGATCCTCAAATTCACACAACTCTGGAACCTAAAACAAGAACACTTAGTGAAATTCCTCAAGACACCCATGGTCAAAATCCTGAACTTGATGTATTTTGAAAAAATTCTGAGAACTCGTATGACCTCTTCAAATTCCTCGCACCTATACTCTGTTCACAGGTACAAAAATGTCTACTGATGAATCACTAGGTTCTCATCAACTTAACTCATTTGCAGCATTTCTTGAGGAAAAATTGTATACATCTTCAGAATCACCTGAAGTTCAAAGTCATCAAGTGAAGAAAATGGCAGATGGTAAAAAACCTCAAAAGGGTGGAAAGAAGGCTGAACAGAACACGACCTTCGAAATACCCAAGGATTTGTATGCTGGTTACTATACTCCTGATGAATCCATCCATGGGAAAGAAACAAAGGAGCAGAGGAAAATCAGAATTCAGAGAATTGAACGGAGGTGGATGAAGGAGTGGAGAGAATACCGTTATGTCACTCCCAAGTACATGAAGAAATTCGCTCTCAAAAGTCCTTGCAGAAGGGCTCCTCCTGCTGCTGATCAAGAAGTGGATCCCACTAGCGTTCCTCGTGGTGAAGACTTTCCAACTGAATGGCTAAGCATCAAAGAAAACTTGAGAGAACTGCCAAAGCTGCAGTGAAGCAATTCAATGAAGGCTCTGCTTCCATTGCCTCTGTCGGAGCCTCTACTAGTGCTTCGAAGAAATCCGTAGTAAAGAAGTCTACGGTGAAGCAAAAGTCCTCAACTTCCAAGTCCTCACTACAGAATCCTCAAGCAAGTTCTTCAAAGGCCACTTCAGTGCCTTCAATTGCTGCGCTATCCTCAGCCGCAGCCTCAAAGTCCTCAACTCTAGTGCATCTTGCAACGTGACAGAGGATAACAGGCTTCTCAATTGCTTTAGGGTCCTCTACAAGTTCATCATCCCAAGCACATCCCTCAACTAGTCCTTCTCTACTGAAGGTGAAAGCTACTACTGGACGAGGCGCTCGACCAAGTCCTCACCCAAATAAAGTTGTGTTCCAGGTTCCATCAAATTCTTCAGATGATGAAGCTGATGAACAGGAACTTGAGGAAATCATCAGAAACAAGCAAGAAAGAGTGGCTCAAGCTAAGGTCACTCAAATTCCTCTGTTGTTGGACCCAAAGACTTTGCTCAACTTCATCAACATTTCGCACCAGGACCCAAACACTCTGATTGATGATTTAAATCTACCTCCTGGTCCAAGCCATGTCCTCACTGCCTTCATTGCTGAAGAAAAGTGGAAGTATCAAATGGCTCGACAAATGAAGAAGGCTCAGTATAAGAAGAAGCATTTCTTGAAGAACAATGTTCTGAAGCTTACTCCTGAGCAACTTGTGACTATGCAATCTGGATCAAAGGCCTCAGTGATGAATTCAATTGCTACTATGTTGACTGGCAAGGTGCAAAGGTCAGATTCGTCACTATGGCTAACAAAGTCATCAAGGATCACAATAGGAAGGTTGTAGCTCGATCACAACCACAAATTCCTCAGGCTGAATCCTCTGCTCAGCCTGCTAAAGAAACTGCTCGTGCAGCTGAAGAAATTCAGGCTGCTGAAGAAACTGTGAGGGCAACCTTCAATGTTGCGCCTGAAGAAGTTGCCAGGCCAGCTGAAGTTTTTGTTATGCGTGAAGAAACTGCTTCTCCTTCACCCTCTACTGAAACTGCAAAATCTTCAAGGGTGAAGAATATCAACCTTCCTTTTGTATCAAAAGCGAAGAAACAAAGGCTACGAAGAACAAGGCTGCACAAAAGAGAAAATCATCAACTTCAGATTCCTTAGTAGTGAAGAAGTTGAAGAATCTGCCCAGTTCTTCAACTGATCCAATTGATGCAACTCCCATTAGCTCTGTGCCAGCCTATGAAATAGTACCATTTGGCATTGACTATGTCATCCCAAATGATGATGAACAAAGATAACATTTTGGTGCTTCCTCAGAGAAGATTGATGAAGAAATTGTGGTGGAAGCAAATGCTTCAACCCCATTGGTATCGTTGTTGGCCCTAGAGGCAATAATAAAATGGTTATTATTGTATTTCATTGTTCATGATAATTGTCTATTGTTCACGCTATAATTGTATTAACCGGAAACCAGAATGCATGTGTGAATACATAGACCACAATGTGTCCCTAGTGAGCCTCTAGTTGACTAGCTCGTTGATCAATAGATGGTCACGGCTTCATGACCATGGAGGTTGGATGTCGTTGATAACGGGATCACATCATTAGGAGAATGATGTGATGGACAAGACCCAATCCTAAGCATAGCACAAGATCGTGTAGTTCGTCTGCTAAAGCTTTTTCAATGTCAATTATCGTTTCCTTAGACCACGAGATTGTGCAACTCCCGGATACCGTAGGAATGCTTTGGGTGTGCCAAACGTCACAACATAACTAGGTGGCTATAAAGGTGCACTACGGGTATCTCCAAAAGTGTCTGTTGGGTTGGCACGAATCGAGACTGGGATTTGTCACTCCGTATGACGGAGAGGTATCTCTGGGCCCACTCGGTGAGACATCATCATAATGAGCTCAATGTGACTAAGGAGTTAGCCACGGGATGATGTGTTACGGAACGAGTAAAGAGACTAGCCGGTAACGAGATTGAACAAGGTATAGGGATACCGACGATCGAATCTCGGGCAAGTATCATACCGGTAGACAAAGGGAATTGTATACGGGATTGATTGAATCCCCGACATCGTGGTTCAACCGATGAGATCATCATGGAGCATGTGGGAACCAACATGGGTATCCAGATCCCGCTATTGGTTATTGACCGGAGAGGTGTCTCGGTCATGTCTACGTGTCACCCGAACCCATAGGGTCTACACACTTAAGGTTCGATCGATGACGCTAGGGTTATAGGGAAATGGTGTACGTGATTACCGAAGGTTGTTTGGAGTCCCAGATTTGATCCCGGACGTCACGAGGAGCTCCGGAATGGTTTGGAGGTAAAGATTGATATATAGGAAGTCCTGTTTTGGTCACCGGAAAGTTTTCGGGCTCATCGGTAGTGTACCGGGAGTGCCGAGAGGGTGCCGGAAGACCCCGGGAGGCGTGTGACGACCAAAGGAATTCGTGGGCTGTTAGAGGAGGTGTACCAGCCCTTATTGGGCTGTCCAAGTCCTTCCGGAAAGGCCCATGCGGCTAGGGATAAAGAGATAAGGCTAAAGGAGATTCAAAAGGAAGAGATCCACCTCCCTTGTGGGAGGTGGACTCCTCCATAGCTTCGGCCAAACCTCTCCTCCTTGGAGGAGGGGACAAGGCATCCCTCCCTCTCCCTCCTCCTATATATACTTGAGGTTTTGGGTGTTTTGAGACAAGCTTTGATCTCTCTCCCACGGCACAGCCCTACCTCTCTTCTTCCTCCTCCGCAGTGCTTAGGCGAAGCCCTGCAGGAATACCTTGCTGCTCGACCACCACCACACCGTCATGCTGCTGTTGGAGCTCTTACCCAACCTCTCCCTCTTACTTGCTGGATCAAGGCGCGGGATACGTCACCGGGCTGTACGTGTCTTGAACGCAGAGGCGCCGTTGTTCGGCGCTAAGATCGGAGTCCACCGCGATCTGAATCGCTACGAGTACGACTACACCAGCCACGTTCTTGTAACGCTTCCGCTTAGCGATCTTCAAAGGTATGAGGATGCAATCTCTCCTCACTCATTGATGGATTCTCCATAGATAGATCTTGGTGATCATAGGAAATTTTTGATTTACTACTACATCTCCCAACAGTGGCATCATGAGCTAGGTCTATGCGTAGAATCTATGCACGAGTAAAACACAAAGTTGTTATGGGCGTCGATCTTGTTAATTTGCTTACCACTACTAGTCTTATATTTATTCGACGGTATTGAGGGATGAAGCGGCCTGGATTAACTTTACACGTATGCTTACGTGAGACCGATTCTACCGCCTAACATGCACTTGTTGCATAAGGTGGCTAGCGGGTGTCTGTCTCTCCCACCTTAGTCGGTTTGGATTCGATGAAAAGAGTCCTTATGAAGGGTAAATAGCAATTGGCATATCACATTGTGGTTTTGGCGTAGGTAAGAAACGTTGTTGCTAGAAACCTATAGCAGCCACATAAAAACTTGCAACTACAAATTAGAGGACGTCTAACTTGTTTTTGCAGCATATGCCTTGTGATGTGATATGGCCAAAGGATGTGATGTGATGCATTGTGATGTATGAAATTGATCATGTTCTTGTAATAGGATTCACGACTTGCATGTCGATGAGTATGACAACCGGCAGGAGCCATAGGAGTTGTCTTATTTTATTGTATGACCTGCGTGTCAATCAAGATCGCCATGTAATTACTTTTCTTTATTGCTAAACGTTAGCCATAGTAGTAGAAGTAATAGTTGGCGAGACAACTTCATGAAGACATGATGATGGAGATCATGATGATGGAGATCATGGTGTCATGCCGGTGACAGTGATGATCATGGTGCCCCAAAGATGGAGATCAAAGGAGCAAGATGATATTGGCCATATCATGTCACTATATTGATTGCATGTGATCTTTATCATGTTTACATCTTATTTTCTTAGAACGACGGTAGTAAATAAGATGATCTCTCAATAAAATTTCAACAAAGGTGTTCACCCTACCTGTGCACCGTTGCTAAGGATCGTTGTTCCGAAGCACGAGATGATCGGGTGTGATAGGTTCTAACGTTCGCATACAACAGGTGTAAGCCATATTTACACACGTGAAACACTTAGGTTGACTTGACGAGCCTAGCATGTATAGACATGGCCTCGGAACACGGAAGACCGAAAGGTCGAACATGAGTTGTATAGAAGATACGATCAACATGGAGATGTTCACCATGGATGACTAGTCCGTCTCACGTGATGATCGGACACGGGCTAGTTGACGTGGATCATGTGTCACTTGGATGACTAGAGAGATTTCTATCTAAGTGGGAGTTCATTAAATAATTTTATCATGTGAACTTAATTATTACGAACTTAGTCTAAAATTGTCGTTACAATCTATATTTTAGATCCAATGGCCAACGCGAATGTCACCCTCAACTTCAACGCGTTCCTAGAGAAAACCAAGCTCAAAGATGATGGAAGCAACTATGCGGACTAGGTCCGTGGTTTGAGGATCATCCTCATAGCTTCCAAAAGATTGTATGTTCTTGATGCACCGCTAGGTGACGCACCCATTTTCTCATCAGATCAAGACATTATGAACGCTTGGCAGTCAAGCTGCGATGATTACTCCCTTGTTCGGTGTGGCATGCTTTACAGTTTAGAACTGGGGCTACAAAAGCGTTTTGAGCAACACAAAGCATATGAGATGTTCCAAGAGCTGAAACTGGTTTTCCAAGCTCATGCCCGGGTCGAGAGATACGATGTCTCCAACAAGTTCTTCAGTTGTAAGATGGAGGAAAAAAGTTCTGTCAGTGAGCACATACTCAAAATGTCTGGGTTGCACAACCGCTTGACTCAGCTGGGAGTTAATCTCCCGGATGACTCGGTCATTGACGGAATCCTCCAGTCGCTTCCACCTAGCTACAAGAGCTTTGTGATGAACTACAACATGCAGGGTATGGAGAAGTCCATTACCGAGTTGTACTCGATGCTGAAATCAGCGGAGGTCGAGATCAAAAAGGAGCATCAAGTGTTGATGGTGAATAAGACCACTAGTTTCAAGAAAGGCAAGGGTAATAAGAACTTCAAGAAGGACGGCAAAGCTGTTGCCGCGTCCGGTAAGCAAGTTGCCGGGAAGAAGAACAAAAATGGACCCAAGCCTGAGACTTAGTACTTTTATTGCAAGGGTACCGGTCATTGGAAGCGGAACTGCCCCAGGTACTTAGCGGATAAGAAGGCCAACAATGTTAAAGGTATATGTGATATACTTGTTATCGATGTGTACCTAACCAGTGCTCGTAGTAGCTCCTGTGTATTTGATACTGGTGCAGTTGCTCACATTTGTAACTCCAAGCAGGAGCTGCAAAATAAGCGGAGGCTGGCAAAGGACGAGGTAACGATGCGCGTCGGGAATGGTTCCAAGGTCGATGTGATCGCCGTCGGCACGCTACCTCTACATCTACCTTCGGGATTAGTTTTAAACCTTAATAATTGTTATTTAGTACCAGCTTTGAGCATGAACATTCTATCTGGGTCTCACTTGATGCGAGATGGCTACTCATTTAAATCTGAGAATAATGGTTGTTCTATTTATATGAGAGAAATGTTTTATGGTCATGCCCCGCTGGTCAATGGTTTATTTTTGATGAATCTCGAACGTGATGTTACACATGTCCATAGTGTGAGTACCAAAAAGTGTAAGGTTGATAATGATAGTCCCACTTACATGTGGCACTGCCGCCTTGGTCATATTGGTGTCAAACACATGAAGAAGCTCCATGCTGATGGACTTTTGGAGTCTCTTGATTTTGAATCATTTGACACGTGCGAACCATGCCTCATGGGCAAGATGACCAAGACTCCATTCTCCGGAACAATGGAGCGAGCAACTGACTTGTTGGAGATAATACATACCGATGTATGCGGTCCAATGAGCGTCGAGGCTCACGGTAGCTACCGTTATGTTCTCACCCTCACTTATGACTTGAGCAGATATGGGTATGTCTACTTAATGAAACATTAGTCTGAAACCTTTGAAAGGTTCAAGGAATTTCAGAGTGAGGTAGAGAATCAACATGACAGGAAAATAAAGTGCCTACGATCTGATTGTGGCGGAGAATATTTAAGTCACGAGTTTGGCACACACCTAAGGAAATGTGGAATTGTTTCACAACTCACGCCGCCTGGCACACCTCAGCGAAATGGTGTGTCTGAACATCGTAATCACATTCTATTGGATATGGTGCGATTTATGATGTTTCTTACCGACTTACCGCTATCATTTTGGGGATATGCATTAGAAACTGCCGCATTCACTTTAAATAGGGCACTGTCAAAATCTGTTGAGACGACACCGTATGAATTATGGTTTGGAAAGAAACCTAAGCTGTCGTTTCTAAAAGTTTGGGGATGCGATGCTTATGTGAAGAAACTTCAACCTGAGAAGCTCGAACCCAAAGCAGAAAAGTGTGTCTTCATAGGATATCCCAAAGAGACTATTGGGTATACCTTCTACCTCAAATCCGAAGGCAAAGTCTTTGTTGCCAAGAATGGATCCTTTCTCGAGAAAGAGTTTCTCTCGAAAGAACTAAGTGGGAGAAAAATAGAACTTGATGAGGTAATTGTACCTCCACTCGAACCAGAGAGTAGCGCAGCACAGAAAGTTGTTTATGTAGAGCCTACACCGGCTGGAGAGGAAGTTAATGATGATGATCATGAAACTTCAGATCAAGTTACTATTGAACGTCGAAGGTCCACTAGGACACGTTTCGCACCAGAGTGGTACGACAACCCTGTCCTGGAGATCATGTTGTTGGACAACGGCGAACCTTCAAACTATGAAGAAGCGATGGCGGGCCTGGTTTCCAACAAATGGCTTGAGGCCATGATATCCGAGATAGGATCCATATATGAGAACAAAGTATGGACTTTGGTGGACTTGCCTTATGATAAGCGAGCCATTGAAAATAAATGGATCTTTAAGAAGAAGACTGACGCGGATGGTAATATGACCGTCTATAAGGCTCGGCTTGTCGCTAAGGGTTATCGACAAGTTCAAGGAGTTGACTACGATGAGACTTTCTCACTCGTAGCGATGCTGAAGTCTATCCGAATCATGTTAGCAATTGCCGCATTTTATGATTATGAGATCTGGCGAATGGATGTCAAAACGACATTCCTTAATGGCTTCCTCAAGGAAGAACTGTATATGATGCAGCCGAAAGGTTTTGTCGATCCTAAAGATGCTAACAAAGTATGCAAGCTCCAGTGCTCCATCTATGGGCTGGTGCAAGCATGTCGGAGTTGGAACATTCGCTTTAATGAGGTGATTAAAGTGTTTGGGTTTGTACAGGTTTATGGAGAACCCTGTATTTACAAGAAAGTGAGTGGGAGCTCTGTAGCATTTCTCATATTATATGTGGATGACATACTAATAATCTGAAATGATATAGAACTTTTGGAAAGTGTAAAGGCCTATTTGAATAAATGTTTTTCAATGAAGGACCTTGGAGAAGCTGCTTACATATTAGGCATCAAGATCTATAGAGATAGATCGAGACGCCTCATAGGTCTTTCACAAAGCACATACCTTGACAAGATATTGAAGAAGTTCAATATGGATTAGTCCAAGAATGGGTTCTTGCCTGTGTTACAAGGTGTGAGATTGAGTACGACTCAATGCCTGACCACGGCAAAGGATAGAGAAGAGATGAGTGTCACCCCCTATGCTTCAGCCATAGGCTATATTATGTATGCCATGCTGTGTACCAGACCTGATGTGAACCTTACCATAAGTTTGGTAGGGAGGTACCAAAGTGATCCCGGAGCGAAACACTGGACAGCGGTCAAGAATATCCTGAAGTACCGGAAAAGGACCAAGGAGATGTTTCTCGTATATGGAGGTGCTGAAGAGCTCATCGTAAAGGGTTACGTCGATGCTAGCTTTGACACAGATCCGGTTGACTCCAAGTCACAAACCGGATACATGTATATTTTGAACGGAGGGGCAGTCAGCTAGTGTAGCAGCAAGCAAAGCATCGTGGCGACATCTACATGTGAAGCGGAGTACATAGCTGCTTCGGAAGCAGCAAAGAAAGGAGTCTGGATGAAGGAGTTCATCACCAACCTAGGAGTTATTCCCAATGCGTCGGGCCCGATGACTCTGTTCTATGACAACATTGGAGCTATTGCCCTTGTGAAGGAGCCCAGGTTTCACAAGAAGACAAGACACATCAAGCGCCGCTTCAACTCCATCCGTGATTACATTCAGGAGGGAGATATAGATATTTGTAAAGTACATACGGATCTGAATGTCGTAGATCCATTGACTAAACCTCTCTCACGAGCAAAACATGATCAACACCAGAATGCTATGGGTGTTCGATTCATCACAATGTAACTAGATTATTGACTCTAGTACAAGTGGGAGACTGTTGGAAATATGCCCTAGAGGCAATAATAAAATGGTTATTATTGTATTTCCCTGTTCATGATAATTGTCTATTGTTCATGCTATAAATGTATTAACCGGAAACCAGAATGCATGTGTGAATACATAGACCACAACGTGTCCCTAGTGAGCCTCTAGTTGACTAGCTCGTTGATTAATAGATGGTCACGGTTGCATGACCATGGACATTGCACGTCGTTGATTACGGGATCACATCATTAGGAGAATGATGTGATGGACAAGATCCAATCCTAAGCATAGCAGAAGATCGTGTAGTTTGCCTGCTAAAGCTTTTTCAGTGTCAAGTATCGTTTCCTTAGACCATGAGATTGTGCAACTCCCGGATACCATAGGAATGCTTTGGGTGTGACAAACGTCACAACATAACTGGGTGGCTATAAAGGTGCACAACGGGTATCTCCGAAAGTGTCTGTTGGGTTGGCACGAATCCTGACTGGGATTTGTCACTCTGTATGACGGAGAGGTATCTTTGGGCCCACTCGGTGGGACATCATCATAATGAGCTCAATGTGACTAAGGAGTTAGCTATGGGATGATGTGTTACGGAACGAGTAAAGAGACTTGCCGGTAATGAGATTGAACAAGGTATAGGGATACCGACGATCGAATCTCGGGCAAGTATCATACCAGTAGACAAAGGGAATTGCATACGGGATTGATTGAATCCCCGACATCGTGGTTCATCTGATGAGATCATCGTGGAGCATGTGAGAACCAACATGGGTATCCAGATCCCGTTGTTGGTTATTGACCGTTGAGGTGTCTCGGTCATGTCTACATGTCTCCCGAACCCGTAGGGTCTACACACTTAAGCTTCGATGACGGTAGGCTTATGGGGAAATGGTATATGTGATTACCGAAGGTTGTTTGGAGTCCCGGATGAGATCCCCGACGTCACGAGGAGATATGAAATGGTCCAGAGGTAAAGATTGATATATAGGAAGTCCTGTTTTGGTCACCGGAAAGTTTTTGGGCTCATCGGTAGTGTACCGGGAGTGCCGAGAGGGTGCCGGAGGACCCCCGAGAGGGGTGTGACGACCAAAGGACTTCGTGGGCTATTAGAGGATGTGTACCAGCCCTTATTGGGTTGGCCAAGTCCTTCCGGAAAGGCCCATGCGGCTAGGGATAAAGAGATAAGGCTGAAGGTGATTCAAAAGGAAGAGATCCACCTCCCTTCTGGGAGGTGGACTCCTCCCTAGCTTCGGCCGAACCTCTCCTCCTTGGAGGAGGGGCCAAGGCAGCCCTCCCTCTCCCTCCTCCTATATATACTTGAGGTTTTGGCTGTTTTGAGACAAGGTTTGATCTCTCTCCCACGGCACAGCCCTACCTCCCTTCTTCCTCCTTCGCGGTGCTTAGGCGAAGCCCTGCCGGAATACCTTGCTGCTCCACCGCCACCACGCCGTCGTGCTGCTGTTGGAGCTCTTCCCCAACCTCTCCCTCCTCCTTGATGGATGAAGGCACTGGAGACATCACCGGGCTGTACGTGTGTTGAATGCGGAGGCGCCGTTGTTCGGCGCTAAGATCGAGTCCACCGTGATTTGAATCGCTACGAGTACGACTCCACCAACCGCGTTCTTGTAACGCTTCCGCTTAGTGATCTTCAAAGGTATGAAGATGCAATCTCTCCCCACTCGTTGCTGGATTCTCCATAGATAGATGTTGGTGATCGTAGGAAATTCTTGATTTACTACTACATCTCCCAACAATCATCGCCCCAACCTCAGTTGACCGTTGAAGAGGCCGACGTTGAAGAAATTGAAGAGGATGTGGACATTGGAAATACCACTCCAGTTATCAATGATGATTATTGGGCAGCTACACACCCCAATTCCCCAATGACCACTCCCCTCACCCAAATTCCTTAGTCACTAGCCCAGGATCTGATGATCTGACCGCACCTCCCACTTCACTTCCTGAAGACATTCCAACTGCATAAGCTGATGAAATTGCTGCCCCTACTACACCTAAGGAAATTGCTGCTCAAATTCCTTAGTCTGAAGAAGTTCTTGCCACGCCAAAGGAAATTATGGGTCGCTTCAAGCCAAATCTTCAGCCGAAGCCCAAAATGCCATTCAAAGGCTCCAAGTGCCCCAAATTCCTCAAGGTGAATTTCTTCAACGAGCACATGTTGTTCATAGGGCCAAATCCATATGATACAGCAAGGGCCGATCTTACCAGATTCTGGACCCCTACACAAATGAATTACTATGCATGAGTACTGCTTGACAAAGAGAAAGTCTTCGAGCATGAGCAAATTCCTCATGTGGATATGGAAACTATCCCATGCTACACACCGATGCTCATAGTTCTTCATGATGCTGGAATTCTTCCATTCTGCGTGGACATATGTGATTGGAATGAAGAACTCATTCTTCAATTCTATGCAACCTTGCACATCACAATTGATGCTTCTGATGTCAATTCTTGGGTTATGGACTAGATCCACTCACTACACTGCCCCATCCTCTGAATTTCTTCTAGTTGTGCCAGTAGCAATTCCCTCAGAAGGTACAAGATTCTTGTTTGATGAAACTGAATTGCCAAATCACATGATGGAAGTGTTGATGAAGCCTTTGGCCCCTGGAAAACCTCAACGGACCACCTTGTGAAGGATTTGCTCTATGTACCTAGGACCGTATACCGCATTCTGACCAAAACCCTTAGTCCTCGCAAAGGTCACAGCTCTGAAGAAGAAGAAGTGGAGGGATCATGAAGAATATGCCATTCAACATCATTCATGGGATTCCCATAAATTACCATGATTTCTTCATGAGGACTTTGGCCAATGCTGCTACATCTCCATTTGAATTGAAGCCTTATGCTCCCTGGATCATGAAATTCATCAGATCAAGGTCTTCAATTCCATTCAAGGCTGATTTTTAGAATCACTTCAGTTTTCTGCCTCCGATCAAGTCCTCAAGAACACATTTTCTTCAATTGAGGGCAAAGGCAAAGCTGTTATTGATGAAGGTACTCGTCCATTGGATGGCCAGTTTCACAAAGCTGCATCTTATTCCACCAATGATGACTCTGCTACCCAAGATTCTGCTGCAAAAGCCTCAGCACAAAATCCTCAAGAAGCTGCCCCTCATGTGATGACCGATCGAGAGCTTCTTCTAAGTCTTCATCAGAAGGTTGATCGCAATCACAAGTGGGTAAAGCGTCAGTTTGCTTCAATTCTTCAGAACATGAATGTGGCAGAACTCTGTGAGGATAAATCACTACTATGTGCATGAAATCTTCGATCGCGCGTGGGCCATTCTCGCACATCTCAAGACTCCTGAGGAACTCAAGGACATGGATTTTCAACAGAACTTTGACTAGTCTCATCCTCCTTAGAAGAAATTCAGAAAGGTTAAAGTTCCTCAGGCGGTTACAAGCTCATATTCTTCTTCACGCGAGGCAGATGAAGCTGAGGATATTGACGACACTGCGGTAGACTCTACATCAACAAAGGACCCCGACAACGCTGGTGCTCCTCCATCTCCTACAACATTTAATTCTTCAGGGGCATTAGTCCTCATTTTTTCGTCCCTTTTGGTATCTAATGACAAAGCGGGAGAAAATTTGAGTTAGTCTTCAAGATGGTCTCTATATATGGGCTATTTTTGTCTAAGTTACAACTCTCACTCTTCTAAAGCTTTTGATTGGTTGAGTTGTAAACTTAAGTACGATGGTGGTCTGACTCTTTTGAACCACTTTCCGCATTCTTATTTCCTCAAGTACTTTAATGCATGCATGCTGAATTTTGTCAGACACCATTTTCATCATGCATTCCAAATTCTTCATATCATATGTTAAATGCATGTATGAATTACAAGATATAGGGGGAGTTCTCCATGCTATAACCTGCCAAGTGTATTTGCAGTCCAAAGCAAATTCCTCAAATATGCACATCTTCAGGGGGAGTTCTTCCATATCTTGCAATGAAATTCCTCAAACTCAGTACTTCAACTTTATATTTTTATCCTTGTTGAAAACTTAACCTATTTGTCATCAATCACCAAAAAGGGGGAGATTGTAAGTGCATCTAGTGCCCCTTAGTGATTTTGGTGTATTGAAGACTTATAGGTTAAGAGACTGATGCGTTTGTAAGTGTAAACATGCTCTATAAGTCGATGAGGAGTTTGACATATTTGGAGATTATCGAGCCCTAAAAATGAAAGTCTTCAACTAAAGACTTTGGTATTCCCTGAAGACTTTGAAAATGAAGAAGTTGGTGTGACCTTGAAGATATGAATGAGGACTATGAAGCGTGAAGAATTTTGTTTTCGTAGTTTCGTTTCCTTTCTTTGAGTCACAGGAAACAACGTACTATTAAAGGGGGCCGAGGTAATACTAAGGAAAATTTCCAACTGATGCTCAACTCAAAAGCCTCAACCTATCCAATCCTTCGAGTGAAGCATTTGGAAATCTCTTGTGGTTTAGTCAAGTTCTTCAGTGACAAAGACGAAGTTCTTCTGGGCTCTGATGAAATTGATATGACTGAGGAGTTCGGATTTCGTTAGTGCGAATTTCCTACACGTGAGGAATATGATAAGCCTAAGGACTTTCATAGTTTGAAATTCCGACCGTTGCTATGGTTAGCGCCAGCTGTACCCAATCATCTTATCCACATAATGGTCATATCATTGGGGGCATTTATGTCATCATGTCAGGTCGCACCCTGGCTATAAATAGCCACCCCCACAACCACTAGTTGGTTGGCTGCTCCGAGAGAGAGCTGGCACTTGTCATTTGAGAGCAACCCATCCGCCAAGGACTTTGAGAGAAAATCATCAGTGAGGAAAAACCCAAATCCAAACCACCAAACCCAAAGTGATTGAGCATCACTAAAGAGATTGTTCCTGTGTGGAACCAATGCTTGTTATCATTGAAGACTATGTATCTTCCAGACAGTAGGCGTCATAATCTAGTGCATCCTGCAGTGAATTGTGGATCATAGAGTGACCTTGGTCTAGGGCATCCAACAGTCAATTGTGGATCGTCGGGTGACCAGTTTGTGAGGTTTTGGAAGTGTACCCTCAAGACTTACCATGAGTGTTGGGCGAGGTCTGTGTGACCTTAGCTCAAGGAGAATACGGTAAGGACAATGTGTCCTGGGACTGTGTCTCCTCTGATTTAAATACCAGGCCGCTCCGAACCAAATGTAAAACTGTCACAATAGTTGGAACTGGGTCATCAATCCATTATCTTCATCGAGCTACCTTGTTCTATTTCCTCAACCCTTTCATTTCCTCATATACTAGTTGATGAAATTGATCATTACTGTTTGAAGAATTTGGCTGAAGACTTTCTCAATTTCCTCACCTCAAAATCTTCAAGTTACCTTGTTACTCACCTGCTTATCTCGTATCACGCTACCTGCAATCTGTGCATGTTTTATTTCATCACGATGACCATACTACTGTTATGTTTCTCATGCACTCGAGTACTTATTCTGCTGCTAGTTATTCATCACTTTTTAAATTCCTCAAGTTGAAATTCCTTAGTGATGAATTTGTAAAATCGCCTATTCACCCCCTCTAGTCGATATAACGCACTTTCAAGCCTCGTCATCGGCGGCGATGCCACGGAGCTTGCCGAGCTAAATCGGAAGCTCAAGAGCTCCGAAGAGGATCTTGATTTCCTGAACTAGAGGTTCAATGAGGCGCAAGGTAAGCCAAATTGTAATATCTGGGCTGTCTATCGTTAGTGGTCCACACTAGTAACCCAGTGTATTTATTTATTTATTGCTTCCACAACTTCACCTGTGGAGGTAAGAACCTCAAGGCTGCGCTAAAAAAGGTGAAGCAGGAGGCCGCATATGAGAAGGCGACAACCGAACAAGCATCAACTGCACTATCGACATTAAAAAGTGGGAGCGATAAGCATGAGGCCCGGGTGGAGGAGGTGCAACAGGAGTTCAAGGATGCCAGCACGAAGTGCGAGGCCCTTGAGCAGAAAGGCAAAGAGCAAGCCACCGAGCTATCCATGCTGAAACCCGAGATCCAAAAGGACCGGGTGGACAGGTAGTTCTTTGAAGAAGAAATCCGCCAAGTCAAGGCTATCACAGATGGTAAGCCGTATTTACTAAAGTGTGCCTTTGGTGGTTGCTGGTTTGCGTTGCTCACCCAAGTGTGGCGTTCCTCAGGCGCCTGTACAGACCTCCAAAAGAGTGCAGCAGATGCGAACAAGTTTTATGCTTCACGGGAGGAGGATGATGAGGCTCAGCTATTTTGGGCACAGTTTGAGTCCCCCGAGCGCTCTCCTCTTCTGAGCGAACAGATGAAGCAACTGATGGAGCTGCACAGGATGACAGAGCCGGCCATGAAGGATCTCTGCATCTAGCTGTGGCCTGAAGAGCCGTTGCCGACTAGCTACTTCGGTTTGGTGCGGAAACTGTGCGATGCTGTACCTCAGATTGGCACGGTAAAGTGTTCTACATGCATCGAGGGAACTCGGATGACCTTTGCAAGGACCATGGTGCACTGGACGAAACTCAAGCCGACTGATATGGTCACCGCACCTCCGCCCCCCTGGAAAGGAGTATATGCACCCCGAGCGATACTTCTCCATAGTGAT
Source organism: Hordeum marinum (assembly GCA_022496015.1). Lineage (NCBI taxonomy): Eukaryota > Viridiplantae > Streptophyta > Magnoliopsida > Poales > Poaceae > Hordeum > Hordeum marinum. Next base: position 405,098,361 of record CM039672.1, on the reverse strand, counting down.
GGAAGGTGCTCGGGCGATTGAGACACAATGCTCTAAGGATGTTTTTTATGAGTGAGCACGCTGTAATATGTCCGAAGACTGTTAATGCTTTATAATGAGGCTGCATGGTTTATCATGTCTTTTGAATTTTGTATTTATTGTGACTCCCATGTGGCTGTTTTATCTGAAAGTTGCAAGTCGTCGGCTTCATCCCCCACGTAGATACTACGTGACGTGTTTCTGCCTCCACACTGTGACCCTTAGCCGAGGTATCGATGCTCGAAGGCGGTAGTGCGAGGGGAACAAGGCAATCAGACTATGATGCTTTATCGCTTTCACTTAGCCATATGAGCATAAAAAGTGCGGGGCCTGATGACTAGCCCCCAGTGTTTTGTGATGTTCGGATGTACCAAGGCTAAAGCCAGCATCACATGGTTTGTACAAGTACGAAACCCATCGTATGACACGGAATAACTTCTATCAATTTTTTAGTATGACACTTATGCTCGGATTTGCAGACCGGTTCTCGCTTACTATGACAGTAAGTTTTCGGCTTTCTCCCCTAAGGTGCTTGACCAGGCGAGCTGGAAGCACAATCGTAGTGGTTCTCCCTTTGCCCTTTTAGCCGAACAAGCGGAATGTAAGAGGGAAAACACAGGAGGCGGGAAACCCAACTATTGACTCAAGACATAGTGCGGATCCAATGCATATAAAGCAAAATCCAAGACGCCAAACACATGATCAGTTCTGTCGGGGTGATGTTTAGGGTGATATTTTAAATTCAATCCCCCGGTCTATTAGCCGGTAGCATCATAATGTATACCGAACAGTTTCACAAGAAGCATTGATGAGGGAAGAACAGAGTATGTAGCATAAAATACAGCGAAGAAGCCATGTACAATTGTCTATTATTTGCTCATTAATTCTTATAACTCAAAGTGCTAAAGCCACTGTTTACATGTATTTGACAAGGAAATATAAAGTTTACAGAGGGGAGGTTGTACCAGGGGTCTTTGATGGGTGGCTTGACGTCCTCGATGTGCCCAGTCGCATGCCTGCTCCTGCGCCTCCTAGGGAGTTGTATTCCTTTAAGGGGGATGCTGTCGGCGAGCGGACCTTGGGAAGAAGATCTTGATAAGTCACCGAAGTATGGATGAGCTTTACGATTTAGTAGGTCCTTGATGGTACATGTGGTATGTCCGAGGACATGTACTAGCAGTAGTTTGGTTCAGCCGAACACTTTCCCTTTGATAGTTGTTCCCCACTACTGCCCATGGAATCTTGACTACAAAGTTGTGCCATCTTGACACATGTTTGACAGGCACTAGGGATGTGCAGTGAGGAGTGTGTCCCTATTTCTGGGGAGAATAAGATTCCGAGAGTTTGGACTAAGACCAGGCTCGTTTCTGAACCTTACGTTCCTTTATGGCAGATTTCGGTGTTGGCCGATCGTCATCATAATGGAATTCGCCCACCAAGGCCAATGCATGTTCCTCAGTTCGGAGGGAATGCTCTGTGTTGCCATTGACAGTAACGAACCCCTTGGGGCCGCGCATCTTGAGCTTGAGGTATGCGTAGTGTGGGATGGTGTTAAAGCGAGCGGACGTTGTGCGGCCCAGCGGGGCTTGATAACCGTTGTGGAAAGGGAGAATGTCAAAGCTCAAGTCCTCGCTGCAGAGTTGTTAGGCGAACCAAACACCACTTCTAGGCTCACAGAGCCCATGCACTGGGCTTCGACGTTTGGGATCACTCCTTTAAAGGTAGTGTTTCTAGGTTTGATCCTTGATGGATCTATACCCATCTTTTTCACCGTGTCTGAGTAAATCAGATTGAGGCTACTTCCTTCATCCATTAGGACTTTAGTGAGGTGATACCCATTGATAATGGGGTCTAGGTCGAGGGCCGCCGAACCCCCATGACGGATACTGGTCGGATGATGATACGACTCCATCATATCTATAATTTTTGATTGCTTCATGCCAATATTCTACAACTTTCATATACTTTTGGCAATATTTTATATTATTTTTGGGACTAACTTACTTACCCAGTGTCCAGTGCTAGTTCCTGTTATTGTGTGTTTTTTGTTTCACAGAAAATCCATATCAAACAAAGCCCAAACGCGATAAAAATTTACGGAGATTTTTTTGAAATACATGTGATTTCTGAGAGTCGGAATCAATGGAAGACGGTGTCCGAGGGCCCCACAAGCTATCTGGTCGCGCCCTAGGGGGGTCACGGCCAGATAGCTTGTGGCCAATCCTTAGGTCGGTTGGAGCTCTCCTTTTGCAACAAGGAAGATATTTTTATAACAAAAATCCCCTCAAAATTTCAGCCCGATCGGAGTTACAAATCTCCAGGTATATAAGAAACGGTGAAGGGGTCAGAAACCAATCGCGAATATAGAACAGAAACAGAGAGAGAGATCCAATCTCGGAGGGGCTCCTGCCCTCTGGGAGCCATGGAGGCCATGGACCATAGGGAAAACCCTCCTACCATCTAGGGAGGAGGCCAAGGAAGAAGAAGAAGGATGAGGGCTCTCTCCCCCTCTCTTCCTATGGCGCCGGAGCGCCGCCGGGGTATCCATCGTGACGACAACCTACACCAACTACTTCGCCGCCGTCACCACCAACTCTCTCCCCCTTTATGCAGCAGTGTAAAACATCTTCTACCCGTTGCAATCTCTACTTAAACATGGTGCTTAATGCAATATATTATTACCCAATGATGCGTGGCTATCCTATGATGTTTGAGTAGATTTGTTTTGTCCTATGGGTCGATTGATGATCGTGATTGGTTTGAGTTGCATGGTTTATTTTGGTGTTGTCCTAAGGTGATTTCCGTGAGGCGCATGCGTGAAAGAATAACACTGGAGCGTGTTGCAATTTATTCATGATTCACTTATAGTGGGTGGCTAGAGTGACAGAAGCTTACACCCGAGTAAGGGAATTGTTGCGTATGGGAGTAAAGAGGACTTGATGTGTTAATGCTATGGTTGGGTTTTACCTTAATATATTTCTAGTAGTTGCGGATGCTTGCTAGAGTTCCAACATAAGTGCATATGATCCAAGTATAGAAAGTATGTTAGCGTATGTCTCTCCCTCATATAAAACTGCAGTAATGATTATCGGTCTAGTTATCAATTGCCTAGGGACAAATCTTTTTCTTCTGCTACAAAAAGCTTTCTACTAAATAATTTACTTTACCTTATTAAACAAGAAACTAATTTTATTTCCACGTTCTTTTTTACCTTGCAAAACTATCTCTACAACTATTAAGTACTTCTAGTTTCATTCCCGCAAAATAGTTTCATACTTGTTCTAGGTAAAGTAAGTGTTAGCGTGCGTAGAGTTGTATCGGTGGTCCATAGAACTTGAAAGCATATTAATTCTACCTTTATCTCCTCGTTGGGTTCGACACTCTTACTTATGAAAAAAGGCTACAAACGATCCCCTACACTTGTGGGTTATCAGATGGTCTCGTCGATCAAAGGTGATCGAGTACGCCGACCATGGGTTATACTTCGGGGCTACAGGCTCTACGACATAGACCTCTCGAAGGGTGTGCTTCCTCCCCTTTTTGGGTATGTGAGTGGCGTACATCATGTTCACAATTTTTACCTCTAGAGGGAACTGCTTCTGTCCTCCATTGTTTGGACCGCGGGGCTCGTGATCGTCCTTGCTGCATGGGCCCTTGCCTCGCTCTTCGGCTGCGAGTTTGCCACCTTGTTTGAACACCCAACAGTTATGGATGGTGTGGGTGGCGGGCTTGTCTTGGGTGCCATGGATCTGGCAAGGCTTCTCCATGATTTTGTCCAATGGGGTAGGTCCATCACGATTGCCTTTAGAAGGCTTCTTCTGTTGCCCGAATTGGGGGTTGCGAAAACCGGTGTTAACGGCCGTGTCATCGGCATCACCGTTGTTGTGTTGGCGTTTACTTTTGTTGCATCGTGGTTTACCGTTTCCATGCCGGACTTTGGAGGTGGTGGGGCTTTGAGGTTGTGGCTTTGTCTAGCTAGCCAGTTATCCTCACCCGCACAAAAGCGGGTCATGAGTGATGTAAGGGCTAACATGGTCCTAGGCTTGTCCTGACCGAGCTGGCGAGCCAGCCATTCGTCCTGAATATTGTGCGGGAAGGAGGCTATTGCCTCGGCGTCTGGGCAATCGAGAATTTGATTCTTCTTGGTCAAGAACCGATTCCAGAATTGTCTAGCCGATTCGCTTGCTTTGTGGACAACATTGCTTAGGTCAGAGGAGTCCGGCAGCCGTACATAGGTGCCCTGGAAGTTAGATCGAAAAGCATCCTCGAGATCCTCCGAACTCCCGATAGAATTTTTGGGGAGGCTGTTTAACTAGTGCCGAGCTAGCCCCTTAAGTTTTAGGGGAAGATATTTGATGTCATGGAGATCATCTGCTCGTGCCATATGAATGTGGAGGAGGAAATCCTTGATCCACACTGCTGGGTCAGTTGTCCCGTCGTATTGCTCTATGTTCATGTGTTTAAACTCTTCCGGGAAGTAATGCCGCATCACCTCGTCTGTGAAGCACAACGGGTGGGCATCGCCTCTGACCCGGGATATATCACGTCGGTAGTCGGCGCTTGATCTAGCCCATTTTTGTTCTCGACATCTGCCGTTGCGGTCGAGATAAGGCTGGTACCCATCCCGTCTATCGGGGGAGTACCCTCTAGATCTGTAGATGGATCTCGTGCGGCCTGTTCTATAATCCAGGTCGTGTCAGATGTCATACGTATCGTCAGGTTCTGTTGGCTCTTTTCCCCTTCTACGGGGTATCGCCGGCCTATAACCGGAGTTGCTAGCCATCCTATCTCATCCTCCGGTCCGGCTCGTCGTATGGAGTGTGCTTGGGATACGGTGTATTAGGGACCTCATCGTCGAACTGCGGTAGAAGCCGTCGGCGTGGATAGCTCTTGGGTTGGTCCAATAGATCGGTACCATACCCTCCTCGGCTGATAGGACCCTCTTCCATCAATCATTGAGGGTATCCTGTTCGGCCTTAAGGTGTCATTCTTTTTTCCTTCAGGCTTCGGGTAGTGGCTATAAGTTATTGCCTAAACCATTCCCGATCCTCAAGGTTTTCGGGGATGGTGAAGTCTTCGATAGGGGGGGGAGTAGTTTTCATCCTTGGAATCGTTTAGATCCTCGAGGTCGCGCTGATCTTCCAGCCTTTCCTAGTCTTCTAGCAGCCGCTCGGGGATATCTGGATCGCTGAGGTCTTCTGGGGTGTGGTTTTCCCAGTGTCAGCAATGGCTTCCCTCCCGTTTCTTGCCTTTGATCGTTTGCGTAATTTCTAACGCCTTGACGGCTCCTCGCCAGATTTATCGCCATTGTTTTTGGGTGTGTGCTCACCCTTATCGGCTGGATATCCACCATGTAGACGTCGTAGGTGGAGGTGGCAGTCCATCGCCTGGCGTTGACGGGGGCGGGAGCGCAACACTCTCAATCCATGTCTTCTGCCTCCTCGGAGGCGTAGTCCAACTTGTTGGTTAAGTCTTCGATAGTGGCTACTAAGTGGGTGGTGGGTGGGATGAAAAAATCCTCTTGATCCGCCTTCAGACCGATCTGGGTGTGGATCGGGGTCGAGTCATTAGTGATTTTTATCGATAGGATCTGATCTAGAGCCTCATTGAGTGTCGAGAGTTTGATCGGGTCAATCTTCCCAAAGCTTTCAGAGTTAACCTCCGATGCATCTGCACAAGGAGTGTGTTCGACAAGAGCTCAGCCCCGACCATCCGGTACTATGACCGGATCCGGACTGAAAGCCACATCATCGTTGGGGTTGATCCCGTTGGCGGGGTCGAGAGCAAAATCCGAAGTCATGGCCTTGGAGTCCTCGAGCCCGTCAGATGAGATTGTGAGCCCAGTGAGCAAAAGATCACCCCTAGAGTCTAGGGAGAACTCTAGGTTCCCGAATTTGACCTCTTGATCAGGGGCGAAACTCCTAACCCGGCCAAGACGGCCAGTCGGGTCAGCATGCAACACAATGCTGCCAAAAGTGAAGATCTATGCAGGGACAAAGGAGTCCATGTTACGGACTTCTTCGCTAATGACTAAGCGAGCCATCAATTCCTTTGGCGATCATAGCGGAACTCTCAATGAAAGCACCAATGTCGGTGTCAAAACCGACGGATCTCGGGTAGGGGGTCCCGAGCTACGAGTCTAGGATCAATGGTAACAGGGGACGAAGGAGACGATGTTTACCCAGGTTCGGGCCCTCCTATGGAGGTAAAACCCTATATCCTGTTAGATTATATTAATGTGTATGAAGGTTACAAAGTTGATCTACCACGAGATCGAATAGCTAAAACCCTAGATGAGTTTCTATGCCTTACAATCTAACCCCCCCGTTTATATAGACATCGGGGGTACCTAGGGTTGACACATGATAGGTATCCTCTCGAGGACGGAGATGCCGATTTCCTCATCTTGACTTGGAATGCACGACGTGCCTTCGAGACATCCTTCTAGAACATGGGGTCGTGGCATATCCAGCCCTTCCTGCGATAGTCAGAGAGCTAGCGGCCCGAGGACCCCTTAGTCCAGGACTCCCTCAGGGGGTACCACCATACCAAGCCAACCACGCCCGTCTACCGTCGCCCGACTTTGGCGAGCTGCTGCTAGGTCGTCACCCACACCTCCCGCCTTGCTGCCGTTGCCTAATGCATCCCCCGAGCATAGTGCCGCCTCCCCCACTCTCCATTTTCTCGTCCTATGTTTCCGTGCTGGCCTCTCGCCTCGCTCCCGCTGCCTGATGCAGTGCCCGAGCATAGTGCCGCCTCCCTGCCATGGCTGCCCCCCTGCAAGCCTAAGCCCTTATCTCTGTGCTCCCCTCCCACCTTGCTCTTATTGCCTGATGCACATTTGGGCTAGAGACCACCATGGGCATTGGCCCTGCATCGATATGAGTGCGGGACAGTGTGGATCCCGTCGTATCCTATGCTAGGAGGGTGTACTGGTAGATGCGGGGGTGAGGGAGGGTGGTGGTGCAGGGGCGGGTGTCGGTGTCAAAACTGGTGGATCTCGGGTAGGGGGTCCCAAACTGCGAGACTAGAATCGACGGTAACAGGATACGAAGGGGACACAGATTTACCCAGGGTTTACACATGGTCGGTTACATGCCGAAGAGATAAACATGCCTATTTACTACATCAAACATGGAGCGCAAGCCGTGCTCCTCGAAGCTTCCATCCTGGAAACTGGGCCTTCAAATCATTCCAGTGTTCAGCAAGTAGCCCATATAGTCCGACCCATAAACAATAGGTCGGCTATCTGAGGACCCCCTAATCCGGGACTCCCTTAGTAGCCCCCGAACTTGCCTCCAATGCCAAGGGTCTTCAGCTCCAATTTCTTCACAAATAGAGTCTTCGGCTTGTGAGGTGAGTTCCTCTCCGCTGAACCATAGTCCAGCCTCCGATGATAAGTAGTTCTCCGCATAGTGGCACGCCCGAATTCTATGAGATAAGTTGGCTTTAAAGGCCAAACGTCAGGGGAAAAAGGTAATGTTTCATGACGACCTCTCTGATGAAAGGTCATAGCCCAGCATGACTGAGAGGCCATTTACAAGAACTCGATGTGCGGTCCGAGGCTGTTTCATCAGCACGATCTATCAATGCGCAGATCGTGCCCCGTTTTACACGAGATATGTTTAATCGTGCGTGCGCAACTATGCACACATCTCGGTAAGAGGAGGGATTCATGGCGCGGCGGAGGGGTGCAAACGATAAGCCCCATAAAAGGGAAGAAAACCCCCACGGCTATTCACACTCCCTCTCTACTTCCGCTGCTTCCCATTCCTCTGAGCCTGCAACGCCCAGATCCAAATCTTCCGCCCCCACCCCCGAGCTCTCCAATGGCGGGCTTTGGCTCCAACAGAAAGTGGACTGTGACTGACGAGGACATCCAGGAACTCAAGAAGGCCGGATACCTCCCCGCTGACGTCCCTCACCGCATGGTGGAGAAGGGACGAGTGATCCCCACCCCCATGCCAGGCGAAAGGGTGGTGTTCATCCCCCACTTCATACGGGGGATGAGATTTCTGCTCCACCCCTTCGTTAGGGGGTTGATGTTCTTCTATGGCCTGGACTTCCACGACCTCCCATCGAATTCCATTATGCACGTATTGGCTTTCATCCTCATCTGAGAGGCATTCCTTCGGGTCGAGCCACACTTCGTGCTCTGGCTCAAGGTATATAATGTAAAGCCGAAGTGCGTCGGTGGCAAGCATGCAGATTGTGGCGGAGCTGTCATCGGCAAGCTCACCCGCGTCATGTGGCCGTCCGGCACATTCATCGATACCATCAAGGTATGACATAGGGAGTGGTTCTACATCAACAAACCCCAAGGAGAAGGTCAGATCGCTCCTGCCCCATTCAGATCCGGTCCCCCACCCTATTAGCCTCATGGTTCGAAAAGGGCCTTAGATGGAGATTGAGCAAGGAGGTGGGTGACCTGCAGAAGCATATCGCCTACAAGGCCGAGAAGAGCCTTACCCTGACCGACGAGGTCCAGGTCATGCTCCAAAGAGGAACCCACCCCTGCCAATGCCGGGATACTCCCTTGTGGGCCCATCAGCTCGACGACGTGCCCATGATCAGGAATCTCTTCCACACTACGTGGAAGAACCTGTGGAGGGCACTCTTCAAATCACAGAAGAGCTGGCCATCCGAAGAAGAAGATGAAGGCCTTCATGCCTATTGGCCCGCCTCCGAGGTATGACATTAACTATGCTTGCCAGGCTTCATTTTTCATAAAGGAAAACTTTTGACACTCCCTCCGATCACCCTCTGTAGTCATGGCTGAAGAAGGCCACGACTATTAACAGTCCGACATTGTGGGGACATCGACTCATAAGTCGTGGTCACCGAATGCACGTTTACAGTGATCCCAGAGATCAATGCTCACTGAACACACAAAAGCTGAATAACAAGAGTCTTACATCCACATTTAGCGTCTTACACAAATAAAGAGCATGAAGGTCTAGTCTTACAAAGGTAGGGCCACAAGGGCCAAATACATAAACTCAACAAGTAGCGGAAATCTTGATCGAAAGCGTGAACCCATGCCATATGCCTTAAACCTACATGCATTGTGACTGGGAAGCATCCTAGTTCACATCTTCGTCACTAACGAACTCTTCACTTATTCCAAGTTAATTGGTTGGTAGATTTTAACTATGTTAACAAGTCTAGCAAGTCTAACGGCCCTACACATGCATGTCTAAAAGTATGGCAGCGGAAAGTAAAGACATTGCACATGTAAGTAAAGAGATGGGATAGGAAGATCAAACACAATAGGAGACGCAAAGATTTTTTTCCATGGTTCCGATAGGTGGTGCTATTGTACGTCCACGTTTATGGAATCTTAAAACCATGGAGGGTAACGGTTGCGAGAGTCCATGGAGGGCTCCACCCATAAGGGTCCACGAAATAGCAACCTTGACTATTCCATACGGCTTCCGTCCACGAAGGAATAGCCTCACTATGGGTAGATCTTCACGAAGTAGGCGATCTCCTTGCCCTTACAAACTTCTTGGTTCACTCCACAACACGAAGTAGGAGGCTCCCAAGCGACACCTAACCAATCTAGGAGGCACCACCCTCCAAAAGGTAATAGGCTCGATAATGACGATGAACTCCTTGCTCTTATGCTTTAAGATGATAGACTCCTCAACACACAATCACTCTCTCACGAATTTGGCTTGGTAGAAGAGATGGGATTGGTGGAAAGCAACTTGGAGGCTAGAAATCAAGATCCATATGGTTGGAGTGGAAGATTTTGACCTCAACACAAGCGTAGGTGGTTCTCTCTCAGAAAACTAAGTAGGATAGGTATGGAATAGTTCTGAGTGCTTCTTTTTCGAGTGGGTAGGGGTGAAGGGGTATATATAGGCATCCCCAAAAATCCAACCGTTACACACAATAAGTCAGACTCGGTGACACCGATGTGTAAATCTCGGTGGTACCGAAGTGACTAAAAGTGGCAACTTTTGAATCTCAGAGGGACCGATATACAATTCTCAGTTGCACCGACAAGGTGACCAACGGTCAGATTTACCAATCTCGGTGATGCCGATTAAGCATTCTCAGTTGGACCAAAAATGAGAACTTGCGTAACAGAAACTTGGCAACCCAACTCGGTGGCACCGAGTGCAGTGTCGGCTGCACCGAAGTGTTAGGGTTTGGTTGAGTCTATCTAGGTTTGGAACTCGATGGCACCGGGATAGGAATGTTGGTTGCACCGTTTTGGCATTGTGGCTTAGGACAGACTTTGGTGGTAGAGTTTGTGGATGTTTTGGTGACTCTCACTTGTGCACGTTTGAGCATATTGTTCACCATCAAAACTTTACCCCCTTTTAATAGTATTGGCTTTCCTATGGACTCAAAGTGATTTCTCACAAATGTAAGATGTAGAGTCCTCTTGCTTGAAGCTTGGCCAATCTATTTCCTTGAATCTTGGGTTAATTCCACAATCTCCTCAATCCTTTTTCCAACTCAAATCTTCGTGGACTATTATCTGAAATATACTAGATAGAGGTGTTAGTCCAAGAGACAATGTATGTTGTCATTAATTGTCAAAACCACCAAGGGAGCATGTTGTGCTTTCAATCTCCCCCTTTTTGGCAATTCATGACAACATACAATCAAAGCTTCAATTAAAGATATGCATGGATGGAATGAACACTTTGAGAAACACATGACTTAGATTTGCTCCCCCTAAATGTGTGCAGTCCTTTAAAGGATGGTTGCTTTGGAATGCATGGACACACATATGGATGAATGGGATATAAGAGTCATGTGTATCTTGGCTATACGCATCAATATATGTGAATGAAATGTATATCCTTGATCAGGACTTCACCCTTGCAAACAATATGTGCAAGAAGCAAGACATCATGTTGATCAAAGATATTATGCATATACTTACCTTGAGTTCTTGAGCATTCTAGTAGTAGAGACACACTTGAGAAAACAATGTTAGGAAACACAAGAGTATTCTACTAAACATAAGCAATAGAACTCAAAGAATAGACTCCATTTCTTGGTATTAATCTATTATATCTTTTCTCCCCTTTGATATAAATATGGTAGTGCTCTCCCCCTGAATCATAGAATGTAGATATTGGGATCGGATAGGGTGAGAAAAGGAATCCTTTGTTCACTTCAGAATTTTTTTCCAAAAGTAGTTTCCTCCCCTACAATGTTGTTCCTCTCCTTGATTATATAAGTGTGAACATTTGATGTTTTCCTGTCCCCCTAAATCATATCTTCCCCTTTGCATAGGCACGCAACTCTCGCTTTAGCATGAAGCTTTGATATTCTCCCCCTTTGGCATAAAATACCCAAAAGGTCATACTCGGGAGTAGTGACAGGGATCATTGACAAGGAAGGGATCCTGGAGATCAAGGGTCATTGAAAGTAGAGTTCAATAAAAGATTAAGGCAATCATTGAATGTAAGTTCTCTCCCTTTGGCAAATTTAAGGTTTCTTCTTGGAGCTAGGGATCCTTGAATAAAGAATTTCTCCCTCGAAGTGTTGTTTGTTCTTCTCCCCCTAAAATAGAAATAATAATATTTTTTTTTAGAAAGGGGTCATCGAAGGAACAAGATTATCTCAAGAACACAAACAAATAACCAATACCAAAGAAATAGAATTTGAAAGCAAAGAAAATCGGTGACTCCAGGATAGATAAATTAGTGATACGGAGATTGTGTAGTGTAGCTTATCTGCAAGTTCGGTAGAACCGAGTTATCTATATCGGTGACTCCGAAAGTTAAACCAAGTTTCTGTTTAGAGAGACAAATGAAATTGTTTCAAAAAGAAAAATGCAAAAGATTTACAAAGGTCATCAAATAGATAAGATTTGAGTGGTTACAAAAGATCATGCAAATAGAAAGCAAACCACGCAAGATTCTTAACTAAATGATGGGCGGTGACTAGGTCACCTATGTTAGAGTATTTTGACTTAGGAGCCAGGCAGGAATGCTTGATAATAGGTCATACTCTATGTTAAGCTCAAAATGGGGTTACCAATTTTTTATTAAGAATTTTGATGTCTTCATATCACTTGAGTTGCTTTAGCCCATGAATTGGTGTAAAGACTTTTCAAGGATATGAGTACATACCTTTAAATGATGTTGATGATGATGCTCGTAGGTGATCTTGTTGAGGATGCTCGAGGTTGATGAAGATCATCTTGAGTTTGGAGCTATCCTTTTCGTTCTAGTACTCTTATCACCTACAAAGGTTAGTCATACAAGGAAGAACTATGGATATATCCAATTGATATGACACAACTTAAGATTCTGCAACTAAGATCAAGTATATGTCAAGGATATGTTTTTGTTGTCTTCTTTCTTCCATCATCAAAATAGGTTGTGGATACTTGGTGATGTCAAGATTTCTTATGATTAGAGTTGATGGCAATCTTTAGAATAAAGGTCTTCCAAGTACCTACACAAGGTTAGATACAATGCAAGGCAGCATAGAATTCCATGGCATATGATAATGAATTATGAGATCATGGAGATAATAATAAATCTCATGTCCTTGCTTGCAGCCGAGTGAGTCTAGCTTAGGTTTGAAGCATCAATGATGTTCAACTCACTCCTCAAATGAAAAAATGGTTTCTCATCAAGTAGCTTGGTGAAGATATCGGTCAATTGTTTGTTAGCACAAACATGCTTAATATTGATATCTCCTTTGGCAACCTGATCACGAATGAAATGAGGTCGAACTTGAATATGCTTGGTTCGAGAATGTTGCACAGGATTATATCCAATTTTAATAGCACTTTCATTGTTGCAAAGTAATGGAACATTTTTAACATTAATTCCATAATCCTTAAGTGTTTGTGTCATCCATAGTAATTGTGCACAACAAGATCCAGCATCAATATACTCAACTTCGGCGGTAGATAGAGATACCGAGTTGTGTTTCTTGGAGGATCAAGACACAAGAGATCTACCTAAAAATTGACAAGTACCCGAGGTGGATTTTCTATCAACCTTGTCACCAGCATAGTCTGAATCGGAATAGCCAACAAGATTAAAAGAAGATCCCTTGGGATACCAAATGCCAAAGTTTGGTGTTTGTATCAAGTATCCGACAATACGTTTCACAGCCAAAAGATGACACTCTTTAGGTGCGTCTTGATATCTAGCACACATGCAAACACTAAGCATAATATCGGGATGATATGCACATAGATATAACAATGAACCAATCACAGATTGACAAACCTTTTGATCAACCGGTTCATCCTCCCTGGTAAGGTCAACATGTCCACTAGTGGGCATAGGAGTTTTCGTACCTTTGCAATCCTGCATGTTGAACTTCTTGATCAAGTCCTTGGTATACTTAGTTTGAGAGATGAAAGTTCCTTCTCTTGATTGCTTTATTTGCAATCCAAGAAAGAATTTCAGCTCACACATCGTAGACATCTCATACTTCTCGGACATCAACCTTCCAAATCTTTCACTAAATTGAGGGTTAGTGGAACCAAAGATAATATCATCCACATAGATTTGGCACACAAATAATTCTCCATTAACTCTCTTATTGAACAAGGTTGCATCAATTTTTCCAATTTCAAAACCTTTTTCGATTAGAAACTTCGTTAAACATTTATACCAAGCATGAGGGGCTTGCTTGAGACCATAAAGAGCTTTGCGAAGCTTGTAAACATGATTAGGTTTCTTAGGACTAATAAAACCAAGTGGTTCCTTAACATAAACTACTTCCTCAATTTCACCATTTAAAAATGCACTTTTGATATACATTTGATAAAGCGTGATATCATGGTGATTAGCATACGCAAGAAGAATATGAATAGCTTCAAGTCTAGCAACGGGGGCCTAAGTCTCACCGTAGTACATACCCTCGACTTGCGTATATCCTTGAGCTACGAGACGAGCCTTATTACGTACGACTTGACCATCTTCGTCTTGTTTGTTTCGAAACACCCATTTGGTTCTGATGATGTTGTGCTCATCTTCAGGCTTCTCCACGAGTTTCCACACATCGTGCCTCTCGAAGTTGTGTAGCTCTTCATGCATTGTGTTCACCCAATCCACGTCTTCAAGAGCTTGTTCTACCTTAAAGGCTCTATGCTAGAGATGAAAGAATAATGCTCACAAAAGTTATCTAGACGGGTTTTAGAGCGAGTGATTCTCCCTATTATTATATCACCAATGATTTGGTTTAGGGGATGGTTCTTGGTCACTTGATCTCGAACATGGGTCAGCTTCTGATTGTTGGATGGTGGAGCTTCTTCTTCTTCTTTGTTATCTCGTTCATCTTTGTTGTTGTTGAAGGTGTCATTCCCTTGGGGTGGTGGTGAAGGTGGTTGTGGTGGATCTTCATGATGCAATTCCTCTTCTTCATCATCTCGTCGTGTACTGCTCATGGATGCCTCCATGTCGTCTTGAGGTTCACCTTGACGTGAAGTGGGGGCTTCCACCTGAGTTGATGAAGTACATTCCTTCACCTCCATGGGACGAATCTTGCCGATAGGTAGATCTAGTATGGCTTCCGAAGGATCCTTATCACCTACATCATTTGGAATTTTTTTGACTTGCGAACCATTAGATTCAACAAACTTCACATCTACCATCTCTTCAACTTTTTGAGTGAAGTTGTTGTAGACACGATAAGTGTAGAGTTCGATCCATAACCAAGTAGGAATCCTTCATGAGATTTAGGAGCAAATTTAGTACGATGATGCTTATCAAGAATGTAGAACTATGAGCCAAATACCCGAAAGTATCCGACTTGGGGTTTGTTACTGGTGAGTAGCTCGTATGTCGTTTTACCGAGAAGCTTGTGCAAGTACAGTCGGTTTCTGGCATGACATGCTATTTCAATGGCTTCCGCCCAAAAGTGCCTTGGCATCTTGTTTTCGTCAAGCATAGTTCTTGCCATCTCAATGAGCATCCGGTTCTTCCTCTCAACAACTCCATTTTGTTGAGGCGTGTACTTAGCCAAGAACTCATGTGAGACACCTTCTTCGTCGAGAAAGGTATCCACATGGGTGTTCTCAAACTCCAATCCGTTATTGCTCCGAGCCTTCTTGATCTTCACTTCAAATTGATTTTGCGCTTTGCGAGCGAAGTTCTTGAAGATCTTTTGAACCTCTAACTTATCATCAAGAAAGAATACCCACGTAAATCTGGAAAAATCATCAACTATAACTAGACCATAGGAATTTCCACCGAGATTCTTGTAAGCATTGGGACCAAAAAGATCCATGTGAAGTAACTTGAGTGGTCTCCTAGTAGTCATGATATTCTTAACGGGATGACTTCCACCTACTTGCTTTCCATCTTGACAAGCACTACAAAGTCTATCTCTATCAAAGATAACATCTTTAACTCCAAGTATATGATCACCTTTGATTAGCTTATCTAGATTTCGCATGCCTACATGTCCAAGTCTTCTATGCCAAAGCCAACCTTTAGAAGATTTTGCAATTAAAAAGTGTGAGGCTTGGATCTTTTAGTGAAATCAACAATGTATAGATCACCTCTACAGAAAACGGTAAAGACCATTTTATGATTATCTTGACGAAACACTTGGCAAACTACTTTCGTGAATAAAACATTGAAACCGAAGTCGGCAAGTCTAGATACAGAAAGAAGATTGTAGCCAAGGGATTCAACAGGCATGACATTTTGAATAGAGCTATCATGGGATATGGCCACCTTACCAAGGCCAAGTACCTTACCCTTAGAGTTGTATCCAAAGGTCATGTACCGTCAAGGACCTTGATTAGGCGCGATCTCTTGGAACATGTCTCTATCACCAGTCATATGATCCGTACATCTGCTGTCAAGAATCCATACTTTTCCTCCAGACATGTAATCTCTAAAGTTTGCCATAAGACTCAGATTCTTCATGATCTTCTCATACTCGATGTCGAACAACTCATCTTCTTCATAGTAGCCATGTTCCACGTTGTCATCATCAAGTGGGAAATCCTCATCATAAAGAACAAGGGATTCGTTAAAATACTGATCATGACAATGTTCAAGTTTATGAATACGAATGGCTTCAAAGATTATGTTGTTAATAAAGGTGACATCTCCTTTAGCACACATAAGATCACAAAGCTCAAATAGGCATTTATCAAAGTTTGGATCACTAGGCTTCATTTTGTGTAAAACAACAGTTTTATGAAGAATTTCATCAAGATTTACTAAGGAAAGATTTGGATATCGTTTCTCCAAATGAGTCCATAAGGTATAGGCAGATGCAAAGTTCTTCATTTAAGAAAGCACGAATCTTGGTAACCTCTAACAATAAGATTGATAGTTATTAGGTTACCAAGCATGTTAATTTCCTCTTCGTGTGTGGGATGAAATTCATCAATGGGGAGCACATAGGCGTTTTCAATATATTTAGTCAAATGGAATCTATTTAATAGATAAATCATGGCACTCTTCCATTGACTATAGTACTCACCATCAAGAATGGGCACTCTACAACTCAAACTCCCTACTCTAGACACATCCATCTTCCTCCATGGTGATTAAACCGAAGCAATGGAGACCAAAGCTCTGATACCACTTGTAGGATCGAGAGAGAGGTGTCTAGAGGGGGGTGAATAGACTACTAGCAGAAATTTAAAACCTAACCTTTTCCCAAAGTAATTGGTTGGCAGATTTTAACTATGTTAACAAGTATAGCAAGTCTAATTGCCCTACACATGCATGTCTAAAAGTATGGCAGTGGAAAGTAAAGACATTGCACATGTATGTAAAGAGATGGGATAGGAAGATCAAACACAATAGGAGACACAAGGATTTTTTTTCCGTGGTTCGATAGGTGGTGCTATCGTACATCCATGTTTATGGAGTCTTCAACCAACGAAGGGTAACGATCGCGAGAGTCCATGAAGGGCTCCACCCATAAGGGTCCACGAAGTAGCAACCTTGACTTTTCCATACGGCTTCCGTCCACAAAGGACTAGCCTCACTATGGGTAGATCTTCACGAAGTAGGCGATCTCCTTGCCCTTACAAACTTCTTGGTTCACTCCACAACACGAAGTAGGAGGCTCCCAAGCGACACCTAACCAATCTAGGAGGCACCACCCTCCAAAAGGTAATAGGCTCAGTAATGACGATGAACTCCTTGCTCTTGTGCTTCAAGATGATAGACTCCTCAACACACAATCACTCTCACATATTTGGCTTGGTAGAAGAGATGGGATTGGTGGAAAGCAACTTGAGCATATTGAGTTTGTGGACGTTTTGGTGACTGTCACTTGTGCACGTTTGAGCATATTGTTCACCATCAAAACTTTACCCTCTTTTAATAGTATTGGCTTTCCTATGTACTCAAAGTGATTTCTCACAAATGTAAGATGTAGAGTCCTCTTCCTTGAAGCTTGGCCAACCTATTTCCTTGAATCATGGGTTAATTCCACAATCTCCTCGATCCTTTTCCCAACTCAAATCTCCATGGACTATTATTTGAAATATACTAGATAGAGGTGTTTGTCCAAGAGACAATGTATGTTGTTATGAATTATCAAAACCACCAAGGGAGCATGATGTGCTTTCAATGCCCCGAGCTATACTTCGATGGAGTGATAGACATTGCTCGGGTGATAGCGTCATAGTGTTCGGGTGATAAAATGTTTGAATGAGCTGTAACGCGTCCGAAGACTTGTCCAAACTTTCAATGGTATTAGTTATTTTGTTCTTATATGGTTTTGCATTCCTTTATAACTCCTATGTGGCTGTTTAATACTAAAATATGCGAGTCGTCGGCTTCAGCCCCCGTGTAGATACTACATGGGGTGTCGATGCGAATGCACTAAGACCCTTAGACGAATTATCGGAACCCGAAGGTGGTATAGTGCGGAAGACTAGGCAATCAGACTATAGTGCTTTACTTCTTTCACTTAGCCGCGAAAAGGACTAAAGGAAGCGTATGATTAGCTACCGAAGTGTTGTGATGTTCGGACGGACCGTGGCCAAGGCTGGTTTCACAATGTTTGCGCAAAGGGCAAGTTCCTCGCATAACACGGAATAACCGCTTATGAGGAATGAAGTATAATACTTCCAGCTCGGGGTTCATAGACCGGATCGCGCATACTATGACAGTCCATTTTCAGCTTTTTCCCCTAAGGTGCTTGACTAGACTATCCGGAAGCACAATCGCAGGGGTGCTCCCTTTGCCCCTCTAGCCGAACGAGCGGAACATAAAGGGGCAAGCACAGGAGCCGGGCAATCCAACTTATTGACCAAAGACATAGTTCGGAACCGATGCATATAAAGCAAACGCCAAGACCCCGAACACATGATAGATAAGGCGATTTATGTTTGAACTCGAGCCCTCGCACCATACCGAATAGGTCCATGAGCAGAAGGAGAGAGGAGAAAATACGCGCCGCAAAAAGGACAGATGGGGCAAACTTGCGCCACACAATTTTGTATTATCTCAACAACTCTTATAGCTCGGATTGTCGAAGCAACTGTTTACACGTATGCGAAAGAAATAAAAATATACATGAGTTGTTGTAGCAGGGGTCTGCAATTGATAACCTGACGTCCTCGATATGCCCCATTGCTAGTTGACTACTGCTCTTAGATGCACCTTGATGGGTGTTAGTGTTCGGCGGATGGATTTTTCAAGCAAAGTCTTGATAGGCCGCCAAATTGTAGGTGAAGTTTATGCCATAGGAAGGCTTTTTGGAGGAGCGCCTTCATTTTGTCCGAAGACGTGCTAATGGTAGAATTCGGGCCAGCCAAAAACCCATCTTTAGTTCCCTACCGGTGCCCATGGGATCTTGAGTGCGAAGTTGTGCCTCCTCGGCATGTACTTTGCCGGTCTTAAGGTTGTGCGGTGGGGGCGAGTCACTATAGAGGGGGGAGGAAGGATCTGAGTTCTCGATCTGAAGCCGAACTCGTTTCCCAGCCTTGTGTGACTTTATGGCGGATGTCGGAACTTGCCGATTTTCTTTGTAGCTGAATTCAGCCGCTAGGGACAATGCATGTTCCTTAGTTCTAAGGGAGTGCTTTGTATTGCCGTTTATAGTAATGACCCCCTTGGGGCCCGGCATCTTGAGGTTGAGGTATACGTAATGTGGGACCGCGTTGAAACGAGCAAACATTGTCCGACCAAGCAGCACGTGATAGCCGCTGCGAAAGGGCACAATGTCGAAGATCAAGTCTTCGCTGCGAAATTTATCGGGCGAGCCGAACACAACTTCCAGAGTTACGGAACCCGTACATCGAGCCTCAACACCTGGGATCACTCCTTTGAAGGTAGTGCTGCTGGGTTTGATCCTTGACGGATATATGCCCATATTTTTCACCGTATCTAAGTAAATCAGATTGAGGCTACTTCCTCCGTCAATTAGGACTTTTGTGAGATGATACCCATCTATAATGGGGTCTAGGACAAGGGCTGCCAAACCCCCATGACAGATACTGGTCGGGTGATCACGCCAATCAAAGGTGATCGGGTATGCCGACCATGGGTTGTACTTCGAAGCTACGAGTTCCACATCATAGACCTCCCAAAGGGCGCGCTTCCTTTCCTTCTTAGGTATGTCGCTGACGTATATCATGTTCACCATTTTTACTTCGGGAGGGAATTTCTTTTGTCCGCCACCAATTGGACCCCGAGGCTCATCCTCATCCTCGCTGCGAGAACTTTTGCCTTGGTCCTAGAGTGGTATCTTGCCAGCATGTTTGAACACCCAGCAGTTGTGCTGTGTGTGGTTGGCGGGCTTCTCCGAGGTCCCATGGATTTGGCAAGGCCTTTCCATGATCTTCTCCAGCTGAGTGGGCCCGTCGCGATTGCCTTTAGGAGGCTTTTTCCGCTGCCCAGGTCGGGAGTTGCGGAAGCCAGTGTTTACAGCCGTGTCATTGTCATTGCTATTATTGTGTCGGCGCTTATTCTTATTGCCCTTTGGTTTTAGGTATTCATCCCGGGCTTCAGGTGCTACGGAATCTTTGGAATTGTGGATGTGTCTAGCCAACCAATTGTCTTCGCTCGTGCAAAAAACGGGTCATGAGCGAAGTAAGGGTGAACATGGTCCGAGGTTTGTCCTGGCCTAGCTGGTGGGCTAGCCATTCGTCCCAAATATTGTGCCAGAAGGAGGCTATGTCGTCAGCATCCGGACAGTCGGCGATTTGGTTCTTCTTAGTCAAGAACCGATTCCAGAATTGTCGAGCAGACTCGTCGGGCTTCTGGACGACGTTGCTGAGATCGGAAGGGTCCGGCAGGCGAACATAGGTTCCTTGGAAGTTAGAGCGGAACGCGTCTTCCACGTCTTCCCAACATCCAATGGAGTTTTTGGGGAGGCTATTTAACCAGTGCCAAGTTGGCCCCTTAAGCTTAAGAGGGAGATATTTGATGGCATGGAGGTCGTCTCCTCGCGCCATGAAAATATGGAGGAGGAAGTCCTCAATCCAGATGGTTGGGTCAATGGTCCCGTCATACTGTTCTATGTTTATGGGTTTAAACCCATCGGGAAACTGATGACACATTACCTCATCTATGAAGCATAGTGGGTGAGTGGCGCCTCTGACCCGCGCTATGTCGCGATTGTAATCGGTGTCCGTATGGGGCCGGTTGCATTTCCGGACTCTGTTGTTTTGTTCAAACCACGGTCTATATCCGCCCCGTTTGTCCGGTGAGTACTCTCTAGATCCATAGATGGATCTTTTACGACCTGCTCTATGATCCAGGTCATCTCGCAGGTCGAACCTGTCATTGGGCTCTAATGGCTCCTTATCCCGTCTTCAGGGTACTGCCGGTATGTAACCGGTGTCGTCAGCCATCCTGCCCCGACCAAGAGGGGGGTGGTCTGGCTTGTCGTATGGAGTACGGTTCAGAGATCGAGTATCAGTGAGTTCATCATCAAATTGTGCTAGCAGCCTTTTCCGAGGGTGGCTTTTGGGATGGTTCGACAGATCGGTGCAGTATACCTCCTCGGCTTACAGGACTTTCGTCCATCGATTATTAAGGTCGTCCTGTTCGGCTTTGAGTTGCCATTCTCTGGCCTTTAGGCTACGAGCCGTTGCTATGAGTCGTTGCCTGATTTCTTCCTGATCTTGGAGGTTATCAGGGATGTATAAGTCACCAGCTTCCGGTATATCTTCCTCCTTGACAGGGGAAAGGTAATTGTCGTCTTCGAAGTCGTTGATGTTATCGGGGTTGTTGTGGTCCTCGAGCCCTTCCGGACCCTCTAACGGGTGCTCGGGGATATTGGGATTGCCATGATTAGTGGGGGTATTACCGTCCCCGTTGCTGATAATCGCTTTTCTTCCCTTTTTTTCCTTTGGACTGTTTATGCGGTTTCCGGCGCCTTGATGGTGCATCGCCCGATTTGTCGTCGTTCTTTTTAGGCGTGTTATTGCCGTTAGCTGCAGGAGTATCTACTATGTAGACATGATATGTGGAAGTGGCGTCCCAATTCCCGGTGTTAACGGGGGTGGGAGCATGGTCCTCTTCATCTATGTATTCTGCTTCTTCGGAGGCATAGTCCAGCATGTTGGTTAAATCCTCGACTTTGGCTATCAAGTGGGTGGTGGGTGGGTCGAAAAATTCGTCCCTGCCCGCACCGCAACCGAACTGAGCGTAGATAGGAACTGGATCATCGGTGATCTTGATCGACGAGATCCGATCCACGGCTTCGTCGACCGCTGAGTGCCCTATCGGATCCAGCTATTCGGAACTTGTGGAGTTAACCTCCAAGTCGTCCGGACATGCAAAGTGTTTGGCAAGAACACATGTCCGGTCATCTGGCTTGATGGCCGGACCAGGGCAAGAGATCGGTTCACCGATCTGGGCGACCCCATTGGCGTATCCGAATATGGGGCTCGAGGTTAAAGCCTTAGAGTCCTCGGGGGCTACACGCGGAGTTGCGAGCCCGATTAGCGACAACTCGCCTCGACAGTCAACGGAGAACTCTAAGTTTCCAAATCTGACCTCTCGATCAGGGGCGAAACTCTCGACGCGGCCTAGATGGCCAGTGGAGTAAGTGTGCAGCACAACGCTGCCGAAGGCAAAGATCTGTCTGGGGAGAAAAGTGTCCATGTTGCGGACCTCCTCGTTGATGACAAGGTGAGACGTCGATTCCACCAATGTCAGCGTCAAAACCGGCGGATCTCGGGTAGGGGGTCCTGAACTGAGAGACTAGAATCGACGGTAACAAGAGACGAAGGGGACACAGATTTACCCAGGTTCGGGCCCTCCTATGGAGGCAATACCCTATGTCTTGCTTAATTGTATTGATGATATGAAGGGTTACAGAGTTGATCTACTTCAAGATCGGATAGCTAACTGTAGATGAGTTTTTCTGTCCCTATACCCTAAAATCCTCCGGCTTATATAGATGTCGAGGATGCCTAGGGTTTACACATGGTCAGTTACATGCCGAAGAGATAAACATGCCTATTTAGTACATCAAACATGGAGCGCAAGCCGTGCTCCTCGAAGCTTCCATCTTGGAAACTGGGCCTTCAAATCATCTAGTGTTCGGCAAGTAGCCCATATAGTCCGGCCCATAAACAATAGGTCGGCTATCCGAGGACCCCCTAATGCGGGACTCCCTCAGTGGGACCGGCCGAAAGGTAGTGGAGGCGCGGCGGTCGGCAGGGAGGAAGACGATGAATGGCTAGCATGGAAGGTGGTGGGTCAGGGTGTTTTTACAAAAAATAAGCCTTTTTTAGATCCACTTAATAAGGGACTGCGGGTTGAATACCAGAAAACATAAGGATTTTTTGCAAAAACATCGACGAGGTACGACCAGAAGCGATCGATGGTTTATAATTAGTTAGAGATTAACCTATCACAATCTCTGTTTGAAAAGTGCACCATGGAATTAGCCATGCATCTGTTTTTTCCCACTAGGTCCTAAACTGTTTGTGTAAAACATCATTTACTCATTTTAAATTAGTTGTAACTTGTAACATGTGCATCATATTAAAATATGTCCTATATGTAAAATAATCAGCATTTTATGGTCTAAATGCTAGTGGAATTTTCTTTCATGTCAGAGTTATAAGCTTGTGGCTAGGTCCATTTGAAAAGTTTATCCTGCTGTTAAGTAGAAACTGGTTAAAATTTGCCAACTTAACTTGATGATGGCCATTGATCTAGGGCCCATATGGAGATGTATCTATTATGTGTACTACCATGCCATGCCCTTTGATGACATGTAAAATTCCTGTAGCATATTTATTTGTTGCATTCAATATGCCATGACAATGTTTTTGGTTTTGAAAACCTTTGTTTTTCACCAAGTCCTTAAGTTGTAGCAGAACATAGCATTTTGCAAAATCCATGTACATTTAATCTTGATGGCTATGAAGTTGAACCCTATGTAATTTGTGTTGCATTTTTCATATACTATAACCACGTAAAGTTTTTGTGCATATTAGATTAAACTTGACATGCATCATCTTGTTTGTACATTTATTCCATGCTTGTTTGTTTTCGGATACTAGTTTCTTTTTCGATTGATCTTATGGATAGTACCGGGTGACGAGTCTGAGTTTGAGGAACCTGTTGAAAACTATTACGAGGAGCAAAGTGTTTTATCCCATTGAAGAGACACCTGGCAAGATGACCATTACCTTGGATACCATCTGTCGTCATTTTCTCACGACAGATGCCATGGGATAGGCTTATCGTAGGTGGTTGGGGCCGGAGGACGACGATAGGCTCCGGGAGTGGGATTAGGTACAAGCGGTGGTGACACACGATGTACCCAGGTTCCAGGCCCTCTGTGGGAGGTAATACCCCTAGTCATGCTTGGTCTAGTTTGATGGATGGGTGTGTTTACAAGGTTGCTCCTGGAGATGTGTCTAGAGGAGGAAGAGGGAGCAGTCGGCTCGCCTTCCTCCGCTATGAAGTGTGAGAGAGCATGGGAAGTATCCCGTGAGTGAGTGCGTGAGAGTTGTCCTCCTGTTGCAAGGGGGCTCGGGGGGTTTTATAGGCCAACCCCCTGGCTTACAATATTCCTGAGGTACACAAGTGGGGGGACCCGGATGGCAGCCTCTCCGGCTGACCAAGGGGTCCTGCCCTTTGTGCCGTCTCGTCGCCTATAGGGTCCACCGGCTGCGCGGTCCCGTCACCCGCTGGGGCCTGCCAGCCAGCTCTGCGATTGGCCCTCGCCCACCTGCCACGACACGGGCTGCCTAGGAGGCGGCGTCTAGCACCAGCCGGCCGAAGTCGTCGGTACGGCCGGCTGCACTGTAGCCACGCCGAGGCAGGTAATCTAGTGGGCGGGGGGGTGTGCCGACACTATTTCCCTGCCCGGTCGCGGTCGCCAAGGTCAGTGGCCTGGACGGCCGGACTGTAGCCACGCGCGCCCGTGCGTCAGCGGTCACTGTGGCTACAATGGCGCTCGTCGGGGAGGTAACGACGTGTCGTCGTACCCGTGCGCAGAGGGACGGGACGTTGCTTGTCCGCCCTGGGGTCAACAGAGGAGGCGGCCCGGAGGCAGCCGGTCACGCCCAGCAGGCCGGTGGTCGAGCCAGCACGTCGACCAGCCATCCGTGAGCCAGCACGTCGACATGCTCCCTTGGCTGCAGGCCGGTTCTCGAGCAGGCTACGTTCCAACCGGCCGTGGGCAGTCGGGCGCGTACTTTTTCTTTGAAGCGGGGGGGGGGAGAATCCCATTGCTTTGGCCTACCCAGGGGTAATAACCCCGTCAGTAGTCCCCAAAGCCGACGGGGGCTTGCGTCCAATAGACAGAGGGGAGCCGGCGGCTTCTCCCTTGTGGTACCTGCCTCCGCCGTGAAACCAAAAAGCCAGTCGGGTTGGCGGTTGGACCCGATGCCTCGTGTTCCGGCGCGTCACCCCGGGTCCCGGCCCGGCCCGCCGCGCGCCACGCGGTGGGTAATGATGTCGCGGTACCCGCGCACGCGGGCATACGGGACGTCGCCCTAGGCCTAGTCCGCTAGGATTCGAGGGCAGTCCAGTAGGCCTCGGGGCGCAGGCCAGGATGCTCTGCGCCCCAAGGAGATAATTATGGCCCGAGCCGCCCACTCATGCATGGAGTTTCAGGGGGAGTGGGCACAGTTAATCCCCACATCCCCCAGTCGTGGCCTCCCATTTAAAAGGGGGGAAGGGCAGGGGAGGAGATACCCACACCCCTCTTGCCCCCTTGCTGCCTTTCTCTTTGCCTTCATTGCCCCCTCGCACAACACCGCTCCCAAGCTCGCAAACACGCCAGCACGCCGCTCTGTCGTCGCAATGGCCGACGGACGCGGAGGAAGATGGGCCGGATCCGTTGTCATCGAGGAGGCCATCGCGGACCTCCGCCTCACGTGCGTGCTGCCGCCGGCGGAGCGTGTGATTGCCCGCACGCCGGGCGACGAGGTGGTGTCGGTGCCGCAGCCAAGGGAGCACGTCGTCTTCCTCTGGCACTTCTCTCGTGGTTTTGGGGTCCCGGTGAGCCACTTCTTCCGGTTGCTGATGGATACATTCGACCTTCAGCCACACCACCTCGACCCCAACGCCATTCTCTACCTCGTCGGCTTCGTGACGCTATGCGAGGGGGTACTTGGGGGTTCTCCCCTTCCTCGACCTCTTCCACTCTCTCTTCTATCTCAAGGCGCTGAAGAGCAATGCCTGTGGGCGCACGGCGGTGTGCTGCCGCGGCACCGCATGCTTCCCGCCCTTCTCCCTCATCAAATCTGTCAAGGGGTGGCATCGGACGTTCTTCTATGTGAAGAACGCTGACCCGAATCTGGACTACATTCGGTTGTCGGCGTTCTTCAACGCGCAGTCCTCTGGAGCACACTGGCCAGGAGCCGCCCCGCGCGGAGTGGCTCTAACGGAGCTCGGCCGGCTCGCGCAGCTAAAGAGCTCTAGGGGTTGGTCGCCTCTGATCTGGTGGCGGCCTTCATCTCACGCTGGGTGATGCTTCTCCAGACGAGACCGCATCGGATCTGCGACATGTCCGGCCGCCGAGACCCCTACCGGCTGACGACCATCGACCTCACGCCAGCTCAGGTGGCGACGCGGGTGAACGCCATCACGACGTTCAAGCTGACGCTGGCCTCGTGGACTTTCGGCATGGAGCCGTACGACCGCATCAACCGTCCCCCCTAGTATGTTACGTCGAGGCGGCTCTTTTCGTTTGATTCTTTCTAGCCGGCAACCGGCCACGGACCTTACTTCGCCATGCTGACCGCAGCTGCTCGTGCGACAGAACACAGCGGATGGCCTGCACCCCCAAATCTTTGAGGCGGAGCACGACCACTCCGACTCCGAAGACTACGAGCGGGGAGGCCCGCCTGAAGAGGGGGTCGACTCCTCGGGAGGGGTCGAGGAGCCGGCCGGCCCACCAGCTAGCAGGCCCAGCGGAGCCGGAGGGTCCGGCGCAGCCGGAGAGCCTTGCGGTGAGTTCCCTATCGGTCCCACAATTAGGGATTGGACCGATGATGATGATGACGATGATGACGGTGATGATGATGTGATGATCCTGAACGTGCCTTCCTCTTAGTTCAGCAGGGCCAGTGCGGGCGGAGCGAGGAGCGGATGGCTCAAGCCCCGCGGTCGGAGCCGCCAGCCAGGCAAAGAGGCCGGCTCAGGAGGAGCCAGTGGCCCCGCCACCTGTCCATAAGCGGGTGAAGGTGGCCGCATGAAATCTGCCGGCACGCGCCAAGCGGGCTTTGCCAGTCATCACTGGGTAAGCGTCCTTCCTTTCCTTGTGTGTGTTTCCTTCCGAGTCATGAGCCGGTGGGTGATTGACCCTTGCGCATCACAGGGACCCCATCGAGCTCCATGAAGGGGAGTCGGTGGTGGACCCGACAGACGCCGCCAACCGGCTGGCCCGCGAGCACGCGACCATGTAGCAGGAGGAGAAGCGGAGGCTTGCGGAGCTGCGAGCCTCAAATTCTCGAACACGAGGCGGGGCCTCGCATTCCGGGACTTCGAGCGGCGGGAGGCGGAGGAGGTCCGCGGACCCTGCGCGAGCGTCGGACTCGGCGGCGGAATCGGCCCGTCTGTCGAGTTCCCCATCGAGCGAGCCGCGAGGGGCGGCTATGGAGCCGCCTGTGCCCCCGTCCACGAAGGAGGCGGCCTGAGCGGGGGCCGCAGCTACGGAGCCGGCCCCCGAGATGACCTGATCGGAGGTGCCGGTCGTGACACCGCCCGCGGCCGAGCCGGCCCAGGTCAACATGCCGGAGGCTCCGGCGGCACCGGAGGTGACGCCAGAGGCAGCGCCGAAGGCACCGTCCATGGTGATGGAGGTGTCGTCCATCACGGCCGCCGCGCCAGGCCGGCAGGAGGAGGAGGCAGTGCTGGCGCTGCACGAGGGGCCTGTGGGGACCGATTCCCGGGCCCTCGCCGTCATGAATCCTCCCTCGGCGGCCGACACCATGGAGAGCACCAGGACGGGTGGCAGCGGCGGTCGGGCCTGGAGGTCCATGCAGGACATGCTCCGGGACTGGGAGGCGCTAGCACGCGTCCCAACCCTTCCGGCTCCCCCGGTAGGCAGCCCGGTCCCCATGCTGGGGGAGCTGGGGAGCGTCCTGGACCGGTGCCACCAAGAGCTGGCCTGGTTTGTAGAGGCGGTCGACACCACCCTGCGGCGCGCGGAGGTAAGCATTGTCATCTTTATCGAATTTTTTAGTGGGGCCACGCAAGCGCACCCACTGGGTGTAGCCCCCGAGATCTGGGCCGGCTAACCGGCTGATGGGCAGCTGGGCCGGATATCCTTGAGCGTCTTTTGACTCTGGCTTCATGTGGCAGGAGGGGAACTCCCATCGACAGAAGTTGTTTGAGGAGGCAGTCTCGATCCACGACCACGGCAAGCACGGCTTCTACCGACTGGAGGAGGATCTGGCACGGGTGCAAGGTATGTCAAATCTTGTGGGGGGGCACGTAGCCCCCGGGAGCCGGGCCGCCTGCCTGGCAGCCGGAGTGGGCATGGAGTCGGGGGCTGATGCCTGCTTTGCTTTGCAGATGAGTTGACCGCCCTCCGGGCGGAGAAGACCGGGGTCGTCTACGAGCGAGACCGGCTGGCGCAAAGCGTCCAGGAGGTCACTCAGGAGAAGGACCGGCTAGCCACGGTGCTGGTGGACAGCGAGGCGGCCCAGGACCGCCTCAAGGCTGACATGGCGCGGGAGGTGTTGTGGGCCCATCCAGCTTCTTGATTGGTCCTGCCTCGATCCACTTGGTGAATTTGTTGACAGCCACCAGCAAATGTGTCATGCCGCCTCATGCGGTTTTGAAGGGACCCACCATGCCTAGCCCCCAGACGGCGAATGGCCCCGCGAGGGGGATTGTCTGGAGGGCCAACGCCAGTAGGTGGCTCTGCGTGCTGAAGCACTGGCAGCCCTCGCACTCGTCAACCAATTTCTTGGACGCCTCGAGAGCGGTGGGCCAGTAGAAGCCATGGCGGAAAGCCTTGGCCACCAGGGTCCTGGAGGCGACGTGATGCCCGCACTCGCCGTGGTGGATGTCGAGGAGGATCTCTAGACCCTTTTCCGGCTCGACGCACCCCTGAAAGACACCGGTGATGCTGCGATGGACGAGCTCGTTGTTGATGATGCTATAGGCCGAAGCCTGACGCTGAATTTGCCTTGCCATGGCCTCGTATGGGGGGAGCTCGTCGCGTAGAAGAAAAGCCAGGATGGGCTGGGCCCATGAGGGAGCCGAGGCGGGGGCCAGCTCGGGAGCCCCAGGCCTGGCTGATCAGCCCCCGGGACCGGCTCGCCAGCCCCCGGGTCGGGGGTGGTTGTCACGTCGTCGATTGTCATCATGACGGCCACGGCGTCAAAGCCGGCTGCTCCAAATGTAGCTGGCTCAACTGGTGTCGGCAAGGCAGCCGGGGTCGATGGAGCTGGAGGCGAAGATGCCGAGGGGGCATCCAGAGCCGCCGAGGGGCCGGCGGCATCTCCCAGCACGAAGATGGATTCCGATTCTAGGGAAGGCTTGATCGATGGCTTGAGCAGCCACTCAAGGGAGATGTCGGCTGGGATGGCCTGCCGGGTGGAGCCGATCTTTGCCAGCGCGTCGACCGCCTCGTTGTCCGCCCGTGGGATGTGGTGGAACTCATAGCCCTCAAAGGAGCCGGTGAGCTGTTATACGAGGAAGAGGTAGCTGGCCATGTTGGCGTCCCTGGCGTCCCATTTGCCAGAGTCCTTCTGTACCATGAGGTGGGAGTCGTCTAAGCATAGGATGCGCCTGATGCCGATCTCCTTGGCGAGCCGGAGGCCATGGACGATGGCCTTGTACTCGGCCACATTGTTGGAGGCGGCGAGTGGATCTGGAGGGCGTACTTGAGGTGGTCACCTTTCGGGGAGGAGAGGACTATGCCGGCACCCAGGCCGGTCCTCATTTTTGAGCCGTCAAAATGCATGCACCAATGCATGGAGTCTGGAGGAGGCGGTATGAACTCGGTCTCCGCCCAGTCGACGAGGAAGTCGGCCAACGCCTACGACTTGATGGCGGTGCGAGGTTCGTACCGGATCTCGTGGTCGGCAAGGGCGATGACCCATTTGGCAATCCGGCCGGTGGAGTCCCGGCCGCTCATGATCTCGCCGAGTGGGGCTGTGCTCACCATGGTGATGGTGTGCTCCTGGAAATACTGCTTGACCTTTTTGGAGGCAAAGTATATGTAGTAGCACATCTTCTGGTAGTGGGGGTAGTTATGCTTGGAGGCGGAAAGGACCTCGCTGAGGTAGTAGACGGGGCGGTGGACCGGCAAGGATTTGCCCTCCTCCGGTCGCTCGACCACCAAGACGACGCTGATGACGCGAGTGGTCGTCGCGATGTACGTGAGCAGGGGTTCCTTCTCAGCCGGCGCGGCCAGGATGGGCGCACGGGTGAGAGCCTTCTTGAGGACGCGGAAGGCCTCGTCCGCCTCGTCGGGCCAATCGAACATGCCCGGCTTCTTGGTGTGACCCGGCTCGACCAGAGCCGTCTTGCAAAGGAGCCCATAGAGGGGCAAGGCTTTCTCCCCCAGCCGGCTGATGAACCAGCTTAGCGAGGTGAGGCAGCCGATGAACTTCTGGATGTCACGGAGCCGGGTCGGCTTGGGCATGTGCTCGATCGCGCTGATCTTCTCGGGGTTAGCTTTGATGCCACGGGCGGACACGAAGAAACCCAGAAGCTGGCCGGCTGGGACGCCGAAGACACACTTCTCTGGGTTGAGCTTGATCTTGTACTCGCGCAGGTTTGTGAAGGCCTCCCAGAGATCGTCGAGGAGGCTAAAGTGCTTCTTGGTTTTGACGACGATGTTGTTGACATAACGTGGACGTTCCTGCCTATCTAAGGCAGGAGGCACTTCTGCATGCACCCTCTGGAAGGTGGCGCATGTGTTCTTCAGGCCGAAGGACATGGTGATATAGCAGTAGGCTCTGAAGGGCGTGATGAAGGAGGTCTTGAGCCAATCCTCCGGATCCAGCTTGATCTGGTGGTAGCCGGAGTAGGCGTCCAGGAAGGACAACAAGTCATAGCCGGCCGTGGAGTCGATAACTTGATCGATCCGCGGCAGGGCGAATGGGTCCTTAGGCATGCCTTGTTCAAGCTAGTGTAGTCGATGCACATGCGCCAGGTCTTGTTCTTCTTCAGCACCAGGACTGGGTTGGCCAGCCAGTCCGGGTGAAAAACTTTCATGATGAAGCCGGCTTCGAGCAGTCGGGTGGTCTCTTCTCCTATAGTACGCCGCTTCTCCTCGGAGAAACGGTGTAGGAGTTGCTTGACCATCTTGACGTCCGGACGGACGTGTAGTTTGTGCTCGGCGAACTTCCTCGGAACACTTGGCATGTCCTTGGGGGACCATGCAAAGATGTCCCGATTCTCACGGAGGAAGTCAATGAGCTCGCCTTCCTATTTGCTGTCAAGGCGGGAGCCGATGGTGACGCACTGAACGGGGTTGGCCGGGTCGAGCGGGATTTGCTTGGTGTCCTTGGACGGCTAGAAGGAGGCCTCGTCGACGGACTGCAAGGGAGGAGCCGGCATGGCCGGCTGGCTGGGGGCGAGGGCCACGAGCCGGACGAGCTGCCGTTTTTTCCTTGGCGATCTCCAGTGCCTCGGCCAGCCGGCTGCCGTCTCGAGCGCATTCGAGCGACATCTTGTAGTCACCCGCGATGGTGATGATTCCCTTGAGGCCCGGCATCTTGAGCTTGAGGTAGGTGTAATGGGGGACCGCCATGAACTTGACGAGGGCCGGCCGGCCCAACAGCACGTGGGTAGGGACTCGCGAGGTCCATGACCTCGAACAGCACCGGCTCGCTATGGAAGTGGCCGAGTCCGCCGAACAGGATGTCAAGCGTGATCTTGCCGACTGGGAAGCAGGACTTCCAAGGCACGATGCCATGGAAGACCGTCCAGCTCGCCTACAGGTCTTCTATCTTCAGCCCTAGCTTGCGCATCGTGTCGAGGTAAAGGATGTTGATGCTGCTGGCACCATCTATCAGCACCCGTGACAAGCGGCAGGTGCTCTGCTCGGTGGCGATGGTGGGGTCGAGGACCAGGTTTAGCTGCCGGGATTCGGCATCATGGCGGGGTGATCCACCCGGCTCCAGGTGACCGGCTTCTCCGACCAGTGCAAGAACTGAGGAGTCGCTGGCATGGTGGCATTCACCTCACGATGAAGCCGGCGTTGAGCATGCTTGCTCATCTCTTCACTGGTGAAAGACGACGTAGCAACCGTCCTGGTTGGGAAACTGGTCATGTAGATGACCGTCATTTTGGGCCGGAGCCAGAGCCGGCGCCGGGGCAGCAAATGGGGTCGGGGCCGGCACGCCAGCGGGCGGCACGGGAGGAGCCAGAAGGCCATCCCCCGGGCCAATCGCTATGAGAAGCTGCACTGCCGGAGCGTGTGCGTAGAGGACTTGGCCCCAGAGTGGTTCTTGCAGGGGAGGTCGAGCATCTGCTCAAAGGTGAGCTTCGGCTGCCAGGCAACCTTGCTAGTCCGCTGGCGCTGGCTGGAAGACTGGGCAGCCGGCTCCTGCTCCTCGATGGTGGCGACCTGCCGGCTCCCGTAATGGGAGTCCGGCTGGTCGTTCTTGCACTTGTTTTTTGTGGCTGCCGGTTGTCGGCAGCCAGCCAGGATGCTGCCGGCATTGCAATCGCCTTAGCGGGCGGGGTCGTCTTGACCTGAATGGCGGAATCAGCCGTGGCGTACTTGTCCACCTTGGTCATGAGCTCGGCGAGCGTTGCCGGCTCGGAGCACAAAATCTTGTGCTTGAGGGGGGTGCCATCACGACAGCCTTCGATGAAGTACTGTATGGCCTACACCTCATGCACCCCCTCACATGAGTTGTGGAGCTCGGTCCACCGGGTGAGGTAGTCGTGGAGGAACTCGTCCTACACCTGAATGCACATGGCCAGTTCATGGGGGTGGCCTGGCCGCTTGTAGGTGCTGGTGAAGTTGCGGGCGAAGACTTCCTCGAAGTCTGTCCAGGTGTTGATGCTGTCGGCTGCAAGGCTGTTGAGCCAGGTGCGGGCTAAGGCGATTAACATGAGGGGAGCGTAGAGAACGTCTACGTGTTTGTTGCCCCTGGCGATGGCGACCGCGGTGGTGTAGTCGATCAGCCAGTCTTCGGGCTTGGCGGCCCCGTTATGCTTCGGGGTGTCTCGGGGGAGCGTGAAGCCGGTTGGGAATGGCTCATTGCAGATCCAAGGGCCGAAACAGGTCGGGCTAATCGAGCCCTCCTCTTCGAGGATGACCGACTGCGCGAGCTGGTCGATGCGGTTGCGGGCATCGTTCTCGCTACGGGAGACGCGCGGTCCGTTCTGGGCCGAGAGCTCGGGGCGGATGACGGGCAGAACCGACCGTTCCGTCTCGCGCCGTGGGGGTGGAGTATGCCCGCGGCTGCGCTGGCTACCGGCTGTCGGCGCCTTGTTGTGGCGGCCACTACGAGGCGGGTCGTTGGTGCGCTGGATGTTTACAGCCGGGGGTTGTTTGCCTCGACCCGGCGGCCGGAGACGCGAGGGGAGCAGGAGTGCTGAGTCGGCTGATGGCCAGCAGTCCTCGTGCCCTCACGCTCGAGCCGAGGGCCTTTGGAGGTAGCGCTGCCCGTCGCAAGCAGATATTGCTGCGTGTCGGCAATGTCAATGAGGTCCTTGATGTGACGCTTGTGGGTGGCACACTCTTCGCCCTCCAAGGTAGCCAAATCCTCGTAGGCCACCTTGAGGGCCCACAGGTTGGCTGCGGAGGTGTCATAGACAGGCAAGTTGCCCCCCAGTATTTCGGCGACCACGCGGCCGCGGTCGCGCACAGCCCCACGCCGGCTGGGCTTGGTGCCAGGCGGGGTGAGACCATAGGCAGAGGCGTACTCCTGCTGAGCAGCCTCCATATGGCGCCGTGTGGCCATGAGAGCGCTGGCGTCTGCGAGCAGAAGGCGGCGGGCCGCCTCCAACTCAGCCGTGGCGGCGTCGGGGGTTGCCGCCGGAGCAATGGGAGTGCTCAGGCCCCGGAAGGCCGCCCCGAGTGGGTCGGAGGTGCCAACGCGGGCCGCCGCGGCATCAGCCTTGGCCCACACATGTCCGGAGGAGGTGGAGGAGATTATGGCCATTACTCCCACGTGATCGTGGGAGCCGCTGGACTGGGTCGCAGCGAGTGCTCCCACAGCCATGGGCGGACCGGCGCAGACTAGCACCTGGCTAGGGTACTTGTCAGCGGTCGGAGCTTCGGCAAGGCTAAGCCTGCCGAAGCGCTCGGTGAGCGTGTCGATGTCGAGCTCAAGGTCGACAGAGCTGCCCGCAGGGCATGCCGGAGCAAGCCTCACGAGCCCGCGGTTTCGCCTGGACGTGCGGCGACGGCGGGGAATGGCGAGGGGTCCCACCCGGAGCATGAATCCGGCCGGCGCCGTGTACGGCCCCACGGTGGGTGCCAACTGTCATTGTTTTCTCATGACAGATGCCATGGGTAGGCTTATCGTAGGTGGTTGGGGCCGGAGGACGCCAACGGGCTCCGGAAGCGGGATTAGGTATAAGCGGTGGTGACACACGATGTACCCAGGTTCAAGGCCCTCCGTGGAAGGTAATACCCCTAGTCCTATTTGGTCTAGTTTGATGGATGGGTGTGTTTACAAGGATGCTCTTGGAGCTGTGTCTAGAGAAGGAAGAGGGAGCAGCCGGCTCGCCTTCCTCCGCTATGAAGTGTGAGAGAGCATGGGAAGTATCCCGTGAGTGAGTGCGTGAGAGTTGTCCTCCTGTTGCATGAGGGGCTCGGGGGGGTTTATAGGCCAAGCCCCCCCCTCCCGGCTTACAATATTCCTGAGCTACACAAGTGGGGGGACCCGGCTGGCAGCTTCTCCGGCTGACCACGGGGTCCCGCCCTTCGAGCCGTCTCGTCGCCTGTAGGGTCCACCGGCTGCACGGTCCCGTCGCCCGCTGGGGCCCGCCAGCCGTCTCCGCAATTGTCCCTCGCCCACCTGCCATGGCACGGGCCACCCGGGAGGCGTCGTCTAGCGCCAGCCGGCCGAAGTCGTCGGTACGGCCGACTGCACTGTAGCCATGCCGAGGCAGGTAATCGAGTGGGCGGGAGGCATGCCGGCACTGTTTTCCCACCCGGTCGCGGTCGCCAAGGTCAGCGGCCTAGACGGCCGGACTATAGCCACGCGTGCCTGTGCGTCAGTGGTCACTGTGGCTACAATGGCGCCCGTCGTGGCGGTCACGTTGTGTCACCGTACCCGTGCGCAGAGGGACGGGACGTTGCTTGTCCGCCATGGGGTCAACGGAGGAGGCGGCCCGGAGGCAGCCGGTCACGCCCAGCCGGCCGGGGGTCGAGCCGGCACCTCGACCAGCCGTCCGCGAGCCAGCCGGCGATTGCTCGAGCCGGCTGCGTTCCAGTCGGCCGTGGGTAGCCGGTCCCGTACTTTTTCTTTGAAGTGGGGTGGTGGCGCTGTTTGCTTAATAAATTAGGATGTTTGTTTCAGTACAACAATGGAATGGTGGCGAAGTTGGCTAGAGTCGTAGGTCTCATAGCTAAAACGTGAGTGATCCTGAAGTAGAGAGTTCGAGCCTGAGCGTAGGTCTCATAGCTAAAACGTGAGTTCACCCCAACACATTAAAATTGACCGTAGTGAAGAAAAGCCCCGTGACAAACTTGGGTCGTCCAATATATCCACCTGAATTATCAGGTAAACTGAGCATGTCTGAACCTTGGTCTTCTTTCTCGTTACTCAACCTTGTCTTGGTGACCTTGGCCCATTCCTGTCTTGGTGAGTGTTTTAGTTGCTGCCACTGCATTGCCTAGCAAGCCAGCATGCTATCATCTGTAACCGCAGAATCTCATGACTGCTTCTGTTCAACACAGGTGACCTGACCTCTACAACCGCACTAACATCCCGAAAAATGTATTTCTTGTTCTTCTTTTTCTTCTTCTTCTTTTGCGATTGGTACAATCTGTAAGGCGTTGTTTGGATAGGAAGAATATACAAAACGAGATCTCTGTAAACTAAGAAAACGGTTTAACCGTATAAAACCTTGTTTGGCTACTCCACCTAATCCATGGATTTAGGAAACTTAAGGGCCTCTTTGATTCGTAGGATTTAAAACATAGGAATAGGAAAAGTATTGGGTTGGAGTGACATGTCCACTTGAATCATATAGGATTAGCAATGAGTGTTTGATGGCAAAGGAAAAACAAAGGAATAGTAAAAAGAGGTTGGAGTGGATGTTAGATTTCCTATGAAACGTAGTACAAAAGATTTCATAGAAGAAATTCCTATGGGATTCAATCCTATGAATCAAATGATCAACATAGGAAAAAATCCCAAGAGTTTCAATCCTCCGGAAATCCTATAAAAAAATTTGAATCAAAGGAGCCCTTAGTTTCCAAAAATCCCGGATTCTGCATTTGTAGAAAAACGACTATTAGTCGTTGTGCAAAAATGCGTTTCGCAAATAGTTTTCCCCGCATCTCTCGTTCCTTAACAATTCGTTGTTTCTAGTTTTACTTTAGGTAACATAAAAGTTCATCGGACGATCAGGCTCCATGACCAAATATTTACAGGCTCGATTGGCGAGACGAGCACACCAATTTGACTTTCAGGTGATAAATTGAGCTGTTGAAAATATGCTCTAAAGGCAATAAATAAAGTGTTTATTATTATATTTCCTTATTCATGATAATTGTTTATTATCCATGCTATAATTGTATTGATTGGAAACACATTGCATATGTGAATATATAGACAACAATTTGTCTCTAGTGTGCCTCTAGTAAACTAGCTTGTTGATCGAAGATGGTCAAGGTTTCCTAGCCATTGACATGAGATGTCATTTGATAACGGGATCACATCATTACGAGAATGATGGGATGGACAAGACCCAAACTATAAACGTAGCATATGATCGTGTCAGTTTATTGCTACAGCTTTATGCATATCAAGTATATGTTTCTAAGACCATGAGATCATGCAACTCACGGACACCGGAGGAGTGCCTTGTGTGTATCAAACGTCGCAACGTAACTAGGTGACTATAAAGGTGCTCTACAGGTATCTCCGAGGGTGTCTGCTGGGTTGGCATGGGTCAACACCGTGATTTGTTACTCTGTGTGACGGAAAGGTATCCCAGGGCCCACTCGGTAATACAACATCATAATAAGCCTTGCAAGCAATGTGACTAAGTGTTAGCCACGGGATCTTGTGTTACGGAACGAGTAAAGAGACATGCCGACAATGAGATTGAACTAGGTATGGAGATACCGACGATCGAATCTCGGGCAAGTAACATACCGAAGAACAAAGGGAACATCATACGAGATTAACTGAATCCTTGACATAGTGGTTCAACCGATAAAGACCTTTGTAAAATATTTAGGAATCAATATGGGCATCCAGGTCCCCCAATTGGTTATTGACTGTAGAGGTGTCTCGATCATGTCTACATAGTTCTCGAACCCACAGGGTCTGCACACTTAAGGTTCAGTGACGTTTCGGTAGTATAGAGTTATGTATGGTGGTGAACGAAGGTTTTTTGGAGTCTTGGATGAGATCCCGGATGTCACCAAGAGCTCCGGAATGACCAGGAGATAAAGATTGATATATAGGAAGTCATGTTTTGGTCACCGGAAAAGTTTTGGGCTCATCAGTAGTGTACCGGGAGTGCCGGTATGGTACCGGGAGACCATCGGGAGAGGTATTTACCCAAGAGACTAGATGGGCTGTGGGAGTAGGAATACCAGCCCTTAGTGGGCTAGCCGAAGGCCCACAAGAAGCCCATGCGGCTGGGGAAGGAAACCTAAGGGTGAAAGGAAGGCAAAAGTGGGAAAGGAGGAGTCCTAGTCCTAATAGGATTGGAGGAGGAGGACTCCTCCCCACCTTCGGCCGAAGCAAAGGGCTGGCCCCTCGAGGGCCAAGCCTCCTCCTCCCCTCCTCCTATATATACTAGAGGTTTGAGGAGGTTTTTGGACATAGAAAAACAGCCACGTGCTACCTCTCCTCTGGATCGCAGTTTCTCCTCTAGATCGGTTTTCAGCGGTGCTTAGGCAAAGCCCTGCTGGAATAACTCCATCACCATCGACGCGACGCCGTCGCGCTGCCGAAGAACTCGTCTACCTCTCTGCTCCCTCTTGCTGGATCAATAAGGCGGAGATCGTCATCAAGCCGTACGTGTGTTGAACGCGGAGGTGTCGTCCGTTCGGCGCTAGATCGGGACGGATCGTGATTGGATCGTGGGACGCTCAGCGATTTGGATCGCAAAGACGTTCAACTACATCAACCACGTTTCTTAACGCTTCCTGCTTAGCGATCTATAAGGGTATGTAGATCCGCTCTCCCCTCTCGTAGATGCTCATCTCCTAGATTGATCTTGGTGAAGCGTAGGAAAATTTTTGTTTCCCATGCAACGTTCCCCAAAAGTGGTATCAGAGCTAGGTCTATGGGTAGATGAGATCTTGAGTAGAACACAAAGAGTTTGTGGGCGTTGATGCTTAGATTGCTTACTCCCTTGGTCGTTTTTTGGTTCAGCGGTATTGTGGGATGAAGCGGCCCGGACCAAGCTTACTCGTACGCTTACGAGAGACCGGTTCCATCGACTAACGTGTAACTTCATTGCACAAAGATGGCTGGCAGTTGTCTATTTCTCCTACTTTAGTTGGATCGGATTCGACAAAGGCGGTCCTTGATAAGGTTGAAAAGCAATTTATGTATCACCATTGTGGTTTTGCGTAGGTAAGAATTGTTCTTGCTAGATACCCGTAGCAGCCACGTAAAACTTGCAACAACAATTAGAGGACGTGTAACTTGTTTTTGCAGGATATGTTGTGATGTGATATGCCCAATTACATGATGAGATATATGTGATGTATGAGTTGATCATGTGTTGTATAGAATATCACGACTTTCATGTTGATGAGTACGGCAACCGGTAGGAGCCATAGGGTTGTCTTTAATTATTGTATGACGTGTGTGTCAATCATTAAGCGCTATGTAATGCTTTACTTTATCGCTAAACGGTAGCTATAGTAGTATGAGCATGGTGGGCGCGACAACCCCAATGGCGACACAATGATGGAGATCATGATGATGGGGATCATGGTTTTATGCCGGTGACGATGAAGATCATGCCGGTGCTTTCAAGATGGAGATCAAAAGCACAAGTTCATGGCCATATCATGTCACTTATGATTTGCATGTGATGTTAATCCTTTTATGCACCTTGTTTTTCTTAGGATAACGGTGGAATTATAAGGTGATCCCTCACTTAAATTTCAAGGTAAAATTGTGTTCTCCCCGAGTGTGCACTGTTGCGAAAGTTCGTCGTGTCGAGACACCACGTGATGATCGGGTGTGATAGACTCTACGTTCACATACAATGGGTACAAGCCAGTGTTGCATGTGTAGAACACTCGGGTTAAACTTGATGAGCCTAGCATGTACAGAGATGGCCTCGGAACACAAGAGACCGCAAGGTCGAACATGGATCATATAGTAGATATTATCAACATGATGATGTTCACCATTCAAACCACCTCAACTCACGTGATGATCGGACTTGAGTTGTCGAATTTGGATCATGTATCACTCAGATGACCTGAGAGATGTCAATTTGAGTACGAGCTTTAGTAATTTTATTAACTAAACTCATTATCTTGAACAATAGTCTTAATAACCTTTGCTTATTTATGTTGTGGATCAATGGATCGCGCAGTAGCACACCTGAATTTTAATGCGTTCCTAGAGAAAGCTAAGTTGAAAGATAATGGAAGTAACTTTGTGGACTGGGCCTGTAATCTGAGGATTATCCTCATGGCTTCCCAGAAGGCATATGTCCTTGATGCACCGCTTGGTAACCAACCCGCAGACATGTCATCCGAAGACGTTAAGCACGCTTGGGAGGCATGTTCTGGAGATTACTCAGTAGTTCAGCGTGCAATATTGTATGGCTTAGAACCGGGACTTCAAAGACATTTTGAAAGTCATGGAGCATATGAGATGTTTCAGGAGTTGGAGTTTATCTTTAAGAAGAATGCACGGATCGAGAGGTACGAGACCTTCGATAAGTTCTACGCTTGTAAAATGGAGGAGAACGGGACTATTAGTGAACATATACTCAGAATGTCTGGGTATTCGACTCGTCTGACGGAGTTAGGGATGCCCCTTCCGCCAGAGGCGATCACTGATAGAGTTCTTCAATCATTGCCACCAAGCTACAAGATCTTCGTGCTGAACTATAACATGCCCGGGATGAACAAGTCAGTCGCCGAGCTATTTGTGATGCTGAAAGTCGCTGAGTCTGAAATCCAGAAAGAACATCAAGCGTTGATGGTCAATAAAACCTCTAGTTTCAAGAAGAATGGCAAGGGCAAGAAGGGTAACTCCAAGAAGGGTGGCAAAGCAGTTGCTCCTCCCGTGAAGAAACCCAAGGCTGGAACCAAGCTAGAAACTGAGTGCTTTCATTGCAAGGGAACTGGTCACTAGAAGCGGAACTGCCCCAAGTATCTGGCTGACAAGAAGGCGGCCAACAACAAACAAGGTATATATGACATACATGTTATTGATGTGTACCTTACTAGCTCTCATTGTAGTGCCTGGGTATTTAATACCGGTTCGGTGCTCACATTTGCAACTCAAAATAGGAACTACAAAATAGACGAAGGCTGGCGAAGGACGAAGTGACGATGCGCGTGGGAAATGGTTCCAAGGTTGATGTGATCACCGTCGGCACACTCTCTCTTCGATTACCATCGGGATTAGTGATGAACCTGAATAATTGTTATTTAGTGCATGCGTTATGCATGAACATTATATCTGAATCTTGTTTATTACGAGACGGTTACTCATTTAAATCAGAGAATAATGGTTGTTCTATTTATATGAGTAGTATCTTTTATGGTCATGCACCCAATGTGAGGGGTTTATTCATATTAAATCTTGATAGTGATGATACACATGTTCATAACATTGATGCCAAAAGATGTAGAGTTGATAGTAATAGTACCACTTTCTTGTGGCACTGCCGTTTAGGTCATATTGGTGTAAAACGCACGAACAAGCTCTATGCTAATGGACTTTTGGAGTCACTTGATTTTGAATCACTTGACACATGTGAACCATGCCTCATGGGCAAGATGACTAAAACGTCGTTCTCTGGAACAATGGAACGGGCAAGTGACTTGTTGGAAATCATACATACTGATGTGTGCAGTCCAATGAATATTGCAGCGCGTGGTGGATATCGTTATTTTCTCACATTCACTGATGACTTAAGTAGATATGGGTATATTTACTTAATGAAACACAAGTCTGAAACGTTTGAAAAGTTCAAACAATTTCAGAGTGAAGTTGAGAATCATCATAACAAGAAGATTAAATTCCTGAGATCTGATCGAGGAGGAGAATATCTGAGTTATAAGTTTGGCAGTCACTTAAGACAGTGTGGAATTGTTTCACAATTGACACCGCCTGGAACACCACAGCGTAATGGTGTGTCCAAACGTCGTAATCGAACCTTATTAGATATGGTGCGTTTTATGATGTCTCTTGTCGATTTGCCACTATCGTTTTGGGGTTATGCATTAGAGACAGCTGCATTCACTTTAAATAGGGCACCATCGAAATTAGTTGAGATGACGCCATATGAAATGTGGTTTGGCAAGAAGCCAAAGTTGTCGTTTCTTAAATTTGGGGATGTGATGCTTATGTCAAAAAGCTTCAGCCTGAAAAGCTGGAACCCAAAGCGGAGAAATGTGTCTTCATAGGATACCCAAAAGAGACAGTTTGGTATGCCTTCTATCTCAGATCTGAAGGCAAAGTGTTTGTCGCTAAGAACAAAACATTTCTTGAGAGAGAGTTTCTCTCGAAAGAATTGAGTGGGAGGAAAATAGAGCTTGATGAGGTTATTGAACCTTTACTTCAACCAGAGAGTAGCGCAGCGCAGAAATATGTTTCTGTGGAGCCTATGACAGTTGAAGAGGAAGTTAATGATGATGATCATGAAGCTTCGGATCAAGTTACTATTGAATCTCGTAGGTCTACAAGGGCGCGTACTGCTCCTGAGTGGTACGGCAACCCTGTCTTGGAGGTCATGTTGTTGGACAACAATGAACCTACGAGCTATGGAGGAGCGATGATGGGCCCGGATTCCGAGAAATGGTTAGAGGCCATGAAATCCGAGATGGGATCCATGTATGAAAACAAGGTATGGACTTTGCAAGTATTACCTGAAGGGCGAAAGGCCATTCAGAACAAATTGATCTTTAAGAAGACGATGGATGCGGACGGTAATATCACCGTCCATAAAGCTCGACTTGTGGCAAAGAGTTTTTCACAAGTTCAAGGAGTTGACTACGATGAGACCTTCCCACCCGTAGCGATGCTTAAGTCCATCAGAATCATGTTAGCAATAGTTGCATATTTTGACTATGAAATTTGGCAGATGGATGTCAAAACAGCGTTCCTCAACGGTTTCCTTGAGGAAGAGTTTTATATGATGCAACCAGAAGGTTTTCTCGATCCAGAGAATGTTGACAAAGTTTACAAACTCCAGCGATCCATTTATGGACTGGTGCAAACATCTCGGAGTTAGAATAAGCGCTTTGATGAGGTGATCAAAGCGTTTGGGTTTATACAAGTTTATGGAGAAGCTTTTATTTACAAGAAAGTGAGTGAGAGCTCTATAGAATTTCTAATATTATATGTGGATGACATATTGCTGATTGGAAACAATATAGAAATACTGGAAATCATGAATGAATATTTGAACAAGAGTTTTTCAAAGAAGGACCTGGGAGAAGTTGCTTTCATATTAGGCATTAAGATCTATAGAGATAGATCGAGACGCTTGATAGCACTTTCACAAATCACATACCTTGATAAAGTTTTGAAGAAGTTCAAAATGGATCAGTCCAACAAGGGGTTCTTGTCTGTGTTACAAGGTGTGAAGTTGAGTAAGACTCAATGCCTAGTGATGGCAGAAGATAGAGAGAAGATAAGTGTCATCCCCTATGCTTCAACCATAGGCTCTATCATGTATGCAATGTTGTGCACAAGACCCGATGTCAACCTTGACATAAGTATGGCCAGAAGGTTTTAAAGTGATCCTGGAATGGAGCACTGGACGGCGGTCAAGAATATCCTTAAGTACCTGAAAAGGACTAAGAAAATGTTTCTCGTTTATGGAGGTGATCAAGAGCTCGTCTTAAAGGGTTACGTCGATGCAAGCTTTGACACTGATCCGGATGACTCTAAGTCGCAAACCGGATACGTATTTATTCTCAACGGGGGAGCGGTAAGTTGGTGCAGTTCCAAGCAAAATGTGGTAGTCGATTCTACATGCGAAGCGGAGTACATCGTAGCCTCGGAGGCAGCAAAGGAAGGTGTCTGGATGAAGCAGTTCATGACAGATCTTGGAGTAGTGCCCAATGCACTGAATCCAATGACTATGTTCTGTGAAAACACCGGTGCCATTGCTCTGGACAAGGAACCAAGGTTTCACAAGAGGACCAGACACATAAAGTGACGCTTCAATTCCATCTGCAATTACATCGAAGAGAAGGACATAAATATTTCCACAGTACACATGGATCTAAATGTTGCAGACCCGTTGACTAAACGTCTTCCAAGGGCTAAACATGACTAACACCAGAACTGCATGGGTGTTCGATTCATTACAATGTAAATCACATAGTAATGTGAACTAGATTATTGACTCTAGTTCATGTGGGAGACTATTGGAAATATGCCCTAGAGGCAATAAATAAAGTGTTTATTATTATATTTCCTTGTTCATGATAATTATATATTATTCATGCTATAATTGTATTGATTGGAAACACATTGCATGTGTGGATATATAGACAACAATTTGTCCCTAGTGTGCCTCTAGTAAACTAGCTCGTTAATCAAAGATGGTCAAGGTTTCCTAGCCATTGACATGAGA
This sequence comes from Hordeum marinum, assembly GCA_022496015.1. Classification (NCBI taxonomy): domain Eukaryota; kingdom Viridiplantae; phylum Streptophyta; class Magnoliopsida; order Poales; family Poaceae; genus Hordeum; species Hordeum marinum. The sequence goes on along the minus strand of CM039672.1, from coordinate 405,055,048 downwards.
TGTCATTTGATAACGGGATCACATCATTAGGAGAATGATGGGATGGACAAGACCCAACATATAAACGTAGCATATGGTCGTGTCACTTATTGCTACAGTTTTATGCATGTCAAGTATGTGTTCCTATGACCATGAGATCATGCAACTCACGGACACCGTAGGAGTGTCTTGTGTGTATCAAACGTCACAACGTAATTGGGTGACTATAAAGGTGCTCTACAGGTATCTTCGAGGGTGTCTGTTGGGTTGGCATGGATCAACACTGGGATTTGTTACTCCGTTTGACGGAGAGGTATCTTAGGGCCCACTCGGTAATACAACATCACAATAAGCCTTGCAAGCAATGTGACTAAGTGTTAGCCACGGGATCTTGTGTTACGGAATGAGTAAAAAGACTTGTCGGTAACGAGATTGAACTAGGTATGGAGATACCGACGATCGAATCTCGGCCAAGTAATATACCGAAGAACAAAGGGAACATCATACGGGATTAACTTACTCCTTGACATAGTGGTTCGATCAATAAAGATCTTTGTAGAATATGTAAGAATCAATATGGGCATCTAGCTCCTGCTATTAATTATTGACCGTAGAGGTGTCTCGGTTATGGATTTACACACTTAAGGTTCGGTGACGTTTCGGTAGTATAGAGTTATGTATTATGGTGACCGAATGTTGTTAGGAGTCCCGGATGAGATCCCGGAGGTCACGAAGAGCTCCGGAATGGTCCGGAGGTAAAGATTGATACATAGGAAGTCCTGTTTTGGTCACCGGAAAAGTTTCGGGCTCATCGGTAGTGTACCGGGAGTGTCGAGAGGATATCGAGGGATCATCGGAAGAGGTATTTCGACCCAAGAGACTACATGAACTGTGGGAGTAGGAATATCAGCCCTTAGTGGGCTGGCTGAAGGCCCACAGGAAGCCCATGTAGCTAGGGAGGGAAACCTATGGGTGGAAGGAAGGCAGAAGTGAGGAAGGAGGAGTCCTAGTCCTAATAGGATTGAAGGAGGACTCCTCCTCCCCACCTTCGACCGAAGAAAAGGGCTGGCCTCTCGAGGGTCAAGCCTCCTCCTCCGCTCTTCTTATATATACTAGAGGTTTGAGGGTTTTTTTGACATAGAAAAACAGCCACGTGCTATCTCTCCTCTTGTTCGCAGATTCTCCTCTAGATCGGTTTTCAGTGGTGCTTAGGCGAAGCCCTGCTGGAATAACTCCACCACCATTGCCGCAATGTCGTCGCGTTTCCGGAGAACTCGTCTACCTTTCTGCTCCCTCTTGCTGGATCAAGAAGGCGGAGATCGTCATCAAGCCGTACGTGTGCTGAACGCGGAGGTGCCGTCCGTTCGACGCAAGATCGGGACGGATCTGATTGGATCGCGAGACGCTCGGCGATTTGGATCGCGAAGACGTTCGACTATATCAATCGCGTTTCTTAACGCTTTCCGCTTAACGATCTAAAAGGATATGTAAATCCACTCTCCCCTTTCATAGATACTCATCTTCTAAATTGATCTTGGTGAAGCATAGGAAAAAAAAATTCCATGCAACGTTCACCAACATGAGCTCCAGCCCCAACATGATCGCCACCGTGTGACTGACCGCCATGCATGTCAGGCAGGACGGTGGCCAGCACGAACACGAGTTACGCGATGCCTTTGTATGGCTGCTCCATCCGCATCATAGGCAGCCTCTAGCGCTCACCGGCGGCCGCGCACACATTATGGAGGTGCGAGGGCAGGCAAGCAGCAGCCCAGGGGGAGCCTGTGCCCGGAGGAAGCAACCACCTCGGTGCCACAGCCAGGGGAAGCACCACAGCCGGGAGATCGCGCACGGAGCCGACCGGAGGCGAGCAGTATCTCGGAGGAAGAATCATGTATGGAGCTTGGTCACGTACTGTCGTCAATGGCCGATAGGGAAGAACGAGTACACTAGCTAAACAAGGAACTGTACCAGCCCGGTTCTATTCTTTCCTAACCCAAACAAAGTTTTCTGTATACTCGTCAATCATAAAAAATATAGTAAAACCAGTTTTACGGAAATTCAGCCAAAAAGTCGTATTATATATACCCATGGCTAAAATTCACTATCCAAACAACCCATAAAAGCATCTACAGCCGGACTTCACACATCCAGTACTCTATATGTCAGCGGACGGGCGCATCATATCTCATATCCGACACTCTAAATCAATACAAAATCATGCAACGTAATACGTAGATCATCAGACGGACAAAATCAACAGAAAACAAACTCTAAACCAAAAGATCAGTCATAGTTCACACAGTTCATATTGTCCAGCAAATGCTAACTAATGCGAGGACGTAGATACTACGAGCTAGATATGAGAGGGCGGAGCTTCACCACTTCCTCGTCGACCCTTTACTCTTCCGGTCGCCGACGCTACTGCAGGCATCTGCGGCAGGAGGTGGGTCGGAATCGGACCCATCGTCATCGAAGAAGCTCCTCCTCGCCGGGCACCAGCATCACACAGGGACGGCGGTCGGACTGCGCACTGGCGTCGGACGTGGACCCCATCTCCCTTGCCCTTTGCCTCTAGCGGCGGGTGACGCGTGCCTCCGACTCCGGAGCATTTGCGACGCCGGCGAAGAGGGCAATAGAACCCATCGCCGCCCACGCCGAGCAGCGACCGAAGGTGGAGGAGGGCGTTGGGCAGTGGGGGCGGTGCCGACTGGGTTGCCCTCGCATATCCGTGTGCAGCGTGGGAAGGGCCGACGTCGGCATCAGCACTACGGCAACATGCGACAGGTGGTGTCACACCTGAACTGGACCTGCCGCATGTATCGACTCGTGAGCGTCAGCTCGTCCTCGTCTCCGGAGTAGTCATTGGAGTGGCTGCCGGTGCTGGATATGATCGTTGGCGCTCAGGATTGGACGAATTGGGAAAGGGGAGCGCCCGAGAGTGGAGCGGAGTGGAGTGAACTGAGCATAGAGTTTGCTTCGGAGAGGGATTTCGTGGGGTCGGGGTGGGCCAGTGGTGGGCCGGGCGGGCATGCCCGGGCTGCCTCATATCCGTCCTAGATTTGGGCCGGATATGAAGGGTGCCGGTTAGCCTAGACGTTTGTTCGCGGTTTGAGAAATCCGGTTAGATCAATTTTTTGTGACCGCCTAGTGACCGAACGGCTTTTCCGAACGTTGAAGACGGTTTGAAAGTCCCTGCTATAGATGCTCTAACATCTATACAAGCAGCTCTACGGCCCTAGCTAGCCATATATACTGTGAAGTACCCGTGCACAATATTTTGGTTTTAGAGAATAGGATCATTCACGTGGATAAGTACGCATGGTGCTTGTTGGTTGACAAGCATCTATCTACTACCCCTATAAAAGGAAGAGAGGGCTAATCCAACTCACAATCTTAGCCATCTGATTACGTTATCAATGGTCCAAAATCATTGTTAACGAAAGATCATCGCTAACAAAACCCACGTCGTCCACGTCTTCGCCCACCCCCGCTCCCGCAAAAAAAAATCCCATCGACGAACCCTTAACGTAACTCCCTCCCCCCGCACGCCGTAACCCCCGAGCGTCGCGCACCCCCGCGGCCACCACCCTTCCAGACGCCCCGGCCCCTGCACCACCACCCTTCCTCACCCCCGCGGCCACCACCACACCCCTCCCGGCATTGGATACGGTGGGATCCGCACTACCCCGCGCTCATCTCGGTGGGCAGCGTTGGAGGGCTAACGCCCATGGTGGTCTCGAGTCCAGATGTGGCGGTTGATGCATGCTCTCCACATCTGCCCATCGCCGTCGGCCGGGTTTTTTCTTCGGCCATCCGCCTCCATGTTATTCTTCTCCACAATCTTCATTCTCCTTCTTCTCTAGCACCAGCGTCGATGGCGACTGCGGCGGACGCGAAGGCAGAGGCGGCCAAGATGGACCTCCTCGAGGACGAGGACGAGTCCAAGGAGTTTAAGATCGACCATGGTGCGGGAGCCAAGGAATAGATGAGGCGTCGCGATGCACGTCCGCCCCGCCGAGCCAAGGAAGGGGCCGAGGCATCGCGGTGGGCGTTCGCGAGCCAAGGGGCGAGGCGTCGCGGCGGGCGTTCGCGCCGCCCGAGCCCAATGAGGCGAGGCATCGCGGCGGGCGTTCGCGCCGCCCGAGCCCAATGAGGCAAGGCGTCGCGGCGGCCGGCATGCTCGCTTGGGGCGAGGCGTCGCGACGAAGGACGATAAGGTTGCCGGCGTGATCGAGGATGAAGGCGGCCTCGTCAGGGCTCGGGCGCGGAAGCACTGCGTCGTGCCATTACGGGTATGGCGTCGCCGCCGTGCATGGCTGCGCGGCCGTTCTTCCTCTCCCGACATTTGCTGCGTTGTTCTCCTTCCCGACCTCATCCGCCCCGGCGCCATCAACCGCCCTTGCCCTCTTCTCTGTTGATAGGAACGAGCGAAGGTCGACGGCCCTGCCCATGCCAGGGATCTCGGGTCACCGTCACCCTTCGGGAGGTCGCTCTCCTCCCTGCCTTGTTCCCGTGGTGAGTTACCGTGGTGCTGCGTTTCCTCTGGTTGTCCGTGTGCGTCCTCGGTCCCAGGCACCCATAATCAAGATCCAGCGTCATCTGTCCTTCGGATTGATGTTAGTAAGCCTCCACTATCCTCTCTCAACTATGTAAAGTTTGCAGCTGTTGTTGGCATTAGCGGCGCCTTGATGCAAAGCTACAGGATTTACGTGCGTGCTTCTGGCCACTCCCCCGTTACCCCCACGGTAGCAGGCAGGTTCGGCCATGACCAGGGCCCTCAAGCTAAGGAGTGACATGTTGCTACTGCTGCCCACCGCCAACCGTTAGAGATGGAAATTTAGAAAGCTGCAGGTTTGTGTGACACTCATGCTCACCATGTGTTTGCTGAAATGCTCCCATGTAGATAAGTTGATGTTTATATATTAGGTATTTGTAAAATGTTCATGTACAATGTCAGTATGCAAAAATAAATCACAGCTCCCAGCCGTGGCTACTTGCCGTTACTCTTATCATGTTGGACTAAGTTGTATGGATTATATGACTGCTCGTTTATGTTTTGGTTGTAGGTTATGTTCACGCACTTACAATTCAAAGCTGAATTTGGTACAAGGCTGATGAACTTTGTTTGTGTGGGTTTCCATTTAGTAGCATTGACGGACTTTGTTTGTGTGGATCGCCAATTTAGCATTAACTCTGCTGTAACTTTGGCAACAAAACCAACATCAAGTGTCACGGTAGTCTAGGGTCAGTTAAAAATTCGAGTTAGTGATGGTTTAATCTATGTGTAGTTCATCATCCATTCGTGAATAGTCAAGGGTTGATTTATTGACACAAGATTCTCTACCTGTCATTTTCTGTTAGGTAAAAACTGTTATTGGCTGCTCATGTTATCTACAAGTACCCTTTTGGCACTCCATTAAGTAGAACTGGTCGTAGAATTTTGATTCAAACTAATCAAACCCTCTTAGCTCATTGAAATCACACAATTTAATTACAATATTATTTTTATGATAAACATTCAAACTCATTACTCTTGACTTCTATAATTTATTTGGCTTGGAACAACAGAGGACTATCCAATTGGAGGATCCACAACATGTATGGGAGCAAGAGAACCGAAACCGGTCCACCAAGACCCGAAAGTAGCAATGCCGTGCATAGGCTAGGCCATTGCCAGGATCCGGAGCGCTGCCTGCACAACCAGGGCGGGCTCACCACCAAGGGCATCTTCCTCTACCCCTTGGTGATGAATGGTCAAGCCATGGAGCGGAGGCGATGGGGATTATGGATTATCTGATCGAGGAAGCCAAGGTTCACACCATGTCCTTGGCTCTCTGCATCTTCACCATCTCCTACTTCCTCTCTTCCTCACACGTAAGCTACATTCCGTGTCCTTGCCACATTAATTTGCTACCTTTGATTAGATTTATATAGTTGGAATTGGATCCTCATGTAGTTTCATGTTCATGTGAGCTACATACACTAGCGATTATTTCTGCGCAAGGATGTATTCAAGAAAGATTTTGGAGGGTTGCTACTGCTGGATGCAGCTGTTGGAATTGTAAGGCAATTCAGTGGATATTGTATCATAAAGTTAGACAATTTTGCTATTGATATTTTGGAATATTTGGCAACTTACTTTGGGGTTTCAGTTTTCTGCAGAGGAATTTCTGATGCCTTTCACTTCTAGGAGTTGTGGTTTATCCACGCAAACATGAACCTTATATAAGTAATCGGTGTTCCATTGATGTGTCCAAATGGCCCTGAAATATGAAATTGAATTGTATAAGTTTAATTGATGATGATACATGCTTAGTTTCTGAAGATTGGGAAGCAATCCTTGTGACATTTCCATGCAAATCTTTTTAAATCCACTTTTAGGTGACTTGTTTTTTATTATATTGAATCTAACTCTACATTCAATTAATCAGAACAAAGATGGTGCATATATTGAAGGAGGCTCAACATTGATGGTTACACCTTGCCGAGATTTGTGAAAACTGTTGACTTTTTCTTTTCTGGGTGTAGCATCTGCAAGCATACATACATTCATTATTTTTGTTAAGCAACAAAATGCTACAACTATGTACAAAATTACAGGCGAGGGGCGATGAGAGGTGGTTTATGTTGGTATTCAACTGGTTGCTCCGTATGATTTGGTACGTTTATATAAAGCTCACATGTATTTCGCTGCATTTGTGTAAAATGTGTAGTTGCATAAGTTTTCAGTTCAAAAGTTTGCATTGAGTATATTATCACTACGAGCAGATGATACATTTCTTATCACCCAGTGGAACACTTCTGGTGAGGATCAAGCCTTCACATGAGTTTGGTGCCAAGGATTTGCATGGAGCGAAGTGGAGGTTCCACCATCTTAAGAGGTGAGATCAATGCTGCTGTACTGCTTGATCAGGAGTATGCAACGCTATATTTTGATGTATACTACAGTATTATTTCCATCTAATATTTTTTCAGAGGCAGAGAAAATTATGCTGACAAGGTGGTTATTTTGTATGTTTTTAACCTGAACACAAAAATAAGACTTGTTCTTCATCAAGGATAGGAATTATAATATGTAGAGGTCAGTAAAAAGTATGCACATAAAATGCTATTCTTTTTTGGTTGGCAACATTGCATACTGAATTTGTATCTTAATTATTATATTGGAATTCATTGTTCCATATTGAAAGTTCCTGAAGAGCTTGAATAATCCATTTTATATGGAACTTGTCAATCCAACCATACCAAATAAGATCGTTTCCGGAGCCTGAAAGCTTGAATGCATTGTTTTTTTTAAGATTTTCACCTTTCAGTAGCATGGCGTCGTGATTAAAATGTTTCTTATAAAATGAACGGATAATGAGAAGTTATGTTCTAATTAAGATGGATCAAGGGTTGTGCCTTATTAGATTAGACTATCTCCATGGGAGATCGAGATTGTTGGCAGTTCATTCTCTATTGCTGAGTGTCTGCCACTATCAATGATCTGCAGACACAAACAGTGTTGTACTCTTTCCTCTATAACTACAGGACAACCCAAGTTAATGGTTCTAGATCTAATGTTGATTATATATGAATGAACCCTGTCTCTGGCAGCATCAATGACCTGCTGGCAAAAACATTCCAATGCTTCTATGTGTAAAATCAAACCAATTGTGATCAGTATAGATTGGTGAATTGTTCCTTGCACCTGCACGGTTATAATTGACATTGTTCTACGTGTTAAGATTGATGTTGATTTGTGAATCTAGAGTTATTATCATGCATGTATGACATGAGCTTGTTCTTATAAACCAGATATTATTGGATGCCTTTTTCCCTGTTTGTTTTTTGGAAAAAAATTGGTTCAGAATGTAAGAACCATGAACTATCATATTAGGATTATCCTTGCGATAGTGTATGGCCCTTAATCAATTATAGTGGTGAAAAAGTCTACTGTTTGGGGCTCAGTTAGTATGTTCTTATTTTCCATTTTTTCAACTTTATTCCAAGTTTGTGTCTCTACCATGTCCATTTGTACAATGCTTAATGGTATCACAAGTCATGTGAAGTTTGCATTATAAAATAGAGATATTCTAGAATATCTGATTCCATTTTTTTACTATACACATACTAAATAGCTTATGCCCATAAGTTCTCTACGGAGAAGTTTATCCACTTTTTTTTATTTTCTTGCAAGTGGTTGGTAAAGTTCATACAGTTACACTCACGACGTCGGGTTTTTTGCAATTAAACAGGGCTTCAGTTAAATAGAGCTTCCTGAACTTTACTGAAGGTAGTAGCCCCGTCTAAGGCTATGGCAATGTAGATGCTGATGTCAAAGCCCTTGTTGTCAACCCCTTGATACAAAAATCAATGGATTTTCTTTCCAGACTGAAGGTGCTGAAAAAGTTCTCATGGTTGCTCCTTCTGTTTGGTTGAGGTTGCTAACTTGATATTCGATTACCTCATGACTGCAGGCATGCGCTTACATGAGCGACGATGATTATTCTGCGTTTTTGCAAACCTTGCAAGATTTTTGCAGGAACAGGGCCATGACCCTTCGAGAAATTTACAAAAATGTGCCTATTAGTTCTTCTGAAACTGTGTACTAATTAATTCTGCAGTGATTTCTCTAAGAAAGATTTGAAATAATGGGGTGTCTGATTCATAATTCCTTCTTCATACAATTAGTCCTCCGACCTTGCAATGTGCGTACTTGTCAGGTTTAGCTCAACTCGTTGTTATTGGGGTAGCAGAATGAGTCACCTGAGCTTGTTAAATGTTTTTTATATAAAAACGCAGCATGCCTGATTATTCTTATTGCTTAGTACTTCAGATTTTGTCTGCTAATTGTCTTAGCAAAAAAAAAAATTAACTGTTCCATTTCTATTTCGTTTTTACAGTTTGTTGACTTTTTATTTCATTTTTGCAGCCTTTATATCAAGTGCTCCCTTTATATTGAGTCAGGATTCAGGAGGCCTAATCTACTTATCCTGCAATGGAGATGCCACTGCTTCTGGTTGGAACACTGATGATCGTCTGTGTGCTTGTTGACGCTGTTCACATGTGGATGAGTACTATAGTGTACAGCTGCATGAGCTTGGGACTTGTGTGCTTTTATACATTACTTTTTTTTCACTATGGGCTTTAATATTCTACTCCATTTCTGTTGGATAAAAATGTTTGAAGCTACTATAGTATATGTGAAACATACTTTTATGTATTACTTGTTTTCTTACCATCTGATGTGTTTGGCATTTCTTCTTTCAGATTTACCTCTCCTCTTGGTGCAGGAGGTACAGGTCTCACCATGTTGAAGGCTACTTTCAGTTATTCTATTTTCATTTTCATTTTCATTTTGTTAGAGTATTTTTTTCTGCCTTACAAGGACTTGAGGTGATTCGTGGATTGTAGGGCATGGGGAGCTTCACGATTATGTAATTTTTTCTGTATTTAATATATCATTGTTGTGGTTACTTTATTGTGTGGTTACACAAGTCATGGTAACACTATATCTATAGATTCTGATACATGGAGATGCGTTTTGCGAGGTTAATTGTGTGGCCCATTTGGAGATGCATTTTGCGATGTTAATTGTGTGCCCCATTTATTGATAGTTTTACGGTTTCTGACTTAGGGGTTTACACTGAAGGTGCATAGCATCAACGAAGATATGATTAGGCTTAATATGTAAGGAGAAATAATGGTTATATATGAGAGTCAAATACGCAAGGTTTGTCGCTTCCGTAAAGGATGGAGTGATGATAATAGATGAACCATGCTCAATGTATAACTTACTTTCACATTTTGTTGTATATGGATCCAGAGCGTCTATGTGTGTGTTACTTCAGTGTCATGTCGTGAAACAAAATTGGTAAGGTACTATTGTATGTAATGTGTGTTTTGGTGAGCCTGTATGGTTGAGAAGTCCATTAAGATATGGTGCTCATATGGAAAATATTTATATGCAAAAGCTATATTTAGTTCAAATTAAGATTCAAAATAAGTAGAGTGGCTTGCATGTAATGTGTGTTTTGCTAAGTCTCTATGGTTGAAAAGTCCATCGAGATATGGTGCTCATATGAAAAATATTTATTTGCAAAAGATATATTTACTTCAAATTAAGATTCAAAGTAAGTAGGATGACTGAGGAAATTCTTTATACGATTATACGTGCGTTGCACGTGCATGCTTACTAGTCTCACCTAAACAAATTGCATTTCCACGATTGGTTAGTGGCGCAGTTGGCTACCATACCAAGGTCGTTAGTCCGAATCGTCCTCGCTCCACTTAGAAACCTTGTGATAACGAAACGCTCCGTGATGATTCGGATGAAATCGCTCCTTGTGGAAAGGGAGTGTCTATTTGTAATTCGACTGATTTGTAATTAGATGTCAGCCAATTTTTTCATCCAATGAACTGTTGACGGTTGTCTTTAGAAAACGGGTCGGATTGAAAACAGGTCAATCAAAAACAAACAAAAAGATTGAACCGGTCCCTCCCAGTTGTCCTCCTTTCCTTCTGGCACCTGCCAGGAAAAAAACCCAGCAAAAGGCTCTTCTTCAACTTGAGACACACGAAAAAAACCAGCCTCCTTCTACCCCCCTTTTGACAGATCTCACAGATCTCACCTAACACAAACGCCATGGGAAAGAGACATGGCAGAGACACCATTGGACAAAAAGAGGGGGGAGAAGTACATAGCAGAGAAGCCATGGGAGAGGGGCATGGAGGAGAAAGACATGGCATGGACGCCATTGGAGAGAGGGAGTGGGGACAAGAACAAGGCAGAGAAGCCATGGGAGAGGGGGAGCTGGAAGAAGAACATGGCACAGACACCATGGGAGAGGGGAAAAGGGGAGAGGCAGATACATGGCAGAGGGAATTACCTGGAGGTACAACAGAAGCAGTCACTTGTGCTACACAGCTATATCAATCCAGAGGAAAACAGCAGGTACATGAAAATCTTCAACTCCTCTCATTATGTCCACCTAGAAGTCAAGAAACAACAACGGGTAGATCATTAGGTGATTAAATCAGAGAGCTAAATCACAAATAATTGCAAAAAAATTGGGAGCATTCATCACGTAACAAGAAAAACTGGAGAAAACAAAAGAAAAATACAGAAGTTGATATGAAAATACACCACATAGTTTTCCTCTGGATTAATAGAAGATGTAGAAAAGGCATTAACAGTAAATGCAGAGGAAAACCTAGGCATTAATAGTAGATGCAGAAGAGAAAAATACAACATAAACTCAAACAAAAGTTGGTAAGAAAATTGTTCCAGTATCTGAAGAAGATCTACTATCAATGTAATTTATTTGTTGTTTTTTTGCTATTAACTGTCATTACTACAAATTTATTTGCAGGAAGAAAGAAAGCAAAAAACAGTAACTAAAGAAGAAAGAAAGATTTGCTATTAACCTCATACTTAATGTAAGTTACAATACTGACAAAGCAACCATTTTCTGATTGACAATACTTAGAATCATAACGAAATACTGCAGGGATCATTTTCGTTTACTATGCTCCTACAATCAAACATCATATACAAGGTCCACTTAGTGAATGGACAAGCAAATACGAATCACGAAGAAAAGGAAAACTACAGCAAACAAGCAGATACCGCCTATAGCTCAGGACATGCAACCGTAAATAAATTTCCTTTCTAGATAAATCAGAACAAAAAATGGTATGGAAAATATAACTGAATAACAAAGATTATTATGACTTACTCAGCAGATGTAGAATTGGCAACAGTCGACAGGCGAATATGCACAACCATGATAATCCGTGGGAGACAAACCTGTTTGAGAACATCAACATACATGAGGTAAGATGTTACAAATTAAACCAATTGTTTCAACTACATATCTTGAAAGAAAAATGTCACAAAATAAAATCTAACACATGGACAATGAAAAAATGCAAATGAATGATGATGCTAATTGTACAGCAACAGCAAAAACTAACAGAAATCAAAACAATCAAGAAGAAAGGGGCGAACAAGGGTACTTGTATCAACAACCTGAAAGCAATGCCTCCCTTGATGAAGAAGATGCATTTCTTGATGAAGATGACATTGAGATGTTCCTGCAAAATGAAGAGGCTGCTACATCAGAGGGAAATTTGATGAACACCAGCAGCAATTTCAAGCCAGAACTTGGCATGCAGTTCAAAACAAAGGAAGAAGCGCAGGAGTACTTCAACTTTTACTCAAAAATAGATGGGTTCTTAGTGGCTACTATCGCGGCATCAAGAACAGTGAGCAAGAAAAGGAACAATGAAATTAGCAGAATTACTATGAAATGCAACAAGTATGGCAAGACAAAAGAAGTGGGAAAGGAAAGTGTAGTGCCTATAAGAAAGACAACTGTCATTGCAAAATCAGATTGCAAAGTTGTGATGGTCGTTACTGAAAAAGAAGGCACGTGGGAAATTACAAGACTGCAATTAGAACATAACCATGAGATGACACCAAACAGTAGATTCTTCAGATCGCATAAATACATGTCAGACAAGGAGAAGTGCCTGATTAGAGTTTTGAAGCATACTAACCTAGAGACAAGAAGGATAGTTGCTATCCTAGCATACTTGAGAGGTGGCATGGCTAACCTACCCTGCATGAAGAAGCAAGTCACAAATTACGTAGGAACAATCAACAGAGACGTCACAAACTCTGACAAGATGGAAGTGGTGCAAATGTTCAACAAGAAGCAAGCAGAAAATCCTGGGTTTTTCTACTCGTTTGAGCTTGATGGAGATAATAAAGTAAGAAGCTTGTTCTAGACAGATGTGAGGTCAAGAATCATGTATGCCATTTGTGGTGACTGCATAAGTTTTGACACAACATTCCTAACAAACAAATACAGTCTCCCTTTTACACAGTTTGTTGGAATATCACCACATGGAAACACGTACTTGTTTGGTTGTGGATTCATAATCAATGAAACAACAAATAAGTTTGCTTGGTTGTTTGAACAGTTCTTGATGGCCATGGGAGGTAAGCACCCATCACTGATCACTGATCAAGACAAAGCTATGCAACAAGCAATAGAAAGAGTTTTCCCTAATGCTACCCACAGGAGCTGCTTGTTTCATATAAAGAAAAAAGCAGAGGAGAAGGTAGGTCCCTGTTTTCAAGCAAACGAGGGACTGTGTGAAGATTTCCAGGACATAGTGGACAACTCACTGACTGTGGAAGAATTTGAAACATAGTGGACAGAAATGATAGAGAAGTACCAAGTTCACCACGTAAAATAATTCAATGACATGTGGGAAAACAGGAGAAAATTTATTCCTGTTTACTTCAAGGACAAATTCTTCCCCTTCATACAAACAAAAGCCAGGAGTGAAGGAACTAATGCCCTATTCAAAAAGGGGGTTGGAGCAAAGTTTGGTGCTACAAGCTTCCTAAGGGAGTATGACAGGATAATTGATGTTGTTCATGATAGGGAAGAAGAGAGTGACCACAACTCCAAAAACAAAAAGGTTGCCATGAAAGCATTTTGTTCAAAATATGGCAGGCAAGCTCATGAACTATATAACCTTGGTATCTTCAGGAAATTTCAACAGAAGATGACAAATACTACAAGACTCAATGTGTATGAACAAGAAAAGGACAAGTTCTACAACGTTTGTCAATCAGAAAGCTATTCTCTGAAGGAGCGAAGGAAAAGAAAATATCTAGTGCAAGTATGTCTCAAGGAAGAAGAGTACTCTTGCATATGTTGTACATTCCAAAAAGATGGAATACTATGCTCACACATACTATGAGTGATGATCCATCTAAACATTGAGAAGATACCGGACAAGTACATTATTGACAGGTGGAGAAAAAATGACTACGAAAGAGATTTTACAAAGACACCAGCAGTAGTAGCTGAGAACTCAACATTGAGATACAATGTACTTGCAAGAAAATTGGTGCATGTTGCATCCAATGCATCAAAGAAGAAAAAGAAATATGAATACCTACTGGGAGAATTGGACAGGATACAGAAAAGGCTGCTAGAAATGGATGACGAAGAAGAAAGTGGAGATGAGGGGCAAAGAGTGACCACACGAACAGTTACTTTCATACCAACAACATAGGAAGGACATGGAGCAACCACATCAATGACAATACAAGACCCTGATATTGCCAACACAAAAGGAAGGCCAAGGATGCTAACTATACGAGAAGCAATAAAGCAGAACAAGTTCTACAAATGCTCACACTGCGGTTCAAACAAGCACACTATCAAGAATTGCACCAACCTCGACAAGGAATACAATCGACCTAGAAGCAACCGATGAGAAGAGTCAAATCCTAGGAATATAAAGAAAGGTAGTAAAAGAGAAAGTTGAAGATCGGGTCATATACTTTACTTCAGTAAATGAAAATAACAAAAAAAATGCAGGGGGGCAAGGAAGGCAGCAAGCAAAGGAAAAGAGGAAAGAAGAAGGAGGACGAATCGGCAACAACAAAATCCTAGGGATGAAGTATATGTGGATGAAAGAGAAGAAGAAAGAAAGGACAAGCAAAGAAGACAAGAGGAAAAAAGAAAAAGGAGTAGAGAGTACTCTAGAAATGCAAAACTGCCAAAAGGAGTAGAGAGTACTGGTTTTGTAATATGAGGGCAAACATTGTTTGCTACCTACTAAAACTGTCAAAAGACTACTTTTTGTGAGGCCAGTATTCCAATTGCTTTAGATCATATGGCTGAATTTAAAAGTACATTAAGCTCACTTACAAGAAAAAGTTGCAACAAAAAAAGAGGTAACATAGAATACAACAGCTAAAACATGAACATAAATTGTTTATACAGAATACAATAGAGACTAAAAAACAGTTTAGATTTGAATTACCTTTATAAACAATAAAAGTTGTTCTTGATGTCCATAAGAGTAGTCACTCAACAAAAGTTGTTGTTGACAAAAATGTTCAAGAACTTTATAAACAATAAAATAACACTGCAACGAAATAAGAAGAGATATCAGAGTTAAAAAAGAAGAATGCAAAAACAAAAATTGTAAAAGTACAGAAACTAATTATAAGCAATTTCTATACTATGAGAAACTTACTTAGTACGAGTTGTATATAGAACATTGCCACACCCAACTGCCTCAAAAACATTTGTCCTGTAACACATAGGAAGATGCAAAATACCTTGCAAATTCATAAGAAGGCCTCTCATACAATACGTATCAACATATTAAACAGTCAATCAACAACAAAAAATAACAGACACCCAAAGGTATAGAGCAACAAAGGTATAAATCCAGTGAAAAGCATTCCAAACGACAAATTATCCTTAACAAATACAACGATAAGTATACAATTCAATAGCCTAAAAGATCATAAAACTCGAAACGTTGTTGCACTAACAATCATGTAGTATGAAAACGGCTAACAAATCGCTAAAACTATACAAGCCAAAAGAGCCGCTAGAATCTTCACACTTGAACACCACTAAGAAAATCTTCATGCTTGATCACCATCCAAGAGGGAGAAAATTATCTAGTTTTGCTCCTGTAAAATATAGCCAACAGAAGCCAAACACTAAGAAGAAGCCAAAAATAAACACACAAGAAAGGCAGGGTATTATATTAAAAAGCAATCAAAGAAAACACTCACATCATCAAAGAATTTTGTGACAAAAGACTTGTCGGAGTGTTGAAAGGGCTAAAATAAAGTTCATTTGCCAGCTTTATACTGATGTTATCGATATCAGCACAACTAAACAGATTGCCAATGGGAGTCCTAGGAGTCCAGTGCTTCATATACATCACATTGAAAACACCACAATCATCCTTGAAAAGAAGGAAAAATGTGCAACAAGTATTAGGGCACAGAAGAATAAGAAAGAAAAATATATAAACAAGACAATATAAAAAGGAAAGTACATCCACAAGCATAGAGAAAACTAGTTCACGTACATGTTATTTTGCTGAGGAACCGCGGGATACACAATTTCAAAACTTTTGAAGTCAATACGCTTTCTCATGATATGAGACACAAACATATCCCAAAGGTTGACAAAGTTATTGACCTAAAGAACACAATGAACAAAATAGCTAAGACAAAAAAAACTAAAGGGAAAGTAGAGAGGCAAAATTAGTTCAGAGAAGAAACTAACCAATCTATCATGAATCTCCAGATGAAAATCTGAGAACTGGCCATAAAATGAGTCAAAGAAGACAAATAGTCTCTCCTTCAAGCAAACAACAAATGAAAACCAATGGTTGAATCTACATATAGGGAAGTGTAACTACAGGAACAAAAACAACACATAAAAAACTCTAGTGGAAATCACATGTAAAAGCTACACAAAAACTAAAAACAATGGAAAACATTAAAAAGTACAGAACTATGAAGCACCTACCATATTTCTTCTCCATATAGCAAAAGCACTACTAGCACCATTGAAGGCATTACCAACAATCTCAGGATTAATGCCATCCAAAATTGTTTCCTAGGGGAGCAAAATATAAAACAAATTAAGACCAACAACACTTAAATAGAAAGTATGACAAACAAGCGACTCTAAAAGAACAGAAAAAAAGAACTACTTACACCAATATAAGAGAAGAAGAAATGTTTCTTTGAAACAGAGGGATGAGTTTCATTGAAAAGATAACGACATACACACAAGATCAAGAAATTGTCTACATGAGATTTGAATTGGAGAGAAGAAAGACTGTGCTCACTGCAGTAAGCTCTTTCAAATCGAATTGCTTCATACCTACAAATAAATACACAAAATATCAGGACCACAAGAAGGAACATTAAAATAACAAAAACATCACTGACAAACAATAAAACATTGGAACAAACTTACTTGCACCATTCTAGATGACTTGCAATCTGAATCATGGCGAGATGGTTACGCCTTTCTAGTTAAGTAACCGAATAACGATTGACTTGAGGAACATAAGGATTAGAGTTGAATCTGCTGGGGCACAACCATCCTACGAGGAACATGACCTCCAGATAAACTAACTGTAGAAGAACCAGGAAACTGAGATGTTAGAGCAGCATTTGAACATCCAGAAACTTCTGAAAGATGAGCACTAGAAACAGCAGGCTTGACTGACATGATTTCTACCTCTGGACTATTAGCAACCTGAAAAGCCAAAAAAGGTCAAACAAAAAAGTTATGAAAGTATAAAACAAAATGAAACAAAATGTGCCACTTAAGAAGGTAACAAGGGATGAAATAAAAAAGAAATACATAATCCATACCTTTAAAGGATTATGACCACTTGTTGAAGAGGCAGCAAAATTATGGAGCTTGTTGTAAGCAACATCATTAGACCTAGAAAGCTCTTGACACCTAGCAGTAAAGATTGAGGTTCCAACTTTATGCACATTAACAACTGCCTTATTGGCCTGTATATAAAAAATACAAAAGAAAATGCAAGAAACAAGCTAGCATCAGAGAAATGTACTACTGAAATCAAAAAAAAGAAAAATATATATAACATCGAACATATAAACCTCTCTAGGCTACCCGCCTAACGAGCGCACTTGCAAGCGCTGAACGAGCTGGCTCGTTCGATCTTTTTACTTTCGTACGGCTTTTGACGCTGGCAGCTGCTGGTCCGTTGGTCACTGTTGCACACAGCCGACTCCTTCGATGGTCAATGCCAGATGGGGCTCATTGGTTGTGGGCCTGGTTAATACTGTGGTGTTGCCATATTTTTTGGTGAGCAGAAGTTTTAACCGAAAGGATAGGATCGTGAAAGGTGAAAACCTAGATCGCACGGAGGTGAAAAAATCCCAGTCGCCTCGTCTTCTTTCTTTCCAACCGCTGCCTCCGCGCTTCCGCTCCTACTCCCTCGCCTCCCCCCTTGCCATCGCGGCCTCGCGGGAGCAGCCATCACTGGGCCCTCGCCCCCGCAATCCGTCCTTCCCCGCACCTCACCTGCCACCGCCAGCAGCAGCATAGGGAGCCAAGGGGGAGGGGGTCCAAGGTCAAGCCTGCTTCAGGGGAGTCCATGACTGAGGCGGAGGGGGAGCTCCCCAAGGCCATCGTGCTGCTGCTGGTCAAGGACAAGCTTGTCCGGGTCGTAATGGCCGGCTCCGATGAAAGGGAGGACCGAGGTGTCGTGGACAAGGATGCCATGGCCTCCTTTGCCGAGAGCTCGCACATCTTCACCCTCTTGGACACGTACGTGCCTCCTTTGCATTTCCTTGTTCTTCCTTCCCCCATTTTTGCTCTAATTCTTTTTTTTTGGAAAAGGAGGCTTGCCTCCATTTTTGCTCTAATTCTTGGCAGTAGTCCAAATTGATTTGATGTTTAGGTTAGTTAGGGTGGCTGTTTTTTGGATCCGCTGCTGCTGCCCGCCGTGCGTCTGGATCGGCCGTAGCTCGCCGCCATAGGAGAGCAGTGAGGTCGGAGTTTCAGGCGGTGCCGGCCGTCGTAGCATGTCCCCAGTCTAGGTTGCCCATCTACGACCGAGTCATCTTCCTCCCAGTTTTTACTCCTTGATTTATTGTTTTTCTAAACATACGTGTGCATCTATGAGAAAAAAAAGAGAAGGGGATGAATCTTGAGGAAGAGCTTGGGGAAGAACATGTGATCTCTCTCTCTCATCTCTCTGAATTTAAGTCCAGTTTCATCGTTTTTTATTGCTTCTATTTCTCATGGGATATTCAGGAGTTGAGGACACATATTTTGTAGGTGTTCGTAATGGCAATGGTGGTAATCAATGATGAGAAAAAAGGGACTGAAATTGGATTTGTACTTGGTATGTTCCTCACCTCTCTCAGTCCTTGTTCCAATCCCCACCATGATGTAACTGTTTCTTCACAACTGTTGGATGTGTCTTAGGAGATGAATGCCATGGATTGTTTAGATTCTTGTGAAGCTAACCACTAATTAAACTGTTTGTTCCCTTGTTAAAGCTAATCATAGTAATATCTGGTGATCGTCCGGCTGCTGCGTATGGTGGCAACCAAATTCATGATGATGAACTGAATCAAATCCGTAGTATAGTTAGTGTTACATCACACATGTGTATATTCAGGTTCAGTACACTTGAGCAGTTTTGTCAGATCTGTAGATTTAGTATGACAAGAAAGTTATTTGAAAGAAATAGGTACAACAACTGTGATAAATTTTAGTAGTATGCATTGTATATGTATGCAATAGTAAGACAAGAAAATTACTTGAAACAAATAGGTAGAGCCACTATGATAAATATCAATACCAAGTCATTCTATCATCTCTAGTCACAACTTTAATAGAAGGATTATTGTCTTTACTATTCATCTCATTAAGCAAATCATTTTGCGCCTTAAGTACTTGTTCTACTTGAGTAGTTACCATGGAAACATGTTTACTAATAAGCTTAAGATCATTGATAGTTCTACTCAAATAATCACCGAAGCGATCAAGCA
Organism: Hordeum marinum; assembly: GCA_022496015.1. Lineage (NCBI taxonomy): Eukaryota > Viridiplantae > Streptophyta > Magnoliopsida > Poales > Poaceae > Hordeum > Hordeum marinum. The sequence continues at coordinate 405,035,694 of CM039672.1, read as the reverse complement.
TGTAAGCATTATGTTTCAATTGTCTACTAACATAAGCATTGAAATTTTCTTGCTTCACAATAAAATTATCAAATTCATCCAAGCATTGAGTAGAAATAAGTTAAAAAATTGAAATCCTTTCTAACAGACAAGTTTTCGTGTGAAACCCTAATACTTCAAAAGATATTGTCCATTTTGTACACGAAATGCATCTAGTTGTGTCGGGATATGATACACTAGAGCTAGATCACACTGGATGTCAAGGGGAGCTGACACTAGGAGAAGCCATACGTGGTATCATTGTGTGGAAAAAAGGAATGCATCGTGTTTCCAAACTCAGTGCCAAGGCCACCGACTCCTCCTCCATGTCCACGGGCCTCAGCAGACTCCAACCCACCCCGAGACGGGGCGCAGGGTGAGTCTGCCATATCCATCTCCGTCGCGCCAGCCGAATCCATCCCACCCCGAGATGGAGTGCATGGCGAGTCCGCGATATCAATCTCTGCCGCGTCAGACATCTCCAAAGCGGAAGAGAGATCCAAAGAGGAAACCGAGCCTCCTGTTAGAAAGAAGTTAGCTTACAAGAAGACTAACGAGGAAACCGATGAACAAGTGGCTACCGATTTGCAGGCCATTTTGGAGTGAAACCGCCCCCGCTGCCAAAGGAGAAAGTACCTCAGGAAGTCGTACAACGCTTTGTGGATGCAGCTAAACTGGCGGAGAAAACACCAGTATCAGACTATGAACGTTGTATTACCAGTCCTATCAAAAAAGACAGAAGTCGCGCGTTAGAAGTAAATGCGGAAAAAATGTTCCCCGACTTGGAGAACAGGCAGTCTAATCGATCAACCCGCTCAAGGTGAGTGCCCATAACATGGTAATAACTGACGCTGATAGAGAGAATGCTACATTGGTCGGTATAACCGTTGAACGACTCCTAGAGATCGAGGAATTTTCACCATTGGATCCGAAGGAAATAGCATGGCAATATGTCCCCAGGAAACCACTGGTCAGTCCTGACGACGAGGAGCTTCTAACAATGCAAATGCACAACTTGCATGGCTGGTACATGAGAGAAGTAAAGGTCGGGCGACAGAGCCTCATGATGAAAGTCAAGAAAGAGCATTACATCCATGAAAAAGATTTGTGGATTGAAAATGAGGAATTTTTTCAGTTATTGAATCAAAAGCACTCGACAAATCTATCATGAGTTGCTATTGTTTGTAAGTGGTTTCTTTTTGTAATTTAAGTCTCTAGCTCAACTCGTTCATTGCATGTTATTATACTCACTATATTCTTTTGTGTGGTATTATGCAGAATGAAGATTTTTGAATTAAAAAGAGATGGAGTCTATGGCATTGGGCTCATTGACCCAAATATCGTTAATGAAGAAGTGTTGAGAAGGAACCCTAAAGACATGGAGAAAATGCTTCTAAGGTTTTTGAACGCCCTAAATATCAAACCAGAAATACTTTTACCTTGAACTTCCAGTGAGTGTTATGCACTCGATGTTAAGTGTAGTTGATGAGTTATGCATGTCAGCTTATACAAATCGTGTGCACGGCTACCACTGGATCCTTCTAATCATTAGAGTTGACGATGGAACTGATGAAGCACTGGACTCGCTAAGTAAAGATCCTGAAGAATACATAAGCTTGCATTCATTGCTCGGAAGGTAATTTCAATCATTGACGCACTATGTCGGCTTCTTTATTAGTTCATTTCCTGATATTAAGTAATTAATAACTTCTTTATTCATTTTGTTTGTCGGGCGGGGTTTGGAACGTTTCATCAAAGAGGTCGCCGGTGAATGGAAACCAGAGCTGAGATGGCGAAAGCCCAAGATAATTAAGTAGTACTAGCTACGTCCGCGCATCTTTTTAATTCTAGTTTCAATACTATTGTCATGCTTCATTATTATATGATTGAATTTTATTCTCATAAAGTACATGAGGCAGGCACAGGGGACTAATCTATGTGCATATTATGTTTGCGAGAACATTCGCTTTATGACCGAAAGCAGCAAAGTGCAAGAGATCTTGGGGTACGTAAACATCATTCATATTTTTTTATCATGATCTAATACATATACACACAACTAACATGCATATTCATATTGATCTCCTTCTCTATATATAGATGATACCTATGCGGGATCAGCTGCTACCAACGGACCGCATACGAGCAATTCAAGAGGAAATTGCGGGATTTTTGCTTGAGCAGATCATATCTCCCAACGGAGAATACCATTTCACCTAATGTGTGCATGTAATGATCTGCAAATTGTAGGAGAAATTATATATATATATGTGTGTGTGTGTGTGTGTGTGTGTGTGTGCATGTGGTCGTACGAGAAAGTCTATGACATATGATTGCTTGTATCAGAAATTCTATGATATATGATCGGTTCTACGAGAAATTCTGTTATTATATATGCGTAACGTGTACAGTATGTAGTAGCGTAAAATATGTTTAAAATAAAAAATAATTAAATGGAAAACACAAAAGAAAAAGAAAAAAATAAACAATAAACCCTAAATGCTCCTAAACCCCTAAATCCCTAAACCTTTAGTTCCGGTTGGTGTTATCAACCGGGACCAAAGGTCCCCATGCCCTGGCGCGCGCTGCCGACCACGTGGCCAGGGTTTAGTCCCGGTTCGTATCGAATCGGGACTAAAGGCTTGGACCTTTTAGTCTCTATACTTTAGTCTCGGTTGGGAAACCGGGACTAAAGGCTCTTCCCAATCGGGATTAATGGCCTGTTTTCTACTAGTGTATGTGAAAACAAAGAGTAAGAAGTGATGCAAAATGGGCTCATCATACCTCTGGTTTGTGACATGACATTTACATTGTTCTCAAGACTAACAAATGGCATAAACTTGTTAGGTCTCAGAGTGGGTCTATCTGACCCAATAGTTCATGCGAGTGAATCACTTTGATTAGATCCGAATGAGTAACTTAGATCCTATATGAGTCCATACTATCAGGGTAACATCTCCATGCTAGTCATCCACCACGACATATACTAGTACAAGGATACAGGCCCGCATAGCCTTATCAACTATCTCAGCATGTGCGTGCGTGCGTGCGTGCTTGTGTGTGTTTATCAATTTACCTCTTATTACCACTCTTAAAAGAGAGTGGTCATGTGTGAATCACATCTATTATTAGGTTTAACTTAACAACTTGAAAGAACATCTAGTTCAGCGCGACACGACCACAAGCCCAACCCTTCAACAACGCACTACGGGAGGCCAAAGAAGCAATGCCATCACATCATTCGACTAGATTTGAGAATCCATGAATGAAATGAACAAATGGGGATACCATGCCACCGCCGTCCATGGTGGTAGTGTGGGGTTTCCCACCGTTAACCTCAAGCACCAGCATGGGAGTGTGATGTTGGTTGGAAGGCCTGAGGTGTACATATGGCTATGCAACCGCCTGAGTAGCAGCGGAGGGGACACCATAGCGATAGGGAAAGGGATTGTGCTTTTCCATGTCCTCGAAATACCGAACATTGGGTCGATACAAAACTGGAAGAGATAAATGTTGGACTGGAAAATATGGATGAAAATAGCCCTATCGGTGTGGACCATGTTAGTCAAATGGTAAGTGGCACACGTATACGAACAAGGGTATCATAAGTTAATAATGCATCCAACTCGCAAGGTCGGTCACCTATATTTGGAAAACATGTATATGTAATTTATAAATTTAATAGGTAAAGTCGCATTACCATTCTCAAAAGATGGTGGTCCCGTGTGGGGAACACATCCAGAAAAAAGATGCGGAAGCTTCCATACAACCTTTGTCACTCTAGCTATAGTGTATATTAGAAGTTAAGTGTTTCCGTTACCTTTCATATACAACAATAATTTAAAGCTAGGAACACCCGTAAATCACATGGAAACGTATGGATCGCAATGAGTCAAAATAAACATGTCGTATTAGTGACACGTATCTTCACTTTCTGTTAACACTTTTTGTTCTTTTCATAAAGGATATTTGTCTGCATTATTAGTGTTGTTATGCTAAACAAGCATATATATTACGACATTATGTGTTTGTCATGGTTTCTAGAGACAAGACATGAACACCTGAATAAAGAGAACATGGACAAAAGGGTTCATAAATGCTCATACAAGATGACAAGCAACATTGCATAGTATGAGGTTCCATAGATCACACTTCTCTATGTACTCTCAAGAACGGAAACACTTGTCTAGACGATTGTAGACCGTCGGAATAGGTGAACATCTTTTCAACAACAGAAAGTATGATTAACGTGGTGCCGCGACAGAAACTGCATTATCAGTTCAGCTGAGTATACATATGTTTGCACCTCACTTCAACATCTCTTACATTTAGATTGTATGCCATATATATCTCGAGTATTCAAGACAGAACAACCTTGTACTAGTACTACTGAAATAAAATAAACATGAGAGGATCCCACCGTGAACCCATTTCATTCAATACACAACCTATTTTCTTCCTCCTCTCTTCGCCGTAGCCTCTCCGTCCTCTCGCTGGTTCCCACGGGGTTAAAAAGTTTAAGCCATACCATTTCCGCGTCCAATCTTGTGCTAATCAATCACCTTTGCCCCAGTTCCATTTCGGAAACCTTCCATGGAGCCCGTGTTCTCACTGGAGGAGGCGATGCCTGAGGCCGACCCTAACCCCTGCCGGACCTCCTCGACGCTGCTGCAGGCACGCGAGCTCCCCGGAGGAGTCTGGGGAGCGGAAGGAGTGGGCATCGACAAGGTCGTTGGCGGTGGCGCGACAGAATGGTGCTTCCACAAGTCCATGGACGAGCTGTCGCTGCTCAATGTCCACACCGCGCCAATGGCTAACCCAGACGCTTCGACACTTTGCCCTAATCCCACGGCGGAGGCGAGCCGCAAGAGGCGGTATGACGTCCATGAGGAGCAGGAGGAGGTGGCGGGGGTCATCCCCACGCCGCCTGCGGCGAGCGCGGTGCTGGACCCTGTGGCGTACAACGCGATGCTCAGACGGAAATTGGACGCGCATCTCGCCGCCGTCGCCATGTTGAGGGTACGCTTTATTACCCCCCCCCCCCCCTCTCTCTCCCTGGTTCCTTCCTAGGTTTGTTTCGATGGTCGTGCATTCCTTATTAGTAACTAGAGTGTGATTAAAGTACAATCCAGTGATGTTTTCTTTGTGGAGAGATGATCCACAGATCCAGTGATTGGGTTTGGGTGGGTGAATCGAAGTATTATTCGCTATATTTTAATCATAGCAGCTCCATAGTTACAAATGATGGAAACAATTTGTGATGGAAATATTTTTCAAATCATAAACATTAGTTGACTTATTTCTTCGAGAAAAAAATCGAATTTGCTCAGCGAATTAATATGCATGCAATATTTCAAGATTTGCTAAGCGTCACACTCACACACCACCGTTTCTGGAAATAAGTCACATATCCTCATATGTGAACCAGCCTATCTATTTTGTGTCCATCGTCGGTGCTCCGGCGTCATCTCTAACAAAAATAGCTAGCGTTGCACAAAAGACACATACTTGGTTAAAGTTTCGAATTGGGTAACTTTTTTACTAAATATTTAAAAGAGTATAAATTGTTATCAGTTATCACGAGCTGGAAAGGCATCGATTAGGAGGGTTGTGGCTACAACAGGGAGACAGACATCGGAGTTAGGGTTAAGATGTGTGGAATTTTACATAGGGGGGAAGAGATATATTTTTCACTTTATTTGAATATTTCCCTCCAGAAATTATTTGTTTTCCCGTATGAATATAGTGCCCCTAAAATGCTAACTGCGCATCTTGTTCCACTTTCAGTTGATAAGCATCTTCATGTTTAACTTTGACTTTTGGCATGTCTCTACACATGTATAGACCACTCGGGGAAGTTGTCGACAAAGTTCCCATGATATTAGTGCATCGCAAAATCCAGATTCTATTCAAGGCTCAGAAAATCACACCGGAGGTACTCAATATTTTAATTTTTTTTGCGGGTGGAGGTACTCAATTGTGCCTAGTTACATCTTCACTACTTATAAAATAATATATGCTAAAAGCTAAGTTGACTGTGCATCACTTGTTTTTGCTTTACTATTTGTGTGCATATGGTAATGAGATTCACGTGCAACAAATGACTTGTGGTGGTGCAGATACCAGTGTGCATCAACTTAGCTCTTCCTCATGGGAGCCATCACCATCAGATGATGATATGGAAGGGGAGGCACAAACAACTGGAACTATGAATATTAGTGCAGATAAAGTGAAGAAGAGGTAAAATATGTTGTATATTTATTTAGTGGCCTTTCATTCAATCCTACATTTTGTACTATAAAATTGATGCCTGGGCATCAGAATTATAGAACAAAACTTGTGTATCCAATGTCTTTTACTTTACTAAGAGATATATGTATCGTTTTATCTTAGTTTTCCCTACATCAAATTTGGTAATTTCTTTTTAGCTTTGTACTGGATGGACTTGGCGTATATACCTTAGATTCTATCCCAAATTTTGATTAATTTTCATGCACCTTGGCATGAACTTGACAACACGTTTATGATGTTTTTTATGCATTATTATCCATAGAGTGGTACAAATTAAGTTGAAACATTTCCATGCAATCAACCATGCATACGATCGGTGAATTAATATTTGTGTGATAACACTCACTATATATATCTTATTTTGTTGTTGTTGGCGCGTTGGTGCAGTTTTGCTACAGACTGATATATGTACATCATGATGTGCAACCTGATTTAGCATGCTTAGGATTTTTGGTGGAGCTTCTCGTGATCGCAAACTACATTTTTTTCTCGCATGCAGTTTAAGCCCTCTTCTTATTGAAATGGGTGCGCATGTCTCATGTGCATTAATGAAGAATGTTACATTGAATTACATGATTTCCATATACACCAATACCAATTACCATACTTGGAAAACATCTATGAACAACTCTTTTTGGTTATCGTCTAGCCCTCAAGTCCTGACTTTTGAGCTCATTCCTTATATGTTTTCAGGAAAGAATCTAACCGGGATTCAGCAAGACGCTCAAGAAGTAGAAAAGCAGCTCATGTGAAGGAACTAGAGGAGCAGGTCTGACATTTTAAAACAATATTCTGCTTCTCAAGATCAAAAATTGCATAATATGTGAGCAAGAAATCTGATGACCAATGCTAAAACAATACAGGTGTCACTATTAAGAGTTGCAAATAACTCTTTGATGAGACATCTTGCAGATGTAAGTCACAGATATGTTAATATCGCTATTGACAATAGGGTATTAAAGGCAAATGTAGAAACCCTAGAAGCGAAGGTATGTCTTGGTTCTACATTGTTGTGCTTCATATTGAATTCTGAATTATCCCCTAGCAAACATGTATCAATGTGCATAGCAGCAATGACTTTCAGTACCCCAATTAAATGTGAAGAGAATTTGGAGGATCAATAGTGTTGACTGGATGGAGGGGTGGATAGGTGACTACAAATTATATAAACAATAAACCCTTTCTATGATATTTTTGGAACAAAAAGGTATTTTAGTGTAGTTCTATATTAACAATTGTATGTGATGCAAACAATCTAGAAAATTGCCGGAACAACACAAACAATCTAGGCAATTGTGCAAATAAAGTATGAAGAAAAACGAATATTACTGTGAAAATAGGCGCGAAGATGGTGATGTAGACCTCAAGTTCAAATCCTTCGGTGATTACATGCATCCAGTGGAGCATGGATACCAAGTCTTGATGGCCACAATTGTCTAGCCTTCTTCTCCTTGATATTCTTGCATTATGTGTAGTAACTAATGAACTCGTGAATGATGACAACTAATCCAATGCAACCACACAATAGATTACACTCAGCTCTAAAGAAAAAACAAACATGGTTTCATTGTGGACAATATGTTAACTTGTTTAGGTGTTTAATATTTAATATGGTTGCATTGCAGGTAAAGATGGCCGAGGAAACTATGAAGAGGATCACAAGCACCAACAATTTTCCTCAAGCAATATCTAGCATACCATCTCTCGGGATTCCTTTCAGCGGGTCCCCATTGGATGGTTTCTGTGACAATCCATTGCCAACCCAGAACACCTCACTTAGCAACTTCCCCACTATAGGAACGAATTTTGATGTGAACATCAACTACGTCCCCAAGCCAGTGTCGGCGTTCCAAATCCATGATCAAATATCTTCACTACATATGCAACCTATGTCATGCTTGGATCATCACCCACAGAGGATGCACATAGGTATTCCAAGTACATCGGCACCCATACTGCAACAAGAATCTACTACACTGGATTCAAATGAAATAAACAACACGATGATGTAGTAGGAATTATATGAGAGACCTGAGTCAGAATTATTGTTTTTGTTGTTGCTGTTAACTTTTGAGGGTATCTATAATGGTTTCTCAACTTGTTAAGTGGACATTTCTTAGACTTTTTTAAGAAATATCTATCGTTGTTGTTCGAGTATAACAACCTATAGACATAGTTGGTCTCCCATAACTAATACACATATTAAAGGTTATTGGACAATAAAGTGATGTGGTTGAGTCGACTTTTTATGTTCCTATTCATTCCTCCATAAGGGCATCTTCAACGGCAAACCTCAAATTTCCTCCCGCATATGTCCGCGGACAGGGGACCAGTCCACGGAAACGGATGCGAGAGGACGACATTCAACCGTAGTCGCATACATTTTGATCACAACTGAAACTAACCGGATGAAATTCGTGCAAACACCACGAATTTCATTCAAGTTCGAAGATAATTTACATAAAAATATCGATATTTCGACCGTTTAACTAAAAAACAAGGAAAAAACTAAACCATATACAGGACGACCTCCTCGTACGCGTGGCCACCTTGCCCTGTGGGACCACTGTTCCCGTCCGTTCAGTCGTCATCTTCGTCCCTCCGCGGCAGCCTTGTCCGGCAGCTGTTTGGCGCTCGCGGAGGAGCCACTCCTGTTGCGTTGTGCGGAGCGACCACTCCTCGCCGATCTTGGCAAGCTCGACGTCAAGGCGGCGACGGTGCCTGGCGTACGTCTCCGCGCTGGCGACGGAGAGTGCCCACGCCGCGGCAAGGTCCGGGTCGTCCCTTGCCCATTCCGGCGCCACATCCCTCTTGGCAAATGTGGAGCGATGCTGGGAGGATGTTGGCTCCTGCCTCACGCGGTCGCCGATGTGGAGGCCGCGGTTGTGCGGCGGGGACGGCTCGTCCTTGACTGGCCGGAGGGGGGATGCCGACTTGTTCTTGGCGTCGACCCACGGCGGATACGGTGGCTCGTCCTTCACTCACGCCGGTGGTAGTGGCGCCAATCCATCTGACGGAGCGAACACGGGGAGGGTGAGAGAGGAGGAAGGTACGGTGCTGCTCAACGGCGCTGGGGAGGGGAGAGAGGAGGAAGGTCTGGTGCTCAACTCCTCGGCACCGGAGCGCGGCTTAAATAGCCGTGGCTAGGGCAGGCGGTGGGGAGGTCAGCCCACTTCAATGCGGCGCAGCTGCCGGAGTTCCAGGACGCGGCGTCCATATGGAAAGGGCGAGGCATGAGAGGTCGCGTCCGTTTGTACCGCCTTCCCGTCCGATCAAATTGCGATTTCACTGACAACTGATGCATGTTCTGGACCAACATGAATGTGGCACGACAAGTGGCGAGACGCGTGGGATGGAAGACGCAGGAAGGGCCGATGGTTTTTTTTTGATGGGCCAGTGCAGTCAGAATTAACTTCTCCCCTAGCTTAGGGGTCGATTGTGCAAGGATGTCCTTACAATAATTAATTTATACAAAGATAAAAGTATGAATTATGCCGAGATATCCTCTAATCAATCATATATTTATGAACTATTCACTAAATAGGACAAGTACGGATCTTACGACTGTCTTGATGCATAAACGAATTAAACCATTTAAGACAAATATCCTCCTGAGCTCTACCAGCGAACTGAAGGCGAACATTACCAACCCAAGTGAGATAACGGAGATGATCACTGAACTTGAAGCCGTCCCTAAAGCTTGCATCAACACGTACTGGCTGATGAGCCTTATTCAAGGCTTGAATGAACGCTGTGGGCAGGGCTATATGTTGCAAATATATGGCTCAACACACCAACGGGGGAACAGACAAACACAGCCACCGTCATCAGAAACATGATATCAAACGCAGACAGAGAAGGAAGGAAAGGAGTAAAGACCATGATCATGACAATCACCTGGGAAATCTGGTGTGAGAGAAACAACTGCATATTCAGGGCAAAGATGGCCAATTCCTCCGACAACATCGCCGCGGTACAGCGAACCATGGAGCAGTGACGCCTAGCGGGAGTCAAAGCCGTAGAGACCCCATTCGGGGATCAAAATGTGAGATAGAAGAGTAGGATATTTGAGGGGCTGATTTATCGCCCCACTTTTTCTTTTCAAATTTTTCTGGATATTACCACTTATCATTTGATCAAATTTTGTATTCCATCTGCTTTCTGCTAAATCAAATGAAGCCAGTCAAGCTGGATCTTTAAAAGAACAAGACTAAATCTTGAACACAAATCTGATTACCGGTACGAACCAAGTTAAGTTGTGTTAATCTATCTCATCCGGCTGGGGTTCGAAGTAAGATCCAAAAGCAGCACACCTAATTTATTTCAGTTGTCTTAAGTCTCATCCAGCCCTTGAGGGAGCTTAACTGCACGGGAAGATACATTCGTACACACACACCTTAATTTCTCTCCTTGTACTGTTAGCTGCAATGCAGGTACACATAAGTTTGTTGGGACAAATCCACTGGCCACCCAAACGTCAGACGAAAGTAGACGAATAAGACATCATGATTTTTTCGAAGACGAACGCCGCGGCGCATCAACGACTGTATCTTGGCTTTATTTCTCATAACGACTCGAACACACACATGAAGTACACACGCACATACGCGGCACAATCCTGGAAGAACTCTCACATCGACCGGGCGCATACCACAGTCACGACGAAGACTACATCTTTCTTAGACCCCTCACACTTGACTCGACTCACCCCGTCGCTCGGCAACACGTCGAAGCACGGTAAGACACCGGCACCATACACCAGTACACAATGAAAGGTATTTATACCCGATGCACAGACACACGACTAACTACCAGCACGCACTAGTCAGCTAACCCCACGCACTAACAAACTTGCCTAGCCTGCTGCATGCATCAACTGCATGAACGCACACCGCACCGGCCACTACAAGATGACCCGGACACCTCGCCCCACCTCGCCCAGCTGAGCGCACGACGCAGACGACGCGGGCTGAGCTCAACAGATCGCCAACAGCCGACCCTACGCGATGGACTCGAACGTGGCTCATGCGCCACCGTGACATGCACGCTACGTACATACACATTGCCATGGCATTCCTAACATTCACACCCCCACGGCCCGCCTTCATTATAGTTCTAATACTAATTGTTGGCGTCGCCTCCATTGCAGCGCTGCTTTTTCTTGTACTTCACACAACTTTCTCTCTGGTGGTTTCCTTCATGAACACACATGATCAGGGAATAGGCTTAACACACACATACCAAGGAAAAAAGAACACAAGGGCTTTGTCTAGAACACTTCCTTAGTTAGCCACGGTAGCTACATGTTTTCTGTCAGCCCTCACGGCCTCACTTTTTCCATTCATCTAATCAACTTAAATAGTACGTACAAGTGACTCCACACCCGGCCACTACCAGCTAATCCTAAACTCACGCCACGCCCAGCCACCATGCACACCTAGTCCACTAACTAACTGATGCATGTGCTAACACTACGACCTTTTCTCCCGGCCACTAACTAACTCCACGACTTGGCTAATCTTGAATGCACTAACCAACACTACTAGCTTTTCATGTACACGTGATCACGTCTCTATGTTCGTACACAGCCGCAGCTTTTAGTGTCACGTCTCAACTGCATGCATGCATGATCTAATCAACTACTTTTAGCACTAATAACAAGATTAGTCCCAACAAAGTTGGCAGTAAACTAAAGGAACAAACTTGCCTTCAAAATTATGTGCCAGTATATGAATGAGCATAGTATGGTCCAGAGATATTTTCGTCTTCTCGCTTGATGTGTAGCTCAGCTGTAACCAAGATCATGAACATAGTTTCGCTTCATTAACACTATTGGGTGGTGCTGCAGTTGACTAATGACTAGCGCAGGCCTCATAGGACATAGGTAGAGCTTGAGTGATCCTGGGGTTGATAGTTCGATCCTCTCTCGCTCAAAAACAACCTTGTAGTGATCCCCACCTGAATTCAGGTGAACTGTGGGCAAATCTGAACCTGGTCTCGATTTCATTTATTGCTTAAATATAATCATGAACCATTATTAAGCACTTTGTTAGACGGCTGCATGGTACTGTAGCTCTGAACTGAAGTTCCAACATCGATTTTGTTGTACTGTTTTGTTTGGGATTATAATACCTGAAGCTCATTCTTTACTTTCTGAACATGCATGTACTGCGAAAGAAAAGGCACCTGGTAGTGAGAAGGCAGCGCCTGTGTTGACTCATCTCATGTGCGCAGCACGGGCATCGTGCGAGCGCGAGATCGAGATTGTAGCAGTGTACAACAGTACAAGGGAAAAACTAACTTGAACCGGATAGATAGATAGATATCACGCATGAGATGTGTTGCCATTTGCGTTGCGTGTATCGCCTAGTGCGTGCATGGACAAGTCAAAAGCGAAGCATGCATTATCTGCGTGCCTCTTCTTGTCTTATAGCTAAAAATGTGCACTTTGTCCATCTATCTTTCTGCACCATTTCGTTCGTGTCGTGCCAGATGCATAGCACTCCTTGTTGTGTGCCGTCGGTGCCAATTCTCTTGGGATACTCGTGTCTGTTGGCTTTTCTTGGTGAAAGGCAGGGTGGAGTTTGGATGATGTGTTCATAGTTCATACCATAGCCCCAGCGTGCGCAGTTGCTTCCTCTAGAGGTCTAGTTGGTTTGAGTGTTGAGTGTAGGATGTTGAAAAATTAGGCAAGTTCATTTTTTTTCTTTTTTAGAAAGGAGAATAACCCCGACATCTGCATCTGGGCAATGCATGCAGCCATTTTATTAATTATTCATCAAAAATTTATAAAGTAATACATCAATAAGTCTGAAGCCACTATCTTGACAACATACTCAGGCCTCGCACCAAAGCCTAACATCTAAAACCGAAGGCCCCAACCAATCTGCAATGCCAGGTCTGAGGCACACCGGTCTGGCGCACTCTCAACTGCACCGTATGCACCCGCTACAGAGGCCGTCGCCACCGTTTTGCACCGATCCATCTTCAGAGCAGGTACTGATGCATTAACCTTGTTAGGCCTGTCGTCGACGTCGCCGCGACGCCATAAAGTGCCTCTGCCCCGCACGAGTCCATCTGCTTATGTCTGTCACTGAGACCTCGTTGTGCCACGCCGCCAAGACTCACCGTTGTCGACACAGTAGATGTACACCGCTCCACTCCTTGCGTACTCCATCCAGTAGCTGCTCCAAAACAATGCCCTCATGAGGGAGGGCGGCACCGAGAGCATCGTCATCATCTGATCCGGGATACCATGATCTGGGGTTCCCCCAAGAGCATGGCGAGTGGGTAGAGGGTGGCTGCAATTCATGACTATAACAGAAATAATTAATGCCAGTAAATAATTTGACAAGTTCATGATTAATTCCAGCAAATAATTCATGGCCATAACATAAATTAGCATGCAACAATCTAGCATACTATGTGAACATGAAAACATGTACAAAAGCATTGCACATGAAACAACTACAGATATAGACATAAACAGATCACGATGGATGTATTGTTTGTTTGTTAGTTGTTGCAGGAGACAATGTTGATGACGTGTTGGCGATGGTCTGTTGTTAACGACGATGAAGACGACGATGAGTAGCACCGCCCTACTTATACGAAAGACGACCCCTGATTATGAACTTGAGCAGTCGCACAGAGCACTTCGCAAAAACGTAATTCGTCCTCTTCCAGCGTAGGGTTGCAAGGATGAAAGTTTAAGAGACATGCTCTCCCGAACGCCGATGCATGCCGGCGTTTGGGATAGAGTAGACTACGATGGTGGAACAAGTCACGAGATGAGGCAAAACGTTAGGTGTTTTCGATATGTGTTTGGCCAAGGCCGGTAAGCGGTATATATAGAAAAACCAGAGGTGGTATCGTATCCCGATCCAGCACCGAGGCCAAGTACCGTGCAGTTGCCAACTGCATGGCCTAAGTCTTGTTTGCTCCAGCAGCTTCTCACCGAGCTTCAGCGTCCCCATCGTCAAGCTGCGATTGTGTACCGTGATAGTGTGATTGTTGTGTATCTATCATCCAACCCCCTCCAGCATCGGCGCACCAAGCATGTGACGATCGACTTGCATTTCGTAGGCGACCATGTGGCACTCAATGACGTGAAGGTGTTTCACGTCCCGGCCACGTCGCAGTTTGCCGATGTCTTCACCAAGGGCTTACCACCTTCTGTTTTTTCCTGACATTCGATCCAGTGTAAACGTCTTCCTTAGCACCGTTTGGACTGCCGCGGGGGGGGGGGGTGTCACGATGCTTGTAGCATGTATTGTTATCTTCTTTCTGTTGTACTCCGTCTGCTTCTAAAGATAAGTTTTTTTAAAGATTTCAGTATTGACTACATATGAATTTATATAAACATATTTTAGAGTGTACATTCAATCATTTTTCTTTGTATGTAGTACATAATGAAATCTTTAAAAAAGACTTGTATTTAGGAAAAGGGAGTAACAAGTAACACTAGTGTTATAGTTTCCTAGTCTAACGCAATCTCCCGGGACGTGCGCTGCATGTAGGACTCCCGATCTATATGGACTTGTAACCGTTGTGGCAGTACACATACAGATTGCTAGCTCAGTTGAAACTGGCCTGTAGGAAAGAAGACAACCTGCACGTACGTGTGCATGGAAATCCAAGGCGATCCAAGCACGTGTTAGCTGTGCGCCTCCTCTCAGCTAAAAATGCGCGTCGCGTCCATCCATCTTTCCGCATGGCCCTCTTGTTGTCTAGTGCAATCCTACCCTCTTCTGATACTAGTTCGGCCTGCTGGCTTTCGTTGGAGAAGCAGAAGTTGGATGCTGCTCTTGCTTCCTCCACGACTCAATGTCGATCTCAAGAGTGTAACTAAGAGCATCTCCAACAGCCATGCTAAACAAGCGTCGTGCTGAAAAATCAGCTGTTTTCGCACGCGCGTTACCGTTTTGGGCGCTCCAGCGGAGGCGAAAAAATCGCGCGCGCGGCAAATCTAGTTCAGCGCGTGGGTCAAAACGCCATCGCGCGCTGCTTATTTGCTGCGCCCGCTCCCGCGCGCTGGACTCTAGAGCGCTCGCGACGCAACTCCACCATTCCTATCCATCCGCGATGCCGTCGTCGCCCGCGATGCCGTCGTCGCCCGTTCCGGCGCTTCCCCGGCCTATCCCCGCGCCACGGCGGCTTCCTCCGCCTCCCCTAGTCATCTCCCCCCCTCGCGCGTGGCGGTCCTCCGACAAACAGCGCGCGGCCGCTCGCTGCCGCTCGGTGTCCGCAAGGTGTTCGACAAAACGCCCGCAAGGTATGTATTGCTCAAACTACATGAATTTGGTGCATGTTGATTATAGTTGTTTATAGCCTAGTATTGAACATTGTAGATGAGTTCGTCGTATGATTCTTCCGAAGAAGAATTTGATATGGAAAAGGAGGAGGATCTTGCAATGATCCTAGCTATGCACATCAATAAAAAACCGAAGCACGGTGGTTGGGTTATGGGTCGGCAGAAAATTTGGAGGGATAGGATCGATGCCCATAACAGATTGACGAGGCACTATTTCGTGGAGAATCCCACATACCCGGAGTCGTACTTTCATCGCCGGTTTAGGAAGAGCACCGAGTTGTTCAGGCGCATTGCAGAGAAACTAGCGAGCTATGACCAGTTTTTTCAGCAAAGAAGGAATGCCGCCGGAGAGCTCGGGCATAGCACCTTTCAGAAGGTGACAGCCGCTTTGCCTATATTGGAATACGGTATTCCGGCTGATCTAGTTGATGATCACTTGGCTATGGGTGAGAGTCAAGCCATCATGTGTGTCAGGCGCTTCGCAGTCGGAATTGTTCAAGTGTTTGGTCAGGAGTATCTGAGATGTCCCAATGCTGAAGACGTCGCAAGGCTATTAGAGACGAACAAAGCTCGCGGATTCCCAGGTATGCTCGGCTCAATAGATTGCATGCATTGGAATTGGAAGAATTGTCCAAATGCATGGCATGGGCAATTCCACGGCCAAAAAAAGGGTTCCACTATAATCTTTGAAGTGGTGGCCGATCAAGAGACTTGGATTTGACATGCTTTCTTTGGAATGCCTGGATCTTTGAATGACATCAATGTTGTCAACCGGTCACCACTCATCAATAAGATTGCAAATGGTGATTTGCTGAATTTTTTTCAAAACTAGTACGGAAATTATACCAAATTTGAAAAAAGTATGTTTAGTTGAAAAATTTTCGAAAATAGCACCTTCTCGGCCTTAGCTGGGCCGACCGGGGACTGGTCGGCTGAGTTCAGGCCGAAGAGGGCCCACCGGCCTACGCCAGGCCGAAGAGCGGGCCCTCGGTGTTGGAAATATACCCTAGAGGCAATAAATAAAGTGTTTATATTTCCTTCTTCATGATAATTGTTTATTATCCATGCTATAATTGTATTGATTGGAAACACATTACATGTGTGGGTAAATAAACAACACATTGTCCCTAGTATGCCTCTAGTGAACTAGCTCGTTAATCAAAGATGGTCAAGGTTTCCTAGCCATTTACATGTAATGTCATTTGATAACGGGATCACGTCATTAGAAGAATGATGTGATGGACAAGACCCAAACTACAAACGTAGCATATGATCGTGTCAGTTTATTGCTACTGTTTTCTGCATGTCAAGTATATGTTCCTATGACCATGAGATAATGCAACTCACGGACACCGGAGGAGTGCCTTGTGTGTATCAAACGTCGCAACGTAACTGGATGACTATAAAGGTGTATTACAGGTATCTCCGAGGGTGTCTGTTGGGTTGGCATGGATGAAGACTGGGATTTGTTACTCCGTGTGATGGAGAGGTATCTCAGGGCCCACTCGGTAATACAACATCATAATAAGCCTTGCAAGCAATGTGACTAAGTGTTAGCCACGAGATCGTGTATTACGGAACGAGTAAAGAGACTTGCCGGTAACGAGGTTGAAGTAGGTATGGAGATACCAACGATCGAATCTCAGGCAAGTAACATACCGAAGAACAAAGGGAACATCATACGGGATTAACTGAATCCTTGACATAGAGGTTCAACCGATAAAGATCTTCGTAGAATATGTAGAAACCAATATGGGCACCCAGGTCCCGCTATTGGTTATTGACGGTAGAGGTGTCTCCGTCATGTCTACATAGTTCTCGAACCCGCAGGGTCTGTACACTTAAGGTTTGGTGACGTTTCGGTAATATAGAGTTATGCATGGTGGTGACCGAAGGTTGTTCGGAGTCCCGGATGAGATCCCGGACATCATGAGGAGCTCCGGAATGGTCCGGAGGTAAATATTGATATATAGGAAGTCATGTTTTGGTCGTCGGAAAAGTTTCAGGCTCATCGGTAGTGTACCGGGAGTGCCGGTAGTGTATCGGGGGACCATCGGGAGGGGTATTTCGACCCAAGAGGCTACATGGGCTGTGGGAAGGTGAATACCATCCCTTAGTGGGCTGGTGGAAGTCCCACACAAGTCCCATGCGGCTGGGAAGAAAAGCCCAAAAGGAAAAAGGTGGGAAAAGGCAAAAAGGAACAAATAAGGAAGGAGTCCTAATCCTACTAGGAGTGGAGGAGGAGGACTCCTCACTCCTTGGTTCGATCGAAGCCTAGGGCTGGCCCCTTGAGGGCCAAGCCTCCTCCTCCCCTCCTCCTATATATACTAGTGGTTTTGAGGGGTTTTGCACAGAATTTTCTGCCACGTGTTGCCCTCTTCTCTAGTGCATAGTTTTCCCTCTAGATCGGTTTTCTTCAGTGCTTAGGCGAAGCCCTGCCGGAACAGCTCCACCACCATCGCCGAAGCGCCGTCACGGTGACGGAGAACTCTTCCACCTATCCTCCCCCTCTTGCTGGATCAAGAAGGCGGAGATCGTCATCAAGTCGTACGTGTGCTAAACGCGGAGGTGCCGTCCGTTCGGTGCTAGATCGGGACGGATCGTGATTGGATCGCGGGACGCTCGGCGATTTGGATCGCGAAGGCGTTCGACTACATCAACCGCGTTTCTTAACGCTTCCCGCTTAGCAATCTACAAGGGTATGTAGATCCACTCTCCCTCTCGTAGATGCTCATCACCACGGATAGGTCTTGCGTGAACGTAGGAAATTTTTTGTTTTCCATGCAACGTTCCCCAACAGTGGCATCATGAGCTAGGTCTATGTGTAGATGAGATCTCGAGTAGAACACGAAGAGTTTGTGGGCATTGATGCTTAGATTGCTTTCTCCCTTGGTCGTGTTTTGGTTTAGCGGTATTGTGGAATGAAGCGGCCCGGACCAACATTACTCGTACGCTTACGAGAGACCGGTTCCATCGACTGACGTGTAACTTCGTTGCACAAAGATGGCTGGCGGGTGTCTGTTTCTCTTACTTTAGTTGGATCGGATTCGACTAAGGCGGTCCTTGAGAAGGTTGAAAAGCAACTTATGTATCACCATTGTGGTTTATGCGTAGGTGAGAATTGTGCTTGCTAGATACCCGTAGCAGCCACGTAAAACATGCAACAACAATTAGAGGACGTCTAACTTGTTTTTCCAGGGTATGTTGTGATGTGATATGGCCAATTACATGATGAGATATATGTGATGTATGAGATGATCATGTATTGTATAGAATATCACGACTTGCATGTCGATGAGTACGGCAACCGGCAAGAGCCATAGGGTTGTCTTTAATTATTGTATGACCTGCGGGTCAATCATTAAGCGCTATGTAATGATTTACTTTATCGCTAAACGGTAGAAATAGTAGTAGAAGCATGGTGGGCACGACAACCCCAATGGCGACACATTGATGGAGATCAAGATGATGGAGATCATGGTGTCGTGCCGGTGACGATGAAGATCATGCCGGTGCTTTCAAGATGGAGATCAAAAGCACAAGTTCATGGCCATATCATGTCACTTATGATTTGCATGTGATGTTAATCCTTTTATGCACCTTGTTTTGCTTAGGACGACGGTAGCATTATAAGGTGATCCCTCACTTCAATTTCAAGATGAATTATGTTCTCCCCGAGTGTGCACCGTTGCGAAAGTCCGTCGTGTCGAGACACCACGTGATGATCGGGTGTGATAGACTCTACGTTCACATACAAAGGGTGCAAGCCAGTGTTGCACATGCAGAACACTCGGGTTAAACTTGACGAGCCTAGCATGTACAGACATGGCCTCGGAACACAAGAGACCGAAAGGTCAAACATGAGTCATATAGTAGATATGATCAACATAATGATGTTCACCATTGAAACCACCTCAACTCACGTGATGATCGGACTTGAGTTGGTGAATTTGGATCATGTGACACTCATATGACCTGAGGGATGTCAATTTGAGTGGGAGCTTTAGTAATTTGATTAACTAAACTCATTATCTTGAACAATAGTCTAAAACCTTTGCATATTTATGTTGTAGATCAATGGCTCACGAAGTAGCACCCCTGAATTTTAATGCATTCCTAGATAAAGCTAAGTTGAAAGATGATGGAAGTAACTTTGTTGACTGGGCCCATAATCTAAGGATTATCCTCACGGCTTCCCAGAAATCATATGTCCTTGATGCACCGCTTGGTGACCAACCCGAAGACATTTCATCCGAAGACGTTAAGAACGCTTGGGAGGCACGTTCTGGAGATTACTCAATAGTTCAGTGTGCAATATTGTATGGCTTAGAACCGGGACTTCAAAGAAGTTTTGAACGTCATGGACCATATGAGATGTTCTAGGAGTTGAAGTTCATCTTTCAGAAGAATTCCCGGATCAAGAGGTATGAGATCTCCGAAAAGTTCTATGCTTGCAAAATGGAGGAGAATGGGTCTATCAGTGAACATATACTCAGAATGTCTGGGTATTCGATTCGTCTGGCAGAGTTAGGAATTGCCCTTCCACCAGAGGCGATCACTGACAGAGTTCTTCAATCACTGCCACCTAGTTACAAGAGCTTTGTGATGAACTATAACATGCACAGGATGAACAAGTCAGTCGCCGAGCTATTTGCAATGCTAAAAGTCGCTGAGTCTGAAATCCAGAAAGAACATCAAGTGTTGATGGTCAATAAAACCACTAGTTTCAAGAAGAATGGCAAGGGAAAGGGCAAGGGCAAGAAGGATAAAACCAAGAAGGATGGCAAAGCAGTTGCTACTCCTGTAAAGAAGCCCAAGCATGGACCCAAGCCATAAACTGAGTGCTTTCATTGCAAGGGAACTGGTCACTGGAAGCAGAACTACCCCAAGTACCTGGCTGACAAGAAGGCGGCCAACGACAAACAAGGTATATATGATATACATGTTATTGATGTGTACCTTACTAGCTCTCATTGTAGTGCCTGGGTATTTGATACCGGTTCGGTTGCTCACATTTGCAACTCAAAACAGGAACTACGGAATAAACGAAGGTTGGCAAAGAACGAAGTGACGATGCGCATGGGATATGGTTCCAAGGTTGATGTGATTGTCGTCGGCACGCTCTGTCTTCGATTACCATCGGGATTAGTGATGAACCTGAATAATTGTTATTTAGTGCCTGCGTTAAGCATGAACATTATATCTGGATCTTGTTTATTGTGAGGCGGTTACTCATTTAAATCAGTGAATACTGGTTGTTCTATTTATATGAGTAATATCTTTTATGGTCATGCACCCAATGTGAGGGGTTTATTCATGTTGAATCTTGATAGTGATGATACACATGTTCATAACATTGATGCCAAAAGATGTAGAGTCGATAATGATAGTACCACTTTCTTGTGGCACTGCCGTTTAGGTCATATTGGTGTAAAACGCATGAGGAAGCTCCATACTGATGGGCTTTTGGAGTCACTTGATTTTGAATCACTTGACACATGTGAACCATGCCTCATGGGCAAGATGACTAAAACGCCGTTCTCTGGAACAATGGAACGGGCAAGTGACTTATTGGAAACCATACATACTGATGTTTGGGGTCCAATGAATGTTACAACGCGTGTTGGATATCATTATTTTATCACCTTCGCTGATGACTTAAGTAGATATGGGTATATTTACTTAATGAAACACAAGTCTAAAACGTTTGAAAAGTTCAAGCAATTTCAGAGTGAAGTTGAGAATCATCGTGACAAGAAGATTAAATTCCTGCGATCTAATCGAGGAGGTGAATATCTGAGTTATGAGTTTGGCAGTCACTTAAGACAGTGTGGAATTGTTTCACAGTTGACACCGCCCAGAACACCACAGCATAATGTTGTATCCGAACGTCGTAATCGAACCTTATTAGGTATGGTGCGATCTATGATGTCTCTTGCTGATTTGCCACTATCGTTTTGGGGTTATGCATTAGAGACAGTTGCATTTACTTTAAATAGGGCACCATCAAAATCCATTGAGACGATGCCATATGAACTATGGTTTGGAAAGAAGCCAAAGTTGTCGTTTCTTAAAGTTCGGGGATGTGATGCTTATGTCAAAAAGCTTCAGCCTGAAAAGCTGGAACCCAAAGCGGAGAAATGTGTCTTCATAGGATACCCGAAAGAGACAGTCGGGTATACCTTCTATCTCAGATCCGAAGGCAAAGTGTTTGTCACTAAGAACGGAACATTTCTTGAGAAAGAGTTTCTCTTGAAAGAATTGAGTGGGAGGAAAATAGTGCTTGATGAGGTTATTGAACCTTTACTTCAACCAGAAAGTAGCACAGTGCAGAAAGATGTTTCTGTGGAACCTACGACGGTAGAAGAGGAAGTTAATGATGATGATCATGAAGCTTCCGATCAAGCTACTATTAAACCTCGTAGGTCGACAAGAGCGTGTACTACTCCTGAGTGGTACGGCAACCCGGTCTTGGAGGTCATGTTGTTAGACAACAACGAACCTACGAGCTATGGAGGAGCAGTGATGGGCCCGGATTCCGAGAAATGGTTAGAGGCCATGAAATCCGAGATGGGATCCATGTATGAAAACAAAGTGTGGACTTTGGAAGTATTACCTGAAGGGCAAAAGGCCATTCAGAACAAATGGATCTTAAAGAAGAAGACGGACGCGGACGGTAATGTCACCGTCTATAAAGCTCTACTTGTGGCAAAGGGTTTTTCACAAGTTCAAGGAGTTGACTACGATGAGACCTTCTCACCCGTAGCAATGCTTAAGTCCGTCAGAATCATGTTCGCAATAGTTGCTTATTTCGACTATGAAATTTGGCAGATGGATGTCAAAATAGCGTTCCTCAATGGTTTTATTGAGGAAGAGTTGTATATGATGCAACCAGAAGGTTTTGTCGATCCAGAGAATGCTGACAAAGTTTGCAAACTCCAACGATCCATTTATGGGCTGGTGCAAGCATCTCGGAGTTGGAATAAGCGCTTTGTGTTGGAAATATGTCCTAGAGGCAATAAATAAAGTGTTTATTATTATATTTCCTTGTTCATGATAATCATTTATTATCCATGCTATAATTGTATTGATTGGAAACACATTACATGTGTGGGTAAATAAACAACACAGTGTCCCTAGTATGCCTCTAGTGAACTAGCTCGTTAATCAAAGATGGTCAAGGTTTCCTAGCCATTTACATGTGATGTCATTTGATAACGGGATCACGTCATTAGAAGAATGATGTGATGGACAAGACCCAAACTACAAACGTAGCATATGATCGTGTCAGTTTATTGCTACTGTTTTCTGCATGTCAAGTATATGTTCCTATGACCATGAGATAATGCAACTCACGGACACCGGAGGAGTGCCTTGTGTGTATCAAACGTCGCAACGTAACTGGGTGACTATAAAGGTGCATTACAGGTATCTCCGAGGGTGTCTGTTGGGTTGGCATGGATGAAGACTGGGATTTGTTACTCCGTGTGACGGAGAGGTATCTCAGGGCCCACTCGGTAATACAACATCACAATAAGCCTTGAAAGCAATGTGACTAAGTGTTAGTCATGGGATCATGTATTACGAAACGAGTAAAGAGACTTGCCGGTAACGAGGTTGAACTAGGTATGGAGATACCGACGATTGAATCTCGGGCAAGTAACATACCGAAGAACAAAGGGAACATCATACGGGATTAACTGAATCCTTGACATAGAGGTTCGACCGATAAAGATCTTCATAGAATATGTAGGAACCAATATGGACATCCAGGTCCTTCTACTGGTTATTGACCGTGGGAAATGGTTCCAAGGTTGATGTGATCTCCGTCGGCACGCTCTCTCTTCAATTACCATCGGGATTAGTGATGAACCTGAATAATTGTTATTTAGTGCCTGCGTTAATCATGAACATTATATTTGGATCTTGTTTATTGCGAGATGGTTACTCATTTAAATCTGAGAATAAAGGTTGTTCTATTTATATGAGTAATATCTTTTATGGTCATGCACCCAATGTGAGGGGTTTATTCATATTGAATCTTGATAGTGATGACACACATGTTCATAACATTGATGCCAAAAGATGTAGAGTTGATAATGATAGTACCACTTTCTTGTGGCACTGTTGTTTAGGTCATATTGGTGTAAAACGCATGAGGAAGCTCCATGCTGATGGACTTCTAGAGTCACTTGATTTTGAATGACTTGACACATGTGAACCATGCCTCATGGGCAAGATGACTAAAACGTCGTTCTCTGGAACAATGGAACGGGCAAGTGACTTATTGGAAATCATACATACTGATGTGTGCGGTCCGATGAATGTTACAGCGGGTGGTGGATATCGTTATTTTCTCACCTTCACTGATGACTTAAGTAGATATGGGTATATTTACTTAATGAAACACAAGTCTGAGACATTTAAAAAGTTCAAGCAATTTCAGAGTGAAGTTGAGAATCATCGTAACAAGAAGATTAAATTCCTGCGATCTGATCGAAGAGGTGAATATCTGAGTTATGAGTTTGGCATTCACTTAAGAAAATGTGGAATTGTTTCACAGTTGACACCGCCCGGAACACCACAGTGTAATGGTGTGTCCGAATGTCGTAATCGGACCTTACTAGATATGGTGCGATCTATGATGTCTCTTGCCGATTTGCCACTATCGTTTTGGGGTTATGCATTAGAGACAGTTGCATTCACTTTAAATAGGGCACTATCGAAATCCGTTGAGACGACGCCATATGAACTGTGGTTTGGCAAGAGGCCAAAGTTGTCGTTTCTTAAAGTTTGGGGATGTGATGCTTATGTCAAAAAGCTTCAGCCTGAAATGCTGGAACCCAAAGCGGAAAAATGCGTCTTCATAGGATACCCGAAAGAGACAGTCGGGTATACCTTCTATCTCAGATCCGAAGGCAAAGTGTTTGTCGCTAAGAACGGAACATTTCTTGAGAAAGATTTTCTCTCGAAAGAATTGAGTGGGAGGAAAATAGAGCTTGATGAGGTTATTGAACCTTTACTTCAACCAGAAAGTAGCGCAGCGCAGAAAGATGTTTCTGTGGAACCTACGACGGTAGAAGAGGAAGTTAATGATGATGATCACGAAGCTTCGGATCAAGCTACTATTGAACCTCGTAGGTCAACAAGGGCGTGTACTACTCCTGAGTGGTACGTCAACCCTGTCTTGGAGGTCATGTTGTTGGACAACAATGAACCTACGAACTATGGAGGAGCAGTGATGGGCCCGGATTCCGAGAAATGGTTAGAGGCCATGAAATCCGAGATGGGATCCATGTATGAAAACAAAGTACGGACTTTGGAAGTATTACCTGAAGGGCGAAGGGCCATTCAGAATAAATGGATCTTTAAGAAGAAGACAGACGCGGACGGTAATGTCACCGTCTATAAAGCTTGACTCGTGGCAAAGGGTTTTTCACAAGTTCAAGGAGTTGACTACGATGAGACCTTCTCACCCGTAGCGATGCTTAAGTCTGTCAGAATCATGTTGGTAATAGCTGCTTATTTCGACTATGAAATTTGGCAAATGGATGTCAAAACAGTGTTCCTCAACGGTTTCCTTGAGGAAGAGTTGTATATGATGCAACCAGAAGATTTTGTCGATCCAGAGAATGCTGACAAAGTTTGCAAACTCCGGCAATCCATTTATGGGCTGGTGCAAGCATCTCGGAGTTGGAATAAGTGTTTTGATGAGGTGATCAAAGCGTTTGGGTTTATACAAGTTTATGGAGAAGCTTGTATTTACAAGAAAGTGAGTGGGAGCTCTATAGCGTTTCTAGTGTTATATGTGAATGACATATTGCTAATTGGAAAAAATATAGAAATCCTGGAAAGCGTGAAGGAATATTTGAACAAGAGTTTTTCAATGAAGGACCTAGGAGAAGCTGCTTTCATATTAGGCATTAAGATCTATAGAGATAGATCGAGACGCTTGATAGCACTTTCATTGAGCACATACCTTGATAAAGTTTTGAAAAAAAATTCAAAATGGATCAGGCCAAGAAGGGGTTCTTACTTGTGTTACAAGGTGTGGAGTTGAGTAAGACTCAATGCCCAGTAACTGCAGAAGATAGAGAAAAGATGAGTGTCATCCCCTATGCTTCCGCCATAGGCTCTATCATGTATGCAATGTTGTGCACAAGACCGGATGTCAGCCTTGCCATAAGTATGGCCGGAAGGTTTCAAAGTGATCCTGGAATGGAGCACTGGGCAGCGGTCAAGAATATCCTTAAGTACCTGAACAGGACTAAGGAAATGTTTCTCGTTTATGGAGATGATGAAGAGCTCGTCGTAAAGGGTTACGTCGATGCAAGCTTTGACACTGATCCGGATGACTCGAAGTCACAAACCGGATACGTATTTATTCTCAACGGGGGAGCAGTAAGCTGGTGTAGTTCCAAGCAAAGCGTGGTAGCCGATTCTACATGCGAAGCAGAGTACATCGCAGCCTCGAAGGCGGCGAAGGAAGGTGTCTGGATGAAGTAGTTCATGACAGAACTTGGAGTAGTGCCTAGTGCACTGAATCCAATGAGCCTGTTCTGTGATAACACTGGTGCCATTGCCCTAGCTAAGGAACCAAGGTTTCACAAGAGGACAAGACACATAAAGCGACGCTTCAACTCCATCCATGATTACATCGAGGAGAAGGACATAAATATTTGCAAAGCGCACATGGATCTGAATGTTGCAGACCCGTTGACTACCCCTCTTCCAAGGCTAAACATGATCAACACCAGAGCTACATGGGTGTTTGATTCATTAGAATCACATAGTGATGTGAACTAGATTATTGACTCTAGTGCAAGTGGGAGACTGTTGGAAATATGCCCTAGAGGCAATAAATAAAGTGTTTATACTTCCTTGTTCATGATAATTGTTTATTATCCATGCTATAATTGTATTGATTGGAAACACATTACATGTGTGGGTAAATAGACAACACTTGGTCCCTAGTATGCCTCTAGTGAACTAGATCGTTAATCAAAGATGGTCAAGGTTTCCTAGCCATTGACATGTGATGTCATTTGATAACGGGATCACATCATTAGAAGAATGATGTCATGGACAAGACCCAAACTACAAATGTAGCATATGATCGTGTCAGTTTATTGCTACTGTTTTCTGCATGTCAAGTATATGTTCCTATGACCATGAGATCATGCAACTCACGGACACCGGAAGAGTACCTTGTGTGTATCAAATGTCACAACGTAACTGTGTGACTATAAAGGTGCATTACAGGTATCTCCGAGGGTGTTTGTTGGGTTGGCATGGATCAAGACTGGGATTTGTTACTCCGTGTGACGGAGAGGTATCTCAGGGCCCACTCGGTAATACAACATCATAATAAGCCTTGCAGGCAATGTGACTAAGTGTTAGCCACGGGATCTTGTATTATGGAACGAGTAAAGAGACTTGCCGGTAATGAGGTTGAACTAGGTATGGAGATACCGACGATCGAATCTCGGGCAAGTAACATACCGAAGAACAAAGGGAACATCATACGGGATAAACTGAATCCTTGACATAGAGGTTCGACCGATAAAGATCTTCGTAGAATATGTAGGAACCAATATGGACATCCAGGTCCCGCTATTGGTTATTGACCGTAGAGGTGTCTCCGTCATGTCTACATAGTTCTCGAACCCGCAGGGTCTGCACACTTAAGGTTTGGTGACGTTTTGGTAGTATAGAGTTATGCATGGTGGTGACCGAAGGTTGTTCGGAGTCCCGGATGAGATCCCAGACGTCACGAGGAGCTCCGGAATGGTCTGGAGGTAAATATTGATATATAGGGAGTCCTGTTTTGGTCGCCGGAAAAGTTTCGGGCTCATCGGTAGTGTACCGGGAGTGTCGGTAGTGTACCGGAGGACCATCGGGAGGGGTATTTCGACCCAAGAGGCTACATGGGCAGTGGGAAGCTGAATACCATCCCTTAGTGGTCTGGTGGAAGTCCCACTCAAGGCCCATGCGGCTGGGAAGAAAAGCCCAAAAGGAAAAAGGTGGAAAAAGGCAAAAAGGAACAAATAAGGAAGGAGTCCTAATCCTACTAGGAGTGGACGAGGAGGACTCCTCCCTCCTTGGTTCGGTCAAAGCCTAGGGCTGGCCCCTTGAGGGCCGAGCCTCCTCCTCCCCTCCTCCTATATATACTAGTGGTTGTGAGGGTTTTTGCACAGAATTTTCTGCCACGTGCTGCCCTCTTCTCTAGTGCATGGTTTCTCCTCTAGATCGGTTTTCTGCAGTGCTTAGGCGAAGCCTTGCCGGAACAGCTCCACCACCATCGCCGGAGCGCCGTCACACTGACGGAGAAATCTTCCACCTCTCTGCCCCTCTTGCTAGATCGTCATCAAGCCATACGTGTGCTGAACGCGGAAGTGCCATCCGTTCGGTGCTAGATCGGGACGGATCGTGATTGGATCGTGGGACGCTCGGCAATTCGGATCGCGAAGGCGTTCGACTACATCAACCTCGTTTCTTAACGCTTCCCGCTTAGCGATCTACAAGGGTATGTAGATCCACTCTCCCACTCATAGATGCTCATCACCATGGATAGGTCTTGCGTGAACGTAGGAAATTTTTTGTTTCCCATGCAACGTTCCCCAACAGTGGCATCATGAGCTAGGTCTATGTGTAGATGAGATCTCGAGTAGAACACAAAGAGTTTGTGGGCGTTGATGCTTAGATTGCTTCCTCCCTTGGTCGTGTTTTGGTTCAGCGGTATTGTGGGATGAAGCGGTCCGGACCAACATTACTCGTACGCTTACAACGAACCGGTTCCATCGACTGACGTGTAACTTCGTTGCTCAAAGATGGCTGGCAGGTGTCTGTTTCTCCTACTTTAGTTGGATCGGATTCGACTACGGCGGTCCTTGAGAAGGTTGAAAAGCAACTTATGTATCACCATTGTGGTTTATGCGTAGGTGAGAATTGTTCTTGCTAGATACCCGTAGCAGCCACGTAAAACATGCAACAACAATTAGAGGACGTCTAACTTGTTTTTGCAGTGTATGTTGTGATGTGATATGGCCAATTACATGATGAGATATATGTGATGTATGAGATGATCATGTGTTGTATAGAATATCACGACTTGCATGTCGATGAGTATGGCAACCGGCAGGAGCCATAGGGTTGTCTTCAATTATTGTATGACCTGCGTGTCAATCATTAAGCGCTATGTAATGCTTTACTTTATCGCTAAATGGTAGCAATAGTAGTAGAAGCATTATGGGCGCAACAATCCCGATGGCGACACGTTGATGGATATCAAGATGATGGAGATCATGGTGTCGTGCCGGTGACGATGAAGATCATGTCGGTGCTTTCAAGATGGAAATCAAAAGCACAAGTTCATGGCCATATTATGTCACTTGTGATTTGCATGTGATGTTAATGCTTTTATGCACCTTGTTTTGCTTAGGACGACGGTAGCATTATAAGGTGATCCCTCACTTAAATTTCAAGATGAATTGTGTTCTCCCCGAGTGTACACCGTTGCGAAAGTTTGTCGTGTCGAGACACCACGTGATGATCGGGTGTGATAGACTCTACGTTCACATACAACGGGTGCAAGCCAGTGTTGCACATGTAGAACACTCGGGTTAAACTTGACGAGCCTAGCATGTACAGACATGGCCTCGGAACACAAGAGGTCGAAAGGTCAACATGAGTCATATAGTAGATATGATCAACATAATGATGTTCACCATTGAAACCACCTCAACTCACGTGATGATCGGACTTGAGTTGGTGAATTTGGATCATGTGACACTCAGATGACCTGAGGGATGTCAATTTGAGAGGGAGATTTAGTAATTTGATTAACTAAACTCATTATCTTGAACAATAGTCTAAAACCTTTGCATATTTATGTTGTAGATTAATGGCTCGCGCAGTAGCACCCCTGAATTTTAATGCGTTCCTAGAGAAAGCTAAGTTGAAAGATGATGGAAGTAACTTTTTTGACAGGGCCCGTAATTTGAGGATTATCCTCACGGCTTCCCAGAAATCATATGTCCTTGATGCACCGCTTGGTGACCAACCCGAAGACATGTCATCCGAAGACGTTAAGAACGCTTGGGAGGCACGTTCTGGAGATTACTCAATAGTTCAGTGTGCAATATTGTATGGCTTAGAACCGGGACTTCAAAGACGTTTTGAACGTCATGGAGCATATGAGATGTTTCAGGAGTTGAGGTTCATCTTTCAGAAGAATGCCCGGATCGAGAGGTATGATACCTCTGAAAAGTTCTATGCTTGCAAAATGGAGGAGAATGGGTCTATCAGTGAACATATACTCAGAATGTCTGGGTACTCAATTCGTCTGGCAGAGTTGGGAATTGCCCTTCCACCAGAGGCGATCACTGACAGAGTTCTTCAATCACTGCCACCTAGTTACAAGAGCTTTGTGATGAACTATAACATGCACGGGATGAACAAGTCAGTCGCCGAGCTGTTTGCGATGTTAAAAGTCGCTGAGTCTGAAATTCAGAAAGAACATCAAGTGTTGATGGTCAATAAAACCACTAGTTTCAAGAAGAATGGCAAGGGCAAGGGCAAGGGCAAGAAGGATAAAACCAAGAAGGATGGCAAAGAAGTTGCTACTCCTATAAAGAAGCCCAAGCATGGACCCAAGCCAGAAACTGAGTGCTTTCAATGCAAAGGAAGTGGTCACTGGAAGCGGAACTGCCCCAAGTACCTGGCTGACAAGAAGGCGGCCAACGACAAACAAGGTATATATGATATAGATGTTATTTATGTGTACCTTACTAGCTCTCGTTGTAGTGCCTGGGTATTTGATACCGGTTCTGTTACTCACATTTGCAACTCAAAACAGGAATTACGGAATAAACGAAGGATGGCAAAGGACTAAGTGACGATGCACGTGGGAAATGGTTCCAAGGTTGATGTGATCGCCGTCGGCCGAAGCCTAGGGCTGGCCCCTTGAGGGCCAAGCCTCCTCCTTCCCTCCTCCTATATATACTAGTGGTTTTGAGGGGTTTTGCACAGAATTTTCTGCTACGTGCTGCCCTCTTCTCTAGTGCATAGTTTCTCCTGTAGATCGGTTTTCTGTAGTGCTTAGGCGAAGCCCTGCCGGAACAGGTCCACCCCCATCACCGGAGCGTCGTCACGCTGCCGGAGAACTCTTCCACCTCTCCGCCGCTCTTGCTGGATCTAGAAGGCGGAGATCGTCATCAAGCCGTACGTGTGCTGAACGTGGAGGTGTCGTCCGTTCGGTGCTAGATCGGTACGGATCATGATTGGATCGCGGGACGCTCGGCGATTTGGATCGTGAAGGCATTTGACTACATCAACCGCGTTTCTTAACGCTTCCCGCATAGCGATCTACAAGGGTATGTTGACCCACTCACCCTCTCATAGATGCTCATCACCATGGATAGGTCTTGCGTGAACGTAGGAAATTTTTTGTTTCCCATGCATCGTTCCCCAACACTCGGCCCACGCCAGGCCGAAGAGGACCCGTCGGCCGCCAGGAGGCCGAAGAGCCCGTGGATAAGGCCGAAGTGGCCGGCTCCCTCTTCTTCCTCCTCCTGCCTCGTTGCTTCCTCCATGTTCGTTGTTCTTGGCCGAAAATCCCCCCCTTGATCTCCTTCTACATCCACCCATTTTCCGTTTCAATCCACTGAAACAATAGATCATCTTTGTCTCCCCCGCCCTACGGTTTCATTTTTGCAATGTGGTAGTGTGTTGTTCATTTGGAGGAGACATGGTGTGGTAGTGGAGGTGTGAATGGTGATAAGGTGGAGTGGTGGAGAGGAAGAAGAAGGTGGAGAGGAAAAAGAAGGGCACTCACGCGTCGAAGGTATACATTTTTTCTGTTAGTTTATGTTAGTTTTCTGTTAGTTTTTTTAATGTACGTAAAATTAGTTTAGGTTATTTTTATTAGTGTAGTGATTTTAGTGTATATTTTCCGAGTGTAGGTTTGGTTAGTGTAGTCATATTAGTGTCGGTTTATTTAGTGTACGTGAGTATATTTTAGTGTAGGTTTATTTAGTGTACGTGAGTATATTTTAGTGTAGGTTTATTTAGTGTACGTGAGCATATTTTAGTGTAGGTTTATTTTTGTGAAGTTTATTTTAGTGTAGGTTTATTTAGAATACGTTGGTATATTTTAGTGTACGTTTATTTTAGTGTAGATTTATTCATTGCGAATAATGAGAAGCTGGCAATGTCTGACAGGTGAAAATGTCAGAATCCGTAAATTTCACTGTGTATTACAGCCCTGGTAATGTTCGATATAATGAGTTGGGGGTTGATCTTAGCGAGTTTAAAAAAGGCGAGATGACACTTTCAGACCCGGACAGACTGGACATTAGGCAGTTGAAGCACTGGTTGACTACTGGTTTTGGCCTGGATCCTGAAGTTTGTTTCATCAGTATTCATGCATTGTGGACCAAATCCTGTAAAAATGTCAAGTGGGAATTGATTCTGATAGATAGGAGCCAGCATTGGTTGTCTACGTTAAGTCGTTCCAGAGACCGAAGAATCCATCCGTATGCCCTAGTGCAACCAGTGGCGAAGGAGGAGAATATTGTACCACCCACCGTGGGGTATGAACCACGCCAGAGTAGTCAAGTGGCTAACGAGATTTATGTATCCGGGTCACAGCCACCGGATGTGAATGCTAGCCAAGCCGAGAAAGAGTCAGATTATGTGCCACACAATGTTAGTGGTCATGCTGCTGGTTAGAGTATTCAGTCGATAGTATTAGCTGCCTTTGGTGTTGCTGATGGGGATGAGGAAGGCGATGAAATGCAGAGGGTGATGGAGGAAGAGGATGAGGATGGGATTGCAGAGGAACTTGATTCTGAAAATTCCGAGGATGAGGAGGAGGTACCAATTCCTGCTACATGGGAGCAGGACATATCCGCCAGCTTTAATGTCAATGATGGCCATGAGACTCCATGGCAATATAATTTGAACCAAGTCCAGATCGGGGCTATGTTTGACACAAAGAAGAAAATGAAGTATGTGGTGATAAAGTGGGCTATGTCTACACAGAGGGTTTTCCAGACACACATATCTAGTCCAACGAAATATACCGTGAAGTATGTTGAATCAAGTTGTCCTACGAAGGTGCACGGCCATGTACCAAAGTATAACATCCACTAGGTTGTGACAAATGTTGTCCCGCATAATTGTGTTAGGAAAAACATGTTGGTTCGTCATCCAAACCGTACTTCAACTCTCATAGCGCAACTCATGTATACTGAGAGTGACGAAGAAAGATATGGAAGCAAAACACATCCAGACAGTAGTGAAGGTCAGATGGAATTATGACATTCCATATGGGAAGGCTTGGAGGGCTAAGCAAAAGTCTATGGAGGAAAGATTTGGGACGTTCTTCGACTCCTATGATAATGTTGTCCGTCTCCTTGACATACTGAAGGAGAGGAATCCCGGCACTTATGTTAGCATTCAGCACACGAGGTTGGATAGTATACCAGATTACAAGGTGTTGAAACGAGTATTCTTCTCTTTCGATATGTGCATCGAAGCTTTCAGGCATTGTCCTCCTGTGATGTTTGTGGATGGTACATTCCTGACTGGTCGGTACAAAGGGCAAATCCTGACTGCTATTGGTGTGGACGAGAACAACCAAATCATCCCACTAGCCATGGCATTTGTGGAGGGTGAGAACTTTCTGAGCTGGGTATGGTTCTTTCGGCAAGTTAAAATTGCGATCGTGAAGGACCGATCAAATGTGTGTCTGATTCATGACAGACATCCCGGTATATTGAAGGTCGTGAAGACACTGAGTAATCCAACTGCTGACGAGCCAACACCTTGGAAGGACTTGCAAAGCCGGTGGTGCATGCGCCATTTGGGTGCAATTTTTTCTCACAGTTCAAGAACAAACGGTTGATGAACTTGTTCAAAAAGTTATGCAAGCAGAACCAGCAGCGCAAATACGATTTTATTTGGTCAAAACTAGATGAGTTCACTAAGAAGCAGGTCCTTGCTAGGAAGAAAATGGAAAAAGACCAGGTTAAATTAACAGCACTCATTGCGGAGCTTGAGGAGCCAGTTGGTCTTTGTGACTTGCCAGCAATTGACCCTCCTAATACGAAGAGAAAGAAGGGCAGGGCAATAAAGATTTTTTCTGAGTGGATAGAGAAAGAGCCTCCAGTGAATTGGTCTTCGCTGCATGACACCCATGGAGCTAGGTATGGTCACATGACAACCAATCTTGCAGAGATCTATAACTTTGTACTCAGAGAGAATAGAGCATTGCCACTGACAGCCATTGTGGAGGGTGTATTCCATGGCACTGTGAGATATTTCAGAAAAAGGCACAAGTTAGCAAAGAAGCATATTGCAGATAATTAGAACACTCCTTATTGTAGCCGTGTCATGGAGTACATGGCTGAGAAGATAAAGAAAGCAAAAAAGCACACTGTCACACTCATAGGTAATCAGGAAAGGAGGTATGAGATTCAGCTTCCTACTGATAGTTTTGGTTCTGCAAATGAGGTGAAGACGCATGAGGTTAAAATTGGAGCAGAATTTTATCCAACTTGTGAGTGTACATGCAACAAACCGCAGTTATTGCACCTGCCTTGCTCACATGTGTTGGCTGCCTGTGGCCATATTCAGTTGGACGCTATCTCCTTCGTGTCTTCGTACTATTCAAAGGAGGCAGTATTCAATGTCTGGACAGGTGAGATGACAGGGTTTAGAGCCATCGGCAATTTCAACAAGGTAAACGATGGTGATAGAGTATACATCCCGGATCGT
Organism: Hordeum marinum; assembly: GCA_022496015.1. NCBI lineage: Eukaryota > Viridiplantae > Streptophyta > Magnoliopsida > Poales > Poaceae > Hordeum > Hordeum marinum. Next base: position 405,001,292 of record CM039672.1, on the reverse strand, counting down.
GGACTACGACGAACTAGCAGGGGCAGGTGTAAGGTAAAGCGCATCCGAAACGATATGGACCAATCTGAAGCTGGTGGAGCAACCAAACAATGTTTGCTCTGCACGGCTTATGGGCATAGGATGAAATATTGCCCCGACCTGAAGACGGTGCTTCCACATCGACGACTGCAACAACAGTTGCAAGAGGAGGTCCTAGCAGTCGTGGTGGACGTGGCTCTTGAGGCTGAAGGGGCGGATGAGGAATGAATAACTTAGAAGCTACATAATCTATGGGACTATATTTTAATTTGTAGTATGTCGGACTATGTTTTTATTTGTAATATGTGTGCACTATGTTTTAATGTGTAATATGTGAGACTATCTTTTAATGTGTAATATGTGAGACTAAGTTTTTATTTGTTATATGTGAGACTATGTTTTTATTTGTAATATGCAAACATCTATATTTTATTTTGTAATATGTGTGGACTATGTTCTAATTGCAAATATGGCTTTGTATCCGTTGCTTAATGGTAATATCGATAGAGGGCACCGAGGCGCACTTACGGAATCGGGCACGAACTTAGACGTGTTGATCACGCGCACCCCAAAGTCCAACTGGATGATACACCCTTCATGGGTTGATAGGTATGTGTCGGTATAATCACTTACTATGTTCGGCATTGTTTTGATAGAAGCTAATTGTAAGCTACATTATGTTTATTTTGTAGGTTGAATTGGGCTGGACTTCTACCCTTGGCACGACTGGCTGAGGGTACATTGGATGAGTGGGTTGATCACCCGGACTTGGATGACGTAGGTGAACCAATGTTGTTGCACAAGAGGCAAGTATCACGCTTCTCTTATGACAGGTCACTCCTTACCTGCTTAGTAGATAGATGGAGACCAGAGACACATACGTTTCACTTTCTCTGGGGAGAGATGGCTCCTACTTTACAGGGTGTGTCTTACTTGTTGGGATTACCTCTGGCCGGTGCTGCCATAGGACCTTTAGAGGTAGAAACTAGTTAGCTAGCATCTATGCATGCCCATTTTATGGCTGCGGTGCCAACTACCAAGACGCTAGACAACGATCGGCACGGGCCTCTTTTCAGGTGGTTGAGCCAGTTTCAGAGTGTCGCCTTAGGATATCCCACTGTTCAGTTGTCAGAGGCACAGATTGACCGGTCCCTAGAGGCATATATTATGTGGTTGTTTGGCAAGACGATGTTCACAGAGAACCACGTGACCACTATAGATGCACGACTCATCGGTGTTGCACGAGAGATAGCTAACGCATATTCCCCGGAGAACATTGTGCAGAGCAGTTTTGGTTCTGTTGTGTTAGCAGCTACGTATAGAGGCCTGTGCAGAGCTTTCCAGTTGAAGTCAAGAAAATCTGGTCTTGTCAGATGTCCACTATTGTTGCAGCTTTGGTCATATGAGAGATTCCCTATTGATTGACCCTACGTCAGTGTTGACAAACCTTTTGGTAATGAGGACATGGATTGACATTACGTGCCTTCTATCGGCGACTTGCCTACTATGCGATCTGTTTGGGCACGGAGAGAGGTATTTTCATTATTAACAATATGAACTAGTAATGTTTATTTCTCGCTATTCAATATTATGTACTAATGTTTGTTGTCATGCACAGAGACCGTTTGCGCCTAGCCAGGTGAGGGGCTGCTACCCCTCCTTCACGGTGCAGTTTGATAGTCTGCACGAGGATCAAGTTATATGGGAGCCATACACCCGTAAGGCTATTTCAAAAAGGTACCCAGGTGGGATTTCTGGATTCTCCACTAGAGATCAGCATTATTGGATGACCAAGGCCAAGTTGGTGTTTGACGTGACGGTTGAGGAGATGGCTATTAACAGGGTGATGAGACAGTTCGGTCTGTGCCAAGAGCCTGACATTCCGGTTATTTCACAATTACCAGATCACGTGCACAAGTAAGTAATACTACTTTGGTTCTCAGCTCTGCATTAATAGGGTGATGAGACAGTTCGGTCTACTTACAGCTAATCATGTAACGTGCATTTCAATCTCAGGTACAGTTGCATAGGAGGAAACAAGTACCAGGCTTCTTGGTTTCGCGACATCAAACCTTACCTCGAGGAATGGACTACTGCCCCGACAAATATATGGGATGAAGTTTGTGGCTTCAACTGGGACAAGTTCGGGTTGTATCTGAAGCGTTACAGACAGAACACGAGGATACTTGGTTCCATCAGCTGCTCCGGATCATATCCCAGTTCCTCTCGCCAGCGATCTGTTTCCAACTTCCTCAGTTGTGGGAACTAGACACCACGCGGTGTGTCCTTAGTTTCTCTCACATGCTACGTTTTCCCTATACATGAACATGTACAATTGGTTAACTTTCTGTGTATAGGGTGAATTGTCAACTCAGGCGCTAGAGGAGGTTACCGCTTTGGTGGACCGCGTTGACAGAGGAGAAAATATCCCACTGCGAGAGCAAGCAACAAGGTTGAAGAGTCTTCAAGCGAGGATACGCGGGATCGTCGCAGCTATTACATGTAGACGATCTTCCGATGTTGTTGACACTCGTGCAGCACATCGTCCGCCATGCCCCTCTCTACAACGTTCAGAACCTCGACCTTCACAGCCAGGGAGCTCCTCCTAGCAGCAGGAACCTCCTTCGCAGCCAGGGAGCTCCTCCTGGCAGCAGGCACCTCCTTCACAGCCAGGGAGCTCCTCCTGGCAGTAGATACCTCCTTCACAATCCGGGGGTTATTTTTATCAGCAGCCACCTACTTCATAACCCGGGGGCTATTTCTACCAGCAGCCACCTCCTTCACAACCCGGGGGCTATTTCTACCAGCAGCCACCTCCTTCACAACCCGGGGACTCTTCTTGGCTTCAGCAAATGGACCTAGGTAACTTAACTTTGTACATTCTTTTAAAAATTGTAGCCGCATAAGTCATTCTTTACATGTTTTACTTTACCAGCAGGCGGCAGCCAGTCGCAACCGTTCATGACTTCAGTTCAGTCACCTATGTTTACTGGTCCTGGTTTGTACATACCTGGCAACGGCGAGGACGATAACCGTGGTGCATGCACCTACGGTACCTTTGAGACAGTTCTTGCCACTCCACCACCACCATCGACGCAGGAGACACAGACACCGACGGACGAGGTGTTCTATGGTCGTGGTCATCGTGACACTCGTCCACCGCCTCAGCGCTTATCGCCTTCCGGTCCACGTCCGAGGAAGCCCAAGATTCGTCGTCGTCCCCAGCAGTGATATGGTCATCTACGTATGAGACATGACTATCTATTTATGTATGAGACATATGTAGCCTCTATGTATCGGACATATTCATGTATGAGACATATGTAGCCTCTATGTATCGGACTTATTTGGTTTAGAGAGAGAACAATAGTAACGCAAACCAAATGCGTCCAAATGAATTAGACAGTACAACTGAATTAAATGTTACGACTGAATTAAACGTTACAACTGAATTAAACAGTACAACTGAATTGAACGTTACAACTTAATTAAACAGCACTATAGAAAACACCACTACAAAAAATAGTACTACATGAAAAACGTACTACATGAATGCATCATCATCATCCTCCATCGATGCAGATCTCTTTCCCTTTGTCGATGCAGAACTCTTGCCCTTTGACGATGCGGTCGTCTTCACCTTGGTACTCGGCATGAAGATGTCGTCTTCGTCCTCCGTTGATGCAGAACTCTTCCCCTTCGTCGATGCAGAACTCTTGCCCTTCGTCATTGCAAAACTCTTCACCTTGGTGCTCGACATGAAGAGGTCGTCCTCGTCCTCACTTTCTGCTGACCATAAACCTGAATTATTCACAGCAATCCTGAGGTAAGCTTCACCCTTGTGCAGTTGCTTTTGCCATCTGGCATGCAACCTCAGAAGTTCTCTCCGTATCTCCTCAAAATTCCTGGGAGGCCACCCACTCCTAGCTAATTGGTGAGCCAACTCATTCATTATGAAGTCGCTACTAATGAGTTCCTCCCATAGAACTACTCTATCATTCATCTTGAAATTGGCAGCTAGACGAAGAAGACGATCGGACATACCCTTGTGAAAACTACGATCAAAAGGATAGTGAGGATGAGGAGGATGAGACATCTCCACGAAAGGATGGCGAGAGCGGAAGGATGGCGGAGCGAATGGCGGAAGCGCCTGCTCACCCTCCTTACTGCGAATGTGGTTATATAGGCGGGAAAGAAATTAGCGGGAGAGAAAGGCGGGAAAGACAATGGCGGGAGAGAAAGTGGTGGGAGAGAATGGAAGGAGAGAATGGCGGGAGAGAAAGCCGGGAAAGATAATGGCGGGAGAAAATGGCGGGAAGGAAAGTGGCGGGAGAGAATAGTGGGAAAAAGGTGGCGACAGAGTATGGCGGAAAATAAAAACGGGAATTGTAGGGCGAGACAATACGCTCACTGTGGCAGATAGCTGAAAACAACAGCTAGCTCCTGTTCACGCTGTTTGAATGTTATGAGCACCAAATTGTTGACTTCAATAGACGATGCCAGTAGAAAATTACCGAAACCTTCCTTCTTCAACACCATTCGATCACCCAAGCCAATGAAGTAGGAACAAGGAATGCTGACAAATATATCATCATCTTCTGAATCCAAAGTAATTTCCAGAGTTAAAGAACCAGTCCTAGGAATAGGCACAAATTCCATCAAACTCCTCACAACCATGGTAGGAATAACCTGACAAAAACAAGCAAGTTATATGATCCATCCTATGAACCAGCAAAGAACAAACAAATAATAAAAACCAGAAACCAAAGCTTACCATATGTTGAGAAATAACATTCATGCGATCCATCCTATGAACAAAAAGAGTAAACAGTATGTGGTTGTCATCAAAGAGCTGCCGCGACATGACATACATTTGATGATAATTCAGAGTGACACCACGACTATAAAAATAGTTGTCAACAAGTTCCCTCTAAGTTTCACTCAGATCCTCAAGAGCTACAAAAAATGATTTCACTAACTGAGATGAACAGCAAAACGTATAAGCTGAAACAAAACTAAAAATCAGTCAAACAAATAACTTACCAACATGGGATAAAGGAAACAACATAACACCATCCCAATGAAATTCGACACTAATATAAGTTCCATAGTGCTCAAGCATAACAGTCATCATGTCACTATGGCGGAGACCATAATCATTCACAAGTTCCTCCCACGAAGGACAATGGAATTTACTGCTCATCCTACCATGTCTAAATATAACATGGTATAAGTTACCCTCACTGTTGTGCAGAGCAAGATCAATATCTGTGTCACCTCTCCGAATAGCTAAAGCTCTGCACTCCTCAATGTACCAAGCAAGATGTGATCTAACACTGCACGAAACATACTACAACAAGAATGGAAGCAAACATCATAATCATATAAACAAATGCATTCGAATATGCCACAGTCAGATAAACAAGACATAGAATCTTACAACATGTCTTGAACATCGACGATCCAGCACCACAGTAAATACAGACGCACCAGGATCAACGGCTGCACAAGGGCCACCAGGAGCTCGGCAAAATGGGCAAGTCAGTTACCTGCAGATGGACGGTGACCAATAAGAACTAAATCCACTACCGACTTGAGAGTTCTCATTCGATTGAGTTGGAAGCCAAAAAAAATACCGTAGGCCGGTGGAGAGCGCCCTGATCTATTGTTTACACGGGTAGGATAACAAAATGGGTGGTCGAGCGAAGAGATCGGCGAGGCGGTGGAAGCACCGGAGAGCAACGGGAGAGGTGGAGAGGGACAGGCTACTGTACAAGGGAGGATGAAACGAGTGGTCAGAGGAGGAAGACAGAAGGCCTGGGCCTTATCCAGGGGCCCATCGGCCTACCACAGGCCGACAGGAGGCTCTTCGGCCTAGGGTTAGCCGACAGGGGGCTCTTCGGCCTGGTGCTGGCCGACGGGGTGCTATCTTCGAATTTGTTTCAACTGGACATACTTTTTTCAAATTTGATATAATTTCCGTACTAGTTTTGAAAAAAATTGTGATTTGTCACCGGTGCATTTTGTAGCAAATAGTCGTACATACAACTTTGTCTATTATCTTGCGGATGACATCTACCCAAAGTGGCAAACGTTTGTGATGCCGTTGAAAAAACCGCAAGGTAAGAAAATTCTTGATTTCCACAATGCTCATGTGGCGGTTAGAAAAGATGTGGAAAGAGCTTTTGGGATTTTGCAAGCCTAATTTGCTATTGTGAGAGGACCGACTAGATTTGGGATCAAAAAATCCTTTGGTACATCATGCACGCTTGTGTGATCATGCACAACATGATCATCGAGAATGAGCGTAGCTAAGATGTAGACTACTCTCAGTATGAGCTCTTGGGACATCCCGTGCGAGTGCGATGGATGGCTGAAAGGGTGACCCGTTTTGTTGCCTCATATCATGCCATTCGATGTCCCGTAGGCATAATGATCTTCAAAAGAATCTCATTGAGGAGTGGTGGGCATGGAATGGGCGACAAAGATCATCATGATTTGTGCGTTCGATATTGTATTGTTGAACTATTTGTTGTGTTATATTAAACTATTTATTGTATTGAACGATAAACTATTTGTTTAAGTTTTAATAACGAAATTGAACTATTTATTGTTGATTTATTTTGGCGTTGTTTGATCTTTTTGCTTGTGTTTGAAATGCATATGTTGTTTGTGCGAGAGTCGCGCGCGCTGCATTTTTGCGCGCTGCTGGAGCCAGCGCTACCCGCCGCGCCAACCAAGCGAAGCACGCGCGACAAAGTAATTTTTAAAGCGCGGCGTGTTGGCGCTGTTGGAAATGCTCTAACCTCCGGCGATTTTTCCAACGGGAATCTATGATGCCAAAGCTGCCAACTAGTAGCCCCATTGGTTGTGTATATATGCTGGAGCACCCTCTGCCTTGTGCATACTCACAAGTTGGCTCTCCTACTGTCACCTGCTGCAATGCTGCATCTCGCCCGGACCCGGAGCACACATCAATCGGCCAAGGCAACCATCAGCGCCACCACCGTCTTCGTCGCCGCCAGACCGCCGTCGGCTCTAGGTAAGCAAGCTCACTATGTATCCAGAGAAGAACATGGCGGTCAGGTGCTGTAACATGTTAAGTTACTAACTAATTAACACTGGGATTCTGTAGGGCTGCCTCGGCTCCCAGTTGCCAGGGACGAGAGGCTGAGGTGCAGGTGCGGCAAGAAGGCGTCTTCGCCTGTGGCTCCGATGGTAGCCAAGGGCCTGCCGCTGCTCGCTGCGGCTAGCACCAGGGCGGCTTCAGTGGCCCCGATGCTGGCCTCAGCGCTAGCGCTGGCGGACGAGCGGATGTCCACCGAGGGCACCAGGATGAGCAACGACTTGCTGGGGTGGGTCCTGCTGGTTGCCTTCTGCCTCGTCTTGTGCTTCTACAACGTCTACTCCTCCACCTTCGACGACGATGACCACTCCGGTGGTGGCGGCATCGCGCTCTGAAGTCTCAACACCTCCACCATCTTCTGCCTGCCTGTTTGATCCGTGAAAGCTTTGCATAATTACCATAAATCTATATCAAGCATGGATGACCACCGGGTTACTGATTACGGTAGGAAAACTGAAGCAATGATCTCGTCGCCGGTACGGTGTGAAGCAAGTTCGGCTTGTATGAATCCATGTTGCTTAGCTGCCTGTTACAGTTCAAGCCTAGGGTTGTGATTAATATAAGCTGTGTTACTTAAATCTCATCCGGCTGGTCATCACGGAGCTTAGCTGAATGGGAGTTGAGTTGGCAAGATATAAACAGCACTTGAATTTTCTCCATGTGGCGTTAAAATATAAATGCAGGTAGGTACATCACATACCAGTCGGCAGTAAATTGAGAAACAAACATCAACCGTAATTTGCCATGTATGATTTGAAGCCTCCTGCGTAACAAGGATGTTTGTTTTCGCTTCATATATTGAACCAAGCGGTGGTAGCTCTCCTCTCATCGCTAAGAGCGAGTGATCCTGAGAGGTCGAGAGTTTTTCTCATGAATATGCAAATATTGCGCATCATTTCATTGATAAGTAGAAGGAGAGCAGGGGTAACAGCGTGTTAGGGCAGAAACAAAGTGCTCAGCCCAAAAAAGGAAAACAGACTACGAAACTAAAACGTGCATGATTCAGTTAGTGTCCCATACTGATACTAGTCGAGAGTCCAGACATGAGGTTCCACTTGGACAGAGAAAGTCCAAGGTACTATTGAGTATACTTTAGCTCGATCTTCATGATTCGGTTAATCCTCCTGCCCAATGATGTGATTGCTATATAACAGCAGTGAGCAAGAAGTATATATAACCATCAACAAACAGGGGCTATACATGATATGTAAGGTTCTGTCGCTAACAAGTGTGGAACTTCTATGAAGCGTCTCAAACCCCCAACATGGGAGCCCGCTGGTTATATATTGATATGGCTTCGTGTGTTACAAGTATTCGGTAGGAAGACCTAACCGAGAGGGAAAGATATTCTCTCAAGGATATTTACACGAAGGGAGGAAGAGATAAGATTACAACACAAGTTTAAACTCCCTCTACCTAACCCTATCGTGAGAGTACAAGATACTTAACACTTCCCTTAATCACAACGCAAGCAAGTTGAGATTACTTCGAAATGCTTCAAAACTTTTGGTTGGTAGTGCTTTGGTAAAACCATCAGCTAGTTGATCCTTTGAAGGAATGAACCTTACTTCCAATTGTTTACTTGTACCTCTTTCTCGCACAAAGTGAAAGTCAATTTCAATGTGCTTGGTCCTGGCATGAAACACTAGATTAGCAGATAAGTAGGTAGCACCAAGATTGTCACACCATAGACATGCAGGTTGTGCTTGTGAAATTTCAAGCTCTTTTAGCATAGACTGAACCCAGATAACTTCAGCTGTTGCATTTGCTAAAGATTTTTATTCTGCTTCTGTACTTGACCTAGACATTGTGGTTTGTTTCTTTGCACACCAAGAAATCAAGTTTGGACCATAAAAGATTGCAAAACCACTAGTGGACCGTCTATCATCCACACATCCAGCCCAGTCAGCATAAGAGAATGCACTCACAAGAGTAGATGATGACTTGTTAAATGTGAGACCAACATTCATGGTATTCCTAACATACCTTAGGTCTCTCTTTGCAGCAGTCCAATGAGTTGTTGTGGGTGCATGCAGAAACTGATATATCTTATTAACTGCAAAAGAAATATCAGGCCCGGTAAGAGTCAAGTATTGAAGACCTCCAACTATACTTCTACAGTTTGTGACATCCTCCTGATTAAGAAGTTCTCCTTCTGTTAATGACAAAGATTCTGAGCTGGATAGTGGCGTGGGAGAGGGTTTACAATTTTGCATACCAATTATGTTTAACAACTCAGTGGCATACTTTCCTTGTGACAAATGAATACCACTGCTGGTTTTCTTGACCTCAATACCCAAGAAGCAATGAAGATCTCCTAGATCCTTAAGAGCAAACTCAGAATCCAAATCTTTTAGCAAAGTTGTAATTGCATCATCAGAGGAGCTTGTGACAATGATGTCATCAACATATATGAGAACAAATATAGTAATGTACAACTTGTTATAAATAAAAAGTGATGTGTCGGACTTTGATGAAGAAAACCCAAGCCTTTGCAGTTTTGCACTCAGCCTAGAGTACCATGCTCTAGGAGCTAGCTTTAATCCATAAAGAGCCTTATCAAGTTTGCAAACATGAAAGGGAGCATTTTTGTTTTCAAACCCAGGTGGTTGTTTCATGTATACCGCCTCTTCCCGGACACCATGGAGAAACGCCTTATGTACATCTAGTTGTCTGAGGCTCCATCCCGTGAACACAGCCATAGATAATACAAGACGAATAGTTGCAACTTTAACAATTGGACTGAAAGTGTCCTCATAATCAATACCATAATGCTTCTTAAAACCTTTGGCTACTAATCTTGCTTTGTAATGATCAATACTGCCATCAGATTTTCTTTTGATCCTATAAACCCATTTGCAATCAATCAAGTTTGTACCTTCACGTCGAGGAACCAAATGCCATGTTTGATTTTTCCGCAAAGCCATGTACTCTTCCTCCATTGCCTTTTCCCACCGTGCATCACCGAGTGCTTCACTCACAGTTATGGGTTCACCACCTGGTGAGCATGCCAAGCCAAACTTAGTTTTATAATTAATACGATGTATTACCACCTATTGGAGACGTGTATGCGGAGGAGAAACGGCTTCAGCAGTAGGAACAACAGCAGGGGATGATGGCGTAGAGGATTCGGGCGACAGATCCAACTGGCAGGCAGCATTAGGCGATCCCGAGGCGGATTCGGGCGCACCTGGGATTGATCCTGAGGCATCTGACCCGCGCGTGGGCGAGGCAGTGCGCATGTGGGCCTAGTTAGTCGCGTCGGCCGCGCGGGCCGAATCAGGAGAGCCCACGTGGGGGTTGTCGGCCACCAAGGAGGGCCCCGCATCGCGTGGGTTGGAGCAGGATTGGCAAGCGTGCAGGGGCGTGATGATAAGCGCATCGTTGTCGGGTGCAACAGGGCCACCTGCCGAGGCTGCCGCCTGTAGTGGTGATCCCGAAGTGGATCTGGTGGCAGACTGCACGGGCGGCGATCCCGGAGCAGATTCGCTGCAGAACTTAGTGTTGTCCGTTGTGGACATAAAATGATGCTGCAACACACAATTTTCCACTGAATTTTCATCATTTTTCCGCACTAGAAAAATTTGGAGCATCTTGCAAACAAGTAGAGTTAGTCAATGAAGGATTAGTACAATTATTTTCAACCCCATGATTAAGACCAGAAAGATGAGGTGGAAAAAGATGAGGCGGAAGGAGTAGGATCTCTTAGCGTTGTAAAGCACTAGCATTGGGGTGGAGATCTTGAAAAGGAAATTTAGTCTCATCAAACATGACATCACGAGAGATGTAGACACGACCGATGGGAATATCAAGGCACATAACTCCTTTGTGTTGGGAATTGTAACCAAGAAAAACACATTGTGTGGATCTAAACATGAGTTTTTGATTATTGTAGGGATGAAGATTAGGCCAACACGCACAGCCAAATACACGAAATGTAGTGTAATCTGGTTTGACATGTAAAAGACGTTCTATGGGAGTTTCATTGTGTATGACATGACTAGGCAAAATATTTATGAGATGCACAGCAGTGAGAAACGCTTCGTCCCAAAATTTGAGAGGCATGGATGCGACAGCAAGGAGAGCGCGGCCTACCTCAACAATATGCCTATGTTTTCGCTCCGCACACCCGTTTTGTTGATGAGCATGGGGGCATGACACATGATGGGAGATGCCAATTTTCTGGAAAAAAAATGAGTTGAGTTTCTCATACTCACCCCTCCCCCCAATCTGATTGAACAACAAGTATTTTAGCATCAAATTGACGTTCAACAAGGGCTTGAAAGTTGTGAAAAACTTGAAATACATCAGATTGTTTCTTGAAAAGGTAGGTCCAAGTATATTTGCTATAGTCATCAATAAAGCTAACATAATAGGTGTGTCTACCAACAGAGGAAGGTGCTGGACCCCATACATCAGAAAACACAAGTTGCAACGGTTTAACAGAAACACTAGTAGACACGGGGTATGGTAATTGATAAGTTTTAGCACGTTGACAAGAATCACACACTGTCTCTGAATTATGATCCCCAACAAATGGGGGTTTATTTTTACTAAGCACTTGCTAAACAATTGAAAAGGAAGGGTGGCCTAATCGATCATGCCATCAAGCTAAGGAGATATGGATGGCACTGCACACTTGTTTGTCGAATCTGCTAACTGGAGGAATAGATGGGTAAAGCCCGTCCACACATCTAACTCTGTAGAGTATTCTCTTCGTGAAATGATCCTTGATCAAGAAAAAAAGGGTGAAATTCTAGGAATACATGATTATCAAGCACTACTACGGAAAACCTTATACATAGAACCTTAGCAGTAGCACTGGATAAAAAGAGGCGCACTGCTACATAGCAGTAGTGTGCGTCAAGAAACGGCGCTACTGCTAACTACTTAGCAGTAGCACGTCACGTGCTACTACTAATATTGCCCCACCATTGCCGCCAGGCTAGGTTTAGTAGTAGCACGCCCCAGATAATTGTGCTACTGCCAAGAGAATAATAGTAGCGCGTTTTTTGGTTAGGGCGCTACGACTAAGTTTGAACCTGGCCACATGGCAGGCCTCACTTAGCAGTAGCGCCTCCTCCAGGAGCGCGCTATAGCTATGTCAGGTAGCAGTAACGCTCTTTCCTAAAACGCGCTACTCCTATCTTGACATAACCCCCGCTCGGGCTTCCTCCTCCATTTCTTTCCTTCATCCATTCCACATTCGATAGATCCCTCTCCTCCGACGCCGCCGTCGCCCTCCGTTGCCTGCCCACGCCATCGTCCGTCGCCGCCCTCCATCGCCGCCCTTCGTCGTCGCCCGCTCCTCCACCTGCACCTGTCTGTCGCCGCCCGCACATCCTTCGTCTCCCCCGAGCTCCACCTCGCCGCCGACATCTCCCCGAGCTCCACCTCGCCCCCGACATCTCCCCCGAGCTCCACCTCGCCGCTGACATCTCCCCTAGCCCCTTGTAAGTCCTCTGCCCCTCCTTCTCCCTCTGTATCTCTCTAGGACAGATTAGGACAGAATAGGATGAATTAGTATGAACCCTAGGACAGATTAGGCAGTATGAACCTAGTTAATTAGTATGAAATTAACTATGTTTTCAAATTAGGACGGAAATTTAGCTACGGTTTCAAATTAGGACATAAATTTGGGTAGGATAAATTTAGTTTCAAATATTGTGAAGAAAAAGGACTTATTGCATTTTTTTCAAGTTCTATATTTTTCTTGCTGTTATATGCAAATGATCCGAGTGGCCTACGTTTCGCCGGAATGTTAATTCATTTCCGTTTCGGTGAATTTCAGGCGCTCGATATGTCATGTTTTGAGCAAAGGTCATGCCAAAAAAAAATCATGAATTTTAGCATGACTTGTGCTACAATGTAGGACATATCGAGTGCTTGTGATTTGCCACAACGGGAATTCAATGATATTCCGGCAAAACATAGGGCATTTTTTCTATGTCATTGCTCGATATATGGAACGGGTTGACTTTAGGTCTTCTAAGTGTTTATTAATTTTGTTTTCATAATTAAGCATTTGTACTCCAGGTCGACGATGCCTAGCCCGCATCCTCGTCGTCGACTCGGCGGAGGAGGCCTTCTTGATTATAGGGGCCATGTCCGGGACTGGGCTCCGTCGGGCTGGTACTGGGAGGTGCTACCTTCCGGGGGCGCAGCTTGGTGAGGAGGCAGCCCGTCGTCGACCCGGAGGTTATTTGGTGGCGGTTGTGTGGGCCACTTTCGGTGTAGAGGGAGCCGGCCCCCGCAGAGGTGATACGTCGCCGTGTTAGGGAGGAGGACGAGCACGTCCGACGCTATATGGTTGTGTTGGACGCCAGGTTCTCCAATACCTGGCAGGTTCTTCAGGGATCCACCCGAGCTATGATCCTGTAATGGTTCCTTCTCTTTGGTTGTCCACCAGCCGCGTCGATACCCGTCGTTCGCTACGGTTCTAACTGTATTAGTGATGTTATATTTATGATATTATTCGAGATGTATTAGTGATAATATTCGACGATGTACAGACGCAAGAGATGATTTAGTTTTTCTTATTGAATGCATGCTAATTTGAATACTAATTTATTTTATGATTTAGTTTTGCTTATTGAATGCACGTATGTTTCAACTATGAACATAGGAAATGTCTGACGACGATAGCAAAAGGGAATTCGATATGTGCGAATACTGCGAAGACGAGCGTGGTTTGTGCGACAGGCCTCGCCTAGAAGATGGTAGGCGATTCAGCATCATGTTGGATGAGACCTTCGAAGTGGATACAATAAGTCACAACGACAAGTCTTTTTTCGTAATTAAGCATGATTTTTGCTTCTTTTGCTTCAACTTATAATTTTATTTTTTTACAATTCTACTAGCGTATCCCCTGCCATGCAAGACATTATGTCTTGGATAAGATTGGTTTCTCAGATATGTGCAGTATGGAGGTAAAGAGAGTTAACTTGAGGACCGAGCATGGCTATGCTTTTTCCGTAAAATTATACAATGCAGACAACTACTTCTATTTTGAATGCTAAAATTGGAGAGAACTATGCAAGGCGTATGCATTTGAGCCTAATATGCTTATCACCTTTGATATTCGTCCTGAAGATGAATATGAAGGTAATATCGACATCTAGGTCGATGTGCAGACGCCTCGAGTTCTATGTCTATGTGAGTTTCTCAACCATATTTATTAAGTAAATTATATTGTTTATTTGAAAATCGTTGACAACTAATTTCTATTGACAGCTTATTTTCATTCAAGCAAACATGTCCGGCTCTTGGTAGACAACACCTACTACTATCCCGGGGCTGAACTAAACTGCGAGGAGATAAGTCATTATGTTTCATGGCTTGAGGATCTTGATCTTGTCAAGACAAATTATTTTCCTAAACTTCAAGATATTAGTACTCGATACATGCGACCACTAGTGTGCGTATTGAACTACGGTCACATCTATCTAGAAAAGATGGTAAGATTTTTACTATTTGTCCTCAGTGCATCTTTTGCATACATTATTTTTTAAGATAAACTTCATTGCTAAGTATGTTACTTTGATGTTCTTCAATAAGGACTCCCGATGAATGTTGTGCCTCGTTGGATCGAGCATAAAGGTCACATGAGAATGATTAGCTTACGGCCAAGACATCCTACAATGCACATGAGTGCATTTCACATTTCTCAAAGCGAGCAAGTCTTAATAGTCAAAGACTGGAGCAAAATTATGAAGGATCGCACAGAAGTACTAGGGGGCAGAAATCAGAAGTGCAACCCATATTTAGAAGACAGGTTTATCTGCATGCTCCAGTATGATGAAGCAGGAGTGCTACACATGTTTTATGCTATTTTACATGTGAGAGCAGTAAAAGTGTTTAACTAGCTAGTGTTGGTGGTAATGACTATGATGATTAAATAGCTAGTGTTGGTGGTGATGACTATGATGATTAAATAACTAGTGTTGGTGGTAATTACTATAATGATTATTAGTAGCTAGTGTTGGTGGTGATGAGATAGCTACACTATGACTATGATGATTTTTATATTAATATGATGATGATTTGTTATTATGATCATGATTAGTTATTATATCATTGGTGAAAGAAACGCGGATTAGATTCACGTGGATGGATCAAAAGTGACCAAAAGTTGAATTAATCCTACTATTTCAACTTTTGATCACTTTTGATCCATCCAAATAAATCTAATCCATGTGGATGGATCAAAAGTGACCAAAAGTTGAATTGGTACTGTATTAAAAGTTGTATAACAGCGTATAAATACACTAAAACTAACAAAATGAAAAATTGAATACTAGTAGCGCTTGCTTGGAAGGACGCTACTGATAGTTAGCTTAGCAATAGCGCTTGTAATTATACACGCTACCGATATACGTCCTATCAGTAGCGCGGGTAACCAGCGCTACTACTAAGCAATAATTGTAGCGCCTTACTAATAGCGCGGGCACCCGCGCTACTAGTAGGCATCAAATCCGTGCTACTACTAGGATTTTCCCTAGTAGTGAAGAGCAATGCGATGAATGGAAAGAAGGTTTTGTTTGGTGGTAGGACAATGCAAGATTATATTGAGTGAATATCACAATATGGGGTTTTAATAATTGACTTGCCAACATGAATTATACTCATACCTTGCCCATTTGCATTGTGGACTTGATCATGACCATGGTAGCGCTCATGCATGGTCACCTTCTCGAGTTCGTGGGTGATGTGATCCGTGGCTCCGGTGTCGGCGTACCAGTTGGTATCCACACCACATGAGCCATCTACGGCAGCAGCAACTTTCTTCTTGCGCTTGTCCTCCTCATAACGCCAATTGTAGTCTTTGGCTATATGTTTAGTTTTCTTTTGCAAATCAGACACTTGCCTTCGTACTCGTCGTACCCTGAGAAAGGTTGACCACTGTCATCGCAGTTTTGACCGCCCCCCCCATTGTTGGAGTAGAAGGGACGACGCTGCTGGTTGTTGTTGTAGTAGCCTCGGTTGTCGTTGGTGTTGTTGTTGGCGGCATGATAGTAGCCACCGCTACCACCGCCGCCGCCACCTCCATAATTTCCTGAGCCATCGTTGTAGCCGGTGTTGGGGTCATTGTTGTAGCCAGCACCGCCGCCTCCTTGGTTTCCACGGCCGCCACCGCCGCCGCTTCATTTCTGCTGATTGTCGCGGTAGCCTTTTTGAGGGTCGCGGGCAGAGTTGGCATAGGATTTGAAGGATCCAGCGCCACCACCATGGAACATCTCCATCCTCTGATCGAAGTTGGAGACCATGGCAAAGAGGATATCAATGGTGAGGAGCACGGTGCGAACATCCAAGGCAGAAATTATGGGTTGGTAGTCAAGATCTAGGTCGGCTATGATATAGGAGATTAGCTCCTCTTCGGATATAGGTTTCCCAGCGGCAGCAATCTCATCTGAAAGAGATCTCATGTAGCCAAAGTAGGTGGCTGCAGATTGTGTTCCCTTTTGGGCATTGGTAAGAGAGGATCTGATGTTGTTGGCTCGAGATATGGACTGGGCATAAAACATATTGGTGAGCGTTGTCCAAATAGCATGGGATTTCTCAAATGAAGCTACTTGGATTAACACTTCTTTGGATAGGTTTTGTAGCAGGTAAGCAATGATTTTTTGGTCTTGGACAAGCCATGGGTTATAGGCAGGGCTGGGAACGGTTTGATCTTTGTCGTCGGAGGTCTTAGTGACAATGGTTTTGGTGGGCTCAGCAATGGTTTGGTCTATGTATCCGAAGAGGTCGGCTCCCATGATCTGGGAGCAAGCTTGGGCACGCCATAGGATGAAGTTGGTATGTGTAAGAGGTTCTGAGGTGTTGTTGTCTAGGCCGGTTGAGGCAACAGAGCTTGAGGAGCTGGACATGGCGGCTATGGTGTCTTGGAGGGATAAGGAAGAAGGTAGCTAGATGAGATGGGAGAGGAAGGCTCTGTATACCATGTGGAACTTCTATGAAGCATCTCAAACCCCCAACATGGGAGCCTGCTGGTTATATATTGATATGTCTTCGTGTGTTACAAGTATTTGGTAGGAAGACCTAACCGAGAGGGAAAGATATTCTCTCGAGGAGATTTACACGAAGGGAGGAAGAGATAAGATTACAACAGAAGTTTAAAGTCCCTCTACCTAACCCTATCGTGAGAGTACAAGATATTTAACAACAAGGACATTTGTTTCGCTGCCAAATCACCAAGTGGGGTGGTGGCGCAGTTAGCTAGCGCCTAGGTGTCATAGCTGAAATAAGTACGGACCGTTGTGCCAGCCACCGTAGAGTCAAGAGTTGTCGCGGTCCCTGTCATGAAGACGGTGGCTTGTCGAGGCTGTCTGGGTGATTCCCGAGCAGTACCGTCGTCGGAGTAGCATCCAAGCCTGTCATCGAAGAATGGACAGATTGCTCGAGTGTCTCCAACCGAAGACTCGTTGTCGGAGTAAACGAGAGTATCTCCACTAGACGTCAGGTTATCTGCGAGGTCGGAGGTCCACTCCTTGAGTGAAACCGACGAAGACATGAAACCAATGAAGACATGATTCTGGCCAAGCCAGCTCGCCGATGTCGTTGCAGATGTCCGGCTTGAGTCCTAATTCGCCGATTTTGCCGACGAAGACGTGGATCTTACCGAAGGGAACCCGGTACCCGCCGGCCTCGGGGCCCCAGTCGAAGTCGTTGATGTAGAGCTTGCCTCGACGACCCTTGGTCATCCGGCCGATCATGTATCCCTCGATCCCTGGGGGAGCTCCCTCCAAGAACTCAACACCACCAAGCGTTGGCCCCACGGTGGGTGCCAACTGTCGTGGTTTTGTCAAGGCAGATGTCCTAGCGGTAGGACTAAGTCTAGGAGCCATCGCAACTAGGTGGTTGCTAAGATGGGGTTGATCGGGAACGAGAGACAAAGGGTTACCCAGGTCCGACCCCACCGATGAAGGTAAAAGCCTACATCCTGCTTAGTGTGTTATTGATGATGATCTCGATCGCTAGGGTGCGGAATCGCTGAACTAGCTCTCGAGGATCTCTTTCTTGATCCCCTCTACCTCAGGGACTTCCCTTTATATATAGGTCGAGGCCCTGAGGCTACAATAGAGTCTGGGTCGTAATACAATCTGTGACCTTGTCTACTTCTACTCGTCTTGTTTTCTAAGTAAGGACGATTCCTTACAACTCCCTTCGTGAGCCGGCCCTCTCCGATGAGCCGCCTCCTGTGTCTTGAGCTTCAGTGCTTCAGCAGCCCAAGTAATGACCCTGATTATGAACCGCCACTTGATAGTCGGGTCATACCGTGGGGTATATCCCTAACATATGGTTTAACAGTGTCAATACTTATTAGTATCTCGACACCGGCGCTACTAATCAAGTAATCGGGGAGCTGGTGAAGCTCTTTGACCGTGATCGCTCCACCGGCAACGATTAAATCCACACTGCTGGTGGTCAAGTATGGAAATTTTACATATTGGTCACAAACTTCTCCTTACTCCGCGTTCGTCCTCTTCATGTAAATAATATTATCCATGTTCCTCATGCTTACAAGAGTCTTGTTTCTGCTTACCAGCTTATAAATGATAACCATGCTTTTCTTGAGCTTTAGCCATAATATTTTTTGTTAAGGATCGGGGAACGGGGAGAACAATTACGCAAGGCATAGGCAGTATCTTTACCCCACTAATGGTCAACCAGGTGCTCATGAACATCAAGTTTTTCTAGAATGTATTAGATTATGTATATGTGTGCGTGTGTTCTGTTGTTAACTCGGATAGATTAGTTATGGGCAATCCTTATCTCCATATAGCCTTTTGTAAGGATCAAGCCCCGTAAGAAACCAACACGACATCATGTACCTTGTGATCTGTATAACACGCACACGTCCCTACCTAGAAAGCATACGCTTCCAGCCTTTTCACATAGATACAAGTCCGAGAACCTATGTGCATAGAAATCCAAGTGAACCTATGCCGGCAAATAAAAAATGCACATTTTGTCTATCTATCTTTCTGCATCCGTAGGTTTCTTGTCGTGCCAAATCTGTATATAGCCCTCTTATTGTGTAGTGCAACCCTACACTCTTCTTTTCTGATACTTATGCCTGTTGGCTTTCCTTGGAGGAACACAGGTTGGATGCTGCATTCATGTCTGACGCCCGGCGTGCACAGTTGCTTCCTCCGATTGTCAAGTTGGTTGTGTGATTCAGTCTGAACGAGTCTAACTTACCTTCCAACACGAATATGTCAACAAGGCGTCTTCGGCTCTGTCTCCATTAGTGGACAAGGGCGTGCCGCTGCTCGCCGTGGCGAGCACCACGGCGGCATCAGCGGACCCGATGGTGGCCTCTGGACCCGATGCTGCGCCGGAGCCTGGTCCGCCTGGTTCGTAGGCGGATGTCAAGTGAGGGCACTCGGCTGAGCAACGATCTGTTGGCTGCCATCGGCCTCGTCTTGTGCTTCTACACCGTCAGTCTACTCCTCCACCTTTGACGACGACAACCAGTCCGGCGGCGGGGGGCGGCATCACGCTCTGAACACCTCCATCATCTTCTTTTGCCTGCCTGATGCTTAAAAGCTTTGCGTAATACAATTACCTCATCTATCAAGCATGTATGAACACTGGGCTACTGATTACGGCAGGAAAACTGAGGCTAGCTATCTATATATTCATATTTCATCTCCTAGACTGTTAGGGTTGGATAGGTTAGGTGAGTCTTTGTGGTGCCTCTAGGTTTTCGCCCTATGGCAAACTGCTCGATGACGAGTGTTTGCAGTAGGTTTCCCAGAGGTGCTTTGAGCTCGCTTCCCCTTTCCTGCTTCCTTGGTTCGGTCAGACTAAAACTTTGTATTTCCGTTATCGCTTTAATAGAAAGGGGTTCGCCCGGTTGAAAGAAAAATATTCATAATTCACAGCTCCATCAGCCCTCTTTCGCAACAAGTAAGTTTGTTTGGCATCCAATACAACAAGTGGGGTGGTGGCGCAGTTGGCTAGCGCGTAGGTCTCATAGCTAATATATATGCGAGTGATCCCGAGGGAGGTCGAGAGTTCGAGCCTCTCTCACCCCACACAACAACAAAAAAAAAGACCATCGTTGTGATGAAAAAGCTCTGTGGCAACTTGGGTCGTCACATTATGTATATATTACACCTGAATTATCAGGTGAACTGAGCATGTCTGAACCTTGGTCTTTTTTTTGTTTATTTCTGGCAATCCATGTAACTGCGAAATACTTAACTCTGCTTCCTTTCCCTTGCTGAAATTAAACACGTGACAATTTAAACCTGCCTGAATCACCTTCTCATTTTCAACCTGCCTGAATCACCTTCTCAAAGTAATGCTGTGTTACTGCTACGTACGTCCTCTTTGCAGCCCTGCAAGTAAATAATTCATGTGTGTTTCTTTGCAGAATTTATTCAAAAAAGATACCTATTAGATGCTCGTTTTTCTTAACATGGTGGCCGATGGAAGTGTGCAGAATTTTCACATGATACGTTGCCTGTTGCCTAGTGCTCCTACATCTTAGTCATGCTACAGAAGTCTTCTTTTTCGTTTTCTTTCAGGTGCTTGTCATTCGTCCTTTTTTCCGCACTAGATATTTAGGCTAAGGATCATTTGCTGACTTAGTGTTTGGTTTAGAGAGAGGTGGAGGAAGCGGAAGAAAGCTTCGTATTATTAACCTCCTATGGGTTACATTGTTCATTGCTACTTGCCGCGATCTTGATGATTCAGTATTGGGTATACTTTAGCTCGATCTTGATGATTCAGTTGATCCTGCTCAATGATGCGATGTTGTGTGACAGCACAAGTGTATGTACTCCGAAGTGCTAACAGTAGGGGCGTAAAGCTTGGTCCAAAGGAATTGTGACTCCAGTATGAACAAGTCCATGCATCCCGAATTCGTCATCCATGCTCAACAGATTAGGAAAACTTTGCATCTTGTGTTTTGGAGTGCATGATCAGCCGAAACGAAACACAAACACAGAGCAGTTCAGTAGTTCGAAAAGTAAAAAACACATGAAGCAGGCTACATGATCAGAAAAAGTATTGAGTAGTTGGAAGTGCCATATGTCATGATATACTAAACCTGAATCTTCAGGTGAAGTGAGCATGTCTGAACCTTGGTCAACTTTTCTTCTTTTTTTTTACGTGCCTCTGGATCTCTGCCTTGGTGTTTAAGTTGGTAATGTTTTCTGATGGCTCTGTAGCCGTAAGAACACCTTTGTTTTCCAGCATGAGCTAGCGATGTCATTATGAGATCCCATGTAACTGCAGAAATACTACTGTAGTTGCTTTGGTATGTGACCGTAGAGTGGCGAGATTGGTTGCACGGGTGGAGGCGGTGGTGGTGGGCTAACTTATCTCTGCTTCCTTTCTCTTACAGTACTGAAATTAAACGCTTGGCATTTTCAACCTGCCCGAATCACCTTCTCAAATTAATGTTGTGTTACTGCTACGTACTGTGCGTCCCTCTTTGCAGCACTTGAAGGAAATAATTCATGTGCGTTTCCTTGCAGAATTCATTCAAACGAGATGCCTATTAGAAGCTCCTTCTTCTTAAGATGGTTGCCGATGGAAGTGTGCGAGGGCGTGTCAATGAGGCTAGCTAGGTTTCAGCTTCCCTCCACGTTGAAAGAGCTTCCTTTGCAGCACAGTGTCCCGCCCAAGAAGACTGGGTGATTTAGGGGACACCATTGAGACGTTCGGCTTGCTGGAGACTTTGGCAGGCACCCGCGTCTTCAGTTGCGAAACATGTATCACGTTATGAATTCTTCAACTTGCTGGCAGATCAAGCTTGTATTGTATGCCACCGCTCCAACACGGCTCAGCACTGTGTAAAGTCCATAGCACTTCAGCGACATCTTCTGGTTGCGCCGAGCAGCTAACGGATTTTGCAGATAGAGCTGAATCTTAAGAAAGACCTGAACACCCATCTGTCTACGATAGGAAAAGGGCAAATCTCTGTATATGTATATGTAATGCCTGCACACACATCCCGACACTAGTGGAGCATGAACACTGGAGCGATATAAAGTGAACTCTTTAAACAACATCCATGTGAAAGAAGAAGAGAACACAAAAAAGTTACTCTTATAATTACATGACACGATATAAAATTAAGCACTTGCGCTCAGTGCCACCCTGGATTTCTTTCTCTCTCTTTTTTTTTGTTTATTATACTACTCGAGCCATTGATATGAGAAGCCTTCTTTGAGCCCAGTCACAGGGGTTGCAGGCTGCAAGCCGCAACGGAGTCGATTATCCAGGCACTGCTCGCGGCTTTGCCACCGGAGGCGCAGGCCAGGGCCTGGGCATCATCGGCCTGCCTGCGGCGATCATCGCCAATGTCACCAAGCTTCGCCTTACCATGGTTTATTTGGCATCCAAAACAACAAGTGTAGTGGTGGCGCAGTTGGCTAGCGCGTAGGTCTCATAGCTAATATATATGCGAGTGATCCCGAGGGAGGTCGAGAGTTCGAGCCTCTCTCACCCCACACAGCAACAGAAAAAAAGACCATCGTTGTGATGAAAAAGCTCTGTGGCAACTTGGGTCGTCACATATATTACACCTGAATTATCAGGTGAACTGAGCATGTCTGAACCTTGGTCTTCTTTTTTGTTTTTGTTTTTGTTTTTTTGGCCTCTGCTGCGACCTGCTCTCTCCACATCCTCCTCGCTGCTCAAAAGCTTTCCTCCTCTAGCAGACCATCCCCTCAGCTCGTCCTGTTCAGGCTGCAAAGTTTTGCCGCGGTCAACTGGTATCTTCAATATTGGTGTGCCATAGACCGGCAGTCATATTCATATCATCGGAAACGTACATGACCTGCTGCGTGTTGGTGCAACTGATAAAACAGATTGTTTGTTTGAATCATGTTCAAATCGCTGAACCAATGGCTAGAATTACCATCTTTGCTATGTAAAAGTATCTGGGAAGCATTAAACCTTTTCTCGGGCCGCAGTCGTATTTATACGAAGGATGCCGTGGCTTACAAGAAGATCGATCGAGAGTCCGATTAAGAGGTTATAGAGAAGGTCGGTAGGAGGGAGATAAACAGAAGAAGATATAGAACACGGAACTAAGTTTAAACCACTAGTCCTATCTCATTACAATGTATTTTAACACTCCTCCTTAATCTAAACCTAAGAAACTCCAAGGTTGAGATTGTTCTTAAACTCCTCGAGCCTTCTCGTAGTAAGTGGTTTTGTAAAGCCATCAGCTAGTTGATCACCTGTAGGAATGAACCTTATGTCAAGTAACTTGTGTGTTATTCTTTCTCTCACAAAATGAAAATCAACTTTTATATGCTTTGTGCATGCATGGAAAACGGGATTAGCTGAAAGATAGGTTACATCAAGATTATCACACCATAATCTAGCAGCCGTGGAGTTTTAACTCCGAGCTCGTAAAGTAATGTTTGAATCCACATCACTTCGGCTGTAGCATTTGTTAGAGTTTTATACTCAGCCTCAATGCTAGACCTTAAGACTATAACATGTTTTCTCGCACTCCAAGATATAAGATTTGTTCCTAGGAACACAACAAATCTACCTGTGGATCTTCAGTCATCAACACATCTTGTTTAGTCTGCATCAGAGTAGGTAGATACAAGCATAGAAGTCCAAGCTCTCCCGAAAATCTGAGATACCTCACAATCCCTTTAACAGCAGTCCAGTGAACAATGGTGGGTGCATGTAGATAGTGATACACTTTATTCACATAGTATGAAATATCAAGACGCGTAAAAGTCAAGTATTGTAATGCACCTACGACACTTCTATAATTGGTCTTATATACCCATTTGCAATCTATGACATTTTTAACCTTTTCTGGTGGTACCAAATGTCATGTTTTATTTTTTATGAATGACTCATATTCATTATCCATGGATTATTTCCAATCTTTACTGGCAAGTGCATCATGCGATGTGTTGGTTCACCCTTACTAGTAAGAAAAGCACGTTTAACTTTAGCATGCCTTATAGTGCCATCTATGTACTCTTTTGCTTTGAGAATACCATATTGAGATCTGTAGGAGATATGCCCTAGAGGCAGTAATAATAGTTATTTTGTATCTCCAAAGTTTGTAATGAATGTTTATGTTCCATGCTATAACTGCAATGATTCTCGAGTCTACAAATTAAAGGAGGCTTGGAGGGAAACTCATGTGCACATGTGGTATAATAAACGGTAAATTGTATTCCTAGTCTTACCTCTAAGACTGGCTCAAGTGTTGCATGATGGTCTTGTTTTCCTGATCATGGGCATGGCTATGTCGGCAATTTTGGGGGCACGATGTTGGTAGAACACTTGTGTTGAATCGATCCGAATTGATGTTATGATATGAGATATATTCCTCACAAGTTAATGGTAAATAACACAGAGATGGTTAACGTTTGCATAATTCCTTAGACCATGAGAGTATTGAGTTTCTTCATGCTTGCTTCATGAACTTTGGAGTTTGTTAAACGTCATCCGTAAATGGGTGGCTATTACGGCGGCTTACGGGTTCATGGAAAAGTATGTCAAGTAACTTGATAGCTCAAGATTGGGATTTGCTCCTCCGACGATGGAGAGATATCTCTGGGCCCTCTCGGCGTTTCGGTATCCATCATCGTCTGGCCAGACACTTTGTGATTTGATCACGGGGATGCCGGAACACGGGAACGAGAAAAGAGAACAATACCGGCAACGAGGTAACTGGCATAGTGGACAAGTTGTTGATCCACGAGGATGCCTACATGTCTTACCTAGGGTGATTGTAACATGTCGCAAATCAACAGGAATAGCTCACGGCAACTAAAGGTTCACTTGAATATTCATTCGTGTGGGTATAGGGGTCAATATGGGTGTCCACGGCTCCGATGTTGATCATTGATCGGAAGGGGTTCCGGGTCATGTCTATGCTTCACCGAACCTATAGGGTCACACGCTTTAGGGTCATCTATTTGTTGAATACTAGACAGGGAGTCTGAGAGAAAATCATCGAAAAGTTTCGGACACCGGAAAAGTTTCGGACAGCGGAAAAGTTCCACAGACAGGACACCGGAACAGTTTCGGTAAAACTAAAAAGTAGTTTCAGGGGATACCGTTAAGTCAAATTGGTTTTGGCACATGCTTGATAATTCTTGGAGGGTGCCAGAATCATTCTGGAAACTTCTGAGAATTTTCCGGAAGAAAAACCGGAAATGTTCCGGAGCTGCCGGAACCGCTTCAGATGCTTTTCGCAGATGAAAATCACTATTCTGGAATTGTTCCGGATCACATTAAAAATTATTTTAATGGGGTACTAGAATTGTTCTAAGCCCACATAAATATTTTCAGTTCAATCAGACGCTGAAAAATGTCGTCGTGAATAGTGAAAGTGCTTTTTGGATATTTATGAAATAGCACCTTTTTGGATAATTCCAAAAAGGCTTCTAGAAGGGATTGGGGAGCAAGGTAGCTCCTCACGGGGCCCCCCAAGGGTTGTCCGGCCAAGGGTGGAGCTCCTCCATGGAGCTCCACATGGCACCCCTTTTCATTCTTATTATTTTTTATGTGTGACATAAAGTGGGGGTAGTTTGGTATTTTCAAGTCCCAACCCTACCCCTTGGTTTTCCTATAAATAGAGGAGATGTGGGCTGCCATCTCTTCATCCTTGTGATCTCATACACATGCTTTGCTTTGAAAGCTCTCTCTCTCTCTCTCCCTCCCACGAAAAGAATCTTTCGTAGAGCCGAAAGGTTGTCTGGGTTCCGGCAGGAACTAGTTTTGGACGGCGAAGCCTTGCCGGATAGATGACACCGTATGTGTGCCACCCCGTAGAGAGGTCGTAGTTTTGATCTTTTGCCCGAGGGGCTTTTCGTGTGTCCTCCCGTAGGGCTGTCCGAGTCTCCATTCGAGTTTGGAGGGTCCTCCCGAAGGGCTGTCCAAGTCTCCGTTCGAGTTTCGAGGGTCCTCCCGAAGGGCTGTCCGCGACATCATCTGGGGGACTGTCCGACCGCCTCCCGAAGGGCTATCCGACGAGGGAGTACATCCTCGCGGTTAGGAGGTTGTAAAATCCTAGCTGCGGGGATCTGCACCAACGGTCTCCACCGACTCTTCTTCCGCTGCGCTTCGAGTCGGTACGGATCAGATCAAACCTTGTATGCAGTCTCCATAGTGGTCCTGGGCGTGCTCGCTATACCGGAAATTTTTATTTTCTGTCGCGTTCCCCAACAGCGACATCAAGAGTCAGGCTATGAGTATATGCATGTTATGATCTAGAGTACATGAGATGTATGGGTATTGCATAGTATAATTTTGTAGTAGATGAGATCTATTGCTAAAAATTATTTGTGCGGGTAGCAGATGAAATCTGTTACCCGATGTTCCTGTTGCTTCCCGTGAATTTGCGTAGTCCTGATCTTGACGGAATGGTGGAATCTTACAAAGTTCTGGCAATTCGCGATCCTTTCATGCTGCTCCTGAGTATGTTGATTGACAGATCAACGAAGTGCTAACAGTTCTTTGGGTTCCACCATAGTTAAAGAAAGATGGATGTTTCGCACACGAAAGGGCAATGCAGATATGATCTGCACGGGGGTCACGCGTATGACAAAGTTTAGTATGGGGCTCGGGATTTTATTATCTCGTGTTTCATACACCCTGGAAAGTTAATCTAGCAACTTGAATTATCATACTTGATGATAAACGTTGGTAGCTGCAGTTTGAGTCAAAACCTTAGAAGCCACGTAAAATAAAATTTTATATAAACCGATTAGAGGCGTCTAACTTGGTTTTGCAAGATGGTTTGCATATGATGTGGTATAGCAATGCTCATATTCAATTTGATTATGTATGAGATAGCTATATGATGTAATTAACATGACCTGCGTGTCACGATTCGGCATGATGGCTGGAGACATATGATTGCACTTTAATGACCTGCGTGTCAACCTTATGTAATGCACTTATTTTATTAGTTATAGAGATAGCAATATTATCTGGTGCATCGACAAGGTGGTGGCAATCTTCGCAAAGGTGAACACCGACGCGAATGCCGAAGACGAAGAAATACTTGACTTCTCCGTCAGAAAGGGTTATACCATATCATGCTATTATGAATTGCCTGAGATGTTTATCCCTCTTGATGCATCCTTCTTAATTGTGCGGTAGTCGCTTTTTATTAGGGTGATCTCTCACTAAAAATATCAAGTAGTTAGTGTTCTCCCAAGTGTAGCACCGTCATGGCACCTATCTCTTCGGGGTATCACATGGTTACATGGGTACGAACGATTAGAGAAGTGTGAGGCGGGTGAGTTGAGACCTTGTAGCGAGATCACTTGGTTGTCTTGACGTTCAGGCATGAAAGTCATGAGCTCGGAACACACGCATCGAAAGATGAACAAGAGTCACATAAAGATGTGATTGGCAAGTTGGCCTACCAATTGAAATTCTCGTCACTTGAGATGGTTACATCCTTGACGCTGAATTGAAAGTTGGGTCTTGCATCACTCACAATCAATTATGAGAGATATTGATTTGAGTGGGAGTGCACCTTAGAATAAAAATTGTTTATTCACTAGTGCCAAAAATCATTATGAACAAAGTCTAAGTGAACTTGTGTTTTCCGTTGTAGATCAAATGGCTCGCAACATCGCGTTCAACTTAGGCCCTATGTTAGAGAAAGAGAAGTTAGCTGCGAATGGAAACAACTATGCGGACTGGGTCCTCCAGGGTGCTAAGAAAGTGTACGTGCTTGACGGACCTCTTCCTCCTAAACCGGCGACAACAGCCGCGGCAGACATACAAAATGTCTGGGCCACTAAGGATGATGATTATAACTTAGTCCACTGCCTCATGCTGTCTTGCATGAGTTCAGAGCTTCAAAAACGTTTTGAATTCCATAACTCCTTTGATATGATCAAGGATCTGGATGCTCTTTACAAGTTTAATTCACGGTCTGAACGTTTTGACATCATGAAAATGATGGAGGAGACCAAGATGGCTGAGGGCAGTTCAGTTGGCGAGCATGTAGTCAATATGATTGGCTACGCTGAAAGGCTTAAAATCCTGGAATTCCCACTTCTAGAAGAGCATGTTATGAACTTGTTGCTAGGTTCACTCCCCCCGTCTTATGGCGGTTTTATCATGAACTACAACATGAATGGGATGGACAAAACAGCAAATGAGGTGCTTGCCATGCTGAAAACTGCTGAAGGAGGACTGCAGAAAAATCGCAAGCAAGTGTTGCTTGTGAATAAAACTGCCAGTTTCAAAAAGAAAGGCAAGCCAAAGAAGGGCAAGGGTGCCGGTAAGACCGGCTTCCAACGCAAATCTAAGGGCGGAGCCAAGAATGAAATTGAGTGCTTCTACTGCAAGGGCATAGGACACTGGAAGAGAAACTGCAAGAAGTATCTGGAAGATAAGAAGTCCGGGAAAAACGGAAAAGGTATAATTGTTATACAAGTTAATGTCATTGATGTTTTGCTTGCTAGCGAAAATTCTAAGTCTTGGGTATTTGATACCGGATCGGTTGCTCACATTTGCAACTCGATACAGGGGCTTCAGAAGGTGCGCAAGCTAGCAAAGAATGAAGTCGTGATGCGTGTCAGGAACGGCGCTGGGATCGCCGCTCAAGCCGTCGGCATTATGCCTCTACGTCTCCCTTTAGGATTTATTTTGGAACTTAGTAACTATTATTTTGTTCCGTTATTGTGTAGAAACATTATCTTTGGATCTTGTTTAGTACACGATGGGTACTCCTGCAAGTCTGAGAACAATGGTTGTTCACTTTATTGTAAGGATATGTTTTATGGATTTGCACCCATTGTTGGGGGCCTTTTCATACTGAATCTTGATTATGGAAATGATGTCTTTAACGTGAATGCTAAACGCCTTAAGAAGGCTGATACGACCACCACTTACTTGTGGCACTGTCGGCTTGGCCACATCAGAAAGAAACGCATGCAAAGACTCCATAAAGATGGAATTTTACCGTCCCTTGATTTTGAATCATTTGACACATGTGAAGCTTGCTTGATGGGAAAAATGACCAAGACGCCGTTCACGGGTCATCCTGAACGGGCGGGTGAATTATTGGAAATAATACATAGTGTTGTATGTGGTCCAATGAACACAGCCGCACGAGGTGGGTATTTTTACTTCGTGACTTTTACTGATGATTTAAGTCGGTATGGCTATATCTACTTGATGAAGCATAAGTTGGAAACCTTTGAAAAGTTCAAAGATTTTCAGAATGAGGTAGAAAATCATCGTGACAAAAAGATTAAGTTTCTGCGGTCTGATCGCGGAGGCAAATATCTTAGTCATGAGTTTGGCCAACATCTGAGTGACCGTGGAAACGTTTCACAGCTTACGCCTCCCAGAACTCCACAGCGAAACGGGGTGTCGGAACGACATAACCGAACCCTGTTAGACATGGTAAGGTCGATGATGTCTCTTACAGATCTACCGATATCTTTTTGGGGTCATGCACTACTCACTGTCGCTTATACATTAAATAGAGCGCCGTCTAAGTCTGTTGAGACGACACCACATGAGATGTGGTATGGGAAGATACCTAGTGTGTCGCATCTCAAGGTTTGGGGTTGTGAGGCATACGTAAAACGTTTACAACCAACCAAACTAGAACCTAGATCAGACAAATGTTACTTTGTAGGTTATCCAAATAACACCATTGGATATTCCTTCTACCACCAGTCCAAAGGCAAAATGTTTGTCGCAAAGGTTGCACACTTTCTCGAGAAAGAATTTCTCGCTAAAGAATTGAGTGGGAGGACAGTACAACTTAATGAGATTAGTGAATCTTTGGCAACCTTTGATATGGCTAAGGAACCGGAAGTAATTCCACAAATTATCCCTACAACCGAGCCGGAAGTTGTCGCATGTGATGCGGAAACTTCAGACAATGTTGTAACTGAACCGCGCAGATCAGGTAGGGCTATCCAGCCACCTGAGTATTTTCATAACGAAATCTTCATTCTTGAAGACGATGAACCTGCGCACTACAAGGAAGCTATGGCGGGGCCTAGCTCAAGGGAATGGCACAAAGCCATGAGATCCGAAATGGAATCCATGTACGAAAATCAAGTTTGGAACTTGGAAGAACTTCCAGATGGCGTAAAACCCATTGGTTGTAAATGGATTTTCAAAAGAAATACGGACGCAGATGGTAACATTACTATCCATAAAGCTAGACTTGTCGCGAAAGGGTTCATGCAAGTTCCAGGAGTGGACTATGATGAGACTTTCTCGCCTGTAGCTATGCTTAGGTCTGTTCAGATATTACTAGCAATTGCTGCTTATTTTGATTATGAAATATGGCAAATGGATGTCAAAACGGTTTTCCTAAATGGAAACCTTGAACATGATGTATACATGATACAGCCAAAATGTTTTGTCGATCCTAAGAATGCTGGAAAGGTATGTAAGCTTCAGAAAGCCATTTATGGTCTGAAGCAAGCATCAAGGAGCTGGAACATTTGTTTTGATGAAGTAGTCAAAGAGTTTGGCATCATCAGGAACGATGTAGAATCTTGTGTTTACAAGAAGTTTAGTGGGAGCACAAAAGCTTTTCTAATCTTGTATGTGGATGACATATTGTTGATTAGAAATGATGTGAATTTTCTTAGCGAAATAAAAGACTCATTGAAGAAGAGTTTTTCAATGAAAGACTTAGGTGAAGCGGCATATGTATTGGGCATCAGGATCTATAGAGATAGATCAAGACGCCTAATAGCGCTTAGCCAAAGCACGTACATTGACAAGGTGTTGAAAAGGTTCAACATGGAGAACTCCAAGAAAGGCCTACTCCCCATGTCACCTGGCACAGTGCTTTGCAAGAATCAGAGTCCTCGGACCCTCGATGAGCGAGTACAAATGAATGATACTCCATATGCTTTGGCAGTTGGTTCTATTATGTATGCCATGCTATGTACAAGACCGGATGTTTCCTATGCGCTAAGTGTTAGCAGCCGGTACCAAGGTGATCCAGGATTGGAACATTGGGCCGCAGTCAAGGGTATTCTGAAATACCTCAGAAGGACCAAGGATTTACTCCTTGTGTGCGGAGGTGATGAAGAGCTCATTGTAAGTTGTTACACTGATGCAGGCTTCATGACTGACCCAGATGACTTCAAATCTCAATCTGGCTATGTTTTCATATTGAACGGCGGCGCAGTTGATTGAAAAAGTTCCAAACAAAAGACTGTGGCGGATTCTATGACGGAGGCGGAATATGTTGCTGCTTCTGAAGCCTCCAAGCAAGCTGTCGGTATCAAGCAATTTCTTGAAGACCTTGGTGTGGTTCCAAGTGCTCTGGACCCGGTGGAGATCTATTGTGATAATAGTGGCGCCGTGGCTCAGGCAAGGGAGCCATGTTCGCACCATAAGACAATGCATATTCAACGCAAATACAAACTCATTCAACATCATGTCGAAGAAGGTTTAGTGAAAGTATGCAAAGTTCACACGGATCTGAATGTGTCAGACTCGATGACTAAGCCTCTACCACGAGCAAAGCATGAGCAACACCAGATAGCCATTGGTGTTAGGGAAGCCATGTAACTGGATCATGACTCTAGTGCAAGTGGGAGTCTGTAGGAGATATGCCCTAGAGGTAGTAATAATAGTTATTTTGTATCTCCAAAGTTTGTAATGAATGTTTATGTTCCATGCTATAACTGCAATGATTCTCGAGTCTACAAATTAAACGAGACTTGGAGGGAAACTCATGTGCACGTGTGGTATAATAAACGGTAAATTGTATTCCTAGTCTTGCCTCTAAGACTGGCTCAAGTGTTGCATGATGGTCCTGTTTTCCTGATCATGGGCATGGCTATGCCGGCAATTTTGAGGGCACGATGTTGGTAGAACACTTGTGTTGAATCGATCCGAATTGATGTTATGCTATGAGATACATTCGTCACAAGTTAATGGTAAGTAACACAGAGATGGTTAACGTTTGCATAATTTCTTAGACCATGAGAGTATTGAGTTTAT
This sequence comes from Hordeum marinum, assembly GCA_022496015.1. NCBI lineage: Eukaryota > Viridiplantae > Streptophyta > Magnoliopsida > Poales > Poaceae > Hordeum > Hordeum marinum. The sequence goes on along the minus strand of CM039672.1, from coordinate 404,969,188 downwards.
TCATGCTTGCTTCATGAACTTTGGAGTTTGTTAAACGTCATCCGTAAATGGGTGGCTATTACGACGGCTTACGGGTTCATGCAAAAGTATGTCAAGTAACTTGATAGCTCAAGATTGGGATTTGCTCCTCCGACGATGGAGAGATATCTCTGGGCCCTCTCGGTGTTTCGGTATCCATCATCGTCTGGCCAGACACTTTGTGATTTGATCACGGGGATGCTGGAACACGGGAACGAGAAAAGAGAACAATACCGGCAACGAGGTAACTGGCATAGTGGACAAGTTGTTGATCCACGAGGATGCCTACATGTTTCATCTCGGGTGATTGTAACATATTGCGAAGCAACAGGAATAGCTCACGGCAACTAGAGGTTCACTCGAATATTCATTCGTGTGGGTATAGGGGTCAATATGGGTGTCCACGGCTCCGATGTTGATCATTGATCGGAAGGGGTTCCGAGTCATGTCTATGCTTCACCGAACCTATAGGGTCACACACTTTAGGGTCATCTATTTGTTGAATACTAGACAGAGAGTCTGAGAGAAAATCACCGAAAAGTTTTGGACACCGGAAAAGTTTTGGACAGCGAAAAAGTTCCACAGACAGGACACCGGAACAGTTTCGGTAAAACTAAAAAGTAGTTTCAGAGGATACCGTTAAGTCAAATTGGTTTCGGCACATGCCTGATAATTCTTGGAGGGTGCCAGAATCATTCTGGAAACTTCTGGGAATTTTCCGGAAGAAAAACCGGAAATGTTCCGGAGCTGCCGGAACCGCTTCAGATGCTTTTCACAGATGAAAATCACTATTCTGGAATTGTTCCGGATCGCATTAAAAATTATTTTAGTGGGGTACTAGAATTGTTCTAAGCCCACATAAATATTTTCAGTTCGATGAGACGCTGAAAAATGTCGTCGTGAATAGTGAAAGTGCTTTTTGGATATTTATGGAATAACACCTTTTTGGATATTTCCAAAAAGGCTTCTAGAAGGGATTGGGGAGCAAGGTAGCTCCTCATGCCCCCCCCCCAAGGGTTGGCCGGACAAGGGTGGAGCTCCTCCATGGAGCTCCACATGGCACTCCTTTTCCTTCTGATTATTTTTTATGCGTGACATAAAGTGGGGGTAGTTTGGTATTTTCAAGTCCCAACCCTACCCCTTGGTTTTCCTATAAATAGAGGAGATGTGGGCTGCCATCTCTTCATCCTTGTGCTCTCATACACATGCTTTGCTTTGCAAGCTCTCTCTGTCCCTCCCACGAAAAGAGTCTTTCGTAGAGCCGAAAGGCTGTCTGGGTTCCGGCAGGAACTAGTTCTGGACGGCGAAGCCCTGCCGAATAGATGACACCGTATGTGTGCAACCCCATAGAGAGGTCGTAGTTTCGATCTTTTGCCCGAGGGGCTGTTCGTGTGTCCTCCCGTAGGGCTGTCCGAGTCTCCGTTCGAGTTTCGAGGGTCCTCCCCACCGAAACCCCTTCCGATCTAGGGCAATCGCAGTGCTCACGGGAAGCACCACCGCGACCCCTCCATCTCTCTGTCGTCATCACCACCACCACCGCAACAACATGGAAGGTGGCTCGAGCTCCTCTGGACAGGGAGCAGGTAATCTCCACATCCCCTCTCTCAACACTACCGGACTCATCTAGCCTAATCGATCTACAGATTCTATCACTAACTTCTTTCCCTGATTGTTGCTTTTGTAAGCTTAGAGGACAATGTAACCAAATAGCTGATCGTTTAGCTTCATGTGTGGCGGGTACGACTGGGGTTTGGCTGAACATCACTCTAGTGTGGCTGAACTTCACTCCAGCGCCGCATATAACTGAAGATGTTCAGTATGATTGTAATGTAACCCAGTGTCCTCTTTTAACTGAAGATATAAGCCTGCTTCGTATTAACTACTAACCTCCTATGGGCTACATTGTTCATTGCTACATGCCGCGATCTTCATGATTCAGTATTGGGTATACTTTGGCTCGATCTTCATGATTCGGTGGATCCTGCTCAATGATGCGGTGTTGTGTGACAGCAGAAGTCCACGCATCTCGAATTCGTCATCCGTGCTCAACAGATTAGGAAAACTATGCATCTTGTGTTATGGAGTGCAAGATCAGCCAAAACGAAACACAAACACACAGCAGTTGAGTAACTCGAAAAGTTAAAACGCTCAGGCTACATGATCAGAAGAAGTATTCAGTAGTTCGAAGTGCCATATGTCATATACTACACCTGAAATCTTCACGTGAATTGAGCATGTATGAGCCCTGGTCTACTTTTTTTTTTCTTTTTACGTGCCTCTCAGTCTCTGCCTTGCTGTTTAAGTTGGTCATGTTTTCTGATGGCTCCGTTGCCGTAACAACACCTTTTTTGCCACCATGAACTAGCGATTGTGAAAATTATAGGATGGCTAATCATTGTTGTTGTATTGATCTGATCCTCATATATGAGGGGTAATTAAGGCTTGAAGTACTACAAGACAAGTCATAACAGGTTCAAACATATTCTATGATTTGCAATGGCCAATGGTCCTGTTACCCAACAACTAGGTTTATTTGGCATCCAAAACAACTAGTGGGATGGTGGCGCAGTTGGCTAGCGCGTAGGTCTCATAGCTCCTGAGGGAGGTCGAGAGTTCGAGCCTCTCTCACCCCACACGACAAAAAAAAAGACCATCTTTGTGATGAAAAAGCTCTGTGGCAACTTGGGTCGTCACATATATTACACCTGAATTATCTGGTGAACTGAGCATGTCTGCACCTTGTTTTTTTTTTTTTTTTGATTCTGCCTAGCACAATAATCTCCCCCACTGTTACAGCCTTAACTGCTGCACCTTCCTCTCTGCTTCCCTGCTCCTTTGCTTCTCCTGCCCCAAGCACTGATGTTCAGACTCACAAAAAGGATGGATGTTCAGGCTCAACAAACATGATAAATTTATCTTCTTGAGCCTCTAGAGGAAACTGAGCATGTCTGAACCTGGTCTTTTCGTGAGAAAAACATGGAATTTATCATGAGCATACATTGTCCGGTCCTATGTAACTGCACAACTACTTATTACTTTGGTAACTTAATTCCTCTGCTTCCTTTTCCTCAATGTAATCAAACTTGAAAAGCATGAGTTTTCAAAGCTGAACCACCTTCTCAAAATGCTGTGTTTTTTCGATGGATCTGTCCCACTTTACAGCCCTGCAATTGAACAATTCATGTGCGTTTCTTTGCATAATTTGTTCAAAACGAGGTGCCTACTAGAAGCTCGCTTGGTGGTCGACGAAAGTGGGCGCAGTGGAATGGAAGATATTGTTCCAAAAGATTCTCCTTCCAGGTTAATGGTGATTTGAGTTATTTCACTTCATTGGAATTTTGATTCTGCGGTACCGTACATTCACTAAAGCGATCCTGAAGTTGGCAGTTCAAGTAACTATGAACCTGAACATATATGTATTTCTTGGGGTCGTAGAATCCAATCTTGGCTACCTTCCAGGAGGAGATAAAAATCACAGTACCTAAGGCAACCGAGCTGCCACCAGAATTGTTAGCTCAGGGGGGCTCATAAGTGCCCTTGTCTACATTAGACATTTGGGTGCAACTTAAAAATCAGTTGGCAACTGCTAATATTGTGTCAAAGTGATTGCTAGTTCATAGCCTTTTCAGTAATTGATAATTGCATAACTGTCAAATCTATTGTAGACTTGTTTGTAACATGTTATCAGAATCTTGTTGTTTAACATTAAGCTCCAGTGATCTAAGGCTGGATCCATTTACTTTCTTTTGCTTTCTTGTTTGTAGGGATGAACTCAATGTTGTTGAATCGTGCGCGTCAAGCTTGGCTGTCCATACATGGGCAGGCCAGTTGCTTCGCTACTAGTTCTCCTGCACAAGAAGGGATTGCTGTGTTCCAGTGAAGCTCTACAAGTTTGGGACTCCCTAATTGCACCGATACGGATACGTCATAAATATGCCAAGTTTGGAAAGCGCAAATATGGGTGCATATCAAGGCCAATCGGTTTGTAACATCTCATGTATCCAGATCAGGTTAGCTGTTGTACGGTTGTTCTAGATACTAACAACCATAGCCAGATTGATGCATATCTTCCTATGCTATGTGTTCTAATATATCCCCAAACATTAACATGAACAGTCCAAATAGTTGAGTAAAATACATGCTAAATAAAGAATAGATGCAAATCATCAGATTTAAAGAAGAAACAAGGGACAAAATGTACAGCGTGTGTGTAGCCACATGTAGCAGAATTCTGGGTCCATTCAAATATTTCACTGGCAAAGACTTCTGGAACCACAGCTTTGCACTGCAACTCAAATAGCTATCGGTAAATACAATCTCTGCAAGGCTAGTAAGCACAGAAATTTGAACATGAAACCCCCCCATAAATGTTCATAAAACATTTTTTAGGTCGAAATGGGAGCTTTATTAATTAATCAGAGCATTTGGGGCATCCTGCAACCACAAGTCAGTCAAGTGCTTCGCTCTCAACAAATAGGCTAATCGATCTGCAGCCCTCTTCTGCATGCTATCGATCTTGCTCAAAACAAGCCCCCTCTCTCCTAACATCTCCCTGCTCTCATTAATTAGATGGCCTAGATATGACTTACCTGATCTCACTAAACATAAATTTGCAGTCGTGTTAGGAGGGGTTTAAGTAAAACAAGGCGCATTGTGACCCAAGGGTGTGGCCAATGCTGGTGGTTCACTTAATGTTTCAGCAGTGCCACCTTCTTCATGATCTTCACAAAAAAAAGGGGGTTACAATGAAATAACTGTCAGTTTATCAGAAGCCAAAGCTTTATCTTTGCCTTCTTGAGCATCACCGATTTTTTTTTTATCTCTTCAGGCTTCATAATCTTCTGAGACCTCATTGGTGTCTCAGATTCAGGGAATGATGTCGCATGCAGTATGCTGATCCGGTTCTCTTGTTCGTGGAGAAAGAAGAATTTCTAGTAGGACATATGCAGAAGCCACAGTAGGCTTCAGTATCTTAGCTTTCTTCTTGGATGATATCTTCTTCTTTTGTGCTGTTGATTTTTGCAGCCTGTCCCTGTTTTGGTCCATCTTCAAGAGCAAGTAAGAATAAGATTGTGAACACAAGGTTGAAGAATAATCATCCATTTTTCCTAAAGTTAAATTCAGTTTTATAGAAGCGCAAGATTGAAGAAGGGAACACTTCCTATCTATAGTCTGATAAGACGGTAGCATCAGATCACGCGCATGCCATTGATCTAACTGACATCTTACGCTCCAGAGTTGTCCTCCTTATGTAAATAAGCAAAAAAAAATTAAAATCGGCAGGAAGCTAGCCCCGCAACGCCGTGAGTAAATCTCTCCCCCTAATCCCTCCAGATTGCAATGAAGACGCACCACCCCGAGCGCACCCGATCTCACATGTCCCAGATCCCTCTCCTCTTTGTCCAGCAACACATGCACCGGTCAGATCAGCCCCTGCTCCAACTTCTAACCTCGTAATTGAGCAGGACGGCCATCGCATCCTCCTCTCCACCGATGTGAACCCTGACGAGATAGGAGGTGCGCCATCCTGCCATAAGGGGGCCGAGCCTCCGATCCTCAACTACGATTTGTGCTTTGGCAGGTTACAAATCGGCTGCATCGGCCGCCGGAATAGCACCGGCCGTCCGGGGAACCGGCAATGGATTGCAAAAGTTTCCCCCTACTGGAAGCGCCCTACCTAGAAATCAAAGGTATTGCACTGCGTGGATCACCCATGATCTATAATTTTTGCAACGCAATTTTTTTCAATTCTTCCAACAAACCGATTACTCATTGCTATTTATGTTCATGGTCTGCCTAGTATTGTATTTTTCATCTACTAGGTCATTCATGTGTTGATGGGGTCATAATTTGATAACCCATAGCCATGTACGTAGCAATCGTGCCTATTTCTTACTTTTAGTATTCGGTGCTTTCAATGGAGATGACAAAAAAAGACATCCAGAAGTTCTGGCTTCCTGTTAATATCGTGAAATCATGTAATTTCCTTTCAATCACTGTAGTTTTTGTCTTCCTGTTCTGAACTCTGGTGTTGGCTAAGGCAGTATAATTTTTTCCTCTGCATGCATTTGTATCTGAATCCTTGGCTTCGTTTTATTCAGTAAAATGGAGCCCGGACGTGAGCCCTTTTCCTCTAAACAATGGAGATGACAAATGTTAAGACAAATTTCTTTCATTGCGTCATGTATACAGGGCATCCAAAAATATGTATCCACGCTTGGCAGCAAAACGTCTTTTGTTTTATTTATCAAAATTTCATGCTGACACAAAACACTAACAATCCACCTTTTGCATTATTTCCTAGCTTCTTACCGGTCTGCTTCTACATTGTACTCATTTTGCTACCGTCGTCTAGAAAATTGCTTCCAAGCATTCATCTTATAATGGTTTATGATAGGTTCAGTTTGTGTGGTGGTAACACAAACAAATCCATCCTCATAATGGTATCATGCCTTCATATTATATTGTTTGATATCTCTATGTGCATATATTGCTTTATTCACTGCTTCGAGGCTGATTTTGTTTTGTACAATATGTAGTGGATAACTAAACCACCAAGACTACGTGTATTTGGATTGTGCATATATTGCTCTTTTTCTTTCTCAAATGTCAATACTTCAAAGTACTGCTTATGTATAGAGAGCACTATTTTCATGCTTCTTATCCATATGCTTCTATACTATAATACATATGCTTCTTGTTAAATGTCGACGCTTCAAATTGATGCATATATATTTTCATGCTTCTTATCCATGCTTTTTGGTCCATGGAGTATTCTTCAATTAGTTAATAACGACCGGTTGAATAGCATCAAATTAGCGGCGTCTTGTCAATCATGCTTCTTTGATATTTACTGCAATACATATGCTTCTTCTTAATCATGCTTCCTTGATTTTTACAGTAATACATATGCTTCTTGTTAATCACGCGTCCTTGATTTTTACTGTAATATATATGCTTCTTCAGTCCATAGAGTATGCTACAATTAGTGAATAACAACCGGTTAAGTAGCACCAAATTAGTGGCTTCTTAATAATCATGCTTCCTCCAATTTTAATATATGCTTCTCGTGTAGACATGCAGCGCCACAACAAAACAATGTTTCGTGAACATTCAGTTTGTGTACCCATTGCCTGCCAAGCATGTAGATTTCTTATATCAAAATTCTACTATTTTAGTGTGTGGTAGCATCAGATCATTTATTTGTGTTATCCATGCTTTCTACCTTCTGATTTCTCAGATATGTTTCCATGCCGACAAGGGGGCGCTATGGTATCAATGTAGGATGCGTCTACTTATGAGGCGACGAGTCGAATTCACACAAAGATCCCCATGGTTCAAAAGTCTGTGTTACCAGGGTATACAACCACATGGCAGCACAATGAAGATTGAAGCGTTCGGGCAAGGTCGCCTCAGCTTGTACCCATTGGCGCCATGGATAACACCCCTGCATCACATGATGTCTAGGTCACATTTAAATTAGCGAAATTTGACGCATCGAAGCAATTTGCCTTTGCCTTGAAGCATACTCTCCATTTGACATTAGCATATTTTCTGTCTTCGCAACCAAATCCTTAATTTGAATTATAACCATGTGTAATCGTGACTGGAAATATCTTTTTCTTTGGTGGAAGCAATATAATATTTGGTTGGAAGCAATTCTCTAGTCTACGAAAACAACATTGTGATGCTTCTCAAACATTTGGAATATTTCCTTTTTGATGGAAGCAGGTTTAAACCAATTCTGTACCTTATAGAAGCAAGATAGTGATGCTTCTGAAACGAAATGTCACATTACGAAAAATATAAACTTTCAAATGAATCAATTTTTTTTCATTTACCACAGAAGCAAATTCTCCAAAATGAAGCAAATTCTCCAATGAACGAAACATGAATTAATTTGTTGTAAAGAAAGCGAACTGGTAGACAACATTACAAACAAGGGTTGATGCACGTATTACCTGTGGCGGACACAAATTTTGCTTGGAAAGGAAAAAAGATGCTAGATTTGATTTGTTTCCTAAAAATAATACCAATGCATACCGTAAGGAACCAAACTACCGGATTTTATTAGTTTCCTTCGAATCCAAAATCAGTTACCAAAAAACCATCAATAGTAGTGATTTTAGGAAGCACTCAAACCACTACATATGCTAATTGATTCTGTTTAGGAAAGTCCACACTAGTTATTTTCTGTATTGGAAACTACATTATGAGGGGTGGGAAGCATGCAACGGTGCTTCATCCATCATCCATTCGGAGTCCAATCTAACGGCCACGGAGTGGTCTAATGGGATGCTAGGGATCAGTAGTCTGATCCCTAGGGGTTCCCATTGAAGAATGGTTGTTCTTTTTTCTTTCTAAATGTTTGTTCCAGTTTAATACAGCCAAACAGCCACTCATCGGACATAGAGCATGCTAAGTGTGGTACAGACCCGACGGGTGCAAAAACAGCTTGCATGCGAGTTTTGTAGCAGATCAAGATCATCAAACCATTGCATCAGGATTTTCTAGAGTTACAGTAAACACCAGTTCATCAGAATCAGATCCATGGAGGAAAAACAGCACTGTAGTTCCGATTTTATAGCATAGTTAAATAGATGCTTAATTGTTTAGTAAAGTAGAAGTACCAGCCATGTTGAAATTATGCAATTCTGAGAAGACGAAGCATATCATATGAAAACGCGGGTAAAGATAGACTCATGCCAGCATAATCCTGGACACAGCACGGATAGACATACAACCTATCTCCTGAAACCTAACTACTCTACTTCATTAACATGAGTATCAATGACAATGATTTAATTGACTCTCCTAACTAAGATTCATCTTGGTTGCTGATGTCCATCAATCTTTTCAATGAAATGAAACGCAAAGCCTTTGCGTTTTCTCGAAAAAAAAGTTGACAACACTCTTGTAGATTCACATGACAGCAACCACACTGCACAGGAGCTGCTGCTGCTACTGCCAAAGCGCCCGTTCTCGGAGGTTGTGTACACGAAAAGTATGGTCTAGCTGCCATTAGTTTCAGGTGTTCCTCGTGTCGTCGTTTTCAACTTTTCCCTGGATTGTGTCTAGTTCCAGCCTGAATTTATCACATTTGGAGCCATCGCCACATATTTCTTTGCCAATGTCAGCTACTTTACTCAGTAACATGGCATATCTCATGGTATTTTCTGATTGGTCTATGCCATGGTCGCCCAAGCATTTCTCTTTGCACTGTTTCATCTGCTCTTCTTTAAATTTAGCAGTCCACCTGGGCACTATGTATTGCCCTGGTATTACGTTGACCCCAAACTGTGTGAAGAGTCTGAATATGTGGCAGCATGGTATACCATCCCTAGTGAACTTTGTGCATTCGCATTTGATCGCGTTGGTGCCAGGTTCAACTAACAGTTCAAAGGAATTCCTGTCAAACTCTGGGTTCTCGTAGGCGGACACCTTTTCCAGTCTGTACACAGTCCCCATTTGTATCTCCTGCACATTGAATGCTGTGGAATGGAGTAGCTCCCTCTGCACTTTCAGAAATATCTGCCTTGTGTAAATGCGTGCTGCATGCTTTTCTATTGGCTGCATTGAGAAACACGAAGGTTCAGTTCTTGATTGCAGCCTATCTTCATCGGCCGTTTTCATTATCCTCTCTTGTATCTCTTCATATCTTTCAAGAAACTTCTCTATTCTGTCCTTAGGAAGCACATAGTCCTTGAATAATATGTTTGCCCCCTCGCAACATCCAGTCGATTCCACAAATGGATAGAAATCTTCTCTGAAATAAACAGGCACCCACTCTTTCCTTGTTTCCCACAAGAGTTGTAGGTACTCATTTCCACCCGCACTGTATCTCTCAAATAGCACAGCCCATCCTTCCTCAAATTCTGTTTCTGTCAGAGAGTTGTTTACTAGGGCATGCAACTCTGAATTTATGTTACCTCTTGCTGCTATGAAGCCTCCAAGATTTTCCCGTGCTTTCCTCATTACGTGGAACTTACAAAACCTGTGCTTTACTTGTGGCATGACCTCCGAAATTGCTTTTGCTATAGCTTCATCCTGGTCTGTTATGATTGCTCTTGGCATTTTCCCTCCCATTACATGCAAGAATGTTTGGAACATCCATTTGAAGGTTTCAGCTTTCCGATCCTGTAGCAAGGCGCATCCAAACACGGTAGTTCTTCCATGTTCATTCAGTCCAATAATAGAAGTGAAAAGCATATTGTGACTAATTGTGCTATAGGTGGTATCAAATGATAAGACATCACCAAAGATCTCATAATCTACCCTTGACCTTGCATCAGTCCAAAAAAGACTCCTAACTATGCTATCTTCATCTGTTTGCATGGTGATGGAAACACATGGGTTTTGCAGCTCCAGTTCCTTCAAATGCTTCACCGTTGTTTCTACGTCTGAGTTTGGTTTTCCCCGTTGTTCTGCACACTGTGGCGTATTCGCATCTTTTGTCTTGAATGGTAAGCTCCCTAAAATGCCTCTCATTCTCTTGAAGATCTTCATAGCTTTCTTGGGATGTACACTACTTTGTTGCAGAGCTCTTAAAAATGACCTTTCTTCAGCTGACATGTGCTTGCAGCTAAGGAAGAATTTTGTGAGTGACGGGCTTGGACATAACAGATGGTTGTGCTCACTCCGAACTGCTGTGAACTCCCATTGCCCCTTAACAGGCTTCACGACTGCCCTTGCCTCACACTGTGCCTTATTCACGGAATATACTTCCCTCTTCCTCTTCAGGTCCTGAGATGGTGCCAATTTGCGGCTCCTGTTGCATTCTATGTGAAACTTCTTCCTCATAAAATTTGGTCCCCTGACTGCCACAAAACCAGTCAGCAGAGCATGTGCACTATAGTAACGGTTGGCATCTTCAAGGGTTGGGAATCTCATTCCAACTTCTGGTGGTCTTGGATTAACCAACTCCTCAAAACCAGGATAGAAGTACTTTCCTGGTTCTTTATCTGTCGCATTCCCTGAGCTGCCGTCTGAATCACTTCCACTGCCTGTGTCATTCATCGGCATTTCATTGGTTCCCAGAATATCATGTAACTGGCTTTGTTCTTCAGCAAGCTGCAGTGAAAGGTCCGCTGAGTTTGCAGGTATCTCCAATTCATCTGACAGTACCCCTGCACTCCAATCTGCACTAATAACTGGTTGTTCCTGAATGCAAATAAAAATACATTAAGCTCTTAGAAAATATATTACAGTAAGATTTTTCGATCAAGTTTCATCATCCAATTATCCCTAAGACACATTTTATTTTGGGGGTTGAATTTTTTCTTTCTTTGGGTTCTCCAATTTTCAGGTTGAGACCCAATGGCTACAATCACTATGTGTTTGCGATTCCTTTTCCTGACCTGTTCAATTATATGACCCTTTCTGTCACTAGAACCCAGAGCAATGTCACAGAGTTCATTCTCACTTTAATTCTATCACAAGGGGAAGCAATTGAGATACATCTATCAGCAACCTAACTTGTATAGAATTTGTTGGAAGAACAAAGCCTTGATGGGAAAACTGGCAAACAGAACAATCGGCACATGACCTGCCGTTTTCCTGACACATACTACATAGGAAAAAAATCATGTGTATACCTGGTCAGCGGAAATTAATGCATATCCATCCATCGTGCGTATCTGCCGCCGACCGTGCTGTGGGTGGGGAGGAGAGGACGACGGGGGTCTAGATCCAAATTGACATAGCAAGGGAGGGGAGAGGAGGGGGGCTCTGTGATCTATGCGGCGGCTGCTAGGGGAAGGGAGATGTGAGGGTGGGATTGGACGCGGGGAGAGGGAAGACGGTGGTGAGATGGCTGCCGCCGCCGTCGAGGAGGATGGCAGGCGTTGCGGCCGGCGAGCGGAGTGCTGTGTCTGTTCTCCTATTTCTTTTTTTCCTTTTTTTTGATGAGTGGACGCTGTGTTTCTTCTGTCAAGGGCTCGCGTTGCGGCTGCATTGGCTAGGGCCTAGCAATGGCCCATGGGCCATGGCTAGTTTGATTCGGCCGTAGTAGTTGCTTAAAAGCTCTCTAGGCTCTTCTAAAAATAAAAACTCTCTAGGCTGCGGAATAGTCGAGCAAACCCTAATCTATCCTATGATTTTCTTTAAAAGAATCCTTTTGATTTTTTTTTTATCATCAGACGTGTCTCTGGCAAACCCAATTATGCACAATCGGCAGCCTCCCCGACGAAGAACCACTAGGCACAATGAGTCTCTTAAGTTGGAATTGTTGTTGGACAGTTCAAGATCTACGCGACATCACGATAAACTTTTGCCCTAAAGTTCTTTGCTAAGTAGAGACTCGGACTAGTAGAGTTCATGCTCAAAATCTTCTGAGTGCTTAAGGCTATGTTTTTTTTAGGGAATGGGAGTATTTATGAATTTCGTCGCGCTTCCGGTCGGACACGGAAGGAGAAGCCTTTGTCCCACCCGGGGACGGACTCTTCGCCGCGAGCCCATCTACCCGCCCGCGGCTTTCCCTTTCCTCGAAGCACGCACGCACGAGGGGAACACAAAGGAAACCCACCCTCCCCGTCCGTCCGTCCCTCCCCCTCCACTCGTCCCGTCGCCGCCGTCCTCCTCCTCCTCTTCGATTCGAGGGCCCTCGCCCTTGCTCCCGCCGCAGCCTCCGCTCGCCGGCCGCGCCGACCCCCCTAGAGCTCGCCAGCACCAGCACCAGCACCACCACCACCACGGTGGCCACTCCTCCGCGGCGCGCGCTGGTGGGCGATGCGATCGGATGAGGTGTGGGCGGCGGCGGCGGCGGCGCTACGTGGAGAAGAGGAGGAGGAGGGGGAGGAGGTTGTCCAGCTTCCCCGCGGCCGCGCCGCACCAGCCCCTCGGAGCCGGTGATGGCCCCCACCGCGGAGCCGCCGTCCGCGGCGCCGCCGCGGCGCCCGCGCTCGGGCCCGCCCCCCGGGCTCAAGAACCTCGGCAACACCTGCTACCTCAACAGCGTGCTCCAGTGCATCGCCTCCACCCCTCCGCTCGCCACCTTCTGCCTCGCCTCCCGCCACTCCAATCTATGTACCAAACCCTAGCTCTCACTTTCCCCTTCTCTACTTGTATTTGTGCAATTCGTCGTCGTCATCATAAGCTAATGTTTGTGTTCGGTCCGTTTGCTTTGTATATATAGGCAAAAAGGTGTTTCCCAACAGGGACAAGGAGTGCGCCTTCTGCGTGCTCGAGCGGCAGATTGCGCGGCAGCTTCGGGCGGAGGCTGGGGCGCTGGACTCGCCGGGGAAGGTCATCCGCAGCCTGCCGCTCTTCGCCGAGCACTTCCGGTGGGGGCGCCAGGAGGACGCCCACGAGTTCCTGCGCTACGTCATAGACGCTTGTCACACTGCCTGCCTCCGCATTCGCAAGCGCCTCCCTGCTGCAACTGCCAATGGAGACTGTGGCCCGGAGGAGGGCAGAGCTCAGGGGGCCTGTATGGTGATGAGGGAGACATTTGGTGGGGCGCTGCTCAGCCAGGTGAAGTGCCTTGTGTGCAAGGGAGAGTCTAACAAGACCGACGAGATCATGGACCTCAGCCTCGACCTGCTCGGGACCAGTTCTGTTGGTGATGCCCTTACATGCTTCTTCAAGCCTGAGGTATTGGAGGGTGCAAACAAATACAGTTGCGAAAGGTATGATACTGTGTCTTCCCAATTGCTGGGAAATATGTATATTCGAATCAACTAGGTTTTGCTATTTACTACTCCCTTCATCCCATAATGTAGGACGTTTCTTGGCACTACACTAGTGTCAAAAAACGTCTTACAGTATGAGACGGAGAGAGTATGAGATTGAAGTGCAAAAATTCTTTGGAGAAAACGTATGTTCGGTTCACTAGATGTTCAGATGAAATATTAGGATTCCATGCCAGGAAGGATTTTCACCACTCACCCATTTTGGTTGCAAGAATCCCTGTATGGAGAAATGTATAGTCAGTTTTCTTTTCCATGACCATCATCAATCCATGCGCTTCGGAGGCTAATTGGAGAATACAAGTATGAACAGGGAGGAAAGCGAGTTTGAGCTTTCCAAGAGAGGACAAAGTCTTGACATATTAAAATATGTGGAGCAGTTAATTAAGTTTCACCATTGTCTTATTTTTTTCTATTAAAAGTATTTTGTGGACAGATTACAAATTTCTTTTGTTTGTTCTATCGCTCATCGTTCACCTATTAGCTCCCTCTTCCTCTGTATATCCAATTCTTGTGGTGTTCCATCCATTTGAATTCTTATATATTTTTCGTTTGTTACCAAACATGCATTTAAATTGTGAAATGTGGATTTTGGTATTGCAGATGCAAGAAGCTCACCTCAGCTCGGAAGCAAATGTTCATACTCAAGGCACCTAAGGTTCTTGTTATACAACTCAAGGTTCTAAATCTTTTCCCCTGATTTCTTTATTGTGCAAATCTCTTCTATTTAACTTATGTTATGCTTAAAAGGGATTGCTCATGATCTGTTTTTGTTTTCATTTTTGGTGAACTGCTATTAGAGGTTCGACGGGATACATGGCGGGAAGATCAATAGGAACATAGAGTTCAAGGAAGGTCTTGTTCTTTCCGACTTCATGTATGACAAAAACCAGGTATGATACCTTTTGATTGCCACGTGGTTTAGAGTACTGTTGGACGCTATCCAGGTAGGCAATATTGTGGTGTAAAACTAGTCATGAAAGCAATATACTCCGTATGTAATTAGCTACTGATGATCACATGTTACCTTGTTGACCGATATAGTTTTACCATGCAACTTTTTTATGATTATGTTATTACAAGGTACCATCAGTTTCTAGTTAGTCCGGAACTCCTTTCGGAATTATGGGTTAGATTGACTCTCTGGTTCACTGGACCAAAGTTCAAAATCATGAACAGTGAGTTTTACGTGAATGATTATGAATTAAACAATACGAAAAATGATGAAAACAATATAGTTCACAATAATCAAGCTCATCTTAAAAGACGTGTTGCTTAGTTCTGAAAGTTCTGTCTGCGCTAGTGTAATTGTTGGAGCAACAATTGCTCAGATCCTGGCATTTTTTTTTAAATTAACCTGAATGTGTCTCTGATACCCGTTTTAGCAATTTCTATATGTTCTCAGAACGCTCGATAGAGCCAAGTAATTGTAGGGAAGTAACTTTCTGTCCTGTTTTGATATTACCCAGCTCTTATCTTCTATTTTACTTATGCGCTTCTTCTCTGCTTCGGTGAAACCAGGCTGCTGATTCTGTCCCAGACAAAAAAAGGAATATACTGATTAATAAGTAACTCTCTTTAAGGTTGTGAACTGTATGTATCTGAACTAAAGCATACCTGTCTGTTTGCATGATGATCTTATAAACTGTGTCCAAGTGCTAGCTTACTTTGTTCTTAGTATGCATTAGCTATGTTTCTATTTGTTTCTTCGTGGTCACAAGATAACGTTCTTGTTTCCTGACTTCTTATGATTTTGTTGGTGTAGACGTAGTTGGAGTTATGCAGAACAATCAGATTTGGAATCTTGGATACAAGTTAAACTTCATTGGCTCAGAAAGGAAAACCATAGAAGAGTTTTTATCTAGTTACATGCGACCGAGCTGTAGAAGTGCACCCCAGTAAATAATGTTTGAAGTATCCTGTAAAATCTTCAAGGCGCAATTTATGTGTGCCCCCTTCTATTTAATCTTTAGTGGTAAATACAAACGGACTTCGGAAATTGTTTCTGGGTGAATGTCAGGGTGGGTCGCTGTCAGTTTTTAAAACCATTCATTATGTTCTCAACACTTTTAAACTTCTAAAGCAGTAACATTAAAATCTTCTAATGAACTCATTGTACCTGTTGATCTTCACGGAAGCTTTGTGGTTATCAACAAAATATCTAGTCTCAGTAGTGAGATCTGAGTGGGCGTTAATAACATATCTTAATAATGTTTTTTTGTTCCAAGAAACTTTTTATATTATTGACATTAACGAGTAGCGCCAGATTATGTTCCATATTTCTAAATATTATTTTGGATATTTTAGTGCACTCCTTTGTCTGGACATTTAACAATAACTTTATTTTATTTTATTGCATGGATCTGCAGGACCCACAACCAGTATATAATCTTTTTGGCAGCATCGTCCATTCAGGTTTCTCCCAAGATTCTGGTCATTACTATGCATATGTTAAGGTAATAGGCTATTCAGTCAGTGTCTAAATTTCTTCAGTTCTATTGCCCTAACATCTTGCTAAATGTTTCTGCCAAAAACATTTTGCTAAATCCTAAATGTACTGGGGACTTGAATTACATGCAGGATGCTACTGGTCGCTGGTACTGTTGTAATGATTCTCATGTCTCCCTCTCAAGCTCTCAGGAAGTTTTGTCTGAGAAGGTCTATATCCTATTCTATATACTGAGTTCCAAAACTCAAAAAAATAGTACAAATGGTTACTCTTCTAGTGCAGTTAAATCTTCCAACACCAATGGGAATGGCATATCAAGTGCCACATGTAGTGAGCCCCTGAAGATACCATTAGTGAAGCAGAACGGCTCATGCTCTACTAAAGGTATTGTGCCACTACCCCTAAAGAATGGCAAGATTGCACCAGGTCTACAGTTCAAGCCGATCCACTTGAAGAATACAGTAACAGAGAAGGTTGCATCAAATGGCATACCTCACCCCGTTTTGAGAAAGCCAGAAGTTAATGAAGCCACAACACCAGTGGAATCGAATGGATGCGGACCTGGAAAGTCTGCAGAACCCAGTGAAGGGTATGCTAATGGTAGTACTTCCTGTGATAAGTTGGACGCTGATTCGCAAAGAAAGTTGCAAGGCACAGATGGAAATGGACGTCCAGTTCATTTTGTTGGCCTCCAAGAGACCAGTGGCGCCAAGGCCACGTGTGCTGAAAAACCCCTTGAACAGCCATCTAGTGTTGTTACCTCAACATTGGACAAGAGCATTTGTAGTTCAGAAAATCCTAAAAGCTCATTTTTACACTCTGGAGTATCTGCTGACTCAGTCAAAGCAGTGGCTTCAGCCAAGGACAGTGCACGATTGAAGCATCATCTTGAAGAAGGAAAGTTTAAGGAAATGTAAGTCTCGAATTGACAGTATTATTGCTTTTCCTATTCGTATTTCTTTCCATGAAACACTGCCTGTCAATTCAGTTGCTGTATTCTTCGCTTGTAGTTTTCAGACATTGAACACTTTCCATGTTTATTGCTTTAGCTTTGATTATTTTGAACTGCCCGCACCATCGTTTACTCGTTTAGCTTTGATTATTTTGAACTGAGTCCACACCCATCAAGCTATGAAGATACATTAAACAACAATTATTAGGCTATCATGGTTTGAACATCATTGAAATTTGCATTGCAAATGTGCAAGTGGTGTATGTTTTGCAAACTAAAGCATGTAAAACATATGGTTCAGGCATGTCTGTTTTCAATAGGAAGTATCAACTTAAGGATCTAACATTGCATGAAGCTTGGATAGACTAGATTCATACATTATTCAAGGATGACATGGATCGGTACTTCGGGAATAATCCCTTAGATATAAGAATTCATGCATGAAGGCTGTAACACCTTTTGAATATCCATATCCAGCTGAACCTAAACCAGTGACTGATAGGCCAGAGTCACTAAGCTAGCATATCTGCACTGCATGCATTTTACTATTTTTCTTTATTATCTTTGACGTCTTGGTTTTAATTTGTGTTGTCAGCTGTAGTAAGTTCATGATGCTTACTGCCTGTTTTATTAATTAAAATTTCCAGGCTTGCTGAGTCAGCATCTTCTGAGCTTCGGTCGTCTGGTTGGGCGGATGATGTATGTAATTTTATGCGTTCTGCAAAGAGGCGGTGTATACAAAAGACAGGCACGTCTCAAGATAGTGAGGCAATCAGGTGAAGTGCTTTGCTTTGCTCCAAGTTTTTTCTGCTTCGGCTTTATTTTTCTGTTGCTTTAAAATATATTTATATATGGAACTGTTCTTTTGCTCGTGAGATACATGAGAACTTAATGCTCTGCACACTGCTATTATGGCATTTCGATTTCTTATTACTTTATTGAGCCATATCCTTGTGCCATTTAGTACTGCGTTGTTGCATTTTAATTACCCTATGCATTTCTAATTACCTTATATGCCTTTTCCACTCATCAGTTTTTTTTTTTCATTTTCATTTTCATTTTACCACTATAGGTTGCTGTATGCAGCAAATAGGTTGACTTGCTACATGACATTTGCTTCTTGAGTTTCTACATTTTCCTTCAGTTCATTTCTTTATAAGGTCTTTCTTTTTTGAGGACTTCATTTGTGAGGCATCAATATTTTTGTAAAAATAATTTTAGAATGATTGATATTCTTTATGCCCATGATCTCTCAGCAGGGGAAGGTTATTCACACTGCTGCATAGTACTCCCTCCATTCACAAATATAAGAAGTTTTGGATATTTTAATATAGGCTACATTGGACTATATAAATGTCTATATACATCCAATTCAGAAAAAATTCACACTAAAACATGTCTATATACATCCGATTCAGAAAAAAGTTAGAACGTCTTATATTTGTGAACAGAGGTACTCCCTGCGTTCCTAAATATAAGGTTTTTTAGAGATACCACTACGGACTACATACGGAGCAAAATGAGTGAATCTACACTCTAAAATATGTCTATAGACATCCGTATGTAGTCCATAGTGCAATCTCTAGAAAGACTTATATTTAGGAACGGGGGAAGTAGGAAATTATTCAGTTTTCTAGCTAAGTTATTATTCAGAATCCCCAGCATATGCCAATATGAGAATTTATTTTCCACTGCGTGTGATCATCATGACACTTGTGGGTGGTGTGTCCACATCTTCCAATGTGTCTAATATTGTATATATATATACTTTTGCCTGTAATGCAGGAAGCAGCTAATAAGTGATTCTGGAAGAGTATTTAGGTCCAAAATTCCGGAGTTACTGCGGGAAGATCTGATTCAATCCCTCAGATCATACTTTGAGGATAAATTTTGACTGGATGCTTAAGCTTGTGTGGGCCTTCTTTAAAAGGTAATACGCAATTTACTTATATTTTCCAAGCATTGTAAAGATAATCTTACGAGGGATTTTGTGTGTTATGTGTAGATACGTTTTTATGCTCTGGTAATTCCCCTCTTGTTTTTTAGAATGATAATGCCCTTCAATATCTAATGTAATCTTATGCTTGACAATTTAGGTGCCAGTGGTCTACTAGGAACTCCTTGCACGGCTGGCTTATTTTTGTTCCCCGAGATGAGGTTGAGAAGTAGAGCGACTTGTAAAGCTTGCCTCCTTTTTGCTGTTGTTCCCCATGCCATACTGTAGGCTTGAAACCCCACAATCAACACCCCTTCCTTGTGTTTCTAGCATGTAGCAGACTATTTCTTATCCCCCCCCACCTTTGTACAATTATAAGTGGTAGACCCCTTTGTACAATTATAACTTGTAGATTAGCTCATGAATTTCTTGGGTTTTTGACCTGGTCTCAAAATAAACCTGTTGATGGTTTTAATTATATATGATGGGATACTTTCAGCTATATGGGTGTCAATTCTGCAAAAACGGCTGGTGGATTCTGGATATGCTCTCTCTGTAACTATTTGTAAGACGTTTGTAGAGTCCATGAAAGTGTTAAAAGAAAACGTCTTGTATCAAGTTACAGAGGCAGTACAAATTAATTAATGCTTGCCTTCACGTCAATGACATACCCAAATATTTGCTTTTTAAATATTTGCTTTTTAAATATTTGCTTTTTTTCTCGGGGCAGCATGAACATTTTGTGAAAGAAAGGGATGCGCATCGGTTGCTCTTGTACCCTGGTATTACGTGATGCATTTCATTTTCTGTCATACACGTCTTTGAAGGCAGGCGGAGGTGCAGGAGAAACGGTCGGTCAAATGTTTTTTGTTTGTGCTCATTGCGTGTTTCAGATGATTGATTAGTAGAAGGAAGGAATCATACGTGTGGGAACTTGGTTTGGCCTGATAATAATATGTAGAGGCTTATGTTGCCTGTCAAGTTGTGTTTTGTTGCTTTGGTTATGCACTCTCCACTTGACCATCATGTCTTGATGACAGCGCACGGCTGATCCTTGTAGTTGACGTCCAGTCAGCTCTTGTTTTTTTTGTTGTTGTTGCGACTTGTGAGGAAGTGTTGTTTTGTAATAGAAACACGAGTATGTTGTGTACTTTATTGTTCATCATGGGAACTAGTTGCATGAATTGCTCGTCTTCAAACAATGGGTGGTGTTACTGTTGCTCCATTTATTTATCAAAGTGGATATCAAATGGAGTCATAGATGTACCACAACTGGGGTAGAACGTGCGGATTGGTACCATGATTGCTAATTTTTTCATGTCAGTACCATCTTTGTGCCAGGTTTTTGCAAATAAGTCTAAAACTGCGTTTATACGTATTGACGGCCGTTCTGACATGTGGGGGCCACCCGTCAGGTGACACGGTGGCCAGTAGGCGCGTGCCTGCCCGCTGACTAGGACGAGGCCGGCTTGGTCGGTCTCTTCCCACCCGACCAGTCTCCCTCCTCCCCACCCCGCCACTCTCCTCCCCGATGCTCCCAAGCGCTGCCAGCACCGTGCCGCCACCCGCTGCCATGGTTTTTGAGGACGAGAGCAGCAACGACAAGGAGAGCTTCCCGTACCTTCACTCCTCCACCTCCTCCACCGACTGGATGTACCAGGTGAGCTGATTTGTGAGTTGTGATTATTATTTGTGAGTTCTTACTATTAATTGTGAGTTGTGAGTATTATTTGGTGGTTTCATTGACCCCCAGGAACCCTAAACCCTCAGTGATGGGTTTTGATAGGTTTTGGACAAATAACAACATATCCATAAACATAAGCATCAACATATGCATCCAGATAACAAAAGTTCAACAAGAGTTCAACATCAACATAAGCATGAACATATCCATCAACTTAATCATCCACATAAGCAAGCATGAACCAAACTAACTACAAGCTGGTTTAGCATCAGTTCAACATTACATGGTAGATCTTCTAGCACCACTAACAGTGAAGTAGGCCATCCATCCACCGTGTGTACCATCAGTAGGAATAGCACCAGGAGTGGAGGAAGATTGCCTTGGGGCATTGAATGGCCTTGGAACACCTCTACCAGCACCTCCTCTTCCAGCTCCTCCCCTGCCAGTTCCTCCATTTCCAGCTCCTCCCTTTCCGGTTCCTCCATTTCCAGCTCCTCCCCTACCAGCTTCTCCTCTGCCAGCTCCTCCCCTGCCCGCTCCTCCTTCCAGCTCTTCCTCTGCCAGATGGTGGTGGTGTAGGAGTAGGAGCAACAGCTCTTGCCTGTGTTGGTGGTGGTGTAGGAGCACTAGCAGCAGCTGTTGACTGTGAGTTGTTTGGAGTAGCCTTGCATTCAAAGGAAAACAAGTTAATAATACTGGAAGGAAGCAAATGTACAATAAAGGGTTCCAAGATTATTACCACATGTTTGTTTTTCCTCAAAGCTAGCTCAGGCTTCAAATGTTCAAGACAATTTGTGTACCTATGCCCTTGGAGACCACAATTGCCACATGTTATAGTCCCCATTCCTGAAGTGTCTTTTGGCCTTGGTACTTCAAATTTGCCCTTGATCCTCTTTTCTTTCTTTCTTCCTCTCTTCACTTTAAATGCAGGTGGCTCTATGTCTGGACTAGGGGTCTTTGTCCAATCATACTCACCAGGAACAGGAAAGATCATTGGTTCATAAGCTGCCACATATAATTCTTTCTTGAAGAATTTGCTCACATAATCCTCTGGATTTCTTTTAGCCTTGTTTATTGCAGAGATGGCATGGTTGCATGGGATGCCAGTAAGGTCCCACTTCCTGCATCCACAAGTCTCAGCCTCCAAGTTGACAGCATGTGTTTGTTGCCCACTAGTAACTTGCCATAAGTTAACCCCAGCTTGTATTGGCTTGCAGTATTTGGCCCTCTCCTTCTCAATCTCTAGTTTCTCACTGTAATGAGGTGTTATCATCCATCTTGCTATCTTTCCACTCTCTGTTCCTGTGACACCTCACCATCTGCTTATCTTTTATCCCATCACATATTGTCCTTATAGGTTTTCTCCTAACATCTAGAATGTACTTGTTGAACACCTCAGACGAGTTGTTCACTACCAAGTCAGTCTTGCAGTTTGTATCAAATGCATGCCTTGTCCAAGTTTTCTTTGGTATTGCAGTAAGCCAATTCCAAGCTTCCTCACTTCCATCTTTGAGATCATTCATTGCAATATTAAATTTGTGTTCATTGTAGGCATAGCTAGCATTATCCATGCACTTCTTAAGATCTTCTCCCCTAAACCCATCATTATGGAAATTTGCATGTAAATGTCTAAGGCACATCTACACCTATTTTTTCATGCATGCATCAATTATAGTCTGAATGCCAGTACTTGGATCAGATCTAAAGAGGTTCTCATATTTCTGTGCTAGCCACTTAGCACTCACCCTGGTGGTCTCAGTAGTACTAGGGCAAATGTGCTCTAGTCTCATCTTCTTAATTACAAAGGTTTTCTCCCCTTTTATAACAGCTGCCACCATAAAGAACTGGCATTGTTTTTCTCTACACCGCACAATTATCCTCTTATCAGAATTCCTATGATACTTGAAATTCCTACTCTGAGTGATGTGCAAATTCAACAAAACATCTCTGAATTGATGCTGATCCCTAAAACACAACTTCAGACATAGTTGTTGATGTGGTTGGTCCATTTTCTCATTGTACCACTTCCTAGCAGGCCTTTTCTTTGCCCTACTCTTCCTCTTCTTTGGTAGCACAAAAGAGAGTGGCTCAAAACCATCATCATCACTGTAAGGGCATATTTCTCCCTAAGTGGTTTTGGTGATTGATGACAATGCCTTTACGGACTAATCGTGTGCATTGAGCATTTCAGATATCCCAGGTCTAGGCACAAGACGATTCAGTGCCCCTCGGAATCTCTCGAAGACGGTTGTTCTATGCATTTATTTTCGGTGGATTTGATTCGTAGGAAAGCCGTACTATCAAGAGGGGGTCCGCATCAGAAAGGTATGGGTGGAATCAACACGTGCACATCTATTCCCTTGCAACACCTTTCCCTCTCTTCAATGGAGCCCCAACCCGTTTTCCCTCTCTATGCAAAAGGAACGCCTGCGAGGTGTTTGGGTTCAGTGGCCCGCGGTAGTACCGCTTCAGGAAGCGGTAGTAACGCAAGTGCCAGCGGTAGTACCGCTCCGTGGAACGGTAGTATTGTTGTCTCCTGCCCTGGCCACTACACGTGTGGTAGTAGGCGCAGATGTAATTTTTTACTTCCACCCTACTACGGTAGTACCGCGATTCTCGTCCGGTACTACCATGCGGACTTTTTTCGCATAGTTTCCCTCTGCGGAGGTTGACACGGAAGTAATTTTTTACTTTTCGTGCACCTCCAATGGCTGCCTCTGCCAACCGTGCGGTAGTACCGCACGGGCTCGTGGTAGTACCGCTCCGGCGGTTCTACCTCTTGCTAACAGGCAGGGCCAGCTACTCCCATGCTAGCGGTAGTACCGCACAAGGCTGTGGTAGTACCGGAAGCCATCGCGGTAGTACCGTGACTTTTGTACGTCTTGAGGTTGCATATGCTTATTTTATATCCTTATGTGCAAATCCTGTGTTGTCATCAATCCACCAAAAAGGGGGAGATTGTAAGGGCATATTTCTCCCTAAGTGGTTTTGGTGATTGATGACAATGCCTTTGCGGACTAATCGTGTGCATTGAGCATTTCAGATATCTCAGGTCGAGGCACAAGACGATTCAGTGCCCCTTGGAATCTCTCGAAGATGGTTGTTCTATGCGTTTCTTTTTGGTGGATTGATTCGTAGGAAAGCCGTACTATCAAGAGGGGGTCCGCATCGAAAAGGTCTGGCTGAAATCAACACGTGCACATCTATTCCCTTGCACCACCTTTCCCTCTCTTCAATGGAGCCCCAACCCGTTTTCCCTCTCCATGCAAAAGAAACGCCTGCGAGGTGTTTGGGTTCAGTGGCCCGCGGTAGTACCGCTCTAGGAAGCGGTAGTACCGCAGGTGCCAGCGGTAGTACCGCTTCGTGGAACAGTAGTACCGCTGTCTCCTGCGCTGGCCACTACACCTGCGGTAGTAGGCGCGGATGTAATTTTTTTACTTCCGCCCTACTACGGTAGTACCGCGATTCTCGTCCGGTACTACCATGCGGACTTTTTTCGCATAGTTTCCCTCTGCGGAGGTTGACACGGAAGTAATTATTTACTTTTCGTGCACCTCCAATGGCTGCCTCTGCCAACCGTGCGGTAGTACCGCACGGGGTTGTGGTAGTACCGCTCCGGCGGTTCTACCGCTTGCTAATAGGCAGGGCCAGCTACTCCCATGCTAGCGGTAGTACCGCACAAGGTTGTGGTAGTACCGGAAGCCATCGCGGTAGTACCTTGACTTTTGTGGTAGTACCGTGATGCGCGGGGCTGAGTGAGTGGATAATGGTTGGATCTTGTCCCCCACTATAAAAGGGAGGTCTTCTTCTCCTAGAAGCTCACCTCTTCCTTCCCAAAACTCCATTGTTGCTCCAAGCTCCATTTTTGCCTGATCTCTCTCCCTAGCCAATCAATCTTGTTGATTTCCTAGGGATAGGTTGAGAAGGCCCCGATCTACACTTCCACCAAGAGAAATTTGATTCCCCCCACTAATCCCTTGCGGATCTTGTTACTCTTGGGTGTTTGAGCACCCTAGACAGTTGAGGTCACCTCGGAGCCACATTCCATTGTGGTGAAGCTTCGTGGTGTCGTTGGGAGCCTCCAATTGAGTTGTGGAGATTGCCCCAACCTTGTTTGTAAAGGTTCGGTCGCCGCCTTCAAGGGCACCAATAGTGGAATCATGACATCTCGCATTGTGTGAGGGCGTGAGGAGAATACGGTGGCCCTAGTGGCTTCTTGGGGAGCATTGTGCCTCCACATCGCTCCAACGGAGACGTACTTCCTCACAAGGGAAGGAACTTAGGTAACACATCCTCATCTCTACCGGCTCCACTTTTGGTTATCTCGCATCTTTACTTCTTGCAAGCGTTTATTGTGTCATATCCCGTGCTTACTTGTGTACTTGTAGTGGTTAGCATCATATAGGTTGTCCAGCTAGTTGCACATCTAGCTAACTTATTTGATGCTAAACCTTAATTATTAAAGAAAAGTTAAAAAGTGTTAGTTGCCTATTCACCCCCCTCTAGTCAACCATATCGATCCTTTCAATTGGTATCAGAGCCATGTCTCTTTATTAAGGGTTTCACCACCCGAAGAGTATGGCTAGCGAAGAGGCTCGTGTGGGAGAACTTCCCGAGGCCATGGGTGTGAACACAGTCTCACGCGAGGATTTGAACGAGGCTTTGACCTTACTCAAATCCTCCATGGCTACCGAGGTTCAATCCATGTTTAAAGATTTCCTTAATACTCTTAAAATGTCTACCGATGCGGGGCAAGTGGTCAAACCCACTAACTCGTCATCGGATGCCAACTCCGGTAAGGAGGGGGCTAGTGTCGACAAAGATAATCACGCTCAAAGAGTTAACGGGTCAGGGAGCTTTGCCTCTGTTACCCTTCCCGTGGTCTATGGAGGACCGGTGCACCCACCTCATATAGTCAATCTCGGTCATCCTCCTAAACTTGTTAAGAATGATTTTGCTAACTGGGTTTTTAGTATCAAGTCTCATTTAGATCACAGATCAATTCATCTCATGAGAGTCATTGAAGAAGGATACTATCCTCATGATCCACGCAATCTTACTCCAAGAGAACAAGCGGATAAACAACTAAATTCTTCCGCCTTGTTCATACTCCAAGCTGCGATTCCTCCTAAAGATCTACCTCACATGCGGCCCTTCATTGTTGCTAAACAATGTTGGGAACACATCATATCCATGTACAAGGGCAGATCAAGTATTCAACGGTCAAACTATGAAGTTGTTCTTGATCAGTCAGATGAGTTCGTGATGATAGAGGACGAGGAACCGCGTGAGCTCTATAGAAGGGTGACCACTCTCGCTGTTTCCCTCAAGGATCATGGCAGCAAGGATGTGGATGATACTTGCATCAAGCGTAAGTTCCTAAAGGCTATCATGCCCTACAACAAGGCCATATCATGAAGGCCAAGGTCAGTCGAGAGGAAGAAGAAGAAGAGGTTAGCCCCGAGGACACCAAATATGCTTATCATGAGCACATGGCTCTTGCCTCCATACAATTTTGGGGCAACAAGAGAAACTCAAGGCCCAACTTCTCCAAGAACAACTCAAATGGGTCAAAGGGAAAGCAACGTGTGAAAACTTGCTACAACTGTGGTAATGTAAGTCACTTTGTGGTGGATTGTCCATATGAGAAGAGGGAAGACAATGGTGGCAAGCTCATTCGCAAAGATAAAGCCAAGTCCTTCCCAAACAAAACCAACTTTGTCAGGAAGGCTCCTCACAAAGTATTGGTAGCTCAAGAAGAGTATGCCTCAGATGATGATGTTGATGATGAAGACACAAGCGGTGAAGGAACGGCAATGGGCTCCATGGCAATTGCCTCTTCTACCCCGACAAAGGTATCACTCTTCGACGCCCCCAATCAGAACATCGTCGCGAGGTGCCTCATGACTAAAGGCATCACTAAGGTAACCTCCAACGTCATAACCTCAAACATTAAGGCTTCCATTTCTTCCAATTCATCCTTAGATAGTGTGAATGAACTTGAGGAAGGAAAAGAGGATAATAATGAGTTTTACAAATTCATGGCCAAACTCAAGGGAGAGTCCAAGAAACACTTTGTTCCTCTCTTGGAACAACTTGGGGAGGCCCATGACACTATTGAATCTCAAGAAGAGTGTCTTGAGGAACTAAGAGGTCATAGTCGTGATTATGCCGACGAGATAGCGGATCTATCTATTGCTCTTGAGGAAGAGCAAGGTCTTCATATGACTCTTGAGGAGTCACAAAATGTTGACCTTACTAAATTACGTAAAGATTATGATCATGCTATTGTTCTTAACCATGCTCTCAAGTCTGAGAAGGTTGCACTTGGGGTGGATCGTGATCGTCTCAAAGTTGAGCTTGACACACTTGTCAATGCTCACAAGGCATTGACGTGTGCTCATACCTCTCTTAAGGAGTCACATGATCAACTCCAAGTGAAACTCACTAAGGAAATTGCCACATGTCCTCCTTTTGTTCTAATTGATAATGCATTTGCTACTAACCCATGTTGTGAGCATGCACACCTTGTGGAGGAAAATGCCAAGCTCAAAGAGCAGCTTAAAAAGGGTTTGGTGACGTGTATCCAAGGTGAGAAGACACTCAATGGCCTTCTGACTTCTCAGAAGGAAGTTGTGGCAAAAGAAGGAGTGGGTTTTGTACCCAAAACAAATGAGAAGAAGAAGGTTAACACCAAGGAAGCCCCATCGCTCAAGCAAACCTTTGTAAGAGCTGATAAATGTCCTCATGAGAAGAAGAAAAACCAAGTTATGTTGGAAAATGCCAAGAAGGGCAAGAGCAAGAACATCCAACCCAACAAGACCGGCGAATTTAACCCCTCTTATGTGTTATTCCGTGCTAGTGATGGGCATGTTTATGCCAAATTTGTTGGTTCTTCTTATGAGTACATTGAATGGTGTATTTGGGTTCCTAAGACCCTTGTTGCTAACATGAAAGGACCCATTAAAGAATGAGTACCTAAAGTCAAACATTGATCTCTTGTAGGGGTTTGCTTCCGGAGGAACATCATGGTTGCTCGATAGTGGAGCGACAAATCATATGACCGGAAGCAAGGACTTGGTGGTGGACATTCATCCTGACACATCTATGGCCACTCAAGTCTCGTTTGGTGATGATGCAATTTTAAGTTATTGGGTCTTGGCAAGGTGGTAATCTCTCCGGAACTCACCATAAAA
Source organism: Hordeum marinum (assembly GCA_022496015.1). NCBI lineage: Eukaryota > Viridiplantae > Streptophyta > Magnoliopsida > Poales > Poaceae > Hordeum > Hordeum marinum. The sequence continues at coordinate 404,941,268 of CM039672.1, read as the reverse complement.
AGGTCATGCTTGTTGAGACCCTCGCATACAATTTACTGTCAGTTTATCAACTTGCAACCATGGGTTTTAGTACTTTATTTGGTATTGACTCTGTGACCCTTTTGTGGAGCAAGACTCTTAAAGTAGCTTTTGTTGGGCATGTCGAGAACGGTCTCTATGTGGTGAACTTCTCGGAGCAACCCACTAAGACCGCGACTTGCTTAATGGCTAAAGTTGATGTGGGATGGCTTTGGCATCGCCGGCTAGCCCATGTTAATATGAGATCTTTGCAAAGTCTCCTCAAAGGGGATCACATCCTTGGACTAACAAATGTGAGTTTTGCCAAAGATCGTGCTGGCAGTGCTTGTATTGAAGGAAAGCTACATGAGAAGGCTCATCGTCCAACCACTACAATATACTCTAAGAGGACCTTAGAGCTCCTTCACATGGATCTCTTTGGTCCTCCATCTTTTGATAGTCTTGGTGGAAGAAAATATTGTTTGGTGATTGTGGATGATTACTCGAGATATACTTGGGTTTATTTCTTCAAGAAGAAGAGTGAGACCCAACAGACCATCATCGACTTTATAAATGAAGTCCAACGCCAACATGATGCAAAGATTTTGATGATTAGAAGTGACAACGGCACCGAGTTCAAGAACTACACCCTGAATGAGTTTCTCAGTGACGAAGGGATCAAGCACCAATTTTCCACACCTTACACCCCTCAACAAAATGGTGTTGCTGAGAGGAAGAACAGGACATTGATTGATGCGGCAAGAACCATGATTGCGGAGTTTAAATCTCCGTACAACTTTTGGGCTGAAGCCATCAACACATCATGGCATACATCTAACCGGCTCTATCTTTGCAAAGGTTTGAACAAGACCCCGTATGAGATTCTTACCGGGAACAAGCCCAACCTCACATACTTTCAAGTGTTCGGTTGTAAGTGTTTCATTCTCAATAAAGGTGCTCGTTTGTCTAAATTTGAATCTAGAGCCCATGAGGGCATATTTGTTGGTTATGCTGCAAACTCTCATGCTTACTGTGTCCTCAACAAGTCCACTAGACTCATTGAGGAGACGAGTAACGTAGAGTTTGATGAAAATAATGGCTCCCAAGTGGAGCAAAGTGATCTTTGTGATGTAGGTGATGAAATTCCTCCCCAAGCCATAAGAAGAATGGGTGTGGGATACTTCCTACCAGTTGAGGAACCCCTTGTGGCCAAAGGAGAAGGACAATGTTCCACTCAAGTGGAACCATCACCGACGCAAGACCTACACGCTTCCAAAGAACAAACTGAAGGTCCTCTACCACATGAACAAGATCAAGGGCAAGATCAACTCACTGATGATGGTGTCTCACCAAGTGATGCCCAAGATCAAGTTCCTATATCCGAGCAATCTCAAGATCAAGATCTTCTTCAAGATCAAGAGCAAGCTCAAGAAGGCGCTCAAGATCATCAAGATGATGACTCACAGAATGCAGGCCCTCAACCTTTCATGGACGAAATCTTAGAGAGACAAGCCGACAAGAAAGCCGCCAAGACTGCCAACAAGCTCAGAATTAGACAACATGTGTTAGAGAACGTCTACGGTGACTTGAAAAAAGGGGTAACTACTCATAAACAATTAACAAACTTTTGTGAACATCACGTGTTTGTTTCTTGCATTGAGCCCCTTAAGGTTCAATATGCGCTCGAGGATATGGAGTGGGTTGAAGCTATGCCCGATGAACTGAACAACTTCGCGCGCAACCAAGTGTGGTGACTGGTGCCAAGACCAAAGGAGAATCACAATGTTATTGGAACAAAATGTATCTTCAAAAACAAGCAAGATGCGAACGGTATTGTCATTCGCAACAAGGCACGACTGGTGGCACAAGGATACTCCCAAGTCGAGGGTATCGACTACGGTGAAACCTTTGCTTCTGTTGCTCGCCTTGAATCTATTCGCGTGTTACTTGCATATGCCTCTCATCATAATTTTAAATTATATTAAATGAATGTCAAGAGTGCTTTTCTTAATGGTCCTCTTAAGGAGTTGGTATATGTCAAGCAACCCCGTGGTTTGAGGATCCCAAGTTCCCCAATCATCTATATGTTCTCGATAAGGTTCTCTATGGCCTTAAAAAATCCCCACGTGTGTGGTATGACCACCTTACCGAGATGTTGCAAGACCGTGGGTTTGAAATTGGGAAAATCGACCTCACACTTTTTACAAAGAGGGTCAACGGGAACTTCTTCATATGCCAACTATATGTTGATGATATTATTTTTGGTTCTCCTAGCAAAGCTTTCAAGGAAAAGTTCTCCACTTTGATGACAAACAAGTTTGAGATGTCCATGATGGGAGAGTTGAAGTACTTCCTTGGTTTCGAAGTCAAGCAACGAAGTCAAGGTACATTCATCAATCAAGCCAAATACACTCAAGACATTCTCAAGAGGTTCAAGATGGATGAGCTCAATCCTCCCAAGGCCAACACTCCCATGCCACTCAAATGCCATCTTGACAGCGATCCCAATGATAAAGGGGTGGATCAAAAGGTATATCGCTCCATGATAGGATCCTTGCTTTACCTTGGTGCATCTAGACCGGATATCATGTTAAGTGTGGGTATTTGTGCATGATTTCAATCCGCACCTAAGGAGAGCCACCATGTGGCTGTCAAGCGAATCTTTTGATATTTGGCTCATACCCCAAACTTTGGCTTATGGTATCCCAAGGGGGCTTCGTTTGATCTCGTTGGCTATACTGACTCGGATTGGGCGGGAGACTGTGTGGATAGAAAGTCCACTTCCGAAGGCTGCCAATTTCTTGGTCGGTCTTTGGTAAGTTGGTCTTCAAAGAAACAAAATTGTGTTTCTCTCTCGTCCACCGAGGCCAAGTATGTAGCTGCTGCAAGTTGTTGTGCTCAGATTCTATGGATGAGGCAAACTTTAAAGGATTACGGTGTCCATTGTGACAAAGTGCCTCTTTACTGTGATAATGAAAGTGCCATTATGATCTCCAGCAAACCAGTTCAACATTGCAAGATGAAGCATGTTGATATTCGTCATCACTTTCTTCGGGAACACGTCAAGGAGGGAGACATCAATCTTATTCATCTGAGCACTAACGAGCAACTTGCAGACATTTTTACGAAGCCTTTAGATGAAGCAAGATTTCGCGAGTTACGGCATGAGCTAAATATCATTGATTCGAGCAATGTGGATTGATTTAGTGCATGCCTCCCCACACTCATCATTATGTCTTTTCTAGGTGTAGGCATGGATTTAGGGGGAGTCTAGTTCTCTCAATGAACTATTCCTCCTCCTATTATGAATAAACTAATCAAAGTCTATCACTTGCCATTTGTGATTGTTACTGTGTTTAAAAGACGAGTCTTGGTCATGGGCCCAAGGATAATTCTTCGTGGTGCCATATCATCTGACTCAATAATAGGTGGCTCTAGGGACACTGCCCCCTCTTCATGTGAAGTCGAGGCTCACCGGCTGGTCCTCTTTTATTCTCTTCTCCGATGGACCATGCTCGTGTTTTTATCCTAGATCATAGTTTTTCCTGTCCCGTGTGTTGTGTGGATTTTGGTGATATCCCTCTTTCTTATTTTGTTTTATTGTCGCGTTTATTCACCAAGAAGGCAGCACGGTACTACCATGGAGGAGCGTGGTACTACCGCTGGAGCGGTACTACCACTTACCGCGCGGAAGTAAAATATTACTTCCGCCCGTTGAGCGGTACTACCGCAATGACTACGGTACTACCGTTGAGCGGTACTATCGCAATGACTGCGGTACTACCGTAACATCGTGTGCGCGTGGGGGTTAAGAGCGAGCAGGGGGTTTCCCTTCTTCCCCATACCCCATTTCTCTCTTCCCCTCACGTCTCTCTCTCCTCCTCTCAACTCCGCCAGAACTCCTCGCCTGATCTCCATCTCCGGCCACCTGATTCTTTTTTGCTCCGGTGGGATCGTTCCCCACATCGTCCTCTTGTAATGGACCCCGGTATTTCCCCAATCCCCTCTTGTTTTGCCTCTCTCTTTTTGAATCTAGGCTTTTGGATAAATATGAGATGGTCTAGCTTTGTTTGGATCCGATCTATGCATGAGGAGATGTTTTGCGAGTGTTAGTGCAATAGAAGTGCGTATTGATAGGATTAAACAAGGTATTTTTTGATCTGATCTGCGTTCTTGCGAAGTTCCGCACCGTGCGGTACTACCGCACCTAGTGCGGTACTACCGCACCATGTGCGGTACTACCGCTCGTAGGGCGGAACTAAAAAATTACTTCCGCAGACGCCACGGTACTACCGCGTCGTGGGCGGTACTAATTTTTTACTTTCGCTGTCGGGGCAGCAATAAAAAATTACTGCCGCTCCCGCCGTGGTACTACCGCTCCCAACGATACTACCGCGTCTGAAGCGGTACTAATTTTTTACTTCCGTTGTCGGGGCGGCAGTAAAAAATTACTACCGCTCCAGCCGCGGTACTACCGCTCCCAGCGGTACTACCGCGTCTGAAGCGGTACTAATTTTTTACTTCCGCTGTCGGGGCGGTAGTAAAAAATTACTTCCGCTCCATCCACGGAACTACCGCTCCAGCGGTACTACCACGTCTGGAGCGGTAGTAATTTTTTACTTCCGCAAGAACATATTGGTACTCTTCTCAATCCACAACTACCTCATTTTGTCCTATCCATTCTCTCTTCTACATGGTTTGTGTGTCTGCTTTCATCCTTGCCTTATTTTCTTGTTTGTCCTTTGTGTTTGCGTTGTGTGCTCTAGGTGGTGGCTCTGGTTCCAGCTCTGCTCCATGCCATTCCAATCCGTCTCGTGACACAAGTTCCAAGAGGCTTCGCAATCCAGATGCTCCTGAGGGCTCCAATGATCCACCCCGCCATTTCAAGAGGACTGCATCCAAGCTGAAGCAACCAGTTGAGAACTTTGATATCATGCCACAAGCTGAGTTTCTGGCTCGAAGGTTGATCAATCCCTATGACAAGCCAAGGGAAGTTTCCAAGGCATATGACTTGTTCTGGACCAAGCAACAATATCTTATTCACCTGGATGTGATCAAGGGCAAGAAAAATCACCATGTTCCTATCCAATACATTGATCTGGAACACATGAGGAAGCGTCTGAAATACTTTGGTGAGGCTCTAGAGTTGGTGCAACAGTTGGCTATAGCAGACATCATCACCTTCCAACTTGACTTTGATCCAGAACTCTTGGGTCAGTTCTTTGCCTCTGTTCACTCTCACTCTGATGCGGAGCGGACCATGACATGGATGACCCATGGCGAGCAACTGACTGCCACCTGGAAGGACTTCATGGAATTGCTGCATGTTCCTGACTCCGGACTTGATGTGCCACTTGGTCTGCGCCCTCACGGCAACCCTCACCCAGCTGGTAAGGATCAACTCGTACCTTTCCATATTCTGAAGACCTTACGATCTGGTGAGCAAATTCCTGTGCTCAACCCTTTCATTGATGTCATGCACCGGATCTTCGGCAACACTCTGTTTCCTCGCATGGGAGACAAGGACAAGGTACACTCCTATCTGGTGGATATGTTGCTGCTATGTGAGAACGGAAGAAATGAAGACATTGGCATCCCTGATGTGTCTCATGTTATGTGGTCTGAGCTTCGCACTATTGTGTTTCATCGGAAGGTCCCCATTTATGGGCCATACTTGTTCTATCTGATTCGTGCTACTTGGGACACGAAGTTTCCCGGTCAGGACATGCCGGAGCACATGTTTCTTCATGAGCCCATTCGTCTGCGTATGAAGGAAAAGTGGGCCAACACCACCACTAAGCCACCGTCTGCTCGTATGGAGGTCGATGAGGATGAGATCGAAGAGGGGGATGACAACAGTTTTGAGTCCTATGTACCTTTGTCTTCTGAGCCATCTTGGGCCAAGAAGCTCTCTCACAAGATGAAGACTTTGTTCTGCATGCAGGCCAAGGGTCAGTATAAGGCTCATGTTGCTCAGAAGGAAAGTCGCCAGCATGACAAGCGCATTCTGAGGAAGCTTGGCGAGATCATCCCGAGTGGGTCTGAGAAGGACATCACCCCTGAGGCCACTTGGATGGCTAAGCAGCAGTTCTAGTGGGATGATTCTGATGTGGAGTCCGTCCTAGATGCTTCAGAGGAGTCCGATGACTGATCTTTCTGCATGGGAGCTACCACCTAGGTGTTAGGTATCCTCTCTGCCTTTTTGGCATCTTGATGCCAAAGGGGGAGAGAGTGTAGGATTTGCGCGTATTTGTGTTTGCCTTTTCGTCTTGTGTTTGCCTTTTCGTCGTCTCTCTGCTTTCGTTGAACCTTGGTTTATGTCGTTTGTGTGTGTGTGACCTGGAGACTTCCTCTATCATATGGTGTGAGACATATGCTATCACTACTACTTTATTATTGTCTAGTATGATACGTAGCTTGTGAGTCTATCCATGACGTTCCCTTATCTTATGCTCACATGCTATGCCTAGTTTCCATACTTAGTTCTATTCATTCTGTTGCAGAGATTGCATTGCCTATAAAATATAGGGGGCTATTGATCCTAGTGTGTGTGCCCTGTAGTCCAAAGCATATCTAGAGTATGCACACATCTAGGGGGAGCTATCCTATATTTTGTACGTCTTGAGGTTGCATATGCTTATTTTATATCCTTATGTGCAAATCCTGTGTTGTCATCAATCCACCAAAAAGGGCCCTAAGTGGTTTTGGTGATTGATGACAATGCCTTTGCGGACTAATCGTGTGCATTGAGCATTTCAGATATCTCAGAACGAGGCACAAGACGATTCAGTGCCCCTTGGAATCTCTCGAAGATGGTTGTTCTATGCGTTTCTTTTTGGTAGATTGATTCGTAGGAAAGCCGTACTATCAAGAGGGGGTCCGCATCGAAAAGGTCTGGCTGGAATCAACACGTGCACATCTATTCCCTTGCACCTCCTTTCCCTCTCTTCAATGGAGCCCCAACCCGTTTTCCCTCTCCATGCAAAAGAAACGCCTGTGAGGTGTTTGGGTTCAGTGGCCCGCGGTAGTATCGTTCTAGGAAGCGGTAGTACCGCAAGTGCCAGCGGTAGTACCGCTTTGTGGAACAGTAGTACCGCTGTCTCCTGCCCTGGCCACTACACCTGCGGTAGTAGGCACGAATGTAATGTTTTTTACTTCCACCCTACTACGGTAGTACCGCGATTCTCGTCCGGTACTACCATGCGGACTTTTTTCGCATAGTTTCCCTCTGCGGAGGTTGACACAGAAGTAATTTTTTACTTCCGTGCACCTCCAGTGGCTACCTCTGCCAACCGTGCGGTAGTACCGCACGGGCTCGCGGTAGTACCGCCCCGGCGGTTCTATCGCTTGCTAACAGGCAGGGCCATCTACTCCCGTGCTAGTGGTAGTACCACACAAGGCTGCGGTAGTACCGGAAGCCATCGCGGTAGTACCGTGACTTTTGCGGTAATATCGTGATGCTCGGGGTGAGTGAGTGGATAACGGTTGGATCTTGTCCCCCACTATAAAAGGGAGGTCTTCTTCTCCTAGAAGCTCACCTCTTCCTTCCCAAAACTCCATTGTTTCTCCAAGCTCCATTTTTGCCACATCTCTCTCCCTAGGCAATTAATCTTGTTTATTTCCTAGGGATACGTTGAGAACGCCCCGATCTACACTTCCACCAAGAGAAATTTGATTCCCCCCACTAATGCCTTGCGGATCTTGTTACTCTTGGGTGTTTGAGCACCCTATACGGTTGAGGTCACCCATTGTGGTGAAGCTTCGTGGTGTCGTTGGGAGCCTCCAATTCAGTTGTGGAGATTGCCCCAACCTTGTTTGTAAATGTTCGGTCGCCGCCTTCAAGGGAACCAATAGTGGAATCACGACATCTCGCATTGTGTGAGGGCATGAGGTGAATACGGTGGCCCTAGTGGCTTCTTGGGGAGCATTGTGCCTCCACACCGCTCCAACGGAGACGTACTTCCTCACAAGGGAAGGAACTTCGGTAACACAACCTCGTTTCTACCAGCTCCACTTTTGGTTATCTCGCATCTTTACTTCTTGCAAGTGTTTATTGTGTCATATCCCGTGCTTGCTTGTGTACTTGTAGTGGTTAGCATCATATAGGTTGTCCACCTAGTTGCACATCTAGCTAACTTATTTGATGCTAAACCTTAATTATGAAAGAAAAGTTAAAAAGTGTTAGTTGCCTATTCACCCCCCTCTAGTCAACCATATCGATCCTTTCAATCACTCTCCCTAAGCAATCCCTTCTCTTCTTCATCTGATGAAGGTTTGAAATCAGGTTCAACATCTGATGAATGTGACCTTGTTGTTGGTCCTCTTCTAACTGTCAGCTTCTGCTTCTTGTTTACAGGTACAGTTATAGTTTGTTCTTCTTGTGACCCCAGTGTGTTATCTTCCTCTACCTCAAATGCCTCATCAACTTCAGTTTCACCCTCATAATGCAGTTCTTCTTCCTCTTCTGATTGTTCATCATCTGATTCTTCCTCTAGTACTTCTCTCTCTCTCTCTGTTTCTTTCCCTCTTCCAGCTCTACATCTTCATCACCACACATATCATAAAGACCATCTTCATTAGAGGCAGAATCATCACTTTGCTCATAAGCCTCGTATCCCTCTTCTTCTTCTTCTTGTTCCAAAGCAACTTTCAACTTGGCACTGAGATTCTTGCTCTCTTGTGTGCAAACACCAGGAGGTGTGGTAGAGCTGCTACACTGACTTTCAAACACTACTCCTTGTTGATCAACAACTAAGACAGGAGTCTCACCCAGATCAAACACAACAGGCTCCTGGTACACAATAGTGGACAAATCTTGCTCATCACATTGTTGCCTCACAAATTCACTAACCGGTGGTTGACAAGCCCTAGCTAACAAATTAAGCACGAAATTATCCTTCCTCTTTAAAGTCTTCTTTATCATCTGTAATTCAACATTACTATCTACCAAATCCTCTTTAAAGTCTTTTTAATGGATTTTTATCATTTATGCCACTAGTTGTGTCCCACTACTCAGTTTTGCCATTAGAAGTTTCAACTGCTCAAAAATTCCATCGTTCTTGAGATGCTTGCTCAAAACTGCCATTAGATATCTCAAAAATGCCATTATTCATTAGATGTTCGCTCAAAAATGCCATTAGCCATCGCTATTGTCAGGTCAAACTTGTTGACCATTTTATATGATGAAAATACCCCTATACACACATTACATGTCCTTGTATATCACAATGATAAGTGTGGTCCACACTTGTTAGGAGTAAGCAATCATATAATTTTAGAGGAAAATAAAAACGTTGTTGGGATCAAGTGGGTCCCAAACTTTATTGTAGTGAGATAGAGGGAGAGCTCACATGTTGGTCTGTCGGTATTTTGGTCATTATCACATGGCAAATGAGATTTGATCTCACATTAATGGTGTCTAGTGGGAATTTTGAGCATGCGCCTAATGAAATGATGGCATTTTTGAGGAGTTAAAATTCCTAGTGGCAAAAGTGAGTAGTGAGACACAACCAGTGGCATAAATGATAAAAACCCTTTTTTAATTGCACACTATTTTGGATCAACATGACTTTTTTATGCACACTATTTTGGATTCACTTGACTGTTTTTTTATATGCACACTGATTTTGGATGTACTTGACTGTTTTTTTCCAATACAATTTATATCTACATATATTCATTATTGTTTAACTATTTATACTAAGGGCCCCAATTGTAGTTTTGCCCCGGGTCCCTGAAATTCCAGGACTGGCCTGCCATCCCATCATCGTATCATCACCCACGTTTCCACGCCAATGCAACATCCTCCGAAATTTGCCATGGATCAGCTGAAATTCACTTACCGCTATGTATGAATCACTTTCGGACAGTGCACCTACCCACGTAATGTTAGATGTGAAATTCTTGCCCAAGATCGATCTTTTTTGCCCAGGACCAAGAGGAGAGGAAAACAAAGTTAGTTCTAAAGTACAAGTTAAATACTAGTGTATCTATCAATGGATGTACTATCTTCTCGCTTGCATTTCATCTACAGTTTCCTGCCTGCCTACATTTCCTCCAATATAAATCTAGGGGAGTTTACCTACGTAGCTTCTTTTTAGTGCTTTATTTATTTATTGATCTTCTCATCGTGGCATTGGTAGGCATGTCTGGCACCGACGAAAGCTGCAGCTGAACTTCCCTCCGTAAACTCACAAACAAAAATAGAGCGAAATTATTGAAGGGGGAGCTGCATCACACTGCCACGATTTCAGGAAGGTGCAGGGGCTCCACTGCATATTTGTTTTCTTTTCCCCGGTGACAAGAGAGTGCAAGCCATTCACCTCGTCGTGGCCTAAAGATACCATTAGTGAAGCAGAACCCAACGAAGCAATGGCGGAGCTATGTGTATAGCTGAGGGGATAGCCCCCTCAGCGCAACACAAATCTCTCAAGGCTGTAACACCTTTTGAATATCCATATCCAGCTGAACCTAAACCAGTGACTGATAGGCCAGAGTCACTAAGCTAGCATATCTGCACTGCATGCATTTTACTATTTTTCTTTATTATCTTTGACGTCTTGGTTTTAATTTGTGTTGTCAGCTGTAGTAATTTCATGATGCTTACTGCCTGTTTTATTAATTAAAATTTCTAGGCTTGCTGAGTCAGCATCTTCTGAGCTTCGGTCGTCTGGTTGGGCGGATGATGTATGTAATTTTATGTGTTCTGCAAAGAGGTGGTGTATACAGAAGACATGCACGTCTCAAGATAGTGAGGCAATCAGGTGAAGTGCTTTGCTTTGCTCCAAGTTTTTTCTGCTTCGGCTTTATTTTTCTATTGCTTTAAAATATATTTATATATGGAACTGTTCTTTTGCTCGTGAGATGCATGGGAACTTAATGCTCTGCACACTACTATTATGGCATTTCGATTTCTTATTACTTTATTGAGCCATATCCTTCTGCCATTTAGCACAGCGTTGTTGCATTTTAATTACCCTATGCATTTCTAATTACCTGATGCCTTTTCCACTCATCATTTTTTTTTCATTTTCATTTTCATTTTACCACTATAGGTTGCTGTATGCAGCAAATAGGTTGAGTTGCTACATGACATTTGCTTCTTGAGTTTCTACATTTTCCTTCAGTTCATTTCTTTATAAGGTCTTTCTTTTTTGTGGACTTCATTCGTGAGGCATCAATATTTTTGTAAAAATAATTTTGGAATGATTGGTGTTCTTTATGCCCATGATCTCTCAGCAGGGGAAGGTTATTCACACTACTGCATAGTACTCCCTTCATTCACAAATATAAGAAGTTTTGGATATTTTAATATAGGCTACATCGGACTATATAAATGTCTATATACATCCGATTTAGAAAAAAGTTCACACTAAAACATATCTATATACATACGATTCATAAAAAAGTTCACACTAAAACATGTCTATATACATCCGATCTAGAAAAAAGTTCACACTAAAACATGTCTATATACATCTGATTCAGAAAAAAGTTAGAACATCTTATATTTGTGAAGGGAGGGAGTAATTTTGTACTCCCTCCGTTCCTAAATATAAGTTTTAGAGATACCACTACGGACTACATACGGAACAAAATGAGTGAATCTACACTCTAAAATATGTCTATAGACATCCGTATGTAGTTCATAGTGCAATCTCTAGAAAGACTTATATTTAGGAACAGAGGAAGTAGAAAATTATCCAGTTTTCTAGCTAAGTTATTATTCAGAATCCCCAGCATATCCAATATGAGAATTTATTTTCCACTGCGTGTGATCATCATGCCACTTGTGGGTGGTGTGTCCACATCTTCCAATGTGTCTAATATTGTATATATATACTTTTGCCTGTAATGCAGGAAGCAGCTAATAAGTGATTCTGGAGGAGTATTTAGGTCCAAAATTCCAGAGTTACTACGGGAAGATCTGATTCAATCCCTCAGATCATACTTTGAGGATAAATTTTGACTGGATGCTTAATCTTGTGTGGGCCTTCTTTAAAAGGTAATACGCAATTTACTTATATTTTCCAAGCATTGTAAAGATAATCTTACGAGGGATTTTGTGTGTCATGTGTAGATACGTTTTTATGCTCTGGCAATTCCCCTCTTGTTTTTTAGCATGATAATGCCCTTCAATATCTAATGTAATCTTATGCTTGACAATTTAGGTGCCAGTGGTCTACTAGGAACTCCTTGCACGGCTGGCTTATTTTTGTTCCCCGAGATGAGGTTGAGAAGTAGAGCGACTTGTAAAGCTTGCCTCCTTTTTGCTCTTGTTCCCCATGCCATATTGTAGGCTTGAAACCCCACAATCAACACCCCTTCCTTGTGTTTCTAGCATGTACCAGACTATTTCTTATCCCCCCTTTGTACAATTATAAGTGGTAGACCCCTTTGTACAATTATAACTGGTAGATTAGCTCATGAATTTCTTGGGTTTTTGACCTGGTCTCAAAATAAACCTGTTGATGGTTTTAATTATATATGATGGGATACTTTCAGCTATATGGGTGTCAATTCTGCAAAAACGGCTGGTGGATTCCGGATATGCTCTCTCTGTAACTATTTATAAGACGTTTGTAGAGTCCATGAAAGTGTAAAAAGAAAACGTCTTGTATCAAGTTACAGAGGCAGTACAAATTAATTAATGCTTGCCTTCAAGTCAACAACATACCCAAATATTTGCTTTTTTTCTCGGGGCAGCATGAACATTTTGTGAAAGAAAGGGATGCGCATCGGTTGCTCTTGTACTCTGGTATTAGGTAATGCATTTCATTTTCTGTCGTACACGTCTTTGAAGGCAGGCGGAGGCGCAGGAGAAACGGTCGGTCAAATGTTTTTTGTGTGTGCTCATTGCGTGTTTCAGATGATTGATTAGCAGAAGGAAGGAATCATACGTGTGGGAACTTCGTTTGGCCTGATAATAATATGTAGAGGCTTATGTTGCCTGTCAAGTTGCGTTTTGTTGCTTTGGTTATGCACTCTCCACTTGACCATCATGTCTTGATGACAGCGCACGGCTGATCCTTGTAGTTGACGTCTAGTCAGCTCTTGTTTGTTTTTCTTGTTGCGACTTGCGAGGAAGCGTTGTTTTGTAATAGAAACACACGTATGCTTTGTACTTTATTGTTCATCATGGGAACTAGTTGCATCAATTTCTCGTCTTCAAACAATGGGTGGTGTTAGTGTTGCTCCATTTATTTGTCAAAGGGGATATAAGATGGAGTCATAGATGTACCACAACTTGGGCAAAATGTGCGGATTATTACCATGATTGCTAATTTTTTTCATGACAGTACCATTTTTGTGCCAGGTTTTTGCAAATAAGTCTAAAACTGCGTTTTATACGTATTGACGGCCGTTCCGACATGTGGGGGCCACCCGTCAGGTGACACGGTGGCCAGTAGGCGCGTGCCTGCCCGCTGACTAGGACGAGGCCGGCTCGGTCGGTCTCTCCCCACCCGACCAGTCTCCCTCCTCCCCACCCCGCCACTCTCCTCCCCGATGCTCCCAAGCCCCGCCAGCACCACGCCGCCACCCGCTGCCATGATTTTCGAGGACGAGAGCAGCAACGACGAGGAGAGCTTCCCGTACCTTCACTCCTCCACCGACTGGATGTACCAGGTGAGTTGATTCGAGTTGTGTTGGGGTTAGGTTTAGGAATTTGGTTTTTTTCCTGTTGGATCCATTGCATGTGTACGAGCTTGGGCATATGAGGAGGAATCAATGTTTGGCAGTGGATTGAAGTGTTATGAGCTTGTGCAGGTGCCAGAATCAGTTGAGGACCCGGATTACCATGGGCTGGAGCTTGATATGATGGTTTTTTGTGAAAAGCACGGCAAGGCATCGAAGAGAGGTGTGTCATTTGAAGGCACAGACACAGGGAGAAGGTTCTTATCATGTGCAGAAAAGGATGGCGATGGGTAGGGTATGGGCAGGGTAGAGCAATACCATACCCATACCCGAATGGCATGTGGGTACAAAATTCTATCCGTACTCGTACCCATGGGTATGAAACTTTACCCATACCCATACCCGATGGGTACCCATACCCATTGGGTACCTGACGGGTAGAACAAACCCGACGGGTAGAACAAACCCGACGGGTAGAACAAATAATACACAAGTTGTTTATAATTTTACACTCAATGATAGCACATTTGACAAAAAAATCAATTATCTCAACTACATAACAGGGAGATAAGTACATAACCACCACCGAAATTTAGAAATCATAACATACTCATAAGAGAGTAGGAGTAGATGAGTCACATGAAAAACAATGAATAATTGACCACAATTTAACATTATTTCACAAGTGGGAAGGGTATGGGTATACCCGTGGGTACAAGGCTATACCCGTACCCTACCCATGACTTAACAGGTAGGGTATGGGTACTACCCATGGGTATCAAACTGTGCCCATACCCGGCCCATGCGGGTACGGTACCCGCGGGTACCCGTACCCATGGGTAAAATTGCCATCCTTATGTGCAGAGCCTGTAAGTTTCTTTCTTACTTTAGATTGGCAAGTTAGAGAAAGTGTGTAGAATCTGTTATATGATATATGATCATGTGTTTAGTTAGTTTTAGTTGGTTGTGTAGGAGTAGGAGCAGCAGCTCTTGCCTGTTATACTTATTGTTGTTAGAGAATGTGCTTTGTTAGAGGAAGTGCTAAGTTTTGATAATTTCATAGGTGTTTAAGTTTAATTAAGTGCTCTGTTAGATAGTTTTATAGTTGCTATTTGAGGGTGCACATGTATCCCCTGATATTTGTTTAATGGGACAAGTTTCTTAATTTTGGGATGCACATGTTGTTATCCATATTATGAACTCAGTATATACTTTGCTCTATTTCCAGGAAGGGTCAAACTATGGTTTTGTTGAATGGGTAGATAACCAGTGGCCCATAACAATGCAGAATGCATTGTTGAAGCTTTGGGCAATGTATCAAGATGCCAAGGAAGCTAGGGTGACTGATAATCTTGAAAGTTCTCTGAGTATGCACCATCTAACAGAAGAAAATAAGAAGCTGGATGCCAACTATGACAAGTTAGTTAAAGATGTGCATGATCTAGTTGATCACCAGGAGTCAAGGGTGATTGATTTTAGTTATCTTCAGTCACACATAACCTATCAACATCAATGCGGAAGTGAATTGGTTGCTGATATGAAAGGACGGATGGCAAAGAAAGATGTAGATCACAAGCATCTTAATGACAAGTATCAACTACTTGTTAACTTGACAAGAGCTCAGGCAGCTGTCATCCAGAACTTGAAGTTGAAGCATCTGAAAGAGAAGCAAGTGCATAGTGAAGCTATGGAGAAATTAGAGTTGAAGAATGCAGAGCTCACAAAGTCTGAGGAGAAGCTGATCCAAGAGAAATTGGAGTGGAAGTTTCAGATTGCTGATCTTCTAAAGGGAAATGAAGTGCATAGTGAAGAGAAGGGCCAGTTGGAGCATCAGATTGCTGAGTTGATGAAAGGAGAGGAGAAGCACGAGCAGAAGGTGAAGGACATCATGACCATCTTACAAAAATGAACTAGTTGAAAAGAGTAGTGTGCATTGTTGACCTTTTGGGTAGGATGGAACAACAGTGACCTAGTTAACTTTGATTGTGTACTGTATGGTTGTACTAATTCTAAGACTCTGGCTATGGATGTATCTAGTAATGGTGCTATCCGTCCTTTGTGAGCAAAGGATGTTTGTAAGCATTTGAACTCCAATATGTATTTGTGAACCGAGGTTCTAGTATGTTGAACTATGCATTTGAACTCCACTATGTATTTGTGAATTGTGAGGTTTATGGTAATTGTTAGGTTTATTGTATTTGTGAGCTTTGTGATGGTAACATTTGTGATTGGTGATGTTAAGGTGATTTGTGAGTTGTGATTATTATTTGTGAGTTCTTACTATTAATTTTGAGTTGTGAGTATTTTTTGGTGGGTTGGTGGTTTCATCGACCCCCAGGAACCCTAAACCCTCAGTGATGGGTTTTGATAGGTTTTGGACAAATAACAACATATCCATAAACATAATCATCAACATAAGCATCAACATAAGCATCAGATAACAAAAGTTCAACAAGAGTTCAACATCAACATAAGCATGAACATATCCATCAACATATCCAACAACATAATCATCCACATAAGCAAGCATGAACCAAACTAACTACAAGTTGGTTTAGCATCAGTTCAACATTACATGGTAGATCTTCTAGCACTACTAACAGTGAAGTAGGCCATCCATCCACTATGTGTACCATCAGTAGGAATAGCACCAGAAGTGGAGGAAGATTGCCTTGGGGCATTGAATGGCCTTGGAACACCTCTGCCATCACCTCCTCTTCCAGCTCCTCCCCTGCCAGTTCCTCCATTTCTAGCTCCTCCCCTGCCAGTTCCTCCATTTCCAGCTCCTCCCCTGCCAGCTCCTCCTCTGCCAGCTCCACCCCTGCCCGCTCCTCCATTTCCAGCTCTTCCTCTGCCAGATGGTGGTGTTGTAGGAGTAGGAGCAGCAGCTCTTGCCTGTGTTGGTGGTGGTGTAGGAGCACTAGCAGCAGCTGTTGACTGTGAGTTGTTTGGAGTAGCCTTGCATTCCAAAGGAAACAAGTTAATAATACTGGAAGGAAGCAAATGTACAATAAAGGGTTCCAAGATTATTACCACATGTTTGTTTTTCCTCAAGCTAGCTCAGGCTTCAAATGTTTAAGACAATTTGTGTACCTATGCCCTTGGAGACCACAATTGCCACATGTTATAGTCCCCATTCTTGAAGTGTCTTTTGGCCTTGGTACTTCAAATTTGCCCTTGATCCTCGTTTCTTTCTTTCTTCCTCTCTTCACTTTAAATGCAGGTGGTTCTATGTCTGGACCAGGGGTCTTTGTCCAATCATGCTCACCAGGAACAAGAAAGATCATTGGTTCATAAGCTGCCACATATAATTCTTTCTTGAAGAATTTGCTGACAAAATCCTCTGGATTCCTTTTAGCCTTGTTTATTGCAGAGATGGCATGGTTGCATGGGATGCCAGTAAGGTCCCACTTCCTGCATCCACAAGTCTCAGCCTCCAAGTTGACAACATGTGTTTGTTGCCCACTAGTAACTTGCCATAAGTTAACCCCAACTTTTATTGGCTTGCAGTATTTGGCCCTCTCCTTCTCAATCTCTAGTTTCTCACTGTGATGAGGTGTTATCATCCATCTTGGTGTCTTTCCACTCTCTCTGTTCCTGTGACATCTCACCATCTGCTTATCTTTTATCCCATCACATATTGTCTTTATAGGTTTTCTCCTAACATCTAGAATGTACTTGTTGAACACCTTAGACAAGTTGTTCACTACCAAGTCAGTCTTGCAGTTTGTATCAAATGCATGCCTTGCCCAAGTTTTCTTTGGTATTGCAGTAAGCCAATTCCGAGCTTCCTCACTTTCATCTTTGAGATCATTCATTGCAATATTAAATTTGTGTTCATTGTAGGCATAGCTAGCATTATCCATGCACTTCTTAAGATCTTCTCCCCTAAACCCATCATTCTAGAAATTTGCATATAAATGTCTAAGGCACATCTACACCTATTTTTTCATGCATGCATCAATTATAGTCTGAATGCCAATACTTGGATCAGATCTAAAGAGGTTCTCACATTTCTGTGCTAGCCACTTAGCACTCACCCTGGTGGTCTTAGTAGTACTAGGGCAAATGTGCTCTAGTCTCATCTTCTTAATTACAAAGGTTTTCTCCCCTTTTATAATAGCTGCCACCATAAAGAACTGGCTTTGTTTTTCTCTACACCGCACAATTATCCTCTTATCAGAATTTCTATGATACTTGAAATTCCTGCTCTGAGCGATGTGCAAATTCAACAAAACATATGTGAATTGATGCTGATCCCTAAAACACAACTGCAGACATAGTTGTTGATGTGGTTGGTCCATTTTCTCATTGTACCACTTCCTAGCAGGCCTTTTATTTGCCCTACTCTTCCTCTTCTTTGGTAGCACAAAAGAGAGTGGCTCAAAACCATCATCATCACTATAAGGGCATATTTCTCCCTAAATGGTTTTTGTGATTGATGACAATGCCTTTGCGGACTCATCGTGTGCATTTAGCATTTCAGATATCTCAGGTCTAGGCACAAGACGATTCAGTGCCCCTCGGAATCTCTCGAAGACAATTGTTCTATGCGTTTCCTTTCAGTGGATCTGATTCGTAGGAAAGCCGTACTATCAAGAGGGGGTCCGCATCGGAAAGGTCTGCGTGGAATCAACACGTGCACATCTATTCCCTTGCACCACCTTTCCCACTCTTCAATGGAGCCCCAACCCGTTTTCCCTCTCTGTGTAAAAGGAACGCCTGCAAGGTGTTTGGGTTCGGTGGCCCGCGGTAGTACCACTCCAGGAAGCGGTAGTACCGCAGGTGCCAGCAGTAGTACCGCTTCGTGGAACGGTAGTACCGCTGTCTCCTGCCCTGTCTACTACACCTGCGGTAGTAGGCGCAGATGTAAATTTTTACTTCCACCCTACTACGGTAGTACCACGATTCTCGTCCGGTACTACCGTGCGGACTTTTTTCTCATAGTTTCCCTCTGCAGAGGTTGACATGGAAGTAATTTTTTACTTCCGTGCACCTCCAGTGGCTGCCTCTACCAACCGTGCGGTAGTACCGCACGGGCTCGCGGTAGTACCGCTCCGGCGATTCTACCGCTTGCCAACAGGCAGGGCCAGCTACTCCCGTGCTAGCGGTAGTACCGCACAAGCCTGGGGTAGTACCGGAAGCCATCGCGGTAGTACCATGACTTTTGTGGTAGTACCGTGATGCGCGGGGCTGAGTGAGTGGATAATGGTTGGATCTTGTCCCCCACTATAAAAGGGAGGTCTTCTTCTCCTAGAAGCTCACCTCTTCCTTCCCAAAACTCCATTGTTGATCCAAGCTCCATTTTTGCCCAATCTCTCTCCCTAGCCAATCAATCTTGTTGATTTTCTAGGGATAGGTTGAGAAGGCCCCGATCTACACTTCCACCAAGAGAAATTTGATTCCCCCCACTAATCCCTTGCGGATCTTGTTACTCTTGGGTGTTTGAGCACCCTAGACGGTAGAGGTCACCTCGGAGCCACATTCCATTGTGGTGAAGCTTCGTGGTGTCGTTGGGAGCCTCCAATTCAGTTGTGGAGATTGCCCCAACCTTGTTTGTAAAGGTTCGGTCGCCGCCTTCAAGGGCACCAATAGTGGAATCACGACATCTCGCAATTTGTGAGGGCGTGAGGAGAATACGGTGGCCCTAGTGGCTTCTTGGGGAGCATTGTGCCTCCACACCGCTCCAACGGAGACGTACTTCCTCACAAGGGAAGGAACTTAGGTAACACATCTTCGTCTCTACCAGCTCCACTTTTGGTTATCTCGCATCTTTACTTCTTGCAAGCATTTATCGTGTCGTATCCCGTGCTTGCTTGTGTACTTGTAGTGGTTAGCATCATATAGGTTGTCCACCTAGTTGCACATCTAACTTATTTGATGCTAAACCTTAATTATTAAATAATAGTTAAAAAGTGTTAGTTGCCTATTCACCCCCTATAGTCAACCATATCGATCCTTTCAATTGGTATCAGAGCCATGTCTCTTTATTAAGGGTTTCACCACCCGAAAAGTATGGCTGGCGAAGACGCTCGTGTGGGAGAACTTCCCGAGACCATGGGTGTGAACACGGTGTCACACGAGGATTTGAATGAGGCTTTGACCTTACTCAAATCCTCCATGGCTACCGAGGTTCAACCCATGTTTAAAGATTTCCTTAATACTCTTAAAATGTAAACCGATGCGAGGCAAGTGGTCAAACCCACTAACTCATCACCAGATGCCAACTCCGGTAAGGAGGGGGCTAGTGTCGGGGAGCTTTGCCTCTAATCCCCCTCCCGTGGTCTATGGAGGACCGGTGCACCCACCTCATATAGTCAATCTCGGTCCTCCTCCTAAACTTGTTAAGAATGATTTTGTTAACTGGGTTTTTAGTATCAAGTCTCATTTACATCACATCTCAATTCATCTCATGAGAGTCATTGAAGAAGGATACTATCCTCATGATCCACGCAATCTTACTCCAAGAGAACAAGCGGACAAACAACTAAATTCTTCCGCCTTGTTCATTCTCCAAGCTGCGATTCCTCCTGAAGATCTACATCACCTGCGGCCCTTCACTATTGCTAAAGAATGTTGGGAACACATCATCTCCATGTACAAGGGCAGCTCAAGTATTCAACGGTCAAACTATGAAGTTGTTCTTGATCAGTCAGATGAGTTCGTGATGATAGAGGATGAGGAACCGCGTGAGATCTATAGAAGGGTGACCACTCTTGCTGTTTCCCTCAAGGATCATGGCAGAAAGGATGTGGATGATACTTGGATCAAGCGTAAGTTCCTAAAGGCTATCATGCCCTACAAAAAGTCCATGTCCGTTGTCATTCGTTAAAGGCCAGACTTTCACACTTTATCATCTGGTGATGTGTTGGATGGATTCATTGCAATGAACATCCTCAATACGACAGCCGACAATGCTCTTGCTCATGTTCAACGGTCAACGAAGTCCTCTCCCAATCTTGCATTGAAGGCCAAGGTCAGTCAAGAGGAAGAAGAAGAAGATGAGGTTAGCCCCGAGGACACCAAATATGCTTATCATGAGCACATGGCTCTTGCGTCCAGACAATTTTGGGGCAACAAGAGAAACTCAAGGCCCAACTTCTCCAAGAACAACTCAAGTGGGTCAAAGGGAAAGCAACGTGTGAGAACTTGCTACAAGTGTGGTAATGTAAGTCACTTTGTGGTGGATTGTCCATATGAGAAGAGGAAAGACAATGGTGGCAAGCTTATTCGCAAAGATAAAGCCAAGTCCTTCCCAAACAAAACCAACTTTGTCAAGAAGGCTCCTCACAAAGTATTGGTAGCTCAAGAAGAGTATGCCTTAGATGATGATGTTGATGATGAAGACACAAGCGGTGAAGGAGTGGCAATGGCCTCCGTGGCACTAAGAGGTCATAGTCGTGATTATGCCGACGAGATAGCGGATCTATCTATTGCTCTTGAGGAAGAGGAAGGTCTTCGTATGACTCTTGAGGAGTCACAAAATGTTGACCTTACTAAATTACGTAAAGATTATGATCATGCTATTGTTCTTAACCATGCTCTCAAGTCTGAGAAGGTTGCACTTGGGGTGGATCGTGATCGTCTCAAAGTTGAGCTTGACACACTTGTCAATGCTCTAAAGGCATTGACGTGTGCTCATACCTCTCTTCAGGAGTCACATGATCAACTCCAAGTGAAACTCACTAAGGAAATTGCCACATGTCCTCCTTTTGTTCTAATTGATAATGCATCTGCTACTAACCCATGTTTTGAGCATGCACACCTTGTGGAGGAAAATGCCAAGCTCAAAGAGCAGCTTAAAAAGGGTTTGGTGACGTGTATCCAAGGTGAGAAGACACTCAATGACCTTCTGACTTCTTAGAAGGAAGTTGTGGCAAAAGAAGGAGTGGGGTTTGTACCCAAAACAAATGAGAAGAAGAAGGTTAACACCAAGGAAGCCCCATCGCTCAAGCAAACCTTTGTAAGAGCTGATAAATGTCCTCATGAGAAGAATAAAAACCAAGTTATGTTGGAAAATGCCAAGAAGGGCAAGAGCAAGAACATCCAACCCAACAAGACCGGCGACTTTAACCCTTCTTATGTGTTATGCCGTGCTAGTGATGGGCATGTTTATGCCAAATTTGTTGGTTCTTCTTATGGGTACATTGAATGGTGTATTTGGGTTCCTAAGACCCTTGTTGCTAACATGAAAGGACCCATTAAAGAATGGGTACCTAAAGTCAAACATTGATCTCTTGTAGGGGTTTGCTTCCGGAGGAACATCATGGTTTCTCGATAGTGGAGCGACAAATCATATGACCGGAAGCAAGGACTTGGTGGTGGACGTTCATCCTGACACATCTATGGCCACTCGAGTCTCATTTGGTGATGATGCAATTTCAAAGGTATTGGGTCTTGGCAAGGTGGTAATCTCTCCAGAACTCACCATAAAGAAGGTCATGCTTGTTGAGACCCTCGCATACAATTTACTGTCAGTTTATCAACTTGCAACCATGGGTTTTAGTACTTTCTTTGGTATTGACTCTGTGACCCTTTTGTGGAGCAAGACTCTTAAAGTAGCTTTTGTTGGGCATGTCGAGAACGATCTCTATGTGGTGAACTTCTCAGAGCAACCCACTAAGCTCGCAACTTGCTTAATGGCTAGAGTTGATGTGGGATGGCTTTGGCATCGCCGGTTAGCCCATGTTAATATGAGATCTTTGCAAAGTCTCCTCAAAGGGGATCACATCCTTGGACTAACAAATGTGAGTTTTGCCAAAGATCGTGCTTGCAGTGCTTGTATTGAAGGAAAGCTACATGAGAAGGCTCATCGTCCAACCACTACAATATACTCTAAGAGGACCTTAGAGCTCCTTCACATGGATCTCTTTGGTCCTCCATCTTTTGACAGTCTAGCTGGAAGAAAATATTGCTTGGTGATTGTGGATGATTACTCAAGATATACTTGGGTTTATTTCTTCAAGAAGAAGAGTGAGACCCAACAGACCATCATCGACTTTGCAAATGAAGTCCAACGCCAACATGATGCAAAGATTTTGATGATTAGAAGTGACAACGACACCGAGTTCAAGAACTACATCCTGAATGAGTTTCTTAGTGATGAAGGGATCAAGCACCAATATTCCACACCTTACACCCGTCAACAAAATGGTGTTGCTGAGAGGAAGAACAAGACATTGATTGATGCGGCAAGAACCATGATGGCGGAGTTTAAATCTCCGTACAACTTTTGGGCCGAAGCCATCAACACATCGTGCCATGCATCTAACCGGCTCTATCTTCGCAAAGGGTTGAACAAGACCCCGTATGAGATTCTTACCGGGAACAAGCCCAACCTCACATACTTTTGGGTGTTCGGTTGTAAGTGTTTCATTCTCAATAAAGGTGCTCGTTTGTCTAAATTTGAATCTAGAGCCCATGAGGGCATATTTGTTGGTTATGCTGCAAACTCTCATGCTTACTGTGTCCTTAACAAGTCCACTCGACTCATTGAGGATACGAGTAACATAGAGTTTGATGAAAATAATGGCTCCCAAGTGGAGCAAAGTGGTCTTTGTGATGTAGGTGATGAAATTCCTCCCCAAGCCATAAGAAGAATGGGTGTGGGATACTTCCTACCCATTGAGGAACCCCTTGTGGCTGAAGGAGAAGGACAATGTTCCACTCAAGTGGAACCATCACCGACGCAAGACCCACACGCTTCCAAAGAACAAACTGAAGGTCCTCTACGACATGAACAAGATCAAGGGCAAGAGCAACTCACTAATGATGGTGTCTCACCAAGTGATGCCCAAGATCAAGTTCCTGTCTCCGAGCAATCTCAAGATCAAGATATTCTTCAAGATCAAGAGCAAGGTCAAGAAGGCGCTCAAGATCATCAAGATGATGACTCACAAAATGCAGGCCCTCAACCCTCCATGGAAGAAATCTTAGAGAGACAAGCCGCCAAGAAAGCCGCCAAGAATGCCAACAAGCTTAGAATTAGACAACATGTGTTGGAGAACGTCTACGGTGACTTGAAAAAAGGGGTAACTACTCGTAAACAATTAACAAACTTTTGTGAACATCACGCGTTTGTTTCTTGCATTGAGCCCCTTAAGGTTCAAGATGCGCTCGAGGATATGGAGTGGGTTGAAGCTATGCACGATGAACTCAACAACTTCGAGCGCAACCAAGTGTGGCGACTGGTGCCAAGACCAAAAGAGAATCACAATGTTATTGGAACAAAATGGATCTTCAAAACAAGCAAGATGCGAACGGTACTGTCATTCGCAATAAGGCACGACTGGTGGCACAAGGATACTCCCAAGTCGAGGGTATCGACTATAGTAAAACCATTGCTCCTGTTGCTCGCCTTGAATCTATTCGCATGTTACTTGCATATGCCTCTCATCATAATTTTAAATTATATCAAATGGATGTCAAGAGTGCTTTTCTTAATGGTCCTCTGAAGGAGTTGGTATATGTCAAGCAACCCCCGGGGTTTGAGGATCCCAAGTTCCCCAATCATGTATATGTTCTCGATAAGGCTCTTTATGGCCTTAAACAAGCCCCACGTGCGTGGTATGAGCACCTTACCGAGATGTTGCAAGACCGTGGGTTTGAAATTGGGAAAATCGACCCCACTCTTTTACAAAGAGGGTCAACGAGAACTTGTTCATATGCCAACTATATGTTGATGATATTATTTTTGGTTCTCCTAGCAAAGCTTTCAATGAAGAGTTTGCCACTTTGATGACAAACAAGTTTGAGATGTCCATGGTGGGAGAGTTGAAGTACTTCCTTGGTTTCGAAGTCAAGCAACGAAGTCAAGGTACATTCATCAATCAAGTCAAATACACTCAAGACATGCTCAAGAGGTTCAAGATGGATGAGCTCAATCCTCCCAAGGCCAACACTCCCATGCCACTCAAATGCCATCTTGACAGCGATCCCAATGGTAAAGCGGTGGATCAAAAGGTATATCGCTCCATGATAGGATCTTTGCTTTACCTTTGTGCATCTAGACCAGATATCATGTTAAGTGTGGGTATTTGTGCATGATTTCAATACACACCTAAGGAGAGCCACCATGTGGCTGTCAAGCGAATCTTTCGATATTTGGCTCATACCCCAAACTTTGTCTTATGGTATCCCAAGGGGGCCTCGTTTGATCTCATTGGCTATACTGACTCGGATTGGGCGGGAGACCGTGTGGATAGAAAGTCCACTTCCGGAGGCTGCCAATTTCTTGGTCGGTTGGTAAGTTGGTCTTCAAAGAAACAAAATTGTGTTTCTCTCTCGTCCACCGAGGCCAAGTATGTAGCTGCTGCAAGTTGTTGTGCTCAGATTCTATGGATGAGGCAAACTTTAAAGGATTACAGTGTCCGTTGTGACAAAGTACCTCTTTACTGTGATAATGAAAGTTCCATTATGATCTCCAGCAACCCAGTTCAACATTGCAAGATGAAGCATATTGATATTCGTAATCACTTTCTTCAGGAACACGTCAAGCAGGGAGACATCAATCTTATTCATCTGAGCACTAACGAGCAACTTGCAGACATTTTTACGAAGCCTTTAGATGAAGCAAGATTTCGCGAGTTACGGCATGAGCTAAATATCATTGATTCAAGCAATGTGGATTGACTTAGTGCACGCCTCCCCACACTCATCATTATGTATTGTCTAGGTGTAGGCATGGATTTAGGGGGAGTCTAGTTCTCTCAATGAACTATTCCTCCTCCTATTATGCATAAACTAATCAAAGTCTATCACTTGCCATTTGTGATGGTTACTGTGTTTAAAAGACGAGTCTTGGTCATGGGCCCAAGGATAATTCTTCGCGGTGCCATATCATCTGACTCAAACATAGGTGGCTCTAGGTCCACCAACCTCTCTTCATGTGAAGTCGAGGTTCACCGGTTGGTCCTCTTTTATTCTCTTCTACGATGGACCATGCTCGTGTTTTTATCCTGGATCATAGTTTTTCCTGTCTCGTGTGTTGTGCGGATTTTGGCGATATCCCTCTTTCTTATTTTATTTTATTGTCGCGTTTATTCACCAAGAAGGCAGCACGGTACTACCGTGGAGGAGCGCGGTACTACCGTTGGAGCGGTACTACCACTTACCGCGTGGAAGTAAAATACTTCCGCCCATTGAGCGGTACTACCGCAATGACTGTGGTACTACCGTTGAGCGGTACTACCGCGTCTGGAGTGGTAGTAAATTTTTACTTCTGCAAGAACATATTGGTACTCTTCTCAATCCACAACTACCTCGTTTTGTCCTGTCCATTCTCTCTTCTACATGGTTTGTGTGTCTGCTTTCATCCTTGCCTTATTTTCTTGTTTGTCCTTTGTGTTTGCGTTGTGTGCTCTAGGTGGTGGCTCT
The DNA here is from genome assembly GCA_022496015.1 of Hordeum marinum. NCBI lineage: Eukaryota > Viridiplantae > Streptophyta > Magnoliopsida > Poales > Poaceae > Hordeum > Hordeum marinum. The sequence goes on along the minus strand of CM039672.1, from coordinate 404,915,261 downwards.
GGTTCTAGCTCTGCTCCACGCCGTTCCAATCCGTCTTGAGACACAAGTTCCAAGCGGCTTCGCAATCCAGATGCTCCTGAGGGCTCCAATGATCCACACCGCCATTTCCAGAGGACTGCATCCAAGCTCAAGCAACCAATTGAGAACTTTGATATCATGCCACAAGCTGAGTTTCTGGCTTGAAGGTTGATCAATCCCTACGACAAGCCAAGGGAAGTTTCCAAGGCATATGACTTGTTCTGGACCAAGCAGCAGTATCTTATTCACCTGGATGTGATCAAGGGCAAGAAAAATCACTATGTTCCTATCCAATACATTGATCTGGAACACATGAGGAAGCGTCCGCAATACTTTGGTGAGGCTCTAGAGTTGGTGCAGCAGTTGGCTATAGCAGACATCATCACCTTCCAACTTGACTTTGATCCAGAACTCTTGGGTCAGTTTTTGCCTCTGTTCACTTTCACTCTGATGCGGAGCGGACCATGACATTGATGACCCATGGCGAGCAATTGACTGCCACCTGGAAGGACTTCATGGAATTGTTGCATGTTCCTGACTCCGGACTTGATATGCCACTTGGTCTGCGCCCTCATGGCAACCCTCACCCAACTGGTAAGGATCAGCTCGTACCTTTCCATATTCTGAAGACCTTCCGATCTAATGAGCAAATTCCTGTGCTCAACCCTTTCCTAAATATTTGTGAATGGAGGGAGTAATTCTGTACTCCCTCCGTTCCTAAATATAAGTTTTAGAGATACCACTACGGACTACATACGGAACAAAATGAGTGAATCTACACTCTAAAATATGTCTATAGACATCCGTATGTAGTCCATAATGCAATCTTTAGAAAGACTTATATTTAGGAACAGAGGAAGTAGGAAATTATTCAGTTTTCTAGCTAAGTTATTATTCAGAATCCCCAGCATATGCCAATATGAGAATTTATTTTCCACTGCGTGTGATCATCATGACACTTGTGGGTGGTGTGTCCACATCTTCCAATGTGTCTAATATTATATATATATATATATATATATATATATATATATATATATATACTTTTGCCTGTAATGCAGGAAGCAGCTAATAAGTGATTCTGGAAGAGTATTTAGGTCCAAAATTCCGGAGTTACTGCGGGAAGATCTGATTCAATCCCCGAGATCATACTTTGAGGATAAATTTGGACTGGATGCTTAAGCTTGTGTGGGCCTTCTTTAAAAGGTAATACACAATTTACTTATATTTTCCAAGCATTGTAAAGATAATCTTACGAGGGATTTTGTGTGTCATGTGTAGATACGTTTTTATGCTGTAATTCCCCTCTTGTTTTTTAGAATGATAATGCCCTTCAATATCTAATGTAATCTTATGCTTGACAATTTAGGTGCCAGTGGTCTACTAGGAACTCCTTGCACGGCTGGCTTATTTTTGTTCCCTGAGATGAGGTTGAGAAGTAGAGCGACTTGTAAAGCTTGCCTCCTTTTTGCCGTTGTTCCCCATGCCATACTGTAGGCTTGAAACCCGACAATCAACACCCCTTTCGTCTGTTTCTAGCATGTAGCAGACTATTCCTTACTCCCCCCCCTCCCCCCCGTACAATTATAAGTGGTAGACCCCTTTGTACAATTATAACTGGTAGATTAACTCATGAATTTCTTGGGTTTTTGACATGGTCTTAAAATAAACCTGTTGATGGTTTTAATTACATATGATGGGATACTTTCAGCTATATGGGTGTCAATTCTGCAAAACGGCTGATGGATTCCGGATATGCTCTCTCTGTAACTATTTATAAGACGTTTGTAGAGTCCATGAAAGTGTAGAAAAAACGTCTTGTATCAAGTTACAGAGGCAGTACCAATTAATTAATGTTTGCCTTCACGTCAACAACATACCCAAATATTTGCTTTTTTTCTCGGGGCAACATGAACATTTTGTGAAAGAAAGGGATGCGCATCGTTTGCTCTTGTACTCTGTATTACATGCATTTCATTTTCTGCCGTACACGTCCTTGAAGGCAGGCGGAGGTGCCGGTCTTTTTTTTGTGTGTTCATTGCGTGTTTTAGATGATTGATTACCAGAAGGAATCATACGTGTGGGAACTTGGTTTGGCGTGACAATAATATCTAGAGGCTTATGTTGCCTGTCAAGTTGCGTTTTGTTGTTTTGGTTATGCACTCTCCACTTGACCATCATGTCTTGATGACAGCGCACGGCTGATCCTTGTAGTTGACGTCCAGTAAGCTCTTGGTTTGTCGTTGCGACTTGCGAGGAACTGTTGTTTTGTAATAGAAACACGCGTATGTTGTGTACTTTATTGTTCATCATGGAAACTAGTTGCATCAATTGCTCGTCTTCAAACAGTAGGTGGTGTTGGATGTCAACTGTTGCTCCATTTATTTGTCAAAGTGGATGTCAGATGCAACAGCTGAACCAACAGAGGAAAAAGAAACTGAGCTCGGTCCCGAAGGATTGAAACGAAGTTGTCATTCTGGCGCAGGCGTCGTATATGGGCGGTCCAGATGAAAGCGTACGTTGATGACGTCCAACCACCTCGAGCATTATCTTTTTTTTTTTAAATTATGTGGATTGCTTACCACATATGTCACGTGATACCTTGAGCATTATCGAGTGTGTGTGTGAACTGGTACGCAGCAAGCGCCCTTTGTATACATTGCATGCCTGCCAGGGAGGGACGCGTCCGTCCGACCAAGCCACCGTTGGGCACCATCGCGCTTTCACGCTACTCCTGCCGCTCATCCAGAGCGCTCGCCGCCGTCACAAGCCTGCGTCCTGCTCGAACGGAATCGCAACGTGTCCATCCATCCGTCGGGTAAAGGTAATAGTAGTAAGAGACAAAGGTAAGTAGAAGAAAAATAAAACAAGGAAGACAATGGACCTGGCTCATGTTGGCATGTATAGGCTGGCCACACGAACGTGGAAAGGAATCGTTCGTTACCTATATATATAAATAAATAATCCGTGCCCTATTCGTTCGGATCACGGGATCAGACGCCGATTCCGATCGTTCCCTTCCTTCTTTTGCCTCTGCTCGGCTTCCACAGTTGGACGACTCGTCCTGACGAACGAGAAGGACGCCAGCACGCGCAAAAAGCTAGGTACGACTACACGTCTCCTCGCGCCCTGCTCTAACCACCGTCTATATTCTTCTACTGTTCTTGTTGTTCCTTATATCTAATCCTGATTTCTCGAATCTCGCTCAATCAAACAGGGAATTATCGTATTGTGGTGCTTGAATCGTTGCTCACAAAATAAAATTTTATCCAGATTAGATTAGAGAGAAGGCACTATGATATGCCCTAGATTTTCTGTGATTGATCTTATATCTACATAGCTTTGCTCTAATTTCCTTGTAATTTCAGCACCATCTTGTGAGGGTCGGGTAGAAAGTATCTATCCGGTAGCGATAAAAGAAAAAAGGAAGGAGGTAAATGAGATGAAAGGATCATTTAGAGGTCCCTTCGTAAATATTTTATAAGAGTTATACAAGCACTTTAAAAAATCCAGACAAGTTGGCGATAATTGTTGCTGATGACCAAGCTAATACTAATCAGGGAAATGGTCTTACAGAAGAAAATGTTGACATCAACATGCATGTTATCAATGTGAGTGATCCAGAGCACTTGTTTAACCCATCTACGCCATAATCTACTAGTGTTGATGCACTTGACCGTTTTTTTAATTGCACACTATTTTGGATCAACATGACTTTTTCTATGCACACTATTTTGGATTCACTTGACTGTTTTTTTATATGCACACTGATTTTGGATGTACTTGACTATATTTTTTCCAATACAATTTATATCTACATATGTTCATTGTTGTTTAACTATTTATACTAAGGGCCCCAATTGTAGTTTTGCGGCCCCTGAAATCCCAGGACCGGCCTGCCATCCCATCATCATATCATCACCACATTTGCACGCCGATGCAGCATCCTCCAGAATTTGCCATGGATCAACTGAAATTCACTTACCACTACGTATGGATCAGTTTCGAACAGTACACCTACCCATGGAACAAAATGGGTAGGAACAAAAATGCTGGACCTACGAAACCTGTTACCAAACTGCTACGGAACCTTCCTTATAAACCTCTCTCCCTCCTGATTTCTATGGGGGTGGGTCCCCCTTGCCCTCTTATCTCCAATAAAAAAAGGCCAACTGGCTAATCCTTCGTAAGCTTACGTAATTTCCTGTGGATGTAGCATTGCTCCCCATGGAATGTTCGATGCGAAATCCTAGCCCAAGATCGACCTTTTTTGCCCGGGACCAAAAGGAGAGGAAAACAAAGTTAGTTCTAAAGTACTCATTCCATTCCTAAATATTTGTCTTTTTAGAGATTTAACTACGGACTACATGCGGAACAAAATGAGTGAATTTACATTCTAAATTACGTCTATATACATTCGTATGTACTTCGTAGTGAAATCTTTAAAAAGACAAAAATTTAGGAATGGAAGGAGTACAAGTTAAATACTAATGTATCTATCAACGAACGAGAGCGGCGTTCGGTGCATCTGCACCCGCGCTCACGAAAAAAATCAAAACAAATAATAGAATTTTTTTAAAAATTCCAATTTTTTTGTGTGATACATATTTTGATGCGTGAGGTCCGCTCCAAATTTCAACTTATTTGGACATCTGAGGAGCTCTCAGCAAAAAAGACAAATCGGGGTCTGAAAAAAAGGTTCACTGTTCACCAATTTTTTTGACCCGATTTGTCTTTTTTATCATGAGCTGCTCGGATGTCCAAATAAGTTAAAATTTGTAGCGTACCTGACGGATCAAAATATGTACCACACAAAAAACTTTGATTTTTTTTTTAATTTTTATAGTATTTGTTTTTATTTTTTTCGTCAGCATGTGTAGATGAGCCTGGGCTCAGAAATGGATTTTCGCCTACGGATGTACTATCTTCTCGCCTGCATTTCATCTACAATTTTCTGCCTGCCTACATTTCCTCCAGTATATAGCGGAGTTTGCTTACGTGGCTTCTTTTTAGTGCTTTGTTTATTGATCTTCTCATCGTGGCGCTGGTACGCCTACCTGGCACCGACGAAAGCTGCAGCTGAATTTCTCTCCGGAAACTCACAAACAAAACCGAATGAAATTATTAAAGGGGGAGCTGCATCACACAACCACGATTTCAGGAAGGTGCAGGGGCTCCATTGCATTTCTGTTTTTCTTTTCTCGGGAGACAAGAGAGTGCAAGCCGTTCACCTCCTCGCGGCCTAAAGATACCATCAGTGAAACAGAACCCAACGAAGAGCATGCTAACGGTAGTATCTTCTGTGATAAGCTGGACCCCGATTCACAAAGAATGTTGCAAGACACAGATGTTGCTGGCCTCCACATGCAAGAGACCAGTGGTGCTAAGGCCACATGCAGTCAGGGGCAATTTCACCGTCCGGGCACCCTGGACACGTGCCAGGGCTAGACCGCTGCGGATTTATTGAGTAGCTGGAGTCACAATCGATGAATACGTACGATATAAACGCAAAAATATAACAGACTAGTGAATTGGATTGATGGCTTCATCGCTCGCCTCGCACGTTGTTCGACTATGCACCATGCCGCAAGACTGCGTCCTAGAAATTCCGGCGTTGGAGGTGGTAGCCGGCGAGGTGGACTGATGGAGCACCGATGACACGCAAGACCACAAGAGATGGTGCACGACCGGGCCTTCAATTAGGCTACGATTTCACCAAGCAATGATTGGCGGAAGTGCTAGAGTCAAAACGGCATCCCCTATGGTAGGAATTACTCCCCGACGGATGGTGGCTCGTCCTCATCATAATCGGCACTTCAGAGAGCACTAGTCACGTGTGCAACACCGACAAGTGCCCAATCTATGCAAAGCCACGACCAAGTGCAGCAAATAGCCAACGGTGAGGGCCACCAATGGCAGCGGCCACCCCCCCCCCCCCGATTAGCACATACAGATACATGCATAAACATATTAGGGGGGAAATTCCAAAGGCTCAGTCTTACACCATGAAGTACCTACTGACTTACACAAAGCAGTCAGCCAAGGACAGTGCATGCTTGGAGCATCATCATCTTGAAGAAGAGAAGCTTAAGGAAATATAAGTCTCGAATCGTGAGTACTATTGCTTTTCTTTTCCTTTTTTTTGTATTTCCCTAGCCTAAAACACCGACTGTCCATTCAATGTTTTATCTTCCTCTTGTAGTTTTCACATATTGAGCACCTTCCATCTTTAGCTTTGATTATTTTGAACTATCATGGTTTGAACATTGTTAGGCCTCTTTGGTTCATAGGATAGGATTATCATAGGAATAGGAATCTTGTAGGAAATGAGATGACATGCATCTCAAATCTTGTGAGTAGGATTAGGAAAAGAGATGTCATTTGGTTCACATCATAGGAATTTTTCCATTGAGACTAGGCTCTTTCTTATTTTCCTTTGCAATGTGAAGAATAGGAACTAATCCTATGTAGAAATAGTAATGCATTCATATGAACCAAAGGCCTCTAAAGAAAAAAAAATCCTACAAGAATCCTATCTATTCATGTCACTAGTAGAAAACAGGCCTTCCGTTTCAAAATTTAGTCCCGTTTTGGCTTTGGACTGGGACTAATGTGGTCATTAGTCCCGGTTTCGATGGCTAGGAGCTGTCAGGGAGTACGGGCCCCATTAGTCCCGGTTCATTTGGGACATATAGTCCCGATTTGTATCACATACAAACCGGGACTAAAGGAGTGGTGGCAGGTTGGTGTCAGCCTGGGCCCCCCACGAGCCTTTTTAGTCCCGGTTTGTGATACAAACCGGGACTAAAAATTTCCCTATATAAACCCTTCGTCTAGCCCGACTCCATTTCTCTGTTTTCTCCATTCGAACTCCCCTCTCCGTTTCTTCCCCTAGCTCGAGCTCATCCCTCCATTTTTGCCAAGATTTGTCAAGATTTGAGGAACCCCAGTCCATCCAAGTGTTCACAAAGGTTAGAAACTTTATCCTTTCATCTCTTATGTCTAGATCAGCTCGTACAATGCTTTATAAGTATAGTGATTTGTGGGTTTTAGTTTGGATGTAATTATGTGATAGTTTTTTTGATTTATATGCAATTTGAGCTCAAATTAACTCATTAGTTTGCATATGTGTAGGTGTCGTTTACTTAGTGTGCCTTCCCGTCCCCGTCCTAACCACCATCGATCGACCGCACCATCCCGTCGCCGGCACCACCTTGGTGAACCTCTTCTTGTGTCTTATCATTTTTATAAATAAAACTGTATTTGTATGATTTAGATAGTTACTTGCATAGTTTTCTTACTTGTATGGTTGGTGTTATATATAGTGCCATGATTATGATATCCGTGCCCGTCGGCCCTCATCCGGTTTACGATTCAAAATATATTCTCTTTTATAACTATTTTTGTTGCATTTCGTGTTAATGACAATTATGCCCATCAAGATGACATAGATATTTTTATCAAGGAGGTAGTTGAACTAGAAATGCCAACTGACCCTATTGTCGAGAAGTTAAATTTAGCTGAGAACGAAAATGAGGATTTGAAAGGAAAATTGAACAGAGTTGAAGAAGAGAAGATGAAATTGGAGTTTTACGTTGCCGATGTCTTCGATGATCACAAGATCAAGATGGATGCAATGCGCTTGAAGTTTAGAAAGATTAGAAAATATGCCATTAATAAAGAGGCTTGGCATCATTATGTTGTTGGATCAATTTTTACCTTAGTTGCGATTTTGATCGCATTTGTTGTTGCATTTAAAATGTTTTAGCTAGATATTTTTATGTTGTTTTATGAGAATACGTGTGTATGTACTTCATGTATGAACTTGTATTAATTTGGTCTTCTCGGTGTTGTGTAATGAAGATGAATCGGCAATGCATGTACGTTGACGGACGCGCTCCCCAGTTCATTAATGGCGTGCAGAGTTTTATGCGTGCGGCTGAGACAAACAAGCGGGATGGTTTTATGTGTTGTCCATGTGGTGTGTGTAAGAATGATGAGACTTACTCTAGCTCAAAACAGATTCATGTCCACCTGTCTATGTCCGGATTCTTGTGCGGCTATAATTGTTGGACCAAGCACGGAGAAAGAGGGGTTCTAATGGAAGAGAATGAAGAAGAAGAGGATGACGACATCTATCCTGGGTGTCCTGAATATGATGGTAGTACAATGGGGGAAGAGAATGAAGAAGAAGAAGCTAAGGCATCATATGAGCCCGCTGATGATCTTGGTCGGGCCATTGCTGATGCAAAGAGAAACTGCAAAATTGAAAAGGAGAAGTTGAAGTTGCAGCGCATGTTAAAGGATCACAAAAAAGCGTTGTACACAAATTGCGAAGATGACAACACAAAGCTCAGTACCGCACTCGAATTGCTGCAATGGAAGGCACATAATGGTGTAGCTGACAAGGCATTTGAAAAGTTGCTGAAAATAATGAAGAATAAGCTTCCAAAGGACAACGAATTGCCCGACAGTACATACGAAGCAAATAAGGTTGTTGATGACCCACAATTATAGGGGATCTATCGTAGTCCTTTTGATAAGTAAGAGTGTCGAACCCAACGAGGAGCAGAAGGAAATGACAATTGGTTTTCAGTAAGGTATTCTGTGCAAGCACTGAAATTATCGGTAACAGGTAGTTTTGTGATAAGATAATTTGTAACGAGTAACAAGTAACAAGTGTAGCAAAGGTGCAGAAAGGTAGCCCAATCCTTTTTGTATCAAAGGACAGGCCTGGACAAACTCTTATATAAAGTGAAGTGCTCCCGAGGACACATGGGAATCTCTGTCAAGCTAGTTTTCATCATGGTCATTTGATTCGCGTTCGTTACTTTGATAATTTGATATGTGGGTGGACCGGTGCTTGGGTGCTGCCCTTACTTGGACAAACCTACCACTTATGATTAACCTCTCCCGCAATCATCCGCAACTACAAAAGAAGAATTAAGATAAATCTTACCATAGCATGAAACATATGGATCCAAATCATCCCCTTATGAAGCAACACATAAACTAGGGTGTAAGCTTCTGTCACTCTAGCAACCCATCATCTACTTATTACTTTCCAATATCTTCCCCTAGGCCCAAATAATGGTGAAGTGTTATGTATTCAACATTCACATAACACCACTAGAGGAGAGACAATATACATCTCATCAAAATATCGAGTGAATACCAAATTCACATGATTACTTATAACAAGACTTATCCCATGTCCTCAGGAACAAACGTAACTACTCACAAAGCATATTCATGTTCATAATCAGAGGAGTATTAATTATCATAAAGGATCTCAACATATGATCTTCCACCAAGTAAACCAACTAGCATCAACTACAAGGAGTAATCAACACTACTAGCAACCCACAGGTACTAGTGTGAGGTTTGAGACAAAGGTCGGATACAAGAGATGAACTAGGGTTTGGAGACAAGATAGTGTTGGTGGATATGTTGATGGAGATTTACCCCCTCTCAATGAGAGAATCGTTGGTGATGAGGATGGCTTCAATTTCCCCCTCTGGGAGGGAAGTTTCCCTAACAGAACAGCTCCATCGGAGCTCTAGATTGGTTCTGCCCAAGTTCCGCCTCGAGACGGCGACGCTTCATCCCGAAAGTTATCTTATGATTTTTTCCAGTCCAAAACACTTCATATAGCAGAGGATGGGCACCGGAGACCTGTCAAGGGGCCCACAAGCCACCTAGGCGTGGCCAGGGGGTGGTCGCGCCCGGTAGGTTTGTGACCTCCTGGTGGGTCCCCTCTGATATTTGTTTGGCCCAATATTTTTTATATATTCCAAAACAATTCTCTGTAACTTTTTAGGACTTTTGGAGTTGTACAGAATAGGTCTCTTAGATTTGCTCCTTTTCTGGTCCAGAATTCCAGCTGCCGGCACCTCCCTCTTCATGTAAACCTTGTAAAATATGAGAGAAAAGGCATAAGTATTGTACCATAACGTGTAATAACATCCCATAATGCAATAAATATCAATATAAAAGCATGATGCAAAATGGATGTATCAACTCCCCCAAGCTTAGACCTCGCTTGTCCTCAAGCGAAAGCCGAGATCGATAAATGTGTCCACAAGTTTAGAGATAGAGGTGTCGATAAAATTAAATACGGACATGAGGGCATCATGATCATCTTGAGAACAACAATACTTATTGATATATAATTTCTTATGCTAGAGTAACAATTCATTCACAGGATAAAGTATGAACCAAGAACACTATTGATAACCAACAAACTATGCTATCCGTCATTGAAGCAATTTGCAATTTATCATAACATCAGAAAGAGTCAATATAAGAGCTTGTAAAGAAAATCCACACACTCAATCATATTTTAGTCTGTCATAATTGCTAACACTCACGCGGTACTCATGAGATCAAAGCTTCAATTGGACACAGAGAAACATAGGGACTTATAGTTTTGCCTCCCAACTATTTACCTCTAGGATAATGTCAACATAAATAACTCATGATCACCCACATCCAAGTGGATATATGTGTCTAGATCATTCCCCAACACCTAATGATTGCCAAGCGAAAAAGGCAAAATATAGGAAGTGGTGAAGATCACCATGACTCTTGCATAAAGGCAAGTAGTAAAAGTAACAGATATGCCCTTCGTAGAGGGAAGCAGAGGTTGTCATGCAATTTTTGTTTTTGGATGTGCAAACCCTTGATGCAAAGGAACGCTGCGTTGTATTCCCTTTGTGGTAGCAACCTTTATTATGCAGACCGTCGCTTTTATTTCTTTACTATCACAAGTTCGTACAATGCTTATTTTCCCTTACAATAAAAGATCATGCATATTTAGGAGCAATTCTTATTGCTTTTTTGCACCGATGACAACTTACTTGAAGGATCTTACTCAATCCACAGGTAGATATCGTGGACTCTCATGGCAAAACTGGGTTGAGGGTGTTTGGATGCACAAGTAGTATCTCTACTTGGTGCGGAAGTTTTGGCTAGTATGAGGTGGAAGCAAGCACTAACTATTGGAGGATCTATAACCATATAACTTCTATTCGGAAATAAGCAAACATAACCCATTATGTTGTCTTCCTTGCCTAACATCAATACTCCCTCCGTTCCTTTATATAAGGTGTATTTGTTTTATCAAAAGTTAAACGAGGCCATGTTTGACCGAGTTTTTAGAAAAATATATCAATATACACAATATAAAATTTATATCATTTGATCCATCATGAAAAGAAGTTTCATATTTTATCTATTTGGCATTGCAGATGTTGTTACTTTATTCTATAATCTTGGTCAAACATTCAATCGGTTGACTTGCACGGAAAACAATACACCTTATATTCTCGAACGGAGGGAGTAATATTTTAATGAGTTCTCACAATTATAAAATATGTCCATGATAATATATTTATATTTGAATCTCTCTTTCTTTATCACTTCCTTTTCAATTGCACCAATGACCAATCACTATGCTTGTTAACTCCCAACAAATTTCAATCACCATACTTTTTATATGTAAAGTCATCACTCCCATAAGATCGCTATGTATACTCTTTGCTTTTGTTCTATCATTCGTTTATTTATTACCCTCATGAGCATAGTAATCTAGCAAAGCCCTCTCATCAAAACTACTTTTATTATATAACTCTCAGACTTGCTTACAAAAGGGGAGCAAAAAGCAAAAACTCAAAGCTAGATCATACTAAAACTTTATTCTACTAGATCAAAATAAAATAAAAAAGGATCAAACTAAGAAAAGTAAAAGAAAGAAAAAAGGAAAAAGGTGTGATGGTGATACGATACCGGGGCACCTCCCCCAAGCTTGGCACAAGCCAAGGGGAGTGCCCATACCCATGTACTCAGATGTCCTTCTTCGGAGGTGATAATGGTGGAGTTGTTGATGAGGTTGGAAGCTTGTCCAATTTCCTCCTTTGTGGTTTTCCCAAAGTGGTTAGCTTTAATGTATGCTTTGGGCTCCTGTGCCGGGTGAGAAACACGGCTATCCCCGTTTGAATCTTGCGAAGACATCCTACTCTAAATCTGCTATAGGAACAAATCAAAACGAAAACAATAGGTATTGTCGTGATATGAGGGTTGAAACCTCCAGGAGATCATATAATAAATTTTTGCCGACCCGAAGGAGTATTCCTACAAGAAAATGGAGTCTGGAAGGCGCACGGGCTAGTGACAAGCCCCCTAGGCGCGGCAAGGGGGTGGCCGCGCCTAGCAGGTTTGTCGCCTCCCCGTGCGTCCTTCGGACATATGTGGGCCTGTCTTTCTTTAAAACTCCTTTTTTAATTGCACCAATGACCAATTGATATGTTTTTCAACTCTGAACAAATTTCAATCGACATACCTCTTATATGTGAAGCCCGTTACTCCCCATAAGATCATCATATATACTCTTCGCTTTTATACTATTCTCCTTTTATTTCGCATTTATTTTTCTCAAGATCATAGCAAGCAAGCAAAACCCTCACATCACAACTACTTTTTATTAGATAACTCTCGGACTTGCTTACACAAGGGGAACACAAAGCAAAAGTCAAAGGTAGATCATACTAAAACTTTATTCTACTAGATCAAGATATAACCAAAAGGATCGAACTAGGAAAAAAGAGAGTAAAAGGTGTGATGGTGATAAGATACCGGGGCACCTCCCCCAAGCTTGGCACAATCCAAAGGGAGTGCCCATACCCATGTATTTAGATGTCCTTCTTCGGAGGTGATGGTGGTGGAGAAGGATCTTTAAGCTTGTTTAGTTTCCTCTTAAGCATAAAATTTTGTTCCCTCAGATCATCAACTTCCTGCTCGAGCTTCAATATCCTTTGACATAATTGTTCCTTGCTCTCCTGCAGAAAACGAGAAGGGATAAATAGAACCTTGGGTTTTCTCCTTGTGTTTGGGAGGCTCGATTTCCTAAACTCCATGTGCATATCTCCTAGTTGAGGCAAAGGAATCTCCTCTTCATCCGAGCTTTCTTCCCCATACTTGTCTTCCTGTTCCTCCTCCGATAATAATCCATAAGGATCCAGGTCCCCATAGAGCTTGGTATTGGAAAGATAATGCGATATAGCTCTCCCCATCGGACTCTTGGGACGACATCTTGCTCTAAATCTGTTGCGGAAACAAAAACAGGAGGTATTGTCGTGATACGAAGGTTTAAACCTTCGGGAGATTATATAATGAGTTTTTACCGACCTGAAGGACTGTACCAGAAGAAAACGGAGTCTGGAGGGTGCACGGGGTGGCCACAAGCCACACGGGTGCGGCTAGGGGGTAGGCCACGCCCTGCAAGCTAGTCGCCTCCTCGTGCAATTTTTGGACTACTTTAAATTTTCCTAATTTATTAAATATTCCAAAACGGATAAAAATTGCTATTGGAAAAGTTTTGGAGTCGGTTTGCTTACCGTACCACATACTGATACGTCTCGAAAGTATCTATAATTTTTTATTGTTCCATGTTGTTTTATTATCAATCTTGGATGTTTTATAATCATATTATAGCCATTTTATATCATTTTTTGGTACTAACCTATTGACATACTGCCAAGTGCCAGTTGTTGTTTTTCCATGTTTTTTTACATCGCAGTAAATCAATACCAGACGAAGTCCAAATGCCACGAAACTTCATGATGATTTTTTATGGGCCAGAAGGAACACAACGGGCCCTGGCTGCGCCTGGGGGTGCCCCGAGGGAGGCGCAACCCACCAGGACACGCCAGGAGGCCCAGGCGTGCCCTGGTGGGTTGTGCCCACCTCGGGTGCCCCCCGGACAGCCTCTTTGCACTATAAATTCCCAAATATTCTGAAACCCTTCAGGGTAGCCCTAGATGAGAAGTTCTGCCGCCGCAAGGCTCTGTAGCCACCGAAAACCAATCTAGACCCCGTTTCGGCACCCTGCCAGAGGGGGGAATCATCTCTGGTGGCCATCTTCATCATCCCGGTGGCCATCACGATGAGGAGGGAGTAGTCCACCCTCGGGCCTGAGGGTTTGTACCAGTATCTATGTGTTTAATCTCTCTCACTCTCATGATCTATATCATGGGCTTTGTTAATATAGATGGATCATATGATGTTTCTCCCATCTATACTCTTATTGCGATGAATTGAATCTTTACCCTTTGAAGTTTTGTTATGTCGGATTGAATGTTCAGATTTGGGAACACATGATGTATGTCTTGCGGTATGAATACTTGAGGTGACATTGGGGTATCTTATTGTATCACTTGATATACGTCATGGCTCTTAAATTGCGGATACCCGTGGTGGTATTGGGGTAATCTATGCATAGGGGTTGATGCACGTTTTTATTATCTTTCCTATAATAGAAATTTTGGGGACCCCTTGTATTTCTTTGTGTGGATTGAGTATTACGAATATGAATTTTCTTTGGTGTTATTCTAGTATGAACTCTTGAGTAGATCGATCGGAAATAATAGCTTGCGTAATTTTAGTATGAACTCTAGGATAGATCGAACGGAAATAATAGCTTTCAGGTGATTTCGTACCCTACAAACAATTTCTATCTTTTGTTCTCCGCTAATAGGAACTCAGGAGTGATTCCTTATCGCACTTTGAGGGGTGGTTATATGATCCAACTATGTTAGCACTGTTGAGAAATTGCACTAGCGAAAGTACGGACCCTATGCCTCATTTTCAAGCATTGCAATACCGTTTTGTGCCTGTTTACTATTTGCAACCTTTCTATTTTTATTTATTCAGATTATAAAAATATATTTCTACCATCAACATTACACTTTTATGACCATCTCTTCGCCGAACTAGTGCACCTATACAATTTGCCATTGTATTGGGTGTGTTGGGGACACAAAAGACTTCTTGTATTTGGTTGCAGGGTCATTTGAGAGAGACCATCTTCATCCTACACCTCTAACGGATTGATAAACCTTAGGTCATCCACTTGAGGGGAAATTGCTATTGTCCTACAAAACTCTGCGCTTGGAGGCCCAACACGTGTCTACAAGAATAAAGTTGCGTAGTAGACATCAAGCTCTTTTCTGGCGCCGTTGCCAGGGAGGTGAGTGCATGAAGGTATATCTTTAGATCGTGCAATCGAATCTTTTAGTTTCTTCTTTTATCACTAGTTTGGTTTATAAAAGAAAACTACACAAAAATGGAATTGAGGTTGCATCATATTATTGATCATCTTTATAATATCTTTCTTGAAAATGATGGATTGGAAAATTGTGCTCAATTGATAGAACGAGAATTCAATAAAATGATTGGAATGAATGATGAGAATGATTGCAATGTTGTTAGTATGAATTCTTTGAATATCCATGGTGCTAATGATATGCAAAGCCATAAGCTTGGGGATGCTATGTTTGATGAAGATGATATTTTTTGTCCCCCAAGTTTTGATGTGGAAATTTGTTATAATGAAAGCATGCCTCCTATTTATGATGATTATATTGATGAGAGTGGATTTGGAGAGGTCATGACTTTAATTAATGATGAATCCACTATTTTGGAAGAGGTTTCTATTGATTATGACAACAAAGTTCCTATATATCATGATTTTAATTTTCAATCACATGATATTTATTTTTTGAGTTTGCTCCCACTACTATTGATGAGAATAAATTTGCTTATGTTGAGAGTAACAAAATCTCTATGCTTATGCATCATGAAAAGAATGCTTTATGTGATAGCTATATTGTTGAATTCATTCATGATGCTACTGAAAATTATTATGAGAGAGGAACATATGCTTGTAGGTATTCCAATAATATCAAGCTCCCTCTCTATGTGTTGAAAATCTTGAAGCTATGCTTGTTTTGCCTTCCTATGCTAGTTGATTCTTGCTCCCATAAATTGTTTGCTCACAAAATACCTATGCATAGTAAGTGGGTTAGTATTAAATGTGCTAGTCATATGCTTCATGATGCTCTCTTTATGTTTCAATTCTTTACTTTTATGCGAGCATCATTGAAATCATCATGCCTAGCTTAAAAGGCATAAAAGAAAAGCGCTTGTTGGGAGACAACCCAACAATTTTACCTACTGTTTTTGTGTGTTCACATGATTAAGCTATTGTATTAATCATGTTTTATTGCTTTTGTTTCAATAAATTACCAAGTAAAGCCTGTGGGATCGTGTGGGGCGATAATTGATTTGATCTTGCTGAAAAACAGAAACTTTTGCACTCACGATAATAATTCTAGTTTTTAACATTGATTTTGAGTTTATTCTTTTTGCAGAAGATAAATATACAAATTTCTTACGCGGTCCTAATTTTTTAGAATTTTTAGAGTAGCATAAGTATGGTTGGAGTACAGATTACTACAAACTGTTCTGTTTTCTACAGATTCTGTTTTCAATGCACAGTTTGCTTGTTTTCTAGTTTCTATGGCTTATATTGCTCAATATAAATTGTGTAAATGATATGATATAGTAGGAATTGCGTGGGAACAATTATGGATCTTTCGTTGACAGTACCAAAGTGAAATGGTTTTCTCTTTATCATACTAACCCATCTCACGAAGTTCCCTTAAGTTTTGTCTGATTGAAGTTTTCCAGTTTTGGGTGAGATGTCGATATGAGGACAATGAGGAGTGACAAGGCACTAATATTGGGGATTCCCAAGGAAACCCCAAGGTAACATTCAAGGAATATCCAAGCAACTAAGCTTGGGGATGCCCCGGAAGGCATCCCCTCTATCGTCTCCAACATTATCGGTAACCTTACTTGGAGCTATGTTTTCATTCGTCACATGATATGTGTTTTTCTTGGAGAGTTAATTTATTTTGTTAGTATTTGTTTTCTGTTATTTATAATAATATTTTGCATCTTTTATTTCAATAAAAATGTCCAGAATAGCCCTCACCATGCTTATTTTGCAAGTATACATGTTGCTGTTTCAAAACAGAAAGTTTACCGCTGTTGCAAAAATTCCTTAGAAAAGAATGTGATAAAATGTTGAAACTTTTTGCATAATAAGATCTGATAAATTTTCTACCATGTGGTAAATTTTCATAACATTTGGATTTTAAGAAGTATCGATACTCTTGCATTCTTTACAGACTGTACTCTTTTGGCAGATTGCTGTTATGTTTGCATTGTTTTCATATGTTTGCTTGTTTAATGATTCTATTTGAGGATAGGAGTATTAAATATGCAGAGGCATTTAGTATTCAATGTTGAATAATAATTTTAGTGATTTTCTACAGTAGATAATGATAAGGTTTTTGCATTAGTTTATACTAACTTATCTCACGAGTTCTTGTTGAGTTTTGTGTGGATGAAGTTTTCAGTATTAGGAAAACTGTGATATGAGAAGAATTAAGGAGAGGCAAAAGCTCAAGTTTGGGGATTCCCAAGGCATCCCAAGATGTTTTAATAAAATACTTATATCTGTAAATTTTAAATAAAATAGAGTCCTCAAATAGTTGCCAAGGAGGCTAAGTAAGCGGCATTCACATCCCGTCAACGAAGCTCTTTTTAATAGACTTGCTCTAGTGCTTCACTTATATCTTTTTTAGCACGGTGTGCTTAGTATTTTTCAAGAAATTCTCTCCTAATTCACTTAAATTATTTTGACAGAAATAAGAAATTATGCTCTTGATCTTCGCTTATATTCGTTTGATCTTATGAAAAGAAACACATGAAAATTAGTCCCAAAGTGATAGATATTCAAGAAGGATATAATAAAAACTTTCATGAAGATAATTGGAAAAAATAAAATTGATTATTAGTAATAGTTTTGAGATATAATTATGTGATATGTGAGTTATGTTGATGAGTAATTATGCTTTAGAATATTGGTGTAAGGTTTGTGATTCCCTATGCAAGTACGAAAGTCAATAGTCATGCAATGAAATTATATCCTACTTGTGGTGCATTACTCAGTGTTATTTATGCTTAATGCTTGCTTATGAGATTACCTGTTTCCTGGTTGGTTGCTTCTCAATCTTTTGCTAGCCTTCATTTTGCACAAAGTATGAGCTCTACTTGTGCATCCAAATCCCTAAACCTAGTTTTGGCACATGAGTCCACTATACCTGCCTATATGCGGTATTTTCGTGCCGTTCTAAGAAAATTTGTATGTGACATCTCTAATTTTCAAAATAAACTTCTCTTTTGTGTGTTTGTTTCGCTCGCGGAGCGGTTAGGGGTGGCTAATATTTTCCATGCTAGATGTGATATTCTCACGATGAGTGTTTATTCACTTGTCATTGCACGAGAGTAGGGCAAAGGTATTAGGGATGCAAAGTCCCGAAATGCAAAAATGAATTTACTTTATGTTGTCAAATAATAAATTCCTTGGAAAGTGTTCGTGTGGAGGGCCCCCGTGGATACGGTTAGCCATGGAAAGTGAAAGTATGGTGGAAAAAGGAATAAACTTTATTTTCTGTTTGGGAACCGCCTATGATATATCTAGCATCGAAAGTGTTGGTAACTCTAAGTCGTTTTCATTGGTGGGATGGATACACCTCTCAAAATGTTTTTATCTCTAAGTTTTTTGCTTTGACCTCTGACACCTCTACAAATCCCTACTTCCCTCTGCGAAGGGCCTTTCTTTTACTTTATGCAATTTTTATTTTTGAATTTGAGTCTCCATATTCTCTTACCAAAGCACCAACTAGGAGGCAATATGATCGTACTTAAGTATTGGGTGTAGCTAATATTCGAGAGTGTTTCATGAATGGATCAATGTTTGAGCATGATGGGCTAGGGATAACTTATTTTAGCATTGATATTTTGAAAGACAAGGTTGCTTGTTGATATGCTTGAGTATCTAAATTATTATGTCAAAACTAGACTATTGCTTTGAACAACTAAAAGTCCAAATGTCCATGCTATAAGGAAAAGAATATGATATGACATGTTAGGCAGCATTCCATATCAAAAATTCTGTTTTTATCACTTACCTACTCGAGGACGAGTATGAGTTAAGCTTGGGGATGCTGATACGTGTCCAACGTATCTATAATTTTTGATTGTTCCATGTTGTTATATTATCAATCTTGGATGTTTTATAATTATTTTATAGTCATTTTATATCATTTTTTGGTACTAACCTATTGACATAGTGCCAAGTGCCATTTGTTGTTTTTCCATGTTTTTACATCACCAAAAATCAATACCAGAGGAAGTCCAAATGCCACGAAACTTCACGATGATTTTTTATGGACTAGAAGGAACACAACAGGCCCTGGCTATGCCTGGGGGTGTCCCGAGGGTGGCACAACCTACCAGGGCGCGCCAGGAGGCCCAGGCGTGCCCTGGTGGGTTGTTCCCACCTCGGGTGCCCCCGGACCGCCTCTTTGCACTATAAATTCCCAAATATTCTAAAACCCTTCGGGATAGCCCTAGATCCGAAGTTCCACCGCTACAAGGATCTGTAGCCACCGAAAACCAGTCTAGACCCCGGTTCGGCACCCTACCGGAGGGGGGAATCATCTCCGGTGGCCATCTTCATCATGTCGACGACCACCATGATGAGGAGGGAGTAGTCCACCCTCGGGGCTGAGGGTTTGTACCAGTAGCTATGTGTTTAATCTCTCTCTCTCTCTCATGATCTATATCATGGGCTTTGTTAATATAGATGGATCATATGATGTTTCTCCCCTCTATACTCTTATTGTGATGAATTGAATCTTTACCCTTTGAAGTTTTGTTATGTCAGATTGAATGTTCAGATTTGGGAACACATGATATATTTCTTGCGGTATGAATACTTGAGGTGACATTGGGGTATCTTATTGGTTCAATTGATATACGTTATGGCACTCAACTTGTGGATTCCCGTGGTGATATTGGGGTAATCTATGCATAGGGGTTGATGCACCTTTTTATTATCTTTTCTCCGATAGAAACCGTGTGGACCCCTTGTAGTTCTTTGTGTGGATTGAGTATTATGAATATGAATTTTCTTTCGTGTTATTCTAGAATGAAATCTTGAGTAGATCGATCGGAAATAATAGCTTGTGCTATTTTAGTATGAACTCTATGATAGATCGAACGGAAAGAATAGCTTTGAGGTGGTTTCGCATCCTACAAACAATTTCTATATTTTGTTCTCCGCTAATAGGAACTCGGGAGTGATTCTTTATCGCACTTTGAGGGGTGGTCATATGATCCAACTATGTTAGCACTATTGAGAAATTGCACTAGCGGAAGTAAGGACCCTAGGCCTCATTTTCAAGCATTACAATACCGTTTTTTGCCCGTTTACTATTTGCAACCTTGCTGTTTTTATTTATTCAGATTATAAAAATATATTTCTACCATCAATATTACACTTTTATCACCATCTCTTCGCTGAACTAGTGCACCTATACAATTTTCCATTGTATTGGGTGTGTTGGGGACACAAGAGATTTCTTGTATTTTGTTGCAGGGTCGTTTGAGAGAGACCATCTTCATCCTACATCTCTCATGAATTGATAAACCTTAGGTTATCCACTTGAGGGAAAATTGCTACTGTCCTACAAAACTCTATGCTTGGAGGCCCAACACGTGTCTACAAGAATAAAGTTGCATAGTAGACATCACATACCTATTCCTTTTCAGAGTCTGAAATGTTCCGATAGGTCTCCCTAATGTACTCTTCCGGAGTTATGGTATTGATAATATTGGTTTCAACATTTATGGGAATACCTGAGATATAATGTTTATTGTTTGCCCGTTTGCCACTTTTGGGTTAGTGCCATCGACATTGTTGATCTTGATGGCAGCGGAACGATATACTTCCTCGACAATGTAAGGACCTTCCCATTTAGAGAGAAGTTTTCCTACAAAAAATCTTAACCGAGAATTGTATAGCAGGACATGATCACCTACATTGAATTCACGCTTTCGTGTCCTTTTATCATGCCATCTCTTAACTTTTTCTTTAAACAACTTGGAATTCTCATAGGCCTAGTGTTGGAGATATAACCCCGCAATATGACCCGCCCTTACGGCCCCGGGTCACATTGATGGCTCGTGAGCCGGCCCAAGGGTGAGCCGTAAAGCCTACGGCCTAGGAAGATAGGCGGCTCATGGTGTGGGCCTCAAGGTGGCCCGGACGGAGAAGACCCGGGTGTGTAAGCCGCTCGGGGACAGCTTGGACGACAAGATAAAGGAAGACTCAAAGAGACAATGAGACTTGGTTAAGCAATTGTAAGACCCGTGGTCCTGACCTCCTATATAAAGGCAGACCCGGGGCGACTTAGAGATCAGGTGATCGAGAACTAGGTCAAGCTTTAGCTCCCTTGTAATCGATACAAAAAGCAATACAAGCGCAAGCAGGACGTAGGCTATTACCTTGACTTGAGGGGCCGAACCTGGGTAAACTCGTGTCCTTCGTCCCAATTAACCCATTTGAGTCCATCACATTAGCGATGGCCTCGAATCCAAGTCCGTTCACCCGGACATCTGCCGTGATAAATCCACGACAGTTGGTGCCCACCGTGGGGATTGCGCTTGGTGGTGTTGAGTTCTCAAAGGGCTCTCTCCCAGGGCTCGAGGGATACGTGGTCGGAAGGATGAGCAAGAGTCGTCGGGCTGATTCTACATCGACGACGCCGGTTGGGGGCTTGACGCTGAGTCCGTGGAGTATGGATTCCGGGTCCCGTTCGGCAGGATCCATGTCTTCATCGGAAAGGCTGATGGATCTACACCCGGGCCGGACATTTGCACCAACATCATCGAGCCGGCTCGGCGTCTCCGGTCTACAAGTAACGTGCGGCCTGTTCGTGCCAATCCGGGTCAGAAGCATGTCTTCGTAGGCTTCACGCAAGGTAGGGATCTGGAAGCTTCCGGGTCATAGGAAACCCTTGTCTATTCAGAAGATGAATCTTCAAGTGGAGAAACAGAATCAATGTACCAGCTCTGCAACGGTGGCCTTGGGGGCTGTGACAATGCATACTCTGAGTCAGATGGTTTTGAGTCGGATGCTTTAAAGCCTCCGGTTCGTGCAGCGGTGTTCATGGCAGGATCAGCCCCAGTCGCTGGTAGTACAGTCGCGGGAGCCGCCGCTTCGGGTGATAGCCTGCCGCCGCCGGCTCAAGTTCTTGTGGAGCTAATGGATGAACTGGCGGCTCTCATGGCCACTAAAGTGACACTAGATAATCAAGCAGCTCGGAATATAGAGATTGCACGGATCAAGGGCCGGATGGCAAAGGAACGACAAAGGATGGCTGAGCTGAAGGTCCAGATGGAAGAAGAAGCAGAACGTATCAGGACAGATGCTTTTCGTCTAGGGCTGGAGCAAAGGTCAGCAGTGGCGGTACACAGGAGGAGGCATCAGTACCGTCTACCCGAGCGTTATGAAGCAAGGAACCTCTTTAATACCCCCGGCGTGGGGCGAGCCGCGGGCGCGCCTGAGAGCTGCCCAACGGAGCGGCCAGCGACTCATCCGACACAACATAACCCAACTTCACCTGGGGGATTTCTAACACAGGCGGGTCATTATTCTAACCCGACCGAGAACATGGTAGCTGCTGCTACCCGGCTTGAGACGATCCCTATCCCAGATGAAGCACCCTTTGCGGAGGATGTGCAGAACGCCATCGGTACTTGCAGACGGCCATGGCCCAGCAAGAGAGGTATGCTCACAGCCGAAGCCGCATCCATTCAACCCCTCTTCCCAGTCGTAGCTTTAGCCAGCGCTATGAGTCACCAGCAGGTTCCAGCAGTAATCATCACAGAGAAATTCCAACGGGTCACCGACCACGAAGAGGTACACAGGCACGTGTAGACCATGCGGGAAGCCCGCAAGAGGCGCTGGCTAGGCCGGCTTGCCAAGAGCCCGGGCCTTCCGTTTCCATAGAGGCAGGTGTAATCCCCAGGACGGGGGGGGCTGCCATGTCTATCACCGGCTCTCCGGAGCGAGCGGTTGCCGAAAGACTTTAAAAGTCCCCGCAAGGTCCCAAATTACACCGCTGATCTACCCCCAGAGGCCTGGGTGGAAAGCTATGAGCTGGCCATGGAGATGCTAGATGTTAGCGAGGCGGTTTGTGCCAAATATTTCATCATGATGCTTGAAGGCCCGGCTCGTACATGGTTAAAAGGGTTGCCACCTAATACCATCAATTCATGGGCAGAGCTCAGGGCTCGGTTCATAAAAAACTTTCAAGGGACGTTCAAGCAGCCTATGACCATTGTGGATCTTGATCACTGTATCCAATAGGAAAGCGAGTCGGCTCATCATTGGGTACGGCGGGTCTCCGCAATTATCCACTCATCAAGCAGATCACGGCGGCTCAAGTGGTGTTGATTTTAGAAAAGAATTGCCATTTTGTTCCTTTAAAGAAGAAACTTGGTCAGCTCAAGCGCACGTGTCAGGACATGGGAGAGCTCATGACGGCTCTCACGAAGTACGCCGACTCAGACAGCACGAAGGATCCATGTTCTGATGAGGAAAAGGCTAGTCAAGGCAAGCAGGGCAACCAAGGCAAGGGCACAGTGAACAATGGTAACCAGAGTAAACGTAAGAATCCAGAGGGCGGGTCAGAGCTGGTGGCCAACACAAACGCCCAGCAAAATCACCCCAAGGGCAACAGGAGGTTTGGGCCACCCTCGAGCAGGGATAATTTTTCCTCGAACATGGAAGAGATGCTTAAGCGACCTTGCCCGAATCACAGTTTGCGTGATAGATCGGCAAATCATACATGGGAGAGTTGTTCTTTTATGTAGAGGTTCAAGCGATATGTCACACAGCCTAACCATCGCAGTTGCGGCCCGCCAGGTGGCCCAGGACGTGACGGGTCAGGAGCTGGATTTGGTTCTGGTGGGTCAGGAGCCAGTTTTGGCTCTGGCGGTTCAGCATCCGGTAATTCGGGTCAGGATAATCACGGGGGACAGCAGCTGCATACTGGTAATAATAATCAACAACAGCAGCAACAACCGAATCAGTCCGGCTTTCAGAGTAATCCGAAGCAGCTCAGCTCCGGGCAATACCACGTCTTCATGACTAGCCTCAATAGACGGGACCAGAAGTTACGTAAACGGGCAGTCAATGTGGTTACGCCGGCTTTTCCATTGTATCTAAAGTGGTCTGAATATGACATAACATCGAGCCGTGAAGATCACCCGCCACGCGTTGATGACCCGGGGCGGCTGGCTTTGGTTGTGGCCCCCCAAGTGGGTGGATATATGTTGAACAAGGTGCTCATGGATGGCGGTAGCAGCATAAACATCCTTTATTATGACACCTTCCGGCGGATGAAGTTGCTCGACAAGGGCTTAAAACCTTCGTCCACTGTTTTTCATGGTGTGGTGTCGGGTAAGTCGGCGCATCCAGTGGGCAGGATTTCTTTGGAAGTAGCTTTTGGCGATGAATACAACTACAGAGTGGAGTCCTTATGGTTTGAGGTGGTGAAGATCAAGAGCCCTTATCATGCCTTGTTTGGACGGCCGGCTTATGCTAAGTTCATGGCTTGGCCCTGCTATGTTTACTTGCAGCTCAAGATGCCTGGCTTAAACGGTACCATCACCATTCATGGAAACCAAAACACGGCTTATGAGTGTGAAGAAGGGGATGCAACTTACGTAGAGTCCAGTTGCGCTCAGGAGGAGCTTAAGTTTTATAAGGAGAATGTTGATCTGGAGGATATGACCCCCCTGAAAAAGCACACCACGGAGGTTGAGCCGCCCCTCAAATTTTCAGTGGATGATACCAAGGCAGTAGATTTCAATCCAGGCGACTCATCTAAGCAGTTCATCATTGGAGCTCATATGGATCCCAAATAGGAAAGCACGCTCATCGAATTCATCCGTGAGAATCGGGACATCTTTGCATGGAAACCTTCTGACATGCCGAGTGTACCAAGAGAATTCGCTGAGCACAACCTTAATATGGATCCAAAGTTTAAACCGATCAAACAGTTCCTGCGGCGGTTCAATGAGGAGAGGCGCAAGGCTATTGGGGAAGAAGTTTCCCGGCTCTTGGCTGCTGGCTTTATTGTTGAAGTTTTTCACCCTGAATGGTTGTCTAACCCAGTGCTGGTGCTCAAAAAGAATGGCACCTAGCGTATGTGTGTGGACTACACGGACCTTAACAAGGCTTGTCCGGCTGATCCTTTTGCCCTCCCTCGAATTGATCAGATCATTGATGCTACAGCCGGATGTGAAAGTTTATGCTTCCTGGATGCTTACTCAGGTTATCATCAGATCAAGATGGCAGTGAAAGACCACGAGAAGATATCGTTTATTACACCCTTTGGGGCGTTCTGTTATGTCTCTATGCCTTTCGGGCTCAAGAGTGCCCATGCAACTTATCAACGATGCGTGCAGAACTGCCTTCACAGTCAAATTGGCCGTAATGTTCATGCTTATGTAGATGACATCGTGGTCAAATCCAGAAAGAAGGAGACTCTTTTGGAGGATCTAAGGGAAACCTTTGACAATCTCCGGGTCTACAAGATGATGCTTAACCCGACCAAGTGTGTCTTTGGTGTTCCAACAGGGAAGCTTTTGGGTTTCTTGGTCTCTAAGTGTGGCATCGAGGCTAACCTGGACAAAATCAAAGCTATTACTTCTCTAAGAGAGCCGACTTGCATTAACGACGTTCAACGCTTAGCAGGGTGGATTGCTGCGTTGAGCCGGTTTATAAGCCGTCTTGGAGAGAAAGCTATCCCTTTATATCAGATGATGAAAAAGACACACAAGTTTGCCTGGAGCAAGCCGGCGGGTGAAGCACTTGAGGCGCTTAAGAAACAGCTCACTGAGCCACCAGTATTAGCCGCTCCGGCTAAGAAAGAATCGTTGCTCCTTTATGTGGCGGCTAACAACAGGGCCGTCAGCGTCGCAGTTGTAGTCGAGCGTAAGGAGGCTGGGAAGGAGTATCCCGTGCAAAGGCCGGTTTATTATATCAGTGAGGTCCTGACAGAATCTAAGCAGAGATATCCGCACTGGCAGAAGCTGGTATGCGGGTTTTTTATGGCCAATCACAAGTTAAAACACTACTTTCTAGGGCACCAGGTAACTGTGGTCAGTTCTGCTCCGTTGGGAGATATTATCCAGAACAGAGAAGCCACAGGGAGGATTGCCAAATGGGCCTTAGAGCTAGGACCTCTTAATGTAAAGTATGTTCCTCGCACGGCGATCAAATCCCAAGCTTTGGTGGATTTCATCAATGATTGGACAGAGTGCCAAGTTCCCGAAGAAAAGCAAGATAATACATACTGGACTATACACTTTGATGGATCCAAGCAGTTAGAGGGGTCCGAAGCAGGGGTTGTCCTGACATCCCCAAAGGGTGACAAGTTTTGTTATGTGCTCCGGCTAATGTTCCCTTGCACTAACAATGCGGCTGAGTATGAGGCTTTGCTTCATGGTCTTAGATTAGCCAAAGAGATGAATTTGAGCCGGGTCAGGTGTTTGGGCGACTCAGATCTAGTAGCTCAGCAGGTTTCTGGCACTTGGGACTCCAAAGACCCACGTATGGCGGCTTATAGGCAGGCGGTTGATATCATTGCGGGTCACTTCAAAGGGTATCGGGTAGATCACATTGATCGTCGCAAGAACGAGGCGGGTGATGCTTTATCACGTCTAGGTTCCCAATGAAAGCCGGTGCCGGCTAATGTCTTTCTGGATGTCTTATATCATCCAACTCTCAAGATACCTTCAGAGGAGGATTTGGCTCTTCCTGACCCGGAGGCAGAATTGGTGACGGCTCTACATGTTATCCCAGATTGGACTATTCCTTATTTAGACTATTTAACCTGGGGCAAGTTACCAGAGGATGAAGATCTGGCTAGAAAGATCACTCGCCGTTCTAAGTCCATGACGATAATTAACGGTGAGTTGCATAAATGCAGTGTAACAGGGGTTTTCCAACGTTGTGTTTCACCGAAGGAGGGCCAGCAGATCTCGAGTGAGATCCACGCTGGAGATTTTGGGCACCATGCCGGCTCAAAATCTTTGGTGGCCAAGGCTTTTCGGCACGGGTTCTTCTGGTTGACGGCTCACAGAGATGCAGAGGACTTAGTCCGTAAGTGCGATGGCTGTCAGAAATTTAGCCGGCGTGCTCATGTTCCGGCTCAAGAATTAACGATGATACCAATCACTTGGCCGTTTGCGGTCTGGGGGATGGACATGGTCGGGCCTTTCAAGAGGTCCAAGGACAAAAAACGCACCTCCTGGTGGCGGTTGATAAATTTACCAAGTGGGTAGAGGCTGACCCGGTTAGCAAATGTGATGCAACTACAGCAGTTCTGTTTATCAAAAAGCTAATTTACCACTTTGGTTACCCGCACAGCATCATCACTGATAATGGTACAAATCTATCCAAGTGGGCTATGAAGAAATTCTGTGATGAAGAACATATCCGACTTGATATATCGGTCGTGGCACATCCACAGTCCAACGGCCACGCGGAGCGCGCCAATCAGGAAATTTTAAGAGGAATTAAGCCACGACTTATGGTTCCTTTGCAGCAAACGCCCGGGTGTTGGGTCGAAGAATTACCTTCCGTCTTATGGAGCATTAGAACCACCCCTAACTGGTCCACGGGTTTCACGCCCTTCTTCATGGTGTACGACACTGAGGCCGTCTTACCAGCGACATCCGGCATGACTCGCCAAGGGTAGGGGCTTAAGTTGAGACGGACAACGAGACGGCGTGCCAAGATGCATTGGATGCTTTAGAAGAGGCGCGAGAGTTAGCAGCAGCCCGATCGGCAATTTATCAACAAGACCTGCGCCGCTATCACAGCCGCAGGGTCAAGACCCGGACTTTCTAGGAGGGCGACTTGGTGCTCCGGCTGATTCAGGACCAGACAAATATGCATAAGCTGTCACCTCCATGGGAAGGACCTTTTGCGGTCAACAAAAATCTCAACAACGGGTCGTATTACCTCATCTATGTCCGGGACAACTCAGATACGGCGGGTCAGGAGACCCGTCGGCCATAGAACATCGCGCATCTCTGACCCTATTTCACCTAAGGGTGTAAAGATCTACCGTTGTACACTATCATCGTACATACCAAAGTTATATGAATAAACAAGGAATCCTCTGCTATTTCATGCATCCTCGTACAAGAGAAGATTAAGTAATATTCCGGTTGATGCATCGACTAAGGTCGGCAAACGGCAGTAGATGCCTATTAGCCAGGCATTATGCCACAAAATCCGGCTCAAAACAATGAGTCATGGCGAGGGCGGCTTCTCGCCTTCGGGTGCAGCTTCTAACGCCTATCCGCCGACGCTTTGCATCGTAATGCTGAACGGTGGTAGACACCTATTAAGCTGGCATTTTGCCACAAAAAAGTATATGTAAAACTGACTAAGGTAATTAGTCGTGGCGAGGGCGGCTTCTCGCCTTCGGGTGCAGCTTCTAACGCCTATCCGCCGGCGGGTTTCGCCGTAATTGCTGAGGGGGCTTCTTACCGACGGGTATCGCTTCTAACACCCTATCAGCCGGCTTTATGCCATCTCCGCTAACCAGTTTAGCCGCGGTTATGAGAGGTTTTTTACCGACGGGTAGCTAACATCTCATGACCCGCGAACGGCGGCTTTCTTCCTCTGGGTAAAGCTTCTAATGCCTATTAGCCGGCCTAAGGCCACGTAAAAACAGCTAAGATAACTTAGCTGCGATGAACGGCGGCTTCTTACCTTCGGGTACAGCTTTTAACGCCTATTAACTGTTCTCATAAAAATCTGGCTAAGGAAAAATTAGTCGCGGTGAGGGCGGCTTCTTACCTTCGGGTACAACTTCTAATGCTAATCCGCCGGCGTTTACGGCATATTGTTACCTCCGGGTGTATCTTCTAAAAATGCCTTATCGGCCAGGCTTTATGCCATTTCCGGCTAACCAGATTGGCCGTAATTATCAAAGAGGGAGTCACCACCTCCAGCTGTGGCTTACCTAATCTTGGCTGTAGGTGTCTTATATGATGACAAAGCAAGTATAAGTAACTCAAAGCATACAAAGACAAATGGCAGACCAACAGCCGGATCATCTTATAAGACAAATTTCAAACAAGTTTTAATCTAGCTGTTACACTCCTAGAGGGGATCAAAATTTCAGACAAAGTTTTTTCAGCCGTCACATGGCGGGTTAAGCTAATACAAGATCTTACACCAGCAGCTAGTTAGCTGGCGGGTCATCCTGCGCCGGCTCTTCTGGGTACTTGATGTGGAGGTTGTCCAAATCCCAATTGTAGTTTGTTAGAGCCGCAAAAGAGCCCTCAAAAAAGGGTGACGGGTCAAGATCTGGAGCAAAGAGGTCCTTACTCCGAGCAGGCGTCAAATCTTTGCACTCGTATGAAGGACCCCGGACTCTCTTCTGCTCCGGGTCATACGTTGCTTGATAAGTTGACAGATCAACCTCCTCCGCCAAGACAGAAGCTAACACCCGGGACTCTTTCATGCACCAGTTGTAGTCAGCATCAGTAAACTCCGAGCCGTCATCTTTTCTTGAAGGGAAGCCCTCCATCATCTCGGTGGCTGTCAGACCCGGAGCAAAGGCCAAAGCCCGGCTGATGCCCATAATGGCCCCTTGGCGGGCGGCTGATTTCTTGAGTTCGGCGAGCTGTTTTGGCATGGTGGAGAAGAGCTCTAAGACACCCCTGAGAGTCGCCGGAATTTTCTCCTTATATTGCATGGTCTTGATAGTGCATATTGCACCACAATACAACTGCTCAGTTAAGGTATCGATGGCCTTCAACGGTAGCAGGCTATCAGAAGCCAACTATCGGCTCCTAAGACCTGTATAAACCGGACAATTCAGATGAGTCGCTAGTCTAAGTAAAGATGAAACAATTTGAAACACAAAGTTGTCACAAGCTTACCAAAGAGGGCGGCTGACATTTTGCTTATGTGGCGCTTCAAACCTTGGAGTTCATCCGCCCTAGCTATCAGCTGTTGGTCGGCGTCATCCGCCCGTTGGGTCAAGGCGGTCTTCTCAGATTCAGTTGACTCTTTAAGAGCGGCAAAATCAGCCTTGATTGTGGCCAGCTCCTCAGAGAGAAGCCGGCAATTTTCATCGGCGACGCTACTGGCTTCTTGTTGAGCCGCCAAGTTGGTCTTCAGGTCCATCAATTGTGACCCGGCTTCGTTTAAAGCTTCATGTGACACGTCAAAATACAGGATAAGTCGCTAGAATGGAAATCATATCAAATAATGAAGGTTAAACACAAAATTATGCAAGTTTCAAGCATATTGCAAGCAATATGTTTGACACTTGGGGGCTAATGTATATTTGATCTTCGAGCTTACAACACAGTTCCGACTCATCTTCATCAAAGTTAATCCGGAACTTGGGGGCTACGATATGGCTCTTCAAAATTTGCTTATAATGAAAGCTCCGACTCAAACGTTATCCAGTTTGAGTCGGCCCTTGGGGGCTACGATTGGATGTTCACGTTATCTACAGTGAAGATCCGATTCAACTCTAACATGTTGAGCCGGCCCCTGGGGACAAAGGCGTTGGATTTTCTACAGAGGATCAGGAAAGACCCGGTTCACCGCTTAACTAGATTGAACCGGCCCATGGGGGCTAAGTAAGGTTATAGAAGCAAGAGGAATACCTCATATTTTGTTTTCATCATAGTTACCAGCCGAAGCTCCAGATCCTGGCTGGTGGTAAGCCGGTTTATATACTTGGCGTGGAGTTCTTCGGTCGTCATCTTCTCAAAGGAAGAGTCGAAATCCAGTTTTTTGGAGGCCTCGGCAGACTCTTTATGCCTGGTCAACACATGAGCCGGAGGAGACTGGGGAGCAGAGCCGGTGATCACAACCTCCGGAGTTGCAGTGGCGTTGGCAGGACTTGGCGGCTTTGAAGGACCCCTTAGAGGGCTCTCCGGGATGATATCTTCAGCAGCTGGCTCAGTGGAAACAATTGGCGGATCTACATCCGGTTGTGGCTCCTCCAGTTGTTCTTGCTCCGGCTCTGGAGCGGCAGGACTGGGGGAGGGCTTGTTGGTCTTCCGACGCTTGGCTTGAGCACTGCAAGATAGAAAAGTGAGAATCCAAAGGATATTAGTATCCTACAAAGAGCCAGATATTATAGTGGAAAAACACTTACAGCGGGTTGATCTTCAGAGACGGCAGAACGGTCGCCGAAGAGTCGTCGGATGAGGGCGATTTTTGAGATGAAATTCAAGAAGGATGAGACGGCACTAAGGTTATAAAGAAAAATGAATCAAATAGGAACACATACCTCAGCAGGGCGTTTCTTTGGAGCCGGCGAGTTCGGCAAGCCGGACATAAGCTCAGTAGAGCCGGCGCTCCGGGTCTAGCGACGTTCAGCCTGTTGTTGCTTTCTCAAAAGAAAATCGGGAGCCAGGTAAGCGAGAGGATGAGAAAGAGGAGCTTTTCTGGCAAGCCGCCGCGGCTTTCGGGGGACAAAATATTCTGAGCCGGAAGAGACATTGTTTACCTGAGGGGCATTAGCACGGCTGGTCTCCACTTCATCCTGTGAGTAAAAAACAAGCATTGATAAAACAGGAAGGCAAAGAATCAAGCAAAGCAACTAAAATTTTACCTCTGAGCTGGATGACTGTGGCGGGTCAAACCACTCCTCTCGAGGGGCATCTTTCTTTGGCTTCTTGGCTGGGGCCTTCTTCTTGAGCTTCTTCAGAGGAGGGACGTACTCCTTCTTCCAGAAATCAGAGTCGGCCTGCGAAAATAACCCGGAGAAGAATAATAGATCAGCAAGGTACAAGCAACATCCAAAAGACGGATGGGAAGAAATTAACTTACATCTGGAGCCAGATTGTTGGTGCTGAAAGGCGCTAGGCCAATGGCGCTGCATGAGCCGAAGGCTTCATGGACAAGGCTCCGGATGACAGTGGTAATGTCATCCTCTGTCAAGGTTGATTTGCTGAAGCACAAGGAGCTGTCATACTTGCCTTCATATTCACACATAAGCCGGCTTCTACGGCTTAAGGGCATGATCCACCATGAAATCCAGCAGCGAATCAAATCCAGTCTGGTCAAACTGTTGTCCATGAGTGCCTTGATCTTGGCGTGAGCCGGCTCATACCTGGCACGCTCTGAAAATGAGAGCCGGCCAGGAAGCTCTGAATCTGTCCTGAGCCGGGAGGGACGATAACCCGACAATGGGCGCTCATCTTCAGGAGAGGTGTCCTTGCAATAGAACCAAGTCTTATTCCAATCCTTCGGATGACTCGGCATCTGCGCATCCGGAAAAATGATGTCTCTGTGTCGTTGAATGGAAATACCGCCAAGTTCCAGACTCGGACCGCCTTTCATTTCAGTTTGGCGGTTGGCATAGAAGAACTCTCGAAACAACCCCACAAACAGCTTGGTTTGCAGGTAGGCTTCGCAGAGCACTTGGAAATTGCATATGTTTGAAACGGAATTGGGGGCCAAGTCTTGGGGGTGAAGCTTGTACAAATGGAGAATGTCACGGAAGAATTTAGAGCCGGGCGGCACGAACCCTCGCTCGATATGGTCAAAGAAAACTACTACCTCTCCTTGTTGAGGAGAGGGCCGAGTCTCGTCACCTGGAACCCGCCAATGAAGGACCTCCTTGGAAGCAAGAGTACCCGTGCCAACAAAATCCGCTAAGTATTCTTCTGTGACGCAAGATCCGACCTAGTTGCATGAGTTGGAAGCGCGGGACATGACGGCGGCTCAAAGACTGTGCAAAATTAAATATGCGGCGAGTTAAGAACAAGCAATATCTGTGACGACTTAGCATTTTAAAGGCTCTACAAATACTATGCCATAGTCCGGATGATGAAAGTCGGAGAGGTCTGGCGGGTCAACGAGGAAAGGAGGAGCAAAAATTGGCTAAGTCCTAAAAACAGGTTTCGCAAACTACCAATACAATTACGGATCTATAAAAGCAGGGAAAAGAGGTCTCATTTCGACCTAGCGAAGAATAGTTGAAACAGAAAAGAATCAAACGGAGCCACAACGGTCCGTGCATTGCGCACGGCCGCCCCGTACGCGGTGACACAGCGAGGACAGGCGCTAAAGGCGTCGGAAGGCACTAACGGTGGCAATGGAGGAGCCCGAGCGGCGGCAGCGAAGCTTTCCACGAACCCTACTATGGCGGCGATGGATCTAAAGAGGAGAGCTGGGACTCACCGAGGATGGAGCGGCGGACACGGAAGAGACTCTGGCATGATTCAGGTTGATGTAGCGGCCTGGTTGATGATGACGCGAAGACGGCGCCGGAGCAAGGAGCGACAAAGCGGAGATGACGAGAGGAAGAAGATGAAGGGTGAGCAGGAGAAGGAAAAGTTTCCACCCGCGACAGGTCTTATTTAAAGAGGAGACAAGGCTAGCGCGAAAATCTAGGCGACGGAAACCATTTGACCGAGGCGGATGCCTCGATTCTTGGGCTGACCATTTAATAAAAGATTCGGTGGAACGTCAGCGGATCTTTTTCGCAGGGACCACGTGACGTCATGTCGGGTCATCACCGGGCAATTCGCCAAAGAGCAAAAGAAAGGGATGAAGTGAGCAAGCTCAATTCAACCTGGGGCCTAATGTTGGGGATATAACCCCGCAATATGACCCGCCCTTACGGCCTCGGGTCACATTGATGGCTTTGAGCCGGACCAAGGGTGAGCCGTAAAGCCTACGGCCCAGAAAGATAGGCGGCTCATGGTGTGGGCCGCAGGGTGGCCCAGACGGAGAAGACCCGGGCGTGTAAGCCGCTCGGGGACAGCTTGGACGAGAAGATAGTGGAAGACTCGGAGAGACAATGAGACTTGGTTAAGCAATTGTAAGACCCGTGGTCCTGACCTCCTATATAAAGGCAAACCCGGGGCGACTTAGAGATCAGGTGATCGAGAACTAGGTCAAGCTTTAGCTCCCTTGTAATCGATACAACAAGAAATACAAGCGCAAGCAGGACGTAGGCTATTACCTCGACTTGAGGGGCCGAACCTGGGTAAACCTGTGTCCTTCGTCCCAATTAACCCCTTTGAGTCCATCACATTAGCGATGGCCTCGAATCCAAGTCCGTTCACCTGGACATCTGCTGTGATAAATCCACGACACCTGGGTTCTCCATTCATCAAGTGAGCTAATGTCAAATAACCTGTTCTTACCAGCAAGTTTAAAATCATAGTTGAGCTCTTTGATTGTCCAATAAGCTTTAGGCTGTAGTTCTAGAGGTAAGTGACATGCTTTACAATAAACTACACCTCAGCATGGGCAGCCTGGCCCGGCGACCCGGACGGAGCCCAGCCCGAAAAACCCGGGCCGGGTCGGGCCGGGCTTTGTGTTCTGGCCGGGTTGGGGCTTCAAAATTGGGCCCAGTAGGCATTTCGAGTCGGGCTCGGGCTTTGGAAAATATGTGTTTTACACGGAGGCTCAGCCCGGCCCAGAATTAACCTTTTTAGTCCATTCGGGCTGGGCTCGGGCCTGAAGTTGGGAGTTTTTGGTCGGGCCGGGCCGGGCTCCGGCCTGGGAATTTTGGTTCAGGCTTTCTAAAGCCCGACCCAGCCCGATATATGCCTAGGTTTATCATAAACCATTTTATACGGAGACATACCCATAGGGTTTTTGTAAGCAGTTCTATAAGCCCATAATGCATCGTCAAGTTTCTTAGACCAATTCTTTCTAGATCTATTAATAGTCTTTTGGAAGATCAAATTAATTTCTCTATTGCTTAATTCTACTTGACCACTAGACTGAGGGTGATGAGGGGATGCAATTCTACGATTAATGTCATACTTAGCAAGCAATTTACGGAAAGCACCATGAATAAAGTGTGAACCACCATCAGTCATTAAATATCTAGGGACTCCAAATCTAGGGAAAATAACTTCTTTCAGCATTTTAATAGAGGTGTTATGATCAACACTACTAGTTGGAATAGCTTCTACCCTCTTAGTAACATAATCAAGAGCAACTAGAATATGAGTATACCTGTTGGACTTTGGAAAAGGTCTCATATAATCAAAACCCCAAACATCAAATGGTTCAATAACAAGAGAGTAATTCATAGGCATTTCCTGACGTCTACTAATATTTCCAATTCTTTGACATTCATCATAAGACAAGACAAACTTACGAGCATCATTGAAGAGAGTAGGCCAATAAAACCCAGATTGTAGATCCTTATGTGTAGTTCTATCTCCAACGTGGTGTCCTCTGTAGGCCTCAGAATGACATTTGTGTAGGATTTGTTCCTGTTCATGCTCTGGTACACAACGTCTGATAACACCATCTACTCCTTCTTTATAAAGGTGTGGATCATCCCAAACGTAATGTCTTAAATCATAGAAGAACTTTTTCTTTTGTTGGTATGTGAAACTAGGCGGTATAAATTTAGCAACAATGTGATTAGCATAATCAACATACCATGGAGCATTACGCGAAGCATTTATGACAGCTAATTGTTCATCAGGAAAGATATCATCAATAGGTAGTGGGTCATCAAAAACATTTTTTAACCTAGAAAAGTTATCCGCTACGGGGTTATCAACACCCTTTATATCAATAATATGCAAATCAAAATCATGTAGGAGAAGAACCCATCTAATAAGTATAGGTTTATCATCTTTCTTTTACATAAGATATTTAATAGCAGCATGATCAGTGTGAACAGTAACTTTGGAATGAACAATATAAGTTCTGAACTTATCACAAGCAAACACAACTGCTAAAAATTCCTTTTCAGTGGTAGCATAGTTTCTTTGAGCGTTGTCTAGAGTTTTACTAGCATAATGGATAACATTTAATTCCTTATCAACTCTTCGTCCTAGAACAGCACCAACGACATAATCACTAGCATCACACATAATTTCAAAGTGTAGGTTCCAATCAGGTGGTTGAACAACAGGTGCAGAAATCAAGGCATTCTTAAGAATTTCAAATGCTTCTACACAATCATCATCAAAAACGAATGGAACATCTTTCTGCAAAAGACTAGTGAGAGGCCTAGAAATCTTAGAGAAGTCTTTAATAAACCTCCTATAGAAACCATCATGACCAAGGAAACTTCTTATACCTTTGATATCCGTAGGACACGACATTTTTTCAATAGCATCAACTTTAGCTTTACAAACTTCAATACCTCTTTCGGAGATTTTGTGTCCCAAGACAATACCTTCATTCACCATGAAGTGGCACTTCTCCCAATTCAAGACAAGATTAGTTTCTTAGCATCTCTGCAAAACTCGAGCAAGGTTGCTCGAACAATCATTAAAAGAAGTTCCGTAAACGGAAAAATCATCCATGAAAACCTCAACAATCCTTTCACAAAAATTAGAGAATATAACAGTCATACATCTTTGAAAGGTAGCAGGTGCATTACATAAACCAAAAGGCATACGTCTATAAGCAAAGGTACCGAAAGGGAAAGTAAAAGTGGTCTTCTCTTGGTCCTCTTTTGACACATGTGTTTGAGAGAAACCGGAATAACCATCTAGAAAGCAAAAAATGTGTGTGTTTGGATAGTCTTTCTAGCATTTGATAAATAAAAGGTAGAGGGTAATGATCTTTCCTAGTAGCTTTATTAAATTCCTAAAATCAATTACCATTCTATACCCTATAACAGTTCTTTGCGAGATCAATTCATTTTTATCATTAGGAACTATGGTAATACCTCCTTTCTTAGGGACACAATGGACGAGACTAACCCATCTACTATCAGCAATAGGATAAATAATACCTGCCTTCGGAAGATTTAATATTTCATTACTTACCACTTCTTTCATTTTAGGATTTAATCGTCGTTGGTGATCAACAACTCGTTTGGCATCGGGCTCCATATTAATTTTATGCTGACATAGAGTGGAACTAATGCCCTTAAGATCATCAAGAGTATATCCATTAGCAGCATGGTGCTTCCTCAGAGTTTTCAATAATCTCTTTTCTTCATGCTCTGAAAGGTTAGCACTAATAATAATAGGATATATCTTCTTTTCATCAACATAAGCATATTTCAGAGTATCCGGTAATTGTTTAAGCTCAAACACGGGATCACCCTTGGGTGGAGGAGGATCCCCAAGTATTTCCACAGGCAAGGTATGTTTCAAAATAGGATGCTGATCAAAGAAAATCCTATCTATTTCATTCCTTTCATTCATATGCATATCGTTTTCATGGTCTAGCAAATATTGTTCTAAGGGATCAGTAGGAGACACAGCAATAGAAGCAAGACCAATAATTTCATCCTTACTAGGCAATTCTTTATCATGGGGTTGTCTACAAAATTTAGAGAAATTAAACTCATGAGACGCATCCCCAAAACTCATAGTAATAGTTTCCTTCTCACAGTCTATCCTGGCATTAACAGTATTCAAGAAAGGTCTACCAAATATAATGGGACAAAAGTCATCTTGTGGTGAACCAAAGACAAGAAAATCAGTAGGATATTTTATTTTTCCACACAAGACTTCAACATCTCTCACAATCCCAACTCGTGCTATAGTATCTCTATTAGCAAGCTTAATGGTAACATCAATTTCCTCTAACTTAGCTGGTGAAATATTATTCATAATTTCTTGATATAAGGTAAAGGGAATTGCACTCACACTAGCACCCACATCACATAAGCCATGATGACGATGATCTCCTATTTTAACAGAAATAACAAACATGACAACAATAGGTCTATGTTTATGTTTAGCATCAGGTCTAGCAATTCTAGCAGCTTCATCACAAAAATGAATAAGATTCCCATCAATATTATCAACCAAGATGTCTTTAACCATAGCAATTCTAGGTTCAAATTCAATTTGTTCAGGAGGTGTAGGTGTTCTACCATTTCTCTTACGAACCACAGTTAAAGCTTTAGCATGTTCCTTTATTCTAACAGGGAAAGGTGGTTTCTCAATATAAGCAGCAGGAATAACAGGATCGACTTTATAAGTAATAGTTTCTCCTTCAACTTCAATAGGTTCAACTACTTTCACTTCAATGGGAGGATGATATTTAAACCACTTATCCTTAGGGAGATCAACATGAGCAACAAAAGATTCAAAGAAAGAAGCTAATATCTCAAAGTCAAGTCCATATTTAGTGCTAAATTCACGAAAAGCAACGATGTCTACAAAGGATTTAACACAATCAAACTTAAGGGTTATACCTGAATCCTTACCTTCGTCGAGTTCCCAATCCTCGGAGTTGCGTTTAATTCTTTCTAATAAATCCCATTTGAAGTCAATATCTTTCTTCATATAGGAACCCGTACAAGAAGTATCGAGCATGGATTGATCATTACGAGAAAGTCGAGCATAAAAATTCTGAATAATAATTTCTCTTGAGAGCTCATGATTGGGGCATAAATATAACATTGAATTAAGACTCCCCCAATCTTGAGCGATTCTTTCTCCTTCACGAGGCCAAAAATTATAGGTATAATTCCGATCACGGTGAACTAGATGCATAGCATAAAACTTCTGATGAAATTCCATTTTCAATCGGTTGTAGCTCCATGATCCAATATCATCACATATCCTATACCATGTCAATGCCTTATACTTCAGAGATAAAGGAGAGACCTTCTTCTTGACATGATCCTCGGGCAGACCTGCAAGCTTAAATAATCCACAAACTTCATCCACATGGATTAGATGCAAATAAGGATGTAGTATTCCACCTCCTGCATACGGATTAGCCAGTACTTTCTACATCATACCTGAAGGAATTTCATAATAAATATTTTCAGTACGTTCGGTAGGTTGAGGAGTAAATTTTTGTGCTTCCGTTCGAGGTGAAGATACCCCGAACAAACCCCTCAAAGGATTACTTTCCATAGTGGCAAGTGACAGTAAATTTCAGCACACTATATAAATTTTTCCTTGCCAGATTCCACTTACCAAAGGTGCTTCACTCCACGGCAACGATGCCAGAAAAGGTATTGATGACCCACAAGTATAGGGGATATATCGTAGTACTTTCGATAAGTAAGAGTGTTGAACCCAACAAGGAGCAGAAGGAAATGACACGCGGTTTTCAGTAAGGTATTCTCTGCAAGCACTGAAATTATCAGTAGCAGGTAGTTTTGTGATAAGATAATTTGTAACGAGTAACAAGTAACAAGTGTAGCAAAGGTGCAACAAGGTATCCCAATCCTTTTTGTAGCAAAGGACATGCCTGGACAAACTCTTATATAAAGTGAAGCACTCCCGAGGACACATGAGAATTTCTGTCAAGCTAGTTTTCATCATGCTCATTTGATTCGCGCTCATTACTTTTATAATTTGATATGTGGGTAGACCGGTGTTTGGGTGATGCTCTTACTTGGAAAAACCTCCCACTTATGATTTACCTCTATAGCAAGCATCTACAACTACAAAAGAAGAATTAAGATAAATCTAACCATAGCATGAAACATATGGATCCAAATCAGCCCTTTACGAAGCAACGTATAAACTAGGGTTTAAGCTTCTGTCACTCTAGCAACCCATCATCTACTTATTACTTCCCAATGCCTTCCCTTAGGCCCAAATAATGGTGAAGTGTTATGTAGTCGACGTTCACATAACACCACTGGAGGAGAGACAACATACATCTCATTAAAACATCGAACGAATACCAAATTCACATGATTACTTATAACAAGACTTATCCCATGTCCTCAGGAACAAACGTAACTACTCACAAAGCATGTTCATGTTCATAATCAGAGGAGTATTAAATATCATAAAGGATCTGAACATATGATCTTCCACCAAGTAAACCAACTAGCATCAACTACAAGGAGTAATCAACACTACTAGCAACCCACATGTACCAATCTGAGGTTTGAGACAAAGATCACATACAAGAGATGAACTAGGGTTTGGAGAGGAGATGGTGCTAGTGAACATGTTGATGGATATTGACCCCCAATTAATGAGAGGATCATTGGTGATGATGATGGCTTTGATTTCCCCCTCCGGGAGGGAAGTTTCCCCGGCAGAACAACTCCGCCGGAGCTCTAGATTGGTTCTGCCCAAGTTCCGCCTCGAGATGGCGGTGCTTTGTACCGAAAGCTCCCTTATAATTTTTTACAGGTCAAAACCCTTCATATAGCACAAGATGGGCAACGGATACCTTCCAGGGGGCCCACAAGCCACCTAGGTGCGGCCAGGGGGTCGCCGCGCCTGGCAGGCTTGTGACCTCCTGGTGGGTCCCCTCTGGTATTTGTTTCACCCAATATTTTTTATACATTCCAAAACAATTCTCCTTAACTTTTCAGGACTTTTGGAGTTGTGCAGAATAGGTCTCTGATATTTGCTCCTTTCCAGTCCACAATTCCAGCTGCCGGCATTCTCCCTCTTCATGTAAACCTTGTAAAATAGGAGAGAAAAGGCATAAATATTGTACCGTAACGTGTAATAACATCCCATAATGCAATAAATATCAATATGAAAGCATAATGCAAAATGGACGTAGCAGTTGCCTGCCCTCTAGGATTGGAGGTGCAAAAGATACATGCATGCCCTAATGATTGCATCCTCTATCGTGGTGAGTATGAGAATTTGGATGCATGCCTGGTATGTAATGCATTGCGATATAAGATTGGTCGCGATGACCCTATTGATGATGTTCAGGGCAAGCGCCCCGGGAAGAGGATTCCTGCCAAGGTGATGTGGTATGCTCCTATAATACCACGGTTGAAACGTTTGTTCTAAAACAAAGAGCATGCCAAGTCGTTGTGATGGCACAAAGAAGACCGTAAGAAAGACGAGAAGTTGAGAGTACCCACCGATGGGTCGTAGTGGGGAAAAATCGAGAGAGAGTGGTCGGACTTTGCAGATGACCCAAGGAACTTATGGTTTGGTTTAAGTGCAGATGGCATTAATCCATTCGGGGAGTAGAGCAGCATGCATAGCACATGGCTGATACGTCTCCAACATATCTATAATTTTTTATGATGGCATGCTATTATATTATCTGTTTTGGATGTTTTATATGCATTAATATGTTGTTCTGTATTATTTTTGGGACTAACCTATTAATCTAGAGCCAAGTGCCAGTTTCTGTTTTTTCCTTGTTTTTGAGTTTTGTAGATATGGAATATTAAATGGAGTCCAAACGGAATAAAAACTTCGGAAAGAAGTTTTCTGGAAGGAAACAAGTCGATCAAGCTTGGAGTGCACATCAGGGGACGTGCCAGGGCGCCACAAGTCTGCTAGGCGTGGCCCCCCTGGCCGCGTCTAACAGGCTTGTCGCTCCCTGGCAGGTATCCTAACCCTAATTCTTGGCCTATAAATACCCAAATATTCCCCCAACAGCAAGAATAGCCACACAAATACTTTTACGCCGCCGGAAGCCTCCGTTCCCGAGAGATCCAATCTTGGAGCCTTTTCGGGTAATCTGCTGGAGGGGGTTTCGAACATGGAGGGCATCTACATCAACTCCATTGCCCCTCCGATGATGCGTGAGTAGTCCACCACATTCCTACGGGTCCATAGCTAGTAGCTAGATGGCTTCTTCTCTCTCTTTGATCTTCAATACCATGTTCTTCATGATCTTCATGGAGACCTATCCGATGTAATCCTCTTTTGTGGTGTGTTTGTCAAGATCCGATGAATTGTCAATTTATGTTTGGATTATCCATGAATCTTATTTGAATCTCCTCTGATTTCTTATATGCACGATTTCATATCCTTGCAAGTCTCTTCGAGTTATTGGTTTGGTTTGGCCAACTAGATTGGTAATTCTTGCAATGGGAGAAGTGCTTGGTTTTGGTTTCAATATTGCGGTGTCCTCACCTAGTGACATAGTAGGGGTAGCGAGGCACGTATTGTATTGTTGCCATCAAGGGTAACACGATGGGGTTTTCATCATATTGCTTGAGTTTATCCCTCTACATCATGTCATCTTTCTTAATGCGTTACTTTGTTCTTCATGAACTTAATACTCTAGATGCAGGCAGGAGTCGGTCGATGTGTGGAGTAATAGTAGTAGATGCAGAATCGTTTCGGTCTACTTCATAGAGACGTGATGCCTATATGCATGATCATTGCCTTGCATAACTACAAGATTATTCGCTTTTCTATCAATTGCTAGACAGTAATTTGTTTACCCACCATGATATTTGCCTTCAAGAGAGAAGCCTCTAGTGAAA
The DNA here is from genome assembly GCA_022496015.1 of Hordeum marinum. Taxonomy (NCBI): domain Eukaryota; kingdom Viridiplantae; phylum Streptophyta; class Magnoliopsida; order Poales; family Poaceae; genus Hordeum; species Hordeum marinum. Next base: position 404,873,313 of record CM039672.1, on the reverse strand, counting down.
CCTATGGCCCCCGGGTCTATCTTCCATCATATATTTTTAGATCTATACTTGCTGCAATTTATTTATCTTTTACTTTCCCACTCGTTTACATCTATCTCTTTCATATCTAATCCTTGCAAATAACCGTGAAGGGATTGACAAACCCTTTATAGCGTTGGGTGCAAGAGTTTGATTGTTTGTGTAGGTGCAACCATTGGTGACTTGCTTGTTCCTCCTACTGAATTGATACCTTGGTTCTCAAAAAATAAGGGAAATACTTATCTACTTTTCTACATCACCCTTTCCTCTTCAAGGGAAAACCAACGCATGCTCAAGAGGTAGCAAGATGGATTTCTGGCGCCGTTGCCGGGGAGGATCCAAATCAAGCCTACCAAGTACCCGTCACAAACCCATCTCTTGCATTTACATTACTTGCCATTTGCCTCTCGTTTTCCTCTCCCCCACTTCTAAAAAGATTTTCAGAAAATACCAAAAAGATTTGCCTTTTTGTTCGCCCTTCTTCCGTTTGCCTTTTCGTTGCTATATTTGCTTGTGTTGCCATGTGCCTTCTATTTGCTTGCATCTTCGCTTGCTAAAAATCTATTGATATGGATCCTCATCCACTTGCTAATCTTTTCAAAAGACCAAATTATGATGAACCAATTGCTAGTGAGTTGAGTGCACTTGATTATCTCTATGAAGTTCTGTTTAAAAATCATGATTCTGAAATTTTTGATGAAGTATTGAAAGAAGAAATTTATAAGGATATTCATGATAGCTCCTTGAATGAAAAGCATGATTTGCATGTTGTTAGTATGAATTGTCTAAATATCCATGCTGCTAATGATATGCAAAACCACAATCTTGGGGATGTTATGCTTAATGAAGATGATATTTTTTGTTCCCCAAGTTTTGGTGATGACACATATGCTATAATTGATCATGAAAAGAATCCATTATGTGATAGTTATATTGTGTGATTACTTCATGATGCTACTAAAATTTATTATGAGGGAGGAATATATGCTTGTAGGAGTTGCAATAATATCAAGTTTCCTCTCTATGAGTTCAAAGTTTTGAAGTTATGCTTGTTTTGCCTTCCTATGCTAGTTGATTCTTGTTCCCATAAACTGTTTGCTCAAAAAATCCATATGCGTAGGAAGTGGGTTAGACTTAAAAGTGTTTTTCATGCTATTCATGATGCTCTTTTGCATATCTCACTTTTTATGTGAGCATCACTGAAATCGTTATGCCTAGGTAGGGGCATAAAACAATAGTGCTTGTTAGGAGGCAACCCAATTTTATTTTTGTGTTCTGGTTTTGCTTCTATTTTTGAGTGTTTCCCACATTATTACTTGTGTGGGTATGAGTGGGGAACATTAGCGAAGTAGGACGCTCCCAAGCAACACCTAACCAATCTAGGAGGCACCACCCTCCAAAAGGTAATAGGCTCGATAGTGTCGATGAACTCCTTGCTCTTGTGCTTCAAGATGATAGACTCCTCAACACACAATCACTCTCTCATAGATTTGGCTTGGTGGAAGAGATTGATAGGGTGGAAAGAAACTTGGGGAGGCTAGAGATCAAGATTCATATGGTTGGAATGGAATGGCGTGATCTCAACACATGAGTAGGTGGCTCTCTCTCAGAAATTAGTAGGTATGAGTAGGGAACTGTTCTGAGTGCTTCTCTTGCAAGTGAGTGATGGTGGAGGGGTATATATAGGCATCTCCAAAAATCCAACCGTTACACCTAATAAGTCAGACTCGGTGAAACCGATGTGTTAATCTCGGTGGTACCGAGTTGCCTCAAAGGTAGCAACTCTTGAATCTCGGTGAGACCGATACATAAATCTCGGTTGCATTGATAAGGTGACCAATGGTCAGATTGCCAATCTCGGCGACACAGATTCACAAAACTCGGAGGGACATATTCTCTAAACTTGCATAACAGGAAGTTGGCAACCCAAACTCGGAGGCACCGAAGCAGAATCGGTTGCACCGAAAAGCTAGGGTTTGGTTGGGTCTGTCTGAGGTTTGAAATCAGTGGCACCAAGTGGAATGTGTTGGTTGCACCGATTTTGGAGATTTTTCTTTGGACAGACTTTTGTGGAAGGGCTTGTGGGTGTATGTGGTGAATATCACTTGTGCACATATGAGCATTTTGTTCACCAACAAAACCTTGCCCCCTTTTGATAGTATTGGCTTTCTTATGGACTCAAAGTGATTTCTCACAAGAGGTAAAATGTAGAGTCCTTTTCTTGAATCTTTGCCAATCTATTTCCTTGCATCTTGGGGTATTCCACAATCCTTTTGCCAACCCATCATTGAACTTTTCCTGAAATATACTTAGTGGAAACATTAGTTCAATGACATATATGTTGTTATTAATTACCAAAACCACCAAGGGAGAAAAGGTGCTTTCAATCTCCCCCTTTTTGGTAATTGCTGACAACATATAGATCAAAGCTTCGACATATGATATAATCACTGAATATAATCTTCGCTTTGAGAAGTATGTGATAAGTAAGAGCTCCCCCTAAATTTGTGCATTATTTTAAAATTTCCATTTTAATGCAAATGCACAATCGATTAGGTACATGGGGCACTTCTTCCATGTCACATACAACTTGGTGCTCTACGAGAGTAATGAGAATTATCAACATAGCACAACACATCAAACAAAGTGAATGATCATCACATAATCATCAAAAGATAGGAAATAGTAGCAACACACATAAAGCATATGATCACACATAAACAAAAATATCTCACATCAAAACCAAAGAACCAAATGTTTTAAAAAACAGCAATAAAAGGCAGACGCTCTATCACTCGAAGCCTAAGATCTATATACAACTTCTCCCCCTTTGGCAACAAGTTACCAAAAAGCTCGAAGAGATATAGCTAATTGTCCTTGTGCGACCGATCTCCTCCGGTAGTCAATGTCAGAGTCGAGAGAACTGCGCCGGCGAAGACTTGTGTTGATGTCCTGGATGGAGTTGGAGTAGACACTGGAGGCACTGCAGCTGATGGAGCTGATGTCACTATGGCTAGAGTAGAAGATGAAGGCCTCGTCTCTGGAGCTGGCACTGTAAGTGCCCTAGCCTTAGTTGTGTACTGGGCAGTCGTCCTGACAGGTGCACTATCCTCATCATCATCAGAAGACTCAGACTCTAAAGAGGTGCGACGGATAGGGGCTTCATCAACGTCCTTCTTGAGCTCATTGACTGTCTTAGTCAGCCCATATACCTTGTCATTTAGAGTTTTCACTCCATCATCAATGATGTTCACAATGCTCTCCTAGGTGTCCATGATGGTCTTGATGTCCTTCTTGATATCCATGATGGTGGAGATCAAGAGATCCATCTGCTCATTCCTAGATCTGGGGACCTGAGCACTAGTGGCTCTAGCTGGCTCTGCCTGTGCCTCTTCCTATGCCTGAGCTGCAGCTGGTGTGGAATGGTCTCGGTACATCACCACAATGTTGTCCTCAAAATCTAGCTGAAGTGGCAAATGGGGTCTATCCAGAGCAAAGATGTGTTTCTCAAGTTTGGAGTTGATAAGCATCTAAATATAGGGTGCATAGCAACATGAGCGCTTCAGATCAGCAACACCCCTCTTCACTGTCTCTACTATCAAATCCATCACTCGAATCCTGGTGTGACTATCAAGATGGATAAGCATGTTGATGGAGTATCCACGAATCATCTTCTCATCTCCAAACTTGGGCACCACGGTATGCCTCAGGATAGTATTCATGGTACGGAGGCCTGCTTGAAGGAAATAAATGGATCCTAACTTGTGAGATTGCAAGTTAGCAGCTGGAATAGGAGTGTACATGTCCTTCATAGCATTGTGGCTCTCCTTGGATTTAGAATAGACATCCAAGTCACCATCCTGAACCTGAGGAACTCCTAAGATGGTAGTCCACTCATAAACAATAGATTCATGTCTTGCTCCTTCAATCATCCAGACAATCCTTCCATCTCCATAAAAATGATCGGTGGAATAGAACTGCATGATCATCTCATCATTCTAGGCAGTGAACTCTTTCCCGACAAGCTTGTCAAGTCCAATGCAGTGGAAGTTGCCTTGGAGACATGGAAAGTAGTCCTTGTTATCCTTGATATACTTCCAGTCCACATATCTCATGTCACTGACTGCGGGGCACTTGTCAACAAAAACTGTCTCATAGAAGTCTTGCTGCTCCTTGGTATAAAACCTGTAATCCACAACAGTCTTTCTCCTCTAGGCATATGGATCAATGGATCTCCATGCCCTCATACCTGAATCCTTCCTTTTCTTCATATCCTCAGCTCTAGGGTGGCTGGCATCATGTACAGGAAGATGAGGTCTAAGCTTCATCAAGACAGACATAGCATCTTCATCATCATCTGCTTCTCTGAAAGTTGATTTCTTGTTCTTCTCACCAGCAGGAATATCTCTGGTAGTCCTCTTGGACTTCTGTGCAACACCTTTCTTGGATGCAGCTTTGGTGCTCTTGGAGGGACCAGACTTAGGCATAGCATCAGCCATAAGTTTCTTAGCCTTCTTCTTAGGAGGGGACTGAGTAGCAGGTTCCTCCTCTTCCTCCTCCTTAGAAGTAGCACCAGTAGCCTCCTCTGGATCCTCATACATAGAGGTAGGCCTGCCCATAACACGGATGATCCTCTTCCTGGTTGTCTTCTTCTCTCCTGCCTTCTTAAGCACAGTTTTCCTCGGGTGCTCAATAGACTTGGTTGCCCTAGCACTCTCATGTGCTCTGTAGGTCTCTGCAGGTGCATAAATTTTGCTGACTCCTAGATGAGGTAGCCTCATTGGCAGACTTCCTTGCAGTCTTCTCTTGCTTCTTAGCAAGAACTTCCTCTGAGACAAAATCAGAATCTTCTTCTTCTGAATTGAGTCTCTTCCTTGTCCTAGTTGCAGCTTTAGGCAACCCATGAGTACTAGGAGTGCATGGATCTGTGGAAGAACTGGACTTAGGACTAGTGCCTGAACCCATGTCAATGTTCTGCTCCTGCAAATTTTGACTATCTTTAGCATCTGACATGTTTGACCCTGTGAATAGAGTATAGAAGAGTGGAATAGGATAAGTCATCACAAAATGCAGAGACTTTTGAAAGTTTGAACAAAAGATTCTCAAAGTTTACATTCTGTCACAAGAAAATCGGTATAGCCGAAGCAATAACATCGGAGCTACCAAGACTGACTTTCTCCTTAGCCGTAAGTTGGCACCCCTTTCGGTGAGACTGAAAGGTGTACTCGGTTTCACCGAGAAAGTTCTTAGCAACACAGACAAACAAATCGGTGACACCAATTTTCTCACTTCGGTTCCACCGAGTTTCATCGGGCGGAAGGTAAACCCTAGAAAATCAATCATTCTTTACTCTATGGAATTTTCTATTGGATGGAAAGATCTCAAACAGTGGCTAGACTGGGAAAAGTCTCTAATGCACATGAATCGGAGAGGGAGCACGAGAGGGGGCCGAATCCATACCCTAATTTGGCGATGGATCCGCTACGACGGTGACGTTGGAGAAGAATACATCGACGGCGGCGATTCCTAGCGGCAGAGCGCTCGGCGAAGCAAGGCGATGTCCATGGGTCTTCGGAACAGCAGCTAGGGTTTTGGAGGCGTGACGTTTGAAGAATGGATTTCAAAATGTGGGGGTCTACATGTTATATACCCATCACTATCGGTGACACTGATTTGATAATTTTGGTGTCACTCAGTTTCACAACTGTCAGCTGTTAGCGAAACTTGGTGTAACCGAGAAAACAAAATAGGCAGTACCTAGATTGGAAAACCAGATCACCCCTAGGCATTCGGTGAGACTAATAATTTTGAGTTGGTTCCGCTGAGATGCACTTGGGAGGTTTTAATGGTCAGTCCTTTGTCGATACAGAACTCTGAGTGCTCCTCATAGAGAGATCGAAAAGTACTTGTTTAAATTTTGTGATGCGGCATGAATAGAATATGAGGTAAGAAAGCATATATAGCTAGCAGAGTGGTCCTAGGCATTCTTGTATATCCAATTGGAAAAAGGGAAATCAAAAGCCAAATAGCAACAATTGGATATCCTCGAATGAGTAAATAAATGCAGACCAACATGCTCACACAAAAAGATGTCAAATAAAAGCATGGCAAACATGCACAAACACATTAGCATCTAACAAGCACTTTGGCGATGACCGAGTCATCTACATATGAGTATATTGACTTAGGAGCCAAGTAAGAATACTTGATCATAGGTCATACTCATCGTTTAAGCACAAGTGGGGTTACCACTTTTACATAAAGCATTTAATGTTGTCATATTCTATGAGATGTTTTAACTCAAGTCTTAGAGTAAAGCTCCCCCTTGATGTGACATCCCCCCATAGGAGGGATAAACTAAACTTGGGTTTTGTCGATGAAGACTTCATGTAGGTGAAGTAGTGGTGGATGCTCAAAGTTGATGAAGATCACCAAGAGTTGGGAGCATCCTTGTTATTTCATTACTCTTCTCACCTACATGGGTTAGTCACAACACACAAGAGACAAATACAAGGATATCTATGGACATGGAGTGCAATGAATATATGATGATGTCCATTGATTTGTTGAATACCTTGTCCCTTGCTTACCTTTGAGGGAATGTGTGACTCCTTGAACTTTTGCATGATGTTGAAGTTGATTGCAACTAGTCCTTGCCAGTAATGAATATGAATGAATTTCATTAGCGGAGTCACCCCTCAAGAACTTATCTAGTTCTTCTTCTTGGGGACCCACATCAAGTTTATGGGGATCCTTGGTGTTGAAGTAGCACTTGTAGAAGTTGAACTTGTAGTAGCCTTGTGATCACACTTTACCAAAGCTCAGGATTCATCTTCATATGAGTCAATGTCCTCTTGAGGCTTGTTCTTAGCCATGACCTTGGGGTCTTGTGGTGGAAGGTCATCTTGTGATTTTGTTCCCTTGGGGAGAGTATTTTCATACGTATCCTTTCAGAACAAACTTGGGATTGGGATATTGACCTTCGTCCCATTCAAGTCCATTAACGTTGAAGTAGCCAACACCACGATTCTTCCAGTATCCTCCATGGTTGCATACAATCTTCTCAAATTTTTTGCATCCTTCAAGACTCTTGTAGATACCTTTCTCTATAATCCCTTTCAACAGTTCATTTTCTTGCCCAAGTGTAACTTGGCTAAGAGAAGAGTTAGTGGGATCAACAAAACTACTAGAAGCAATATCATTGGACTTATCATTTTTATTTCTACTAGTTGAAGTACCTTTCTTTCCTTTGTTACTAGCTTGCTTAGACTTAACTTGTAGCATGAATGTAGACAAGAGAAGTCGCTTGGCTAGATAAGAGGAAGTCTTCTTTCTAAGATCATCATTGATAGCTGTAAGGAACTCATGCTCTTGCTCTAAATTGAGCTTCTCGAAGTGTAGCTTCTCATGTGTCCTTACAAGCACTCTATGATCTTCTAGAGTTGACTCGTGAGCTAACTTAAGAGTTTTGAGTTCTTGAGTTAGACATTCTATTTCCAACTTATAATCATCGCACGACTTATCTAGAGTAGAATGATTACTAGCAAGTTCATCTTGACTAACATTAGTAGATTTGTCAAATAACAAGTCATCTTCAACTAACAAGTCATCTTTAGCACTATTAAAATCAAGATACTCAGGGTGTAATACCTTGGGGCCTTTAGCCATGAAGCAAAGTCCACTCCATTCATTTGGTGAATCAAATTTGTCGTTGGAGTCAGTTGTCACTAGTGCAAGTCCGGCAACACCTTCATCTTGACTATTGTCGGAGTTGGAGTGATAGCTTCTCTCGGAGTGGTTGTCGGATTCGGAACCAAAAACCCGTTCACCAACATGATCTTGATGTCTTCTTATTGAGTAGCTCTTGGTGTACTTATCCTTCTTCTCCGAGTCCCTACTTCTCCTTAAGGGTCTTCGTTCATAACGATCATTCCTACTCCTTCTCTCTCTTCGAGGTGACTCGTCTCTTGAACTTCATCTTCTTGGTGACTCTTCTTTCCTCTTGTAAGGAGTCGTGCACTCATTGGAGTAGTATCCGGGCTTCCCACAATTGTAGTAGTTTTGGTCACGACTTGACAAACGCTTCTCTTCATATCTTGAGTTGGTGCTTCGATCTTTGCTTCTATTCTTGTAGAACTTGTTTAAATTCTTAACCATGAGGCTTATCTCTTCATTTGTGACAAGGTTATCGCTTGAGGTAGCGGGAGCATCACTTGTGGCTTTGTAAGCACCACTAGACTTGTGGTGAAGCTCTTCCTTGTCTTTGAGTGTCATCTCATGAGCAACAATCCTATCAATCACTTTGGTTGGCCTGAGATCTTTGTAGTTAAGCATCGTTTGGGTCAATGCGCATACGGTGTCATATCGATCATCCAAAGCTCAAAGTATCTTCTTGATGATGAATTTGTCCGCCATTTCTTTGCTTCCTAAGACGACAATCTCATTGGTGATGAGAGCTAGCCTAGAGTACATCTCAGCGACTCCTTCACCATACTTCATCTTGAACTTGTCAAGTTGACTTTGAAGAACATCCAACTTGGATTCTCTCATAGATTTTGCACCTTCATGCATATCAATCAAAGTGTCCCAAATCTCTTTTGCATTCTCAGAGACGGCTGATTTTGTTGAATTCTTTGGGGCATAGGTAGTTGAAGAGAATGTCACATGCTTGAGAATTGAGTTGCAACATCTTCAATTCATCCACAGTCGCTTCGCGATCGGGTTCCATTCCTTCTGCAAAGAATTCACCTTGCATACCAACACAAACAACAGCCCAAACAGAGGGGTTATGACCAAGCAAATGCATTTTCATTTTGTGCTCCCAACTAGAAAATTTTATGCCATCAAAGTACGGACATGTATGATGATAATTTCCCTCACTAGAAGTCATACTCTCCTAGGTTGTAAGACCAATGAAATGGAGACCAAAGCTCTGATACCACTTGTAGGATCAAAAATAGTGCTAGAGGGGGTGATTAGACTATTTGACCAAATAAAAATCTACTTTTTCCCAATTTTCATTCTTGGCATATTTTAGCATTCATAGTATGTCAAGTAGACCCTACACATGCATGTCTAAGAGTATAGCAGCGGAAAGTAAATACAAGAATGTAAGTAAAGAGATGGTAGGAAGATCAAACGCAATTGGTGACACTATGATTTTTCCCGTGGTTCCGATAGGTGGTGCTATCATGCATCCACGTTTATGGAGTCTTCAACCCACGAAGGGTAACGGTCACGAGAGTCCACGGAGGGCTCTACCCATAGAGGGTTCCACGAAGAAGCAACCTTGACTATACCATGATGTCCTACGTCCATGGAGGACTAGCCTAACTCGGGGTAGATCTTCACGAAGTAGGCGATCTCCTTGCCCTTACAAACTTCTTGGTTCACTCCACAACACGAAGTAGGAGGCTCCCAAGCGACACCTAACCAATCTAGGAGGCACCACCCTCCAAAAGGTAATAGGCTCGATAGTTTCAATGAACTCCTTGCTCTTGCACTTCAAGATGATAGACTCCTCAACACAAAATAACTCTCTCACAAATTTGGCTTGGTGGAACAGATTGATTGGGTGGAAAGCAACTTTGGGAGGCTAGAGATCAAGATTCATATGGTTGGAATGGAATGGCATGATGTCATCACATGAGTAGGTGGCTCTCTCTTAGAAAATGAGTAGGTATGAGTGGGGAACTATTCTGAGTGCTTCTCTTGCGAGTGAGTGGTGGTGGAGGGGTATATATAGACATCTCCAAAAATCCAGCCGTTACACCTAATAAGTCAGACTCGATGACACCAATGTGTTAATCCCGGTGGTACCGAGTTGCCTCAAAGGTAGCAACTTTTGAATCTCGGTGAGACCGATACATAAATCTCGGTTGCACCGATAAGGTGACCAGCGGTCAGATTGCCAATCTCGATGACGCTGATTCACAAAACTCGGAGGGACCGATTATGTAAACTTGCATAATAGGAAGTTGGCAACCCAAACTCGGAGACACCGAAGCAGAATCAGTTGCACCGAAAAGCTAGGGTTTGGTTGGGTCTGTCTGAGGTTTGTAATTGGTGGCACCGAGTGGAATGTGTTGGTTGCACCGATTTTGGATATTTGTCTTTGGGCAGACTTTTTTGGAAGAGCTTGTGGGTGTATGTGGTGACTATCACTTGTGCACGTATGAGCATTTTTTTCACCAACAAAACCTTACCCCCTTTTGATAGTATTGGCTTTCCTATGGACTCAAAGTGATTTCTCACAAAAGGTAAAAATGTAGAGTCCTTTGCTTGAACCTTTGCCAATCTATTTCCTTGCATCTTGGGGTACTTCACAATCCTTTTGCCAACCCATCATTGAACTTTTCCTGGAATATACTTAGTGGAAACATTAGTTTAATGCCATATATGTTGTTATTAATTACCAAAACCACCAAGGGAGCAAATGTGCTTTCACTAAGGCCATTAGTTGATGAAATTTTACAGCCATGGAATAAAAAAGATGTACGTGTGTGGGATGAGCACAAACAGCAGGAATTTGACCTGCGAGTGTTACTCTTTGTAACCATCAATGATTGGCCTTCTCTTAGTAACCTTTCAGGACAAACAAACAAGGGATACCATGCATGCACGCACTGTTTAGATGATACCAAAAGTATATATTTGAAAAAATTCAAGAAGAATGTGCACCTAGGACATCATTGATTTCTTCTGGCCAAGCATGCCTTAAGAAAAAAAGGCAAGCATTTCAAAGGTGAGGCAGATCACCTGAAGAAGCACGTCCTCTGTACTGGTGATGACATACTTGATATGGTCAAGGATTTACAAGTAATATTTGGAAAGGGTCCTGGCGGACAATCTGTTCCGACTGACGCTGCTGAGGGACGCGCACCCATGGAAGAAGAAATCTATATTTTGGGAGCTAGAATATTGGAAAGTCCTAGAGGTCCGCTCTACAATCGACGTGATGCACGTGACGAAGAATCTTTGCGTGAACCTGCTAGGATTGCTGGGCATGTATGGGAAGACAAACGATACATCGGAGGCACGGGAGGACCAGCAACGTGTGCGCGAAAATGACGGCATGCATGCAAAGTAGTATGAAGGTCATGCCAGCTACGCTCTTACCAAAGCAGAGAAGGAAATCTTCTTTGAATGCCTTCTCAGTATGAAGGTCCCATCTGGCTTCTCGTCGAATATAAAGGGAATAATAAATATGGCGGAGAAAAAAATTCCAGAACCTAAAGTCTCATGACTGCCACGTGATCATGACGCAATTGCTTCCGGTTGCATTGAGGGGGCTTCTACCAGAAAATGTTCGATTAGCCATTGTGCAGTTATGTTCATTCCTCAATGCAATTTCTCAGAAGATAATCGATCCGTAAATCCTACCAAGCTTACAAAATGATTCGGTCCAATGTCTTGTCAGTTTCGAGTTGGTGTTCCCACCATCCTTCTTTAATATTATGACGCATGTCCTAGTTCACCTAGTCGAAGAGATTGCCATTCTGGATCCTGTATTTCTACACAATATGTTCCCCTTTAAGAGGTTCATGGGAGTCTTAAAGAAATATGTTCATAACCGTGCTAGGCCAGAAGGAAGCATCTCCAAGGTCCATGAAACTGAGGAGGTTATTGAGTTTTGTGTTGACTTTATTCCTGACATTAAGCCGACTGGTGTTCCTCAATCGCGGCATGAGGGGAGACTGCATGGAAAAGGCATGCTTGGACCAAAATCAATAATATGTACAGACGGACATTCTTGGGTGCAAGCACACTACATAGTTCTATGGAATTCTACCTTGGTCACCCCATATATCGAGGAACACATGGATATTATACGCTCGAAGAACCCGCAGAAGTCTGACCCTTGGATTTAACGTACACACATTGAGGCTTTCGGCGGTTGATTGCAAACACATCTCTTTAATGATGACAATGTTGAAGATGACTTGTACTTGTTGGCCAAGAGACCATCTTCGACTATATTGACTTTCCAAGGGTACGAGATAAATGGGAATACATTTTACATGATCGCCCAAGATAAAAAGAGCACCAACCAAAACAGTGGTGTTCGCTTTGACGATGCGGCAAACACCAAGGAAAAGGAGACATATTATGGTTACATAGAGGAGATATGGGAACTTGACTATGGAGGTGATTTGAAGGCCTCATTGTTCCGGTGCAAATGGGCCAATGTGATTGGAGGAGGGGTAATGGTAGACCCGTAGTACGAAATGACAATAGTGGATCTCAACAATCTTGGGCACACAGACGAACCATTCGTTCTAGCTAATGATGTGGCGCAAGTTTTCTATATGAAGGACACATGTCTACCAAACCGAGAAAAAGGAAAGATAAGAAAGCGGATAAATCATACAATGAGCCAAAGTGCCACATAGTTCTTTCTGGGAAAATAAACATCGTGGGAGTGGAGGACAAGTCAGACATTTCAAGCGATTATGAAAAGTTTGATGAAAATCCTCCCTTCGCAGTAAAGACTGACCCAAGCATCATGTTAAATGATGAAGATTGTCCATGGTTACGGTGCAATAATCTAGGACAAACACAAAGAAAACGTTTTATACCCCAAGATCCCACTTTGGGATGTGATTGCCTGCATCGTCATCACTTTTCTTCTCTAGTGAGTAGCCAGGATGGTTCAGTTTGTACACGAAGTGCATCCAGTTTTTGTTGTAACCCTCTCAAATTTTTACCACATGCTATGTGTGTGAAATGATGATACCATTCCAAGTTTCAACCTTTTCAGAGTTCATTTGTGGTGCTTTTAAATTTCAGGGTCATTTAGCTCAAAACAGTTCATTAAATGGATGAAAAATAGCAAATGAAGTTAGAAAGGGTTGAAATTTTAGGATGTGTCTTAGAATGGTTCATATTGAATGCACAAAAAGTATGGAGTTGAAATAAGTTAAAAAATGAAATGCCTTGGTAACATATGAGTTCTTTTGTCCGAAACCCTCGTACTTCGAAGGAGATGGTTCACTTTGTATACGAAGTGCATCCAGTTTTTGTTGTAACCCTCTCAACTTTTTACCACATGCTATGTGAGTAAAATGATGATACCATGCCAAGTTTCAACCTTTTCAGAGTTCATTTGTGGTGTTTTTAAATTTCAGGTCATTTAGCTCAAAACAATTCATTAAATGTGGCACCAACCGGGACTAAAGGTCCCAGGCCTATTTAAGCCCTCCTTCTACCTCCCCAAATCACTCCGTCTTCACCCACTCGACGACGATGCCAAGCTGCCCCGCGTGCACCCTCGATCGACGGCGCCGTCCGTCCACGCGCCGCCGCTGCTCTCTTCCTCCACGTCGTCGCCTTGCTCCGTCGGCGATGCTCCTCCATGTCGTCACCATCAGTTCTGTCGAATCTGCCGCCGTGCTTTCTCCTCCTCCATGTCGTCGCCCTGCTCTGCCGGCACCGCTCCTCCACGCCGTAAGCCCGATCCGTACTCTACCCTCCAAATTGATGTGTATGTGTATGTGTATGTGTATGTTAGATGTATATGCAATGATTGTTGGGGAACATTGCATGGGAAACAAAAATTTCCTACACACACGCAAGATCTATCCATGGTGATGAGAATCTACGAGAGGGAGAGTGGATCTACATATCCTTGTAGATCGCTAAGCGGGAAGCGTTAAGAAACGCGGTTGGTGTAGTCGAACGTCTTCGCGATCCAAATCCCCGAGCGTCCCACAATCTCATCATGATCCGTCCCGCGATCCAATCATGATCCATCCCGCGAACTCATCACGGTCCATCCCGTGATCTCATCACGATCCGTCTCGCAATCTTGATCACGGTCTTTCCGATCTAGCGCCGAACGGACGGCACCTCCGCGTTCAGCACACGTACAGCTCGATGACGATCTTCGCCTTCTTGATCCAGCAAGAGGGAGCGGAGAGGTAGATGAGTTCTCTGGCAGCGTGACGGCATTGCAGCGATGGTGGTGGAGCTATTCCAGCAGGGCTTCGCCTAAGCACCGCTCAAAACCGATCTAGAGGAGAAACTACGAACTAGAGGGTAGGGTTGCACGTGGCTGAAATCTTGTGCCAAAAACCCTAAAACCTCTAGTATATATAAGAGGAATAGAGGAGGATGCTTGGACAAAGGGCCAGCCCTAGGAGGCTTCGGCCAAAGTGGATAGGAGAGGAGGAATCCTTCTCCAATCCTAGTAGGACTAGGACTCCTTCCTTTTCTACCTTTTTTTGCCTTTTTCCACCTTTTCTCTTTGGGCTTTTCTTTACCAGCTGCATGGGCCTTGTGTAGGACTTCCACCAGCCCACTAAGGTCTGGTATTCACTCTCCCACAGCCCATGTAGCCTCTGGGGTCGAAATACCCCTCCCGATGGTCTCCCGGTACACTACCGGCACTCCCGGTACACTACCGATGAGCCCGAAACATTTCCGACGACCAAAATAGGACTTCCTATATATCAATCTTTACCTATGGACCATTCCGGAGCTCCTCGTGATGTCCGGGATCTCATCCGGGACTCCGAACAACCTTCGGTCACCACCATGCATAACTCTATACTACCGAAACGTCACTGAACCTTAAGTGTGCAGACCCTGCAGGTTCAAGAACTATGTAGACATGACCAAGACACCTCTACGGTCAATAACCAATAGAGGAAATTGGATGCCCATATTGGTTCCTACATATTCTACAAAGATCTTTATCGGTCGAACCTCTATGTCAAGGATTCAGTTAATCCCATATGATGTTCCCTTTGTTCTTCGGTATGTTACTTGCCCGAGATTCGATCGTCGGTATCTCCATACCTAGTTCAAACTCGTTATCGGCAAGTCTCTTTACTCGTTACAAGATCCCATGACTAACACTTAGTCACATTGCTTGCAAGGCTTGTTGTGATGTTGTATTACCGAGTGGGCCCTGAGATACCTCTCCATCACACGGAGTAACAAATCCGAGTCTTGATCCATGCCAACCCAATAGACACCCTCGAAGATACCTGTAGAGTACCATTATAGTCACCCAGTTACGTTGCGATGTTTGATGCACACAAGGCACTCCTCCGGTGTTAGTGAGTTGCATGATCTCATGGTCATAGGAACAGATACTTGACATGCAGAAAACGGTAGCATTAAACTGACATGATCATATGCTACATTTGTAGTTTGGGTCTTGTCCATCACACCATTCTCCTAATGATGTGATCCCATTATCAAATGACATCTCATGTCCATGGCTAGGAAACCTTAACCATCTTTGATCAACGAGCTAGTCTATTAGAGGCATACTAGGGACATGGTTTGGTCTATGTATCCACACATGCATCTAAGTCTCCGATCAATACAATTATAGCATGGATAATAAACGATTATCATGAACAAGGAAATATGATAATAACTAACTTATTATTGCCTCTAGGGCATATTTCCAACAATCTCCCACTTGCACTAGAGTCAATAATCTAGTTCACATCACCATGTGATTCGCACTGTTATGAATCTAACACCCAATGAGTTCTGGGGCTCGATCATGGTTTGCATGTGAGAGAGGTCTTATGGTCAACGGGTCTGCGACATTCAGATCCGTGTGTACTTTTCAAATCTCTATGTCAAACTGTAAACACTGCTACCACACTCCACTTGGTACTATTCCAGATGGCTGCTCCACTATATGTATCCAGATTGCTACTACGAGTCATCCGGATTGGTGTTAAAGCTTGCATCAATGTAACTCTTTACGAAGAACTCTTTATCTCCTCCATAATCGAGAAACATCTCCTTAGACCTCTGGTTACAAAGGATAATTTTGACCGCTATCTCGTGATCCACTCCTGGATCACTCTAGTACACCTTGACAGACTCATGGCACGGCACACACCAGGTGCGGTACACAACATGGCATAATATAGAGCCCATGACTAAGGCATAGGGGACGACATTTGTCCTTTCTCTTTCTTCTGCCGTGGTTGAGCTTTGAGTCTTACTCAAATCAGGCAAGAACTCTTTCTCTGACTGATCCATTTTGAACTCTTTCAAAAAATTGTCAAGATATGTACTCATTGAAAGTCTCATCAAATATCTTGATCTATCTCTATAGATCTTGATGCTCAACAATTAGGTAGCTTTATCTAGGTCTTCCTTTGAAAAACTCTTTTCAAACAACCCTTCATGCTTTCCAGAAATTCTATACCATTTCCGATCAAGAATACGTCAACCACATATGCTTATCAGAAACTCTATAGTGCTCCCACTCACTTTATTGTAAATACAAGTTTCTCATAAACTTTGTATAGACTCAAAAACTTTGATCACCTCATCAAAGTGTATATTCCAACTCCGAGATTCTTGCTTCAGTCCATAGAAGGATCACTGAAGCTTGCACACCTTTTAGCATCCTTAGGACTGACAAAACCTTCTGGTTGTATCACATACAACCTTTCCTCAAGTAAACCATTAAGGAAACGATGTTTTGACATCCATCTGCCAGATTTCATAATTGAAAAATGCAGCAACTGCTAACTAAATCCAACAGACTTTAGCATCGCTATGAGTGAGAAAGTCTCATCGCAGTCAACTCCTTGAACTTGTCGTAAATTTCTTTGCAACAAGTCGAGCTTTACAAATGGTGACATTTACCATCAGCGTCTGTCTTCATTTTAAAGATCCATTTGTACTCAACGACCTGCCGTCCAACGAGCAAGTCTACCAAAGTCTATACTTGGTTTTCATACATGGATCCTATATCGGATTTCATGGCCTCTAACCATTTGTCGGAATCCGGGCCCATCATTGCTTCTCCATAGCTCGTAGGCTCATCGTTGTCCAAAAACATGATCTCTAAGATAGGGTTGCCGTACCACTCAGGAGCAGTACGCGTCCTTGTCGACCTATGAGGTTTGATAGTAACTTGATCCGAAGCTTCATGATCATCATCATTAACTTCCTCCTCAACTAACGTAGGATCCACAGAAACAATTTCTGTGCTACGCTACTCTCTGGTTGAAACAAAGGTTCAACAACCTCATCAAGTTCTATCTTCCACTCAATTCTTTTGAGAGAAACTCTTTCTCGAGAAAGGACCCATTGTTAGAAACAAACACTTTGCACTTGGATCTAAGATAGAAGGTATACCCAACTGTTCTTAGGGTATTCTATAAAGATGCATTTGTCCACTTTGGGTTCGAGCTCATTAGGTGAAAACCCTTTTTCACATAAGTGTCACAGCCCCAAACATTAAGAAATGACAGCTTAGGTTTCTGCCAAACCATATGGTGTCATCTCAATGGATTTATATGGTGCCCTATTTAAAGAGAATGTAGTTGTCTCTAATGCATAACCCCAAAACGATAGTGGTAAAACGATAAGAGACATCATAATTCGCACCATATCTAATAGAGCACGACTATGACATTCGGACACACCATCACACTACGGTGTTCCAGGTGGCGTGAATTGTGAAACAACTTTCACATTGTCTATAGTTGTATGCCAAACTCGTAACTCACATATTCACTTCCACAATCATATCGTAGACATTTTTATCTTCTTCTCACGATGATCTTAAACTTCACTGTGAATTTGCTTGAACCTTTCAAACGATTCAGATTTGTGTTTCATTAAGTGAATATACACTATATCTACTCAAATCATCACTGAAGGTAAGAAAATAACGATATCCACCGCACGCTATAAAACTCATTGGATTGCATACATCAACATGTATCATTTCCAATAAATCACTTGCCCGCTCCATCAATCCGGAAAACAGGGTCCTTAGTCATCTTGCCCAAGAGGCATGGTTCGCATGTATCAACTGACTCAAAATCGAATGAGTCCAAAGATCCATCAACATGGAGTTTCTTCATGCGTTTTATACCAATATGACATTTAGCGGCAGTGCCACAAGTATGTGGTACTATCATTATTAACTTTGTAACTTTTGGCATCAATGTTATGAACATGTGTATTACTACGATCAAGATTCAACAAACCATTCTCACTGGGTGTATGCCCATTGAAGGTATTATTCATGTAAACAAAATAACCATTATTCTCTGACTTAAATGAATAACCGTATTGCAATAAACACGATCTAATCACGTTCATGCTCAACGCAAACACCAAATAACATTTATTTAGGTTTGTCACTAATCCTGAAGGTAGAGAGAGCGTGTGATGTTGATCACATCAACCTTGGAAACATTTCCAACACACATCATCACCTCACCCTTAGCTACTCTCCGTTTATTCCGTAGCTTTTACTTCGAGTTACTAACATTTAGCAACCGAACCGGTATCCAATACCCAGGTGCTATTAGGAGTACTAGCAAGGTACACATCAATAACACGTATATCAAATATACTTGTGTCGACGTTGCCAGCCTTCTTATCTACCAAGTATCTAGGGTTGTTCCGCTTCAGCGACCGCTCACCTCATAAGAGAAGCACTTAGTCTCGGGTTTGGGTTCAACTTTGGGTTGCTTCACTGGAGTAGCAACTGACTTGCCATCCATGAAGTTTCCCTCCTTACCCTTGCCCTTCTCGAAACTAGTGGTTTTACTAACCATCAACACTTGATGCTCCTTCTTGATTTATACCTTCGCGGTGTCAAACATCGCGAACAGCTCAGGGATCATTATTTCTATTCCTAGCATTTTATAGTTCATCATTAAGTTCTAGTAGCTTAGTGAAAGTGACTTGGAGAACTATATCAATCACTATCTTATCTGGAAGATTAACTCCCACTCGATTCAAGCGATTGTAGCACCCAGACAATTTGAGCACATGCTCAACGATTGAGCTATTCTCCTTCATCTTGCAGACAAAGAATCTTGTTAGAGATCTCATATCTCACAACACGGGCACAAACCTGAGATCCCAATTTCAGCTCTTAGAACATCTCATATGTTCCGTGACGTTCAAAACGTTTCGGAGCCTCAGTTCTAAGCCGTAATGCATTACGCACTAAACTATCAAGTACTCATCGGAACATGCCTATCAGACGTTCACAACATCTACAGACGATGCTAGAGGGGGTGGCGCACCGAGCGGTGCATTAAGGTCATAAGCCTTCTGTGCAGCAATGAGGACAATCTTCACATCACAGACCCAGTCCGCAATATTGCTACCATCATCTTTCAACTCTATTTCTCTAGGAACATATAAAAATTCAAGGGAGCTACAGCGTGAGCTAGTAATCTACAACATAATTTTCAAAGACACTACTGACTATGTTCAAAATAATTAGTTCAATTAATCATATTACTGAAGAACTCCCCCTCAAATTGACATCCCTCCGCTCATTCGAGTGATACATGATCCAAATTCACCAACTCAAGTCCGATCATCATGTGAGTTGAGGTGGTTTCAATGGTGAACATCATCATGTTGATCATATCTACTATATGACTCATCTTCGACCTTTTGGCCTCTTGTGTTCCGAGGCCATGTTTGTACATGCTAGGCTCGTCAAGTTTAACCCGAGTGTTCTGCATGTGCAACACTGGCTTGCACTCGTTGTATGTGAACGTAGAGTCTATCACACCCGATCATCACGTGGTGTCTCGACACGACAAACTTTCGCAACGGTGCACACTCGGGGAGAACACAATTTATCTTGAAATTAAGCGAGGGATCACCTTATAATGCTACCGTCGTCCTAAGCAAAACAAGGTGCATAAAAAGGATTCACATCACATGCAAATCATAAGTGACATGATATGGCCATGAACTTGTGCTTTTGATCTCCATCTTGAAAGCACCGGCAAGATCTCCATCCTCACTAGCACGACACCATGATCTCTATCATCTTGATCTACATCAACGTTTTGCCATCGGGGTTGTCGCGCCCATCATGCTTCTACTACTATTGCTACCGTTTAGTGATAAAGTAAAGCATTACATATCGCTTAACGATTGACACGCAGGTCATACAATAATTAAAGACAACCCTATGGCTCCTTCCGGTTGCCATACTCATCGACATGCAAGTCGTGATATTCTATACAACACATGATCATCTCATACATCACATATATCACATCATGTAATTGGCCATATCACATCACAACATACCCTACAAAAACAAGTT
This sequence comes from Hordeum marinum, assembly GCA_022496015.1. Lineage (NCBI taxonomy): Eukaryota > Viridiplantae > Streptophyta > Magnoliopsida > Poales > Poaceae > Hordeum > Hordeum marinum. Next base: position 404,853,215 of record CM039672.1, on the reverse strand, counting down.
AGACGTCCTCTAATTGTTGTTGCATGTTTTACGTGGCTGCTATGGGTATCTAGCAAGAACAATTTTCACCTACACATAAACCACAACGGTGATATATAAGTTGCTTTTCAACCTTCTCAAGGACCGCCTTTGTCGAATCCGATCCAAGTAAAGTAGGAGAAATAGGCACCCGCCAGCCATCTTTGTGCAACGAGGTTACACGTCAGTTGATGGAACCGGTCTCTCGTAAGCGTACGAGTAAGGTTGGTCCGGGCTGCTTCATCCCACAATACCACCGAACCAAAACATGACAAGGGAGGAAGCAATCTAAGCATCAACGCCCACAAACTCTTTGTGTTCTACTCGAGATCTCATCTACACATAGACCTAGCTCATGATGCCACTATTGGGGAATGTTGCATGGGAAACAAAAATTTCCTACGCAAACGCAAGATTTATCCATGGTGATGAGCATCTACGAGAGGGAGAGTGGATCTACATACCCTTGTAGATCGCTAAGCGAGAAGGGTTAAGAAACGCGGTTGGTGTAGTCGAACGTCTTCCCGATCCAAATCGCCGCGCGTCCCACGATCTCATCATGATCCATCCCGCGATCCAATCATGATCCGTCCCGTGAACTCATCACGATCTGTCCCATGATCTCATCACGATCCATCTCGCAATCTTGATCACGGTCTTTCCTATCTAGCACCGAACGGACGGCACCTCCACGTTCAGCACACGTATAGCTCGATGATGATCTCCGCCTTGTTGATCCAGCAAGAGGGAGCGGAGAGGTAGATAAGTTCTCCGATAGCACGACGGCATTGCAACGTTGATGGTGGAGCTATTCTAGCAGGGCTTCGGCTAAGCACCGCTGAAAACCGATCTAGAGGAAAAACTACGAACTAGAGGGTAGGGTTGCACGTGGCTGAAATCTTGTGCCAAAAACCCTAAAACCTCTAGTATATATAAGAGGAAGAGAGGAGGAGGCTTGGCCAAAGGGCCAGACCTAGGAGGCTTCGACCGAAGTGGATAGGAGAGGAGGAATCCTCCTCCAATCCTAGTAGGACTAGGACTCCTTCCTCTTTTGCCTTTTTTTGCCTTTTTCCACCTTTTCTCTTTGGGCTTTTCTTTCCCAGCCGCATGGGCCTTGTGTGGGACTTCCACCAGCCCACAAAGGGCTGGTATTCACTCTCCCACAGCCCATGTAGCCTCTTGGGTCGAAATACTCCTCCCGATGGTCTCCCGGTACACTACCGGCACTCCCGGTACACTTGCGATGAGCCCGAAACATTTTCGGCGACCAAAATAGGACTTCCTATATATCAATCTTTACCTCCGGACCATTCCGGAGCTCCTCGTGATGTTCGGGGTCTCATCCGGGACTCCGAACAACCTTCGGTCACCACCATGCATAACTCTATACTACCGAACGTCACGGAACCTTAAGTGTGCAGACCCTGCGGGTTCGAGAACTATGTAGACATGACCGAGACACCTCTACGGTCAATAACCAATAGCAGAACCTAGATGACCATATTGGTTCCTACATATTCTACGAAGATCATTATCGGTCGAACCTCTATGTCAATTATTCAGTTAATCACATATGATGTTCCCTTTGTTCTTCGGTATGTTACTTGCCTGAGATTCGATCGTTGGTATCTCCATACCTAGTTCAACCTTGTTACCGGCAAGTCTCTTTACTCGTACCGTAATACAAGATCCCTTGACTAACACTTAGTCACATTTCTTGCAAGGCTTGTTGTGATGTTGTATTACCGAGTGGGCCCTGATATACCTCTCCGTCACACGGAGTAACAAATCCCATTCTTGATCCATGCCAACACCGCTCCTCCACGCTGTAAGCCCAATCCGTACTCCGCCCTCCAAATTTGATGTGTATGTGTATGTTAGATGTATATGCAATGATTGTTGGGGAACGTTGCTTGGGAAACAAAAATTTCCTACGCACACGCAAGATCTATCCATGGTGATGAGAATCTACGAGAGGGAGAGTGCATCTACATACCCTTGTAGATCGCTAAGCGGGAAGCGTTAAGAAACGCGGTTGGTGTAGTCGAACGTCTTCGCGGTCCAAATCGCCGAGCATCCCGCAATCTCATCATGATCCGTCCCGGGATCCAATCATGATCTGTCCCGCGAACTCATCACAGTCCATCCCGTGATCTCATCACGATCCGTCTCGCAATCTTGATCACGGTCTTTCTGATCTAGCGCCGAACGGACGGCACCTCCGCGTTCAGCACACGTACAGCTCGATGACGATCTTCGCCTTCTTGATCCAGCAAGAGGGAGCGGAGAGGTAGATGAGTTCTCCGGCAGCGCGACGGCATTGCAGCGATGGTGGTGGAGCTATTCCAGCAGGGCTTCGCCTAAGCACCGCTGAAAACCGATCTAGAGGAGAAACTACGAACTAGAGGGTAGGGTTGCACGTGGCTGAAATCTTGTGCCAAAAACCCTAAAACCTCTAGTATATCAATCTTTACCTCCGGACCATTCCGGAGCTCCTCGTGATGTCCGGGATCTCATCCGGGACTCCGAACAACCTTCGGTCACCACCATGCATAACTCTATACTACCGAAACGTCACCGAACCTTAAGTGTGCAGACCCTGCAGGTTCAAGAACTATGTAGACATGACCGAGACACCTCTACGGTCAATAACCAATAGAGGAAATTGGATGCCCATATTCATTCCTACATATTCTACAAAGATCTTTATCGGTCGAACCTCTATGTCAAGGATTCAGTTAATCCCATATGATGTTCCCTTTGTTCTTCGGTATGTTACTTGCCCGAGATTCGATCGTCGGTATCTCCATACCTAGTTCAACCTCGTTATCGGCAAGTCTCTTTACTCGTTCCGTAATACAAGATCCCATGACTAACACTTAGTCACATTGCTTGCAAGGCTTGTTGTGATGTTGTATTACCGAGTGGGCCCTGTGATACCTCTCCGTCACACGGAGTAACAAATCCCAGTCTTGATCCATGCCAACCCAACAAACACCCTCGGAGATACCTGTAGAGTACCTTTATAGTCATCCAGTTACGTTGCGACGTTTGATATACACAAGGCACTCCTCCGGTGTTAGTGAGTTGCATGATCTCATGGTCATAGGAACAGATACTTGACATGCAGAAAACAGTAGCATTAAACTGACACGATCATATGCTAAGTTTGTAGTTTGGGTCTTGTCCATCACACCATTCTCCTAATGATGTGATCCCGTTATCAAATGACATCTCATGTCCATGGCTAGGAAACCTTAACCATCTTTGATTAACGAGCTAGTCTATTAGAGGCATACTAGGGACATGGTTTTGTCTATGTATCCACACATGCATCTAAGTCTCCGATCAATAGAATTATAGCATGGATAATAAATGATTATCATGAACAAGGAAATATGACAATAACTAATTCATTATTGCCTCTAGGTCATATTTCCAACAATGATGACAACTATTTTTTCGTAATTAAGCATGACTTTTGTTTCTATCATTCAACGTGTAATTTCCGTTTGATACAATTCTACTAGTTCATCCCCTGTCAAGCAAGACGGTATTTCTTGGAGAGGCTCGGTTTTGAAGAGCACGAGAGTTTCGAGACGAGGACAGCCAACCTGAGGACTAAACATGGTCACACATTTCTAATGAAAGTAATGAATGCACTTAATAACACAGAATTAGGGTGCTCAAATTGGGAAGCTCATTGCAAGGCATATGGATTTCAGGAGGGTATGGAAATAACCTTCGATCTTCGTCCTGAAGATCATAATGAAGGTAACATCGACATTTGGGTGGATGTCGATATGCTTCTTGTTTTACCTCCATGTGAGTTTGTCAACTATGCATATTTGTCAAGTAATTTGCATTCTATATTTAAAAATAGTTGGTGTTCATCCATATTAAATTTGTTAATTTATAATTTACAACTTATTTCATTTTTTTGAGTGAAACACAGAACATAATCGACACGACACACTACACTTATGGATCACATCTAACTTGGAAGGAGAAGGATGATCTTATCAACTTTGTTATTAGTGTCCTAGCTGGTAGGGAGATCTCCCCGTATAATTTGGGAACTGGACCAAATTATACTGTACAGGACACTAGTGCATAGGTTGAGGGCGGTTGACATTCGCCGAAATATCTTGGTAAGAGTTGCTAATTAAGTACACTAGTACTTTTACGTAAATGTTATTGATTATATTGCTAACTAGGCTACTATTATGTTCTTCAACAGAAACTGCCAAATGAAGTTGGGCCTTCGCTGATACAAGCTGAAAATAATATGACAATTAAAAGCCACTTCCAGCCCGAGTTCTATTTTGCATACTCGACTGAGCGCAAACCACCAAGACGGCTCCAAATTGAAGCATGTGGACAAATAAAAAAGGATTGCAAGCCACAAGTTGGAGACCGTTGGATCTCTTTGCTTCAGCATGAAGACATAGGTGTTATTCTGTTTTATGTCATTTTACCTAGGAGGGAGGACTAGGTCCTGTGAGAGAGAAGTTTTTCTGGTTTATATTAACTTGCATTATCGATTAGGATGATTAGTATTATGATCTTTTTATGAGATTTTAACTTGGTATGATTAAGATGATGATGAGTTATTAGATGAGTAAAATGATGATGAGTTATATGACATATATTTGATTAAAGTGGATGGATGCAAGTGATCATGTTGAATGAGAGGAAAAAATTAAATGAAAAACACAAAAGGAAAAGGAAAAATAAACAATGAAGCCTTAACAGCTAAACCTTTAGTCCCAGTTGGTGTTACCAACCGGGACCAAAGGACCCCATGCCCTGGCGTGCGCTACCAGCCACGTGGCCAGGATTTAGTCCCGGTTTGTAGCCAACCGGGACTAAGAGCAACTCCAATGGGGCGACCCATTTCGTCCGCTGGCGTTCGTTTGGGTCGGCACGGACACGAAAGGCGGCCCAACACGCCGACCCAAACGGACGCGCGTCCGCTTGGCGTCTGCATGGCGACCCATTCCCAGCCCAATTTTCACCCGGATTTGCGTTGACGCAGACACGAGACGGATGCGCGCACCTACTCCTCTCCTTGGGGCCGCCGGTCGGTGGCAGCCACCACCATTTCCCCCCATTTCCACCAAACCCTTCCTCCCCCCCCCCCCGCCCACGCGCTCCCTCTGCACACCCGCCATGGACGACGCCATCGACCTTGATGCCGCCGCCGGCCTCGCCTCATCCGGGAAAGGCAAGCCTCGTGCCCCGTGCAAGACCGTCGCCTCGACCAAGCCAAAGAAGGCGCTGACGCCCGAACATCGGGCAAGGGATTCGGCCAAGAGGAAGGACCGGAGTCACGCCGCGGATGCGAGGACTGAGGCCGCCGTGCAGGCCGCCGTTGTTGCCGCCGCATAGCAGGAGGTCACCAACGCTCGCGTTGCCGCAACAACGAGGGAGGCGCTCTACATGCTAGGGTTAAACCCTAGCCAGCATGGCCTCGTCCAAGCCGTCGTCACCGCGGCTAGCACCGGCTCGTCAGCGTTTCCTCAGATGGTGCTGCCCGACTCGCCCCACGCGTCGGCTTGCAACCCGATCCCCGGCTTCCACCTCTACCCGCAGGCCTCCCGCCTCTCCGGGGAGTGCTCGCCAAACGTGAGCGTGGTCGCGCCTTTCACGCCCGCGCCCGCGCCCATAGACCTCAACGCCACCCCGATGGCAGGTGGCTCGTCATCCGGCGGCACTAGGAAATGCGCGCGGCAGACGCCGGCTGGCGTGCTCCCGGACGCCCGCAACCTGTTCGAGGGAATGTCGTCCGCCGTCGACGAGGACTACATGAAGAACCTCATCTTCGAGGGCGATGCGTTGGCCGCTGGCTACGATCCCGACGAGACACAAAGCCAGGACGGCCGCGGGGCATTCATGCCGGCCGTTGTCTATGATCCCGATCAGGCGGCCTTCATGCGTGATCAGGTCGGCATCGACCTGGACAGCTTCCCACTCGACCACGAGTTCCCGGACGACTACGGGCTAGAGGAAGAGGACAAGTGCGACATCAAAATGGAGCCTTTGTTCGAGGACGAGCTCGCCAACCAAGCCGCCGGTCCTAAGCCGAAGCGCAAGAGCAAGCGCACGAAGGCATACACGACGGCCGAGGACAAGCTTCTTTGCGAGTGTTGGCGAGACATTGGACAAGACCCCAAGACGGGCGCCGAGCAAAAGCATTCAACCTTTCGGATTCGTGTCCACCGAAAGTTTCATGAGCGCAAGAAGTTTCCACCATACCAATTTGTGAGCACGCGCGGGTGGGTCTCCATTTCCAAGCGATGGAGGGTGATCCAACAAGAGTGCAACAAGTTTTGTGCCACTCTTGAGAGCGTCAAGGCCCGCCCCGTGAGCGACATCGGCATTCAAGACATGGTATGATAAGAAGCCGCCCTCTTTTGTGTCATCAAGTTCATCCTTTGCATGGTTATTTGCATAGCATTTGTCCATATGCTTGCATGGAAATATTTGTAGGCATTTCAAGCTTTGGAGGCATTCAATGTTCAACACAATGGCGAGTGCTTCAACCTCTCCCATTGCTTTCGAGTCATCAAGGACGAGGAGAAGTTCAAGGCGCAATATGCCGCACTCAAGTCGCGTGGGGGGAAGCAAGCCGTGGAGGATGTTGGGGAGGGCGAGCCGGCATGGCCACGGGGGAAGACCAACTCCAAGAAGGAGGACAAGCGGGATGCGGCCTCCAACGCCTTGATCGCAAGCGTGGGGGGCATGATGAATAAGAAGTACTCAAGGGAGGAGGAGCGCCGGCGTTTCAAGGCAGAGCAAATGGACGCTTTCATGGAGATCCAAAGGAGGAGACTTGAGATGGACGCCGAGAAGCAAGCCAAGATGTTCGAGCTAGAGGCGGAGAAGCAAGCCAAGATGCTAGAGATCGAGGCTGCCAACGCCAAGACCAAGGCGAAAGAAGTGGCTCCCGCGAGCATGATGACCGGGGTGGAGATCATGAAGGTGGATCTCAACACCGTGTCGCCAAGGAAGAGGCCGTGGTTCGAGAAGATGCAGGCAGACATGCTCAAGTTCGACGACGAGTGATCTATGGCGGCGAGCGCCATCTTTTTTGTATGCCGGAAGGTGTGCTGGCATGACCATGAGAGCCGCGATGGCATGGTCGAACTCAAGTCCCACCCTTTTTTGTGCCGGCATGTGTGCCGGCCGGTTGGCGAGTGCGCCAGCATGAACTGTGATGATATTTTCTGAAACCGGCATTGTATGTCGACACTGGCATGGTGTCGGCATGAGACATGGCCGCTCGCATGATCGGTCGCGGGCCTTTTAAAAAAATAATTGAGTGCGAACATGAAATGGGTCGGCGCGTTGGGCGCACTGCCAATCCAAATACAAAACTGGGCGGACGTCGGGCGGGCGGCCGACCCAAACGGACAAAAAGCGGACAAATGTGACGTCCGTTTGGGTCGCCCCCTTGGAGTTGCTGTAAAGACTTGGACCCTTTAGTCTCTACACTTTAGTCCCGACACTTTTCAACCGGGACTAATTGCATATTTTCTACTAGTGTGTGAAATTTCTTCAAACCAAAGAAGACCTTAAATTGCATTGCAAATGCGCAGTTGCTGCATGCTGCAAACTGAAGCACACAAAAATATAAGCAAGAGATGCATACCGTTTGCTATAAAATTGCTTTTTTTTTCTTCTATTCTAGAGTATGTGGCGTTTCTGCCTTGTATTGTACGTCTTGGAACTTGAAAGTTGGAAGTTAGGCATGCCACTTGTCAGGCACAGCGAGGATGCAGACCCGGTCCACCAAATGTTTTTTGTGTGCTTCTAGCGTGTTACGGATGATCACAAGCACGAATCCTACGTGTGGGACTTGGCTTGAGAATAATATCTGTAATTATCCTGGCTTTTCAATTTAAGAGTTTGTTGCTTTGATTCTGCACTGGCATCTCTCCACTTGGCCATTATCATAGCCGATGAATTGACAGCGCATCCCTGAGTGAACCTTGTACTTGACGTCCAGTCAGCTCTCCATTATCATCGTTAGCATCCGATAGAAACACGCGTACTGTATGTTGTAGCACTGACTTTTGTTCATCACGGGATGGGAGCAAGTTGCACCAGTTGCTCGTTTTCAAACCGTGTGCGGTGATCGATGTCAACTGCCGCTCCATTCATTATTGTTTAACGAGTCGACGTCTATCCCTGCGTCCGGTGCAACAGCTGAACCAACAGAGAGAGAGAGAGAGAAAAGAGGAGACCAGGTTTCTTTAAGCACATCTCTCGCAAATTTCAATAAATAAAACGGAGTAATTCAAAGGAGGTTTGGTGCGGCGTCGATCCGGCAAGCTTGGACGGCCCAGATGAAACCGTCCGTGGACGACGCCTCAACTACCTCGAGCAATATCGAACGTGTGTGTGAGCTGATACGAGGGAAGCAACGAGCACAAGCCGAACGCCAACCTGTGCCCCATTGGCATTGCCGCACGCCAGGGACGCGTCCGTCCCACGGACCGAGCCGCCGTTTGGGCTTTCACGCTACTCCTGCCTCCGCCTCCTCCTCCGCCACCGCCGCCGGTCCCGTTCGAGAGCAGCAGTGCGACGGTTGCCGTCACGAGTCAAAGGGATAATCCTGCATCCTAGGTAGTACTATAGCTGTTGCCATCCCATCATCACGCACGCACGTAGTACGTCTGCACGCCGAGACAGCCATCCGCATTCTGCAACTCGCGTATCGGCGAGAGTCCAGTCCACGCCCTTTGCCGCCGAGAGCACGAGAAAACACACACATTTTCCAATCGCCAGCACCGCACCTGCGCCCACACGCCCCCCCACATCTCCCTGTCCTAGGGGATGCCAAAGAGAGCCCGGTCCTAAAGCAAAAATGATGAAAGCTGGATGACCAGAATCCAGGAAAAAGGGGCCGCTACCGTGGGCAGTCACTCGCACCCCGCGTGCACTGCATGCATCAGTCACCACCGCCCAAACCCCTCCAGGTTCTACGCGATTCTCTTGCGCGGAGCAGCTCAAATTTACTTACCACCGTTTGTTAATGAACCAATCAAATTCACGCGTGCGGAGTCGAACGGACCTTGCAACAATTTGCGAGTGTTTTCTCCGCTGCAAGATTCTTGTGAACCCACATACGAGGCATACGAGGCAAACCACGTCATTAGAACAACTCCAAAGCGGAGACCCATTTCATCTGTGCGTATCCGTTTGGATCGCGCGCGGACAGAAAAGTCAACTCAATGCGTCGATCCAAACGGACGCGCGTCCGCTTTTCATCCGTCTGCGAACCTATTCCCGACCCATTTTTGAAACGAATTTGCGTCGGCGCGGACAGGAGACGGACGCGCGCGCACCCGCCTACTCTTTCCCCTGGCCCGATTGTTGGTGGCAGCCTCCACCGTTTCCATCCAAAAAAACCCGCCCCCGCGCGCTCTCGCCATGGACGCCATGGGCGCAGACCTGGATGCCGCCGCCGGCCTCGCCTCCCTCACCTCGTCCGACACACCCAAGCGTCGCGCCCCCTCCGGCAAAGGCAAGCCTCGCGCCCCCCGCAAGACCGCCACCGCGCCCAAGCCAAAGAAAGAGCTGACGCTAGAGGAGCGGGCATGGGAGTCGACGAAGAGAAAGAACCGGAGGCACGCAACGGGCGTGAGGGAGGAAACCATCGCAGCGACCGCCACCGTCGTCGCCAAGCAGCAGGAGGCCACCAACGCTCGCGTCGCGGCGGCGACGAGGGAGGCGCTAATGTACCTAGGGTTAAACCCAGGCCAGCATGGTCTCGTCAACGCCGTCGTGGCCGGGGCCAGCACCGGATCATCTACATGTCCGTGGATGGTGCTGCCCGACTCGCCCCGCGCATCGGCGACGCAGCAGATGTCCGGCTTCCACGTCCACCCGCAGGCCTCCCGACTCTCCAGGGAGTGCTCGCCCGAGGTGAGCGTGGTGGCGCCTAGCACGCTCGCGCCCGCTCCCGCGCCCATCGACCTCAATGCCACACCGGTGGACGGTGGCTCGTCATCCGAAGGGGCAAGGAAACGCGCGCGGCAGATGCCAACGGACGTGCTGCCGGACGCACGCAACCTGTTCGATGAAATGTCGGCCTCCGACGACGATGACTACATGCAGAACATTATCTTCGAGGGCGATGGGCCGACCGCAGACCGTGCCATCGCGGCTGGCTTCGATCCCGACGAGACACAAAGCCAGGACGACCGAGTGTCGTTCACGCCGTTTACCTTTGATCAAAATCAAGTCGCCTTCATGCATGATCAGGTCGGCGTGGACCTGGACGGCTTCCCGCTCGACGACGAGTTTCCAGAGGACTATGGAAACGAGGAAGAGAATGAGGTGGACATTGAAGGGAAGACTTTATTCGAGGACGAGCTCGCCGACCAAGCCGTCGGGGAGAAACCGAAGCGCAAGAGCAGGTGGACGAAGGCGTATACAGCGTCCAAGTACAAGCTTCTCTGTGAGCGTTGGAGGGACATTGGTCAAGGCCCCAAGACCGGCGCTGTTGTGGTTTTGTCACAGCAGATGTCCGGGTGAACGGACTTGGATTCGAGGCCATCGCTAAGGCGATGGACTCAAAGGGGTTGATTGGGACAAAGGACACGGGTTTACCCAGGTTCGGCCCCTCAAGTAGAGGTAACAGCCTACGTCCTGCTTGTGCTTGTGGTATCGATTACAAGGGAGCTGGCTGCTTGACCTAGTTCTCGATAGTTGATCTCTCTAAGTCGCCCCGAGTCTCGCCTTTATATATGAGGTTAAGACCATGGGTCATACAAGTCGTAACCGACTCTCACAATCGTGTCTGATTTTATCTCTACATCGTCTTGCCTTCCTGGGCAAGTCGTCTCCGGGCGGCTCACCCGCCCGGGTCTTCATACCTTTTCTGTCCGGGCCACGTCCCGGCCCATCTTGTCAAACCGCCCAACGTCTTGGGCTTACGACTTAACGGCCCATCCTTGGGCTGGTGTACGAGCCGCCAGGTGTGACCCGGTGTCTTAGGGGCGGGTCTCACCGTGGGGTTATATCCCCAACATTAGGCCCCAGGTTGATTTGAGCTTGCTCACTTCAGCCTCCTTCTTAATTAGCGGCGAGTCTCACTTATGTCACCTGAAAGTAAACAATAACCCGCCGTGACATCATGTCAAATCTGTCAGAAAGATCCTCTGACGTCTGCAACGAATCTTCCCTTATTAAATGGCTGGTCCGAGAATCGAGGCGTCCGCCTCGGTCAAATAATATCCGTCGCCTGGATTTTCGCGCCTGTTTCCGCCTTTGCCTATTAAATAGGACCGTGAAGGGTGGCATTTGTTTTCCTCCCCGCTCGCTCTTCGTCTTCTTCCTTCCGTCGTCACCGCTCCAGCGCACCTCGCTCCGGTGACGTCTTCACACCGTCGTTGTCGAGGCCGCTGCATCAACCTGTTTGTTCCAGAGTTCTGCCCGCGTCCGCCGTGCCATCTCCGGTAAGTTTTTCCTCCCCTAGATCCGTAGCCACTTCGGTAGGGTTTCCACGGAGTTCCGCCGCCTCTTAGAACACGAGCTTCTCTCCGATGCCGGCCATGCCTAGTCCATAAACTCTATGATATCCTTTCCCCATTGCGGCGTACTGTAGGAAACCGATAACAGCACTGCGCAGATCTATAATTGCTCTGCCTGCCGTTTTCAAACTTTCGTCGTTTCAACAGTTCATCGCTAGGCTTGAAATAAAAACCATTTTTCTTTGTTTTGTAGATCCGTAATCTCAGACATATGTTGTGAAACCTGTTTTCCACACTTAGCCAAATTTTGCCTTCTCTTCCCATAAACTTGACCCGCCATGAAGATCCGGCTCTCACTAACCGTCTCCTGGCGGTAAAATCTTAGGCTTTTAGCTGCCCTTAGTTGCCTGGCATCTTCTGACCCACCACACGTTGTTTACTTTGTGCAATATTGAGTCGCCACCATGTCTCGTGCATCCAATTCATGCAATTGGGTCGGCTCTGCCATCACTGAAGAATTCCTGATGGATTTTGTACACGCGGGCACCATATGCGCCAAAGATGTCATCCATTGGTGGGTTCTGGGTAATGAGCTAAGGCCCGTTCCTCAGGAGGGTGAAGTAGTTGTATTTTCAAATCATGTCGAACGTGGGTTTGTACCCCCCCCCCCAGCTCAAAATTCTTTCGAGATGTTCTTCACTTTTACAAGCTGCACCCTCAAGACCTTGCTCCCAATTATGTTTCCAACATATGCAACTTCCAAGTGCTCAGTGAAGTCTACTTGCAAACAGAGCCGCCCGTTGGTCTCTTTCATGATTTTTTTAATGCAAACCGCCAGACCGAGGTGAAAGCCGGCCCAAGCTTAGAACTTGGCGGGATTTCTATTCAGAGGCACCGGGACATAACCTTTCCAGCTGTTTAGATGCCGAGTCATCCTAAAGATTGGAACAAGACTTGGTTTTACTGTAAAGATACCTCCCTAGATGGAGAGCATCCCCTGCCGGGTTATCGCCCATCCTGGGTCAAGACAACCTCTGAGCTTCCTGGCCGGCTGTCAACTGCTGAACGGGCGAAGCACGCTCCGGCTCACGCCAAAATTAAAGCCCTTATGGCCAATGGATTGACGGGACTGGATTTGATCTGCTACTAGATTTCTTGGAGGGTCATGCCTTTGAGCCGGCACAGTCGCCTTATGTGCGAATATCCAGGCCAGTATGATGACTCCCTCTGCTTCAGCCGGACAACGTTATCAGAGGATGATATTACAACTGTCCTCTGGAGTATTGTCCACGAATCCTCAGGAGCTTGCAGCGCCATTGGGCTGGCACCTTTCTGTGCTGCTAACCTAGCCCTAGATGTATGGTGACTCTTTATGCTCTCTTCTCTATATTAGCTATGTCTTGGAAATCTCTTCACCTTTTGCCATCTTATATTTCAGGCTAATTCCGACTTCTGGAAGAAGAAATATGTCCCTCCCCTGAAGAAATCAAGGAAGAAGACCGTGGTCAGGAAGAAGAAAGCCACTCCTCATGAAGAACCAGAAGACGTATAACTTGACTATTTTTGCCACCTCTTTATTCACCTTACTGACAACAACTATTCACAGGACGAGACAGAGACCAGCCACCCCAATGCCCCTGAGGTAACTTATGTTTCGTCCGACTCAGACTACTTTGTACCCCGGAATATACGGCGGGTCGTTCGAAAAGTTCCCCTTTCTCATCCTCTTGCTTACTTAGACCCCCCAATTTCTTTTGAAAAAGCAACAGCAAGCCGCCCGACACAAGACCCGGAGCGCCGGCTCTATCGTGCTCATGTCCGGGTTACCTAACTCTCCGGCTCGGAAGAAGCGTCCAGCGGAAGTATATATTCCTTCTCTGCTCGATTTCACTAATCCTTCCTTTGTAACTCCAAAATTGCCTTACATTACTTGAGCTGCTTTTCAAGGATCATCTCCTTCGTCTGGCAACTCTATGGCCACTGCTCTGCCGCCTCCAAAGATTAACCCGATGTATGTGTTTTTCAAGCCTTACATCTGAGTCTTTGGTGGTTGTAAATTTTGAGTTCAAACCTTTGTGCACTTCAGGGCTCAAGCCAAGCGAAGGAAAACCAACAAGTCCTCCCCTGGCCCAAATGCTCAAGAGTCGAAACCTACTAATCCGGATGCTCCCATGCCGGATGTTGATCCCTCGGCAGCTTCCAGAGAGGCACCTGAAGAGGCTTGTCCTTCTACAGAGCCGGCTGCGGACGACATCATTCTTGAGAGTCCTCCGAGGGACCGTTCCAAGCCGCCAAGCCCTGCAAAGGTTGGTGATAAAACAACCACTCTAGATGTCCTTATTACTGGCATCAGCTTCCGCTCTCCTCAACCTCATGTGCTGACAAAGCATAGTGAAACAACTGACACTTCCAAGAAGCTGGAGTTTGAGCACCCCGTGCTAGAGAAGCTGACAGCTGATGAACTTCATGTCGGCTATCTGAACCGCTTGTCTACAAGTCGGGACCTGGAGCTCAAGCTTGTCAATATGATGAAGAACAAATACGAGGTATTCCCCTTCTCCTTATACCCTTACATAGCCCCTAAGAGACGGGTTAACATTAGCTGATGATAATCTGGGCCTTCATAACTTGGTAGAAGTAGAAATAATTAGCCTGTAGGCCTCAACTTACTTAGAAGTAATCGTAAATCTTTGTTCTTAGCCCCCAAGGGCCAGCTCAATCTTGTCAAAGTTGAGTCAGAACTTTATTGAAGATAGGTAACAGAGCCAATTGTAACCCCCAAGGGCCGGCTCAATCTTGTCAAAGTTGAGTCGGAACTTTATTGAAGATAGGTAACAGAGCCAATTGTAGCCCCCAAGTTTCGGGTTAAGTTGATAAAGATTATCCGGAACTGCATTTTAATCTTGAAGATCAAATAGACATTAGCCCCCAAGTGTCATACATATTGCTTGCAATCTGTTTGAGACTTGCTTAATCTTCCTTATCTGAAAAATCTCCTCCTGCCGACTTATCCCATATTTTGATATGTCACTGAAAGCTTTAAATGAAGTCGAGTCAGAAGTGGTTGACTTAAAGAGTAATCTAGCCACGCAGCAAGCCGACCGAGGTGAGGCTGATGAAAAATGCCAGCTCCTTTCCGAAGAACTGACCAAGATCAAGGCCGACTTTGCTGCTTTCAAAGAATCTGCAAAGACTGAACAAGCCGCCCTTACTCAACGGGCGGATGATGCTGATCAGCAGATGATGATTGTGTCAGACGAGCTGCAATCTTTGAAGTGCCATATCAAAAAGATGTCAGCCGCCATATTTGGTAAGTATTTGAAAGCTTAACTTAAATTGTGTATGTATTCTTGTACTCGTAACTTATGATAAATAATCCGTATTATGTAGGTCCAAGGAGCCGCCAACTTTCTTTCGACAGCTTGCTGCCTCTGAACGCGATTTATACTCTGACGGAACAGCTTTACTGTGGGGTTGTTTGTACGATCAAGGTTGTGCTCTACAAGGATACCACCCCCTCAACTATGAAAGGGGTCCTAGAGCTTCTTTCGACGCTGCCGAAACAAATCATAGAGTTGAAGAAATCAGTCGCCCAATAGGGAGCTATCATAGCTATAAGTCGGGCATTGGCCTTTGCTCCGGAGCTGACTCCTGCAGACATGATGGATGGGTTTCCCTCCAAAAAAGATGATGGCTCCGAGTTTACAGAAGCTGACTATGCATGGTTTGTGAAGGCTTCCAAAAGTCCTTGACTCCGTGTTAGCAGAAGAGGTCAACTTGGCAACATATCAGGCGGCTTACAACGCAGATCAGAAGAGAATATGTGGCCCTCTCTTTGAGTCCAAGGACTTGACACCCGCCCACAGTAAACACATTTTTGCTTCTGAACTTGACCCACCCCCCTTCTTTGAAGAAGGAAACTTTTCAGCTTTAACCCACTGCAACTGGGACTTGGACAATCTTCAGATCAAGGAGGTTGAAGACCCGGAGCAGGGTGACCCGCCGACCAGCTAAAGGAATTGTGAACGCCGTTGATAAGGCGGCTCTTGTGATTCGCCATGAGCGGTGTAAAACACTTTAAGCTATTTTTGGGCTCTACAGAGAGCATATGTAATAGACTGGTAGTAACTTTGCCTTTGCCTGAACTGTGCCATCGTGCACATATTAAATAGTCCGGCTTAACATATATATGTCATCTTCCTTGCACTTCTCATTGGATGCCTTACCGGCTTTTGGTAGCTTAACTGACCTGCAAGAATAGACGTATCTTGATATTGTTAGGAGGGCGGCTTAAAAGCATAACCCAAAGATGTTGTATCTTCCTAACGTGTTGACTTGTCAACATTTTTGGCTTAAGAGCTGGCTGATAGGGTCTGATAAGCTACACCCAGAGGGTGAGAAGTCCCCTTGGACAACCATGTTGACGGAGTCAACTTTTTGGTTTAAGAACTGGCCGATAGGGTCTGATAAGCTACACCCGGAGGGTGGGAAGCCCCCTGGACCACCATGTTGACTTGTCAACATTTTTGGCTTAAGACCCAACCGATAGGGTCTGATAAGCTACACCCGGAGGGTGGGAAGCCCCCTGTACGGCTATGTTGACTTGTCAACATTTTTGGCTTAAGAGCCAACCGATAGGGTCTGATAAGCTACACCCGGAGGGTGGGAAGCCCCCTATACGGTCGTGTTGACTTGTCAACATTTTTGGCTTAAGAGCCGACCGATAGGGTCTGAAAGCTACACCCGGAGGGTGGGAAGCCCCTTGTACGGTCATGTTGACTTGTCAACATTTTTGGCTTAAGAGCCGACCGATAGGGTCTGATAAGCTACACCCGGAGGGTGGGAAGCCCCTTGTACGGTCATGTTGACTTGTCAACATTTTGGCTTAAGAGCCGGCCGATAGGGTCTGATAAGCTACACTCGGAGGGTGGGAAGCCCCCTGGATGGTCATGTTGACTTGTCAACATTTTTGGCTTAAGAGCCGACCGATAGGGTCTGATAAGCTACACCCGGAGGGTGGGAAGCCCCCTGTACGGTCATGTTGACTTGTCAACATTTTTGGCTTAAGAGCCGGCCGATAGGGTCTGATAAGCTACACCCAGAGGGTGGGAAGCCCCCTCTACG
Source organism: Hordeum marinum (assembly GCA_022496015.1). NCBI lineage: Eukaryota > Viridiplantae > Streptophyta > Magnoliopsida > Poales > Poaceae > Hordeum > Hordeum marinum. Next base: position 404,836,590 of record CM039672.1, on the reverse strand, counting down.
ACCATATTTGGATCTTTCTTGCATGGACGAAGATATGCGGAACGACAGAGGCCCTGGCTGGCAGGGATGCCAATTTTATTCATATATAAATATGATATGTACAATGATAGTGTACAACGTCGAGTCTTAGTGACTTAAGTGTAGTAAGGCCGTAGATGCGTTATGTTCCACGGCCGGCGGGTCTCCTGACCCAAGGTATCTGAATCGTCTCGGATGTCAATGAGGTAATATGACCCGTTGTTGAGATTTCTGCTGACCACGAACTGTCCTTCCCATGGAGGAGACAGCTTATGCATATTTGTCTGGTCTTGAATCAGCCGCAGCACTAAGTCGCCTTCTTGAAACGACGCAGGTCTTGCTGATAAATCGCCGAACGAGCAGCCGCCAGTTCTCATTCCTCCTCCAAGGCATCCAACGCGTCTTGATGTGCCATCTCATTGTCCGTCTCAACATAAGCCGCCACTTGCGGCGAGTCATGCCGGATGTCACTTGGTAACACGGCCTCTGCACCGTAAACCATGAAGAAAGGTGTATAACCTGTTGATCTGTTGGGGGTAGTCCTGATGCTCCATAAGACGGATGGCAATTCCTCCACCCAACAACCCAACGTTCGCTGTAAAGGAACCATAAGCCGGGGCTTGATACCTCTTAGGATTTCTTGGTTAGCACGCTCCGCCCGACTGTTGGACTGCGGATGACCAACTGTAGAAACATCAAGCTAGATGTGTTCCAGGCCGCAAAACGTTTTCATAGCCCCCTTGGACAGGTTCGTGCCATTGTTCATGATGATGCTGTGAGGGTAACCAAAATGGTAGATCAGCTTTTTGATAAACTAAACCGCCGTAACCGCATCACACTTGCTGACCGGCTCAGCCTCTATCCACTTGGTAAACTTATCGACCGCCACCAAGAGGTGCGTCTTCTTGTCCTTGGATCTCTTGAAAGGCCCGACCATATCGAGCCCCCAGACTGCAAACGACCAGGTAATTAGTAGCATGCGCAATTCTTGAGCCGGAACATGAGCACACCAGCCAAACTTTTGACAGCCGTCGCACTTGCGGACCAGATCCTCTGCATCCTTGTGAGCCGTCAACCAAAAGAAACCATGCTGGAAAGCCATGGCACCAGAGATTTTGGGCCGGCGTGATGTCCGCAATCACCAGCGTGAATTTCATTCAATATTTCCTTACCCTCCTCCGGTGAAACACAACGTTGAAACACTCCGGTGACGCTGCACTTGTGTAACTTGCCATTGACTATCGTCATGGATTTAGACCGTCGGGTTATCTGTCTGGCCAGATTTTCATCATCGGGTAACTCGCCCCAAGTCAAATACGCCAAGTAAGGCATAGTCCAATCCAGAATAGCGTGTAGAGCTACCACCAATTGTTCCGGGTCAGGAACAACCAAATCTTCCTCTGAGGGTAATTTGACAGTCGGGTGATGTAAGACGTCCAGAAAGATATTGGGCGGCATAGGCTTTTGCTGAGAGCCTAACCTTGACAGGGCATCAGCCGCCTCGTTCCTGCGGCGATCAACATGATCCACCTAATAACCCTTGAAGTGACCAGCAATGACATCCACCGCCTGACGATAAGCCGCCATCCGCGGATCCTTGGAATCCCAAGTGCCTGAAACTTGCTGAGCCACAAGATCTGAGTCACCGAAGCATCTTACCCGGCTTAAGTTCATCTCCTTAGCCACCCTAAGGCCATGAAGCGGGGCTTCATATTCAGCTGCATTATTAGTGCAAGGGAACATCAACCGGAGCACATAACAGAACTTATCACCTTTGGGAGAGGTTAAGACAACCCCTGCCCCTGATCCTTCTAGATGCTTGGATCCATCAAAGTGTATTGTCCAGTATGTGTTATCCGGATTTTCTTCGGGCGCCTGACACTCCGTCCAGTCATTTATAAAATCCACAAGGGATTGAGACTTGACAGCCGTACGAGGTACGTATTTTAGATGGAGAGGTCCCAGCTCCAATGTCCACTTAGCAATCCTACCAGCGGCTTCTCTATTTTGAGTTATGTTCCCCAACGGAGCAGAGTTGACCACGGTGATCTGGTGCCCTAGGAAGTAATGCTTTAATTTGCGGTTGGCCATGAACACCCCATACACTAGCTTTTGCCAATGCGGATATCTCTGCTTGGACTTTGTCAGGACCTCACTAATATAGTAAACCGGCCTCTGAACCGGATATTTTTTCCCTGCCTCCTTGCGCTCGACCACAATTGCAGCGCTGACAGCCCTGTTGTTAGCCACCACATATAAGAGTAAGGGTTCTTTCTCAGCCGGAGCAGCTAAAACCGGCGGCTCAGTGAGCTGCTTCTTGAGTGCCTCAAATGCTTCACCCGCTGCCGTACTCCAGACAAAATTGTCTGTCTTCCTCATCATTTGATACAAAGGGATGGCCTTCTCACCAAGGCGGCTTATAAACTGGCTCAACGTGGCAATCCGCCCTGCCAGGCATTGGACATCATTGATACAAGCCGGCTCAGCCAGGGAGGTGATGGCCTTGATCTTATCCAGGTTAGCTTTAATACCAAGCTCAGAAACTAGAAATCTCAAGAGGTTGCCAGCCGGAACACCAAAGACACACTTTGCTGGGTTAAGCATCATCTTATAGATTCGTAGATAGTCAAAGGTTTCCTTTAAGTCATCTAGCAGGGTCTCCTTCTTCCTTGACTTGATCACAATGTCATCCACATAAGCATGAACGTTGCGTCCAATCTGATTGTGAAGACAATTCTGCATGCAACACTGATAAGTCGCCTGGGCACTCTTGAGCCCAAAAGGCATGGACACATAGCAGAAGGCTCCAAAAGGCATGATGAAAGCCATCTTCTCTTGATCCTTAACTGCCATCTTGATCTGATGGTATCCCAAATAAGTGTCCAGGAAGCATAAACTTTCGCAACCCGCCGTAGCATCAGTGATTTGATCAATACGAAGGAGAGCAAAAGGATCAGCTGGACAGGCCTTGTTAAGATTCGTATAGTCCACACACATACGCCACGTGTCGTTCTTCTTGAGCACAAGCACTGGGTTAGCAAGCCACTCCGGGTGAAAGACCTCGACGATGAAACCCGCCGCTAAGAGCTGGGCGACCTCTTCCCCGTTGGCCTTGCATCTCTCCTCGTTGAACCGCTATAGAAACTGCTTAACATGTTTAAACTTAGGATCCACATTAAGTTTATGCTCAGTGAACTCTCTCGGTACACCCGACATGTCAGAAGGTTTCCAGATGTCCTGATTCTCACGGATGAATTCGATGAGCGCGCTTTCCTATTTGGGATCCATGTTGGCCCCAATAATGAACTGCTTGGATGAGTCGCCTAGAGTAAAATCTACCGCCTTGGTATCATCCGACGAAAACTTGAGGGGCGGCTCAACCTCCGTGGTAGGCTTCTTCAGCGGGGTCATATCCTTCGGGTCAACATTCTCCTTATAGAATTTGAGCTCTGCCTCAGCACAACTGGATTCTGCGTAAGCCGCATCCCCTTCTTCACACTCAATAGCCGTACTCCGATCACCATGAACAGTAATCGTGCCTTTTAACCCAGGCATCTTGAGCTATAAATAGACATAACAGGGCCTAGCCATGAACTTGGCATAAGCCGGCCGCCCAAACAATGCATGATAAGGGCTCTTGATCTTTACTACTTTAAACCACAAGGACTCCACCCTGTAGTTGAACTCATCACCAAAGGCGACTTCCAAAGAAATCTTGACCACCGGGTAAGCTGACTTGCCCGGTACTACACCATGAAAAACTATTGACGATGGCTTAAGGTCTTTATCAAACAGCTTCAGTCGCCGAAAGGTATCATAATACATGATATTGATGCTGCTGCCACCATCCATAAGTACCTTATTCACCATATATCCTCCCACTTGGGGGGCAACTACCAGGGCTAACCGCCCCGGGTCATCAACACGCGATGGGTGATCCTCCCGGCTCCACGTTATGTCATACTCAGACCACTTCAAGTATCGCGGCAGAGCCGGTGCGATTGCGTTAACCGCCCACTTGCACAACTTCTGATCCCGCTTGTTAAGGCCAGTCGTAAAAACATGATACTGGCCCGAACTGAGCTGCTTTGGATTACTTTGATACCCAGACTGATTATGCTGCTGTGGATTGTTGTTACCAGAGTGCTGAGGATGTCCTCCTTGGCTGCCCTGGCCATGATGACCGGACCCTGAGCCGCCGGATCCCAACCCGGCTCCTAACCCGCCTGACCCTGAGCCACCGGGCGGGCCACCACCATTGTTGTTGTGCTACTGCATGTTGTAGTTTTTGAACTTCTGCATGATGTGGCACTTACCCCATGTGTGCCCTGCAGCTCTATCGGGCCGGTTGTGCTCCGGACAGGGTTTATTGAGCATTTCCTCCAAATTGAAAGGAGTCCTATTTCTGTTAAAAGGCGGTCTAAACTTCCCATTGCCCTTAGGATGATTCTGGCCGGTGCTGGCATTGACCACCAGTTCTGACCCGCCATCCGGGTTCTTCCGCTTGCCTTGGCTACCGTTACCTGCCGCACCATTGCCCTGATTGTTCTTTTTACCTTGGCCGGTCTTCTCCTCATCAGAACCTGGATCCTTCGTATTATCAGAATCGGCATACTTTGTGAGAGCCACCATGAGTTCTCCCATGTCCTGACACGTATGCTTAAGCCGGCCAAGCTTCTGCTTTAGTGGGATGAAGTGACGGTTCTTCTCTAGGATCAACATTGCTTGAGCCGCTGTGATCTGTTCAGACGAGTGGATGATGGTCGACACCCGCCGGACCCAATGATGAGCCGACTCATTCTCCTGCTGGACACAGTGATCCAGATCCACAATCGTCATAGGCTGTTTGCATGTCCCTTGAAAGTTCTTGATGAACCTTGCTCTCAAGTCAGCCCATGAATTGATGGTATTGGGCGGCATACCCTTTAACCACGTGCGAGCCGGACCTTCAAGCATCATGATGAAATATTTAGCACACACTGCCTCATTAACATCCAAGATCTCCATAGCCAGTTCATAGCTTTCGATCCAGGCCTCCAGAGGTAAGTCGACAGTGTAATTTGGGACCTTGCGAGGCCCTTTGAAATCCTTTGGCAACCGCTCGTTTCGTATAGCCAGTGCTAAGCATGGTACTCCCATGGCCCTGGTGGTCACTCCCGCTCCTACTGAAATGGAGGGCGCGGGCTCCTGGTGAGCCGCCGGGGCCAAAGTTGTCGCCTCTTGCTGGTTTCTTGCCCGGTTTATGAGCGCATGTGCATCTAGAGCCGCGTGATCATCCCCTGGAGGCCCCCCTGTGCTGATCGCTGCTAGAAACCGCTGCCGACTCATAGTGTCGGCTAAAGCTGCGACTAGGGAGGGGGGTTGAATGAGCGCGGCTCCGGCGGTAAGCATATTTCTCCCGCTGGGCCATCGTTGTCTGAAGATACCCAATGGTGTTCCGTACCACTTCTGCAAAAGGCGCCTCATCTGGAATAGGGATTGTTTCAAGCCGGGTGGCTGCGGCCACCATGTTCTCTATCGGGTTGGAATAATGGCCCGCCGGCGCTAGAAAGACCAATGGTGAGGCCTGGTTTCGTCGAGGCGGGTTAAGCTGCTGTCGAACCGCCGACCGACTTCCAGGCGCATCCGCTGCTCGTCCTGTTCCTGGCGTATTAAAGAGATTCCTAGCCTCATAATGTTCTGGTAAGCGGGATTGATGCCTCATCCGCTGGACCGTAGCCGCTGATTGCTGCTCTAGCTCAAGGCAAAAAGCATCCGTCTTAAGACGTTTTGCCTCTGCCTCCATCTGAGCTTTTAATTCGGATACCCTTTGTTGCTCCTCTGCCATACGGTCCTTGAGTCTTGCAATCTCCAAGTTCCGTGCAGCCTGATTGTCTAGTGTGACTTCGGTGGCCATCAGAGTTGCAAGCTCGTTCATCAGATCCAGAAGAACTTGGGCCGGCGACAGCGGATCAGCTCCCGTATTTGCTGCTCTAGCGGTTGTACTGCTCATGCCTGGGGTTGACCATGCCATGAACACGGCTGCATGAACCGGCAGCCCGAGATCGTCCGGCTCAGAACGCTCTGACTCAGGGTAAGACTCGTCGTAGCCCCCGAACCCGCCGTTGTGAAGCTGGTAGATCGACTATGCTTCTCCGCTCACAGATCCATCCTCTGAATAGACAAGAGTCTCCTGCGGCGCAAAAGTTTCTAGCTCCATACCATGAGTAAAGCCCACGAAGACGTGCTTCTGGCCCGGGTTAACACGGGTGGGTCGCACATATTGGGAGGGTTGTGTGCGCCGAGCCTGCTCGACGATGCTGGTGCAGATGTCCGGCCCGGGTGCAGCTCCGTCGATCTTGCCGATGAAAACGTGGATCCCGCCGAAGGGAACTCGGAATCCAAATTCGACAGAGTCAGCCTCAGGACCCCAGCCGGCGTCGTCGATGTAGAGCCGGCCGCGGCGACTCTTGTTCATCCTTCCGACCACGTATCCCTCGAGCCCTGGGAGATAGCCCTTTGAGAGCTCAACACCACCGAGCGTAGGCCCCACGGTGGGCGCCAACTGTCGTGGTTTTGTCACGGCAGATGTCTGGGTGAACGGACTTGGATTCGAGGCCATCGCTAAGGTGATGGACTCAAAGGGGATGATTGGGACAAAGGACATGGGTTTACCTAGGTTCGGCCCCTCAAGTAGAGGTAACAGCCTACTCCCGCTTGTGCTTGTATTGCTTTGGGTATCGATTACAAGAGAGCTGATTGCTTGACCTAGTTCTCGATAGTTGATCTCTCTAAGTCGCCCCGGGTCTCGCCTTTATATATGAGGTTAAGACCACGGGTCATACAAGTCAACCGACTCTCACAATCGTGTCTGATTCTATCTCTACATCGTCTTGCCTTCCTGGGCAAGTCGTCTCCGGGTGGCTCACCCGCCCGGGTCTTCATAGCTTCTCCGTCCGGGCCACGTCCCGGCCAATCTTGTCAATCCGCCCAACGTCTTGGGCTTACGTCTTCACGGCCCATCCTTGGGCTGGTGTACGAGCCGCCAGGTGTGACTCGGTTCCTTAGGGGCGGGTCTCACCGTGGGGTTATATCCCCAACAGGCGTGGAACAAAAGGCATCAACCTTTTGGATTCGTGTCCATCGTGAGTACCATGAACGCAAGAAGTTTTCACCGTATCAAATGCAAAGCACGCGCGGATGGGTGCCCATTTTGAAGCGTTGGAATGTGATCCAACAAGAGTGCAACAAGTTTTGTGCCACTCTTGAGAGCATCAAGGCACGCCCCGTGAGCGGCATCGGCGTGCAAGATATGGTGTGATAGCAAGTTGTCCTCTTTGTGTCAATATGCCTGATGCTTGCATGTTTATTTCCATATCTATTTTGTCAGTATGCTTGCATGCATTTCATTTGCAGGTATTCCAAGCTTTAGAGGCATTCAAGGTACAACATGATGGCAAGTCCTTCAAACTCTCCCATTGTTGGAGGATCGTCAAAGAAGAGGAGAAGTTCAAGGCGCAATATGCCGCCATCATGGCGCATGGGGGGAACAAGGCCGTTGAGGAAGATGAAGGCGAGAAGCCACGACCGCGCAGGAAGGGCAACTCCAAGAAGGAGGACCACCGGGATGCGGCGGCGAATGCCTTGATCACGAAGGTCGAGGGCATGATGAGCAAGAAGGACTCAAGGGAGGAGGAGCGCCGCCGATACAAGGAAGAGTCCATGAACGCCTTCATGGAGATCCATAGAAGGAGGCTTGAGATGGAGGCGAAGAAGCAAGCCAAGATGCTAGAGATCGAGGCCGCCAACGCCAAGACCAAGGCGAAAGAAGTGGCTCTCACGAGCATGATGACGGGGGTGGAGATCATGAAGGTGGATCTCAACACCGTGTTGCCAAGGAAGAGGCCGTGGTTCAAGAAGATGCAAGCCAACATGTTCAAGTTCAACGACGAGTGATCAATGACGGCATGCGCCATCCTTTTTTATATGTCGGCAAGTGTGCTCGCATGACCACGGCTGCGATGACGTGGTCAAACTCTCGCCCTTTTTGTGTGCTAGCATGTGTGCTGACCGCTGGCAAGTGCGCCAGCTGAACTGCGTGCTCTTTCTGAAGCTGGCATTGTATGTCGGCGCTGGCATGGTGCCGACATGAACTTCGGGCGACGATGGCTGTTGGCATGATCTATGGCAGCGGACCTTTTTCGAAATTTACGTGCGGACATGAAATGGGTCGCGGACGTTGGACGTACTGTCAATCCAAATCTTAAAAAGGACGGACGTCCAACGGGCGGTCGACCCAAACGAACAAAAAACGGACAAATCCGCCGTCCGTCTGGATCGGCCCTTAGTCTTATAAAATTTGCGACTGGGTTAATATAACTGCATACATACTCCTTTTTGTCTCTATCAACGGACGCATCTTCTCGTCTACTACTATCTCATCATAGATCACCACGAAACCTTCATGCTTCTCGCTCATATATTATGCAGTTTCCTGCCTACATTTCCTCTGGCATATTCTAGAGTTCGCTTTTGCTTGGCTTGGTGCTTTAGTTTCTCGGTCATGGTGGGAGGATTCGCACCGACGAAAGCTACCCAACTCCACTCTCAAAACTCATAAAACTTCGTAGACTTAAAGCTATCACTCTCCTTTTGTTTTTAAAATAGTATCACATGCTAACTACTCTACTCCTTTTTGTCTCTCATGATAGATTACCTTTTCAATAGTACTCCATCTCTTCACAAATATAAAATATTTTGAATATTTCAATATAAAATACACACGGACTAGAATAACCGAGCAAACATACTAAAACGTGTCTGTAGATATCCAATCTACAAAAAGGTTAGACCATCTTGTATTTATGAAGGGGGGGTATACATAATAAAAGTTCCTCATCAGTGTTTTTCTTTCCCTCCTGTGTCTACACCGGCTAGGGTATTCATCCCACATAAGCTTCGCGAGTGAACCGGTGGATTTCACTTCCCCTCTATTTGTCGCTCAGGCAACCGATGATGAGAAGGAGGATCTCAACGCCTCGGTCCCGGCTAGTAGTTTATGTTAGTGTTTTCTTTACGCATGGGCGATGTTTTGTCAGATGGTGACGCTTCATCTTTGAGCTTGTCTTCCAGGCTCCGATTGTCCTCGAGTATGTCTATTGTGAAGGAGCCAACGGACCTCCGGCGTAAATTCCCGTCATCTCAATAAGATGGCAAGCTTAGGGTCTCTCCAGGACGGACCGTGCAACAATTTGCGAGTGTTTCCTACGCTGCAAGATTCCCGTGAACCCACAAATGAAGCAAACCAAGTCATTAGAGAAACTCTAGCAGACCCTTTATATCGTTCTTTATATCACGCAGACCCAAAAAATAACCGTCAATTTATGGTTTTGTGCAAAAAAAAAATGACACGAGCATATCCGTAAACCCGTCCGACCCTTAAATTTTTTGAAGGGGCGCGGTAAATTGCTCCCTCCGACCCGCGAATACACCCCCCGTCTCGTAGGTGCTCTATATCTGGCGGGAGGGACATTTCAACTCGTGCGTGTTCCCCTCCCCATCTCGCAGTCACTCGGCGCCGCCGCCGCCCGCCCGCCACCTTCGATTTTGGCCATATGCGCCGACAGAATCACGCCACCGGGCCGCTCCAGACCCCGACCCCACGCCACTTCCCCCACCCCGGATATGCCGAGCCACGCCACCCCAGGTCGCCGCCGCCCTGGATCCACCAACCCAAATCGCCCCCCGGCCTATCGCTGTCGGCGAGTCCTTTTTTGCCCCCTTCTAATTTGACCTAGCGAACGATTTGAAGATGAATTTACGTTCATGTGAGCTCGGGTGCCATTTTGTAGATGGATTTGAGCCCTTGCAAGGACCTTTTTTTCTTGAGGATTCGTCCTCGTCCGACGACTCAGACATAGAGTCGCTACTCGAGAGCCATCGACAACAGATGGTCGTGGTGGTGGTCGTTGTGAAGGAGCACGAGGACCGAAACCTAAAGAGATGACAAGGATCGACCGTCGGTGGTCTTTGCATCCCTCGCAACCGCCATCTCGGGAACATGATGTTGATGCAAGACTACTTTGCGGACAATGCAACATATCCGCCGCACCTCTTCCGGAGAAGGTATTGAATACGTCGATCACTCTTCATAAAATTAGTGCAACCTTCCGAGGCCGATTCTCAGTTTTTGACTCAAAGAAGAAATGCCGCGGGCTTGAAGGGTTTTAGCGCATATCAAAAAATCTCGGCAGCTATGCGAGTGATTGCATATGGCATTCCGACTGACTATGCCGACGAATATCTTCGCATTGGCGAAGATACTACAATTGAGTCAGTGCGTAGGTTCGTCAAAGTGATCATCCGCGTCTTTGGCCCTGTCTATCTTCATGCACCCAATGAGGAAGACACAAAAATATTAATGGCAGCAAATGAGAGCGCGAGGTTGGCCCGATATGCTAGGAAGCGTTGGTTGCATGCATTGGACTTGTAAAAACTCCCCGAAGGCATGGCACGAGCAATATTGTAGCAAGTCTCCTGATGCAACAATTGTGCTACAAGCCGTAGCATCCGAGGATTTATGAACTTGGCATTGTTTTTTTATATGCCGGGTACTCTCAATGAGTTGCAACAGTCTCATTTGTTTACTAGACTTGCTAGCGATAATGCTCCAGCTTGCAATTACATGGTGAGTGGGAATGAATACACAAAGGGATACTATCTTGCAGATGATATTCATTCTTCTTTGTGTACATTTGTGTACTGGGTTCAAACCCAATACCTGAGTTCAAATCCCCACGGAAGCGAATTTAGGTTCCTATTTATTCTTGAGAACCAGCCTTTGTTGGTATTCATGCAATTTATCTCGAGGAACAGGCTTGGTTATTAACCAAGTAAAAAATTCTGATAGTCATACATAATGGTTGTATGCATCCTTAGTTGGTGCATAGGCCGGAGAAGTGAAATTCTCCCCCATTTTTAGGAGCAACACCCAGGGAGCCATACGACAAAACCTCCTCACGAAACCTCCTCGCGTTGCCTTCCCTGGGTGACGCCAGGGGACCAAACCCTAGCGCCGTCGGTCCCTCCCGTCTCCTCTTCTACCGCCGTTATCACCGGCCTAGTCCGCGGTGGCGACGGGCCCGATGCCAAAGCACCAGGGCGGGCGGTATGCTGCGGGATCTCCCGGAGGCGATAGGGGCGACTCCGACGTTGGATCCACAAACAGCGGGTAGGGCGGCACCCCTTGCCTGTGCGGTGGCTGCCAGATCCATGGTCGGCATGTTTTTTCCCTCGGTGGAGTCTATGTCTGGAGATGGGTGGACGGCAGCCGCGGATCTGACATCTCGTCCAGGTCCGCCCCGGCGTGGTTTTTTCCAACCAGCGACGCGTGGAGAACCGATGAGGGGCGGCTAGAGGCTCCTTGCCGGCGTGCCGACGGCGGCTTTCATCTTCATGGCGAGGCTCCGTACGGTTCCAGTCAGCTACGAGATCGGGAGGGGGGGGCGTGACTTTTGGTGAAAATCGCGTCGACTGCAATCATGGCGGATGATGGCGGCGTCTGTGACGTCATTCCCTTCTTGAGGCGTCGTTGTTGCAGGTCGTGGCACCCCACTCGTGTTGCTCCGGGGGAAACCCTAGATCTGGGTCTACCAGATCTGACGATGATGTCACCGTCGTTGCCGTTGTCCCTCCTGGGGCATCGTTTTGGAGCACATGCTGGCTGGAGGGGACAATAGGAGGAGCGGTGTTACATCTACCGCAAGGCCGATGGCGGATCCTGGCAGCATGGCGCCGCGGAGGTTCTTTGACGGGCGTGTATGGACGGATACATGCAGGATGGTGGTGTTGTCTGGCGCCATGGTGGAGTCAATGGCAGGCCAATCAAGTTTGATGCGTCAGTTCCTGCTCTGGAGATGAGCCGGTGAAAGATGATGGCGACAACCTCTGAGCATGTGTCGGTCCGGTTTGTGACCAAGTCCCGATATGTGGCTGAGCTGTGCATCCGGCTTTAGATGTTAGGCTTTGGTGCAATGTCTATTTGGTATTTGCCTTGGATATTCGGCACCCCTTCATCAAAGGGATAGGAGTATCAACATGTGTTGCCTAGATGGTGGCTTTAGGCTACTAATGTATTACTTTGTATGATCTTTTATGGATAATTAATAATATGGTCGAATGCATCGTCTAGATGTAGAGCCCGGGGTATATCCTCCTTTTCCAAAAAAAAATTGAATTTGCAAAGGCACAAGAGGCTGTCCGAAAAGATATTGAAAGAGCCTTTGGGGTTTTGCAATCAATGTTTGCCATTTTTAGTGGTCCTGCTCGTTTTTTTGGACAAGCGAACCCTGAAGAACATCATGACATGTTGTGTGATTCTTCACAACATGATCACCGAAGATGAGAGGGACATAAACTTGGAGTTCTTCTATGACAATGTCGGTAGCCGTGTGAAGCCAGCTAGAGACCCTAACCGCATACAAGCATTACTTCAGACATACCGACAGATTGAGGATGTAAGCACCCACTTGCTTTAGGAGATCCCATTGAGTACCATTGGCAAAGGCATGGGTAGTAAAAACTGCCATTTTTTCATTCATTTCATTTAATTCATGTGTGATTTGTATCATTGTTGTATTCAGGACAATTCTTGTATTAAATTGTTACATTAATTCGGTGATTTGAATAATTATTGTAATTTAGATGATTGTTATATTATAATATCAACATTTTACCTTATGTTTAATTTCCAATTCTATGTAATATGCGACATATGAATCAAATTCAGAAAATACCACACATTTTGCGGGTCCATGACCGAACAGACCCCCACCACCGAACTGTAAAACAAAATATTCACGGGCTGATGCGGGTTGCGGCCGAACAAACCAAATATCGCGAAACTGTAAACAACACATTATGCGATATAGGGGGTCCGCGATATAAGGGTTCTAGAGTTGCTTTTATTAGTCTTAAAATACAGGTTAATATAACTGTATACATACTCCTTTTTGTCTCTATCAATGGATGCATCTTCTCGTCTACTACCTCATGATAGATCACCACACAACCTTCGTGCCTACCTTTCCTGTCATATACTATTATGCAGTTTCCTGCCTACGTTTCCTCTCGCATATTCCACCCCGCGTTGCTTGGCTTGGTGCTTTAGTTTCTCTCTCGGTCATAGTGGTAGTAGGGTTCGCACCGACGAAAGCCACCCAAATCCACTCTGAAAACTCATAAAACCTTGATGATTTAAAGCTATCACTCTCCTTTTGTTTCAAAATAGTACTACAGGTTAACAACTCTACTCCTTTTTGTCTCTCATGACATACTACCTTTGCCATAGTACTCCGTCCCTTTACAAATGTAAAATGTTTTGAATGTTTCAATATAAAATACATACCGAATAAAATAACCAAACAAACATACTAAAACGCGTCTATATATATCCAATCTACAAAAAGGTTAAAACATCTTATACTTATGATTGAAAGAGTACATAATAGAAGTTTCTTGTTAGTGTTTCTCTTTCCCTCTCGTGTCTACGCCGGCTAGGGTATTCATCCCATCTAAGCTTTATGAGTGAACCGACAGATTTCACATCTCCTCTGTTTGTCGCTCAGGCGACCAACGACGAGAAAGGGGATGTCAGCACCTCGGCTCCGGCTAATAGTTTATGTTAGTGTTTATTCACACGCGGGCGATATTTCGACAGATGACGACGCTTCATTTTCGGGCTTGTCTTCCAGGATTCGATGCTCCTCGAGTACGTCCATTCCCGATGTCATATTGAGATAACAAGGTTAGGATTTCTCGTCATGTGTGTGCGTCAACAAGATTTCGTGCCAGGCTTCAAATCGATTCAATGGCAACGAATGTGACTATAGGGCATTGGTCCTTGGAGGCATGTACACAAAGACTTTTCAGCTATCATCGACAAGGTCGAGCCGGCATTATTAGGGGAGCGGCAACAACCTTGCGTCGAAGTCTTGTTCTGTCGTTCGATGGTGCAGGGTACTTAGTAGCGTAATTTTTACTATTATTTCTTGATTGCAAAATTTTGTAGGTAGCTTACCAAGCTTACTGGTTGGTAATTTTTACTATCATTTCTAGGAGTACTTCTTATGAACCTTATAGTAACAAGATGTTGTGTCATTTTTCGCAAAATAATAATAACAATAACCACCTTCTCTAATCCAATATTTGTGCAATGATTTTTAATTTCCTCAATCGCGGTACTGGTAGGGCCTGGCACCGACGAATTTCGTACTGAAAACTCACAAAAAACTGAATGAATTATTAAAGGGCAGACTGACCGCCAGGATTTGAGGAAGGCGCAGGGGCTCCCCTGCAATTTTTGTTTTCCTTTTCCCCGGAGACAAGAGAAAACAGCAAGAGAGTGCAAGCCGTCCACCTCCACGCCCGCTCCCTCTCTCTCTGGCTCTCCTCGTGGCCTCCCACGCCTCGCATTCCCCTCCCCCAGATCCGGTTCTCCGCCGCCGGCCGATGGCCGTGGACGCCGCCGCCGCGGGGCCCCGCCGGTGGCGCTGCGAGGAGGAGGAGCAGCAGCCGCACCGCCTCTCCGCGGCCGCCGGGGCGGACGACCGCTTCGACGGCCTCCCCGACCCGCTCCTCCTCCTCATCTTCAACCGCATCGGCGACGTCAAGGCGCTCGGCCGCTGCGCGCTCGTCTCCCGCCGCTTCCACGCCCTCGTGCCTCTCGTCGACTCCGTGCTCGTCCGCGTCGACTGCGTCATCCCCGACGACCCCGCCTCCGGCTCGGGATCCCCGTCCTCCGCGCCGTCGTCTCCCACAGCCTCCGCCCGCGCGCGCGGCGTCTTCTCCCAGATCGCGCGCATGGTCATCGGCGGCATCGTCAAGCCCATCCAGGCGCTCGGCCAGATCCTCTCCCACGCCAACTCCGCCGCCGACTTCCCGGCCTCCTCCGCATCCCTCTCCTCCTTCCGCCGCTCCGCCTCCTCGCTATCGTCCTCGTCGGCGCCCCACGGCGACGTCTCGCACCACTCCCCCTCGGAGGTGCTCCGCTCCTTCAAGGAGCTCCGCAGCCTGCGCATCGAGCTCCCGGCCGGCGAGCTCGGCATGGACGACGGCGTGCTGCTCAAGTGGAAGGCCGACTTCGGCTCCACGCTCGGCAGCTGCGTCATCCTCGGCGCCGCCTCCGCCTCGCCCTCCTCTGCTGCCAAGGACGGCACAGCGGCCACCCCTCCTCCTGCCACTGCTGATTGTGGCGAGTCTGACGATTCAGGGAGCATCCCGGAGTCCTTCTACACGAACGGGGGGCTGAAGCTGCGGGTGCTGTGGACCATCAGCTCGCTTATTGCGGCGTCGGCCCGGCATTACCTGCTGCAACCCATCATTTCTGATCATGCGTTGCTGGAGAGCCTGGACCTGACCGACGCTGATGGGCAGGGCGTGCTCACCATGGACAAGTGGCAATTGCAGGAGCTACGGGTCAGGCCAGTATCAGCATCTGGTGACTCGCACCGCACGCTCATGCCGGCGCTGAGCATGCGGCTGTGGTACGCGCCACACATCGAGCTGCCTGGGGGCACGGTCTTGAATGGAGCAACACTGGTGGCCATCAAGCCGAGCGAGGAGGCAATGAGGGATGCCGTTGGGAATGGAACTGCTGGGTCGGCAGGTGGATCCTGGGTATCAGATGCCTTTGAGGAGCCATATCGGACCGCCGTCGGTGTGCTCCTCAAGCGGAGGATGTATAGCCTTGAGATGAACTCGTTCTAAGCTATGGAGGGAGTGCCATTCCATAAGTTTCATCTGGGAGAGGTAAATTTCACATTACATTCAATCCAGTATTTTTCTGATTATTTGTCTTTGCCTCTAAAGACTGACTCAGCCTTATTTTGCACAATTGTGCACTATCATCACAAGCTTACTATTATTGGTATGAATTGTAGATTTGTAGTCAACATGGTTAGAAATTATAAGATTGGGTGTTAGACAGAATGTTGGATTTAGGTTCATCTCATGTTACTCTTTTGTTTATTTGTTGTACAAAGCAAATTATTGTAAATCAATCATTGAGTTAGTGTGTACTTGCATGGAATTATTGTGAAGCACTTGTTTTGGCTATTTTATAGTAGTAGTTCTCCCTTTATATGTTCAGTTTTGGTTCCAGACTCAGTTTACATGAGTACCTTGCTTGATTGACCAACCATACAATGGAACTCAAGTTGAACTCCCACTTCTCATGAACATTGTGAAATCTGGCAATACGTTATTGCACAAATTATAACGACAGAGTATCAGGGTTGATAGGCTCCAAGATTCATGATCAGCAGTGACGTGTTTGGTATTCGTACTTTGTTCGGTGATGGTGATACACAAGCATGATATGACCTTAAATGTAATTATACAATTCATAGTTCACGTTGTTTCCCAAATCATGATTTCTGGTTGGTTGCTTTCTTTTTGCGACGTTGGAAAATTATGTAGGCTTTGATCATCATTCATCAGTGATACATTTGGTTTGCCTTTGGCGCTTATGAGGTGTCAATTCTTCTCCTGGGTTCTGACTCTTTAAAATCTGACTGGCCGACCAAGTTGAAACCATATAAGATTGTTCATCCTTACAGCAAGAAGCAAGCAGGTTTAGCTGGCTAGCCTTATTTGCTATGCCTAATATCTTGCTTTTTGCTTATGTGCAAACACCAATATCTACCCAAAACTGTCGTTTTCAGCTCTGTTCTGCACTTCATTAATGATCATCTTTCCCATTATTGCTTTGGACTTGCGCAATTAAGGAATGGGAAATGAAGAGAGGGGGTGGTGGAGATATAGGTAAGGCTAGGGGAGGGCTAGTGGAAAGCAAGTGTGGTTTGAGAGAAGAAAGATGCGGTGCCCGAACCTGTACTTTTGGGATGTAGTATTATTTCTACCCATTATGATAAAAACTATACTACGTGCTGTTCAAGGAGCATCTGATCTACTTTGGAATCATGCAGTTAAGGTAGGAAAGAAAAAGGAGAAATATTAAGAAGTCTTGGTGCTAGGCAAGTCAAAGGAAAAGTGTGCTTTTTGGGACAAAAGACGAATCTTCTTAATTGGTTACCAACTTACTGCCATGTGTAGCTGCCGATATGGCCCAACATGTTGTGTACTTTAGTCCTAAAATTAGGTACTTGCCATGCATAGCCCAAGCACATATGAGGAATCTTTCACATCCATCCATCTAAATTTTCTAGATCCACTTCGAGGATTTTTGCTGAGGAGAAGATGATGGTGGAGGGCGCACTTAAATGTAGGATCCACTAGTTATACGTAGGCTGTAGATTACAAGCCCTCTAAAAGTTTCTGGTTGATTATAATGTCATAACACACAAATATTGTTAATGTAATGTAATGTACAGTGGTACAGTGATTAACTAATGTGCAGAGAAGGCTATATGAAAAGCTAGTCAATGGAAAGCTGTAATCAACTTTGTAACTGTGAAGTCTCTTCACTCTTTATAGCATTTTGCTGAAATATTTCACGTTCCTCTCTCTGTTTTCAGGTTTATTGTGTTCTCTCACGAGATGCAACTCGAAGCACAATGTAACTTAAGCAATGGAGTCAAAGTTTTCTGGCTGCCTATTTTTACTCCAGCCTGCACCTACCTGAGAGACTCTTGGGCAAGTAGTTAGTAATGTATGAACGTGGAGAAAAGCTGTGTGCATCCTTTGGGTCTGTTCGGAACCTCTCAACTAGTCGATGTTGGAGCTGCTAGATAAGTCATCGTTGAGCCTGCTGGCGGCTGTTCCTCCAAGGAAGCCCTTACCTACGTCGGATGTGGCGGCATTACGGGTAGATCTTCGTTGTATGTATTGATCCTCGTGAAGCTGGTGCTAACACCATGTTGATTTTTCGCTTCGGATTGTAGCTCCTTTTTGGAGAGAAGTTTGCAGCGTTCTGTAGCATGAGGTGTTATACATGAATATCTGCAGGTTCGTTTCTAGTCTGAACTTGCAGATCCTTCGTAAATGTTTACTTCGAAACAAGGTCCAATGTCTTGGTGGTACAACGCTGTGTGTCTCAGGGCTGAAGCATTTCTATGTCGCTGCTGCTGCTCAGAGTATGTCTTCTTCGCAGCTGGGGCGAATTATTATTTTTGCCTGGACTTTCTTCTGCTGCTGTTCTTTGTGTTTTCTAGTCTATGGAATTGCTTTTCTATCTGTTGTGAGTATGGGTTTGTCAGTCTTGTGTTTTGCCTGGCCATGAGCACTGTGTTGTTGTATATGTAAGCGCAGCAGACTACCAGGAGATGAGCATTGGTGAAGAAACCTCATCTTAGATTGATTAGGATCACTCATGCGCTGTTGTCTGGGAGCTTTGGAACGAGCATCACAGCTTCTTGGTCATGCTCGTCACCTAGAAGCATTGGAATGAGCAGAGAAACACAAACATGTCTGTCTTTGGGGATTGTCATGCCGGGAGAGTTTTTGTTTTGAACGAAGAGAGGCCTCCCCTTCCGATTTCTATTATAGAAACCATCTGGTTCATTACGTGGACCTACTCTAAGACCCTACATGATGCAAGATAGCATATCATCACCAAAAGCCTGAAAGCAAGCCAGCTAATAAACATGCAACAAACAACACACTCCATGCTTATATTACATGACCATGAAACATCACCAGACCAAATGTCTAGTGCATCCACCCCCTGGCCGAAGGTCACCCTCCGCGCCTCCTGGTGGCTGTCCCGCCGGATCCTCTCCAGTGGTGGGTCTAGACGCGGTCCCTCCCCGTCGTGGTCACCGGCGGCAGGTCGTGGTGGGGCTGTTGACTCCCTGGCCTCCGGCTGTCCGGCGTGCTGCTCAAGTGGAAGGCCGACTTCGGCTCCACGCTCGGCCGCTGCGTCATCCTCGGCGCCGCCTCCGCCTCCGCCTCGCCGTCCTCTGCCGCCAACTCCTGCTGCGGGTGCCGATTGTGGCGAGTGGCGACTCTGACGATTCAGGGAGCATCCCGGAGGCCTTGTACCCTACACGAACGGGGGGCTTAAGCTGCGTGTGCTGTGGATCATCAGCTCGCTTTATTGCGGCGTCGGCGCGGCATTACCTGCTGCAGCCCATGCTTTGCTGGAGAGCCTGGGCCTCACGGACGCCGATGGGCAGGGCGTGCTCACAATGGACAAGTGGCAGCTGCAGGAGCTACGGGTCAGACCAGTATCAGCGTCTGGTGACTCGCACCGCACGCTCATGCCAGCGCTGAGCATGCGTCTGTGGTACGCGCCACACATGGAGCTGCCTGGGGGCACGGTCTTGACTCTTGAATGGAGCAGCACTGGTGGCCATCAAGCCGAGCGAAGAGGCAACGAGGGACGCCGTTGGGAATGGAACTGCTGGGCCGGCAGGTGGATCACTGGATCCTGGGTTTCAGACGCGTACGACGAGCCATATCGGACGGCCGTCGGGGCGCTCCTCAAGCGGAGGATGTATAGCCTTGAGAGTTGAGATGAACTCATTCTAAGCTGTGGAGGGAGTGCCATTCCACAAGTTTCATCTGTGAGAGGTACGTAAATTTCACGTTACAATCGACCCATTTTTTGTCGGATCAGCTTTCTTCAAGTGTCTTTGCTTCTAGGGAGTGATTCGACCTTGTTTTGCACGATTGTGACACTACCATCAGCAGCTCACCACTATTGGGATGCATTGTAGATTTGATGTCAAGATCTCTAGTCAGAACCGTCAAATTTTGGTTTCGCTCATGTTGATATTTTGGTTATTTGTCATAAGCAGGAAGCAAAGTACTATTCTTAAAAATACATTGTATTAGTGGGTACTTTTATGGAGTTATTGCCAAGGAGTTGTTTTAGCCGACTGCTAATCCTTTTCTTGGTTTTAGGCCGGATTCTATTTCTTATAAGCCAAATAAGCTCCATAAGATTAGGCAGGAGAGGCGACCGCGAGAGGCGCCGTTCCGGGAATGGCCGCGGCCAACGCCGTCGGCCGGGCGCCCGCTGGTGATCAACGGGTGGGGGCCCGGTTCTGGGCACTCTTGGATCACGCCGACGACGAGAGTGATGGGGAGAATGACGATCTGGATCCGGTCCAGACTTCACCTACTCCATCGGACAAGATTTGTGAGGCATTCCAGCACGGTGAGTCGGAGGATACAATTTCTTGTCGTTTGGATTCGTTTGTTGCGCAATATGATCCAGCGTGGGACGGCTTGCCGGCGACCGAGACGAACGAGGTGGTCAGACGGCTGGTTCATCGCCGGACATGCAAGACAGCGACTCGACCTTGGATCGGCCCTATCCCTAAGGTCCGGCTTCCCAAACCTACACTTGCGGATTTTCTCGTCGATTTGACCTGGAAGGTTGTCCAACAGAGAGGTAAGAGGAGGACGCCGGCCATCCCCAGGGAGCCGCCGGCGACCTCTCAGGTGGCCTCGATCCGGGATTCCAGGAACGAGAGTTTGAACCGGTTATTGGGCCATAATGGGCTACACAAGGACATGGTCGAGCTGGGATGTCAACCGGGTGGGTATGTGGCCCACCAGACAAGTCCACTAGCCATGGTCCAGCAGTCCGGGTCGGACAAAGCATCGACGACGCTGGTCGTACGTAGGGTTCCTGCGAAGCCAGGGTTCCCATCGATAGGACCAGGCAGGGCAGGACGAGTTCGTCTGCCGGCGACGAATTCGCACCCGCAAGGCTACGGCATGGCTGGCCGCGGCGCACCGGCAGGTAGATCGGGGCCGCCACCGGCGAGACAACATCGCCCTTCAAACCCTCCTCAGGCGGGTCGAGGTACAGGAGCCGAAGACCCCGCCAGCTATGGGGCTGGACGTGGGCGCGATCAATGGACAACGGGGAGAGGAGGAGCCTCCCAACATGATCGCCGCGACTACTGGGGTGATGATGAATACAATGCATACGGTGATGGCATCCATCGTGGGTCTTCCTCTACGGGTGGCGGCATGCAACAAGGAGCTGCCCGAGCCTTTGATGGGCTATCGGGACCTTTTGTACAAGGGACGACGGGCCCTCCTTCTAGGCAGAGGCAGTGGTACCGACTGAGAGGCGTCGGTCGGGGTAGAGGACGTGGTCCCCCGCCACCACCAATAGCTTCTGAGGCTCAGACGAACACTGTCGAAGCACCTCCAGTGCATGATACGCCTATCAACAGGCTGCGGCAGTCATGAGTACTCCCACCTTGACGGGGGAAGCGGCCAGGGTGGTCAAAGACCTGGCTGCAGTCCAAGTTTCGAAGAAGGGTAATAATGCCCGTGATGCGCTTAATGATACCGAGGGGTCTGAGAAAGCTGAAGGGGAGAAAACCTCCAAATGGGCTAGGAAAAAGGAAAAGATGTCATGTTACCGATGCGGTGGCCTCGGACACTTCGCGGCGGAGTGCAAGGTCGAGTTGTGCGACTTATGCAGAAAACCTAAGCATGACTCTAGGGATTGCCCTTTTCTTCTGGGGACTAAGCCTGTGGTTAACATTTACGGAGTCTGCTGTCAGGAATTGATGTTCTTTGAATCATCCAAGTCAGCTTCAATGGCACCTACTCTGGAGAGTTCCCGGACTGGGGTGGTTCGTGTTACCCGTGGAAGGCTGACGTCGGAGCAGGTGCTGTAGCAACTGAAAGAGTTGGTCCCCGCGACTTTTCAATGGTAACTGGTCAGTCTGGAGGATCAGGTCTTCAGGGTGGACTTCCCCACCAAGGAGGATCTTGGGCACCTATTGACGTTTGGAATGAGTAAGGTTCCGAACAACCCATGTGTACTTGAGTTTGAATCGTGGACACACCAGGAGCCGGTTGGCAATCCTTTGCCCCAGCTGTGGATTCAGCTTACGAGGGCACCACAGACAACACTTGATGATGTCCGGATCACCTGGAGCCTTGGCTCATTGATTGGTAAAACTGAGAAGGTAGCATGCCTTTCACACGGGCAAATGGAGTGGCCCGCATTTTTGTCAGTGTTATTAGTATTGAGCATATACCGGACTCGGTCAGATGGGTGTACGATGGTAAGTCTTACATGTTGGATGTTGAGATCGAGGAGAATGTCAAGTTCCAAGACTTGGCAAGGATGGTTGATATGGATACTGATGGCAGAAATGGTGGGGATGGACAACCGCATAATGAGGGACCGAGGAGTGCTCCGAAGGGCACGGATGCTACTCCGCCGGCCAACGGGGCTGCCATGGAGGAAGGTGGTGACAACCGGCCTCATGGTACCTTCACCTCGCGACAGCTGCAGTTTGGGTCCTTTGGCGCTTGTTCAGCCCCAAGCAAGCTATGGAGTTCTAGAGTGGACAACGACGACCCATTGTAGCATGAGTTGCCTCCCCTTTCACCATCGGGACCTTTATCACCACCAGTTTCCCCTTGTCCTTCGCCACCATCGCTAATGGGGAACACAAAGGCTCCATTTTTTGCAGGTGAGACAATTGGTGCGGGCTCTATTCACAGCCAGGATAGGCTTGTGGCCAGAGGTTCCGTAGGGCCGGGGCCTGGACTTGCCACGACCGGGAGTACCGACAGACCGGTGAGTCCGGTTGCTGCTAGACCAACTATCGGTCGAGCGACTAGGGGACGGCCAGGGTCGGCTAGGCCATCCTCCACTCGTGTAGCCAATACACACCCAGGTGTACAACCAGCGACAGGTGGTCACGGCACGCTGGGGAGTACTAGCGCCGGCTTAGCTGGAGATGCGCGGTGGACGGAGGTCGGCCTATCCACTAACGCAGCAGAGCTGTAGTCTTCGCGGGCCGTTACTACGGGGGACGGCAACATACCTGGGCTCAAGGTGCTGCCGGCTGACCACTCGGTCCAGCAAGGTGCAGGAGGTACCTTGCATATCGATCCTTCGATCGCGGAGGTGGTTGCCTTCGGAGGCATCCAGGACCCGGCGACGGGCGATAGGCGGTCTAGTCGACGCCTCCAGGAGCAGCTGGATGCTGATGATTTGCTAATGGGCCACGCCATGAGGGCAGCTAAGCTGCGCGACATCGAAGCCACCACAGGTATGAAAGTTAATACGACATGTTCTATTCTACATTTTTTCGATAATGATATTGTCTCAAATGCAAACGTGCTAGGAGTTTCTTTGGGCAGCAACGCTAAAGAGATGTCCAAATCTATAAACAATCTTTTAGACTTAGAGGCTGAAAGAGCCATGTTAATGCTACGTAAGATTGCATCAGTTAAACCTTTGACCGATGATGAGATCAATGAGCTAGGTATTGATGGCATGGAACGTCTTTGTGAGGATCTTGTACCTACATCACTAGTACGAGAGGACGAAGAGAATATGAGTATGGAGGGGTATGTGGCCCCACCGGAACTTGATGGGAGCTCTCTTACATCTACCGGTTATGTGGACCGGGATGCGGTTATCGAGAAATCTAAAAGAACTTGGAAGAGGAAAGTCTACCCGGTGTCGGCAGTACGCCGGAGTGTGAGGTTTAAAACTGCAAAGAAATTCCACGATGAATTATGAGAGGCATATTCTGGAATAGAAGAGGTCTTGGTGACTTGGCTAAAAGAAGATTCCTTGCAGAAGCAACAATCAAACATAAGCTTGATTTCATAGCGATTTTGGAAACGGGCAGAGATAACTTCACTTCTCAGTTTCTTAACACGATTTTGGGTGGTGCTGATTTTGACTGGCATTGCTTACCCCCAAGAGGAAGGTCTGGAGGGATCTTACTTGGGGTGCGGTGTGAGACCCTCGAGGTACGGAGTGTGACTTTAGGGGACTTTGCTGTCAAGTTCAGAGTTCGGTCCAAGGAGGACGGGTTTCTTTGGGCGCTAGTGGCCGTATATGGTGCGGCGCAACCCGAGTTAAAAATGGACTTTTTGTCAGACCTCGTTCGTATATGTGGGAACGAGAGGTTACCAATCCTAGTGGGTGGTGACTTTAATATTATTAGGCGTAGAGATGAAAAAAATAATGACAATTTTGATGGCAGATGGTCATTTATGTTTAATACCATCATCGAAAGCCTGGATCTCAGGGAGATAGAATTTTCAGGCAGAAAATTTACATGGGCCAACTCGTTACCCAACCAGACCTTCGAGAAGTTGGATAGAGTTCTTACCGGTGTAGAATGGGAGCAGAAATTTCCACGTGTGATAGTTCGAGCACTGCCACGGGTAATCTCGGATCACACACCACTATTTGTGGACTCCGGAGGGGCAACTCATAAAGGTAACAAAGATGCGTTTTCCTTTGAGTTGTCATGGTTCGAACGAGAAGGCTTCATAGAGCTCGTAGCGAGAGAATGGGGGGCTGCCCACGGGGGTGGCTCCAATATCGACAGATGGCAGAATAAAATTAGACATTTAAGGCAATTTCTTCGCGGTTGGGCGAAGAATGAGAGTGGAGCCTATAAACTTAAAAAGCAAAAGCTCATGGAGCTTATTGATCGACTGGACATCAAGGCTGAATCCGTGTTGTTGGATGATAGTGAGAGAGCATCCAAAGCGGAGGCAGAACTTGAGCTTAAGAAAATGCTTAGAGAAGAGGAGATTAAATGGGCTCTTCGAGCAAAAGTGCGACAAGTAACACAAGGAGATGATAATACTCAATTTTTCCATCTTATTGCAAATGGAAAGTATAGAAAGAAGAGGATTTATCAACTGGAACAGGACGAGGGTACAATCGTTGGGCAAGATAACCTAAAGTTGTACATCTCCGAATATTACAAGAAATTGTTCGGCCCACCGGAGGACAGTACAGTCACCATGGATGAACAATTAGTTGGTGATATTCCTCAATTAGGTTCGAATGAGAATGAGATACTCACCGCGCCATTCACGGAAAAAGAGGTGTTCGATGCTATTGCGCAGATGAAGAATAATAAGGCCCCCGGTCCGGATGGATTTCCAGCTGAATTTTATAAGAGATGTTGGCATATTATCAAGGGTGATCTTTTGCCAATGTTCCAAGACTTGTTCAATGGGCACTTGCAGTTGTACCATCTTAACTTTAGGACGATCGCGTTGTTGCCAAAGAAGGAAGGGGCAGTGCGTATTGAACAATTTAGACCAATTTGCTTACTAAATGTAAGTTTTAAAATCTTCACGAAAGTTGGAACTAACAGGCTGACGGAGATTGCACATAAAGTGGTGCAACCGAGCCAATCGGCGTTTATGCCGGATCACAACATTCTGGAGGGGGTGGTGGTTCTCCATGAAACCCTTCACGAAATCCATTCGAGGAAACTAGATGGGGTTATCTTCAAAGTGGACTTCGAGAAGGCTTATGATAAAGTTAAATGGCCTTTCCTTCAACAAGCATCACGTATGAAGGGGTTTGATGAGCTATGGAGAAAGCAAGTCAAATCATTCGTATAGAAAGGGAGTGTTGGGATTAAAGTGAACGACGATATGGGTCATTTTTTCCAAACTCAAAAGGGGCTTCGACAGGGAGACCCAATGTCCCCTATCCTATTCAATGTGGTCGCAGATATGCTTGCGGTATTGATAGGAAGGGCTAAACAGGAAGGCCTCATAGGTGGATTGGTACCCCATCTAGTTGAAGATGGGGTTTCAACCTTACAATATGCAGACGACACCATTCTGTTCATGGAGCATGACATAGCGAAAGCTAGAAACATGAAACTCATCCTTTGCCTATTTGAACAACTATCCGGCTTGAAAATAAATTTCCATAAGAGCGAATTGTTCTGCTTTGGGAGAGCCAAAGAGGAACAAGAGAACTATAGACAATTGTTTGGATGTGAATTGGGATCCTTGCCGTTTAGCTACTTGGGCATACCAATTCATCATCGAAAATTGTCAAACCACGAATGGAAAATGATAGAAGATCGATTCGAGAAGAAACTAAGCTGCTGGAAGGGCAAGCTGTTGTCTTACGGAGGAAGGTTAATTTTGATTAATTCGGTACTCACGAGCATGCTGATGTTCCTTCTGTCATTCTTTCAGTTACCAGTAGGGGTATGGAAAAGATTGGATTTTTATCGTTCTAAGTTCTTTTGGCAGAGTGATGAGATTAAGAAGAAATATAGACTGACTAGATGAGACATTATATGCCGACCCAAAGACCAGGGAGGACTTGGAATCGAAAACCTTGAGGTCAAAAATAGGTGTTTACTCAGCAAGTGGCTGTTTAGACTATCGGTTGAGACCGAGGGTATGTGGATACAAATTCTGCGTAATAAGTACCTACACAACAAAACTTTATCCCAAGTCACGGCTAGGCCGACTGACTCCCCATTCTGGAGAGGTTTGATGAAGGTCAAGTCTCAGTTCTTTCATAGAACGAAGTTCATCATTGGAAATGGAGAGACAATCCGGTTTTGGGAGGACACGTGGTTGGGGAACACGCCTCTGGCCATACAATATCCTACCCTTTACAATATAGTGCAACACAAGGAGAGATTTGTGTCCACGGTATTGCAGTCCACTCCCCTCAACATTCAGTTCAGGCGCACATTGATAGGTCATCGATGGGTGCAGTGGCTACATCTAGTCAGAAGACTCACGGATGTGCAAATTACGGAAGAAGCGGACAAGGTTGTCTGGCAACTTTCTGCGCCTGGGACGTTCTCAATTAAATCCATGTATCTCGATCTCATCAATACAACGGCTCTAACAAAAGCAACCCATATCTGGAAAGTCAAAGTCCTTTTGAGAATCAAAATATTTATGTGGTTTGTTCACAAGAAAGTGATTCTTACGAAGGATAACCTCGCAAAGCGCAATTGGCCGGGATGCACAAGATGTAGCTTCTGTGATCATCACGAGACAATCGAACACCTGTTTTTCTGCTGCCCACTAGCGAAACTTCTATGGCAAACAGTCACAATTACTTTCAATATTAAATCTCCTGATAGTATTGACACGTTATTTGGGACGTGGCTAAATGGAGTGGATGTTAACGTAGCAAAACATATAAGCATAGGAGTGTGTGCTCTGTTTTGGGCGATATGGAACCGTAGGAATGACTTGACATTTAACAGAAAGACACATATTCATTTCTTGCAGGTACTATTCAGGGCGTCGGCTTGGATCCGTACATGGTCGTTACTCACTCCCGCGGAAGCCAGGGAGCCTTTGGTTACTGGGTCTGTCCAATGGGAGATGATAGCGCGGGATATCTACAGCCGGTTTGGATGGCGGTCCACTAATAGGATAGATGAGTAGGCATCTATGCCTTATTTTGCCGGCTGTGGCTTTCCTTGCTATTTTCTACTATTTGTGATTGCTCCTTCAGAGCTTAGTTGTAACACCAGATTATTGGAGTTCGCTTTTTATTAATAAAGGGACCGTATGCATCTCACTGATGCAGAGGCCGAAGGTAACACTCCTTTTCTAAAAATAATAATATATATAGTAGTTCGTACCAAATTTCCAAACTCAGTTTACATGATCACATTGCTTGACTGTCTATACAATTTTACAAGGGAACTCATTTTGAATCCTGCTTTTCATGAACTCTGGCAATACATTATTCCACATATTAATATATTATATCCTGACAGAGTATAGGAGTTTGGACAGGCTCCTGGATTCATGATCCAGCAGTGACGTCTTTGGTGTTCTAACTTCAGTTTTTTTGTGTGTGTGATAGCCATAAGCAAATAACCTTATAAACTTAACCGAAATAACACAATGCATGCTATATAGATCGACAAGTGTCAAGTGGTTTGCCAAATCATGATTCCTGGTCTCCTTCTTTCTTTCTTGCGTCATTGGAAAATTATGTTGGCACGGATCATCATTCATCAATGATACATAAAACAGATAATTCTGTTTGATTTTCCTGTGGCACTTAATTTATGAGGTGTCAATTCTTCTTCTGAGTTCCGACTCTCAAAAATTTGGCTGACCGACAAAGTTGAAACCCAGATATAAGAATATCTATCCTTCAGCAAGAAGCAAACAAGTTTAGCTGGCTAGCTTTCTTGTGCTATGCCTAATATCTTGCATTTTGCTTATATCTACCCCAAACTGTCTTTATTCAGCTGCTTTTATCATTCTCATAAGAGCTGTACTCTGCACTTGATTTAAGGATTATCTTCCCCATTTTTGCTTTGGACTCGCACAATTAAGGAATAGGAAATGGAGAGGGGGTGGGGGAGATATGGGGAAGGCTAGGGACTAAGGGCTAGTGGAAGGCAAGTGTGGTTTGAGAGAAGAAAGACGTTGTGGCCCAACCTGTACTTTTGGGATGTATTATTTCTACCCATTCTGATAAAAGCTGCACTGCGTGCTCTTTAAGGATCATCTGTTCCATTACTAGTTTTGAATCGTTCAGTTAAGGTAGGAAAAAAGGGAGAAATATTAAGAAGTATTGATGCTAGGCTAGTCAAAGGAAAAAGTGTGCTTTCTGGGACAAAAGACGGTCTTCTTAATTGCATTGGTTACCAACTTACCATATGTGTATCTGCTGATATGACCCAACATGCTGTGTATTGCAGTCCTAGAATTAAGTACTTGCTATGCATAGCCGAAGCACATATGAGGAATCTTCCCCATTCATCCATCTAAAATTATTAGATCCTCTTCAAGGATTTTTGCTTAGGAGAAGATGATGGTGGAGGGCCCAGTTAAATTTAGGATCCTCTAGTATATGCCGGCTGTAGATTTAAGGCCCTCCTAAAATAGTTTCTGGTCGATTTATATGTGAACCTGATACAGTTAGAAAGCTATTTGAGAAATCTGTTGGATATCTCAACTGCGTAAGGACTGACTAGCCAATGGAAGCTGTAATGTAGGATCCACTAGTTATATGTGGGTTGTGATTTCAAGCCCTCCTAGAATACTCCCCCGTTCCTAAATATAAGACCTTTTAGAGATTTAATTGTGAACTACATACGGATGTATATAGACATATTTCAGAGTGTAGATTAACTCATTTTGATCCATATGTAGTCCATGGTATAGTCTCTAGAAGGTCTTATATTTAGGAACGGAAGGAGTAGTTTATAAGCCATAAAACTCAAATCTCTTTAATGTAATGTACAGTTGTACGCTAATTAATTAATGTGCCGAAGGCTATATGAAACGATAGTCAATGTGAGCTGTAATCAACTTTGTAACTGTGAAGTCCCTTCGTTCTTTTTAGCATTTTGCTGAAATCTTTGACGTTCCTATCTCTATTTTCAGGTTTATTGTGTGTTCTCACGAGATGCAACTCGAAGCACAATGTAACTAGGCAATGGAGTAGAAGTTCTCTGGCTGCCTATTTTACTCCAGCCTGCACCTACCTGAGAGACTCGGACTAGTTAGTAATGTGTGAACGTGGAGGAAAGCTGTGCGCATCCTCTGGGCCTGTTTGGAACATCTTAACTCGTCGATGTTGGAGCTGCTAGACAAGTCATCGCTGAGCCTGCTGGCGGCCGTCCCTGCAAGAAAGCCCTCATCTTTGCCGGACGTGGCGGCATCACAGGTAGATCTTCATTGTATGTATGGATCCTCGTGAAGCTGGTGCTAACACCATGCTGATTTTTCGCTTTGGATTGTAGCTCTTTTTGGAGAGAAGTTTGCAGCGTTCCGTAGCATGAGATGTACATGAATATCTGCAAGTTCGATTCTAGTGTGAATTTGCAGATCATGTGTAAATGTTATACTTTGAAACGAGCCACTGTAGAAGCATAATGCTGTGAATCCGACTGCTGAAGCATTTTTATGTCGACACTGAGGGCATGTTCTTTTTTTGCCGCAAGCGGGGCGAATCATGATTTCTGGTAACTTTCTTTCTGCAGCGAATCATGATTTCTGGTCACTTTCTTTCTACGACGTTAGAAATTATGTTGGCACTGATCATCATTCATCAGTGATTCTACCTGAAATAGATAATTCTATCTCGTTTGCCTGTGGCGCTTATGAGGTGTCAATACTTCTCCTGAGTTGTGACTCTCGAAAATCTGACTGACCTACCAAGCTGAAACCCAGAGATAAGATTGTTCATCCTTGCAGCAAGAAGCAAACAGGTTTAGCTGGCTAGCCTTCTTTTCTATGCCTAATATCTTGCTTGCATTTTGCGTATGCCCAAACACCAATATCTACCTCAAACCATCATTTTCGGCTAATAGAAATGAAGAGAGGAGGTGATGGAGATACTAATTTTGAATCGTGCAGTTAAGGTAGTGGAATAAAAAGGAGAACTATTAAGAAGTCTTGATGCTAGGCTTGTCAAAGGAAAAGTATGCTTTCTAGCAAAAGACGATCTTCTTAATTGCATTGGTTACCAACTTACCATCATGGGTATCTGCCGGTATGGCCCAACATGCAGTGTACTTTAGTCCTAGAATTAGGTACTTTTGCATAACCCAAGCACATATGAGGAACCTTCCACATTCATCCATCTAAATTTTTTAGATCCGTCTCGAGGATTTTTGCTCAGAAGAAGATGACCCACTTAAATGTAGGATCCAATACCATATGTAGGATGTAGATTTGGGGCCCTCCTAAAATAGTTTTTTGTTCATTATAATGTTATAAAACACGAATCTTTTTTTTTTTGAAAGAAAGGGGTCTTTCCCATGCCCCATTTTATTTCATGAAGCAGCAAACGAGACACATGTTCAGCAAGATCGACACCTACTAGGAAACAAAGGAGAAAGGACCCAGGACAAACCACACAGGAAAAGCCTGGACACTCCAACCACGAGCCAGACGGCATCCACACAGTTCTAACAAGTTTCGAGCAAGAAGTCTAGTGCAGCTTATTACAATAAAACCAAATCATCGCAACAGAGTCACTCGCGGATCAGGCCCAAATAATCCTCGGGAGCTCCCCTCGGTGTTTGTCCAGCAGGCCGACGAAGCGCCAGAGGATATCCATCCACACAGCGTCGCAAAGCACCATCCATTGCTGCAGGAGCCCTTTTAGCTTGGCAAGGCCGCAACCCAATCCTTTTGACGTGCGTCCCTGGAAACATAAATCTTTTCTCAATCTCCAGATACTCCACAAGGAGGTAACAATCACCATGTTAAGCACAGGTTTACTTTTGTTAAATTTCCATAACGCGCAAACATCAGCAAAGCATGAAATTGTCTCTATACGAAAGAATTCAGATATCATTTCCCAAATGGGACTAACATTGATGCATTCAAAGAATAAATGTTGTAGAGTTTCAGCTTCACTACAAAACAGACACGACAAATCCTCCACATGTCTTCTCTTGGCTAAATTATCCCTAGTGAGGGCCTTATTGTATAGACATAGCCATAAAAAGACATGGATATTTTGAGGACACATAATTTTTCACAGAGCATCCCCAAATGGAGAAACCACACCTCCAAAATGAATGATACTATAAAAAGATTTAACTGAGTATTTCCCATTTGATTGAAGCAACCAAACAGGGGTGTCTTGGTAATCAGATAGAGGGAATTTTGTAAGATGTTCAATGAGCTGGAGCCAACTAGCCATGCCTCTCTGATCAACACAACGTCTAAACGACAACCTAAGTGTCACCCCGTCCCAAACCTGGGATACTGAGCAATTAGTATGATTACAAATCTCGAACAAGTCTCAGAATTTAACTTTAAGGAAACAATCCCCAACCCAAGTGTCATGCCAGAAGCTAATACTGTCTCCTCTCCCGATTTTCTAAGAATAGAAAGTTTTGGCAGCTTGTATGGCCTAGGTCACACTCTTCCAGAAGGGAGAGCCAACTTACTGCCTGGGCCATAACATGTTTGGAAACTAAACATTGTATTTATAGGTAATTAGTTTATGCCAGTCATTGTTATTATTCTCAAAGAAGCGTTTCCCCGAGGATGCCAAGAGGGCCATATTATAATCTCTTAAATTGGGTACCCCCAAACCACCCAGATTTTTCTTCCTCGAGACCAGGCCCGTTGGGCTAGGTGATATTTATGTTGGTCTTTTATATTTCCCCATAAGAAATGAGTCATTTGGGAGTTGATGGCACACGAATCTGTTTAATTAACTAATGTGCACCTGATACAGTTAGAAAGCTATGTGAAAAGCAGGATTTGAGAAATATGCGAGAACCTACTAGCCGACGGAAGCTGTAGTGAACTTTGTAACCGTGGATTCACTTCGCTCCTTGTGTAGAAACGGCACCTTTAGCATTTTGCTGAAATCTTTCATGTTCCTGACTCTGTTTTCAGGCGTTATTGCATTTTCTCTTCTCAAGAGACGCGACTCAAGTGAAGGCACAATGTACCTTGAGCAATGGAGTAGAAGGCCTCTGGCTGCATATTTTCACTCCGGCCTGCGCCTACCTCAGAGGCTCTGACAAGTGTTAGTAACGCTATGAACGTGGAAGAAAGCTGTGAAGACTTTGTCGAAGTTGGAGCTGCTAGACAAGTCATTGCCGAGCCTGCTGGCGGCCGTCCCTCCAAGGAAGCCCTTGCCTTCGCCGGATGTGGCGGCACTACGGGTAGATCTTCATTGTGTGTATGGACTATGGATCGTCGTCGTGAAACTGGTGCTAACGCGGGCACGCGCAGTGGGATTTTACTCGCATGGGATGCCTCGGCGGTGGCTTTGTCCAATCCTCGCTGCACAACCAACACTCTCACGGCTCTAGTCACGCCGAACGTGGGATCACGTCTATGGGCCACAGCTTGACCATGAGAAGCTGGAATTCATGCAAGAATTGGTGGATAACTGGATATCCGGGACCTTCATTGTTAGGCTCTCGATCTATACTCTCGCTAGTGACGGATTACAGTCTAGATTCAGATACAACTCTCTCCCTCGTTGGTGTTCAACTTGCAAAGAAAGAAAGGAGAAAGGAAAAAAAAGGTTGCCAGCCTTGCCGTTGCCGCGATCCAAGCCAGGATGGTCTTGACTGAAGTCGCGTCGTCTTTAAGTAGGATTCACCCACTCTGGCCCCACGTACTGTCTATTGGGATGCCTGATCCGAGGTGGACGCGCGATGACGCGCTCCCTGCCGTGATTGGCCGCCCTTGCCCGCTCTGTTGCCAACATGTCATCCAAAGTTGCCCCAGTAGCTGCTCCTGCCTTTGTTGTCGATGTATTTGGGACGCTGACATCCCCTGCTTCTTGAGGGACGGCTTGACCCCAAGCCGCTAAGTCAGGGTAGCGGTCTTTAAGAGCGAGAGCATCTTCCCGTCCAGCAGCTCTGAATCAGACCAACGAACGAGCAGTTGTTCGCGTCGTCCTGTAGGTGTCTGGCGCCATCTCCTGTCCAAAATTTCCATTGGGACCAGTTCGTCGGGCTGAGGGATTGGGATCAAGGGTGAAACTGATATACCTGGGGACAGAGCTTGGCGAAGTTGGGAGACGTGGAAGACAGGGTGGATCTTGGACTGAGGTGGTAGGTCACTTCTCGTAGGTGACTGGGTTGATGTTGAGAATCACTTTGAACGGGCCAAAATACCTCAAGGCAAGCTTGTGGTTGGCGCGACGATGCACCCAAGATTGAACATAAGGCTGCAATTTGACAAACACCACTTGCCCAGCGCTGAACGAGCGATCCGTACGTTTTTTGTCGGCCTGCACCTTCATCATGTGGCGTGCAGGCTCGGTGACGTGGCTCATGCCCATACAACGCTTCGAAAGGAGACATGTCCAAAGCAGAATGGTGACTCGAGTTGTACCAAAATTCTGCAAGTGACAGGAATTGACTCCAATGATTTGGACAAGCATGGATGAAGCAGCGAAGATAAATTTCTAGGCATTGATTAACTCTTTCCGATTGGCCCTACGTCTGGGGGTGGTATGGCGTGCTCATGTTGAGCTCAGTCCCAATGATAGAAAAGAGCTCACGCCAGAACCTGCTGGTGAACACAGAGATTTGTCTGATATGATTGCTTTGGGTGGCCCGTGGAGTTTGTAAACATTGTCCAAGTATGAACGGGCCACTTTAGCTGCAGTGAATGGGTGTTGTAGCGGCAGGAAATGGGCATGCGATTGTGCAGCTCAATGATCCAAGTTCAATTTGTAAAATTGACAGGTGATGCATAGAGGGTTTTCTCCCATTTATTGAGGATCAAGTTTGACGTGTGATGAAACTAATCATCAAAAATATGTTGATACTCATTTAAAAAAAAATCTGAGGATCATGTTTATCTTGGTACTCATACTACAATGGCTGTATGCATCCCTAGTTGGTGCAGAGGTCGGGAAGTGAAAAACTCTCCCATTTTTTAGCTGCATGCATCGATTGATGCAGAGGCCCGGGGCTCGATTCCTCCTTTTAAAAAAAAGCGGCAGGAAATGGGCATACCTTGTGAACTTATCCACCACCACCAGTATGCAATTTGCTTTGCCTGATCGTGGGAGGCCATCGATGAACTCCATTGTAACAACTTGCCACGCTCCTCCTGGAATTGGGATTGGTTCTAACAGTCCGGGATATTTAACCCGCTCTGGCTTCACTTGTTGGCACACAACACATCCTTGTACATAATCTCTGATAATCTGCTTCATCTTGGGCCATGCAAACAACCGTCACAATCTTCTGTAAGTTATTGGGAACCCAGAGTGACCCCCAAGTGTGCTATCATGGAATGCTTTCAACACTTTCTGCTGCATTTGTGGTGCTCTCCCAAGCCACAACCGATTCCTGAAGTATAGCAGCCCATCAGCGACAGCAAACCTCCCTTTGGTGTCAGCCTATGATGTGAATTGCTCCAGTAGCTTCTTCGTGTGCTCGTTGTCATTGTAATTGGCCCGTATGTCTTCGATCCAAGTGGGTTGGGATACTGAAATGGCCAAAGACTTCTCATTGGTGTGATCCCGACGGGAAAGTGCATTTGCGGCACTGTTGGTTGAGCCTTGACGATAGCAGATTTTGTATCGCATGCCAAGGAGTTAGTAAAAGCCTTCTGTTGCCACACCGTGGACAGACGTTGATCATCCAGATGTACCAAGCTACGTTGATCCATGCGAATCAAGAACTCGTCATGTTGGAGGTAGGGCCGCCATTGCTCAACGGCCATAAGGATGGCCATGCATTCCTTCTCATAGGTTGATAAACCTCTATGCTTGGGAGCGAGAGGCTTGCTCATGTAAGCGATCGGGTGCCCTCCTTGCTGCAACACTGCACCTACTCCATAGTCACACGCGTCTGTATCCACCACAAACTGCTTGGAGAAGTCCGGGAGTTGTAGTACAGGTGCTGAAACCAAACTCTGCTGCAGTAATGAAAAGGCTTTGTCCGTGTCGGCAGTCCACACAAACTGATGATTCTTTTTCCATAAATTGAACAGAGGTCGCGCAATAATGCCGAAATGCTTGACAAATTTTCTGTAGTACCCTGCCAATCCAAGGAAACTGCGCACCTCCTTGCTGTTGCGTGGTGTTGGCCAGGTTCTGATAGTTTCTATCTTGCTCGGATCCATGGAAACCCCTTCCTCGTTGATTACGTGTCCAAGGTATGCAATCTGTCTCTGTCCGAAGGCACACTTAGATTGTTTCACTTGCCAATGATCTCTCCACAGCAGTTGCAACACTTGCCTGAAATGATCCATCTGTTGAGCTAGCGTCTTGCTGAAAACCAATATGTCATCAAAGAATACAATGACACAGATGCGCAACAGAGGGTACAGTGTGTTGTTCATCGCACCGAGGAAACTAGGTGGGCAGCAGCCAAACCAAAGGACATGACCAAGTATTCCCAGTGCCCTGAATGTGTTGTGAATGCGGCCTTATACTCCGCTCCCTCTGCCAACCGAATTTGATGGTAACCGGCGCGTAGGTCCAATTTGGAGAACCAACGGGCATCGACCAGTTCGTCAAGTAATTCATCGATGATCGGGACAGGGTACTTGCTAACAATTGTCATTGCATGTGCCGTCTTTCTTCTTCACGAGCAGAGCAAGCGAAGAAAATGGACTGGTACTTTTGCGGATGATGCCTGCGTCCAATAGCTCTTTGACCTGCCGCTCGATCTTGTCTTTGAGTTCCGGCTTGTGACGGTATGGTCTCAAGTTAACTGGTTGGGCCCCCTCCATGAGAGGAATTCTGTGATCACATGCATGCCGGGGTGGCAAAGATTTAGGTTCCTCAAAGACATCCGTGTACTCCTCAAGCACTCGCAGAATTTCCATTGGGATCGGGGTGTCCGTTATCCCTTACTCACCGACAGCGTTTAGATGAACCACGAAGGCGACTGAACCCTGTTTGCATGCTGAGAGGAGCTCTTGAGAGGAAATAGCAGAGCATTGTTGCAGATTGTTAGACACT
Organism: Hordeum marinum; assembly: GCA_022496015.1. Taxonomy (NCBI): domain Eukaryota; kingdom Viridiplantae; phylum Streptophyta; class Magnoliopsida; order Poales; family Poaceae; genus Hordeum; species Hordeum marinum. Next base: position 404,800,457 of record CM039672.1, on the reverse strand, counting down.
GCGTGAAGTGATATTGCACCTTTGTCTGTAGTTACTATCATATGTTGTTCTTCCCAGTCAACATGCATCGGGCTATGTTTCTTTTAACCAGTCCATGCCCAATATGGCTTTGTACGCTCCCAGTGAAATCCGTTTGAAATCCGTGACAAATTCGTGCCCCTGTGATGTCCAAGAGCATTGAGGGATAAAACTATCACAAACAAGTACTGCACCATCCGCCATTTTTACTCGGCAGATCTTATTCATTTTACACACTCCCTGTAACTTGGTGGCCAAGCGATGATCGACAAAAGAAGAAGAACTCCCCGAGTCCACGAGTAGTGATACTTCTTGCCCTTGGATCCAAGCATGGAGTTGCATCACACCTGCGCCTGCAGATCCATTGACTGCATGCTTCGATATGGTGCATAAATTATCATCTTCTGATTCCGCGTGCTCCTATTGTGTATCAACTAGTGCTTCCTCTGTAGCAAATAAGGCCAGCAGTTCTTCCACAACGTGCATCTGAACAGTGGGTGGGCAAGTGTGATCCTTCCCCCAGCGCTCTCCACACTTAAAGCAGAGCCCCCGGGCATGCCTGAAGGTGCGAAGTGTAAAGATCTTGGATATATCTGAATTTGCTCTTGCTCCGTCCGTACCACGACTATCTTCAGCCCCGATAGTGGGCGTCACTGGCCACGCTGTACTGGTGGGTAGAACCAGCACACTCGGTATAGGAGGACGGACTGCTGGAGAACGAGTGGGGAGGGTTCGTCTACATAACTCACCATCCATGACCTCTTCCTGAAGAAGTGTCAGAGAGCATGCCGTATTCAAATTGGGAGGCTTCTGAATGAGCATGATAACCCACAAGTATAGGGGATCGCAACAGTTTTCGAGGGTATATTATTCAACCCAAATTTATTGATTCGATACAAGGAGAGCCAAAGAATATTCTCGACTATTCGCATCTGAGTTATCAATTCAACCACACCCGAAAGACATAATATCCGCAACAAAGTATTCAGTAGCAAAGTAGTATGGAAGTAACGGTAACGATGGCAAAAGTGACAATAGCAGTTTTGTAGTGATTGTAACAGTAGCAACGGAAAAGTAACTTAGCAAGGATCAATATATGAAAAGCTCATAGGCAATGGATCAGTGATGGATAATTATGTCGGATGGCATTCATCATGCAACCGTTATAACATAGGGTGATATAGAACTAGCTCCAATTCATCAATGCAATGTAGGCATGTATTCCATATATAGTCATACATGCTTATGGAAAAGAACTTGCATGACATCTTTTGTCCTACCCTCCCATGGCAGCGGGGTCCTATTGGAAACTAAGGGATATTAAGGCCTCATTTTAATAGAAAACTGGACCAAGGCATTAGCACTTAGTGAATACATGAACTCATCAAACTACGGTAATCACCAGAAAGAATCCCAGTTATTGTCACCCTGGGGATGCGGATCATAACTCATAATAGGTGTCTACAACTTGCAAGATAGGATCAAGAACACATATATATTCATAAAAACATAATAGGTTCAGATATGAAATCATGCCACTCGGGCCCTAGTGACAAGTATTAAGCATAACAAAGTCATAGCAACATCAATCTCAGAACATAGTGGATACTAGGGATCAAACCCTAACAAAACTAACTCGATTACAAGATAAATATCATCCAACCCATCACCGTCCAGCAAGCCTACGGTGGGATTACTCACGAACGGCGGAGAGCATCATGGAATTGATGATGAAGGATGGTTGGTGATGACGATGGCGTCGATTTTGCCTCTTCGAAGCCCAAAACGGACTCTAGATCTGGCCTCCCGTGGAAGAACAGGAGGTGGTGGCGGCTCTGTATCGTGAAACGCGATGGACTCTTCTCCTTTATTTTTTCTCCACGAATAGGAATATATAGGGTTGGAATTGAGGTCGGAGGAGACACAGGGGCCCCACAAGCTTGCCAGGCGCGACCAGTGGGGGTGGTCGCGCCTGGTGGGCTTGTCACCTGTGGGTGGCCCCCCTCTGGTTGATTCTTTCGCTAGTATTTTTTATTAATTCCAAAAATAATCTCCATAAATTTTTAGGTCAATCCGAAAACTTTTATTTCTGCACAAAAATAACAGGCAATTCTGCTGAAAACAACGTCAATCCGGGTTAGTTCAATTCAAATCATGCAAATTAGAGTTCAAAATAAGGGCAAAGGAGTTTGGAAAAGTGGATACGATGGAGACGTATCAACTCCCCCAAGCTTAACCCATTGCTTGTCCTCAAGAAATTTAGTTGATAAACTGAAAGTGATAATGAAAAACTTTTACAAACTCTGTTTGATCCTGTTGTTGTAAATATGTCTAACTGATGTTCAAATTTTCAGCAAAGATTATAGACTACACACGTTCACAATAACATTTAGTTCTCACATTTACCCATGTCAATGACATAACCAAATAGCGATCAATAATAATAACTCTCGGATGGCAACACTTTTATCAAAACAATCATGATACAATATGACATAATGGTATCTTGCTAGCCCTTTATGAGACCGCAAAACATAAATGCAGAGCACCTCTAAAGAACAAGGACTGTCTAGACATTGTAATTCATGGTAAAACAGATCTAGTCACGCTCATACTCAATATCAATTAATAGCAAAACATACAAATAATGGTGGTGCTCTCTAACTGGTGCTTTTTATAAGAGGATGACGACTCAGCAATAAAGTAAATAGATAGGCCCTTTGTAGAGGGAAGCATTGATTTGCAGGGGTGCCAGAGCTCGAGCTTTTAAAACATGAATGAATAACAATTTTGAGCGGTATGCTTTCATTGTCATAATAACGACCAAGAGATTTCACCATCTTTCATGCTAGATACATTATAGACGGTTCCCAAACAGAATGATAACGTTTTTACTCCCCCTCCACAATCAATCACACTCCATGGCTAGCCGAATCCACGGGTACTGTCCATACAAACACAGTCCTGGGGGAGTTTTTTGTCATTAAATTTTAATTTGATTTTGAGCATGGAACTGGGCATCCCAGATACTAGCCACTTTCTCGTGAATGATAGTGAATAAACACATATCGTGAGAATAACCCACCTAGCATGGAAGATATTGACAGCCCCGAGTCGCTCCATGAGCGATTCGGGCATAGAAAACAGAATATTATTTGAGGGTTTAGAGTATAGCACATGCAAATTTACTTGGAACGACATGTGAATACCGCCTATAGGTAGGCATGGTGGACTCAGATGGAACAACTTTGGGTTTGAGGAATTGGATGCACAAGCAATATTCCCGCTTAGTACAAGTGAAGGCTAGGAAAAGACTGGGGAGCGACCAACTAGAGAGCGACAACAGTCATCAACATGCTTTGAGATTAACCAACATTGAATGCAAGCATGAGTAGGATATAAATCACCATGAACATAAATATCGTAGAGGCTATGTTGATTTTGTTTCAACTACATGCATGAACATGTGCCAAGTCAAGCCACTTGAATCATTCAGAGGAGGATACAATCCTATCATACTACATCACACCCATTTTAATATGCATGTTGGCACTCAAGACAAACCATCATCCACCCTTAGCTAATTAAGCATGACATGAATAACTATAATCTCTAATTGTCATTGCAAATATGTTTCACCCATAATGAACTGAATTCGGAATGATGAGTTAATCATATTTACAAAAGCAAAATAGGTTGAGTTCATACCAACTTTTCTCCATCTTAATCTTTTCATCATATATCTTCATTATTGCCTTTCACTTACACGATCGAACTGTGTGAATAATAATAAGAGTGCACGTGCATTGTACTAAGCTGGAATCTGCAACCAATAACTCAAAGAAGAAGGCAAGGTAATATGGGCTCTCTGATAGATAAACAATAATGCATATGGGAGCCACTCAACATTTTCATTGTGGTCTTCTCCTTACGACCCAAAGAAAGAAAATTCAAAACAAGAACGAGAAAAACTATTTACACGGGAAAGCTCCCAACAAGCAAAAAGAAGAACGAAAAATCTTTGTGGGTTTTGTTTTAAGTGCTAAAACTAAACAAACTAGAAGGTAAAGCTATAACTAATTTTTTGAAATTTTCTCAAAGTTAATTAAACACACAAGGAGAAAGCAGAAAAAATAAATAAACTACCATGGATGGTACAATGAAAAAGTATGAACACCGACTACTAAGATGAATGTGTGATCATGAATGTAAAGTCGGTGAGAAATACATACTCCCCCAAGCTTAGGCTTTTGGCCTAAGTTGGTCTAGGGCCATGGCTGGAAATAACCCTCTCCTGGATAATCCTGAGGGTCCTGAGGCTTCCACTGGTTGGCGAGCTTCTGTGGCTCCCACTGAAAAACTGGCTCCGGGTACGGATCAAAGGCTGGTGCCGGTTCAGGTGTTGGGGGTTGCGACAGACCCCAATATCTGTAAATGTTCTCGGGCATAATAGTGTACCTGCTGGAATGAATATCGAACAAGGAAGACACAGGTAGAACAATAATCTCACAAGTACCTTGACTAAAAACTAAGTTATAAATCAGCCTCCTATCATCATTCTTCCTAATAACATCATGTGTTACCATACTGTCATAGTCTAACTATTTCGCGGGTAGCAGCATTTCCTCTTCCAGGTCAAGCCTAAAAGGTATCTCAAAGTGTTTGGATAGACGAGATGCATAAATACCTCCGAATATGGGCCCCCTCGAACGGTTTAAGTTTAACCGTTGGACCACCATAGCGCCCAGACTAAAAGTTCTATCAGCAAACAGAACATGGCGCAAAATGGCGAGGTCGAGAGCACTAAGGCCTCCACTCTCCCCATGACCAACTAAATATCTCCCCGCAAATAATGAATAGTAGCGTAAAACAGGAAAATGTAAACTAGTTGCTCTTGCCTTTGACACCCCTCTCTCTTCTCCTACCATGACTGCGGCAATAAAATCTTCCATGTCCCTATGACGTGGTTCCCCGACGCTGCCCTCATAGGGTATTTTGCAAACTTTGCAAAAATCGTAAAGGTTCATTTTCTTACGCACGTCATATAAATGAAATTCTATCGTAGGAGGGTCTTCCCTATAATGAAAGTGAAAATTTTGCACAAAGGTATTAGTGAGCAAGAGGTACTGGTCACACTTATCATTGAGGAAGTCGGTGATGCCTGCCCTCTCGGCCAAATAATAGAAATCTTCATAAATTCCGTCCGCCCTCAAGAATGCATCACTTGGCCATTCACATGGTCTAACTTCTGCGGTGCAAGGAAGATTGTATTTGGACTTCTTCTTCACCTCATTTTCATCTTCTTTAGAGCCCCGGCTTGAAGAGCCCCTTAACAATCTCCTCAACATTTCTCTTTCTAAAAATTCTGAAATTTTTAGTGACTAAAAATAAAGGTGAATAAAACTCAACCAAACTTATAGCAACTACTCCCACAAGTGCCTAGAGCCTATATCATGCATAAAAAAATTCTTGGGACCATACAAATTTGACATGCAAGCTCAAGAAAAAGGTCACCACAACAGCAAAAATTTGCAATATATATAGCACTAGAACAAAAATTAATTGGACCATTGGAGGAGTCACATACTGAAGAACAATCTCCTAAAACAGTTTTGCGAATGGAGCCTTGCACAAGGAGATCGAAAATGGCGGCAAAATGAGCTAGAACACGGGTTTGAGAAATGGTGGGATTTTTTCTGGAGGAAGACGAAGTGGATGGGAGCTGGAATGAGTGAAGGGGCCCATGTGGGAGCCACAAGCCACGTAGGCGCGGCCAGGGGTGGCCACGCCCTGTGGGCTTGTGACCCACTAGTGCAGCCCACTGATGTGTGCTCAGTGGCAGATAGTTTTAAATATTCCAGAAAAATCATACTACATTTTCAGGGCATTTGAAGAACATTTATTTTCAGGTAATTTTTCTATTGCACGGAAAACTCAGAAAACAGAAAAATAATAGTATTTTTTACTTTATTTTCTAAATCTATCAGAAGGTAAAAGTTGGGTACAAAAAGTTGTGCTTTCTAAATTCATCCAGCTCATGCTCATCAAAAGGAATCCATCAATAAGGTTGATCAAGTCTTATTAACAAACTTCTTCCGAGGTACATGAAACCGGAGAATTTTCGAATAACACTAAGTTACCTCAATAGGGATATGGATATCCCCAATAAGTATATCATATTTCTTCTTGGCAGTTGGAAGAGGGAATTCAAAGTCTCCAATAATAATCGTTGAATTTTTTTCAATGGAGTTGATACTATGAACTTGGGGTTGTTTCTTCGAAAAGTGTACTGTATGCTCATTACCATTGATATGAAAAGTGACATTGCCCTTGTTGCAATCAATAATAGCCCCTGCAGTATTTAAAAAGGGTCTACCAAGGATGATCGACATACTATCGTCCTCAAGAATATCAAGAACAACAAAGTCCATTAGGATAGTAGCATTTGCAACTACGACAGGCACATCCTCACAAATACCGATGGACAAAGCAGCTGATTTATCAGCCATTTGCAAAGAGATTTTAGTAGGTGTCAACTTATTCAAATCAAGTCTACGATATAAAGAGAAAGGCATAACACTAACACTAGCTCCCAAATCACATAAAGCAGTTTTAAAATAATTCCCTTTGATAGAACAAGGTATAGTGGGTATTCCTGGATCTCCCAATTTCTTTGGTACCCCACCCTTAAAAGTATAATTAGCAAGCATGGTGGAAATCTTAGCTTCTGGTATCTTTCTTTTATTAGTCACAATATCTTTCATATACTTAGCATAAGGAGACATTTTCAAAATATCAGTCAAGCACATACGCAAAAAGACAGGTCTAAGCATTTCAACAAAGCGCTCAAAATCCTCATCATCCTTTTTCTTGGATGGTTTAGGAGGAAAGGGCATGGGTTTCGGAACCCATGGTTCTCTTTCTTTACCATGCTTCCTAGCAACAAAATATCTTTTTTCATATCTTTTATTCTTAGGTTATGGGTTATCAAGATCAACAACAGGTTCAATATCCACATCATTATCATTACTAGGTTGAGCATCAACATGGACATCATCATTAATATTATCCCTAGGCTCATGTTCATCACCAGATTATTTCTCAGCATTAGAAACAAAATATCATTTGGGTTTTCAGGTGTATCTATAACAGGTTGACTAGCAGCATGCAAAGTTTTATCACCATCCTTATTCCTCTTATTACTAGAACGACTAGGTGCATCAGTATTACTCCTTTGAGAATCTTGCTCAATTATCTTAGGATGGCCCTCAAGATACAAAGGTTCCTGGGTCATTCTACCACCTCTAGTCACAACTTTAATAGAATGATCATTGTTCTTACTATTCATCCCATTAAGCAAATCATTTTGTGCCTTAAGTACTCGTTCTACTTGAGTGGTTACCATGGAAGCATGTTTACTAATAAGCTTAAGATCATTGATAGTTCTACTCATATAATCACCTAAGTGATCAAGCATGTAAGCATTATGTTTTAATTGTCTACTAACATAAGCATTGAAATTTTCTTGCTTAACAACAAAATTATCAAACTCATCCAAGCATTGGCTAGCAGACTAATTATAAGGAATATCGCCTTCATCAAATCTACGGAGAGAATTTACCTCTACTACCTGTGTCGGGTTCTCAAGACCATGTATTTCTTCAATAGGTAGTAGATTCTTGAAATCTTCACCTTTAACACCTTTTTCTTTCATAGATTTCTTTGCCTCTTGCATATCTTCAGGACCGAGAAATAGAATACCTCTTTTCTTCGGAGTTGGCTTCGGAGGTGGTTCGGGAATAGTCCAATCATTATCATTGCTCAATATATTGTTCAATAGTAGTCTAGCTTGTTCAACAGTTCGTTCCCTGAAAACACAACTAGCACAACTATCTAGGTGGTCCCTAGAAGCATCAGCTAGTCCATTATAAAAGATATCAAGTATTTCGTTTTTCTTTAGAGGGTGATCTGGAAAAGCATTAAGTAATTGGAGAAGCCTTCCCCAAGCTTGTGGGAGACTCTCTTCTTAAATTTGCACAAAGTTAAATATTTCCTACAAGGCAGCTTGTTTCTTATGGGCAGGAAAATATTTTTCAGAGAAGTAATATATCATATCCTGGGGACTACGCACACAACGAGGAGCAAGTGAATTAAACCATATCTTAGCATCACCCTTTAATGAGAAAGGAAACAACTTAAGAATATAGTAATAACAAATTTTTTCCTCATGAGTAAATAGGGTGGCTATATCATTCAATTTAGTGAGATGTGCCACAACAGTTTCAAATTCATAACCATGGAAAGGATCAGATTCAACCAAAGTAATTAACTCAGGATGGACAGAGAATTCATAATCCTTATCAATAACAAAGATAGGTGAACTAGCAAACTTAGGATCATATTTCATTCTAGCATTCAAAGATTTTTCTTTCCACTTGCATAGCAATTTCTTAAGATCATCTCTATCCTTACAAGCAAGAAATCCCTAGCTACCTCTCCTTCCATAACATAACCCTTGGGTATATCAGGAAATTCATATCTAGGAAAGCTAGGTCTAGTAGGTGTCTCATAGTGTTCAACTTCAATAATTTCATCAGTTTCAGAAGTATTATCAGTTTCAACATTGACTCGACCAATTTGTTCATCAAGAAATTCACCCAGTGGCACAGTATTATCAAGCAAAGTATCATCATAAGCATCATGCATAGTAGAAGTGGCATCATCAGTTACTTGCGACATATCAAAATTACTAGCAGGTGGTGGTGTCGCAAACTTATTCATAACAGAAGGTGAATCAAGTGCAGAGCTAGATGACAGTTCCTTACCTCCCCTCGTAGTAGAGGGATAGATCTTGGTTTTTGGATCTTTCAGATTCTTCATAGTGATCAAAAGATATAAATCCCAAGTGACTCAGAGAATAGAGCTATGCTCCCCGGCAACGGCGCCTGAAAAAGGTCTTGATAATCCACAAGTATAGGGGATCGCAACAGTTTTCGAGGGTAGAGTATTCAACCCAAATTTATTGATTCGACACATAGGGAGCCAAAGAATATTCTCGAGTATTCGCAGCTTAGTTGTCAATTCAAATACACTTGAAAGACTTAATATCTGCAACAAAGTATTCAGTAGCAAAGTAGTATGGAAGTAACGGTAACGATAGGAAAAGTGACAGCAGCAGTTTTGTAGTGATTGTAACAGTAACAGTGGAAAAGTAACTTAGCAAGGATCAATATATGAAAAGCTCGTAGGCAATGGATTAGTGATGGATAATTATGTCGGATGGCATTCATCATGCAACAGTTATAACATAGGGTGGCACAGAACTAGCTCCAATTAATCAATGCAATGTAGGCATGTATTCCATATATAGTCATACGTGCTTATGGAAAAGAACTTGCATGACATGTTTTTTCCTACCCTCCCATGATAGCGGGGTCCTATTGGGAACTAAGGGATATTAAGGCCTCCTTTTAATAGAGAACCGGACCAAAGCATTAGCACTTAGTGAATACATGAAATCCTCAAACTACGGTAATCACCGGAAAGAATCCCAGTTATTATCACCCTGGGGGATGCAGATCATAACTCGTAATACGTGTCTACAACTTGCAAGATAGGATCAAGAACACATATATATTCATGAAGGCATAATAGGTTCAGATCTGAAATCATGGCACTCAAGCCCTAGTGAGAAGCATTAAGCATAGCAAAGTCATAGCAACATCAATCTCAGAACATAGTGGATACTAGGGATAAAACCCTAACAAAACTCACGAGATTACATGATAAATCTCATCCAACCCATCACCGTCCAACAAGCCTACGATCGTATTACTCACGAATAGCAGAGAGCATCATGAAGATGGTGATGAAGGATGGTTGATGATGAGGATGGCATCAATTTCCCCTCTCCGGAGCCCAAAACGGACTCTAGATCTGGCCTCTTAAGGAAGAACAGGAGGTGGCGGCGGCTCTGTATCGTGAAACGTGATGAACTCTTCTCCTTTATTGTTTCCTCCATGAATAGGAATATATAGGATTCGAATTGAGGTCAGAGGAGTCATAGGGAGCCCATAAGCTTGCCAGGCGTGACCACGCCTGGTGGGCTTGTCACCTGTGGGTGGCCCCCCTTCGGTTGATTCTTTCGCCAGAATTTTTTATTAATTCCAAAACTAATCTCCATAAATTTGCAGGTCACTCTGAAAACTTTTATTTCTGCACAAAAATAACACCAAGGCAATTTTGCTAAAAACAACGTCGGTCCGGGTTAGTTCCATTCAAATCATGCAAATTAGAGTCCAAAACAAGGGTAAAAGAGTTTGGAAAAGTGGATACGATGGGGACATATCAGAGCACAAATGCTCGAATGTCTGCTTGCAAACCCTCGATGAAACGTGTAAGGAAGAAGTAATGATGTGTCAGTTCATAGTATGAGATCATATGATTCATCCAAGTTTCAAATCGCTCTATAAAATCAGCCACTGAACTAGTCTGACGAATGGAGTAAAACTGTTGGATGAGCAATTGATGTTTATCACGGTCGAACCGCGTGCACAGCAGCGCCGTGAGGGATTCCTAACTGAGACCAGCAAGTTTGCGTTGCACTGACTGCAACCAAATCACGGCGATACCCAAAAAATTCAAGATCGGCATTAGGACCCAGTACGACTCGTGCACCGTGAACATATGAAAGTATTGTTTGCACAATGTTTTCCAGAGCTGTGGGTTCTCCCCGATGAAGATTGGGAAGTTCATTGGCGGTGGCGATTGCCCGAGAGATGCAAAAACGTGTGACGACAATGGCGAAGGGAATTAAGGCAAGGCCATGGTCATACCCTTGACCGGGGAACACGCCGGTGACTTTGGGGTTACTGACGGGATCCCCCCGGTGTGTAGTGGTGCGCCATGGCTTGATTTCCTGTGGTTCTCACTTGCGGCCATGGGAGGGAATGCAGGCGACGGTGATCCACTGGATGGAAAAGTCATCATTGACGTGGCTTGAAGAGCCGCGACGGAGAGCTCCAGCTTCGCGAATCTCGCCTCGAGTTCCGGCTTCCAAGCGGCAAGCGATTCGATCCATGCGGTCTGTGCGTCGAGGTGCTCGATGATGGATTTGGACTTGGCTTCGGCCGCGGCAACACGATCGTTGGCGTTGGTGTCCAGCTGCTCATGGAAGGCACGCAGTTCCGGATCCATGGTGGCGATGACGTGTTCTTGAACGTGTTTTCGGCCGCACGTGTCTAGCATGACGATGTCGACGGTGGCGACGGTGGAAACGGCAGAGGAAGGGTGGTAGGTGTCTTGTCTGATACCATGATGTTAGGCTCTCGATCTATTCTCTCGCTAGTGACAGATTACAGTCTCAGATTCAGATACAACTCTCTCCCTCGTTGGTGTTCAACTTGCAAAGAAAGAAAGGAGAAAGGAAAAAAAGGTTGCCAGCCTTGTCATTGCCGTGATCCAAGCCAGTATGGTCTTGACTGAAGTAACGTTGTCTTTAAGTAGGATTCACCCACTCTAGCCCCACGTACTGTCTATTGGGATGCCTGATCTGAGGTGGACGTGGGATGACGCGCTCCCTGCCATGATTGGCCGCCCTTGCCCGCTCTGTTGCCAACGTGTCATCCACAGTTGCCCCAGTAGCTGCTCCTGCCTTTGTTGTCAATGTATTTGGGACGCTGACATTCATGTTGGGCCATGGATAGTTGTGGGTGATTTTAACATATTAGTCAACACTAGGATTAATATAAGAATGTTGGAACACTTCCATGCTAAACTCAACATTCTAGAGCTAAAAGAGTTGTACCTCAACAATAGAAGATACACCTGGTCAAATGAGAGAGCAAGGGTGATACTGGAATGGAGAAGGTGTTGGAAATATGCCCTAGAGGCAATAAATAAAGTGTTTATTATTTTATTTCCTTGTTCGATAATCGTTTATTATCCATGCTATAATTGTATTGAATGGAAACACATTGCATGTGTGGGTAAATAGACAACACAATGTCCCTAGTATGCCTCTAGTGAACTAGCTCGTTGATCAAAGGATGGTTAAGGTTTCCTAGCCATGGACATGAGATGTCATTTGATAATGGATCAGATCATTGGGAGAATGATGTGATGGACAAGACCCAAACTACAAACGTAGCATATGATCGTGTCAGTTTATTGCTACTGTTTTCTGCATGTCAATGTATATGTTCCTATGACCATGAGATCATGCAACTCACGGATATCGGAGGAGTGCCTTGTGTGTATCAAACGTCACAACGTAACTGGGTGACTATAAAGGTGCTCTACAGGTATCTCCAATGGTGTCTGTTGAGTTGGCATGGATCGAGACTGGGATTTGTTACTCCATGTAACGGAGAGGTATCTCGGGGCCCACTCGGTAATGCAACATCACAATAAGCCTTGCAAACAATGTGACTAATTGTTAGTTGCGGGATCTTTTATTACGGAACGAGTAAAGAGACTTGCCGGTAACGAGGTTGAACTAGGTATTTGAGATACCGACGATCGAATCTCGGGCAAGTAAAATACCGAAGAACAAAGGGAACGTTATACGGGATTAACTGAATCCTTGACATAGAGGTTCGACCGATAAAGATCTTCGTAGAATATGTAGGAACCAATGTGGACGTACAGGTCCCGCCATTGGTTATTGACCGTAGAGGTGTCTCGGTCATGTCTACATAGTTCTCGAACCCGCAGGGTCTGCACACTTAAGGTTCGGTGACGTTTCAGTAGTGTACAGTTATGTATGGTGGTGACCGAAGTTTGTTCGGAGTCCCGGATGAGATCCCGGACGTCACGAGGAGCTCCGGAATGGTCCGGAGGTAAAGATTCATATATAGGAAGTCCCAGTTTGGTTTCCGGAAAAGTTTCGGGCTCATCGGTAGTGTACCGGGAGTGCCGGTAGTGTACCGGGAGTGCCGGTAGTGTACCGGGAGACCTCCGGGAGGGGTACTTCGACCCCAAGAGGTCCATGGGCTGTGGGAGAGTATTAACCAGCCCTTAGTGGGCTGGGAAAACAGCCACAAAGGCCCATGGCGCATGAGAGAAAGTCCTAAAGCAAAAAGTGGAAAATCAGCCGATAGGAGGCAATCCTACTCCAACTAGGATTGGAGGTGAAGTAGGATTGCTTCCCACCTCCTATTTCGGCCGACCCAAAGGCCTTGGCTGCCTCTCCTATCCTCTCCTCCTATATATACTAGTGGATTGGGTGGTTTTTGGACAGAATTTCCGGCCACGTGCTACCCGTTCCACCGGTGCATAGTTTCTCCTCTAGATCGTAGTTCCGCAGTGCTTAGGCGAAGCCCTGCCGGAATTGCTCGACCACCATCACCGGAGCGCCGTCACGCTGCCGGTGAACTCTCTCTCCTCTCCACCTTCTCTTGCTGGATCAAGACGGTGGAGATCGTCATCAAGCTGCACGTGTGCTGAACGCGGAGGTGCCGTCCGTTCGGTACTAGATCGGAAGGATCATGATCAAGGCCACGGGACGTTCGTGATCGGATTGCGGGACGGATCGTGACGAGATCGCGGGACGGTTCGTGATTAGATCGCGGGACGCTCGGCGATTTGGATCGCGAAGAAGTTCGACTACACCAACCGCGTTTCTTAACGCTTCCCGCTTAGCGATCTACAAGGGTATGTAGATCCACTCTCCCTCTCGTAGATGCTCATCACCATGGATAGGTTTGCATGTGCGTAGGAATTTTTTTGTTTCCCATGCGATGTTCCCCAACAATGGCATCATGAGCTAGGTTGATGGTTCGATGAGATCTCGAGTAGAACACAAAAGGTTTGTGGGCGTTGATGCTTAGATTGCTTCCTCCCTTGGTCGGATTTTGTTTCAGCGGGATTGTGAGATGAAGCGGCCCGGACCAACATTACTCGTACGCTTACGAGAGACCGGTTCCCTCGACGCAACTTGTTGCTTAGATGGTTTGCGGGTGACAGTTTCTCTTACTTTAGTTGGATCGGATCCGACAAAGGCGGTCCTTGAGAAGGTTGAAAAGCAAACTACGTATCACCGTTGTGGCTTTGCGTAGGTGAGAATCGTTCTTGCTAGATACCCGTAGCAGCCACGTAAAACTTGCAACAACAACTAGAGGACGTCTAACTTGTTTTTGCAGGGTATGTTGTGATATGATATGGCCAATTACATGATGAGATATATGTGATGTATGAGATGATCATGTGATGTATAGAATTTCACGACTTGCATGTCGATGAGTACGGCAACCGGCAAGAGCCATAGGGTTGTCTTAATTATTGTATGACCTGCGTGTCAATCATTAAGCGCTATGTAATGCTTTACTTTATCGCTACGGTAGCAATAGTAGTAGAAGCTTGCAGGGCGTGACAACCCCGATGGCGACACGTTGATGGAGATCAAGATGATGGAGATCATGGTGTCGTGCCGGTGACGATGGAGATCATGCCGATGTTTTGAAGATGGAGATCTTAAACACAAGTTCATGGCCATATCATGTCACTTATGAATTGCATGAGATGTTAATCCCTTTATGCACCTTGTTTTGCTTAGTACGACGGTAGCATTATAAGGTGATCCCTCACTTAAATTTAAAGAAAAATTGTGTTCTCCCCGAGTGTGCACCGTTGCGAAAGTTCGTCGTGTCGAGACACCACGTGATGATCGGGTGTGATAGATTCTACGTTCACATACAACGGGTGCAAGCCAGATTTGCACGCGCAGAACACTCGGGTTAAACTTGACGAGCCTAGCATGTATAGACATGGCCTCGGAACACAAGAGACCGAAAGGTCGAACATGAGTCATATAGTAGATATGATCAACATAATGATGTTCACTATTGAAGCCACCTTAACTCACGTGATGATCGGACTTGAGTTGGTGAATTTGGATCATGTGACACTCAGATGACCTGAGGGATGTCAATTTGAGTGGGAGCTTTAGTAATTTGATTAACTAAACTCATTATCTTGAGCAATAGTCTAAGTAACTTTTGCATATTTATGTTGTAGATCAATGGCTCGCGCAGTAGCACCCCTGAATTTTAATGCGTTCCTAGAGAAAGCTAAATTGAAAGATGATGGAAGTAACTTTGTTGACTGGGCCCGTAATCTGAGGATTATCCTCATGGCTTCCCAGAATTCATATGTCCTTGATGCACCGCTTGGTGACCAGCCAGAAGACATGACCTCCGAAGACGTTAAGAACGCTTGGGAGGCTCGTGCTGGAGACTACTCAATAGTTCAGTGTGCAATTTTGTATGGCTTAGAACCGGGACTTCAAAGACGTTTTGAACGTCATGGAGCATATGAGATGTTCCAGGAGTTGAAGTTTGTCTTTCAGAAGAATGCCCGGATCGAGAGGTATGAGACCTCCGATAAATTCTATGCTTGCAAGATGGAGGAGAACGGGTCTATTAGTGAGCACATACTCAGAATGTCTGGGTACTCAAACCGTCTAGCGGAGTTGGGAATTACCCTTCCGCCGGAGGTGATCACTGATAGAGTTCTTCAATCGCTGCCACCTAGTTACAAGAGCTTTGTGATGAACTATAACATGCACGGGATGAACAAGTCAGTCGCCGAGCTGTTTGCGATGCTGAAAGTCGCTGAGTCTGAAATCCAGAAAGAACATCAAGTGTTGATGGTCAATAAAACCACTAGTTTCAAGAAAAACGACAAAGACAAAGGCAAGAAGGGTAAAACCAAGAAGGATGGCAAAGCAGTTGCTACTCCTACAAAGAAGCCTAAGTATGGACCTAAGCCAGAAACTGAGTGCTTTCATTGCAAAGGAACTGGTCACTGGAAGCGGAACTGCCCCAAGTACCTGGCTGGCAAGAAGGCGGCCAACGACAAACAAGGTATATATGATATACATGTTATTGATGTGTACCTTACTAGTTCTCATAGTAGTGCCTGGGTATTTGATACCGGTTCGGTTGCTCACATTTGCAACTCAAAGCAGGAACTACGGAATAAACGAAGACTGGCAAAGGACGAAGTGACGATGCGCATGGGAAATGGTTCCAAGGTTGATGTGATCGCCGTCGGCACGCTCTCTCTTCGATTACCATTGGGATTAGTGATGAACCTGAATAATTGTTATTTAGTGCCTGCGTTAAGCATGAACATTATATCTGGATCTTGTTTATTGCGAGACGGTTACTCATTTAAATCAGAGAATAAAGGTTGTTCTATTTATATGAGTAATATCTTTTATGGTCATGCACCCAATGTTAGGGGTTTATTCATATTGAATCTTGATAGTGATGAGACACATGTTCATAACATTGATGCCAAAAGATGTAGAGTTGATAATGATAGTACCACTTTCTTGTGGCACTGCCGTTTAGGTCATATTGGTGTAAAACGCATGAGGAAGCTCCATGCTGATGGACTTTTGGAGTCACTTGATTTTGAATCACTTGACACATGTGAACCATGCCTCATGGGCAAGATGACTAAAACGCCGTTCTCTGGAACAATGGAACGGGCAAGTGACTTGTTGGAAATCATACATACATATGTGTGCGGTCCAATGAATGTCGAAGCGCGCGGTGGTTATCGTTACTTTCTCACCTTCACTAATGACTTGAGTAGATATGGATATATTTACTTGATGAAACACAAGTCTGAAACGTTTGAAAAGTTCAAGCAATTTCAGAGTGAAGTTGAGAATCATCGTAACAAGAAGATTAAATTTCTGCGATCTGATCGAGGAGGTGAATATCTGAGTTATGAGTTTGGCAGTCACTTAAGACAATGTGGAATTGTTTCACAGTTGACACCGCCCGGAACACCATAGCGTAATGGTGTGTCTGAACGTCGTAATCGGACCTTATTAGATATGGTGCGTAATGGCACGACACATCGCTTGCATGCACTCAGGGAGCCCACTGTGATGCTCAAGCTTTTTTATATCAAAAGCTTCCGATTCGGTGCAGTGGCCTTTCATCATCGAAGTTCTAGGGAACATGTGATTCAACAGGGTTGCATTGATGTGTTGTTTATTGGGCAACTCGTCAAGGATAATGGTCAATGGAGTTCCGGGTAAGCCTATCTTGAATTGTTGTGGGCTACGATAAGGGGACATCATGTCCCCGATGTTATTCATACTCATCACGGAGCCGATTCTCAGAAGATGTTTAAGCTAGCAGCGGCACAAGGCCTCTTATCTCTGCTTGCTCAAAGAAGGTTGTCACAAAGAGTCTCAATGTTTGTCGATGATGTTATGATCTTCCTTAAACCGGATGTGACTGGTCTACGTACCTGTGCATCACTACTTCACGTATTTGGGGAAGTTTCTTGCATCGGTTAATATAACAAAGAGTGCAACACTGCTAATTTGTTGCATCCCGGAGGAAAGCAACAAGTAACACAGATTCTGCAATGCCCTATTGGTATTTTTCCCTGCATATGCATGGGATTACCCCTTAGAATCTGAAAATACACCGCGGCCCAGCTATCGGGACTGGTCGAGCAATTGCATGTGTATCTGCCTAGCTAAAAAGCAGCAAACATGCCCAAGAGTGGTAGAATGGTGCTAGTTCAATCAGTGCTCAGTGTTGTCCCACTAAATTTGATGATGGTGTTGGATATTCCGCGGAAGACAAGCAAGGCCATGGTTAAGATATGTAGAGGGTTCTTATGGTACGCGCAAGCTCAAGCTAACGGGGGCCAAGAGTTCAGTGGGTTGGGAGGATGTATGCTTGCCAAGGTGGGCGGGTGGACTAGGCATTCCAAACCTTAAATGGTTAAATTATTTATCTTACCTCCTTTGTGTTCTTTTAAAGTGGGCATGACTTGATATTTCAAAATCCAAATAAACTTTCAAATTTAGCCAAAACCAAATGAGAAATGTTGGGAAATCATTTTATTCCCTCTCAATTTAATATTTAAATAACTTTTCAAAAGTTTCAAACTCCACTCATTTTCAATCAATATCACAACAAAGAATCATTATTACTTACTTTATATAACATTCCAGAATTTAGAATTTTGCGATGTTACATATCAGGGTCCTTTTTTAGGCTTCCGAGTCCACTCTCCTTCAGCAGTTCCTAATAACAGGGTCTCTATTCCATTTCTAGTTCAACAATTCCACTCTACTTTAGTTGTTTTCAAGCGTGTTCCTAGGAGTGCAAGCCACTGGGTGGTGCTAATTTTCTTGGCGGTCCTTAATATTTGAACTCCGTACAAGTTATTAATTTTCCACACCATAAAATCGATTTGGAGGTCTTCTAAGGAACGAAAAAAGGGTGGATACCGGCTCCAGATCTTCGCTTGTCGATACGAACGCCTTATTGGAGGCACGTGTCCGGAGCTGCAATCTGACGCCTGCCTACTCAAGAGCGGTCCACACGCTGCAGCCAGCTCGCTACTTCGTTGCTCGGCTCTTTTTCTTACAACATACTTTTTAGTGAACTTCAATATTTAGAAGCCTATGATGAAAATAATGATGATATCGGATTGTAAATTGTTAAGAATTGTTAATTGTAACTTTTTCTGATCTGTAGAAGGACAGGTACTTGCGATCATCGATTTATTTTAGAAAAACTAATGTTTATACCATCATTGATGTCGGGGGGGTGCTTACACAACTAATTTGTCTTTTTATATTTTCATATCTTGATTTTGTTACTAATAGGAAAGCAAGCTAGGTCCTGCTAGCTTTTACAAGAGAGAACCTCACATCCCTTTTGTTAGAAGGATGACATCAATGTATCAAAAGTGAAAGCATGCAGATTTCACATTTTATATTTCTAACATTTCATTGTACTCATACAACCCTGATTAGAAAGTGGTTGCAAATGGATTCAAATTGGGTTGTGATTTGAACATTAAGGAGTAGCATTCCTAGAAGCAGCATAAAGAGATAATCATGTAGCTATTACAAGGCAAGGTCCCATATTTTCATAATTTGCCACTCTGTCAGAATGAAAGATCAAATTGTTCTTGAAAGCATATGAGAAATCTCTAACCTTTAACCATGTCACACTCACATGTTAAAACCGAAACCATGTTATTGGTCCAGAACTGCCACATTGCTTGCTGAACTCCATGTAGAAGACTTGTAAATCCACCTTGGATGAAAGGAGCACACATGGTTGAAGGCTGGCTGACCATACACATCACTTGACAATGTTGGCATTGAGGCAGTAGCATATCAGCCTTGATAAGGCAGGACCTATGGTCAAAGGTTGCCAGTGAACATCATTTGCAAAGTCTGGAATACTATTAATCATGCCCTTGACTTGTGCACGATATGATACTTTCTTTCTCATTAAAATACTAGGTAAAACAGTGATGATAGAGTAAATATTAGGCCATGGGAGATGGAAGTGGCATCGTCGCCCACACATCCAACACGTTGTCCTCATGATGCAGCACGAAGAGACGGTCGCCTCCAACCGACAAATTTTGGGAAATCCATGCACATGGTGGATCCTACATGTTGGAGATCAAACATCACACTGTCACTTCTGAGAAAATAACGGTCAAAATTTGATTGTTTATCAATCATGTGATAAGTGGAATTGACAATTCTGTACTGGGAAAAGTATCCAACAATACCTCATATTCTTTAGAGGTACACAACAAGGATAATAGGAGTTGATCAAATGTCACCCTACTCAACTCCAAGTTGTGATCTTCCTTAAAAAATCCAAAAAATAGCATAGTATTGCCTCCAACTATTTCCTTTCTCATTTCACCATTGCCTTGTATGTTCGGTCCCTAAAAATTTATTTGTATCAACATCATGTCCACGAGTCATGGGAACAATAAATATGTTGCTAAGCTTTTCCATCTTCATCACTTAGCAAGTCTGGATAGTCGCGAACATACAATGGATTAGATCGAGGTGTACATGAAGAATGGGATCAATGAACGAGCAGGGAGGGGTATTAGCAATGAAGGATGGGTTCATGAGGCACACTATTGGATCGGGGCGGCCGCGCGAAAGAAATGCACGTAGTGGTTGATACATCTCCAACGCAACTATAATTTTTATTGTTCTATGCTATTACATTATCTTTTTGGGATACCTTATATGCATTTATATGTTGTTTCATATCATTTTTGGGAACTAACCTAAGGGTGGAAATTTTACCCATGGGTACGGGTACCTGCGGATTCCCTACCCGCATGGGAAGGGTAAGGGTACAATTTTATATCCATGGGTAATACCCATATCCTACCCATTAAGTCATGGATAATGCATGGGTATAGCCTTTTACCCATGGGTATACCCATACCCTACCCGTTTATACTGACATGTGAACCTTACCCGTGATTCACAAGTGTATCGATGTTAAAGTTGTCTCATGACCTTGTGAGCCTATGTTAAAGTTATCGCCAATAGTCAGTTTGAATTGAGATGCTTATCATGTACTAATTTATCTGCTAGTGAGTTGAGATCAATGTTGTTTTATCAAATGTGCTATGGTGAATGTAAAATTGTTAATAACTTGTGTACTGTTTGATTTACTAGTTGGGTACCCAATGGGTATGGGTACCCATCGGGTACGGATACGGGTAAAGTTTCATAACCGTGGGTATGGGTATGGGTAGAATTTTATACCTATTGACCACACAGGTATGGTATGGTATTGCTCTACCCGCCCCATACCCTACCCATTGCCATCCTTGCTATTAACCCTGTGTCTAGTGCCAGATGCTATTTTCTGTGTGTTTTTGGCTTTTCAAGAAATCAGTACCAAACGAAGTCCAAACGCAAAGAAACTTTTTGACGATTATCTATAGACAAAAATAAGATCTAGAAGCTTCGAAGGGAGGCCATACGTCACACTAGGTGCTGCCAAGCAAACAGGCGTGGCCCAGGGGGGTGCGTCCTAAGGGCTTGGGACCACCCCCTCGCGCCTCCTGACCTAACTCTGTCTCTACAAATCTTCTAAAATTGGAAAAACACCAGAGAACCACCCGTGGTCTTCTCCTTACTTTCATCAATAGATATTTGGATGGATTTAATAGACTCATTAATATCATATTTGTCTCACAAAGTATTACTTTTAAGAGTTTCCACATCATGAGCAATCCTATCCACGTTTCTAGCCATACCGTCAACTTTATGCAACTTTTCTTCTACCATAGTGTTGAAAATGTTTTGAGAACTAATACATTATTTAATGGTGTTCTCAATATCAATAGGTATCCAGTTATTATTAGATGAATTTCCATATGAATTACAATAGTTATTAGAGGAATTACCAGGATACGACATAACATTAAAATTACCTCTATAAGCATCGTTGTTGAAATTATTTAGCAAGACAAAGTTCACATCAATAGCATTATTATTTTTCTCAATCAAAGTATACAATGGCATATCATTAGGATAAACTTGAACATTCTTATTTACAATCATGTTCATAAGAGCAACCATTTTATCACTCAAAGTAGTAATTTCTTCAACGGAATCTACCTTCTTACCAGTTTGATCTTAGTCGTTATGCCAATGAGAATAGTTTTTCATGAACCACTTGTAGGATCGAAATTAGGTCTAGAGGGGGGGTGATTAGACTACTTGACCAAATAAAACTATGCTTTTCCCCAATTTTAATTCTTGGCAAGTTTTAGCATACATAGCATATCAAGTACACCTTACACATGCATGTCTAAGAGTATAGCAGCAGAAAGTAACAACAAGCATGAGTAAAAGGGATAGGGTAGGAAGATCAAACGCAATTGTAGACACGATGATTTTTCCCGTGGTTCCGATAGGTGGTGCTATCGTACATCCACGTTTATGGAGTCTTCAACCCACGGAAGGTTACGGTCGCGAGAGTCCACGGAGGGCTCCACCCATAAGGGTCCATGAAGTAGCAACCTTGACTATTCCATATGGCTTCCGTCCATGAAGGACTAGCCTCACTATGGGTAGATATTCACGAAGTATGCAATCTCCTTGCCCTTACAAACTTCTTGGTTCACTCCACAACACGAAGTAGGAGGCTCCCAAGCGACACCTAACCAATCTAGGATGCACCACCCTCCAAAAGGTAATAGGCTCGGTAATGACGATGAACTCCTTTCTCTTGTGCTTCAAGATGATAGACTCCTCAACACACAATCACTCTCTCACGGATTTGGCTTGGTAGAAGAGATGGGATTGGTGGAAAGCAACTTGGGGAGGCTAGAAATCAAGATCCATATGGTTGGAGTGGAAGATCTTGATCTCAACACAAGGGTAGATGGTTCTCTCTCAGAAAATCTGATAGGATAGGTATGGAATAGTTCTGAGTGCTTCTCTTTCGAGTGGGTTATGGTGAAGGGGTATATATAGGCATCCCCCAAAATCCAACCGTTACACACAAAATGACCAACTCGGTGACACCGATGTGTTAATCTCGGTGGTACTGAAGTGACCAAAAGATGGAAACTTTTGAATCTCGGTGAGACCAATATAGGAATCTCGGTTGCACCGACAAGGTGACCAACGGTCAGAATTGCCAAACTCGGTGACGCCGATTCAACATTCTCGGACGGACCGAAAGTGTGAACTTACGTAACAGAAAGTTGGTAGCCCAACTCGGTGGCACCGAAAGCAGTGTCGGCTGCACCAAAGTGTTAGGGTTTGGCTGAGTCTGTCTAGGGTTTGGAATCGGTGGCACCGAGATAGGAATGTTGGTAGCACCGATTTTGAATGTTTGGCTATAGACAGACTTTGGTGGGAGAGTTTGTGGATGTTTTTGGTGACTATCACTTGTGCACGTATGAGCATTTTGTTCACCAACAAAACCTTACCCCCTTTTAATAGTATTGGCTTTCCTATGGACTCAAAGTGATTTCTCACAAATGTAAAATGTAGAGTCCCCTTGCTTGAAGCTTGGCCAACCTATTTCCTTGCATCTTGGGGTAATTCCACAATCTCCACAATCCTTTTGCCATCCCTATCATTGAACTTTTCCTGAAATATACTCGGTGGAAACATTAGTTCAATGACTAATATGTTGTTATTAATTACCAAAACCACCAAGGGACAAATGTGCTTTCAATTGTCCAGAAGTTTTGTAGCCTCTCCTAATGGCACCTCCATAAAGGTACCATCTGCATCAGAATCTAGAAGGTTTCTAGACACAAAGTTCAGTCCAACATAGAAATTTTATATAATAATCCATAAGTTTAAGCCATGAGTGGGACAATTTCTAATCATCATTTTCATTCTCTCCCATGCTTGTGCAACATATTCTTGCTCATGTTGTTTAAAATTCATAATTTGGTTTCGGAGATATATAATTTTAGCGGGAGGGAAATACTTGGCAATAAAAGCATCCTTACACTTATCCCATGTTCCAATACTGTTGCGACGCAAGGATGAAAACCAAGTTTTAGCTTTCTCTTAGTGGAAAAGGAAATAAGTTCAATTTAAGAAGATCATTATCTATGTACTTTTTCTTTTTCATATCACATACCTCAACAAAGGTGTTGAAATGAGAAGCGGGATCCTCATTAGGACTTCCCGAAAATTGTGTTTTCATCACAAGATTTAGCAATGCGGCATTAATATCATAAAACTCCACTAGTGGCGGGTGGTATAGGAGTATTAATAAAATTATTATTAGTAGTATTTGAGAAGTCACATAACTTAGTAGTATCTTGAGACATGGTGACGAAATTAACAAATAAACAAGCGAAGGAAGTAAAGTAGCAAGTATAGCAAGCAAACAAGTAACTAGCAAAGATAAATATTTTTGTATTTTTTATTTTTATAGAAAGAAACATATAACAGCAAAAAAGTAGAACAAGTGAATGATAATTTGTGAGAAGGTACTTGTTAGGAATTTGGTGATGCTCCCCGGCAACAGCGCCAGAAATTGTTCTTGCTACTTGTAAACTTCATTGGGATTTTCCACGAAGAGGAGGAGACATGCGGCACAGTAGACATAGGAACCAAGGTCATTGAACCAATAGGAGAACCATGCAAATTCCCGTCTTCAATGCCTACACACAAAAGAGCACACACTTGCACCCAACGCGGGCAAGAGGGTTGTCAATCCCCATGAACTCGTTACTTGCAAGCGATAAGTAGTGATACATAGATAAATTGATAAATATAAATTATAAATAAAAGGTAAGTAAATAATGACAGAAATATTTTGGGAGTTTTTATAATAATATTTGTGAAGAGACCCGGGGCCATAGTGCTTGCTAGTGGCTTCTCTCTCGAAGATATCATACGGTGGGTTGGGTAATTGATAGAAGGGCACACAATAATGATCATGTATATAGGCATCAAGTCAATAATCAAATAAACCCACTCCTGTATCCATCTACTACTATTATTCCACCCATCGACCGCTATCCAACATGCATCAAGAGTATTAAGTAAAAGGATAATAATGCATGGATGATGATGACATGATGTAGACAAAGTAAATCCAATTAATACGAATTAACCCCAGCGTTTTACCCTTAGTGGAGGCAATAGAATACCTGTCATGTCCCTTTCTATCACTGGGATTGAGCACCGCAGGATTAAACCCACTACAATGCACCACTTCCACCGAAGATAAATAAATCTAGTTGGCCAAACCAAACCGGTAGATCAGATAGCATTACGAAGCTATAACAATCATGCATATAAATAACAAGAGATGATTCAATATAATTTCATGAATAGCCTAAACATAAACCCACAATTCAACGGATCCCAACAAACACACCACAAAGACGATTACATAGGATAGATCACCATGGGAATCACGGTGATATTTGCATTGAAGAACATAAAGAGAGATAGCCATCTACGTACTAAGTATGGACCCGTTCGTCTATGGTGAACTATGCACACATCACCATGGGGTTAGCAAGATTGATGTATCATAACCCACAAGTGCAGGGGATCGTTTGTAGCCTTTTTTGGTAAATAAGAGTGTCGAACCCAATGGGGAGCTAAAGGTAGAATAAATATTCCCTCAAGTTCTATCGACCACAGATACAACTCTACGCACACTTTAACGTTTGCTTTACCTAGAAGTATGAAACTATTTTGTAGGTGGTATGATAGTTTGCACGAATAAAACTAGAAGTACTCTGGGGGAATAAAACTACGAATAAAATGCAAGCTTTTTTCAAACAAGAAGGTTATTTGTCCCTAGGCAATTGATAACTAGACCGGTAATCATTATTGCAATTTTATATGAGGGAGAGGGATGATCCACTGGTGTAGCGACGTGCTATACAAACGGTTTTTAACCCCTTTGGGCGACATAGTTCCAAAACCGTCACCTTGCATGTGTGGGCGATAGGGGGTCCATCCCACATGACATGACAAACCTGTCGGCAATGGTGTCCATCGAACGCAAACGTTTGGAAAAACTAAGCTTATGGGATGTCCGCATCTATCACAAACGAGAGTCACCGGTCGACCGTTTGAGATATGGTGGACTTCTCATACGACCCATCCTTGCAACTCGTGTGAGATAACACTGGCATCGCATGCGTTGTTCTGTGGCTCACCGTTCATGATGTGCACCAAATCACAAAGAGTTCACGATTATGAAGCATGTATGATAAGGGGGTATATCACAAACACTTATATTGGACGAACCATTGGCGATATTTAACTAAGACTATAATTTAACCATCATACAAGTATCGGATAGGTTTAAGAAATGTCGTACCCGCGTCCGGCAGGATAAGTATCACACACACTATTTTGTGGTCCAACATTTGCGATGCATACTACATCACAAACAGTTCATCATTTTAAACTGTGTGCGATAGAGATTGTATCACCAACGTTGCATTCGGTTGCACCGTTTGTTATACTATCTGAAATCACACACGGTTTGCAAATGGCAACTGTGTGCATGGTCGCACACATTTTCTATTTGTGAAACGTGTCGGGTCTTGAGGTATATCACAAACATTGAGACTTACAAACCGTTTGCAGCGTAATAACCCGTAGAGCATATTTTATTTTTATTTTAAAATTGTACATAATTTGAATTTGAAAGTAGGGAATAGCTTTTTACATATGCATAGATAGGTTCATCAACCAATGCATTATTCCATTCACAGGTAAAGAATTACGTCAATGAAAGAATTACAGAAGCACCAAATAAAGAATGATGAACGACAGTTTAATACTTGTATTAAAGACGGCAAAGAAAGAGGCAAAATATATTCTGATTGATGTAAAAGGTGAAGCGAAATGCCAGTAAGTGTGCTCTCCATGTCGTCTCCACACACGACTCTAGCCCAATCCCTTGTGATAGTCGACCGCCCGTCCTTCAATATCTTAATGACTTCCAGATAGTCATTCTAGTCTGGTAGAATACATATACATTTGCATGTCCAACAATGATGTAGTTTGAGAGGTGATCTTGGGTAGACTGCGTTGGGAACCACTACAAAGGAAAAGGACAAAGAGATTGTCATCTAACAACTCATTATGTGCAGTAAAAGGGGTACATAGTTCTGAGTTAATATACTTCATATCACTGTTGTCTTGGACAAGCTGTAAATAAATAGTTTAATTGCCACATTTTGACCAATTGTACTAGCAATCTTTATTAGTTACCTCAGATGATGTTCTCTCCGTCCCACTATATAAGATCTAATTACATCAAATGCATAAACATATTAGATGTATTAGCGTCTTTTATTATGGGCGGAGGGAGTATGACATGGGAAACAAATATAGCCATGTGAACCAAAAACCATTAAAATAGGCATATGTTCACTACATCAGGCTTAACAACAACCAAATAAAGTCATTCATAATGGTATTGTTGAATTTCCATAGAACAAAGCTTGTACTTAAACATCAAATTGTAGAATTAAACATCACAGAGTGAAAAAGGCGGTGTATAACTAAATAAACAAGGCATACTACAACTACCAAATAGTCATTCATATCGCTATTGTTGAAATTGCATAGAATGTAACATGTGCTTAAACATCAAATTCTATGATTGAACATCACATTGTTAGAAAACCAAAATAAACAGGGGCATGTTAACTACATCAGCTTTAACAGGAACTAATTGTATGATTGAACAACCAAATCTAGCAATTGAAGCTGGACATATGTTCACTGCAAACAACCAGAAACAGCTAAACAAGGTATATGCTCACTACAGACAACCAAACATAGGGGTTCGTGAAATTGAACTGAAAAAATCATACTCGAGCGTATGGCGCACTTTTCGACGACAAGTTGTTGTTGTCAATGAGACCTGACATGGTAGCTAACGATGCCAAAACATCGCCATAGAACACGACTTCCATAAATGACAAAAGGGCCCCGTTTGCGATGAAGGAAAATTCCTGACAGCAAAGCAGAGCAGAGCAGATGCATACTACAAACAATCAAATATACATATATGCTTACTACAGACAACCAAACATGGGGAGTGAAATTAAACTGAACAATTCATACTCCAGCATATCAAATTGCACTTTTGAACATTACAATTCATACTCTAGCATAGCACATTACAGACAGCAAAGCAGACTAGATCAGAGGCATACTACAAACAACTAAATATAGCAATTGAAACTGGACAAATCATAACCACAAACCACCAAAAAACCTTTAAAGGAAGCATATGCTCACTACAACAGACTTAACAACAACCAAAGAACCATTCATATCAGTATTGTTGAAATTGCATAGAAGATAAAATGCACCATGTGCTTAAACATCAAATTTTATGATTCAACATCACATTGTGAGAAAACTGAAATAAACACGGGCATGTTAAATATACCAGCTTTAACAGGAACCAATTGTATGATTGAACAACCAAATCTAGCAATGAAACTGGACATATGTTCACTACAAACAACCACATATCACGCTAAACAAGGTACATGCTCACTACAGAAAACCAAACGCATCATCATTGAAATTTAACTGAACAATTCATACTCCAACATATAAAATTGCACCTTTGAACAATTCATACCCCTTGGAAGTGCCTGGAGTGGGCGTGCGCACCGTGCGCTCCCTGTTGTGGCAGCTTATCTCCTTGTCTTTGGAAGTACGTCTGTAGGGTGACGTCCCTGATGTCGTGGATGGGCTATTTCCCTTTGGAAGAGACGGATAGGGTGCCTTGTCCTCGTCATCGTCAATGAGGTCTGACTTGGAAACTGACGATGCCGAGCCACCATCATATATATAGAACACGACCTTTAGTAATGACAAAAGGGTCTCGATGTCGATGAAGGAAAAATCCTTACATCAAACCAGAGTAGATTAGCGTCGGGGGGAGGGGGGCATGGAGGAGA
The DNA here is from genome assembly GCA_022496015.1 of Hordeum marinum. Taxonomy (NCBI): domain Eukaryota; kingdom Viridiplantae; phylum Streptophyta; class Magnoliopsida; order Poales; family Poaceae; genus Hordeum; species Hordeum marinum. The sequence goes on along the minus strand of CM039672.1, from coordinate 404,772,179 downwards.
TCCAAGTAGGATGAACTCGAAGGGGCAGGGGTGATATACTTAACCTGTGTCATAGCCCGCGTCTGGGGGCCTCGGCAGCCACCTCGCCATCGTCGAGCGGACATGCCTCGATATACCTCTTTTTGGCCATTCGCTCCTCCAGCTCCCCAAGAAGCATAGCCTGGATGAGGCAGCAACGCTCTGGAGTGTGGGTGAGGATGGGGATGGGGATCTGTAGGGAAGAGGGTGCTTCGCACGCCGACATGACTGGGTGGACCAGAGTTGTGCGTGCATTATTCGACATGCAGGAGCACTACTGTCGATTGCACGGACGACTCTAGTCCAACGCCCTTGTGATGGATCTTCATGAGGACTTTGAGATAGTCACGAGAAGGCCTGCAGAGGATGACAGTGGAGTCAGGGGCGATAACAGGCTAGCTATGGTTCGAGCAAGGGAGAGGATTGGTGCGAGCGGGAGCGGAGGTTTTCCCTTTTTTACGTTATTTGAGCATAGGTTTTGTGGTGGTGAGGGGATAGGTGGTGTTTGAGGAAATACCACTTGGCTACTGCAAATTTTACTAGGCAGGAATGCCGGGGCTACTGAAAATTTAGATTACGGGATTGAAGCGGCGCGGCCAGGGCGAGAGCAACAAACATCTCACACGGCCGAAACAAAATAAGTGTGTGCTATCAAATAGGAAAAAACCGCGAAACCGCCATTTTTCAAATGGCTCAAGGTGGTAGATATTTTTACGAGGGAAGTCTCGTGGAACCGAATCGTGTCCTATGCCCACCAGTGGACCGTGCTGATGTGCCAACGGCGGATGGAATGGTTTCTGTTCAGTGTACAATCGCAGACAGTTGTTACATTTGAATCGTTTGCTATGTACTCCTGGAATAATAATATAAAGGAGCATTTCGTCAAAAAAAGCGGGAAAGGGGTCAGAACACATACACACATGCATTGTCCCAAAAAAACATACACACCTGAATGTGGAACAAAAATATGTATGCACAGGGTGGTTTGATCGTTCAAAATACCCAATGCGCAATTTTGATGTGTCACATGTCTCCTCAGTCGCCACGTCGGTGGAGGGGGATCCTAGCCACGAATACATGCCCCCACACAGGTCTTGCGTATCACTTATGTCGTAACATGAAAATGAAACATATTCATGAATCCAGCATGGTCGAACCACCCCATCTCTTTTCCGGTGAAAGGTGGACTATGGCCCATGACCCTCGAAACATGGACATCCCAACCAAAGAATAAACACTTTTGGTCAAACCTCTCCCGTTGTCGGTCGAAAAGGATGAACGTCCATTGAGGCCCATGAATGGGCGTGGCGTCGATAATTAACCACGCGGTGAAGTGTCGAATACAGCCATCACCTGTTGGTTGTGCAAACATGTGTACGGAAATGTTGTGTTAAGTTTGAATTCATTAATATATATATACCTCACGTGCAACTTTGATGGGCCACATGCTTTGGAACGGGAAAGTCCCCCCCCCCCCGAGCGAGTGTTCATGACGCGTACAACTAGTATGTCGTGCGTCAATGGGAATGATTCATGCATTCGTAGGCGTGTGCTCAGACTTGGATAATTAAGCAAACTCAAATTACCTATATAATGTATACCATAACACAAAACAATTGAAGATTCCACCATGGTAACCTCTCTCTCATTGTTAGTCAATGTGATGGACATCCACGCGGGCCCAGGAATGGACTTTCCAATGACAACCACGCGAAGGAGTATCCAAAGACAATCAACGTCTAAGCGTGGATCAAACATATGCATGGAAGTGTTGTGTGATGTTTACATACCCAGCACACAAACTTTAGCGTGGCACACCTTCCTCGGGAATCTTAAAGTCGGTACAGAAAGCAAGGTTCATGACGTGTGGTATATATATACCCCCCCCCCATTTGAGCCGATGGGAGAGACATTATATTCATGCATACACTACACACACTCAAATTATACCATGCAATCTCACACCCACATGGCCTACCGCAAACGTCGACCAAAACAGAATCCACAATAATTAACCTCTTTTGTCACGGTACAAAACTACGCGAGGCCACAGATGGGAGAGTGACACTAATAATTGTGCAAGGGATGCGGTGTCCGAGGACAACCACCGCCTCCATGTTGCCCTAACATATGTACGAACGTGTTGTGTGATGTTTTTAATACCCAATGCACACCTTTCACGTGGCACCTTCGCAAATTGAAAGAAACGGAGGTTCGCAACTTTTACAATGAGCACGCGCATGCACACATGCACCCAAACTTTCGTCCGCAATCTCACCATGATATTCGCCAAAACATGGACTAAGATGAATCCACCTTTGATCAAACCCCTCTCGCGCACGCCATCTAAGGTGATAGACCACGCGGGGGCAACGAATGGGTGTGTCGGTGGTAACCGCATGAGTGAGTGTATGAGGACCACCTCTGCATGCATGAGACACAAACATATGCATGAAAAGGTCATGATCGAGATACTTTAAATATATACCCAATGCACGGCTTTTAAATATATACCTGAAGCTGTCATTGGTTAAAACCGTTACCCGCATCCCAATGGGTGTTTACTATATTAGGGAACGGAGAAGTGCCATCTTGAATTCCCATAGGGAAGATGGTGGGTCAAATACCTTACCCAGTGTGCATGACGGGGATGGGGATGGGATATACATAGCATTACCTGCCTTAACCATGAAGCACTTATAAGTGGGCTCTAAAATTAGTAGACCCCACGTAATTTGCAACCTCGGTCACCCAAATTTCCACAGATACCACCCATCTTGCCCAAACATCCCTAACAAAACCCAAACTTAGCCACAACATATTGTTTATTTGCGTTGGAGTACTATTTTTTTACGGAAATACTATCGAATGTTGTTCTTAAATGCATGTTGGGTTTCCCGACGGGGATAAAGAAGTGGCAATGGGGATGGGAAACATTGTATCCCCGCGCATGGGTACGGAGACGGTGACGGGAATGGAAGGGTGGTGATCGGGGCGGGGATGGGAAACATTTTATCCCCACGCAAGGGTACGGAGACGATGACGGGAATGGGAGGGTGGTGATGGGGACGGGGATGGGACTCCAATCTACCTGCCTGAGTAATCCCCGTTGTCAGCTTGATGCCTAACTAACCGGACAACCCCACGTGGTGGCGCACATACGACGGGTATTGTGTGCCAGATCCCACACCCCCACTTGTCCCACAACACCACCGTCACTTCGAGGCATGCATGTAAAACTTTTTTATGTAGTGCACATGTGACAATAGGAGTGTAGTGTTAAAATTGGATTTGTAAAGAATATTAGGACATTATATACATCAAATTGATTCCTTAGGTATTTAATTTGTAAAATTCAAATTTGAACTATATGCACACGCGGTTGTACGCTCGAATGGATTAGAAATTAATTTTTTTTGAGTTGGGTGCATGTTTAGTCCCCATGGAAGGGAAAATAATGAATTTGGAACATCTCGAGGCCGCAAACATTCACTCTTGGCTATCAATTTGTAGCAAACGCCCAACTAAGCTAGAATTCATGAAACATTGACATGGAACTTATAGGCCGTGGTAAATAAATCATCCAATTTGAGAGAATTTTCAATCTAATCTTCTTGGAAACGGGGGCATATTAATAAATACAACACAGAACCGTCACGTTTACATCGCAAATGGTTTGTTAATCCAATTTTTTATTTACTTCACATATTAGCGTTGGATAAAGTCAAGCTTTATAAACTTTGACCAGATTTAGGAAAAATGTTAACGCTTAAAAATAAAAATCATTACCATTGGTTTCTTTATTGAATGTACTTTCACGTCATATATATTTGTCATGGTAATTATTTATATTTATTTCTTTAAAGTTGGTCAAACTGTATCAAGCGCGATCCTTGCACGCAGATATGATTTGATCAGATGCATGCTAGCAGTAGGTCACCTCGCAGGCTGACTGGGATGCCTGTGAGAAGGTGGTTGAATTGATGGGAGGTGTGTTCGCTAAGCAGTTTCGCAGGGAGACGTGTCGTCAGACGTGTGATTTGACGATGAGCATGCCAGCAGTCCGGCACACAGGCGCCTCACCTGGAGGCGAGCCATCCCTTTAAACCTCTGCCCGCCTCCCTCTCATGTCCCAACTCCCCTTTATGAACCGCGCCCGAGCCGTTAGCTTTAACATTCTCACTACACATAATCCACTCTCACCACCCCGCATCCTCGCCGCCGTTCAAAATCGTCATCAGCGGCCTCCCTGCACCATGGGAGGGAGTAACCACGTCGGTGCCGACGAAGCACCCGAGCACAGCGTTAAGGTGGGCACAGAGATTGCCATCATCGGAGATGACATATCACGTGGACGATAACGTGACCTTGATGTTGTCGCCATTGCCTTGCCTCCCTAGCCGGAGCCGGTGGTCCACAACGACTCCGACAAACACTCCAGCGACGACAACGACTCGGACGGAGAACTAGTTGGTCATATATACCCATTTTTGGTAAATACATATGATATGTTGATTAGTTTTCTGCCAAAACATGGCATGCCAACTTTTGGCATCAAATCAGTTAGCTTCAATTTAGGGTTCACGTTATCGCATGATATAGCTAGTATGTTTCATAAACTTTTCCTTGTGAATTCGCATTATAAAGATATACGGTCGTCACATTTTCAACTATGTATAGGTGCTATCTGATGATGTGGACAACGAGGATGAAGATGTCTGGGAGTGGTTCAAGAGGTAAAGGCTCAGAGCACTTATGGCTGGAAAGTATAACAAGCATGTCAATAAGAATAGGGGCTATGGATGCCCGTTCTGCCACTATAATATTCACAACACGTACTCGAGTGTTCTTGCGCATGCAAGAGGACCAGCCGTTGGCTCCTTCAAGCAGAAGTATTCTACCAGGATAGTGCACGCCGCATATGCCCAGTTCCTAGAGAGTCTTAACCATCAAGCATAAAGATGAGATGTTGGATTGACTGTTTCAAAAAAATGTTGGATTGAATCTATCTAGATTGTGCGTATTATATCTATGCTTGTATATTATATTTTTTTCCTGATATTGAAATTGTGCGACGACTTTCATTATGTGGTATCTCCATCACACTGGAGTGCTAGTTTAATTGAGAGTAATATTTTTATAGGATTTATCACACATGGTTGGATCTAATAAACCGTTCCCTACGAAGCACATTATTCTAGGGGACTAAGATTCAGTAACTTACTGCACCTGCCTTTGTGTGTTTGACATGTGGGCCTAATAGGTAGCTGGTCCACATATCATACACCCAAAGGCAGGTGCAGTTACATCAATGAAGCTAGACAGAATCCCGCAGCACCACTTGAATTTAAAAACCTCAGCACCCACACGTCACAGAACCCTCACCTGCTCCCCTCCCCCTCCCCCTCCCCAACCCAGTAGCACCTACACTAACACTAGTACTCCAGGACTCTCCATGCATGTCACCGCTTATCTCCGCGGCAACCACTTAGCTTGACGCTTGTCGCCGCCGCCAGCTGCCGCAAAATGCCACCGCATATCTCCACTGCCAATTGTTGTGGCCTATCGGCACTGACTTCCTCGACACTGCTCTCTGTCGACCCAGCTCGCACGATTGGGGAATCTTCAGTACTGGGTTTTCCCTCCTGAAGAACCAGCTAACTAATCTATCGAAATATTTCCGCTCATCTCTTATCCCAGTCCATCGGCCCCTTTTAATCACCCGTCTGAAATAACCGTGGATTCATGTTTCTTCTAGTTGATTTGAGGGTTTTCATTCATAGAGTGTACAGTGCAAGGACACATCAGTGCTATGTGGACTCGGCCAAAAAAACCGGAGTTCCATCTCACCGTACCAGATGACTTCACGCAGCGCGCGGTATGTTCAATCTCACACTACATGGGTTGACATGCATGACCTATTATTTTTCTGAACCTATACTATAGATTGCTACATTTGGATAAAGGGTGCCACGTGCAACATTTATGTCAAATGTGATTTCTTCTTCTTCTTCTTCTTCTTATCCTTCTCCTATATTAGGCAAATTAATGTTGTATTGTTCTTTCATTTACTCTCATACATATTTGCATGAAATCATGGTTATATTATCTGTTTACTTGTAATTTTTTATCCTTTCAACTCAACCGATGTGCATATGTTGTTCTTTTAACAACCACTCTCATACTATCATGTTACCATGTTCTATAACAATCTTATAATTTCCTGTAGTACACCCCTTGCGCTGCAACGACAACTGTAGTGCTAAATCTTTGCCTTTACATAACTGAAGACTTCAGGGATGTCACATTGAGCACAAACCATGGATTTCCAATCGTTGTTTCTGTAAAAATTGATGAAGATTACCACTCCTACTTTGAAGAAGGCCTTTGGGAAGAAATTTCTAAGTTTTATGTAGTGAAAGTTGGCACTAAAATTATGCTGCACCTAAAAGAGCCTTACCAGACAATAAATGCTACCTTCCCCGACGACATTCTCCGTAGATGCTATGTTGGAAGTAAGTGTTCTTTGTAGTATCTGCACGGACTTTCATATCAATATCAATGTAACTGTGTAGTATTTCAGCAACCAATTGGGATTTCATTTTCTTAATGTGTTAAAATTGTTCCTACCTAGTAAGTAGTAACTTGTAATTACCAATGCACTATTCTTATACCCTTATCTAGCTACATAATCACTATCTTCCAACTTCTCCACTCTTGATGGAAAGATACGCCGGCGACCATCCTCCGGACGTGGATGTCGAGGTTGCCAACAAGTGGAGGTGGGCTGAGCCAGAAACACAAGCACCTATGATAGGCGTAGACTTCATCAGCAGCCTCCTGGATGATATGTTGAGAGTCATCATCTTCCTCCTGCCTATCGAAGATGACATGCGCACAACCTTCGTGTCTCAACGGTGGCGCCCCTTACGGCGTTGCGCCCTTCTATGCATCATTAGCAAGCACATGCTTTGCACTAGCTACCACAAACGCATGCACTATCCCAGATCCTCAACACACACTCTAGCCCAATCAAAGGCCTTACCGTGGGCAAGTTCCGTTCCAATGGCAAGGACCGAGCCAAGCTTGACGAGTGGTTCTTATCGCCAGCCCTAGATCATCTCGAGGAGCTCCATTTTAATGATGGACATATGCGCTCGCTGCCACTCTCCACGCCGCGCCTCGTGCCAATACTGCGCTTCGCAAGGTTCTTGAACTGCCATTTCCCCTAGATTAACGTCAATCCCGCTCTTTTGCTACCTCAACTGATGCACGTTGAGCTCGTCGTCGTATCCATCCCCAATGACGACATGGAGCACCTGCTCCACAGCTGTACTGCGCTCGAGTACCTTCACATTTAGGCGATCAATGGGTTGAGTAGCCTCCACATCACCTCCATGAGTCTCCGGGCAATTTGTGTGTATTGTTGGTGTTGCAACAAGAGATCGCACAAGGTGAAGCACCAAATGGTCATTGTGGACGTGCCTTTACTTAAGAGATTACTTGTTGTTGATCAACAAGGTCCAACAAGAATCGGGTTCATTCATGCACCGAAATTGACAGTGTTTGGTTACTCGCCCGTCAACTTATCTGAACTTGTTTTTGGATCCATAATTGTCCAGGTACAACAATCGCCCTCTTCTCATTATTTAATTAACATTTTTTCTCTCTATTAAAGGTGTATGTTCGTTTTTCATCCAGAGAATCATATCTACAAGCTTGATCCCATAGCTACGCGGAGTGAAGGTCTTAGCAGTAGAATCTATCGGCCCCGACCTGGACCAAGTTGTCAAATTGCTGAGATTCTTTCCTTGCCCGGAGACACTATATGTCGAGGTGATGCTCTTTCATGTTAAATTTTAAACACAAGGGAGTTCAAATTTTGAAACCCTGCAAATCGTAAGAGGTCTGTTGTGTGTCCAAGAACTAATACATTCTCTTCTTTCACAGATACGGTTTATCCCGGTAGTGGATAATGTGATACAATATAATAATCCCATCGAATGCCTTGATTTCCAACTCTCAGAAATTACCTTGAACTCCTACCGAGGTACCTTAACGAAGATTTTATTCACCAGGTTCTTGGTTGTGAGAGCAAGTGTGCTAAAGATAATGAGATTTTCCCTACATTTATCGTGCAAAAAAGAATGGTTTGATGGTCAGCTCCTGCGACTAGGACAGGATGGAAAACTCTTTGTAGAAACACAATTTCATTTTGTAACTTCATTTGAAAGACTATTCGGAAGTCCTAATGCCAAGCGCATAAATGACATGTTAGTGGCCGATCCCTTTGCAGAAATATTGAATTTGCGAGACTAGTAGTAATATCAGTATGAACCTATCATATATGTTCATGTTCAGCTGATCAGCGCGGGCGTCTAGAGCTGCATGACAAAGTTTCCTGCATAAGCTGAATTTCATTTCTATTATCTGTTTGAACCTTGTAATATTCGAATTTGAGTATTGTAACGCTAGAATTTGAACCTTTGTACTATTTCTGTCATTTGTGATACAACCATGCAAATGACATCTTATGAGGGAGACTCTTATTTTGGTAGTACTATCTTTTCGTTAGTATGCAATGGTCGATTAATATATGGACATAAATATGCAATTGACGATTAATATACGGACCTTAAGAAGCAGAACCACGGCCGAGGGTATCTTGTGCGGCTCCCATGGCGCTCCCAGTGGCTGCCGACGACGAGCGCCAATTCACCATTGATGTCTACTATGCAACCTTCTTCTTGTAGACTTGTGTTGGGCCTCCAAGCGTAGAGTTTTGTAGGACAGTAGCAATTTTGCCTCAAGTGGATGACCTAAGGTTTATCAATCTGTGGGAGGTGTAGGATTAAGATGGTCTCTCTAAAAAACCTGCAATCAAATACAAGAAATCTCTTGTGTCCTCAACACACCCAATACAATGGCAAATTGTATAGGTGCACTAGTTCGGCAAATACATGGTGATACAAGTGTTATGGATGGTAGATATAGGTTTTTGTAATCTGAAAATATAAAAACAACAAGGTAACTAATGATAAAAGTGAGCACAAACGGTATTGCAATGCTTAGAAACAAGGCCTAGGGTTCATACTTTCACTAGTGCAATTTCTCTCAACAATACTGACATAGTTGAATCATATGTAAATACCTCTCGTGTGACAAAGAGTTCACTCCAAAGTCAAAAATAGCGGAAAACTAACAAAGAAATTATTGTAGGGTACGAAAGCACCTCAAACTTATCTTTTCCGATCAATTTTATGAGTTATCCCTATAAGTGTCACGAACAGCCTTGAGTTCGTACTAAAATAACATCTTAAGATATAAATCAACAAAAACCCTAATGTCACTTAGATACTCCAATGTCACCACAAGTACCCATGGGCTTGATTATACGATATGCATCGCACAATTTCAGATTCATCATTGTTGATACCTGATTTTGGCACGGAAGAAAACGTTATTAAGATGGATTCAATGAAGAAATGATTTACATGAAAAAGTTCTGCAGTGTTCACATGAACATCTTTGAAGTTTGTACCACCGCCGTTTGGTCTCATCTCAAAGGCTGAAACTATACTCAAAGTATTAAGATTTCATATTCAGAGTACTATTTGGCCGATTAAGCACCCAATACGACCTTATATGAGAAAATGATCAACACAGATTGTCTTCGTCTCATCGAAATGATCGATCTTGATATAAAATCATCTCAATCCGAGGCAGTATTCAAACTTTAGAGCCATAGGAGCGCGTCCCTACCACGACGCGAAAAGTGGCACGCCCAATCAGACACATGTCTGATAGGTAGCGCCATCGGTTGCTTGCCTGACCAGAAGGTAAAGACGGGCTCAAACGACTATCTGAATGACCTTGTATGGAAAAATGGTCTACATGAGAGTTGTGCGTATCATCGAAACGGTTAACTTTGCTTTTGGAGTCTGCATTCTTTGAGGTAATATACGGCCTCCAGATTTTCTACAAAACTTGGACGGCCTAATAAGCCACAGGACCGAATCCGACTGGAAGTTAAAGATGACCTCGTAGAGTATTCAAGACGGCTTTATTTGGAAAAGTGATCAACATAAGAATTTTTCGTATCGTCAAAATGATTGATTTGGATATTAAAATAATCTCAATCGGATGTCATATGCAGATTTTGTGGCCCGTGCAAGGAGCAAGACAGAAGTTTGGGCCAGATACGGGTTGAATCCGAGTTAGACTAGGGTTAGGACTCTAGGACATGAATTGATGTAATTTTCTGGTAAGGAAAGTCTAGATGAATCATTTGCTTGTACGGGAAGTCCAGTCGCCTCACATATATAGTGGAGGTGACGGCCGATTGAAATAACACACAATCGAACAAACACATCTACTACTTTTTCATGTTCATCTATCCCCTACCCTCGTATCTTTCTTCTCGTTCTTCATTCGTTCTTCTTCTTGGAGGGCAGCGATCCACGAGGGCCTAGGGGTGATCAGGTCGACCTAGGGCAGGCCATAGCCGTCGCGCGCCCTGACGGGTTCCCTCCCGGGCGTGTGGGGTTTCGGGTCTACAAAAGCGCCCGCCGGATTGCTTGCGTACCGCGCTTCCGGACGGGTCCCCTTCGACGTGACCTGCGGTGCATCACCCCCAGCGTCGAGGGTACACGATGACGTGTTCATGTGCAAACACACTTTTTGGTGACTCCGCTGGGGACGAACCTTCGAACGGCCTCCAGACTGTTCTTGCTAAGAGGAGAGCGTCATCAAGCAACTTCAATCTATGACGGTAACATGTATCAACAATCTCCTTACGTAGATGCAAATAGTCATTATGTTGGTGTTGCTAGATCTTCCAATGGACATGTCATGTCAGCTAGCCCTAATGAGCAAAGTCCGACTAGTTATTCTGTTGGAGAAGCTTGGTATTTACATAATCGCGACATGCAACTTATGGATCCGAACTTTTGTGCATCGACAACATCTTTCAATATGCCAGTGAACAACAAGATGAGTTCGAGCATTCAACATAGGACACCTCGTGTACAAGAGTGTGTCTCACAATTCTATCCATCGGCAACCGGCTCGCAATATGTGAGTTCATCCCCAAACATGTCGATGGATGGGAGAATCGGCCACACTTCCATTAGATATTAGGCCGATTATTCCCAATCGTCATATACTACACCTCATGAGATTAGTTGTTCAACGACATATGCAACTAAAAATATTCATGACTCGGCTCACCTTCATGGTTATGGCCGAGTGAATGGAAATTCTACAGGAGCATTTGTGCCAAATATTGCAGGAGGTGGCTCTGGCTGCATTAAAGTGTTTAGCCCAAAATAAGAAGATTAGCGCTATTTGCCTTGAGCAACATGATAAGGGGTTGGTTCCTGATTACGAGGCAATAAGAGCTACGGTTTTGAAAGAATACGAACTATTGCCAATTGATCAAATTGTCAAGAGAAAATATTCAACAACAGTGCCTATGTCTTCTCCTATCGCTGCAGCATGTTATACACCCCCAATACAATTGCAAAATTTCGGCAACATCAATTCATTACTGAAAGATCCTAAAAGCATTGGGGGGCAATCCAATCCATCTAGAGATGAGTCTAAACAAAAACATGCAGCCCAAATGGACGAGGTCAAGCCAAAGCTCACACGAGATTGCATCAATAATTTTACTACACCGACTCTTGACGAGTTACCAACAGAATATCGGCAGGCTTATGAAGCACTCAAGAAGAAGCGTGAAGAGGAAGATTTCCAAGAATATGTCAAGTTCCTTCCTCTATGCAACAATCATGTTGGCCTTTCTGTGATGTTACAACAAGATAAAAAAGAAGCTTTGCAAACAAATCAGCAACAAGATATTCACTCGGCTAGTATGTTGGATCCGGTTGAAACAGTGTCAAATATGTCTAAGTCGTCTATAGGCGAGTCAAATGATTCCTTTAAAGCCAAGACAATGATGGATTCGGTTGAAATCGTATTGAGCACTGAGATGGTTAAGGCTGAATGCATAGAGTCAAGACCGAGTGCATCGAGTCAGTTAAGGCCGAGTGCAACAAGTCAGCCAAGTGCATCGAGCCAGCCGAGTACATCATGCCAACCAAGTGCATGGATCCATCCGAGTACATCTCTCGCTAATGCCGATTGCATCAGCCCAGCTATTTCCAGCTGTACCAAAATGGAAGATGCAAGCTTCACCGAGCTAAGGAACGACAAACACAACAAATTGGTCGTGCTCGATTTTTCTGGATGTAAGGGGACTTACATCCTGCTCGGTGAGTTTCGTGCCAAAGATGATAAGCATCAAGAGCAAGAAGAGATGACCGAACAAGATTCTGTTAAAGATGAACATCAAGAGCCACAAAGTGAAGCTGAACAATGTTCAGCTAACAAGAAGCGTCCAAGTGACGCAGCACAAGAGCCAGAAGAGACAGTCGAAGTGTTGTAGAGTTATCCAGAGGCGGATCAAAGCATTGTTCCTGTTGTGCTGACATTGCATTCTCCCGACGTCTTCGAAGAGGTTTGCCTAGCCGACAATTTACTTGTCTATTGATTCGGTCAAAATTATACTATCGATGCATCTTACAGTACGATTCTAATTAATGTTGAAAGACCAGTCAAGATAAGTAATTTGTTTGCTAGGAATAATCTTATCACTAGTTATGCCGGTCAACATATTGTACCATTCATAGAGGCTAATAGTGGCAATCTGTTCCAATCAAAGTTGTCACCATTATATTGTCTAAGCTTTATTTTCATATGGACAACTTTGATTGCTTCATGCTTTGCTAACATTTGGTCTCAGATGAGACATATATTTTGTAACTATTTTGGTTGCAGAAACATAAATCCAGGTTCAAAGTCCTCCAAGATACCCGATTCCGGAAAATCGGAAAAGGAGGACAAAAGACGATGCATAGCCGAGTTGGATGTGAAGCCGCTACTACTCGGTTACTTAATTCCAAATCCAGTATTCCAATATTAACCAATGGATGAACAGTGTCGCATCAGTTTGGGCATAGTAGATCACATTAACGATGCATCACCGGCTAACCCAATTATCATAGAAGATCGTCATATTGAGTCATCAAGACAAGAGCGAATGCTCAGTTCGTTCAAGCGGAAAATTAGAGACCATGACGTGCTTCATCAAGTCACACAATCGACCGTCGAAGGACGATTGGAAATTTTTGGAACATAAGACGATGGCCAACCGGCTAATAGTAATCTTGACGGCGATCATGTGTCGACCCGACTGCAAGCCGACTCATCCCAAGACGAACGGGCGCATGCTGAAGATGATGGAGCCAATTCGTCACATAGAGAAATAATTCAAGCCGGCAATCCTGAAGACAAGAATTCCATCAAAGCTACATCAGAGACATCTAGCACTAGGGGCAACAAGAAAATGCAAAGATCGATGCACACAAGACCAAACAAAGCAAGGGCCATGGTAAGCACATAGGTAAAAAGCCGAAAGTCACTTTCACGCAGTTATTGGAAAAATATCAGAAGATAAGTGAGGCAAAGAGTGCTTATCATCCAAGTGAACCTAAAGCATCAAAGTCACCCCCAAGGTGTAAATCTGTAGATCGGGATTGGCAAAGGAAGAAGCTAAACACGCCGACTCCGCGAACTTCTTTTGGGCCACCAATGCCAAAGTCATCCAGGCCTACCCAATTCAGCTTATATTTGTATCATTCATGGGACAGGTATAATTCATAGGCACACCATCATTCTTATGCTAAATCACCTTGCCAAGTTTATGCAGCTCCAAGAAAATCAAGCTGGCAACCATATGTCAAAGACCGGCTCAATCAAGAGTCGGACAGGAGCTCATGGAGGAGGAAGGAGGTGGTCAAGCAGGTCTACCAAGTAAAAAAGAGATGGCCTCAAGGATGCTGTTTCAAAACCGGCTCCAAATAACCAAAATCCAGCTCAGTTGATGTTGTCTACAAAGGGAAAGAAAGTGAAGCGAGTAACTTTCAAGGACCCGGTCGTTGAGTCTAGACAAGTCAAGTCGGAAGTGCCCAAAGTTTTGAAAGAGCTGCCACTACATAAGATGAGATCACTGTCGGAATGCACACTTGGTTTATCATATTCGAAAGTGTGGCAGCTAAAGTGGCTAAGAGCTGGAGAGTTGGAGAAGAGGAACATGGCGTGGGTCCCCAAGCGAAACTCTCAAGTCAAGAAGGATGCACCAGCTTCTGTTGCAAAACCGGCAGGGGTAAAGGAGGAGAAGCAGAAAGCCGGCAAGCAAACCCGGCAATTTTCATCCCACTATATAGGAGACTACATGCGGTGCATCATCCATGTTCTTCTATCGTACCATCAAAGCCGATCTTTGTAATTTATCCCTAGCCGAAACATCTAATTTATCTCAACTATTCACACTTTGGTGGACGGGTTCTCCTGGTCCATTAAGATGAGGACGCATGGCCGATATTTTCATATCACCCTGAGAGTGCATCATGTTGGCGAAGCTGGCATCTGGCTGATGGTGTTCTTCACGGTTTATCTCATACCTGAAAGCTGATGCTCAGTTGTACCAATACTTGTAAGGACATCTTGACTATTGAGTCGGCCACTAACAATGATCTAGTCCACCGGTGGCCGACTGGAAGAAACATATTTTCCTTATTTGTAGGATTGAGTAGAGAGATCGGGCAGGTTGCACCACAGGATGTATCCATGGAGGCGCTTGTGTTATCAAAACAACAAATATATGAAGAGGCCCTCCCCAAGTGATAGCCAGTTTGAGCATTTGTCCGATATGAGATTATCGTCCTAAGCATATGAATGGCCGATGGAGTGTTGATACCGTCCTGAGAACAAATGTGTGCAAGTTATTTTTCGGCACACAAGCTTTGCCGAAAAACAGGAGGGCATGTGTTGACACCTGATTTTGGCACGGAAGAAAACATTATTAAGATGGATTCAAATGAAGAAATGATCTACATGAAAAAGTTCCGCAGTGTTGGCATGAACATCTTTGAAGTTTGGCCAACCGCCATCGAATCTCATCTCTAAGGCCGAAAATGTCCTCAAAGTATTAAGATTTCATATTCAGAGTACTGTTCCGCCGATTAAGCACCCAATACGACCTTATATGAGAAAATGTTCAACACAGATTGTCTTCATCTCATTGAAACAATCAATTTTGGTATAAATATCATCTCAATCCGAGGCGGTATTCAAAATTTAGAGCCATCGTAGCGCGTCCCAACCACGACGCGAAAAGTGGCATGCCCAATCAAACACATGTCTGATAGGTAGCGCCACCGGTTGCTTGCCTGGCCAGAAGCTAAAGATGGGCTCAAACGACTATCTGAATGACCTTGTATGGAAAAATGGTCTACATGAGAGTTGTGCGTATCGTCGAAACAGTCAACTTCACTTTTGGAGTCATCATTCTTGGAGCTAATATACGGCCTCCAGATTTTCTACAAGACTCGGACAGCCTATTCAGCCACAAGACCGAATCCGACTAGAAGTTAAAGATGACCTCGTGGAGTATTCAACACGGATTTATTTGGAAAAGTCATCGACATAAGAATTGTTCGTGTCATCAAAAATATTGATTTTCATATTAAAATCATCTCAATCGGAAATCATATGCAGATTTTGTGGCCCGTGCAAGGAGCAAGTCAGAAGTTTGGGCCACATACGGGTTGAATCCGAGTTAGACTAGAGTTAGGACTCTAGGACGTGAATTGATGTAATTTTCTGGTAAGGAAAGTCTAGATGAATCCTTTACTTGTACGAAAAGTCCATCTGCCTCTCATATATAGTGGAGGTGATGGCCGATTGAAACAATACACAATCGAACAAACACATCTACTACTTTTTCGTGCTCATCTATCCTCTACCCTTGTATGTTTCTGCTTGTTCTTTGTTCGTTCTTATTCTTGGAGGGCAGCGATCCACGAGGCCCTAGGGGCAATCAGGTCGACCTAGGGCAGCCCATAGCCATCGCGCGCCGTGACAGGTTCCCTCCCGGGTGTGTGGGATTTCGGGTCTACAAAAGCGCCCACCGGATTGCTTGCTTATCGTGCTTCCGGACGGGTCCCCTTTGACGTGAGCTGCGGTGCATCACCCCCGGCGTCGAGGGTACACGGTGACGTGTTCGCGTGCGAACAATCATGTTCAATCCAACACAAAGAAGTTTAAAGAGTGCCCCAAAGTTTCTACCGGAGATTCAAGACGAAAACATGTGCCAACCCATATGCATAGATTCCCAAGGTCACGGAACCCGCAAGTTGATCACCAAAACATACATCAAGTGGATCAATAGAACACCCCCCCCCCGTCACCTCCGATATCCCATCGCAAGACATACATCAAGTGTTCTCAAATCCTTAAAGACTCAATCCTATAAGAAAATTTCAAAGGGAAAACTCAATTCATCACAAGAAGATAGAGAGGGGAAAACTCCGTATGATTCATCTATATCAATAAAGCTCACGGTACATCAAGATCGTGCCATCTCAAGAACATGAGAGAGAGAGATCAAACACATAGCTACTGGTACATACCCTTAGCCCCGAGGGTGAACTACTCCCTCCTCGTCATGGAGACCGTCGGGATGATGAAGATGGCCTCCGGTGATGGTTTCCCCCTTCGACAAGGTGCCGGAATGGGCTCCCGATTGGTTTTTCATGGCTACAGAGGCTTGTGGCGATGGAACTCTCGATCTAGGTTTCTTTCTAGGGGTTTGGTATTTATAGGAATTTTTGGCGTCGGTCCCACGTCAAGGGGACTCTCGAGGAGTCCACAATCCATAGGGGCGCGACCTAGGTGGGTGGCCGCGCCCAGCAGGCTTGTGGCCTCCTCGTCCACTTCCTGGCCCAGCTCTTCGCTCCAGTATTTTTTATATTTTCCAAAAATATTCTCCATAAAATTTCAGCCCATTCTGAGAACTTTTTTTTCTGCACAAAAAACGACACCATGGTAGTTCTGCTGAAAACAGCATCAGTCCAGGTTAGTTCTAATAAAATCATACAAAAATCATATAGAATTATTGGAAACATGGCATGAATACTTCCTAAATTATAGATATGTTCGAGATGTATCAACCATGCATGCCATAGTGGACACGCCCTGTCGGTTCGAGGTGCACACCAAACATCCAATCTGGATGGAGAACTCCAGGATCATGGACCTATTACTTGACGAGGTCAAGTACAGAGTGGTATGGTTCGACCTCGCGTCCCACCGCGTGCTCTGCTCTTGCGTCCCTGCGCGTGCTCTACTCTCGCGTCCCTGCGCGTGCTCTACTCTCGCGCCCCTCCGCCCGTGCTTTGCCAGCGGTTGGGGCCATCCCAGGATCACGTTCGGGGATCCATATGCATGCGGTTGCGCCACGCGCGTCCACCCATGCAGTTACGTGATCCACGACTGAATCACACGTTGCAAAAACCGCCATCCGGACGTGCCGGTTTTCTAGGACGTCTGGCCCCCGTTTATACCCACGGTCATTAACCATAGTCTCTTCACACTTTCGATCGTGTCCAACAACACAATAAGCACACCCTGGACGACGCATACAGAGAGGATGTCCAGCGGCGCTCCAATGGAGTTCGGCGTGCATCATGTGGATACCCACATGAGGAAGACGAACCTCACGGTGGTGTACACCAACGACCCGGGCATGGTGGAGGACTCCATTGACACCATGGAGCGGCTGCTTGATGCGGATGACAAGTAAAAAGTGGTTGGCTTCGACCTCGCTTACACCGGCGGTCATGTAGGGCATGATCAGAAGGTTGTCGTCGGCCAGTTATGGGGGGCATCACGTCCTCCTCTACCACTACTGCCTGGCCATAGTGCCTTGCGATCGTTTCACCAGGTTTGTCAACAGCCCCGACTACGGGTTTGCTATGGTGGATAGCGCCAATGATTCAAAGGTGCTCAAGACTTTGGGCTTGGCCTGCCAAAAGCTTGTCGACATCCGCGGCCACTACAGGGTCTAGGGAAGCAAGAAGCACATGGACTCCCATGTTGACCTAGATGAGGCCATCATCGACCCCTACTACGCTGACATGAAGGCTGAGTGCAACAAGAACAAGCATGTCTGGCACAGGGGTTGGGTGAAGAAACTGGATGAATATCACCTCAAGACCGCGGACAAGGAAGTGTACACATGCTACGAGATGTTGAGGCGGATCTTTGACATGAGGAAGTGCCTCCTTCCTGAAGACAACGAGGGATTGAGCCACAGGCATAGCGCTGGCGGCAAGCGTCCCAAGAAGTAGATGATTTGATGATCGTTTCTTAATTCTCATAGTCCCTCTATGCATAAATGTTCGTAGTTTTAGAGGGATAAGTTTATTATGCATGTAATGGTTTATTAAGGTGTGCGCCAATGTTTATGTGTGTATTGGATGCTTAATTTGGTTATGCAATCATGTTCTTCTAAACAGAGCATAGATGTTTATGGGAAGATTGAGCAAATCACATCGCATATGGAATAAACAACCAAAACCATCGGTGATGATTTCATCAGTCCCTGAGAGTTCTTTATCCGGAACTGTTTGCCCACAACACATCTGAGTGGCTTGTGTACATCACGCACATCTTGATCTGAGAAACCATTTGTGTTATTTTTGCTTATGCACACAGTTCATCCTAGTGAACTGTATGTTGTCTATCGCACACATCTTGATCTATGTAACCGTTTATATTATTTTACCTCATCACAAAAAGTTCATCCGAGTGACATGTATGCTGCCTATCGCACACGTGATCATCTGGACAATCGTTTGTGTTCTGCTTGATCAGCGCAAATAGTTTATCGAGGTGAACTATATGTCGTGCATCACACACACTTGTATTTTTATAACCGTTTGCATTATATGATCCAATCACAAACAGTTTATCGAGGCCAACTATTTGCCAAACATCGCACACACTACTATTTTTTAGATCTTATTTGATGGATACGCCATCGCACATAGTTTACGTCATTAGAGATGGAGCTATAACTATACTGTTTGCGATTTGGTCATCGCACATAGTTTTATCGAAGGGTCTCTGATTGATGTGTCGTCGTTGGACCATTCTGTAGTAGTGAGCTAACATACTTTCCATACTTGGATCATATGTACTTATAATTGGAACTCTAGCAAGCACCCGTAACTTCCAAAGATCATTAAGGTAAAACTCAACCATAGCATTAAGTATCAAGTCTTCTTTACTCCCATACGCAACAACCCACCTACTCAGGTATGTGCTTCTGTCACTCACGCCTCCCACCATAAGCAAGTCATAAACATATTGCAACACCCTACAGAGGGGATCCCTCATGTTTACACGACACGGAGGGCACCATATGACAGCACCAAAATAAAACATACAACTCATACCAACCACGATCATCAATTAGCCCATAGGACAAAATGGATCTTTTCAAACATCATAGGATAGCCACATATCATTGGGGAATAATATATGGAGTTGAGAACCATGTTTAAGTAGAGATTACAGTGGGGAAGAGAGGTGTTACACCCCTGCATAGAGGGTGAGAGAGTTAGTGTTGATGGCAGCGAAGTTGTTGGTGTAGATCGTCGTAACGATGATTGCCCCGGCGGCATTCCAACGCCACCGGGAGAGAGGGGGGAGAGCCCCCTCCTTCTACTTCTTCCTTGGCCTCTGTGACGCCCCAATTTCGTCCATACGCTAAAAATACACGCAATGCGTACGGCCAAGATTAGGGACTCACTGACCAATATCACAACACAACTCTAGACACAAATTAAAGTCATACAGCTTCATATTACAAGCCACAGGCCTCGAGGGCTCGAATACAAAGCTCGACAAGCACGAGTTAGCAGAAGCAAATAATATCTGAGTATAGACATAAGTTAAACAAGTTTTGCCTTAAGAAGGCTAGCACAAACATAAACAGCGGATCGAAAGAGGCGAGGCCTCCTGCCTGGGAACCTCCTAACTACTCCTGAGCGTCGGCACTCTCCACGTAGTATTAGGCTCCAACGGTGGTGTAGTAGTCGTCTCTGGCGTACTCCATATCCAGGGCTCCGTCGTCTGAACGCAGCAATCGTATCGAGGGGGAAATGGAAAGCAAAGCAGCGGTGAGTACTCATCCAGAGTACTCGCAAGACTGACATCAGAACTATGCTAAGTATGCAACAGTATCAAGGAATGGAGTTATATCTGGGCTGACTGCAGAAAGCAAGAATAGAGGGAAGGCCTAGTCCTATCGAAGACTAGCATCTTCAGAATCTAGCAGAATTAGAAGAGAGTAGACTGGTAACTCACATATTATCATATTATTGTAGCAATACTATTAACTAACCACGCCCAGAGATTCTTCCTCGACTCCCTACGGGGAAGCAATCCCGGAGCCACATTTCAATTTAGAGTCACAATTGTAGTTGTATAAGGTCAAGGTACAACTCCAAGTCGTCCTGTTACCGTAGAAACGGCTATTCGAATAGATAAGTTCTTCCCTGCAGGGGTGCACAACATATTCCCCAACACGCTTGAATCACCTTCGGACGGACATACTTTTCTGGGTCATGCCTGGCCTCGGGATATCAAAACGTCATCGCCCCACCTAGACTCAACGAAGAGGCCAGCCCACCGGTCTAAAATTCTAAGCGCGGGGGTTCGTGGGCCCACTTGCCCTTGCACTCCTGCATGATACAAACGCGGCCGAGGTCAGTCCTAGCACCCCTTATAACAAGCGCGATGCCGTTGCGGACCACTCGGGCGCGCGCCACTCCATTGCTGACATCCGAAGAGCTTCGGCTGATACAACGACGTTGAGTACCCATAACTTCTCCCACATGAAGGTTAGTGCGTAATTAAGGCCAACGACCTAACTCAGATCAAGTACCCAACCCATTAGCATTTAATTAATGCGAGTCAAGCGCGACCCATAAAGTGCGGTCCCGTCGCCCCGTCTCGAGGATGTGTGGCAAGGGCCTCTCCTGCCCGTCCACGCCTCATCATCATCATACCGTGGGTACCCTTCAGGGCCGACCCATCACCAACATGTTTTTGTAACCAGGTCATAGTAACTGTGTGTATAAAACATCAAGGCGGGAACTGAGGAATCACCCTCAATGGTCCCCGCTCGATGTAACCGTCAAGGTGGACCTTAGAGGAATCACCCTCGAGGGTCCCACACTTGAGGGGTTGCATGACAGAGACAACATCGGGAATGGTGAAGGAGGAATCACCCTCGATAACCACGACTGACTACCTGCACTACAGGGCTAGCATCATGAGTACTTCACGAGGTGTCACCCTCGATACTCGATAGTAGCACTGCAGAGTCATACAACTAAGGGGGAGTGCGGTGATGTGAGGGGCCTGGCTTGTTGGTCAGTTGACCGAGTCTTCGAGTCGTCAAGTTGTCGGGTCGTCGATGAAGAAGCAGGGGCAACTGGGACTAAGGAGGGTCACTGAGGATTCACTAACCAACCTATACTAAGCAGTTGGTATGATTGCACGTATAGTAGCAGTTCATCAAAAACAGGCTATGCATCAGAATAGGAGTTAACTAATACAGTAGCAAATGCAAGAATAAGAGGGAAAGGAATAGGCGATATCGGAATGCTCAAGGGGGGTTGCTTGCCTTGCTGCTCTGCGGCAAAGGCCTGATCGTCAGCGGTGTAGTCGTACCCGGCAGCACCGTCAGTCTCAGGGTCTACCGGAGAGAAAAGGGGGGAAGAAACAATAAATATAATGCACAAATGCGACACGATGTATGACATGGCAATAGTCAGGGGTAGGCATGCCCTAACGCAGTATTACACGTCGCAGACGGATCGGAAGAATATCCGACGATATTTCCGGGTCTCAGGCTACTACCGGACACACGAAACGGATGGAAAAGTTCCACATTCGTTATGACAGGAGCATGTGACAAACAAACGAAATACGTATTCGGGTTCGTGGGATTTTTCTAAACAACTTTCATATATAAAACTTTTTCATCTGAGTTACAAATTATTTTATATAAAATTTTAAAGTTTTATTAATATTCTGAAATTATTCTAATTCGAAAATAAATGCAGAAATATCTTTCTCACATGGGCCTGTGCTAGCTAGTGTGTATGACAGAGGGGCCATGGGCTTGGGTTGACCCAGTCAAAATTTGACAAGTCAACTGAGGCATGGGGTCCACATGTCATAGGCTATTAGCCTAACTGATTTATTAACTAGTCTACCTAAACATATGGGGCCACTTAACATAGACTAATTAGTCCCTATTAAGATTAGTCCTAACTAACTAAGCCGGCCACACACACACTTACACCCACACGCTGGACACACACAGGACACACTCGGCCATGGCCTATGGCCAGCAGCGGCAGCAGCAGCGTAGAGTAGCAGCAAGCAGGAGTAGGTGAGCAGCAGGAGCAGCAGGAGCAGCAGCAAGCATCGAGCAGCCGAGCAACAGCAAGCGGCAGCAGCAGTAGTAAGCAGCGGCGGCGGCAAAGCAGCAGCGGTACTAGCAGCAGCCAGCGGCACTGGCAGTCAGCCGGGGCGCGCGGGCGAGGGCAGCAGCAACGCAACAGGCAGAAGGGGAGCGCGGCAGTAGACGACGGCGGTGCAGAGCATTAACGGCGAGCAGTGGGGAGCGGGGGCGCGGCCACGCGAGGGCTGGCGCGCGCGGGGGAGCGCAGCCGGGAGCGGCCAAGGCGCGGCAGAGGACAGCAGCCGGAGGAGGAGGAGCGCAGCAACACGTACGCGTACAGCGATGCTGAACTTCGGCCATGGCGGTCGCCGGCTCGTACAGGTGACTACGGCGACGGATTCGATGGGGAAAAGGAGGGAATGGATGCAGGGGATCACCAAGAGCTCGATGGCGAGGTTGGGGAGGCCTATGACGGACCCGACCAACAGCAAACGACGGCGGAGGTCGATGATGTACGCGGAGAGACGAGGTCGATGGCGAGCGTACGGGTTGTCCCTGCTCGAGCCCGTAGGCGAGGGCGAAGGAGACAACGATGGCGGAGCTCCTTGATGTCTTGGCGCGGAGAGGGGCAGCCGGTGGCCACGGGATCGACGCAGCGACGGCGACGGAGGCGCTCGGGAACGGGTGGAGGAGGCGCGAGGAGAGGGAAGAGCGAGGGGAACGACAGGCTAGGGTTTCGGGGGAGGACGCTAATGCCGTCTTAACCCCGCAGGAGGCCGAGGGATGACCGGCGCGTGGCCACCGGCCATGGGATGGCCGCCACGCCCTCTCTCTGTCCTCTGCCTCGACTGTAGCGGGAGGTAGGGGATGAGCGGGGGCAGGTGGGCTGGCTGTGGGGGAAGTTGGGACAAGGCCCAGGGATAAACAGGGTGGGGTCCCTTTTCCATTTACTTATATTAAAAAATATATGTTCTATACATTCGATTTTGTTTTGTATTATTTAAACATAGACCGACTTATGCAAAATAAGTAGCATGGCCCATAACTCATATTGCAACATGAGGTAGAGCCACAAAAGTTTGGGGCATTTTAAAAATTGTTTGGAATTTTACATAATTCAAAAGGCATTTAAATAATAGAATTGGCCACTTCTAAATTGTTTTAGAGGCACTTAAGTACTTGATAAAAATTTGGTTACAACTTTATGAACACTAGGTGAAAATTTGTAACCCAAACATGATTTTTGTTTTCAAGTTTGCCAAAATATTTAAACCTCTTATCAGTTGAATTTTGAATTTCAAAGGAAATTTGAAAAGAGATATGATTAAAAAGTAATCAAACATTGTTTAACAGAAACTTGGCTTAAGAAAAATAGGTTACTACTGGGTTAGTGTAGTTTAATTATAATGATCACTGTAGGTCACAGCCTCCCCCTAGATGGGAGGAGAGTTCCCTCTCTGGTCCATGGCCTCCATGGTGGCGGAGGGGCAGGAGCCCCTTCGAGATTGGATCTCACTATTTGTTCTCTTCTGTTTCTCGCTCCTGTTTTCTAGCTGAAAACTGTTTCTTATATTTCGAAGATCCGTAACTTCGATTGCGCTGAGATTTTAACACGATTTTTTCCGGATATAAGCTTCCTTGCGCCTGAAGTAAAGCTCCAACCAACTTACGAGGTGGCCACAACCCACCATAGCACGCCTAGGCCCTAGGGCACACCCTAGTGTATTGTGGGGGCTGTGGGCCTTCTTTTGCATTGATTCCAACTCCCAAAAATCACATGTATTCCAAAATAATTCTCCGTAAATTATTATTGCGTTTGGACTTCATTTGATATGGATATTCTACGAAACAAAAAACTTGCAACAAACAGGAACTCGCACTCGGCACCGGATCAATATGTTAGTCCAATAAATCATATAAAATGTTGTCAAAAATATGTGAAAGTTGTATAATATTGACATGAAACAATCAAAAATTATAGATACGACAGAGAAGTATCAGCATCCCCAAGCTTAATCCTGCTCGTCCTCGAGTAGGTAAATGATAAAAAAGATAATTTTTGATGTGGAATGCTACCTAGCATAATCTTGATCATATATCTAATCATGGCATTAATATTACGACATGGTTGATTCAAATAAATAGTCCATAATTTGACATAAAGACATTAATACTCAGGCATCCCAACAAACAATCATGTCTTCCAACATATCAAGGCTAAAGAACACTATCTCTACAAAATCATATAGCCGTGTCATCCTCTGTCTTCTTAAAACAAAGTATAAATCATGTACTACCCCGGTGTCAGCCAAGCAATTGGTTCATTCTTTGTAACGCTCTTCAGCATTTTCAATTCTCGCGCAATATATGAGCGCAAGCCATGGATATAGCACTATGGGTGGAATAGAATGCGGTGGTAGATATTAATATAGAGAATACAAAAAGGAACATAGTCTCACATCGAAGCAGCTAATCAATCGGGCTATGCGGATGTACATCAATTCATATCAATGCACCGACTCTCAAGGTGAGAAAGGGCAATGCATGGTACCGTAGAGGCTAGCAAATTGTGGAAAGGTAAGAGTGTGTATAATCCATGGACTCACATTAGTCATAAAAAAATCACATACTTATTGCAAAAGTTTATTAGCCCTCGAAGCAAAGTATTACTATGCATGCTCCTACGGGGGATCTTGGTAGGAGTTAACCATCGCGCGCCCCCGACCTTCACACAAAAATAGACAATCAAGGATAAATTGTGCGCTGACTTCCTGGCATGACGGGAGACTATACGTGCATGCTTCGGGAATCACAAACCTTAACACCAATATCTTCCTAAACATGATTAGTACCTCCCACATATTATCATCTCTATATCGCAAAACTATTGTAAGGAATCAAACATATCATATTCGATGATCCATAAGTTTTATGTAGGATTTTATGACTAACCACGTGAATGGCCAATTCCTATTGATTCTCTAAATAGATATAAGTGAAGCAAGAGAGTTTAATTATTTCTACAAAATACCATGATCTAATAGGTATAAGGGAAGCAAAATAGTATTCTACAAATAACGGTTTTCTATGTGAGGAGAAACAGGCAATCCAAACTTCAAATGATATAAGTGAAGCACATGAAGCATTATATAAAGCCATACTCAAAAGACGTAAGTGAAGTGCAATGAGCATTCTATAAATCAACCATGGACTATATCATACTAGCATGGTGCATAAAATAAAAGTGAAAACTAAACACAAAAGACGCTCCAAGATTTACACATACCACATGCACGAAACGAAAACGAAAACTTACTGATACTTGTTGAAGAAAGATGGGATGCCTTCCAGGGCATCCCCAAGCTTAGATGCTTGAGTATCTTGAATATTTACTTGGGGTGCCTTGGGCATCCCCAAGCTTGAACTCTTGCCTATCCTCCTTCTCCTCATATCAAGACCTCCTCGATCTTTGAACACTTCATCCATACA
The DNA here is from genome assembly GCA_022496015.1 of Hordeum marinum. Lineage (NCBI taxonomy): Eukaryota > Viridiplantae > Streptophyta > Magnoliopsida > Poales > Poaceae > Hordeum > Hordeum marinum. The sequence continues at coordinate 404,746,285 of CM039672.1, read as the reverse complement.
AAACTTAACAGAAAACGGATGAGATCCATTGGTATAAAAAAGCAAATTACTACTTTAAGTATTGTTGAAAACCCATTCATATTTTATATTTGCATTATCCCTGTTGTATTATAACTTCTTCATGGCTTATACCACTGATAAAATCGATAGTTTGGCTTTCCTGAAATAGGTTGGCCAAGCTTCAAGCAAGAGGACTCTACATTTTACATTTGTGAGAAATCACTTTGAGTCCATAGGAAAGCCAATACTATTAAAAGGGGGTAAAGTTTTGATGGTGAACAATATGCTCAAAGGTGCACAAGTGAGAGTCACCAAAACATACACAAACTCTCCCACCAAAGTCTGTCCTAAGCCAAACATGTTAAATCGGTGCAACCAACAATCCTATCTTGGTGCCACCGAGTTCTAAACCCTAGACAGACTTAGCCAAACCCTAACACTTCAGTGCAGCCGACACTTCACTCGGTGCCGCCGAGTTGGGTTGCCAGATTCTTTTACGCAAGTTCACATTTTCGGTCCGACCGAGAATGGTGAGTCGGCGTCACCAAGACTGGTAAATCTGACCGTTGGTCACCTTGTCGGTGCAACCGATAAATGTATATCGGTCCCTCCAAGATTCAAAAGTTGCCAGTTTTTGTCACTTTGATACCACCGATTTTTACACTTCGGTGTCACCGAGTCTGACTTATTGTGTGTAACGGTTGGATTTTTGGGAATGCCTATATATACCCCTTCACCACCACTCACTCAAAAGAGAAGCACTCAGAACTGTTCCATACCTATCCTACTCAGTTTTTTGAGAGAGAACCACCTACCCTTGTGTTGAGATCAAGATCTTCCACTCCAACCATATGGATCTTGATTTCTAGCCTCCCCAAGTTGCTTTCCACCAATCAGATCTCTTCTACCAAGCCAAATCTATGAGAGAGTGATTGTGTGTTGAGGAGTCTGTCATCTTGAAGCACAAGAGCAAGGAGTTCATCGTCATTAACGAGCCTATCACCTTTTGGAGGGTGGTGCCTCCTAGATTGGTTAGGTATCGCTTGGGAGCCTCCTACTTCGTGTTGTGGAGTGAACCAAGAAATTTGTAAGGGCAAGGAGATTGCCTACTTTGTGAAGATCTACCCATAGTGAGGCTAGTCCTTCGTGGACGGAAGCTGCATGGAATAGTCAAGGTTGCTTCTTCATGGAACCCTCCGTGGGTAGAGCCCTCTATGGACTCTCGCGACCGTTAACCTCTGTGGGTTGAAGAATCCATGAACATGGACGTACGATAGCACCACCTATCGGAACCATGGGAAAAATCATCGTGTCATCACTTGTGTTTGCATTCCTAAACCTCTCTTTACTTACATGTGCGATGTCTTTATTTTCCGCTGCTACACTCTTAGTCATGCATGTGTAGGGTGTTACTTGATATGCTATGAATGCTAAAATTTGCCAAGAATTAAAATTGGGAAAAAGGCAAAACTTTTATTTGGTCAAGTAGTCTAATCACCCCCCTCTAGACCTACTTTCGATCCTACAAGTGGTATCAGAGCATTGATCTCCATTGCATTGGTTTCACAACCTAGGAGAAGTATGGCATCTAGTGAGGGAAATTATCACCGTAGAGGTCCGTACTTTGATGGCACTAATTTTGCTAGTTGGAAGCATAAAATGAAAATGCATTTGCTTGGTCATAATCCTGCCGTTTGGGCTGTTGTTCATGTTGGCTTGCAAGGTTAATTCTTTGTGGATGGAAAGGAACTGGATCGTGAAGCATCTGTGGATGAATTGAAGATGTTGCAACTCAATGCTCAAGCATGTGACATACTCTTCAACTGCCTATGTCCTGAAGAGTTCAACAAAATCAGCCGTCTTGAACATGCAAAAGAGATTTGGGATACTTTGGTTGATATGCACGAAGGAACTGAGTCCGTGAGAGAATCCAAGTTAGATGTTCTTCAAGGTCAACTTGACAAGTTCAAGATGGAGGATGGTGAAGGAGTCGCTGAAATGTACTCTAGGCTAGCTCTCATCACCATCGAGATTGCCAACTTAGGAAGCAAAGAAATGACTGACAAGTTCATCATCAAGAAGATACTTCGAGCTTTGGATGAGAGATATGACACCGTGTGCACATTGATCCAAATGATGCCCAACTACAAAGATCTCAAACCAACGGAAGTGATTGGTAGAATTGTTGCTCATGAGATGACACTGAAAGACAAGGAAGACCTTCATCACAAGTCTAGCGGTTCTTACAAATCCACAAGTGATGCTCCCGCTACCTCAAGCGACAACCTTGTCACAAATGAAGAGAAGCCTCATGGTCAAGAAATTCAACAAGTTCTACAAGAATAGAAGCAAAGATCGCAACTCCAACTCAAGATATGAAGAGAAGCGTTCGTCAAGTCATGATCGAAACTGCTACAATTGTGGGAAGCCCGGACACTACTCAAATGAGTGCTCGGCTCCCTACAAACGAAGAGAAGATTCACCAAGAAGACGAAGCTCAAGAGATGAATCACCTCAAAGAGAGAGAAGGAGTAGAGATGATCGTTATGAACGAAGACCCTCAAGGAGAAGTAGGGACTCGGAGAAGAAGGACAAGCACACCAAGAGCCACTCAAGAAGAAAGAATCAAGCTCATGTTGGTGAATGGGTTTCTGGCTCCGACTCCAACAACCACTCCGAGAGAAGCTATCACTCCAACTCCAACTATAGTCAAGATGATGGTGTTGCCGGAATTGCACTAGTGACAACCAACTCCTATGATATATGTCATTCACCAAATGAAGGAGGTGGAAGTTGCTTCATGGCTAAAGGCCCCAAGGTATCACACCCTGAATATCTTGATTTCGATAGTGATGAAGATGATTTGCTTTACGATGATGACTTGCTATGTGATAAAACTAGTGATGTTAATGATAATGAACTTGATATTTCCCATGCTAGTCAAGATAAGTCAATTGATGATGATAATATGTAAATAGAAGAACTAACTAAAGAACTCAACACTCTCAAGTTAGCTCATGAATCTACTCTTGAAGATCATAGAGAGCTTGTAAGAACTCATGAGAAGCTATGCTTCGAGAAGCTCAATTTGGAGCAAGAACATGAATTTCTTAAAGCTATCAATGACGATCTCCGAAAGAAGACTTCATCTTATATTGCCAAACGACTACTCTTGTCTACATTCATGCCACAAGTCAAATCTATGCAAACTAGTAACAAAGGAAAGAAAGGTTCTTCATCTAATAGCAACAATAAAAATGCTAAACCCAATGATGTTGCTCCTAGTAGCTCTATTGATTCCACTAATGACGATTCTCTTAGCCAAGTTACACTTGAGCAAGAAAATGCTTTATTGAAAGGAATTATAGAGAAAGGTATCTACAATAGTCTTGAAGGGTACAAACAATTTGATGAAATTGTACGCAAGCACGGAGGATGCCAAAAGAATCATGGTGTTGGCTACTTCAATGCTAATGGAGTTGAATGGGAAGAAGGTCAATATCCCAATCCCAAGTTTGTTCTTCAAAAGGAGAAGTGAGAAAATACTCTTCCCAAGGGGACAAACACTCAAGAGGACCTTCCACCACAAGACACCAAGCTCAAGGGCAAGAACAAGCTCCAAGAGGACTTTGACTCTTATGAAGATGAATCCCAAGCTTTGGTGAAGTGGGTTCCGAAGGCTACTACAAGCTCAACTTCTACAAGTGCTACTACAACACCAAGGATCCCCATCAACTTGTTGTGGATTCCCAAGAAGAAGAACTAGAGAGTTCTCGAGGGGTGACTCCACCAATCAAATTCACTCACATTCATTATTGGCAAGATCTATTTGCAATCAACATCAATCCTATGCAATAGATCAAGGAGTCACACATTCCCTCAAAGGTAATCAAGGGACAAGGTAATCAACAAATCAATGGACATCATTACACATGCTTTGCACTCCATGTCCATAGATATCCTTGTATTTGTCTCTTGTGTGTTGGTACTAACCCATGTAGGTGAGAAGAATAAGGAAACAACAAGGATGCTCCCAACTCTTGGTGATGTTCATCAACCTTGAGCATCCACCACTACCTCACCAACATGAAGTCTTCATCGACAAAACCCAAGGTTAGTTTATCCCTCTTATGGGGGGATGTCACATCAAGGGGGAGCTTTACTCTAATACTTGAATCAAAGCATCTCATAGTATGTGACAAACATCAAAGGCTTTATGTAAAAGTGGTAACCTCACTTGTGCTTAAACGATGAGTATGACCTATGATCAAGTACTCTTACTTGGCTCCTAAGTCAAATACTCATATATAGATGACTTCGTCATTGCCCAAGTGCTTGTTAGATGCTAGAGTATATGTGCATGTTTGCCATGATTTCATTTGACATCTTATTGTGTGAGCATGTTGGTCTGCATTTGATTTCTCATTCGAGGATATCCAATTGTTGCTATTTGGCTTTTGATTTATCTTTTGCCAATTGGATATACAAGAATGCCTAGGACCACTTCTTTAGCTATCTGTGCTTTCTCACCTCATACTCTATTCATGCTGCATCGCAAAATTTGAACAAGTGCTTTCTGATCCTTCTGTGTGTGGAGCACTCAGAGTTCCGTATCAACAAGGACTAACCATTAAAATCTCCCAAGTGCATATCGGTGGAACCAACACCAAAATATCGGTCTCACCGAATGCCTAGGGTTGATCTGATATTTCAATCTCGGTACCACCGATTCCATCTTCTCGGTTACACCAAGTTTCCTTGTCAGCTGACAGTTGTGAAACTCGGTGACAGCAAAAAGTTAGAATCGGTGTCACCGACAGTGGTGGGTATATATGTTGTGGACCCTGACGCTTTGAAATTCTACCTTCAAACGTCGTGCTCCAAAACCCTAAGCTGTCGTTCCGAAGACCCCTGGTCGTCGCCCTTGCCTCCCCGCGCTCCTCCCCCGATGGGAATCGCCATCGCCAACGAATTCCTCTCCCTCATCGCCGCCGTAGAGGATCTGCGCCAAACTAGGGTACGGATTCGATCTATATTGCGCTCCTCGTCCGATTCTTGCGCATTAGATCCTTGTTATTCATTGATACACCCATTGCACATGTTCCTATCCTCCCAAATCCCCAAAATCTCGCGATAGATGAATTTTCTAGGGTTTTGCCGTCCGCCTGATAAATCTCGGTGGAACCGAAACGGACATATCGGTCTCACCAATATGAGATTTATTGTGGCTGAGAACTGACTCGGTGGAACCGAGTACCACTTTTCGGTCCGACCGAAAAGGGTGCCAAGTTTCGGTTAGTGAGTCAGTCAGTCTCGTCCCCACCGAAAATTTTGTTTCGGCTGCACCGATATTTATTTGATAGAATACAAAAATCTTGAAAATTCATTGTTCAAATTTCAAAAACCAGCCTCATTTTGTGATGACTCATCTACTTCTTCTCTCCTATACTCTATTCATAGGGTCAGTATGTCAGATGCTAAGGACTGTCAGAATATGCCAGAGCAAGGTGCTGACATGAGTTCAGGCACTAGCCCAGAATCCAGTTCATTCTCTGATCCAAGCACCCCCCAGCTCTCATGGGTTGCCCAAGGCTGCCACCAGGACCAGGAAGAAGCTCAACTCTGGTGAAGAAGATTCAGATTTTATTCCTGAGGAGATACTTGCTAAGAAGCAAGAAGAGGCTGCCAAGAAGTCAGCAACTGAAGCTACTTCTTCTCGAAGAGTTGTCAGCAAAGTATATTCTCCTTTTGAAACCTTCAAAGCATATGAGACTGCTAGGGCAACTATGTCAGTTGAGGTCCCCAATAAGGCTATGCCTAAGAAGGCAGGGGAGAAGAAGTCCAGGAAAAGGATTGTCCATGTGATTGGCAGGCCTACCTCTATGTTTGAAGATCCAGAGGAGGCTGCTGGTGCTGCTGCTGAGGAGGAGGAAGAAGAACATGCTGAGATTGTCCCTCCCAAGAAGAAAGCCAAGAAGCTTATGGCTGATGCTATGCCAAAGACTGGCACCTCCAAGAGCACCAAGCCTACATCTAACAAGGCTGATGCACAGAAGTCCAAGAGGACTACCAGGGACATCCCAGCTTCGGAGAAGAACAAAGGGACTGCCTCCATAGTTGAAGATGATGATGACTTGACTACTTTGATGAAGGCCAGACCACATCTTCCAGTGCATGATGCCAGCCACTTAGTTGTTGAGGACATGAAGAAGAGGAAAGACTCGGGATTGAGAGCCTGGAGAGCCATAAATCCTTATGCTCAGAGGAGGAAAAATGTTGTTGACTACAGGTTTTACACCAGAGAGCAACAGGATTTCTATGAGACCGTACTACTTAACAAGAGCCCAGCTGTTAGCGACATGAGATATGTCGATTGGAAATTCATCAAGGACAATGTCGACTACTTCCCAAGTGTTCAAGACAACTTCCATTGCATTGGTGTGGACAAGTTCATTGGCAGAGAGCTTACTGCATGGAACGACGAGATGATCATGCAATTCTACTCCACTACTCATTTGTACGGAGATGGTAGAATTATATGGATGACTGAAAGTGCTAGGTATGAATCCATCGTTGAGGAGTGGGTTGCACTTCTTGAAGTTCTAGAAGCTCAGGAAGGAGATCTGGATGTATACTCTGAACCCAAGGCAAGTCACAATGCCATGAAATACATGTATACTCCTATCCCGTAGACAAGGTGCAGTCACACAAGCTAGGATCAATCTACTATCTGCAAGCAGGCCTCCGGACTATGAACACTATTCTCAGGCATACCTTGATGCCCAAGTAAGGAGATGACAAGATGATCTGAGGCTACTCCATCAACATGTTGATCCACCTTGACAGGAACACCAGGATTGGAGTAATGGATTTGATTGTTGAGACAATCAAGAGGGTTGTCGTAGACCAAAAGCGCTCTTGCTGTTATGCACCCTATATCCAGTTGCTTATCAACTCTCAGTTGGAGAAGCACATTTTTGCTCTTGATCGCCCACATCTGCCCCTACAGCCAGAGTTCGAGGATAACGTTGCGGTGATGGACCCAGATCATCCCACATCTGCTATACCACAAGTAGAGGCAAAAGTTGTTCGAGCCGCTAGTGCTCAAGCCCCCAGATCCAGGAACGAGCAAATGGATTTTCTGGTCACTACCGTCCAGGACATGCACAAGGATATCAAGGGGATTCTGGAGAACCAAAAATAGCCTTGTGAGGATCTTTGAGTCGAGGATCAAGGTGCTTGGTGACAAAGTGGACAAGGTTACAAAGACAGTGATAGAGCTCCAAAAGGAAGTAGGTCCGTGCACATCCCTCAGATCTCTTCTACCTCTTCTGATGATGAGGGGGAGGAGGAGGAAGGATCACCTCTCAGGCCGAGCACCCAGTTCACTACTCAGGCTAGATCAATCACAATGCCTGCTCCAGACTCGAGGCCCTCTTCATCAGCTCCTGCTATAGTCAGCACAGCTCCTTCTCCATCATCTCCAGTTCCACCAGTGTCTACTCCAGCTCCATCCACGACATCTGCAGAGATCTTTGCGGACGCCGTGCTCTCGACTCCTTCTTCGACAACCGGAGGAGATCATCCCAAGAACCTTTAGATAGATACCTTTGAACTTTTTGGTAACTTGTTGCCAAAGGGGGAGAAGTGTATATAGATCATTAGGCTTCGAGGGAGAGCGAGCATTTGGTGTTTGCTGCTTTTTCAAAACAATAGCTTTTGTTTGCTGTGATACTCTTTTGTCTTGCTTGTGATACACGCTTGATGATGTTTGATCATACGCCTTAATGTGTGATGCTACTATGTCCTATCATCTTAAATGCTTATGTGATGATCATTCATATTTGGTTGATTGTGTTGTGCTATGATATTCAGTCAAATTACTCTCGCACACCACCAAGTGGTATGTGACATGTGAGAAGTGACCCATGTACCTAATCGATTGTGCATTTGCATTCAAACGCAAATTTAAAATAATGCACAAATTTAGGGGGAGCTCTTGCTTATCACATACTTATCAAAGCGACGATTATATTCATTGATTATGTCTTTGTTGAAGCTTTGATCTATATGTTGTCATCAATTACCAAAAAGGGGGAGATTGAAAGCACATTTGCTCCCTTGGTGGTTTCGGTAATTAATAACAACATATAAGTCAGTGAACTAATGTCTTCACCAAGTATATTTCGGAAAATTTCAATGATGGGAATGGAAAAAGGATTGTGGAACTACCCCAAGATGCAAGGAAATAGGTTGCCAAGCTTCAAGCAAGAGGACTCTACATTTTACATTTGTGAGAAATCACTTTGAGTCTACAGGAAAGCCAATACTATTAAAAGGGGGTAAAGTTTTGATGGTGAACAATATGCTCAAACGTGCACAAGTGACAATCACCAAAACATCCACAAACTCTCCCACCAACGTCCATCCTAAGCCAAACATGTCAAATCGGTGCAACCAACATTCCTATCCTGGTGCCACCGAGTTCCAAACCCTAGACAGACTCAGCCAAACCCTAACACTTCGGTGCAGCCGACACTGCACTCGGTGCCACCGAGTTGGGTTGCCAAGATTTTGTTACGCAAGTTCACATTTTCGTTCCGACCGAAAATGGTGAATCGGCATCACCGCTGGTAAATCTGACCGTTGGTCACCTTGTCGGTGCAACCGAGAAATGCATATCGGTCCCTCCGAGATTCAAAAGTTGCCACTTTTTGTCACTTCGGTATCGCCGAGTTTTACATTTCAGTGTCACCGAGTCTAACTTATAGTGTGTAACAGTTTGATTTTTTGTAATGCCTATATATACCCCTTCACCACCACTCACTCGAAAGAGAAGCACTCAAAACTATTCCATACTTATCCTACTCAGTTTTCTAAGAGAGAACCACCTACCCTTGTGTTGAGATCAAGATCTTCCACTCCAACCATATGGATCTTGATTTCTAGCCTCCCCAAGTTGCTTTCCACCAATCCCATCTCTTCTACCAAGTGAAATCTGTGAGAGAGTGATTGTGTGTTGAGGAGTCTATCATCTTGAAGCACAAGAGCAAGGAGTTCATCGTCATTACCGAGCCTATTACCTTTTGGAGGGTGGTGCCTCCTAGATTGGTTAGGTGTCGCTTGGGGTCCTCCTACTTCGTGTTGTGGAGTGAACCAAGAAGTTTGTAAGGGCCAGGAGATCGCCTACTTCGTGAAGATCCACCCATAGTGAGGCTAGTCCTTCGTGGACGAAAGCCGCATGGAATAGTCAAGGTTGCTTTTTCGTGGAACCCTCTGTGGGTAGAGCCCTCCGTAGACTCTACGAACGTTACCCTCCGTGGGTTGAAGAATCCATGAACGTGGACGTACGATAGCACCACCTATCGGAACCACGGGAAAAATAATCGTGTCATCACTTGTGTTTGCATTCCTAACCCTCTCTTTACTTACATGTGCAATGTCTTTATTTTCCACTGATACACTCTTAGTCATGCATGTGTAGGGTGTTACTTGATATGCTATGAATGCTAAAACTTGCCAAGAGTTAAAATTGGGAAAAAGGCAAAACTTTTATTTGGTCAAGTAGTCTAATCAGCCCCCCCTCTAGACCTACTTTCGATCCTACACAAGGAATTCCCCTACTTTCACGATGTTCATCTCTCTCACTTTCACTTTTCTTTTTGTCAAGTTTTAGGTTCCCCTCTATACTTTGTTTTGTTTTTAAACTTTATAAAAGCACTCAATAGAATAAAATGACTCTCTAAAACTTCTGGGTTCTCTCCCTGGCAGCGCTTTCTGTACAGCCATTAAGCTAGGCATAAAGTGCTCAAGTAATGGATCCACTTGGGTCCCAAGGTATATCAAAGCCAATTTTAATTAACAATGATTTTTAATTTAGTAGTGAGAACAAAGTGATATATATCATGCAATGACTAAGTCTAAATCTCTTCTTATGCATCGGCATGTCATAAAGAACAATTCGTGCACATCAAGTAAAGGCCAATACATAGCATAAGTAGTTTCTTGCAATTTTATAGTATTGTAAACATAAAGAGGTGGAGATGTAGTTCCTCTCTCATAATAATCACAATTAGGAGAAGAAAGCACATGCATATTATATTCATCAAAATCATCATGTGTAGTAGCAAAACGCAACCCATCAATAGAATCCTTAATAAGAGCAAACTTCCCTGATATAGTGTAGTTGAGAGAATTCAAAAAGATAATAGGAATATCATGTGTGGGTGCAATAGCAACAATTTCATTCTTAACATAAGGAACTATATCAAGTTCATCTCCATAAGCATAATTCATATTGGCATATTGGTCAAAGGCATAGCAAGCATCAAGTTCATCAAAAAGGGATATTTCAAAAGAATACACAGGATCATAGCAATTATCATAGCATTCATCCTTCGGTAAGAAAGAAGGGAAATTAAATAATGTATGAGTTGAAGAGTTACTCTCATTAGAAGGTGGGGATGGGTAGCTAATCCGCTCTTCCTCCTTTTGTTCTTCGCTCTCCTCCTCATCTTTTTCATCTAATGAGCTCACAATTTCAACAACTTCGTCTTCCATAGATTCATGCAGAATATTAGTCTCTTCTTGGACAGCGGAGGAGTCCTAAATATATTATTTAACATAAGAATTGTAAGCATAGTTTTCATAGTGGTATTTAAGTATGGAAAAAAAATTCATATTTGTAAAGAGTAGCATCATACTTTTCAATCAAAGAAGGAATTTCATAGGCATCCTTAAAAGCAACAAATTCTTCAATTTGTTCAATATCATAGTAATTATAAACACCCTTGGCATAAGAAGATACGATTCCATTATCATTAAACTCACATTGGAAGAAAAGGTGTTTCTTAGGGTCTTCGGAACAATAAGTAAAATCATGTATATCGCATAAATTCAAAGCATAGAAATACAAATAATATGATGCCACAAAAGTTTCCCTTTTTGAGATAAGCGGTGTCGCACAAAATAAGCATGCTCATTTAATGATTTTCCCTCAACTAAGCTAGTTGTTTTTTTTGACTTGTAAGCTAGTTGGGTTTTTGACACAAGCACAAATGGGCCGAAGATGATCCAAGTAATATTCTTCGGAAGTACGGAACACTAGTGCTTCCTCAACTTTTGGGGCAGCAGCTACATATAATTTTTTTGGTATGTCGCGTTTCCTACCCATATCTAAATATAGAAAAAAACTAAGAACAGGGAATGAAACAACTAATAATAGAAAATAAAATTACTTAGTGGTAAAGCAAGCAAGCACACACTAGAATATTCACCGCACACTATTGCTCCCCGGCAATGGTGCCAGAAAAAGGTCTTGATAACCCACAAGTGTAGGGGATCGTTTGTAGACTTTTTTGATAAATAAGAGTGTCGAACCTGACGAGGAGCTAAAGGTAGAACAAATATTCCCTCAAGTTCTATCGACCATCGATACAACTCTATGCACACTTTAATGTTTGCTTTGCCTAGAACAAGTATGAAACTATTTGTATGTGTTAGGATAGTTTGAACGAATAAAACTAGAAGTATTTTGTGGGAATAAAACTACGAGTAAATTGCAAGATAATAAAAGTTAGTTGTTTAGTATAAAGCGTTTGTCAAACAAGAAGGTTAGTTGTCCCTAGGCAATTGATAACTAGACCGGTAATCATTATTGCAATTTTATATGAGGGTGAGGCATGAGCTAACATACTTTCCGTACTTGGATCATATGAACTCTAGCAAGCGTCCGCAACTACCATGGATCGTTAAGGTAAAACCCAACCATAGCATTAAGTATCAAGTCCTCTTTACCCCCATACGCAACAACCCACCTACACGGGTATGTGCTTCTGTCACTCACGCCACCCACATAAGCAAATCATGAACATATTGCAACACCCTACAGCGAGGACACCCCACGTTTTCATGACATAGAGGGAACCATAAGACATCACCAAAATAAAACATAACTCATACCAACCATGATCATCAATTAGCCCATAGGACAAAACGGATCTACTCAAACATCATAGGATAGCCACATATCATTGGGAAATAATATAGAGAGTTGAGCACCATGTTTAAGTAGAGATTACAGTGGGGAAGACAGGTGTTACACCGCTGCATAGAGGGGGAGAGAGTTGGTGTTGACGGCGGCAAAGTTGTTGGTGTAGATCGTCGTCATGATGATTGCCCCGACGGCGTTCCGGTGCCACCGGGAGAGAGGGGGAGAACCCCCCCCCTCCTTCTTATTCTTCCTTGGCCTCCCCCTAGATGGGAGAGTTCCCCCTCTGGTCCATGGCCTCCATGATGGCGGAGGGGCAAGAGCCCCTCCGATATTGGATCACCCTGTCTGTTCTCTTCTGTTTCTTGCTCCTGTTTTCTAGCCGAAAACTGTTTCTTATATTCCCGGAGATCCGTAACTCCGATTGCGCTGAGATTTTAACACGATTTTTTTCCGTATATAAGATTCCTTGCGCCCTGAGTAGAGTTCCAACCAACTTACAAGGTGACCACAAACCACCACGGCACGGCTGGGTAGGGCGCGCCCTGGTGTACTATGGGGGCTGTGGGCCTCCTTTTGCTTTGATTCCAACTCCCAAAAATCACATATATTCAAAACTAATTCTCCATAAATTATTATAGTGTTTGGACTTCATTTCATATGGATATTCTGCGAAACAAAAAATCTTGTAACAAAGAGGAACTGGCACTGGGCACTGGATCAATATGTTAGTCCAATAAATCATATAAAATGTTGCCAAACATATGTGAAAGTTGTATAATATTGGCATGAAACAATCAGAAATTATAGATACGATGGAGATGTATCAATGTAGAGGCCCTCCATGATCGACCACCCTTCCCCTCCGGCAGGGCATCAAAATAGGCCTCCGGATGGGCACACGGCGGGACAGAGACTTGCGATGACGGAAAAAGTGTTTCAGGAGGCTCTCTAGGGTTTTTGGAATATTAGAGAATTTTTACGCCAGAGATGACGGCCATAGGCCGTGGGAGGTGGCCCCAAGCCATCAGGGCAAGCCCCCCACCCCCACCCCCTGGGCACATCCTGTTGGCTTGGCGTGACCTCGTGTGGCTTCCGATCTCCCTCCAAAGCTTCCAGGTATTTTTTTTTGTGCTAAAGAAATCATCAAAAAGTTTTGGGGTATTTTGGACTTAGTTTGGTACAGTGTTCCTAGAAGGCCAAAAACAAGCAAAAAACAACAACTGGCACTGGGTTAATAGGTTAGTGCTCAAAAATAATATAAATTAGCAATCAAATGCTTAAAAGGTATCCTAGAATGGTAATATAATAGAATGGAACAATCAAAAATTATAGATACATTGGAGACGTATTGGCATTCCCAAGCTTAATTTCTGGTCGTCCTCGAGTAGGTAAAAGATAAAAATAGAAATTTTGATGTGACATGCTACCCAATATGTATACATATATTCAGATATGACCATTGAGAAACGATGAACTAGTAAACATTAACATAAGTAACACAATCATTAACTTTCAAAATATACGATCCCTGAAGAATGTTTAGTCCACATTCATTTTATCACATTAGCATGGCATGGCTCCGTCTTCACCATATAAATACAAATGTCAAGCACCACGGTGTTAAGCCAAGCAACTTGATCATACTTCTTAACGCAATTAGATTCTGTTTTTGCTTGCATAGTTTGCTTGTTTTGATGATACTATAGATTACATTGGGAGCATTAAGTCATGGGGAAGTTAGAATACGGTACCCGATGTAATAATAAAATATGAATCAATTTACAACAGTACCTAAAGTTTATGATTTACCTATTATACTAACGGATCTCACGAGGTTTGTATTGAGTTTTGTGTGCTAAAGTTTTCAAGTTTTGGGTGCAATCACGATGTATGAAGGAATAAGGAGCAACATGACCCTAAGCTTGGGGATGCCCAAGGCCCCCCAAGGTAAAATTCTAGGAAGACTCAAGCGTCTAAGCTTGGCGATGCCCCAGAAGGGATTCCCTCTACCATCTCCATTCCATCGGTATCTCACTTGGAGCTACATTTATATTCATCACATGATATGTGTTTTGCTTGGAGTGTCGTGTATTATAGTTTGTTATTTTTAGTTTGCCACAATCATTGTTTGATGGACACACCTGTTTGAGATAGACACATTTTCATCATGATTTGTTAGAATACTCTATGTGCTTCACTTATATATTTTGAGCTAAGCAGTTGCTCTAGTGCTTCACTTGTATCTTTTTAGATCACGGTGGCATGTAGATTTTGTAGAAATAACTGAACTCTCGTGCTTCACTTAAACTTGTTTGAGAGTATAATAGTAACGGTAATTTGCATGGGTTATAAGACTAGTCCAAAAAGGATAGGTATTCAAGGAGTGTATAATCAAAGCCTTCATGTAGCTCACCATATAATACGAAATGTGTGTTAATGATATTGATGTATTAATATGAAAGGGCATGTGTATATGACTTTTGGTTAGTCGAAATATCTATGTTTAACGCCCGTTACTTGTTGCTCATCTAAATATTGATTATGGCATGATGATGATGATGCGTGAGCATTCTTATTTCACGTTGAAATCCTAGTGATGTTCGAGTAGGGCGGCGCGCGATGGTTAACTCCTACCAACCTCCTTCCTAAGGGCATGCGGTAGTACTTTTTCTTTGCGAGAGATGGTAAGGCTTTGCAATAAGTATCTGAGTTCTTTATGACTAATGTCAATCCATGGATGTACGCACACTCACCTTTCCATATATTGCTAGCCTCTTCGGTACCGTGCATTGCCCATTCTCACCTTGAGGATCCGCCCAGCTTCCGCCGGAGCATCCAAACCCCGTGATATGATACACTCTATAACAAATAAGCATCCTTATATCTTCCTAAAAACAGCCAGCATAACTACCTATTATGTCATTTCCATAGCCATTCTGAGATATATTGCTATGCAAATTCCACCATTACATCACATGACTTGTGTTTATCATCATATTGCTTTGCATGATCATATAGCTGGCATAGTATTTGTGGCAAAGCCACCGTTCATCATTGTTTACATGTTACGCTAGATCATTGCACATCCTGGTACACTGCCAGAGGCATTCATATAGAGTCATTTATTTTTCATCAATGAGTTCTTATATCGAGTTGTAAGCAAATAAAAGTGTGATGATCATCATTATTAGAGCACTATCCTAGTGATGAAAGGATCATAGAGACTATGATTTCCCCCACAAGTCAGGATAAGACTCCTAACAAAAAAAACAGAAGAAAAATTAAAAACAAGGAAAAAGGGAAAAAGGAAAAAAAGAGAAACAAATGAGAGATAAAGAGAGAAGGGGCAGTGCTACTACTTCTTTTTCCACAAGTGTGCTTAGAGGGAGCACCATGTTCTTCATCTAGAGAGTATCATGAGTTGTCACTTTCATATGCTTGTGGGAATTTTTCATTATAGAACTTGGATTATATATTCCAATGATGGGCTTCCTCCAATGTTTGAGGTCATCATGAGCAAGCAAGTTGGATGCACACCCCCACTTAGCTTCCGTTGAGATTTCATACAATTATAGTGCAAGTGCATCTATTGCATGGCAATCCCTACTCCTCACATTGGCATTGATTGATGGGCATCTCCATAGACCGTTGGTCCACCTAGTTGATGTGAGCCTTTCTTTCCACTTTGACTCCTTTTGATCTCTACCACCATAATCTATTCCATCCATATGCTATATGCGTGGTTCACGCTCATGTATTAAGTGAGGTTGAAAATGTTGAAGTGAGTTAGAAGTATGATCCAATTGCCTGAGTTGATATCGTGGTGCTCATGATTTGTACTTATGTGGTGAAGACGGAGTCATGGCATGCTAATATGATAATGAGTGGGGAGTAGCGTTCTTCAAGGATTGTATATTTTGGAAGTTAATGATCATGTTATTTATAGTTATGGATATTATTATGTTGATGTTTATTACTTCATCATTTATCAAGATCATACCTAAAAGAGATTACATGATGGGTAGCATGTCGCATCAAAACATCTATTTTATCATTTACCTAATTGAGGACGAGCAGGAATTAAGCTTGGGGATGCTCATACGTCTCCAACATAGCAATAACTTTTTATTGTTCCATACTATTATATTATCATTCTTGCATACTTTATATGCATTTATATGATGTTTTATATCATTTTTGGGAACTAACCTATTAACCCAATGCCTAGTGTCAGTTGTTGTTTTCTACGTGTTTTTGGCTTTTGAGGAAATCAGTACAAAACAAAGTCCAAATGCAACGAAACTTTTTGACGATTTTTCCTGGATAAAAATAAGTCCTGGAAGCTACATCAACCTTGTTGCTCCCATGATGTTGTGTGAGTAGTTCACCATAGACCTATGGGTCCACAGCTACTATCTAGATGGCTTTCTATCTCTCTCTTTGATCTTCAATACAAAGTTCATCGTGATCCCGTGGTGATCTATTCGATGTAATCTTCTTTGCGGTGTGTTTGTTGGGATCCAATGAATTGTGGGTTTATGATCAGATTATTCATGAATATTAATTGAGTCTTCTCTGAATTCTTTTATGCATGATTGTTATAGCTTCGTATTTCTCTCCGATCTATCGCTTTGGTTTGGCCAACTAGATTGATTCATCTTCAGCGAGAGTGTAGCATTGTGATGGGTTTAATCTTGCAGTGCTTAATCCTAGTGAAATAAATGGACATGACACATATTGTATTGCTACCATTAAGAATAAAATTATGAGGTTGATTCATATTAATTGAGTTTACTTTGTCTACATCATGTCATCTTGCTCCAAGCATTACTCTGTTTTATACTTAATACTCTAGATGCATGATGGATATCGGTCAATGAGTGGAGTAATAGTAGTAGATACAGGCTATGTCGGTCAACTTGCTTATGGATGTGATGCCTATATACATAATAATTGCCTTGAGTAAGATGTCGTAACTATGCGCTATTCTATCAATTGCCCAACAGTAATTTGTCTACCTAGTGTACGCTATCTTCGAGAGAGAAGCCTCTAGCAAAAACTATGGCCCTGAGGTGTACATTAATATTATTACTAAAACCCTAAAAATATTGTTGTCTTTTATTTTATGTTATTTTATTTTATATTTATATATATATATATCATTATTTAATCCTTGCAAGTAATGAGTTCAAGGGGCTTGACAACCCTCTCGCCCACGTTGGGTGCAAGTGTTTGATTATCTGTGTGTAGGTGCCGATGACGGGAATTTGTGTGATTCTCCTATTGGATCGATAATATTGAATACTAATCTCTACTATGTTGCATCTCCTCTCCTCTTCGGGGAAAAACCAACACAGTTGACAAGTAGCAAAGAGCACCAGATTTGGGGCGTCGGCTGGGAGGTGGGGCCCGCTCGTGCGGAGCATGTCGAGAAATGAGGCGAAGCAAGCTGAATTAAGGTCGATGAAGTGCTCGACCACACCTTTGGTGGCACCGGCATTCCAGCTGGGTTCCAACATGGTGCCGAGCATGGTTCCCTTAGACGCCATCGTCTCGAACACCTGTCCGCCGATGTTCAACCCGATGCGGCCGACGGCTTGTTGTGGTGTGCACATGGTCGATTGTGTGTACAAGACTTCCACATGCAGTGGACCTGTCAATGGAGAGGGCTACGATTGATTGGCAGGAATAGCAGATGGAGCTAGAGGCCCAAAAAGATGTGCGGGAGACGGGGAAAAGGGTCATGGAGACATTGGTGGAGCTAGCGGAGAATCAAAGGGGAGAAAAAGAGAAAATATACATCTTTGGTGGGGGGGCAAATGACATCAATCTTCTTAACTTAAGGATCCCATTGTTTCCATCAGTAATATGCTATGACTGGGGGGGCAACAACACCCACAATATTACACGTAGCTCCACCATTATGTGGCAACGATTGACGTGGCTTAAGACTGCGTCGGTATTTCCCCAAAGAGGAAGGGATGATGCAGTACAGCGATAGTAAGTATTTCCCTCAGTTATGAAACCAAGGTATCAATCTGTAGAGGAAGATCACGCACCCACGTAGATAACACCTACACACAAACAACAAATACTTGCAACCCGACGCGAAAGAGAGGTTATCATGCTCTCTACGGTAATAAGATAGATTAGGTAATGATAGTTTTGGCAAATAGATCTCGCAAGAACACATAATAAAACAAATAAACAAAAAGTGCAGCAAAGTATTTTTTGGTTTTTTGGATTAATAGATCTGAAAACAAAAGTTGCAAACAGTAGATCAGAAAGCAATATGTTGGAAAAATAGACCCGGGGGCGTAGGTTTCACTAGTGGCTTCTTTCATGAGTATAGCACACGGTGGGTGAACAAATTACTCTTGGGTAATTGATAGAAGATCAAATAATCATGACGATATCCACGCAATGATCATTATATAGGCATCACGTCCAAAATGATTCTGCATCTACTTCTATTACTCCACACATCGACCGCTATCCAGCATGCATTTAGTGTATTCAGTTCATCGGAAAACCGAGTAATGCAATAAGAACGGTGATATGATGTAGACAATATATATTCATGTAGGAATAGGCCCCATCTTGTTATCCTTAATGGCAACGATACATGTGTGTCTTGCTGCCCTTTCTGTCACTCGGAAAGAACACCGCAAGATCGAACCCATCACAAAGCACCTCTTCCCATGGCAAGAAAAACGATCTAGTTGGCCTAACTAAACCAAAGATTCGAAGAAGAAATACGAGGCTATAAGTAATCATGCAAATAAGATATCAAAGAAGAATCAAATCATATTCATGGATAGAAAGTGATCATGAACTCAAAATTCATCGGATCCCAACAAACACACCGCAAAAGTCATTACATCAAATAGATCTCCAAGAGACCATTGTATTGAGATACATAAAGAGAGAGAGGAAGTCATCTAGCTACTGCCTACGGACCCGTAGGTCTATGGTGGACAATTAACGCATCATCGGATTGGCACCTATGAGGAAGATGAACCCCTCTGTGATGGTGTTAGATTGGATCTCGAGGTTCTGGAACTTGCGGCGGCTGGAATTGTATTTCGTATACTCCCCTAGGGTTTTTGGATTTTCTAGAAATTTATAAGCTCGATAGTCGGTCGAGGGGTGCCCTAGGTGCCCACCCTCTACCAGGCCGCGCTAGGGGCCTCCGGCGCGCCCTAGTGGAGGGTGGCCACCCTGGGCCCCCTCTTCTGGTGTTATCTGTCCCATCTGCTTCCATCTGGTCCAGAAAAAATCCACAAAAATCCTTGCAGCGTTTGGGCTCCGTTTGGTACTGATTTTCTACGGAGTAAAAAACAAGCAAAAATAGGAAATGGCACTTTGGCACTATGTCAATAGGTTAGTCCCCAAAAATGATATAAAGTTGCTATAAAATGGTTGTAAAACATCCAGGATTGATAATATAACAGCAGGGAACAAGCTAAAATTATAGATACGTTGGAGACGTATCAACGATGGTGGGCAGCAAAGAGGGGGAGCGATGATGCTGTGAGTGGGGAAGGAGAGAGGTGAGGGCAGGGCATCGTCGGACATCTTATAAGGAAAGGGTGAGCCCAAAAGACCGTTGAATCCGAGCTACAATGATGTGACCTCTATTGATGTCGTGTCGTATTGAAGGTTGATGAAGAACTGGGCATGGGCCATTTGGTCACAGTGGGACTATGCAGGCTTCCTTCTTTTCCTTTTTTTAAAATGCCTTCTTTTCCTGTTATATTTGTACTAAATAAAGGGAAATGCTCTTGTTTATTAATATATTTGGTGGCTCGAATGACTTCCAAATAAATTGAATTTTTAAGCCTTTATGAATTATTCCTAGGACCCACAAAAATATTCCAGAAATGCTACCTAGTGACCGTCAGCTATGGAGGTCTTCCCAGCGATCCTCCTTTCCACCGCTACACGAATCTCGGCATAAGATTGCTGCCACTTTAGGTTTAGAAATAGGTTGCTCTAAGAACAAAATGAGGCGAACGTACTCTTCTATAAAACAATCCACCCCAATGCATTGGCAAGTGGCTTGATCCCCCACAAGGGAGACATAGGTTCGACACCTTTCTTATTTACATGGCATGTTTTTTAAGAGATGTCATTTTTCTTTTGAACATATGACACATTTTTTATATTAAGAGATGACATATTTTATATTTAAAGAGATGGCATTATTTGTATTAAGAGATGTCATTTATTATTATTAAGACATGCCATTTTAAATCATTTTAAGAGATGACATGTTTATATTAATAAATGGCATTTTTATTTTAAGGGATGGACTTTTTTATTTAAAGATATGGCATTTTCGATTAAGAGATGGTATTTTCATTTCAAAGGGCACGTGGTATTTTTTTTATATAAGAGATGTCATTTTTTATATTTAAAGAGATGTCATTTCTGTATTAAGAGATGTCGTTTTTATATTAAGAGATGGCATTTCTTATATTAAAGAGATGACATTTTTATGGCATTTTAAATCATTTTATGGGATATCATTCTTATATTAACAAATGACATTTTTATATTAAGATATGGAATTTTATATTAAGAGATAGCATTTTCATTTTAAAGGGATCATTTGTTTTTATTGTAAGATGGCAGCTTTTATTATCAAGAGATCGATTTTTTACGTACATGTACATTTTTCTTAATATTATGATTTTTTTATCTATTTTTACTAGAAAATCTGTATTATTTTTCGTGCATACATTTAAAAATAAAATTACAACAGTAACTCGGCCTATGGGCTAACGGGGTTCGCCCTGGCTCTCCTATGCAGCGCTGCAGACGCCCGTTAACGATCGGGCGCCTGCAGCGTCGCTCACATGGGCCAGCCCACTAACGTGCTGGCCAGTGTTTTTTTATCTGTTTATTTTTCCTGTTGATCCAGTAGAAAAAAACGCCCAAATTCTCAATTTGTTACGAAAATAAAAATATGAAATCAAAAAAGGTTTACATATTTAAAGAAAAAGGTTCATCAATTTGACAAAAAGTTCATATTTTTAAAAAGTTCATCAATTTTGAAAAAAGTTCATCAATTTGAAAAAGGAGCGTGCTACGTGTCCGTCGAGTGATCTTTTCAAAAGATCAGCCGGGTCGCGAGTCGTACGATTTGCTGCATCGAGCGTACCAAGGACGTCTTCATCATTGCAGGTCTGCAACACGGGGCTTGTTGCAGAATTATTTCTGAAACATAGATCTTGTTTGCAGAATTTTTTTTGTAACAACTATTTTGTTGCGATTTTATTTTTTGCAACCGAAGTTTCGTTGCATTTTTTGGCAACTAAGGTCTTGTTGCAAAAAACATTATGCAATAAATATTTTGTTACAAAACATAAATTCGTCGTAGACCATTGCAACATCATATATGTTTCAGAAACATAGTCTCTGTTACACAACTGTATAGTCACATGGACGCGTGTCATACAAAATAGATGACGGATGCGGTCACTACAATCCGCCGGTTGATGGTTAGTTTTTTCCTTTGAAAAAACGTTCATTAAATTTGGAAAAAGTTTTCATTAATGTTTTAAAAAGTACATTAAATTTGAAAAAAAATACAAATTCAAAAAAGTTCGTGTATTTAAAAAAAAATCTATGGACTGAAAACAAAGTTCATAAATATTAAAGATATTAATCAATTTTGAAACAAATTCATCCATTTTCAAAAATATGTTCATCAAGTTTTAAAGAAGTTACAAAACTTTCCCAAAGAAAACGTCAACCGACGCCCTAATTTCAAAATTAAATGAAAATTAGACATGACGGTATTATGATGATGCAAAAAAAATGCATGCAAATTAAAATAGCATTCACATTACTCTTCGCTATTACAAGCTACATGTGGATAGGGCGATTTGGCTCGAGACAATTCCGGGGTTGTGGAGCTGGCAAGAGCTGACATGGGAAAGAATGTTCATGATGCCTTCCGCATTGAGCTGTCTGCAATAGAAATGCACTCGACTTTGCGGTGGATATAGTTGCTCTTCGAATTGTCTTCGAAACAAACTCGACTTTACTTGCCGAAGCCCTCAACCAGAGACACGTGGATTATCACCTTAAAGCATTTACAGCCGGGCTTGACACATCCGGTCACTCAAACGTCCGTGAACGCGCATGACGTGTTCGCGGACACTGACCTGACACGTCTCAAATTTCTTTATATACATCCGAACTTCTCATACTATATGAAATTTTAAAACCATATAAATCATGCAACTAAATGACTACGTGTACTACGTAGATCAACGAAACCCGTCTCCGGCTACTCGTTATCCTTGAACATGTCCACTATTTACGTTCCGTATTCCGACTTCCGAGTACATGGGGACAGACGCAACTCTACATTGGGACAGACGCAACTCTGTCTCTTCTCATGTGCAACAGCCGCGGATTAGACATAGGATATCGGTATGCCACAGATGAATTTCGGCCCCAGAACCTGGCTCCTAATCAAACTACGGACTGAGTGATAATATATACGCAGGCGAAGGCACGGCGGCACGCGGCACCCGTGCAAATGCTCTTGACTTATATAATTATTGTTGTTGATTAAAACCTATAAAAACAACATAGTACACATGCCGGATGAGTGAAAAAAAGTACATCTGATCAAACATTATGTTGATACATCGTAGTGGCTAGATGAGACAAGTTCACTAATGAAAAAATAAATCTAGTGAAGTGCAATAGTTTTTCTACAACTTAGCTATCATAAGAAAATGTGAAATAGAAGATTGAAAGGCTAAAACAGTGAGATCTTCCAGTAACACAGAGGGTTTAACTCTTCAGTTGTCATTAGTGCGGAAAAGCCTAACTATGGTATAACAAAAATGATCTTGTTGATTTAGACACCCGACGTCATCAATATGACGCCACATCTAAAAAATAGAGCAGTATTTCATATACCTCTGGCGTTGGGTTTATCTCGGCAATATCATACATATCTACGGCGTGCTAACTTTCCCAACGCTGGACACTGGAGAAATCGTTACGGGCGTCTCGATTGTTTCGCATGCCAATACTAAATAACCAAATCGTAACAAAAAAAAAACGCTGCCATCGCAGCGAAAAACGCTATCGTGGCAGCGTAATTTTGTATCAGTATATACATAGTGACGTTTGTGTCCCACATTGATTCCGATACAAATTTAAAACACGTGCAACATAATTTATATTATGATACACATCATTTATATATATGCATACATTAACCATTGTCGTAACTACTAGTACGGTACTTGATGCGGAGCATCCTACGGACATCACCATGACAAGAGTTTGTTTGGCAAGTGACACGTGCCACGACTATTTCACATATGTAAAGGTGAATCATTTCCTTTACACGTGTTCACTTGACCCCTTCGAGGATGGTATACTACTTGACATTCTTGTCGTGTGCATGCATAGGTATTGTCGAAGCTTCATGGAGGACGAGGAGGAGTGCGAGCGCAAGTGTACACCTATACCATCCGTGAGGAAAGCATGGAAGCGAAGACGGAGCTGCAGAGTCTACAGTGTCCGGACGTCCGACCACCTCCAGCACCCGGTCGACCGTGCCCTTCGGAAATCCGGAGCCAAGCTACCCGCGTTGAATCTACGGAAGTCCAAAGTCCTCCGGACGTCGGACCTTCCCAAGCCTCCGGACGACCGACGTCCTCCGGGCGTCCGGCACACCCGCGATCTTTGGCCTTGTATCTCTCCTTCACTTATCCCTTCGTGGCCAAGACTATATATACTCAACCCTCCCCCACCTCTAGCTAGGGTTAGCAATGGTTTAGCTCATAATTAGTTGAGCTTAGCTTCTTCCACTACCTCTCCCATGGAGTAGATGACTCTATAAGAGAAGATCACCTAGTGGATGTCAAGGCCCCTTGCGAGGAAAGATACCTAGTGGATTCAAGGCCCCATATCCCCATGGGATTTGGGATGAACTATCATGTATCCCCTTTCCTTTTGTTGTTCTTGTATCTTTGTGGATCTTATGTGTATGTGAGTCTAGTGGATGTGTGCTTGGACTTGTTCTTGAGTGTTTCCTCTTGTGATTTCTCCTCGTTCTTCCCCGTGTTCTTCGTGAAGTCCCCCTCCAATTCGTGAAAGATCGACACACACGGCTGTGCCCCGTATCATATTGGTATCAAGAGCCACGTTTCTCACGAATTTGGAGTCTCCCCCACCGTTTTCTAGCCTAATTTTGCTTTATTTTGACCCAATTTGAAAATCCCTACCAAAAATAGTCTCACCACAATTTTTGTGATTTGTCTGTTCTTGTGAGATTTTGTTGATTTTGATCCATGGATTTCGCACTTGGCAAGTAGATCTAGCTTTCCCACCACCATATCCACCTAATTTTTCTTTTTCTCCATCAATTTTGACCCCGAAAATCGGTATTTCCGTCCAAAATCACGTTCCAGATCTGAAATCTCGAGCTGTCCCAGACCCTTCGGACATCCGACACTTTATGGACGTCTGGACCCGTTCGAAGCACCGGACGTCCGGCCCTTTCCGGACGTCTGGAACACCTAAACAGACCCGAAATCTCGAATTTTCGGACAGTCCGGACGTCCGACCCTCGGATGTCCGACATCTTACAGATGTCCGTAACCTGTAGAAACTGACTTCGTCTGAATTTTGTTTTGTCCATAACTAATTCATCCGAACTCCGATTTTAACGTCCTTTATCTCGTTTTGTAGCTATTGACACCCTCCTTCCCATAAAAATAGATTCATACCCATTTGAATCCACATATTTTTCATATTTTGTTAAGTTTGCCTAGGCCTCCATGATAACTTCCGTATAGTTTTCCCACCATAATCTTCTGCCATCCTAACCCAATTCTGTGTGAGATTTTGAGTTGCGTTTTCCATTTCCTAAGTTGTTTCGGCTAATTAGGGATGGTTCTACATCGACAACGCCGCTACTCATCATCCCCTCGGCCTCGACATCGACATCGGCCACTTTGCCTTTTGGCACCCCAATCGTAAGCAAGGATGGTAACCTCGACGATATCATTGTCTATATCATTACCATTGCATTGATTGCTTCGAGCCTATTGCGTACCTTACCCATTGAGACTAGCGAGTTGAGAATTTTCGGGCAACGTTACTTGTGCACTGTAGTGTTACTCTTATACCACATAGCTACATTTAGTGTGCAAACATCTTGTTATCTACATTGTGCCATAAGTCTCTCCCGTGCATATCCATCATACTCGTCTCATATCTTGACTCGAGCATCAGACATAAAGAGAAAAAAGAGAAAGAAAAGAGCAAACGAAGACCAAGCTTTTAAGCCAAAGAGGAGATACAAAAGAGCTTGTAAGCAATAGAAATAGCATTGAGACATTTTGCATAGTTCATACTCTTGGATCATACATACACAGCATACTTGGATTGAAGACGACACGTTTACTCCCTTAGGTTGGTGCACAAGCGCGTATCTAGCCCATTTGAGCAATCGAGCTATTGTCTCTATAGTATCCGTGCAACAAGAGCTTTTCTCGGGTCTCACGCATTTTGGTGCTCATTCCGTGGTTGCACTGATCCCATTTATCTATCCGTGTGTGCGTTCCTAGTGCCACATAGCTATTGATACATTTGCCTTCTATTGCAATTTTGTGAATCTTCCTCAACATTTTCGATATCTTGAATTGACAATTGCTTGAATTTTCTGCCACTTGTCCTAACGGAGCCACTCGATAAGCTTTAGTTTGTAGGTGTGAGTGAACAAGTCCGGTACCAATTCCCCTATTCTTGCATTTCACATTGAGTGAAATGGGATACATCATCGACTTTGGAAAACGCTATTTTGGTATTGTTTATCTCATTTCCTACTCACCCTTGCTCGAGTCTTGTGATGGATAGGCAAATCACATCATCTCCTTCGGTCTACAACAACAACAACGACGAGTTTGATGCCATGAAGAACTTCATCGATGCCAAGTTGGATGCTCAAATGGAGGAGCTCAAGGTCCTCATCCACATCGGCAAGAGGTCTTCCACATCTTCGAGAAGATGCTCCATTGCACATGTTTCTGAGCTACCATCTTCGGCAAGATCACTTCGGCTTCGACACCATCAACGACATGAAACAATGACGCCAACATCAAGGCGTCCAACAAAGAACAAGTGTGAAGGTCACGAGCTCGACACCAACCACCACTCGATGACTTCACCACTTACCTTGGCATATTCGCCAAGCGACTTCAAGGCATCTTTGCCTTTCGATATGCGGCATCTTAGACGACAAGAACTTCAAGAGAATCTTCCCAAGCTCAAGTCTGCGACTTCCACGAGCTACTATGACCTCGACATAGATCACGAGATTCCTTTCTACGGGAGTCAAGACCCCTAGGAGTATCTCGATTGGGAGCGCAAGATGGACTACTACCTCAAGCTACTTCAAGTCCCTTACGAAGATCAAGTGAAGTGCGCCACAAGAAACTTCCACGGCGATGCATCGACATGGTGGCTTCACACATCTTCAATGAGCTTCGACATGAGTTGGTCCAGATTGAAGAGAGCGTTGCGGTGAGAGTTTGTGCCTTCTACTCACATGGAACATCTTCAACGCCAATTGGAGGACACCATACAAGGATCCAAGTCCCTCTATGAGTACTTCATGAAGATGAAGAAAGCCTTGCGACGAGCCGGTGTGGACGACCCCATTTGGATGAAGTTCCACTTCATGATGGGATTGAACAACGACATCACCAAGACTATCTTCAACAACAACTATGAGCCTCTCGACGACATCTACGTTGGTGCTCTCAAGGCGGAACAAGCACTCAAGGCCAAGGCTACTCGACCCTGAGCACACTTCACGGCGACCAAGCTCCACGACGATGAGCATGAGGATGGTACCACCAAGATGTCCAAGCCCGACGAGCTTCAAGATGATGCTCCCAAGTTCGACTTCACCTCCATCCCTCTTTGTGGCATTGACGATGCCGAGTCTACCACGACTCTTTTTGAAGATGGCACGGCGACGACCACGACTACGGAGCCACTCAAGGAACATGCTTTGAAGGCGAGTGACAAGGTGGCGAGCAAGGATGACGCTTCCATCTTTGGAGGCATGAGAGAGATGATCGAGCATGGGATTTTCCCTTTGGTCATGGAGTTGAGTGATGATGTGCCATCTTCAGCCTTCATCCATGGCGACGGTGACGAGAGGGCTGAGCATGGGATTTTCCCTTCGACCACGGCGACGTTTGGTGATGAGTTGAGAGACTTTTGCTACCATATTGAGAGTGAGAGTGACTTCACTACTAGCCCCATATATGATGAATTGCCCCAATTCCCATGTTAGGAGAGCCACAACCACCACCATATGAGTCATATGAGTGACTCCACCATATGTGAGTATGAGTGCAACTTCTTAGAGGGAGTGAGTGAGCCACCACCACATAGAGCGAGTGAGGTAGTTGATAGGGAATGTGCAGCCACTTTGATTTCTAACAACTTAACCTCTTCCTCTATTGTGTATACTCCTTTGGTGCTAGGTCCCATATTCGATGACGCGTCGATCCTTGACGACTTCGTCCTCACCTCGGACAAGACGATGGTCATGGTGGAATATGATGCACCACCCACATGGTTCCATCACGATTAAAATGACCACAAATTTGTCTATGCCACCTCACCGACACCACATGAGTGGAATGATAAAGGTAACTTAGGTGAAGGTGATGCTCTTGTCCCACTAGTGGACATTGATTGCTTGCATGATGATGATCATCCTATTGCCATGCTTCATGATTAGGCGACTTCCTCATGTAATGAATTGCCCATTTATGATGTGTTTGACGATTCTCATGTGGAGTCTATTAGTTGTGATGCCATGTTGCATAGGATTTCTTGTGAGGACTCTACAGGTCACAACATGTTTGACAATCCGCTTGACTTGTCATATGCTATGCATGAGATCACCCATCTTGCATCTTTGCAATCTCATCGTAGTAACTATGGATATGCCATTAAAATAAACCCAATTTGCACATATGGCATAGATGACAAGCACATGGTTATTGGCATTTTCGTTTCTTATGATAACATTGCCATGCCCCCTTTGCATCATTTGCACAATTGTTCTCATATGCCATGCCATGAACACTAGCTTCGGATATGCATTATTTTGGATGTTGTCCATACTCTCCACATTATGCTTCCACTATTGCACATGAGGAGACCCCATAGTTTCCTCATACATTATGGGAGATTTTGTTCCATCCCATCCATTGCATGATCCATCTAATTGTGTGCACCATCCGCATATAATGCATAACAATGCTTTCAATTAAAGTGATGCACTACATATTTCTAGTCTCCATTATGCTATACATAATAACAAACCTCTCATGATGGATGACATGTTCATATATCATGCATCTCACTTATTTGAGCATTGGACATTTTGTGCTAACGAACACAAGCACATGCACATCCTAATGGATAATGTGTACATAACCACACGCACACAATTTTCCCTTTCCCTTTGTTGTGTGTAGGTACGCACAAACACTCGTCAACCTCACAATCCCATGAGTTGACGAAGAGAGCTCTTGAGAGCACCGATGCTTTGGGATTCATCGGAATGTGTATCCAACCATTCCCCTCACGCAAGGACTTCGTGCATTTCTTCTACATGGCTCTCACATGGCTATGGCTTCTTACTCATCACACTTATTATGCCCATATTGCCATGTTCACTTTGCATGATATGCTCATTTCTATGCCCTTGCCATGCATCAGTGACCCATGCTTTGCACCTCACATGACACTTGCTTATATGACTTGTATGTGTGTTTGCAAGCTCGTTGGAGATATGTCTTGTCTTTGACATGTTCCTTTTGTGTTCCATGATATTGTTGATGCTTGTGTTGGGAGAGTCATATTGACAAATTGCTCTTTACATAGGACTTCTCGCCAATACAATGATTATGTCCCATTATTTGCTTGCGTGCTTGTGATATGTCATGTGCATTGCCTATGCCCATTATTTTCTCACATGACATGATTGACACGACTACCTCTAGTATGTTGCATATTTGCACTACTAGAGTGCATGGCATGATCACTATGCTTGCTTGTATTGCATCACCGATGTGATCCTTTTATGCGGTTGATGACAACCATTGCCATGCTTTGCACATGACTGATATTGTTTATTGTCATATGTCTCCATATGTTGCCTCTCTCATGCTAGATGATTTTCCATGTATTGAGTGCAACAATGCTCTTAATTTTGCTAATGAGATTTCCCCCATAGCTTTCTCTCATATAATTGGAGCTTTTGACATCTTTCATGTGAAGCATGCTTTCCTTCCTTCCTTGCACCATATGCCTAGTGCCATTAATATAGCCATTCTTACATCACATTATTCATGCACTTTTGCTTCTAATTATTATGTGCAAGAGAAGAGAACCATCATGATGGATGATGTGTTTGTCTACCATGCACATACATTATTTGCTTTGTTGTGTGTATGTGTAGGACACTTCGACTACATGTCAACCTCCACTTCCCGTGAGTTGACGATTCGAACTCTTGAGAGCGAGCCATGCTACACTGACGCGTTTCTACATCGCACTTGCTTGCACATCGGTATTGTGACGGGCGCATGAGGTCACGCTTTTGAGGTGACATCCTTCTTGAGAATGGATATTGTGGCTCATCCTACTTGTGTTGCTTGAACCACGACATATATTGGTCATCTTGGATCACTTACTTGCACACATGTTCGTTTTATTGCTTCTCCTCACGATTGCTACATTGCCATGCCTCATGACATATATGCCTTGTGTGTTGCATCCAACTTGTGGATTGATTTATCTTATCATATGTTTGGTTGCACCAATGTCATTTCTTCACATATGCCATGCCCGATTGCTTGCTACATGCTTGACTTGATTGCCTCACACATGATGACAAATTGCTCTTTCTATTGTGTTGAGTGCCCCTATATCTTCACTACACCATATGTACATTATGCTTGGATTGCCTTTCACTTTGGATTGTCCCATGTGTTTAGACACTTCATATTATTTGGTGTTGTGAATGATTCATATGCCTACCATAGACCTTTCGTTGATTGCTTTGTGCATGAATTTGAGGTAGATGCTTGTTATATTGTCACACATATTTGCATCCCTACCTCACCTTTGTATAATTGTTTACATGATTGCATTGCGTGTGCTCAATTCATATGCTTACATGTCCATGTCATGACACATTCCCTTGTCACACCATATGTTATGCATGATGATAACACTTGTGTGGTGATTCACCACTTGAATGCTTGGTTTTGCACTAACTCTAACCACATTTGTTTTTCCAAGTGTTTGTCGTATTTGCTCCTTTTGAAGGAATTACTTGACGGTGCGACATTGGAGAGTGCCCATTTCGAGTTTGATGATGATGAGTGTTTGGTGATCGTCCACTTCTACATGGAGACGCCATCTCTTTCCCATGGTGATTTGGATTTTGATCTGTGGACGGATCTTTCCCGGGGGAGGGGATGATGCAGAGCATCCTACAGACATCACCATGACAAGAGCCTGTTTGGCAAGTGCCACATGCCACGACTACTTCACATACATAAAGGTGAATCATCTCCTTTACATGTGTTCACTTGACCCCTTCGAGGATGGTATACTACTTGACATTCCTCTCGTGTGCATGCACAGGTATTGTCGAAGCTTCATGGAGGACGAGGAGGAGTGCGAGCAAAAGTGTACACCTACACCATCTGCAAGGAAGGCATGGAAGCGAAGACGGAAGACGACGGAGCTGCGGAGTCCATAGCTTCCGGACGTCCGACGCCTGGAGTCCAGCCTAGCCAGAAGACGAGCAGAAGCCCAGCGTCCGAACGATCAACGCCTTCCGGACGTCCAACCACCTCCAGCACCCGAACGACCGACGCCCTTCGGAAATTCGGAGTCAAGCTACCCGCGCCAAATCTATGGAAATCCGAAGTCCTCCAGACAACAGAGGCACGGACGTCCGACAGGCTCCGGACGTTCGGACCTTCCCGAGCCTTCGGACGACCGACGTCCTCCGGACGTCCGGCACTGCCTGTGCGCAGCCGCGGCCTTTGGCCTTGTATCTCTCCCTCACTTACCCCTTCATGGCCAAGACTATATATACTCCACCCCACACCTCTAGCTACGGTTAGCAATGGTTTAGCTCATAGTTAGTTGATCCTAGCTCCTTCCACTACCTCTCCCATGGAGTAGGTGCCTCTATGAGAGAAGATCACCTAGTGTATGTCAAGGCCCCTTGCAAGGGAAGATCCCTAATGGATTCAAGGCCCCATCTCCCCATGGGAGTTTGGATGAACTCAACCATGTATCATCTTTCCCTTTGTTGTTCTTGTACCTTTGTGGATCTTATGTGTATGTGAGTCTAGTGGATGTGTGATTGGACTTATTTTTGAGTATTTCCTCTTGTGATTTTTCCTCATTCTTCCCCGTGTTCTTCATGTTCTTCGTGGAATTCCCCTCCAGTTCATGAAAGATCGACACACACGGATATGCCCCGTAGCAGTACTCCTCTCCTTTAGGATCAATCTTGAAGAAGAGGAAAACCCTTGCATCTCCATGGTGGAGCATAAAGATCCACCGATCTCCAATCTTCAAGTTGCTATCACTCGGTAGTTGCCTCCATTCTTTTATTTCGAATTGTCCATTTGAGGGTCATCCATCATCGGAGGCACAACACATCTTGGGAGCTTCTGTCCTTGAACAAAATAGTAACATAGTAAGCAATGTAGTAATCATCTTTCATATTGAGGCATATAATTGTCATATAAACCACACTGTTAGCAACAAAATTTGTGTGATCTACCTCATTATAGATTTTACATTTGGAATTGAAACCATCTTTCGTCTTGAGGCATTATAGCGTGATGGAGAAACATTTATTGTTGTCAAGGTGAGGATCATCGCACATAGCCCTTTGTCGGAACAGCACGAGCATTCTTCCATTTTGTGCTGCATTCATAAAATAAAAATCAATGGAAAAATGGACATATTGAGTGCCACAAATTTTGATGACACAAAATGAATCCATGTTTTGCCAAAACATTGGCAACTCTCTTGACATTTCCTTGCAAAAAGAAACATAGGGCGAGACAATTCGCAAGAACACACGGTGACGCAACATATAACATATTTCATCAATTCGCATTTCATCAAATGGTTAGAGAAAGTTTTTTACTGCCCGAATCGAGTGGGGTCGGTTGTCAGGAGGGTGCGGTGGGGGCGCCCGTGAAGACCGCGCGATGAGGCTGTGGTGCGTGGAGGACGGGGCGGTAATATAGGACGAAGGAGGAAGAGAGTGGCCGGACAGGACGACAGAGGGAGAGAGTGTCCGAACAGGACGATGAAGGAAGAGAGTGGCCGGACAAGACAGCGGAGGGAGAGAGTGGCCGGACAAGACAGCGGAGGGAGAGAGTGGCCGGACAAGACGACCGCGAAGGGAGAGAGTGGCCGGACAAGACGACAGAGGAAGAGTCTCTTGGATGAGCGGGTGGGTGGGGGAAGGGCTGGGCAGCGCAGCGGCATGTCTGGCGCAGGGTGCGGGCGCGGCTGGGCGGGGGGGACGACGTAGAACAGTGTCCGGTGGCGGGGGAAGAAGGGTGGATCTGAGTTGTTCTCACGACAGTAGTGTGGCTAAAAGTGCCGGTTAGTCATTAGTGTTGGTGCCAATGACGTGGCCAACACCAGCAGTAATTGGTGTTGTGTTAGCTAGGGTTGTGCCAATAATTGACTAATGGCGTGTGAAAATGCATATATGAGGCTAGCAAACGTAACTAATACATCACCTAGCTAGATCTAACTACCTAATTAAGAATCATGATAAAATAATTGGATTTCTCAAGATGAGGAGGGAAGAGAGAGGAGGAAGAGCAAGAGCAAGAGGAAGAAGGAGAATCTAGTGTATACACAAGGATTATCACGTGGTAATAGTATTGCGACTTTATTACTGGCGTTTCAAGACAACGGTACGCTAGCAATAACATATATATTCCTAGCGTGCCATTGTATGCTATGCCGGTGTTATGTGAGTCCCAATGTTGACCTAAAAAATGGACCCACAAAATAAACTGTTGGCGTCCGGAGGAAAGCAACGCCTTAGATATAGGAAATATTGTCGGCGTAGTACCAACATGGTACGCCAACAGTAAGTTACGCCTGCACACAACCTTGGAGGCCACATACAAGTGGCGTTCCACATACGTCCAGCGCCAGCACTAAGTAACTAGCTATGTCATACCAAAATGGTCGATGCCAGCGATATTTGAAAAATGTAGTGCTGGCATCGGCTGAAAGCGGTGCGCCACCAACAAGAGTTGTGGCTAACCATTTCTCTACTAGTGTGATAGTATATTCATTTTATTATTTACTCTAAAATCTTCAAATAGCTACTCCCAAGTAGGAAGCCGATGATGGAGAAGCTAATGCTTGTAAGTGTTAGAGGTATCATATGCAAAGGCATCAAAAAGTCAGCTTTTGGTTCGCTTCTAGGGGCCTTTTTTTGAACTCTAATGGGTAATCATGATTTTTTCGGAAAAAATGACATCATAATCAGTGAACATGGGCTTACAACACATCCTTATATAATCTTGTGTAATCAAAAAATAATTTCTTCGAATTATCGTGTAAACCGTTCTCTATGGCTCTAAATATTTGAGCAAAAACATATTGATCCATGGTTTTGTTTATGACTCATTGAACCAAAACATCAAATTTACCTTAACTGCAAGTCTGAAATTAATATGGGACTTAGTTCCAATTATAGTGCCACGATGAAGTGAGCTTATGTCATCTAAAAATATTACAGATTGCTTCTAACCACTAAGAGATATAAGAAGAGAAACTAATAATTAAAAGCATCAAATCTAAAACATCTCATTATCCAAGGCAATCTAACACTATAAAGAGTTCTTTCTACAAAAAGAAAATTTATTAACTGCCAAACTCAATAGTTGCCAAAGAACCAACCTTATGTTAATTCGATTTTTGCTTTGACCGACATAAAAAGAAAAAAATCCCTGGAACTTACAGATTTAGTTGCTAATAATGGTATTTAATAGCAAACGAATCAAGGTTGGTATTGGAAGATAGTCATTTCATGTAAGAGAAGGGGACACACAATTATTATTTTTGCTACAACAATGCTCATGGACAGGCAAGCTTTGTCGTATCGACGATAGATGATAATCAATATACGCATATCTTTCAAAAGGATACACTTGACAAAGACATATGAAAAAAGTTCGAAATGTCAAACATGCATGCCTCGCTAACTGTAGGACAATGCTATAAAGAACTTCTAAACTGAAGCATATGTTTACTTGACCAATTCAAGAAGATTCATCTTCGAAATGAAAATGCTTATTGACAACATGTGGAAGGAGGGTTGGAGAAACTTACATGGGGCATCAAAACAATGTGTTGGGACACCCTTAAGAACCGGAATTGCTATATGAACAACGATCACTTGAAAAACTATTCATATGTACATTAGAAATCTGAGAAATTAAATTGTATTATTTAGAGTATTATATAAGATACAACTTTGCATACCTAGTTCTTATGCGTGGAAGACAAGTCGGGAATTAAAATTAGAAAATTGATCACTAAAAATAATCATTGCCGGGGAGAGAATGGGATTTTCTTCGTATATAGTGAAGTTGATATCTAAGAAAGAATTGGATAATCTAACCGAGATAAACAAATATAATTTGTAAAAAGTATAAAGCTGACCTAAAGATAACTATTTAAAAAAAGATGTAGTTGTAAAGTGGTGTATTCCTTTTTGAAACCGAGTCAAAGGGATGGACCAACCAAACCAATATCCAAGCGTAACTCACATGGTTAGCTTCCTTGTTGTGCTATCAACTCACCGGGGTTCAAGTCTTAGACTATGCTACGAGTGCTCATATTTACATAGATTTATTTCACTCATTTAGGCCGTGTTCGTTCAGTGGGAGGAGAAGTCCCCGTCGACCACGAAGACGTTTGTAGGGACTTTGTCAAACTAATTTTTTTGTATCATCTCAGTATTTCGGAGGTGCTCATAGAGATAGGATGTGTGTGTGTGCACGCGTTTATATGAATGAGTGTATGTGTGTGTGCACGTGGGCATCAACATGACTATCAAGACACCTGCGGTGACTTTGTCAATTTCAAGATATTGTGTTAGTTCATTGTCTTGAAGGTGTCCATAGAGATACTGTGTTTGTGTGCGTTGATATGGGTGAGTATATGTGTATATATGGATATTAACATCGACTACCAAGACATTTGTGTTGACTTCATCAATCTCAGTTAATAGGGATGCGTGTATGTGAACATCTATGTTGTAGTGCGTTAAAAAGTCAATAGCCAAACACAAAAGAAAAAACTTACCTCCTCGGTTCCTAAGTATAAGTCTTTTAGAGGGTTCACTACGACTACATATGGATATATATATATAAATATAGTTTAGGGTGTAAGTTTACTCATTTTGCTTTGTAGTCTGTAGTGAAATTTTTAAAAAAACTTATATTTAAAAACAAAGAAAGTAGCAATGAACCAAATGAAAAGGTCAGCTAAAAATGAAAAACACGTGTGTCAGCTAGCAATGGATTCACGCATAACACTTCAAATGCATGGCAGCAGTCCTTGCCGAGCATTTGTACACGAGAGCTAGCGAGCGTGTGGAGGATCCATCCAAAACCTAGAGAATGTCGCGTCTGATGATATAATTACGAGGCGTACGTGTCGATGCATCCCGCGTGTCATGTGGAATCAACTGTGACGTAAAACAACATGTGGCGAGGATGGATGAATGCAGACAGATGCTCGAAGAAACGAATATTGTCTTGCTGTTGCATACACACCGCACACCATGACGGAGACGGAGCAGACCTCGCCGGACAAAACACTGGCGGGAACAACGACCCGGCGAAGTGGGTGTGCCGGCAACCACAGCCGATGACCCCTTCGTCACCGTCGCCGCGTTGGAACTTGGACGTCCAGGCTAATGACGCGTCACTGTACGTGAGCGCCTCTCATTTTTCTGTATTTTCGCGAAGGACAAAAATGAAACGGGGTAGCACGTGCTTACTGTATTATTGTGGCCGTATATCAATGTGCGGCATGGAAATACTGTTGCGGTCTCGCATCCGGCCAATCATTCGACTGTAGCAAGGAATATTTCTTTTTGCGTCGCTGTAGCAAGGAATCGGCATGTCTCACGTGGTACACTTGATTTTATTTTTTGAGGGGTCCTGGTACACTTAATTAATTGGCCGTGAAGTACGAACCGTTGCCGACGTGCCTCGTGCAAAATGTCTCGATCGGAACCTCCTAATGTGCAACGAAAAAAGAAAAAAAAATGTTTTCCTGCTCGTCTTCAGATAGTAGAAGAATTAAGAATTAGGTTGGTTGTAATGGGAGTATCATACATATCAACTAGTCAATTTTCATGAGGTGACATAGAATTAAATATAAAAAAAGGTTGATTATCATATCGTGACACCTGTTGTGCTATTATGTGTCATGCATAGAAATAAATGAACCATCCTATAATACTAGCATATGATACTATGCATTAGGGATGTAGTATCATATACTAGTATCATATGCATGATATTAGTATATGATACTTTTCATTACAACAAGCCTTAAGAGTATCTATAGCTACGGACATCAATGACGTGTTCATGGAAAGTCACGCCTCAAATTTTTATTTACACAATTGAATATCTCAATTAGCAAATTCAAATTCATACAAATACATGACTATCTTTACGATGCAAAATATATCGTCTGGCTATTACATCACTATATGTCATCAAATTATCAAAAATTATATGTTCTACCTGCATACTAGTTATGGAGAAAGATCATCCACAACTAGCATTGCCCTTGTCAGCGCCCTTCCCGTCTTTCTTGTAGAATGAGACGGGCCTCAGCCACCCTCATCCTCTCTTTCCCATAGTGAGCACACCAGCCCCTGTAGCACTCATATGCCGACGGACCGGAGATGGCGAGGTTAACAGACCGCGATTGTCCAGCCCCGATGGATCCGAGCGCACGTTGCATCTACGCAATGGTTTCACGCCAGACATATCCTGATGTCAGTCGGGCGCACTCCTCCCGAAAGCAGTGGAGAGCAATGCAGACATACGTAACCTCCTCCATCCCGCATGGGACGACACCCTAGTCGACGGACTCAGAGCGATCGAAGTCATATCCGCTAACCTACATGCCGAAGGGAGTTGGAGGTTGTCGGAAGGGAGCTTGGGGGCGGAGCAGAGTGGAGTGAAATGGCTATGATTTAGTCCAACAAGCGAACGAGAACGAGTATATGTGGGGTCTGGCGTGAGACAAATCCAACGTGACGCACGCGCCCAGACCTCCCCGTACCATTCTAGATTTGGGCTGGATATGAGGTTTGCGGTCAGCTCGGGCATTAAGGGCCGGCATGAGGAGCACATCTAGGTCTTTTTTTTACCGGGTGGTTCACCGGCATGATGTGTTTAGGATTATTATTTTTATCCAAACATAAAACAAAATAGAGAGGGGTGTATCAGGTCTTACGAGAACTGGGCGGGTTCGGAATACTATTATGTTCTCTATTGCGGGAATATTACTCGCTTTGATCTATATTAATTATCGCTGATTTATTATAACTTTGTATTAAAAAAATTAGAAGCCATGGAGAGATATTGCCGTGAGCGACTCGCTGTCTTGTTTCCATCCTAGACATCCAAACTTTTTTGAGCCATGGAGGCATCAGAATACTACTTCCTTCATTTCACAATAAAATGCGTCTAGATCTTTTTTGAGAAGCTAGACTTCACAAACTTTGGCTAAAATTATAAAGAAAAATATATAGATCTAGAATACCAAATACATATGATTAAACACATCATATGACGTGTTTTCATATTATATATATGGATGTGATAGATCTCGGTCGATTGGAATTTTATCAAGTCTCGGTTAATTGACATAACATACAAAAGAAAATTTTACATGGATCTTCCCATAAAATCTCATGAATATAGCATTGATTGAGACATGATTAAAAGTCTCAGTCGACCGAGATTTAGCAACCTCGTACATATATTTTGTATCATAGATATAGATAGTTTTATTTATAAACTTGATCAAAGTTTGTAAAGTTTGAATTTTGAGAGAATCTATATGCATTATGGAAGGGAGGGAGTATTGTTGTGGCTCGGCTACAGTACTTATCATGTTTGAAACCGGATACCGATCGCCGAGCACGTGGGTGTTGATGAGGAGTACTGTTTAGCTGTCGTCTACCAGGTAGTACTGTTAATGAGTACTGTATTGTCAGTATAGCTTCTCATGTTAAACGTTAAAATGCATGTTAAATACGAGTATGCGTATGCACGCCGGCCTTTAAATGAGCCCTACGTACTCCACACCTCACTGCATTCAGAACCACTCGATCAAGCTCTAGGTCTTGCCCCTGCCACCCATGGCAAGCTTCAACCACGCCAACGACACCGCCGGGGGCAACGGCTCTCCCCCGGCTGCGGCTCATACGCCTACGCTCGGAGTTGGACCCCTTCCCCTTCCGCTAGACGCCGGCGAGTTCCGGCGTCAGGGACGTCAAGTCGTGGACTTCATCGCGGACTACTACGACCGCATAGACGAGTACCCCGTCCGCCCGGCCGTCGCTCCCGGGTTCCTAGCCCGACAACTTCCCAACACGGCGCCAGCGTGGCCGGAGCCCGACGCCCTCGCCTCGGCGCTGCGCGATGTCCGCGAGCTCATCCTTCCCGGCGTCACCCACTGGCAGAGCCCCCGTCATTTCGCGCACTTCGCGGCCACGGCCAGCAACGTGGGCGCGCTCGGCGAGGCCCTCGCTGCGGGCCTCAACATCAACCCTTTCACGTGGGCCGCCTCGCCGGCGGCCACCGAGCTCGAGGTCGTCGTCACGGACTGGCTCGGCAAGGCGCTGCACCTCCCGGAGCAGCTGCTCTTCTGCGGCGGCGGAGGCGGCACGCTGCTGGGGACGTCGTGCGAGGCCATGCTCTGCACCATCGTCGCCGCGAGGGACCGGAAGCTCGCCGAGGTAGGAGGCGAGGAGAGAATGGACGACCTCGTCGTCTACTGTTCCGACCAGACACACTTTTCGTTCAAGAAGGCCGCGCACGTCGCCGGCATTCGTCGGGCGAACTGTCGGGAGATACCTACGTGCCGCGAGAGCGGCTTCACGCTGTCGCCGGCGGCGCTGCAGGCCGCCGTGCGCGCCGACGAGGCTGCGGGGAGAGTCCCACTATTCCTGTGCGCGACGGTGGGAACCACGCCCACGGCGGCGGTCGACCCTCTCCGCGAGTTGTGCGCCGCTGTGGCGGGACACGGCGTGTGGGTGCACGTGGACGCGGCCTACGCCGGCGCCGCGTGCATTTGCCCGGAGTACAGCCACATCGCCGCGGGCGCCGAGGCCGTGGACTCGTTCAGCACGAACCCGCACAAGTGGCTCATGGCTAATATGGACTGCTGCGCGCTGTGGGTGCGTCACCCCGCGGCGCTCGTGGCGGCACTCGGCACGGACGACGACGTGATCCTCAAGGACCCGGGGGTATCGGGGCCGGGGGGTCACGGTGGCATGGCGGCCGTCGTAGACTACAAGGACTGGCAGGTGGCACTGAGCCGCCGGTTCCGCGCGCTGAAGCTGTGGCTCGTGCTCCGCTGCCACGGCGTGGAGGGCCTCCGGGCCTTCGTGCGCGCCCACGTGCGCATGGCCGCCGCCTTCGAGGCCATGGTGCGCTCCGACCCGCGGTTTGAGGTGCCCGTGCCGGCGCGATTCGGGCTCGTGTGCTTCCGCCTCCGCCCCGCTGCCGATGACGGTACGGCCAAGGCCACGAACGAACTCAACCGGAGGCTGCTGGAGGCGGTGAACGCGACGGGGCGCGCGTACATGAGCTGCGCAGTGGCGGGCGGCATGTACGTGCTACGGTGCGCCGTGGGGAACTCGCTCACGGAGGAGCAGCACGTCCGGGAGGCGTGGAGCGTCGTGCAGGAGCAAGCCGACGCCGTGCTGATCCCGGCGGGCGCCGGCGTCGCTGCCGCTGCTCCTTCGAAGGAGCGTACGGTTCATGAAGCCCGTCCCACGAAGACCAGCGCGCATGAGAAATGGCGTTCACCGCCGCACACTGCGTACCACGTGATTCGTTCTTACGCGTTGGCTTTCCTCTTGGGTAAATAGAAGGGACTCGTGAAATTAGGGGTGTGTACTGTCCTGATCTATGGAAGATGGATTTGCAGTATCTCAACAATCAGAATAACGAATATTTCATCATTCAAGCTAAGCTTCCTCATTAAATCCTAACCATTGGTCATTTATCTAGCCTCAGTGACGGAGCCAGAAATTTTCTTCTTTATATTCATTGATATTCATATGTGCAATGCAATAGCAATATGACAATAAATATACATTAAGCTGGCAACAGTATACCAATGAATCAGCCATTCTTGGGTATTCCATGGAAGTCTAGGAAATACCCCTGGCTCCGCCACTGTCATGACTCCGGCCGTGTTTGTAGATTAATATTGGTTTTGGATGTGAAGTAGTGACATGGATCAATCATGCGCCGACAACACACTAGCCTCTCTCCCCTTTTTTCGTAAATATTTTTTTAGAGTGTTTTCATAAGTCATTTTTCCTACTGTGGGTACACATAGCTCATCTGTTGCTCAACCTTTCTCTATTATTTCCAAATAATTCCATGTGCTGAATTACATAAAAAAACAGTTGAATTTGAAACAATGTTACTTTTTTATTCTAAAAAGATAAAAAAATCATAAATAATTTTCTTTATTCCATGGCTCTTTACTTTTCATTGACATTTCAAAAAAAATTAAAATAATATTAAATACAATAATATTATATCCATTTTCATTGTTTAAAATAAATTATTTGAAATACAAAATACAGTCCCACCCATCTAGTATTTTAGTCGTATTACAGTAACTTTATATGCATTCAAAAAATCTAACATGTGCCATAGACGCATTTTGCAAACAAATGGTTCCACTGCATTTCCAGAAATTGTTTCTATGCGCTTCATTCACATTTGAGTAGCTTTCGGTTGTGTTTCAAATATTCTATTCAATCATATTTCAATATATTCCATAATATTTCTAATATATTATATTCCATTTAATTGCGTCCACATTAAACAAACATTTACACAAAATTCAAATATTCCATCTATGTAATACATTTCCGCTTACATTTCAAATCCTTCCGAATCTTGTTGCAACACATTTACACAATTAATTCCGTTAACATTCAACATATTAATGAAATTTTAAATTTGTATTCAGATAATTCTTCATTTGATTGGAATATGACCGGGATACTCGTTTTTTTTATATATTAGCCTCCTGTTGAGCGATCCAATATTAGCCATCGGGAACTTGCACACGGAGGAGCGACACGTTCAGGGAGCAAGGAGCTTCGTGCAGGAGCAAGCCGACCGGTGGTGGAGGTAGACAAAAATCAGCAAGGGGGAAGGGGTGCCAAAAGACAAATCATCGGTGTTTGGGGGATGCTAAAAAAAAT
Organism: Hordeum marinum; assembly: GCA_022496015.1. Taxonomy (NCBI): domain Eukaryota; kingdom Viridiplantae; phylum Streptophyta; class Magnoliopsida; order Poales; family Poaceae; genus Hordeum; species Hordeum marinum. The sequence goes on along the minus strand of CM039672.1, from coordinate 404,704,658 downwards.
CATGCAAGACCTTAAAAAGTCCTTCATAGCTTGATCAGGGGGAGGGGGAGGGGGCGGGCAGTGCCCCATGAGGCCGACGATGTGCCGATGTCAGCGAGGGAGAAGTGTACAAGGTGCCCGTTGAACGGATATCATCATGCATGAAAAAGGGTGTTCACTGCCACGCACTAGTTACCATGTGGTTCATTTTTACATGTTGACTTTCCTCTTAGGCAAATACTCCCTCCATCTCCAAAATAAGTGTTTTAAGCTTAGTATAAATTTGTATTAGAGCTAATACAAAGTTAAGACAGTTATTTTAAGACAGAGGGAGTACTAGTAAGGAGTTCCTGATATTTAGGCTATTGTTGGTCCATGGATTACGATTGGATTTGGATGCGAAGGTGTATGCATTGTTTGGAGTCTTCACGAAAACATTTATTTTGGTGTATGCTAAGGGCTTGTTCGGAGGAGCACATGAATAGGAAAAGTAGGAATTATAAGTCATTTCTTGTATATTCGTATAGAAAATTTTAGAAAATGTACAACATAGTTGTTTGGATGCTCCACATAAATCATGCAGAAACTGTATATATATGAAAGAGAGAAGATAGATAAAGACATACTTCTTCGTTTCAAGATAACTGAAGTACTAGGACTTTCCATAGCCAAACATTATATCTCTCTCTATATATATACCACTATACCAAAAGTGTTCTTGTGAGCTCAAGCTCACATGCACCCTTTGCTACACTAAATTCGGAAAACTTATTTTAAAAGTTCAAAAAATTCTGATTTTTTCGCTAACAAACATTGACGTGTTTTTCACAGTGTGCAAATTTTTGTTACAAAATGACATTGATGCGGGTCACGGCAAAAAATAAATTAAAGCTCCAAAATGCTTTCGAAAACAGTTTTTTTGGAGCATGCGAGACGACCACAAAGTTCATTTCATCACGAAAATCGGCACACACGTGGAACAAACATCAATGTTTGTTGTCAACAAAAAACAGATTTTTCACATTTTGTAATTGTTTTTTTTTATATTACCATTACAAAGTGTGCATGTGAGCTCGAGTTCACATCCTTCATGTCCCTACAATGCTATAATTAAAAATAACATGAGGATCCCATTTCACCTCTTCTTCGTGCAACCTCCTTATATACGATCCTGTCAAAAAATAACTCCTTGCATACATCCCCCATCTTCCCTCTCCTCTTTAATTTTTCTCCCATAGATTTTTCCCAAAGAGAAATCAATTGTCCCACATTCTATTAACTTACCCAATTTTTTTTCTTTGGTAAGTCAATATTTGTTGTACCAAATAAGGGCTTAACAATAAGATAACAGGTAAATCATGGTAATTGCATATTATTTTTCAAGATTTTAGCACATCGATATAATAATAGACGTGTAGTCACGGGAAATTATCTAGTATAATATGAAAATGCATTTCAAATTAATATAATTAAGTAAATTTGAGTTTATACATGTTGACATATTTTCATATAGATTTGGTCAAACTCGATGAAATTTGACTTGGGAGAATCATGTAACTTCAATTATTTTGAAACGGAAGGGGGTATGTTGCATTCGACTTCTCGAAGAAAGTGAAACTATGATTGTGTGAGCATATGTTTAGAATCCTCCACACTCTGAAGGAAAGGAATTATTCCCACGGGAATTTCATGACCAATATTACAATTCAAATGGCACATAGGAAAAAATTCTTATATGATTCCATTCCTACAAAATTCATGTAAGATTCCTTTGTTCTAAATACCAACACAATAGTATCACTCCTCTTTTTTATAAGTATGCTTCTTTTTGTATGTAATCATGTTATATTGAGGGAGGCATTTTGAAGCTCGGGACTATCTATCGGGACGATTGTAACGTTAACGCCTATTCGTTCTCGTTCGGTACAGGACGATTTGTGATGTGAAGGTTTGTGGTTAAATGCAACATGCCCATTTAGGTTAGACTCCGATACATCACGAATATACAATAGAGAATACGCTGTGCAGGTAAGATCCCGAGGCAAACAAAAGGTCCAGATAACATGTTCATCTGAGCTCGGGCTCATAAATGAATTATCCTTATTCACATATTCTCTATTCATTTCGGAACAATTTCATTTGTTAAATTACAAATTTGTTTGTCTGGATCTGATACAATGTTGTTTACCTTTTTTCCAAAACTAAATATTTATTAAAAGAATATTCTTTAAATAGTTTTGTTTCCCTTCATGAATCTTCATTTTCCGATGATATTTTTCTCGAACATGCAGGTGGCATGCACATCATTTCATCAAGAAAACAGAAATGAGAACACGTGTGAGGGCAAAAACTCCCTCTATCCAAACACACCTCTAAGAAATTAACTAAGAACTCTCACCATACGTAAAAAACCCGACCAAACCTCAAATAAAGCATGAACCTAATTGTCCAAGGTAAGCAACCAACATAAAAGCTTTTGAAGCTCCAAAGCTCTGGCTGAACACCAGAGGGCGCATTTGTTAACAACCAGCGACAACAACACAAAAAACATTTGACATTGCGCCATTGAAAATACATTCCAATGCTTCCATTTTTCCCACACCACGAAGATAATAAGGGAGTTAAGCTCTTTTCGAGGTTCTTTGGGGGCTTGATTTCTTAGCTTGACACCACTGGCTTGAGAACCGACCAATGGTGAGTTGTCAAACAATAGCAATTAGGCATAATATATATTTCGAGAACACGAGACCAGACTTTCCTGGTAAAGGCATATGACACAATGATGTGCTGAATTGACTCCTCGTTCTAGTCATGCAAGGGGCAAGTAGTCGGCTGAGGCAATCTTGTTTTGGTGTGGCGGTCTGTCCTCCAACATCAATTATTGATGACGAGTCAAATGAATAACTTACAGCATAAAGGAACCCATATTTTATGATTATCTTCTAAGGAGCGAATGTGTACCAAAATTGTAACCTCGCAGAATGATTTACGAGTACAGGACAAATCGCGTAAAACGCCAACGACGTTGATCAGGAACCTCTTGTTAGAGGTGCAACCCCAAAGCTAAATTCCAAATTTGAAGGTGTTCAGTTAGCACATGGACATCAAGGACCTGTTTGGATTGCGTTGGGGACGGGCATGCCAATTAATTGGCAACCGATTTCGCCATTCGCATCTCGTCAAAAGTTTGTTGTTAAACTGAATTAGGACATGTAGTCAGAGCTGGGCGCACCAATTATTTGGTGGCCATCCAAATGCTTACCCGACGTAAGGTCACAACCATTTTTTGGATGGCGTACTAGGGTGTGTTTGGTTGAGGAACCAACTGTCATGGAATGTAATGGTTTCATTCCAGAGAAACGGGTCGGTTCCGTTCCTGTGTTTGGTAGGTGGAAAAAAGTAGAACGGGTTAGTTCTATTCCAGTGTTTGGTTTGAAAGAATGGGATAATCAGAATTCAAAATTTCAACATCATTCCATTTGTATTTTCGAGAAAAACAACATAACAACAATATATATTTACACAGAAGACAATTTTCAGCAATGATATCATAAGGTAGTGATCAAATAGCAAGTTCATTTGGCACGTCCAAAAGCAATCAGCCAACGCATGTCTTTCATACATTGGGCCATAGGTAATACATGGCCTTCTCTTCCTTATTATAGCCCGAGTAATAACTGCCGTTGCAGCTAGTATATTAGAAACAGCAGCTCCCCTGACCATCATTTTTCTTTTGTTCATCTTCTTGACCATCTACAAATGATGCATACTATCAAAATCTGGCTAACAATCATTTCTAATAGGGATTTAAAGGATACACGTTAGCATATGTTGCACACATATACTGGAGAACATTTATTTGAGTAGATATTGGATCAACAAGCAGACATGAATACAAAACAACCATGATCCAAACTATCTCTTTTGGCTGGACAATCTCCATGAGTGAAAAAAGTACCACCTGTAGCATATACAAGGGGATCTGAGAGAGGCTTGTACATTGAGGAGAGGAGAGTGTGTTGCGCCTTTGCCGCTATTTGCCAGTCGGAATCCCACTTAGACCTCCTGATATGGGGCAAGACCCATGGGAGTCGATCTTTCAAGAATTGGAGGGGAGGACACGAAGAACACGGGGAAGAACAAGAGAAACACTCAAAGAACAAACTCCAATAACAGATCCACTAGATTCATGATCATCACAAGAGTTACAAAGATCCCAAATCAACCAACGATACAAGTAGCGGTAGTATTCTCTCATTCCGGAGGAGGAGCCTTGAATCCACTAGGTATCTTCCCTCTAGAGGGTCCTTGGCATCACTTGGATCTACTCCTAATGGAGGACAAGATCCTCAAGAGATACAAGTAATGGATCTATGCTCACAAGTGCAAAACAATAGCTAACACTAACAAATGATCCAAGGGTCGAATATATCGCTAGCAGGAGGTAGGGGACAAACAGGGGTCGAAATGGGCCGAATGGGTCAGCTAGCCTGGGAGGCCCATGCGCATGGCCTAAGCGAGCCCCGTGTGCCCCGGGGGTCCCGTGGGCACAGGACACGGCCGTGCGGACGGGGTCGCCGTTGTAGCTTCTTGGGAGGCCCGTGTGCACGGGGTCTTCTAGGCCCGTGCGCACGGGGTGGTCGCTGTAGCTCCTGGGAGGCCCGTGTGCACGGGGTCTTGGGTCGACTGTAGCTAAGCTTCTTGGTATCAACTTTGTCTCCGTCTTTCGTGCTTCCTCGTGGTTGCTCCCCGTGCCTTGGATGTCTTCCTCGTACCTTAGCTTCTATTGCGGGTGCGCGAGCTCTTTTCATACGGTCACTTGTGTCTTGTGGAGATGGTGTAGGCTTCATGGGGATGAGTGAGGGATGCTCCACATCATCTCTCCCCCCTTGGGGAAGATCCGTCCTGGATCAAGATCTTCATCACCATGAAACGGGGAGAGGTCGGTGACGTTGAAGGTGTCGCTCATGTTGTACTTGTCGCGTGGAATGTCGATCTTGTAGGCATTGTTGTTGTAGCGTGCCAACACCTTGAATGGTCCATCGGCTGGAGGTAGTAGTTTGGACTTGCACTCATTGAGAAAACGCTCCTTCCGGAGATGTAGCCACACAAGGTCGCCGGGCTTGAACACCATGGGGTGTTTGTTGGTGTTGCGCTTGGCGATGATGCGTTCCACTTGACGCTCGATTGTGTGCCTTGTATCTTCGTGCACCTTGTTGATGTAGCTTGACCTTGCACTTGCATCCATGTTAAGGCACTCTTGTAGTGGTAGCGGGAGAATGTCCAATGGGGACAAAGGGTTGAAGCCATAGACCACCTCGAAGGAAGACTTGTTGGTGGTGAAGTGGCGTGCGCGATTGTAGGCGTACTCGGCGATGGGAAGGCAATCTTCCCATTCCTTGGTGTTCTTCTTGATCAACACATGGGGGAGAGTTCCAAGCGTATGGTTCATCACCTCCATTTGGCCATCGGTTTGTGGGTGACATGCCGAGGAGAATAGTAGCTTGATTTCGAGCTTGGCGCAAAGGGTCTTCCAAAGTAACTCAAGAACTTGATGTGGCGATCCAAGACAATGGTCTTGGATACTCCATGTAGGCGTAAGATGTCCCTACAAAAGAGATTGCCAATATGTGAAGCATCGTCTATATTGTGACAAGGAATGAAATGAGCCATTTTAGAAAAGTGATCCACAATGACAAAAACGGAATCATGGCCATTTTTCGTTCGTGGCAAACCAAGCACAAAATTCATACTAATTTCTTCCCAAGGTTGGAAAGGTATAGGAAGAGGCATGTAAAGACCATGGGATTGAGCTTTACACTTAGCTTTGCGGCATGTAGAGCATCGGTTGGTGAAGCATGCGACATCATGAAGCATCTTTGGCCAATAGAACTTGTCTGAGAGTGTGGCATGTGTCTTGTCGCATCCAAAGTGACCCATTAGTCCTCCACCATGAGACTCATGCAAAAGCAACAAACGAAGAGAAGACTCGGGTATACAAAGTTTTTAGCACGCATAAGATATCCATCTTTCATATAGTATTTCTCCCAACAAGTTTTCACTTGGCAATTGGCATATGGAGTCGCAAAAGAAACATCATGCTCATACAAGTCTTTTATGTGCTCAAAACCAATAGCATTCAATTCAAGTTGAGTAACGAGCATGCATTTGCGGGAAAGAGCATCCGCCACAACATTTTCTTTGCCCTTAATGTATTTGATGACATAAGGGAAAGACTCAATAAATTCACTCCATTTAGCATGACGTTTGTTCAACTTAGTTTGACCCTTTAGGTATTTGAGAGTTTCATGGTCGGTATGAATGACAAATTCATGCGGTCGCAAATAATGTTCCCAAGCATCTAAGACTCTCGCCAATGCATACAATTCTTTGTCATATATAGGATAGTTGAGTTGAGCGTGAGAAAGTTTCTCACTAAAATACGCAATTGGGCGCTTTTCTTGCATAATCATGCCACCTATGCCATTGCCACTAGCGTCACAATGCACTTCAAAAGTTTTATCAAAGTTAGGCAAGGCAAGCAAAGGCGCATCAATGAGCAAGTTTTTAAGTTCATGGAAAGTGGTGTCTTGGGATGGTCCCCAAATAAAAGGTGCATTTTTCTTTCTCAAAGCGTGTAGAGGAGATGCAATAGTGCTAAAGTCTTTCACAAACCGCCGGTAGAGACCGTCTAGTCCTAAGAAACTACGCACTTGTTGCAAATTGGTGGGTGTGGGCCAATTTTTAATGGCCTCAATCTTAGTTTCATCAACATGGACACTCTTAGACGAAACCACAAAAACTAGGAAAACAACTTTTTCAACACCAAAAATGCATTTGTCCATGTTCACATAAATTTTTTCTTTTCGAGGAGTTTGCAAGACATACCTAACATGTGTGGCATGTTGTTCTAGAGAGTCGCTAAAAACAAGGATGCCATCAGAATAGACCACAATGCAATATCCAATGTAGGAGCGCAAAACATGATGCATCATTCGCATAAATGTACCCGGTGCTTCGGATAAGCCCATGGGCATCACTAGCCATTCATAGAGACCAAATTTAGTTTTCAAAAGTCGTTTCCCATTCATCATCCTCTTGGAAGCGAATTTGGTAGAAACCACTTTTTAAGTCTATTTTGGAAAATACAGTGGCACCACTAAGTTCATCTAGCATGTCATCTAAGCGAGGGATAGGGTGGCGATATCTAATGGTGATAGCATTTATAGGTCGGCAATCAGAACACATGCACATACTTCCATCTTGCTTAGGTACTAGGATCACGGGAACCGCACAAGGACTCAAAACTCTCACGTACATGCCCTTTATCTAGGAGTTTTTGGACTTGCCTTTGTATCTCCTTTGTTTCATCGGGGTTGACGTGGTAGGGTGCCTTATTAGGGAGTGGTGCGCCAGGGATGAGGTCGATGCGGTGTTCGATCCCTTGTTTTGGTGGTAGTCCCGGAGGTAGCTCATCGGGAAAAACGTCTTGAAATTCCTGTAACAATTGAGACATAACAAGAGGAAGATGTTGTGAAGGGTTAGTACGGGCGACATCATCCTTGCACACTATCACGTAGTGAAGGACTGTCGATGGGCTCTCACTCACATCCCTCAAATCTCTTTTGGTGGCAAAAATTACTAGGTCACTCTTGTCCCTCATCGTGGAGTCACTCAATTTTGGATTGTGGCGCTCACTCGCTTTGAGGTGGATCGCTCGCTCACTTTTCTCTCCATGATGGCATGAAGCTTGCTTTCGGCGGTCACTTGACTTGGAGACATAGGTCAAAGCACATATTCGGTGCCCTTCATCTTGAAGCTATAGTGATTTGTCCGCCCATTATGGATGACTCCACGGTCGAATTGCCAAGGTCTCCCAAGGAGTATGTGGCAAACAGACATGGGTACCACATCACACTCCATGGTGTCTCCGTAAGCTCCGATCTTGAAGGAAACTTGCACGGTGTGGTCGACTTGTATTGTGTCGGAGTCACTTAGCCATTGGACCTTGTAGGGGCGTGGATGCTTTTTCTTGACCAAATGCAACTTGGAGCAAAATTCCTCACTTGCCAAATTGTGGAAACTTCCTCCATCGATGATTACCTTGACGGATCTTCCTTGTATACCGGCCTTGGTGTGGAAGATGTGGCAACGTTGGTCCTCGTCTTGTTGTTTTAGTGTCAAAACCTTTGAGACAACGAGAGTGGGGCTCGGATCATTGTCACGAAAGATTTGAGAGTCCTCATCTTCATTGACTTGTCTATGCATGGCCACTTGTTCCAAAGCTTCCATCTCATCTTCACGCATGGAGTCATAGGTGTCGTCATCTTGACGGATCATGGTCTGCCTTGTGGGACACTCGTACAACTTGTGGCCTCGGCCTTGGCACGTGAAACACTTGATGGAGCTTGTTTTCGCGGCATCCGGTGTTGATGTAGAGGATGACGCTCTTGGTTTGCTTGTAGTAGCGGTGCGGGATGAAGAAGATGACCTGTCCTTGTAGCTTGACTTGTCATCTTTTGTCATGGAGGTTTTTGTAGAGGAATGTGTCGTGGTTGGAGAATCTTGAGTAGTTGCATCGTAGGTATTGTAGGAGGTCTTGGGGTACTTGTAGTCCTCTTGAACTTGAGGTTCTGCCTTGGTGGGTTGATGCACTAGCTCGAGCAAGTTGGAGTAGGGTTGGAAATCCGTAATTTTCTTGACTTGGTAATTGAGACCATTCAAGAAACGCGTGATCTCCCCTTAGGACTCTTGGGACGACATCTTGCTCTAAATCTGCTGTAGAAACCGCTCAAAACGAAAACAGGAGGTATTGTTGTGATACAAAAGTTCAAACCTTCGGGAGATTATATAATGAATTTTTACCGACCAACAGAAGTATCCTACAAGAAAACGGAGTCCGGAGGGTGCACGGGGTGGACACAAGCCACAGGGGCACGGCCAGGGGGTAGGCCGCGCCCTGCAGGCTTGTCGCCTCCTCGTGCACTATTCGGCCTGCTTTAAATTTTCCTAATTTATTAAATATTCCAAAACGGAGAAAATTGCTATTGGAAAGGTTTTGGAGTCAGTTTGCTTACCGTACCACATGCCTATTCCTTTTCAGAGTCTGAAACGTTCCAATAGGTCTCCCCAATGTACTCCTCCAGAGTTATGGTATTGATAATATTGGCTTCAACATTTATGGGAGTACCTGAGATATAATGTTTGATTCTTTGCCCATTTACCACCTTCGGGTTAGTGTCTTCGACATTATTGATCTTGATGGCACCGGAACGATATACTTCCTCGACAATGTAAGGCCCTCCCCATTTAGAGAGAAGTTTTCCTGCAAAAAATCTTAAACGAGAATTGTATAGCAAGACATGGTCACCTACATTGAATTCATGCTTTTGTATCCTTTTATCATGTCATCTCTTAACCTTTTCTTTAAATAACTTGGCATTCTCATAGGCCTTGGTTCTCCATTCATCAAGTGAGCTAATGTCAAGTAACCTCTTCTCACAAGCAAGTTTGAAATCATAGTTGAGCTCTTCAATTGCCCAATAAGCTTTATGTTCTAGTTCAAAAGGTAAGAGACAAGCTTTACCATAAACCATTTTATACGGAGACATACTCATAGGGTTTTTGTAAGCAGTTCTATAAGCCCATAATGCATCATCAAGTTTCTTAGACCAAATCTTTCTAGATCTATTAATAGTCTTTTGCAAGATCAATTTAATTTCTCTATTTCTTAATTCTACTTGACCACTAGACTGAGGATGATATGGAGATGCAATTCTATGATTAACATCAGACTTAGCAAGCAATTTACGAAAAGCACCATGAATAAAATGTGAACCACCATCTGTCATTAAATATCCAGGGACTCCAAATCTAGGGAAAATAACTTCTTTCAGCATTTTAATAGTGTTATGATCAACACTACTAGTTGGAATAGTTTCTGCCCACTTAGTAACATAATCAATAGCAACTAGAATATGAGTATACCCGTTGAACTTTGGAAAAGGTCCCATATAATTAAAACCCCAAACATCAAACGGTTCAATAACAAGAGAGTAATTCATAGGCATTTCCTGATGTCTACTAATATTGTAAATTCTTTGACATTCATCATAAGACAAGACAAACTTACGAGCATCCTTGAAGAGAGTAGGCCAATAAAAACCAGATTGTAATACCTTATGTGTAGTTCTATGTCCAGCGTGGTGTCCTCCGTAGGCCTCGGAATGACACTTGTGTAGCATCTGTTCATGTTCATGCTCAGGTACACAATGTCTAATAACACCATCTACTCCTTATTTATAAAGGTGTGGATCATCCCAAAAGTAATGTCTTAAATCATAGAAGAACTTTTTCTTTTGTTGGTATGTGAAACTAGGCGGTATAAATTTAGCAGCAATGTAATTAGCATAATCAGCATAGCATGGAGCATTATGCGAAGCATTTATGATAGCTAATTGTTCATCGGGAAAGCTATCATCAATAGGTAGTGGGTCATCAAGAACATTTTCTAACCTAGACAAGTTGTCTGCTACGGGGTTCTCAGCACCCTTTCTATCAATAATATGCAAATCAAATTCTTGTAGCAGAAGAACCCATCTAATAAGTCTAGGTTTCGCATCTTTCTTTTCCATAAGATATTTAATAGCAGCATGATCAGTGTGAACAGTTACTTTGGAATCAACAATATAAGGTCTAAACTTATCACAAGCAAACACAACTGCTAAAAATTCCTTTTCAGTGGTAGCATAGTTTCTTTGAGCACTGTCTGATAACCCACAAGTATAGGGGATCAATTGTAGCCTTTCTCGATAAGTAAGAGTGTTGAATCCAACAAGGAGCTAAAGGTAGAACAAATATTCCCTCAAGTTCTATCAATCACCGACACAACTCTTTGCACGCTTAACGTTCGCTTTACCTAGAACAAGTATGAAACTAGAAGTACTTTGTAGGTGTGATAGGATAGGTTTGAAAGATAATAAAGAGCATGTAAATAAAAACTAGGGATTGCTAAGATAATGTAACAATTAAGTTAGTTTAACGACTATGGAAAAGTGGTGGTAGGAGTTGCGGAATTGTCCCTATGCAATCGATAACTAGACCGGTCATCATTATTGCAATTTTATATGAGGAGAGGCATAAAAGCTAACATACTTTCTCTACTTGGATCATATGTCCTTATGATTGGAACTCTAGCAAGCATCTACAACTACTAAAGATCATTAAGGTAAAACCCAACCATAGCATTATAAGGTATCAAGTCCTCTTTACTCCCATATGCAACAACCCACCTACTCGGGTTTATGCTTCCGTCACTCAAGCAACCCACCATAGGAGAATCATTAACACATTGCAACACCCTACAGCGAGGATCCCTCACGCTTGCATGACATGGAGAGCACCATAGGACAACACCAATAATAAACATGCAACTCAAACCAATCATGATCATCAATCAACCCATAGGACAACAAAAATCTACTCAGACATCATAGGATGGCAACACATCATTGGATAATAATATGAAGCATAAAGCACCATGTTCAAGTAGAGGGTACATCGGGTTGCAGGAGAGTGGACCGCTGTAGATAGGTGGGGGAAGGTGATGGAGCTGTTGGTGAAAATGATGGAGTTGTTGGAGTAGATCGTCGTCACGATGATGGCCCCGACGGCGTTCCGGTGCCACCGGGAGAGAGGGGGAGAGAGCCCCACTCCTTCTTATTCTTCCTTGACCTTCACCCTAGATGGGAGAAGGGTTTCCCCTCTGGTCCATGGCCTCCATGGCGGCGGAGGGGCGAGAGCCCCTCCGAGATTGGATCTCTCTCTTTGTTTCCTTCTATTTCTATGCTCCCAGATTCCAGCCTTTCACCGTTTCTTAAATATCCTAAGATCCGCAACTCCGATCGGGCTGAAATTTTGAGGGGATCTTTATCCAAAAATTAGCTTTCTTGCGGCCAAAGGAAAGCTCCAACTGACCTAAGGGGTGGCCACAAGCCTGCCAGGCGCAGCCAGGGGGTGGGTCGCACCTAGCAGGCTTGCTACCTCCTCGGGCATCGTCTCACGTTGATTACTTTTCTCAAAAATCACATATATTCCAAAAAAATCTCCATAACTTTTTTATCGCATTTGGACTTCGTTTGGTATGGATATTTTGCAAAACAAAAAACATGCAACAAACAGGAACTGGCGCTGGGCACTGGGTCAATATGTTAGTCCCAAAAATAGTATAAAAAGTTGCCAAAAGTATATGAAAGTTGTAGAATATTAGCATGAAACAATCAAAATTTATAGATACGATGGAGACGTATCACTGTCTAGAGTTTTAGTAGCATAATGGGTAACATTTAATTTCTTGTCAACTCTTTGTCCTAGAACAACGCCAACGGCATAATCACTAGCATCACACATAATCTCAAAGGGTAGGTTCCAATCAGGTGATTGAACAACAGGTGCAGTGATCAAAGCTTTCTTAAGAATTTCAAATTCTTCTACACAATCATCATCAAAAACGTATGGAGCATCTTTTTCCAAAAGATTAGTGAGAGGCCTAGAAATCTTAGAGAAGTCTTTAATAAACCTCCTATAGAAACCAACATGACCAAGGAAACTTCTTATACCTCTGATAACCGTAGGACACGACATTTTTCAATAGCATCAACTTTAGCTTTATCAACTTCAATACCTCTTTCAGAGATTTTGTGTCCCAATACAATACCTTCATTAACCATAAAATGGCACTTCTCCCAATTCAAAACAAGATTAGTTTCTTCGCATCTCGACAAAACTCGATCAAGGTTGCTCAAGCAATCATCAAAACAAATTCCGTAAACGGAATAATTATCCATGAAAACATCAACAATCTTTTCACAAAAATCAGAGAATGTAGCATTTATACATCTTTGAAAGGTAGCAGGTGCATTGCATAAACCAAAAGGCATACATCTATAAGCAAAGCTACCGAAAGGGCAAGTAAAAGTGGTCTTCTCTTGGTCCTCTTTTGACATAGGTATTTGAGAGAAGCCAGAATAACCATCTAGAAAGCAAAAAATTGTGTGTTTGGATACTCTTTCTAGCATTTGATCAATAAAAGGTAGAGGGTAATGATCTTTCCTAGTAGCTTTATTTAATTTCCTAAAATCAATTACCATTCTATATCATGTAACAATTCCTTGTGGGATCAATTCATTTTTATCATAAGGAACTACGGTAATACCTCCTTTCTTAGGGATACAATGAACGGGACTAACCCATCTACTATAAGAAATAGGATAAATTATACCTGCCTCAAGAAGCTTTAATATTTCATTTCTTACCACTTCTTTCATTTTAGGATTTAACCATTGTTGGGGATATAACCCCGCAATATGACTCGCCCTTGAAGGCTCCGGGTCCTGTTGATGGCTCGTGAGCCGGCCCAAGGGTGCCCGTAAAGTCTACGACCCATGAAGATAGGCGGCTCATGGTGTGGGCCGCAAGGTGGCCCGGACTGAGAAGACCCGGGCATGCAAGCCGCTCGGGACAGTTTGGACAAGAAGATAGAGTAAGACTCGGATAGACAATGAGACTCGGTTAGACAATTGTAAAGACCCGTGGTCCTGACCTCTTATATAAAGGCAGACCCGAGGCGACTTAGAGATGAGGTTATCGAGAACTAGGTCAAGCTTTAGCTCCCTTGTAATCGATACAACAAGCAATACAAGCACAAGCAGGACGTAGGCTATTACCTCGACTTGAGGGGACGAACCTAGGTAAACCCGTGTCCTTCGTCCCAATCAACCCCTTTGAGTCCATCACATTAGCGATGGCCTCGAACCCAAGTCCGTTCACCCGGACATCTGCCGTGATAAATCCACGACAGTTGGCGCCCACCGTGGGGCCTGCGCTTAGTGGTGTTGAGTTCTCAAAGGGCTCTCTCCCAGGGCTCGAGGGATACATGGTCGAAAGGATGAGCAAGAGTCGTTGTGGCCGGTTCTACATTGACGATGCTAGCTGGGGGCTTGATGCTGAGTCCGTGGAGTATGGATTCCGAGTCCCGTTCGGCGGATCCATGTTTTCATCGGAAAGGCTAATGGATCTATACCCGGGCCGGACATCTGCACCAACATCGTCGAGCCGGCTCGGCGTCTCCAATCTGCAAGTAATGTGCGGCCTGCTCGTGCCAATACGGGTGAGAAGCATGTCTTCGTAGGCTTCACGCAAGGTAGGGATCTGGAAGCTTCCGGGTCACAGGAAACCCTTGTTTATTCAGAAGATGAATCTTCAAGTGGAGAAACAGAATCAATGTACCAGCTCCGCAACGGAGGCCTTGGGGGTTGTGACAATGCATACTCTGAGTCGGATGGCTTTGAGTCGGATGCTTTAAAACATCCGGTTCATGCGGCGGTGTTCATGGCAGGATCAGCCCCAACTGCTGGTAGCACAGCCGCGAGAGCCGCCATTTCGGGTGATAGCCCGCCGCCGGCGGCTCAAGTTCTTGTGGAGGTGATGGATGAACTTGCGGCTCTCATGGCCACTGAAATGACACCAGATAATCAAGCAGCTCGGAATATAGAGATTGCATGGATCAAGGGCCGGATGGCAGAGGAACGACAAAGGATGGCTGAGCTGAAGGTCCAGATGGAAGAAGAAGCAGAACGTATCAAGACAGATACTTTCCGTCTAGGGCTGGAGCAAAGGTCAGCAGCGGCGGTACACAGGAGGAGGCATCAGTCCCATCTACCAGAGTGTTATGAAGCAAGGAACCTCTTTAATACCCCCGGCGCGGGGCGAGCCGTGGGCGCGCCCGAGAGCCGCCCAACGGAATGGCCAGCGACTCATCCGGCCCAACCTAACCCAACTTCACCTGGGGGCTTCCCAACGCCGGCGGGTCATTATTCTAACCCGGCCGAGAATATGGTAGCAGCTGCCACCCGGCTTGAGACGATCCCTATCCCGGATGAAGCACCCTTTGCGGAGGATGTGCGGAACGCCATCGGGTACTTGCAGACGGCCATGGCCCAGCAAGAGAGGTACGCTCACAGCCGGAGCCGCGTCCATTCAACCCCTCTTCCCAGCCGTAGCTTTAGCCGGCGCTACGAGTCACCAACAGGTTCCAGCAGTAACCATCACAGAGAAATTCCAACGGGTCACCGACCGCGAAGAGATACACATGCACGTGTAGACCATGCGGGAAGCCCGCAAGAGGCACTAGCTAGGCCGGCTTACCAAGAGCCCGGGCCTTCCGTTTCTGGGGGCAGGAGTAATCCCTAGGACGGGAGGGTTGTCGTGTCTATCGCCGACTCTCTGGAGCGAGCGGTTGCCGAAAGACTTTAAAGGTCCCCGCAAGGTCCCAAATTACACCGCTGATTTACCCCAGAGGCCTGGGTGGAAAGCTATGAGCTGGCCATGGAGATGCTGGATGTTAGTGAGGCGGTTTGTGCCAAATATTTCATCATGATGCTTGAAGGCCCGGCTCGTACATGGCTAAAAGGGTTGCCACCTAATACCATCAATTCATGGGCGGAGCTCAGGGCTCGGTTCATCAAAAACTTTCAAGGGACGTGCAAGCAGCCTATGACCATTGTGGATCTTGATCACTATGTCCAACAGGAGAGCGAGTCGGCTCATCATTGGGTACGGCGGGTCTCGACAATTATTCACTCATCAGAGCAGATCACGGCGGCTCAAGCGGTGTTGATTTTAGAGAAGAATTGCCATTTTGTTCCTTTAAAACAGAAACTTGGCCGGCTCAAGCATACGTGCCAGGACATGGGAGAGCTCATGACGGCTCTCACGAAGTACGCCGACTCAGACAGCACGAAGGATCCGGGTTGTGATGAGGAAAAGGCTAGTCAAGGCAAGAAGGGCAACCAAGGCAAGGGCGCAGTGAACAATGGTAACCAGAGTAAACGTAAGAATCCGGAGGCCGGGTCAGAGCTGGTGGACAACACAAACGCCCGGCAAAATCACCCCAAGGGCAACAGGAGGTTTGGGCCGCCCTCGAGCAGGGATAATTTTTCCTCGAACATGGAAGAGATGCTTAAGCGACCTTATCTGAATCACAGTTTGCCTGATAGGCCGGCGAATCATACATGGGAGAGTTGTTCTTTTATGCAAAAGTTCAAGCGGTATGTCACACAACCTAACCATCACGGGGGCGGTCCGCCAGGCGGCCCAGGACGTGACGGGTCAAGAGCTAGATTTGGTTCTGGTGGGTCAGGAGCCAATTTTGGCTCTGGCGGTTCAGCATCCGGTCATCCGGGTCAGGATAATCACGGGGGACAGCAGATGCATTCTGGTAATAATCATCAACAACAGTAGCAACAGCGGAATCAATCCGGCTTTCAAAGTAATCCGAAGCAGCTCAGCTCTGGGCAATACCACGTCTTCACGACTAGCCTCAATAGACGGGACCAGAAGTTGCGTAAACGGGCAGTCAATGCGGTTACGCCGGCTCTTCCACAATATCTGAAGTGGTCTGAATATACATAACATGGAGCCGTGAAGATCACCCGCCACGCGTTGATGACCTGGGGCGGCTGGCTTTGGTTGTGGCCCGCCAAGTGGGTGGATATATGTTGAACAAGGTGCTCATGGATGGCGGCAGCAGCATAAACATCCTTTATTATGACACCTTCCGGCGGATGAAGTTGCTCGACAAGGACTTACAACCTTCGTCCATGGTTTTTCATGGTGTGGTGTCAGGTAAGTCGGCAAATCTGGTGGGCAGGATTTCTTTGGAAGTGGCTTTTGGCGACGAGTACAACTACAGAGTGGAGTCCTTATGGTTTGAGGTGGTGAAGATCAAGAGCCCTTACCATGCCTTGTTTGGACGGCCGGCTTATGCTAAGTTCATGCCTCGGCCCTGCTATGTTTACTTGCAGCTCAAGATGCCCAGCTTAAACGGTACCATCACCGTTCATGGTAACCGAAACACGGCTATTGAGTGTTAAGAAGGGGATGCAGCTTACGCAGAGTCCAGTTGCGCTCAGGAGGAGCTTAAGTTTTATAAGGAGAATGTTGATCTGGAGGATATGACCCCCCTGAAAAAGCCCACCACGGAGGTTGAGCCGCCCCTCAAATTTTCAGCGGATGATACCAAGGCAGTAGATTTCAATCCGGGCGACTCATCTAAGCAGTTCATCATTGGAGCTCATATGGATCCCAAATAGGAAATCGCGCTCATCGAATTCATCCATGAGAATCGGGACATCTTTGCATGGAAACCTTCTGACATGCCAGGTGTGCCGAGAGAATTCGCTGAGCACAACCTTAATGTGGATCCAAAGTTTAAACCGATCAAACAGTTCCTGCGGCGGTTCAATGAGGAGAGGCGCAAGGCTATTGGGGAAGAAGTTGCCCGGATCTTGGCTGCTGGCTTTATTGTTGAAGTTTTTCACCCGGAATGGTTGGCTAACCCAGTGCTGGTGCTAAAAAAGAACGGCACCTGGCGTATGTGTGTGGACTACACGGACCTTAACAAAGCTTGTCCGGCTAATCCTTTTGCCATCCCTCAAATTGATCAGATCATTGATGCTACAGCTGGATGTGAAAGTTTATGCTTCCTGGGTGCTTACTCAGGTTATCATCAGATCAAGATGGCAGTGAAAGACCAGGAGAAGACGGCGTTTATTACACCCTTTGGGGCGTTCTGTTATGTCTCTATGCCTTTCGGGCTCAAGAGTGCCCAGGCAACTTATCAACGATGCGTGCAGAATTGCCTTCACGGTCAAATTGTCCATAATGTTCATGCTTATGTAGATGACATCGTGGTCAAATCCAAAAAGAAGGAAACCCTTTTGGAGGATCTAAGGGAAACCTTTGACAATCTCCGGGTCTACAAGATGATGCTTAACCCGACCAAGTGTGTCTTTGGTGTTCCGACGGGAATGCTTTTGGGTTTCTTGGTCTCTGAGCGTGGCATCGAGACTAACCCGGACAAAATCAAAGCTATTACTTCTCTAAGAGAGCCGACTTGCATTAACGACGTTCAGCGCTTAGCAGGGCGGATTGCTGCGTTGAGCCGGTTCATAAGTCGTCTTGGAGAGAAAGCTATCCCTTTATATCAGATGATGAAAAAGACAGAGAAGTTTGCCTGGAGCAAAGCGGCGGGTGAAGCACTCGAGGCGCTTAAGAAACAGCTCACTGAGCCGCCAGTGTTAGCCACTCCGGCTGACACCGTTGCTCCTTTATGTGGCGGCTAATAATAGGGCAGTCAACGTCGCAATTGTGGTCGAGTGCAAGGAGGCTGGGAAGGAGTATCCCATGCAAAGGCCGGTTTATTATATCAGTGAGGTCCTGACAGAATGTAAGCAGAGATATCTGCATTGGCAGAAGCTGGTATACGGGGTTTTTATGGCCAACCGCAAGTTAAAGCACTACTTTCTAGGGCACCAGGTAACTGTGGTCAGTTCTGCTCCGTTGGGAGATATTATCCAGAACAGAGAAGCCACATGGAGGATTGCCAAATGGGCCTTAGAGCTGGGACCTCTTAATGTAAAGTATGTTCCTCGCACGGAGATCAAATCCCAAGCTTTGGTGGATTTCATCAATGATTGGACATAGTGCCAAGCTCCCGAAGAAAAGCCAGATAATACATACTGGACTATACACTTTGATGGATCCAAGCAGTTAGAGGGGTCCGGAGCAGGGGTTGTCCTAACATCCCCAAAGGGTGACAAGTTTTGTTATGTGCTCCGGCTGATGTTCCCTTGCACTAACAATGCGGCTGAGTACGAGGCTTTGCTTCATGGTCTTAGATTAGATAAGGAGATGAATTTGAGCCGGGTCAGGTGTTTGGGCGACTGATCTAGTAGCTCAGCAAGTTTCTGGCACTTGGGACTCCAAAGACCCACGGATGGCGGCTTATAGGCAGGCGGTTGATATTATTGCGGGTCACTTCAAAGGGTATCAGGTAGATCACATTGATCGTCGCAAGAATGAGGCGGTTGATGCTTTATCACGGCTAGGTTCCCAACATAAGCCGGTGCCACCTAATGTCTTTCTGGACGTCTTATATCATCCGGTCAAGATACCTTCACAGGAGGATTTGGCTGTTCCTGACCCGGAGGCAGAATTGGTGGCGACTCTACATGTTATCCCAGATTGGACTATTCCTTATTTGGCCTATTTAACCCGAGGCGAGTTACCAGAGGATGAAGGTCTCGCCAGAAAGATCACCCGCCGTTCTAAGTCCATGACGATAGTTAACGGTGAGTTGCATAAATGCAGTGTAACAGGGGTTTTTCAACGTTGTGTTTCACCAGAGGAGGGCCGGCAGATCTTGAGTGAAATCCACGCTAGAGATTGTGGACACCATGCCGGCTCAAAAAATATTTGGTGGCCAAGGCTTTCCGGCACGGGTTCTTCTAGTTGACGGCTCACAAAGATGCAGAGGACTTAGTCCGTAAGTGCGATGGCTGTCAGAAATTTAGTCGGCATGCTCATATTCCAGCTCAAGAATTGAGGATGATACCAATCACTTGGCCGTTTGCGGTCTGGGGGCTGGACATGGTAGGGCCTTTCAAGAGGTCCAAGGACAAGAAAACGCACCTCCTGGTGGTGGTTGATAAATTTACCAAGTGGGTAGAGGCAGAGCCTGTCAGCAAGTGTGATGCAGCTACAGCCGTTATGTTTATCAAAAAGCTAATCTACCGCTTTGGTTACCCGCACGGCATCATCACTGATAATGGTACAAATCTATCCAAGGGGGCTATGAAGAAATTCTATGATGAAGAACATATCCGGCTTGATATTTCAGCCGTGGCACATCCACAGTCCAACGGTCAGGCGGAGCGCGCAAATCAGGAAATTCTAAGAGGGATTAAGCCGCGGCTTATGGTTCCTTTGCAACGAACGCCCGGGTGTTGGGTCGAAGAATTACCTTCCGTCTTATGGAGCATCAGAACCACCCCTAACAGGTCCACGGGTTTCACGCCCTTCTTTATGGTGTACGGCGCTGAGGCCGTCATACCCAGCGACATCCGGCATGACTCGCCAAGGGTGGCGGCTTACGTTGAGACGGACAACGAGACGGCGTGCCAAGATGCATTGGATGCTTTGGAAGAGGTGCGGGAGTTAGCAGCAGCCCGATCGGCAATTTATCAACAAGACTTGCACCGCTATCATAGCCGCAGGGTCAAGACCCAGACGTTCCAGGAGGGCGACTTGGTGCTCCGGCTGATTCAGGACCAGACAAATATGCATAAACTATCACCTCCATGGGAAGGACCCTTTGTGGTCAGCAGAAATCTCAACAACGGGTCATATTACCTCGTCGATGTCCAAAACGACTCAGATACGGTGGGTCCGGAGACCCGTCGGCCATGGAACATCGCGCATCTCCGGCCTTATTTCACCTAAGGGTGTAAAGATCTACCATTGTACACTATCATTGTACATACCACAGTTATATGAATAAACAAGGAAGCCTCTGCTATTTCATGCATCCTCGTATAAGAGAAGATTAAGCAATATTCCGGTTGATGCATCAACTAAGGTCAGCAAACGGCAATAGATGCCTATTAGCCAGGCGTTATGCCACAAAATCCGGCTCAAGACAATGAGTCGCGGCGAGGGTGGCTTCTCGCCTTCAGGTGCAGCTTCTAACGCCTATCCGCCGACTCTTTGCATCGTATTACTGAACGGTGGTAGACACCTATTAAGCTGGCATTTTGCCACACAAAAAAATGACTAAGGTAATTAGTCGTGGCGAGGGCGGCTTCTCGCCTTCGAGTGCAGCTTCTAACGCCTATCCGCCGGCGGGTTACGCCGTAATTGCTAAGGGGGGCTTCTTACCGACGGGTATCGTTTCTAACACCCTATCAGCCGGCTTTATGCCATCTCCGGCTAACCAGTTTAGTCGCGGTTATGAGAGGTTTATTACCGATGGGTAGCTAACATCTCATGACCCGCGAACGGCGGCTTTCTGCCTCCGGGTAAAGCTTCTAATGCCTATTAGCCGGCCTAAGGCCATGTAAAAACAGCTAAGGTAACTTAGCTGCGGTGAACGGCGGCTTCTTACCTTCGGGTACAGCTTCTAACGCCTATTAACTGTTCTCATAAAAATCCGGCTAAGGAAAAATTAGCCGCGGTGAGGGTGGCTTCTTACCTTCGGGTACAGCTTCTAATGCTTATCCGCCGGCGTTTACGCCATATTGTTACATCCGGGTGTATCTTCTAAATGCCTTATTGGCCAGGCTTTATGCCATTTCCGGCTAACCAGATTGGCCGTAATTATCAAAGAGGGAGTCACCACCTCCGGGTGTGGCTTACCTAATCCTGACTGCACGTATCTTATATGATGACAAGGCAAGTGTACATAACTCAAAGCATACAAAGACAAATGGCAGACCTAAAGCCGGATCATCTTATAAGAACATCATGACAAATTTCAGACAAGTTTTCATCTAGCTATTAGACTCCCAGAGGAGATCAAAATTTCAGACAAAGTTTTTCAGCCATCACACGGCGGGTTAAGCTGATACAAGATCTTAAAGTAGAAGCTAGTTAGCTGATGGGTCATCCTGCGCCGGCTCTTTTGGGGCCTTGATCTGGAGGTTGTCCAAATCCCAATTGCAGTTCGTTAGAGCCGCAAAAGAGCCCTCAAAAAAGGGTGACGGGTCAAGATCTGGAGCAAAGAGGTCCTTACTCCGAGCAGGCGTCAAATCTTTGCACTCGTATAGAGGACCCCGGACCCTCTTCTGCTCCGAGTCATAAGCTGCTTGATAAGTTGACAGATCAACCTCCTCGCCAAGACAAAAGCTAACACCCGGGACTCCTTCATGCACTGGCTGTAGTCGGCGTCAGTAAACTCCGAGCCATCATCTTTTCTTGAAGGGAAGCCCTCCAACATCTCGGCGGCTATTAGGCCCGGCACAAAGGCCAAAGCCCGGCTGATGCCTGCAATGGCCCCTTGGCGGGCGGCTGATTTCTTGAGTTTTGCAATCTATTTCGACATGGTGGAGAAGAGCTCTAAGACACCCCTGAGAGTCACCGGAATTTTATCCTTATATTGCACGGCCTTGATAGTACAGATTGCATGACAGTACAACTGCTCAGTTAAGGTATAAATGGCCTTCAATGGCAACAGGCTATCAGAAGCCAACTGCCGACTCCTAGGACCTGTATAAACCGGACAACTCAGATGAGTCGCCAGTCTAAGTAAAGATGAAACCATTCGAAACACAAAGTTGTCAGAAGCTTACCAAAGAGGGTGGCTGACATTTTGCTTATGTGGCGCTTCAAGCCTTGGAGTTCATCTGCCACAGCTATCAACCGCTGGTCGGTGTCTTCCACCCGTTGGGTCAAGGCAGTCTTCTCAGATTCAACTGACTCCTTAAGAACAGCGAACTCAGCTTTGATTGTGGCCAACTCCTCAGAGAGAAGCCGACACTTTTCATCGGCAATGCTGCGGGCCTCTTGTTGAGCCGCCAAGTTGGTCTTCAGGTCCATCAACTGCGACCCGGCTTTGCTTAAAGCTTCCCGTGACACGTCAAAATACAAGATAAGTCGCCAGAATGGAAGTCATATCAAATGATGAAGGTCAAAGACAAAATTATGCAAGTTTCAAGCAGATTGCAAGCAATATGTTTGACACTTGGGGGCTAATGTATATTTAATCTTCGAGCATACAACATAGTTCCGGGTCATCTTCATCAAAGTTAATCCGGAACTTGGGGGCTACGATATGACTCTTCAAATTTCCTTATAATAAAAGCTCCGACTAAACGTTATCAAGCTTGAGTTGGCCATTGGGGGCTACACGTGGTTCTTCAGGCTATCTACATGAGTCGTTTGAGTCGGCCCTTGGGGGCTACGATTGGCTGTTCACGCTATCTACAGCGAAGATCCGACTCAACTCTAACAAATTGAGTTGGCCCTTGGGGACAAAGGCTTTGGATTTTCTACAGAGGATCAGGAAAGACCCGGTTCACCTCTTAACTAGATTGAACCGGCCCTTGGAGGCTAAGTAAGGTTATAGCAGCAAGAGGAATACCTCATATTTTGTTTTCATCAAAGTTACCAGCTGAAGCTCCAGATCCCGACTGGTGGTAAGCTGGTTTGTATAGCCGGCTTGGAGTTCTTCGGTCGTCATCTTCTCAAAAGAAGAGTCGAAATCCAGCTTCTTGGAGGCCTCGACAGACTCTTTATGCCTGGTCAGCACATGAGCCGAAGGGGACTGGGGAGCAGAGCCGATGATCACAACCTCCGGAGTTGTAGTGGCCTTGGCAGGACTTGGCGGTTTTGAAGGACCCCTTAGAGGGCTCTCCGGGATGATATCTTTAGCAGCTGGCTCGGCAGAGGCAATTGGTGGATCTACATCCGGTTGTGGCTCCTCCGGTTGTTCTTGCTCCGGCTCTTGAGCAGCAGGACTGGGGGAGGGCTTGTTGATCTTCCAACGCTTGGCTTGAGCACTGCAAGATTGAAAAGTGAGAATTCAAAGGATATTACTACCCTACAAAGAACTCTTTGTTATAGTAGAAAAACACTTACAGCGGGTTGATCTTCGGAGGCGGCAGGGCGGTCGCCGAAGAGTCGCCGGAAGAGGGTGACTTCTGAGATGAAAGTCAAGAAGGATGAGACGACACTAAGGTTATAAAGAGAAATGAATCAAACAGGAACACACACCTCAGCGGGGCATTTCTTCGGAGCCGGCGAGTTCGGCAAGCCGGACATAAGCTCAGTAGAGCCGGCGCTCCGGGTCTGACGACGTTCAGCCCGTCGTTGCTTTTTCAAAAGAAAATTGGGAGCGAGGTAAGCGAGAGGATGAGAAAGAGGAACTTTTCTGGCAACCCGTCGCGGCTTTCGAGGGACAAAATATTCTGAGCCGGAAGAGACATAGTTTACCCCAGGGGCATTGACGCGGCTGGTCTCCACTTCATCCTTTGAGTAAAAACAAGCATTGGTAAAACAGGAAGACAAAGAATTAAGCAAAAAACTAAATTTTACCTCTGAGCTGGATGACTGTGGCGGGTCAAACCACTCCTCTCGCGGGGCCTCTTTCTTTGGCTTCTTGGCTGGGGCCTTCTTCTTGAGCTTCTTCGGAGGAGGGACGTACTCCTTCTTCCAGAAATCAGAGTCGGCCTGCGGAAATAACCTGGAGAAAAATAATAGATCCGCAAGGTACAAGCAGCATCCAAGAGATGGATGGGAAGAAATTGACTTACATCAGGAGCCGGATTGTTGATGCTAAAAGGCGCCAAGCCAATGGTGCTGCATGAGCTGGAGGCTTCATGAACAAGGCTCCGGATGACAGTGGTGATGTCATCCTTTGTCAAGGTTGATTGACTAAAGCACAAGGAGTTGTCATACTTGCCTTCATATTCACACATAAGCTGGCTTCTATGGCTTAACGGCATGATCCGCCATGAAATCCAGCAGCGAATCAAATCCAGTCCGGTCAAACCGTTGGCCATGAGTGCCTTGATCTTGGCGTGAGCCGGCTCATACCTGGCACGCTCTGAAATTGAGAGCCGGCCAGGAAGCTCTAAGTCTGTCCTGAGCCGGGAGGGATGATAACCCGGCAATGGGCGCTCATCTTCAGGAGAGGTGTCCTTGCAGTAGAACCAAGTCTTGTTCCAATCCTTTGAATGACTCGGCATCTGCGCAGCCGGAAAGATGATGTCTCTGCGTCGTTGAATGGAAATACCGCCAAGTTCCAGACTCGAACCGCCTTTCATTTCGGTTTGGCGGTTGGCGTAGAAGAACTCTCGAAACAAACCCACAGACGGCTTGATTTGCAGGTAGACTTCGGAGAGCGCTTGGAAATTGCATATGTTTGAAACGGAGTTGGGGGCCAAGTCTTGAGGGTGAAGCTTGTACAAATGGAGAACGTCACGGAAGAATTTAGATCCGGGCGGCACAAACCCTCGCTCGATGTGGTTAGAGAAAACTACTACCTCTCCTTTTTGGGGAGAGGGCCGAGTTCCGTCACCTGGAACCCACCAGTGAAGGACCTCCTTGGAAGGAAGAGTGCTCGCGTCAAAAAAATCTGTTAAATACTCTTCTATGATGCAAGATCCGACCTAGTTGCATGAGTTAGAAGCACGGGACATGGCGGCGGCTTAGAGGCTGTGCAAAATTAAATATGCGGTGAGTTAAGAGCAAGCAATATCTGTGACGGCTTACAATTTTAAGGGCTCTACAATACTACGTCATAGTCCGGCTGATGAGAGCCGGAGAGGTCTGGCGGTTAAACAAAGAAAGGAGAAGCGAAAATCGACTAAGTCCTGAAAAACAGGTTTCACAAACTACCGTTGCAATTATGGATCTACAAAAACAAGAAAATAGGTTCTTATTTCTAGACCTAGCGAAGAACAGGCGGAACAGAGAAGAATGAAACAGAGCCGCGACGGTCCGCGCATTGTGCACGGCTGCCTTGTATGCGGCGGCACGGCGGGGACGCACGCTAAAGATGTCAATGGCGTCGGAATACCCTAACGGTGGCAATGGAGGAGCCCGAGCGACGGCGGCGGAGCTTCCCGCGAACCCTACTATGGCGGCGATGGATATAGGGGGAGCTTGGACTTACCGATGATGGAGCGACGGACGCGGAAGAGACTTTGGTACAACTTGGGTTGATGCAGCGGCCTGGTTGACGATGATGAGAAGACGGCGCCAGAGCAGGGAGCGCTAGAGCAGAGACGATGAAGAGAAGAAGACGAAGGGAGAGCGGGAGAAGGAAAGCCTCCCCCCGCAATAGGTCTTATTTAAAGAAAAGATGAGGCAGGCGCGAAAATCTAAGCGACGGAAACCATTTGACCGAGGCGGACGCCTCGATTTTCGGGCTGACCATTTAATAAAAGATTCAATGATACGTCAGCAGATCTCATGACGTCACGCTTGGTCATCACCGGGCGACTCGCCGAAGAGCAGACGATAAGGATGAAGTGAGCAAGCTCAATTCAACCTAGGGCCTAATGTTGGGGATATAACCCCGCAATATGACCCGCCCTTGAAGGCTTCGAGTCCTGTTGATGGCTCGTGAGCCGGCCCAAGGGTGAGCCGTAAAGTCTACGGCCCATGAAGTTAGGCGGCTCATGGTGTGGGCCGCAAGGTGGCCCGGACTGAGAAGACCCGGGCGTGCAAGCCGCTCGGGACAGTTTGGACAAGAAGATAGAGTAAGACTCGGATAGACAATGAGACTCGGTTAGACAATTATAAAGACTCATGGTCCTGACTCTTATATAAAGGCAGACCCGGGGCGACTTAGAGATGAGGTTATCGAGAACTAGGTCAAGCTTTAGCTCCCTTGTAATCGATACAACAAGCAATACAAGCACAAGCAGGACGTAGGCTATTACCTCGACTTGAGGGGACGAACCTGGGTAAACCCGTGTCCATCGTCCCAATCAACCCCTTTGAGTCCATCACATTAGCGATGGCCTCGAACCCAAGTCCGTTCACCCGGACATCTGCCGTGATAAATCCAGGACAACCGTCATTGGTGATCAACAACTGGTTTAGCATGGGGCTCCATATTAATTTTATGCTGACATAGAGTGGGACTAATGCCCTTAAGATCATCAAGAGTATATCTAATAGCAGCATGGTGCTTCCTTAGAGTTTTGAATAATCTCTTTTCTTCATGCTCTGAAAGGTTAGCACTAATAATAACAGGATATATCTTCTTTTCATCAAGATAAGCATATTTCAGAGTATCCGGTAATTGTTTAAGCTCAAACCTTGGGATCACCCTTGGGTGGAGGAGGATCCCCAAGTATTTCAACAGGCAAGTTGTGTTTCAAAATAGGATGTTGATCAAAGAAAATCTTATCTATTTCATTCCTTTCATTCATATGCATATCGTTTTCATGGTCTAACAAATATTGTTCTAAGGGATCAGTAGGAGGCATAGCAATAGAAGCAAGACCAATAATTTCATCCTTAATAGGCAATTCTTAAGCATGGGGTTGTCTATGAAATTAAGAGAAATTAAACTCATGGGACACATCCCCAAAACTTACAATAACAGTTTCTTTCTCACAAACTATCTTAGCATTGACAGTATTCAAGAAAGGTCTACCAAATATAATGGGACAAAAATCATCTTATGGGGAACCAAGGACAAGAAAATCAGTTGGATATTTTATTTTCCCACACAAGACTTCAACATCTCTAACAATCCCAACTCGTGCTATAGTATCTCTATTATCAAGCTTAATGGTAACATCAATTTCCTCTAACTCAGCTGGTGCAATATCATTCATAATTTCTTGATATAAGGTAAAGGGAATTTCACTCACACTAGCACCCACATCACATAAGCCATGGTAACAATGATCTCCTATTTTAACAGAAACAACAGGCATGCCAACAATAGGTCTATGTTTATCTTTAGCATCAGGTCTAGCAATTCTAGCAGCTTCATCATAGAAATGAATAACATGCCCATCAATATTATCAACCAAGAGATCTTTAACCATAGCAATACTAGGTTCAACTTTAATTTGTTCAGGAGGTGTAGGTGTTCTAACATAGCTCTTACAAACCACAGATGAAGCTTTAGCATGTTCCTTTATTCTAACAGGGAAAGGTGGTTTCTCAATATAAGCAGCAGGAATAACAGGATCAACATTATAAGTAATAGTTTCTTCTTCAACTTTAATAGGTTCAACTACTTTCACTTCAATGGGAGGATGGTATTTAAACCACTTCTCCTTAGGGAGATCAACATGAGTAGCAAAAGATTCACAGAAAGAAGCTACTATCTCAGAGTCAAGTCCATATTTAGTGCTAAATTCATGAAAAGCATCGGTGTCTACAAAGGATTTAACACAATCAAATTTAAGGTTTATACCTGACTCCTTACCTTCGTCGAGTTCCCAATCTTCAGAGTTCCCAATCAAGCAGGACGTAGGGTATTTCCTCCATAGGAGGGCCCGAACCTGGGTAAAACCTTGTCCCCTTCGTCTCTTATTACCACCGCTTCTAATCTCACAACTCGGGACCCCTTACCTGAGATCCGCCGGTTTGGACACCGACATTGGTGCTTTCATTGAGAGTTCCGCTGTGAACAACGAAGGAATTGATGGCTCACCTCATCACGAAAAATGAGGTCTGTATCCAGGGAACCCTTACCCCCGATCAGACTCTCACACACTACTGGAATCCAGGGATTTGCCGTCTGCCAGATCTTTGCCATCTGTTGGTTGATGGTAAAGAGAGTCTTTGTCGTCTGCTGCAATAAACCAGACAACAAAGATTTGGTAGATGACAAAGACATAATTTGCCATCAGTAAAATCTTTGCCATCCGCCAGCTGACGGCAAAAGAGCCCAAAGGCGGACGACAAAGAGCATGGGGTGGGACCCACTACACCGTTGGTTAGCGGACTGTTGGCTGGCAAACTCTTTGCCATCCACTTCTCTTTGCTGTCATCCTTTTGCCTCTTTGCGTCGACTAGCGGACCGCAAAGAGGATGCCGCCCTAACGGCCGTCAACCCCCACCCCAAACCCCCCTCTCTCCCCCATCCCTCTCTCTCTCCCTCCTCCACAAGCGCCCCCGTGACCACCTCCTCCACCTTCGTGCTGCCGCCCAGCGCATCCGTCGTCCCAACCGCCTCGGTGCCCCGCCGCCCTTCGTGTGCCCCCGCTCCTCCCCGTGACCACCTCATCCACCTTCGCGCCATCGCCCACCGCGTCCGTTGTCCCCACCGCCCCGACGCCCACGCAGCCCCAGCGCTCCGCCGCCCCGACGCCCATGCCACCCCGCCGCCCCAGTGCCTCGCCGCCCCACGCCCCCTCCTCGCACCGTGCCCCTCCTCCCCACGCCCCCTCCACCACCGAACCCGCTGCCCACCCGCCGCCCTGTCATCCCCGCCGCGTACAGGCAGCAACATCTTGTCACACGCCGACCCGATCAGCCACCTTGGCCAGATCGGAAACTCCCCCCCCCCCCGATCATAGAATCAGGTTACTCGTCCTTATGGAACCTTTGACCCTCGAGGAGGAGCCTGTAAGACTGAACGCTTCAACACCGAAGACATTGGGCTCCACCCCCAATGGAGTCGTCACCCCCGAGCGATCTAGAACGCCCAACCCAGCCGATGTGACTGGATCCGCCATGGCTGGCCGGAACACGGATCCGCCTTCGCACAGCTATAGAACCGTCACGCCACACATTGACTCCACTCGGCTCAGCTACATGCATCCTACCATCGTCTCGTTCCTAAACGAGTTGTTCGATCAGGTTGAAGCTATGCGCATGACGGATGACCAGATTTCGTTCTATGACCGGCTCGGCATTAGGCCCGGCGAAAGGGAGATTCATGTCCCCCTGGTCACCCACCTTGTCGCTACCATCGAGTGTCCGGCTGAAGACTCATCCCGATAGTCGGAATTGAAAATAGTCTATACCCCGATCTCTGATCACCAAGACTTCATCGGCGATCCAGATGCCGGAATTTATTCTAAATACGGACCTTCATCCGTCCAAGATTTATCACACAATTCGGAGTCCTTGATTCCGAACACTCAATGTGGCATGGGGTCAGATTTTTTCCCACCCACCACCCAAGACTATGATTCCATTATCGCACCAAAGCCCGCGTCTTCGGACTTTTGGGACACTAAAAAATTACAAGGAGAATCAGTCCATCACTTTTGGGCCAGACTCCTACTCGCTAGAAGCGGAGAAAAAGGTCTTAGTGACCTAGAGATCATGGAAACTTTCAGTAACAATTGCCACGATGAAGGGATTCTTAATGCCCTGGCTCGCCGGCACATTCGTGACTTTTCTAAGCTATCCGATTTGGTACAAAAATACCATGCCATGGAAACTGCTTGGAATTCCGAGCGATTATTTTCGGAACCAACTTTCCCCGAACACCCTAGTGGAGATCGAAAAAAGAGGATACCTCCAAAGCGGCCAGCCAGATTCGAACTTGCCAAAAAAGAAACAGGACCCTTTCTAGGGTTGGTACTTTCCTTGACGGATTATTGGATAAACCTTGCCCCATACATTTCGTCTGGCTGAACGCGAGCCCGATTCACAGCCTTAGAGCTTGCTGGGTCGTCAGGTAGGTAGCAAAGAGCGGCGAGGCCATCCTTGAGACACTCCCGCCGAACAGGTGCTATTCGTCATCGCCCGAATACAATGCCGAAGTTTTGATGGTCTACAAAACAGTCCCCTCGAAGAACAGGAGGAAAATAGCTCTTAGAGAACTCGAACAGGTCTACCATGTGGCAGCAACTAGCACATGGGCAGACATAATGATTACCTTCGGAGATATCGACCAGTCGGCCATTCTTTCCAGTCATTCACCAGCCGCACTAGTCTTGAACCCGTCATTACGGCTTCAAGCTACATAAGGTGCTAATGGACGGCGGCGGTGGTTTAAACCTCATATACGAAGGTGTTGGAAATATGCCCTAGAGGCAATAATAAATTAGTTATTATCATGTTTCCCTATTCATGATAATTTTTTATTATCCAAGCTAGAATTGTATTGATCGGAAACTCAGATACATGTGTGGATACATTGACAACACCGTGTCCCTAGTATGCCTCTAATAGACTAGCTCATTGATCAAAGATGGTTAAAGTTTCCTAGCCATGGACATGAGATGTCATTTGATAACGGGATCACATCATTAGGAGAATGATGTGATGGACAAGACCCAAACTATAAACGTAGCATATGATCGTGTCAGTTTATTGCTACAGTTTTCTGCATGTCAAGTATCTGTTCCTATGACCATGAGATCATGTAACTCACTGACACCGGAGGAGTACCTTGTGTTTATCAAATGTCGCAAGTTAACTGGGTGACTATAAAGGTGCTCTACAGGTATCTCTGAGGGTGTCTGTTGGGTTGGCATGGATCAAGACTGTGATTTCTTACTCCGTGTGACAAAGAGGTATCTCAGGGCCCACTCGGTAATACAACATCACAACAAGCCTTGCAAGCAATGTGACTAAGTGTTAGCCACGAGATCTTCTATTATGTAACGAGTAAAGGGACTTGCCAGTAACGAGATTGAACTAGGTATGGAGATACTGACGATCAAATCTCGGGCAGGTAACATACCAAAGAACAAAGGGAACAACATACGGGATTAACTGAATCCTTGACATAGAGGTTCAACCGATAAAGATCTTTGTATAATATGTAGGAACCAATATGGGCATCCATGTCCCACTATTGGTTATTGACTGTAGAGGTGTCTCGGTCATGTCTACATAGTTCTCGAACCCGTAGGGTCTGCACACTTAAGGTTCGGTGAACGAAGGTTGTCTGGAGTCCCGGATGAGATTCCGGATGTCACGAGGAGCTCTGGAATGGTCCGGGGGTAAAGATTGATATATAGGAAGTTCTATTATGGTCGCCAGGAAAGTTTCGGGCTCATCGGTAGTGTACCGGGAGTGCCGAGAGGGTACGGGGGACCATCGGGAGGGGTGTCTCGACCCAAGAGGCCACATGGGCTGTGGGAGGAGGTAAACCAGCCCTGGTGGGCTGGCCGAAACCTCCCCTAAGGGCCCATGCGGCTGGAGTGGTTTGAGAGGGAAAAAACTCAAGGTGGAAAGAGTATCCAAGTGGGAAGGAGGAGTCCTAATCCTACTAGGATTGGAGGAGGACTCCTCCTCTCCTCCTTGCGCCAAGGACAAGGGCTGGCCCCTTGGGCGCCAAGACTCCTCTCTTCCTACTCTTATATATACTATAGGTTTTGAGGGTTTTGAGACACAGAAAAACAACCACGTGCTACCTCTCCTCTAGATCGTAGTTCTCCTCTAGATGGGTTTCAGCGGTGCTTAGGCGAAGCCCTGCTGGAATAGCTCCACCACCGTCGCCGCAACGCCATCGCGCTTTCGGAGAACTCGTCTACCTCTCCGCTCCCTCTTGCTGGATCAAGAAGGCGGAGATTGTCATCGAGATGTACGTGTGCTGAACGCGGAGGTGTCGTCCGTTCGGCACTAGATCAGAAGGACCGTGATCAAGATCTTGAGACGATTCGTGATTGGATCTCGGCACGGATCGTGATGGGATTGCGGGACGGATTGTGATTGGATCGCGAGATGGATTGTGATGGGATCGCGGGACGCTCGGCGATTTGGATTGCGAAGACGTTCGACTACATCAACCGCGTTTCTTAACGCTTCCCGCTTAGCAATCTACAAGGGTATGTAGATCCACTCACCCTCTCGTAGATGCTCATCACCATGGATAGATCTTGCGTGTGCATAGGAATTTTTTTGTTTCCCATGCAACGTTCCCCATCAGTGGCATCTGAGCTAGGTTTATGTGTAAATGAGATCTCGAGTAGAACACAAAGGAGTTTGTGGACGTTGATGCTTAGATTGCTTCCTCCCTTGGTCGTGTTTTGGTTCAGCTCTATTGTGGGATGAAGCAGCCCGGACCAACCCTACTCGTACGCTTACGAGAGACCAGTTCCATCGACTGACGTGTAACTTTGTTGCATAAAGATGGCTGGCGGGTGTCTGTTTCTCCTACTTTAGTTGGATCGGATTCGACAAAGGCGGTCCTTGAGAAGGTTGAAAAGAAACTTATGTATCACCATTGTGGTTTTTGCGTAGGTGAGAATTGCTATTGCTAGATATCCCTAGCAGCCACGTAAAACTTGCAACAACAATTAGAGGACGTCTAACTTGTTTTTGCAGGGTATGTTGTGATGTGATATGGCCAATTACATGATGATATATATGTGATGTATGAGATGATCATGTGTTCTATAGAATATCACGACTTGCATGTCGATGAGTACGGAAACCGGGAGGAGCCATAGGGTTGTCTTTAATTATTGTATGGCCTGCGTGTCAATCATTAAGCGCTATGTAATGCTTTACTTTATCGCTAAGCGGTAGCAATAGTAGTATGAGCATGGTGGGCGCGACAACCTCGATGGCGACACATTGATGGATATCAAGATGATGGAGATCATGGTGTCATGCCGGTGACGATGGAGATCATGCCGGTGCTTTATAGATGGAGATCAAAAGCACAAGTTCAAGGCCATATCATTGCACTTATGATTTGCATGTGATGTTAATCCTTTTATGCACCTTGTTTTGCTTAGGATGACGGTAGCATTATAAGGTGATCCCTCACTAAAATTTCAAGATAAATTCTGTTCCCCCCGAGTGTGCACCGTTGCGAAAGTTCGTCGTGTCGAGACACCACGTGATGATCGGGTGTGATAGACTCTACGTTCACATACAACAGGTGCAAGCCAGTGTTGCACATGCAGAACACTCAGGTTAAACTTGACGAGCCTAGCATGTACAGACAAGGCCTCGGAACACAAGAGACCGAAAGGTCGAACATGAGTCATATAGTAGATATGATCAAACATGATGATGTTCACCATTGAAACCACCTCAACTCACGTGATGATCGGACTTGAGTTGGTGAATTTGGATCATGTATCACTCGAATGACCGGAGGGATGTCAATTTGAGTGGGAGTTCTTAGGTAATATGATTAATTGAACTCATTATCATGAACATAGTTGTCGTGGTTTTGTCACGGCGGATGTCCGAGGACTTAGGTTCAGGGCCATCGCTAAGGTGATGGACTCAAAGGGTTTGGTTGGGACGAAGGACACGGGTTTACCAAGGTTTGGCCCCTCGAGAAGAGGTAAAAGCCTACGTCCTGCTTGTGTTGAATTGATTGGAGTATCGATTACAAGGGAGCGGATTCGCTTGACCTAGCTCTCGATTAGTTGGTCTCTCTCTAGGTCGCCCCGGGTCTCGCCTTTATATAGGAGGTCTAGACCACGGGTTATACAAGTCTCATACCGACTCTTACAACGTGTTCGAGTCTATCTCTATGTCATCTTGCCTTCCTGGGCAAGCCGTCTCCGGGCGGCTTAAACCGCCCGGGTCTTCATGCCTTCTCTTATCTAGGCTTTGCCTTGGCCCATATTGGTGAGCCGCCATACGTCTGGGCTTGTGTCTCCAGGCCCATCCTTGGTCTGGCCTATGAGCCGCCAAGTGTGACCCGGCCCCACCTGGGCGGGTCTCACCATGGGGTTATATCCCCAACATTAGGCCTCAGGTTGATTTGAGCTTGCTCATTTCAACCTTCCGTCCCCTTGGTGGCGAGTCTCACTCATTATCACCTGAAAGTAAAATAAAATGACCCGCCGTGACGTCATATTGGATATATCAAAAAGATTCCCTAATGACCACAATGGATCTTTTCATTATTAAACTGATGGCCCAAAAATCGAGGCGTCCGTCTCGGTCAGTCAATTTCTGTCGCCTTGATTCTCGCGCCCGTTTCGACTTTCCTGCCTCTCAAATAGGACCACGAAGGGACGTGTTCATTTTCCACCACCACCTATGCCTCTTCTTCTTCCTCTCGACGCCGTCGCTCCAGAGCTTCCTCGCTCCGGTGAAGCTTCAACGTTGTCGTCGCCCTAGGCCGCCGCATCGACCTGAACGGACCAGAACATCACCCGCGCCCGTCGCATCTCCTCTGGTACGTCCGTCTCCATCCCCCAGATCTGTAGCTTAGGGTAATAAGTTCATGGAGTTCTTCAGTCCGCTGGAACGCGAGTTCTTCGTATTGCTAGTCGACATATAGATCCGTGAACCTGGTAATGATCCTCTTCTCATTGCAATAAATCGTAAGAAATCACCAATGGCCTAACGCAGATCCGTAGTTGCCTCCTTTTACTGTCTTCGAACGTTGCCAGTTCCTCTATTCGTCATTTTGGTTTAGAATAAACTTGCTTTTTCTCTGTTTGTAGATCCATAACCATGTAGATAGTCTGTGAAACCTGTTATTCACACTTAGCAATATTTGCTTTGTTCCTTTGCAAACTTAACTCGCCAACGAACTTCCGACTCTCGCTTTAAGCCGCTCCGGTGACTTAGCTTTATAGACCATAGATTTCTTCAGCCGCCCGTAGCTGTCTATCACCTTCTAACTCACCGCACGTTATTGCCTTGCACAGCTTTAAGTCGCCACCATGCCTCGTGCGTCCAATTCTTGTAACTGGGTCGGCTCTGCTGTCACTGAAGAGTTTCTAAGGGATTTTGTAGACGCAGGGACCTTACCAACCAAAGATGTCATCCATTGGCGGGTTCTAGGCAATGAAAAGAAACATATTCCTCTAGAAGGCGAAGTAGTCGTATTTGCGAATCACCTCGTGTGCGGTTTCATCCCGCTGGGCTCAAAGTTCTTCCGAGACGTCCTTCACTTCTTTAAGTTGCGCCCTCAAGACATCGCCCCAAACTCCGTCTCAAACATGTGCAACTTCTAGGCCCTCTGTGAAGTTTACTTACAAGAAGAGCCGTCCATTGGGCTCTTTCGTGAGTTCTTTTACGTAAACCGCCAAACGGAGGTGAAAGCTGGCCCAAGCCTAGAGCTTGGCAGAATCTCAATTTAGAGAAGACGGGATGTGACCTTTTCGGCTGCTCGGATGCCAAGTCATCCCAAAGACTGGAATAAGACATGGTTCTATTGCAGAGACACCTCTCCAGAGGGAGAGCATCCCTTGCCGGGTTACCGTCCAAGCCGACTCAAGACAACGACTAAGCTCCCTGACCGGCTGTCAGCCTTCGAGCCGGCGAAGTATGCCCTGGCTCACACAAAGATTAAAGCCCTTATGGCCAACGGTCTAATGGGGATTGATCTGACCCCTGCTGGATTTATTGGAGAGTCATGCCCTTGAGCCGGCGAAGCCGTCTCATGTGCGAGTATACGGGTGAATCTGATAACCTCGTCTGCCTTAACCCTACAATGTTATCAGAAGATAACATCGTGGCTGCCATCAAGAGCCTTGTTCACGAGTCTTCAGGATCTTGCCACGCCAGCGGGTTAGCACCTTTCTGTGCCGCAAACCCGGACCTAGACGTAAGGGCGACTCTCGATCTCCTTGCTTTCGCGTTAGCTATCCATATATACTTTGCAATATTTTGACCTCTATCGGCTTACACTTTCAGACCAATTCTGGCTTTTGGAAAAAGAAGTATGTTCCTCCTCTGAAGAAGTCAAACGAGAAGACTGACGGCCGAAAGAAGAAAACCGCACCTCAAGAACAACCGGAATTTTATGACTCAAAGGTAGAACTTGACTCTCTTGGCCGTCTCTTCATGCACCTTATTGACAACAATAATTCACAAGACGAAATGGAGACAAGCCACGCCAACGTTCTTGAGGTAACTTATGTTTCATCCGACTCAGAACATCTTGCACCACAGAAGATACGGCAGGTCGTCCGAAAGGTCCCACTTTCTCATCCTCTTGCTTACTTAGACCCCCACTTTCTTTTGAAAAAGCAACAACAACTCTCCCGACGCCAGACCCGGAGCACCGGCTCTAACGACCTCATGGCCGGGTTATCTCACTCTCCGGCTCAACGGAAACGGCCGGCTGAGGTATCTACCCAACTTGGTTTTGTTTTATCAACCTTGCCTTTATAATTTGACTTTGTCTTATATTGTCTTAACTGTTTTCCAGGAATCACCTCCTTCATCTGGCGACTCTACAGCAACTGCTCTGCTGCCTCTGAAGATCAACCCAGAGTGTGTGTCTTTCATGCTTATGTTCGGACTTTTGTTATCTGCAAAGCTTAGACCATGACCTTCTGTGTTCTCTAGGGCTCAAGCAAAACGAAGGAAGACCGGCGGGTCTACCCCTGCTCCCAAGGCTCGAGAGCCGGAGCCTGCCAAGCCAGATTCTCCTGTACCGCACACTAACCCCTCTATGGCCTCCAAGGAAACGCCTGAAGAAGCTCGTCACTCTGTCGAGCCGGCGGCCCATGACATGATTCCTGAGAGTCCTCCGAGGACCCATTCTAAGTCGTCGAGCCCTTTGATGGTTGTTGAAGATATGGTTACTCCGAACGTCACCATTACTGGTGTCGGCTTCCATACTCCTCAAGCTCATGTGTTGTCCAAACATACTGAGAAGCCTAAAGCCTCCGAGAAGCTGGAATTTGAACTCCTCGCGTTGGAGAAGTTAACCGCTGATGAGCTGCACGCTGGTTACGTGAACCGCCTCTCCACCAGCCGAAACATGGAGCTCAAGCTTGTCAGCTTGATGAAGAAAAAATATGAGGTACTCTTGCTCTCCTTTCCTTATACCCGTACGTAGCCCCCAAGATCCGGGTTAATATGTGTTAATGGTAAACCGGGTCTTTGAGTCTTGTTATAAGCATAAACACCTAGCTTGTAGCTTTTGTGCCTAAGTAGCTATTCAAAGGCCGTCTGTAACCCCCCAAGGGCCGGCTTAACTTGATGAAGTTGATCTGGGGCTTTGTTGTAAATAGATCAAGAAGCCATATCTAGCCCCCAAGTGCTGGCTTGACTTGATGAAGTTAAGCCGGAACTTCCCAGTAGAAAAATTGAAGAACCATCTGTAGTCCCCAAGGGTCGGCTTAACTTTGATGAAGATGAGCCGGAACTTCAAAAATAGACAGTAGCCCCCAAGTGTCGAGCATATTGCTTGCAATCTGCTTGAAAGTTACATCATATTGTGCTAATCTTCAGCAGCTGGTAACATACCATCCTGGCGACTTAACCCTCATTATGCTTTTGTATGTCACAAGAAGCTTTGGACGAGGCCGGGTCTGAACTGACCGGCTTAAGAAGCAATCTAGCCACTCAGCAAGCTGCCCGAAGCGAAGCAGGTGAGAACTGTCAGCTTATCGCCGAGGAAAATACAAAAATTAAGGCTGACTTTGTTGCCTTCAAGACGTCTGCTGAGACGGAATGAACCGCCCTGGCTCAACGAGCAGACGATGCTGACCAGTGGCTCGTGGTTGTGTCCGATGAGCTAAACGCTTTGAAGCGCCACATTGCGAAGATGTATGCCACCATATTTGGTAAGTACTTAAATGCTCAGCCAATACTCTTGTGTGAATACTTACATTGACGACTTATAACTGAAAATCCGTCTTATGCAGGTCCAAGGAGCCGTCAACTTGCTACTGATAGCTTGCTGCCATTGAAAGCCGTCTATACTTTAACAGAGCAACTGTATTGCAGAGCTCTCTGCACAATCAAGGCGGTGCTGTATAAAGATAATATTCCCTCAACTATGAAGGGAGTCATAGAGCTGCTATCCACCCTGCCTAACCAAATCCAGGAGGTCAAAAAATCAGCCGCCAGAAAAGGGGCCATCGCAGCCATAAGCCGGGCTTTGGCTTTCGCCCCAGAGCTGACTCCCGAGGACATGATTGACGGGTTTCCATCAAATAAGGATGACGGCTCAGAGTTCACGAAGACTGACTATGCTCGTTGCATGAAGGCTTCTAGAGTCCCCGCATCAGTGTTAGCAGAAGAAGTGGACTTGTCAACATACCAGGCGGCTTACAATGCTGAGCAGAAGAGAGTACGCGGCCCAACCTTTGAAGCCAAAGACTTAACGCCTGCACGCCGTAAGCACCTCTTCGCTCCTGATCTTGACCCGTCCCCCCTCTTTGAAGAGGCAAATTTTGCGGCTTTAACCAACTACAACTGGGACGTGGATAATCTCCAGATCATGGAGGTCGAAGACCCACCATAGGGTAACCCGCCATCCAACTGACAACCTTGGTAACGCCATGGATAATACGGCCTTGTGACCCGCCATAGAGCGGTGTAAAAAACTTTGAGTCATCACTTTTGAGCTCTGCGAAGAGTATTGTAATAGGCTTGTAGTAAACTTTGCTTTGCCTGAATTGTGCCATCGTGCACATATGAAATCGTCCGGCTTAATGTACTATATCTGCCTTGCGCCTTCAACTCATACCAGATGTTGTGGTGGCTCATGGTAATTAACCAACCTGCGAGAATAGAATAATCTTCGCATTGTTAGGAGGGCGGCTTAGAATAGCGCAACCCAAAGATATTGTATCTTTCCTTACTTGTTTTTTTTACTCATTGGACGGTTCTTATGGGTTGACTCTCCACTTAAAACTCCTTCGCAGTACAGGGTCTCTATCGAGATTGGCCATCAATTTCTTCGAGCGGCTCAGGGTCTCTAAGCGAGATTAACTGAAAGGAAGTGTGACGTTCCAGAAGAGACTCGACAGGGTGTGAGTACCCTGATAGCCCATAAACTGCCTCTCGCGTGACATAAATCCATTGTGTTTAACCTTAAACAGTGTAGGGTCTTTAAAAGCTTAACTGTCTAAGAGTACGAACAAGCCACATAGCGGAGAGTCGGCAATAGATGGGAGAGTTTGTCCTTGCTTTCCGTAAGCCGGCCCTCACGTGACAAGAGCCGCCGTTTGAACCTTGAACCAATACAGGGTCTCTATCGAGATTGGTCGTCAATTTATTTGAGCCGGCTCAGGGTCTCCAGGCAAGATTAACTGGTAAGAATTTCGGCGGGTCACCTAGTGGAGCAGCATCAGCTTATAGGCAGGTTTAACCCTGTTTGGCTTAAGAGCCGATCAAGAGGGTATGTAAGCTAAACCGGGTGGGTTGGAAGCCCCCAAATGAGCTTTGTTGACGGAGTCAACTATTTGGCTTAAGAGCCGACCGATAGGGTGTGATAAGCTAAACCCGGTGGTTTAGAAGCCCCCTGGACAATCATGTTGACGGAGTCAACTATTTGGCTTGAAAGCCAATCAATAGGGTCTGATAAGCTAAACCCAATGGGTTGGAAGGCCCCTGATTGACCTTTTTGCACAGATTGAGATATGTGAAACGGCAGAGGCCTCGGCTTGCAGGGATGCCAACTTATTCATATATATATACATGATATGTACAATGATGGTGTGCGTGTCAAGTCTTGACAACTTAAGTATAGTAAGGCCGCAGATGCGCTATGTTCCACGGTCGGCGGGTCTCCTGCCTAGAAGTTCTTGAGTCGTCTCGGATATCAGTGAGGTAATATGACCCATTGTTGAGATTTCTGCTGACCATGAAAGGCCCTAACCATGGAGGTGACAACTTGTGTGCGTCTGTCTGATCTTGAATCAATCGCAATACTAAGTCTCCTTCTTGAAACGTCCGGGTCTTGACTCTGCGGCTATGATAACGATGCAGGTCTTGCTGATAGATCACCGATCGAGCTGCCGCCAGATCACGTTCTTCCTCCAAGGCATCCAACGCGCCTTGATGCGCCGTTTCATTGCCCGCCTCAACGTAAGCCGCCACTCGTGGCGAGTCATGACGGATATCACTTGGTAACACGGCTTTTGCACCGTAAACCATGAAGAAAGGTGTATAACCTGTTGATCTGTTGGGAGTGGTTCTGATGCTCCACAAAACGGATGGAAACTCCTCCACCCAACAACTCGGCATTAGCTGCAAAGGAACCATAAGCCGCGGCTTGATGCCTCTCAAGATTTCTTGGTTAGCACGCTCTGCCTGACCGTTTGACTGTGGATGAGCAACTGTAGAAACATCAAGTCGGATCTGCTCAGTGTCATAGAACACTCGCATAGCCCCCTTGGATAGGTTCGTACCATTATCCGTAGTGATACTGTGAGGGTAACCAAAACGGTAGATCAGCTTTTTAATAAACTGAACCGTCGTAGCCGCGTCACACTTGCTCACCGGCTCAGCTTCTACCCACTTGGTAAACTTGTCAACCGCCACCAAGAGGTGGGTCTTCTTGTCTTTGGATCTCTTGAAAGGCCTGACCATATCAAGCCCCTAGATTGCAAATGGCCAAGTAATTGGAATCATGTGCAACTCTTGAGCCGGGACATGAGCACGCCGGCCAAACTTTTGACATCCATCGCACTTGCGGACCAAGTCTTCCATATATTTATGAGCCGTCAGCCACAAGAAGCCATGTCGAAAGGCCTTGGCCACCAGAGTTTTTGAGCCGGCGTGATGACCACAGTCACCAGCATGAATTTCATTCAAGATTTCCTTGCCTTCTTAGGGTGAGACACATTGTTGAAACACGCTAGTGATGCTGCACTTATGCAACCCGCCATTGACTATCGTCATAGACTTAGACCGCCTGGTGATCTGCCTGGCCAGATTTTGATCATCAGGTAACTCGTTGCGAGTCAAGTACACCAAATAAGGCACGGTCCAGTCAGGAATAGCATGTAGAGCCGCCACCAGCTATCCCTCCGGGTCAGGAATAGCCAAGTCTTCCTCCAAAGGTAATTTAACTGACGGGTGATGTAGTACATCCAAGAAAACATTAGGCGGCACCGGCTTTCGTTGAGAACCCAGTCTTGACAGGGTGTCAGCCGCCTCATTCCTGCGACGATCAATATGATCCACTTGGTAACCCTTGAAGTGACCAGCAATGACATCCACCGCCTGACGATAAGCCGCCATCCGTGGGTCCTTGGAATCCCAAGTGCCGGAAAATTGTTGGGCTACGAGGTCTGAGTCGCCGAAGCATCTAACCTGGCTCAGGTTCATCTCCTTAGCCACCCTGAGGCCATGAAGCAGGGCCTCATACTCAGTTGCATTGTTAGTACAAGGAAACATCAACCTTAGCACATAACAGAACTTATCACCTTTGGGGGATGTTAGGATAACCCCTGCCCCTGATCCTTCCAGTTGCCTGGATCCATCAAAGTGGATTGTCCAGTATGTGTTGTCCGGCTTCTCCTCGGGCGCCTGACACTCGGTCTAGTCATTTATGAAGTCCACCAAGGCTTGAGACTTAATCGCTGTGCGAGGCACGTATTTCAAGTTCAGAGGTCCGAGCTCCAGTGCCCACTTAGCAATCCTGACAATGGCTTCTCTATTTTGAATTATGTCTCCCAACGGGGCAGAGCTAACCATTGTAATCTGGTGGCCCAGGAAATAGTATTTTAGCTTGCGATTGTCCATGAACACCCCATACACCAGCTTTTGCCAATGTGGATACCTCTGCTTGGACTCTGTCAGGACCTCACTGATATAGTAAACCGGCCTCTGAACCGGATATTCCTTCCCTGCCTCTTTACACTCAACAACGATTGCGGCGCTGACAGCCCTGTTATTAGCCGCCACGTATAGGAGCAAGGGTTCTTTCTCAATCGGGGCGGCTAAGACCGGTGGCTCAGTGAGTTGTCTCTTTGGCGCCTCA
This sequence comes from Hordeum marinum, assembly GCA_022496015.1. NCBI lineage: Eukaryota > Viridiplantae > Streptophyta > Magnoliopsida > Poales > Poaceae > Hordeum > Hordeum marinum. The sequence goes on along the minus strand of CM039672.1, from coordinate 404,662,756 downwards.
AATGCTTCACCTGCCGCCTTACTCCAGACAAAGTTGTCCGTCTTCTTCATCATCTGGTATAAAGGGATGGCCTTCTCACCAAGGCGGCTTATAAATCGGCTTGACGCAGCAATTCGTCCCGCCAGGCGCTGAACATCATTGATGCATGTCGGCTCAGACAGGGAGGTGATAGCCTTGATCTTACCCGGGTTAGCTTCAATACCACGCTCAGAGACTAGAAACCCAAGAGCTTGCCCGCCGGAACGCCAAAGACACACTTAGTCGGGTTAAGCATCATCTTGTAAACCCGTAAATTGACAAAAGTCTCTTTCAGGTCGTCAAGCAGAGTCTCCTTCTTCCTTGACTTGATCACAATATCATCCACATATGCATGAATGTTGCGTCCAATTTGGCTGTGAAGACAGTTTTATACACAATGCTGGTAAGTCGCCTGGGCACTCTTGAGCCCAAAAGGCATAGACACGTAGCAGAAGGCACCAAAAGGCATGATGAAAGTCGTCTTCTCTTGGTCCTTGACTGCCATCTTGATCTGATGACAACCAGAATAAGCATCCAGGAAGCATAAACTCTCACAACCCACCGTCGCGTCAATGATCTGGTCAATACGAGGGAGAGCAAACGGGTCAGCCGGACAGGCTTTGTTAAGATCCGTGTAGTCCACACACATGCGCCACGTGTCGTTCTTCTTGAATACCAGCACCGGGTTAGCTAACCACTCCAGGTGAAAGACCTCGACGATGAAACCCGCCGCCAAAAGCCGGGCTACCTCTTCCCCAATGGCCTTGCGTCTCTCCTCGTTGAACCGCTGTAGAAACTGCTTGACTGGTTCAAATTTAGGATCCACATTAAGGTGGTGCTCAGCGAACTCTCTCGGTACACCCGGCATGTCAGAAGGTTTCCATGCGAAGATGTCCCAATTATCACGGATGAATTTGATGAGCGTGCTTTCCTATTTGGGATCCATATTGGCCCCAATAGTGAATTACTGAGATGAGTCGCCCGGATTGAAATCCACCAATTTGGTATCATCCGCCGAAAATTTGAGGAGTGGCTCCACCTCTGTGGTGGGCTTTTTTAGCGGAGTCATGTCCTTCGGGTCAACATTTTGTTTATAAAATTTAGCTTCGCCTCATCACAACTGAATTCTGCATAAGCTGCGTCTCCTTCATCGCACTCAATAGCCGTCTTCCGATCACCATGAATAGTAATCGTCTCGTTCAACCCAGGCATCTTGAGCTGCAAGTAGACATAGCAGGGCCTGGCCATGAACTTGGCATAAGCCGGCCGCCCAAATAAAGCGTGATAGGGGCTCTTGATTTTCACTACCTCAAACCACAAGGACTCCACCCTGTAGTTGTACTCATCACCAAAGGCGACTTCCAGAGAGATCTTACCCACTGGGTAAGCCGACTTGCCAGGCACCACACCATGAAAAACCGTCGAGGAGGGCTTAAGATCTTTATCAAGCAACTTCATCCATCGGAAAGTGTCATAGTGCAGGATATTGATAATGCTGCCACCATCCACAAGCACCTTAGTGAACACATATCCTCCCACTTGTGGGGCAACCACCAGAGCCAGCCGCCCCGGGTCATCAACACGCGGCAGGTGATCCTCCCTGCTCCAGGTTATGTCGTACTCAGACCACTTCAAGTATTGTGGTAGAGCCGGCGTGATTGCATTAACCGTCCGCTTGCGCAACTTCTGATATCGCCTGTCCAGGCTGGTCGTAAAAACATGATACTGACCCGAGCTGAGCTGCTTTGGATTACTCTGATACCCAGACTGGTTATTCTGTTGCTGATTGTTGCCACTAGAGTGCTGATGATGTCCTCCTTGGTTGCCCTGGCCGTGATGGCCGGACCCTGAGCCGCCGGACCCAAACCCGGCACCTGACCCGCCTGGTCCTGAGTCGCCAGGCGGGCCACCATCGTTGTTGTGCTGTCGTAAGCTGTAGTCCTTGAACTTTTGCATAACGTGGCAATTACCCCACATGTGACTCGTCAGTCTATCGGGCCGGCTGTGCTCCGGACAAGGTTTATTGAGCATCTCTTCCAAATTCAAAGGAGTCTTACCTTTATTGAAAGGCTGCCTGAACTTCCCGTTGCCCTTAGCACGATTGTTGTCTGTGCTGGCGTTGGCCACCAATTCTGACCCGCCGTCTGAGTTCTTCCTCTTACCTTGGTTACCATTGCCCGCTACACCCTTGCCATGGTTATTCTTTTTACTCTGACCAGGCTTCTCTTCATTAGAGCCCGGATCCTTTATATTATCAGAGTCGGCATACTTCATGAGAGCTGCCATGAGCTCCCCCATGTCTTGACACGTGCGCTTGAGCCGGCCCAGCTTCTGCTTCAGAGGAGTAAAGTGGCAATTCTTTTCCAAAATCAAAACCGCTTGAGCCGCCGTGATCTGCTCAGATGAGTGGATGATAGTCGAGACCCGCTGGACCCAATGATGAGCCAACTCATTCTCCTGCTACATGCAGTGATCCAAATCCACAACCGTCATAGGCTGCTTGCACGTTCCTTGAAAGTTTTTGATGAACCTCGCCTTTAGCTCAGCCCATGAATTGATAGTATTGGGTGGCAAACCCTTCAACCATGTGCGAGCCGACCCTTCCAGCATCAGGATAAAGTACTTGGCGCACACTACGTCATTGACGTCCAACATCTCCATGGCTAGCTCGTAGCTTTCAATCCAGGCCTCTAGGGGCAGGTCTGTAGTGTAATTTGGGACCTTGCGAGGGCCTTTGAAATCCCTCAGCAGACGCTTGTTCCGCAGGGCCGACACCAAGCATGGGACTCCCACGGCCCTAGTGGTTACTCCCGCTCCAACTAAGACGAAAGGCGCAGGCTCTTGATGAGCCGCCACTGCCAGAGCCGCCGCCTCTCGCTGTGCTCTCGCCCGATCCACAAGCGCTTGAGCATCCAAAGTCGCCTGGTCATCTCGTGGAGGGCCCCGGTGTCGATCACTGCTAGAAACCATCGGCGACTCATAGCGCCGGCTGAAGCTACGACTGGGGATGGGGGTTGAATGCACGTGACTCCGACTATAGGTATACTTCTTTTGCTGGGTCGTCGCCGTTTCTAGGTATCCAATAGTGTTCTGCACCTTTTCTGCAAAAGGCGCCTCATCAGGAATAGGGATTGTTCCAAGCTGGGTTGCTGCCGCCACCATGTTCTCTGTCGGGTTTGAATAGTGACCCGCCGGCGTTGGACAAGCCATTGGTGAGGTCTGGTTTCGTCGGGGCGGGTCAAGCTGTTGCCGCGTCGTCGGTCGACTTCCATGTGCATCCGCTGTCCGCCCCGTTCCTAGCGTGTTAAAAAGGTTTCTAGCCTCGTATTGTTCTGGTAGGCGGGACTGATGCCTCATCCGCCGTACCGCAGCTGCCAATTGCTGCTGCAGCTCAAGGCGGAAAGGCTCCGCCTTAAGATGCTCTGCCTCCACATCCATCTGAGCCTTTAACACGCCGACTCTCTGCTGGACCTCCGCCATCTGGTCCTTCAGCCTTGTGATCTCCAGATTCCGGGCAGCTTGATTCTCAGACGTGACTTCAGTCGCCATCAGAGCTGCGAGCTCGTTCATCAGATCCAGAAGAACCTGAGCCGACGGCGGGTCAGCCCTCGTGTCTGCCGTCCTGGCGGCTATACTGCTCGTACCTGGCACTGACCCCGCCATGAACACGGTTGCATGAGTCGGCAGCCCATGATCGTCCAGCTCAGAACGCTCCGACTCGAGGTAAAGCTCGTCATAGCCCCCGAGCTTGCCATTGTGAAGCTGGTAGATTGATTCCGCCTCTCCGCTCGAAGATCCATCCTCCGAACAGACGAGAGTCTCCTGCGACGCAGAAGCCTCAAGATCCATACCTTGAGTAAAGCCAACAAAGACATGCTTCCTGCCCGAGTCAGCACGGGCGGGTCGCACGTGTCGGGCGGGCTGTACGTGTTGAGCCGGCTCGACGATGTCAGTGCAGGCGTCCAGCCCGGGTGTAGATCCGCCAATCTTGCTGATGAAGATGTGGATTCCGCTGAAGGGAACCCGGAACCCACACTCGACAGAGTCGGCTTCGGGGCCCCAGCTGGCATCATGGATGTAGAGCCGGCCGCAGTGACTCTTGTTCATCATTCCAACCATGTATCCCTTGAACCCCGGTAGAGAGCTCTTTGAGAACTCAACACCACCGAGCGCTAGCCCCATGGTGGGCGCCAACTGTCATGGTTTTGTCACGGCAAATGTCCGAGGACTTAGGTTCGGGGCCATCGCTAAGGTGATGGACTCAAAGGGGTTGGTTGGGACGAAGGACATGGGTTTACCCAGGTTCGTCCCCTCGAGAAGAGGTAAAATCCTATGTCCTGCTTGTGTTGAATTGATTGGAGTATCGATTACAAGGGAGCGGATTCGCTTGACCTAGCTCTCGATTAGTTGGTCTCTCTCTAAGTCGCCCCGGGTCTCGCCTTTATATAGGAGGTCTAGACCATGGGTTATACAAGTCTCATACCGACTCTTACAACGTGTCCGACTCTATCTTTATGTCATCTTGCCTTCCTGGGCAAGCCGTCTCTGGGCGGCTTAAACCGCCCGGGTCTTCATCCCTTCTCTTATTTGGGCTTGGCCTTGGCCCATCTTGGTGAGCCGCCATACGTCTGGGCTTGTGTCTCCATGCCATCCTTGGTCTGGCCTATGTGCCGCCAAGTGTGACCCGGACCCACCTGGGCGGGTCTCACCATGGGGTTATATCCCCAACAATAGTCAAAGTGTTTTTGCAAATTATGTTGTAGATTACTAGCTCGCGCTGTAGCTCCCTTGAATTTTTATATGTTCCTAGAGAAATAGAGTTAAAATATGATGGTAGCAATAATGTGGACTAGGTCCGTGATCTGAGGATTGTTCTCATTGCTGCACAGAAGGCTTATGTCCTTAATGCACTGCTCGGTGCGCCACCCCCCCCCTCTAGCATCGTCTATAGATGTTATGAATATCTGACAGGCACATTCCGATGACTACTTGATAGTTTAGTGCGTCATGCATTACGGCTTAGAATTGAGGCTCCAAAACGTTTTGAATGTCACGGAACATATGAGATGTTCTAAGAGCTGAAATTGGGATCTCAGGCTCGTGCCCGTGTTGTGAGATATGAGATCTCCAACAAGATTCATTGCCTGCAAGATGAAGGAGAATAGCTCAATCGTTGAGCATGTGCTCAGATTGTCTGGGTGCTACAATCGCTTGAATCGAGTGGGAGTTGATCTTTGCTACTTCTCGAGCATGTGTTAGTTTCTCGTGAGGAGGAGCGGTTTGATGCAGCAAAGTAGATAAGTATTTCCCTCAGTTTTTGAGAACCAAGGTATCAATCCAGTAGAAGATACAAGCGAGTCACCAATAGATGTACCTGCACAAAGAATCAAACTCTTGCACCCAACGCTATAAATGGGTTGTCAATCCCTTCACGGTTACTTGCAAGGATGAGATCTAATAGAGATAGATATAATAGGATGCTTGAACAGAAAGTAAAACTAAAGGTAAAAACAATGCAACGGGTATTTTTGGTATTTTTGTTTTAGATCTGAAAGTATGATATGGAAAATAGACCCGGGTGCCATAGGTTTCACTAGATGGCTTCTCTCATGATGGCAAGTATTACGGTGGGTGAAAAAATTACTGTCGAGCAATTGATAGAAAAGCGAATAATTATGAAGATATACAAGGCAATGATTATGCATATATGCATCACATCTGTGACAACTAGATCGAAACGATTCTGCATCTACTACTATTACTCCACACATCGACCGACTCGTGCCTGCATCTAGAGTATTAAGTTCATGAAGAACAGAGTAACACATTAAGTAAGATGACATGATGTAGAGGGATAAACTCAAGAAATATGATGAAAAAACCATATTTTTACCCTTGATGGCAACAGTACAATACGTGCCTCGCTACCCATACTTTGTCACCGGGTGAGGACATGGCAAGATTGAACCCAAAACTAAGCACTTCTCCTATTGCAAGAATTACCAATATAGTTGGCCAAACCAAACCAATAACTCGAAGAGACTTGCAAAGATATGAAATCATGCATATAAGAATTCAGGAAAGACTCAAATAATATTCAAGGATAATCTGAACATAAACCCACAATTCATCGGATCTCGACATACACACCGCAAAAGAGTATTACATCGGATAGATCTCCATGAAGATCATGAATAACATGGTATTGAGAAGCAAAGAGAGAGAAGAAGCCATCTAACTACTAGCTATGGACCGGTAGGTCTGTGATGAACTACTCACGCATCATCGGAGGGGCAATGGAATTGATGTAGATGCCCTCCGTGATCGAATCCGCCTCCGGCAGATTACCGGAAAAGGCTCCAAGATTGGATCTCTCGGGAACGGAGGCTTGTGGCGTCCGAAAAGTGTTCTTGTGGCTCTCTTTGATAATGATGGAATATTTGGGAATTATAGGCTGAAGATTAGGGTTAGGGGAGCTGCCTTGGGCCCACAAGCCTGCCCGGTGCGGCCTACCCCCTTGGCCACGCCCCTAGGGCTTGTGGCCCCACGGTGGCTCCTCTGCCTTGGTTCTCAAGTCTCGTAGATTCCTTTTGTTCCAGAAAAATTCCTTCCAAAGGTTTTATTCCGTTTGGACTCCGTTTAATATTCCTTATCTGCAAATAACTAAAACAAGGAAAAAACAAAAACTGGCACTAGGCTCTAGAATAATAGGTTAGTCCCAAAAATAATATAAAATAGCATATTAATGCATATAAAACATCCAAAACAGATAATACAATAGCATGGAACAATCAAAAGTTACAAATACGTTGGAGATGTATCAGCGTCCCCAAGCTTAATTCCTGCTCGTCCTCGAGTAGGTAAATGATAAAAACAGAATTTTTGATGTGGAATTCTACCTAACATATTTATCCATGTAATATTCTTTATTGTGGCATGAATATTCAGATCCGTAAGATTCCAAACAATAGTCTAATATTGACATAAAAACAGTAATACTTTGAGCACACCAACAAGGTAGACGTGTCCTTTCGAAATAACATGGCCCTTAGAAAGTTATCCCTACAAAATCATATGGTCTGGCTATGCTCCATCTTTGCCACACAAAGTATCTAAATCATGCACAACCCCGATGAACAAGTCAAGCAATTGTTTCACACTTTTGGTGTTCCCAAACCTTTTCAACTCTCACGCAATACATGAGCGTGAGCCATGGATATAGCATTATAGGTGGAATAGAATATGGAGGAGGTGCAAGGGGAAAAGGAGTAGATAGTCTCACATCAGCTAGGCGTATCAATGGGTTATGGAGATGCCCGTCAATAGATATCAATGTGAGTGAGTAGGGATTGCCATGCAACAAATGCACTTAGAGCTATAAGTGTATGAAAGCTCAAAAAGAAAACTAAGTGGTCGTGCATAATGAATATCCACTAGTTATATGAAAGTGAAAAAATAGGAGACTCTTTATCATGAAGATCATGGTGCTACTTTGAAGAACAAGTGTGGAAAGATGTAGTAGCAATTGTCCCTTCTCTCTTTCTCTCATTCATTTTTTTTATTTTTTTTATTTTGGTGGGCTTCTTTGGCCTCTTTTACTTTTTGTAAAGTCTAGATACTCATCCCAACTTGTGAGCGAGTCATAGCCTCCATCATCCTTTTCTCTCATGGGACAATGCTCTACTAATGAAAAATCATCACACTTTTATTTACTTATAACTCAAAGAAAAAGAAATTACAACTCGATTCCTATGACAAGATATGACTCTATATGCAATATGAAGTGATGATGCAAGTCATAGAAAAAACTACATGATGGAAGTTGCATGGCAATATTGTTGGAAATATGCCCTAGAGGCAATAATAAATTAGTTATTATCATATTTCCTTGTTCATGATAATCGTTTATTATCCATGCTATAATTGTATTGATCGGAGACTTAGATGCATGTGTGGATACCTAGACAAAACCATGTCCCTAGTATGCCTCTAATGGACTAGCTCGTTGATCAAAGGATGGTTAAGGTTTCCTAGCCATGGACATGAGATGTCATTTGATAACGGGATCACATCATTAGGAGAATGATGTGATGGATAAGACCCAAACTACAAACATAGCATATGATCGTGTCAGTTTATTGCTACTGTTTTCTGCATGTCAAGTATATGTTCCTATGACCATGAGATCATGCAACTCACAGATATCGGAGGAGTGCCTTGTGTGTATCAAACGTCGCAACGTAACTGGGTGACTATAAAGGTGCTCTACAGGTATCTCCGATGGTGTCTGTTGAGTTGGCATGGATCGAGACTGGGATTTGTTACTCCGTGTAACGGAGAGGTATCTCGGGGCCCACTCGGTAATGCAACATCACAATAAGCCTTGCAAGCGATGTGACTAATTTTTAGTTGTGGGATCTTGTATTACGGAACGAGTAAAGAGACTTGCCGGTAACGAGGTTGAACTAGGTATGGAGATACCGACGATCGAATCTCGGGCAAGTAACATACCGAAGAACAAAGGGAACGTTATACGGGATTAACTGAATCCTTGACATAGAGGTTCGACCGATAAAGATCTTCGTAGAATATGTAGGAACCAATGTGGATGTCCAGGTCTCGCCATTGGTTATTTACCGTAGAGGTGTCTCGGTCATGTCTACATAGTTCTCGAACCCGCAGGGTCTGCACACTTAAGGTCCGGTGACGTTTCGGTAGTGTAGAGTTATGTATGGTGGTGACCGAAGTTTGTTCGGAGTCCCGGATGAGATCCCGGACGTCACTAGGAGCTCCATAATGATCCGGAGGTAAATATTCATATATAGGAAGTCCCGGTTTGGTTTTCGGAAAAGTTTTGGGCTCATCGGTAGTGTACCGGGAGTGCCGGTAGTGTACCGGGAGTGCCGATAGTGTACCGGGAGACCTCCGGGAGGGGTACTTCGACCCTAAGAGGTCCATGGGCTGTGGGAGAGTATTAACCAGCCCTTAGTGGGCTGGGAAAACAGCCACAAAGGCCCATGGCGCAGGAGAGAAAGTCCTAAAGCAAAAAGTGGAAAATCAGCCAATAGGAGGCAATCCTACTCCAACTAGGATTGGAGGTGAAGTAGGATTGCTTCCCACCTCCTATTTCGGCCGACCCAAAGGCCTTGGATGCCTCTCCTCCTATATATACTAGTGTATTGGGTGGTTTTTGGACAGAATTTACGGCCACGTGCTACCCGTTCCACCGGTGCATAGTTTCTCCTCTAGATCGGTTTTCTGCAGCGCTTAGGCGAAGCCCTGCCGGAATTGCTCCACCACCATCACCGGAGCGCCATCACGCTGCCAATGAACTCTCTCTCCTCTCCACCTCCTCTTGCTGGATCAAGACGGTGGAGATCGTCATCAAGCTGCACGTGTGCTGAACGCGGAGGTGCCGTCCGTTCGGCGCTAGATCGGAAGGACCGTGATCGAGATCGCGAGACGGTTCGTGATGTGATCACGGAAACGGATCGTGATGAGTTCGCGGGACATATCGTGATCAATATCGTGAGACGGATCGTGATGAGTTCGCGGGACGGATCATGATGTGTTCGCGGGACGGTTCGTGATTGGATCGCGGGACGCTCGGCGATTTGGATCGCGAAGAAGTTCGACTACACCAACCGCGTTTCTTAACGCTTCCCGCTTAGCGATCTACAAGGGTACGTAGATCCACTCTCCCTCTCGTAGATGCTCATCACCATGGATAGGTTTGCGTGTGCGTAGGAAAATTTTTGTTTCCCATGCGACGTTCCCAACAGTGGCATCATGAGCTAGGTTGATGGTTCGATGAGATCTTGAGTAGAACACAAAAGGTTTGTGGGTGCTGATTCTTAGATTGCTTCCTCCCTTGGTCGGATTTTGGTTCAGCGGGATTGTGAGATGAAGCGGCCCGGACCAACATTACTCGTACGCTTACGAGAGACCGGTTCCCCCGACGCAACTTGTTGCTTAGATGGCTTGCGGGTGACAGTTTCTCTCACTTTAGTTGGATCGGATCCGACAAAGGCGGTCCTTGAGAAGGTTGAAAAGCAATCTATGTATCACTGTTGTGGTTTATGCGTAGGTGAGAATCGTTCTTGCTAGATACCCGTAGCAGCCACGTAAAACATGCAACAACAATTAGAGGACGTCTAACTTGTTTTTGTAGGGTATGTTGTGATGTGATATGGCCAATTACATGATGAGATGTATGAGATGATCATGTGATGTATAGAATTTCACGACTTGCATGTCGTTGAGTACGGCAACCGGCAGGAGCCATAGGGTTGTCTTTAATTTTTGTATGACCTGCGTGTCAATCATTAAGCGCTATGTAATGCTTTACTTTATCGCTAAGCGGTAGCAATAGAAGTAGAAGCAGGGCTGGCGCCACAACCCCAATGGCAACACATTGATGGAGATCAAGATGATGGAGATCATGGTGTTGTGCCGGTGAAGATGGAGATCTTAAACACAAGTTCATGGCCATATCATGTCACTTATGAATTGCATGAGATGTTAATCCTTTTATGCACCTTGTTTTGCTTAGTACGGCGGTAGCATTATAAGGTGATCCCTCACTTGAATTTCAAGATGAACTGTGTTCTCCCCGAGTGTGCACCATTGCGAAAGTTCGTCGTGTTGAGACACCACGTGATGATCGGGTGTGATAGATTCTACGTTCACATACAACGGGTGCAAGCCAGATTTGCACGCGCAGAACACTCGGGTTAAACTTGACGATCCTAGCATGTACAGATATGGCCTCGGAACACGAGAGACCGAAAGGTCGAACATGAGTCATATAGTAGATATGATCAACATAATGATGTTCACCATTGCAGCCACCTCAACTCACGTGATGATCGGACTTGAGTTGGTGAATTTGGATCATGTATCACTCGAATGATCGGAGGGATGTCAATTTGAGTGGGAGTTCTTAAGTAATATGATTAATTGAACTCGTTATCATGAACATAGTCAAAGTGTCTTTGCAAATTATGTTGTAGATTACTAGCTCGCGCTCTAGCTCCCTTAAATTTTTATATGTTCCTAGAGAACTAGAGTTGAAAGATGTTGGTAGCAATATTGCGGACTGGGTCCGTGATCTGAGGATTGTCCTCATTGCTGTACAGAAGGCTTATGTCCTTAATGCATCGCTCGATGCGCCACCCCATCTAGCGTCGTCTGTAGATGTTGTGAACATCTAACAGGCACGTGTCGATGACTACTTGATAGTTTAGTGCGTCATGCATTACAGCTTAGAATTGAGGCTCCGAAACGTTTTGAACGTCACGGAACATATGAGATGTTCTAGGAGCATAGATTGTGATCTCAGGCTCGTGGCTGTGTTGCGAGATATGAGATCTCCAACAAGATTCTTTGCCTGTAAGATGAAGGAGAATAGCTCAATCGTTGAGCATGTACTCAGATTGTCTGGGTACTACAATCGCTTGAATCGAGTGGGAGTTGATCTTACAGATAAGATAGTGATTGATATAGTTCTCCAAGTCACTGTCACTGAGCTACTAGAACTTGGTGATGAACTATAAAATCCCAGGGAAAGAAATGTTGATCCCTGAGCTGTTCGCGATGTTTGACACCGCAAAGGTAGAAATCAAGAAGGAGCGTCAAGTGTTGATGGTTAATCAAACCACTAGTTTCGAGAAGGGCAAGAGCAAGGAGGGAAACTTCATGGATAGCAAGTCAGTTGTTGCTCCAGTGAAGCAACCCAAAAACTCAAACCCGACACTAAGTGCTTCTACTATGAGGTGAGCGGTCGCTGAAGCGGAACAACCCTAGATACTTGGTAGATAAGAAGGCTGGCAACATTGATAGAAGTATATTTGATATACGAGTTATTAATGTGTACCTTGCTAGTACTCTTAGTAGCACCTGGGTATTGGATACCGGTTCGGTTGCTAAATGTTAGTAACTCGAAATAAAAGCTACGGAATAAACGGAGAACTAGCTAAGGGTGAGGTGACGATATGTGTTGGAAGTGTTTCCAAGGTTTATGTGATCAACATCACACGCTCTCTCTACCTTCAGGATTAGTGACGAACCTAAATAAATGTTATTTGGTGTTTTGCGTTGAGCATGAACATGATTAGATCATGTTTATTGCAATACGGTTATTCATTTAAGTTAGAGAATAATGGTTATTCTGTTTACATGAATAATACCTTCAATGGTCATGCACCCATTGAGAATGGTTTGTTGAAATCTTGATCATAGTAGTACACATGTTCATAACATTGATGTCAAAAGATACAAAGTTAATAATGATAGTACCACATACTTGTGGCACTGCCGCTAAATGTCATATTGGTATAAAGCGCATGTAGAATCTCCATGCTAATGGATATTTGGACTCATTCGATTTCGAATCGGTTGAGACATGCGAACCATGCCTCTTGGGCAAGATGACTAAAGGACCCCGTTGGATGGAGCGGGCAAGTGATTCATTGGAAATGATACATGTTGATGTATGCAATCTAGTGAGTCTTGTAGCATGCAGTGGATATCGTTATTTTCTTACCTTCACTGATGATTTGAGTAGATATAGTGTATATTTACTTAATGAAATACAAGTCTGAATCATTTGAAAGGTTCAAGCAAATTCAGAGTGAAGTTTAAAGATCATCGTGACAAGAAGATAAAAATGACTGCGATATGATCGTGGAGGTGAATATCTGAGTTACGAGTTTGGCATACAACTTAAGACAATGTGAAATTTGTTTCACAACTAACGCCACCTGGAACACCATGGTGTGATGGTGTGTACGAACATCATAGTCATGCTCTATTGTTATAGTGCATACTGTGATGTCTCTTATCGTTTTACTACTATAATTTTGGGGGTTATGCATTAGAGACAACTACATTCACTTTAAATAGGGCATCATCTAAATCCGTTGAGATGACACTGTGTGAATTATGGTTTGATAGAAACCTAAGCTGTCATTTCTTAATATTTGGGGCTGTGACACTTGTGTGGAAAATGTTTTCACCTAATGAGGTCGAACCCAAGGCGGACAAATGCATCTTCATAGAATACCCTAAGATCAGTTGGGTGAACCTTCAATCTCGGATCCTAGTGCAAAGTGTTTGTTGCTTAAACGGATCCTTTCTCGAGGAAATGTTTCTCTCAAAAGAATTGAGTGGGAGGAACATAGAACTTGATGAGGTTGTTAAACCTTTGTTCAACCAGAGAGTAGCGCAGCGCAGAAAAATGTTTCTGTGAAGCCTACGTTAGTTGAAGAGGAAGTTAATGATGATGATCATGAAGCTTCAGGATCAAGTTACTATCGAACTTCGTAGGTCGACAAGGATGTGTACTGCTCCTAAGTGGTACGACAACTCTGTCTTGGAGATCATGTTGTTGGACAATGATGAACCTACGAGCTATGGAGAAGCGATGATGGGCCCGGATTTCGACAAATGGTTAGAGGCCATCAGATCCGAGATAGGATCCATGTATGAAAACCAAGTATAGACTTTGGTAGACTTGCTCATTAGACGACAGGTCGTTGAGTACAAATGGACCTTTAGAATGAAGACAGACACTGATGGTGAACGTCACCATTTGTAAAGCTCGACTTGTTGCAAAGTTGTTTGTGACAAGTTCAAGGAGTTGATTGCGATGAGGCTTTCTCACTCGTAGCGATGCTAAAAGTCTGTTGGAATTATGTTAGCAGTTGCTGCATTTTCAATTATGAAATCTGGCAGATGGATGTCAAAACATCATTTCCTTAACGGTTTACTTAAGGAAAGGTTGTATGTGATACAACCAGACGGTTTTGTCAGGCCTAAGGATGCTAAAAGGTGTGCAAGCTTCGGTGATCCTTCCATGGACTGAAGCAAGCATCTCGGAGTTGGAATATATGCTTTGATGAGGTGATCAAAGTTTTGATGTTTATACAAAGTTTACGAGAAACTTGTATTTGCAATAAAGTGAGTGGGAGCACTATAGAGTTTCTGATAAGTATATGTGGTTGGCATATTGTTGATCGGAAATAATGTAGAATTTCTGGAAGGCATAAAAGGTTGTTTGAAAAGTGTTTTTCAAAGGAAGACCTGGATAAAGCTACCTAATTGTTGAGCATCAAAATCTATAGAGATAGATCAAGATGCTTGATGAGACTTTCAATGATTGCATACCTTGACAAGATTTTGAAAGAGTTCAAAATGGATCAGCCAGAGAAATAGTTCTCGTCTGATTTGTAAGGTGTGAAGTTGAGTGAGACTCAAAGCTCGACAACGGCAGAAGAAAGAGAAAGGACGAACGTCGTCCCCTATGCCTTAGCCATAGGCTCTATATTATGCCATGATCTGTACCGCACCTGTGTGTGCCTTGCCATGAGTCTGTCAAGGGGTACAAGAGTGGTCCAGGAGTGGATCACTGGACAGCGGTCGGAATTATCTTTAGTAACCAGAGGACTAAGGAGATGTTTCTCGATTATGGAGGTGATAAAGAGTTCGTCGTAAGGAGTTACGTCGATACAAGCTTTAACACTAATCCGGATGACTCGTAGTAGCAATCTGGATACGTATAGTGGAGCAGCCATTTGGAATAGTACCGAGCGGAGTGTGGTAGCAGTGTTTACAGTTTGACACAGGTATTTGCAAAGTGCACACGGATCTGAATGTTACAGACCCGTTGACTATAAGACCTCTCTCACATGCAAAGCATGATCGAGCCCCAGAACTCGTTGGGTGTTTGATTCATAACAATGCGAATCACATGGTGATGTGAACTAGATTATTGACTCTAGTGCAAGTGGGAGACTGTTGGAAATATGCCCTAGAGGCAATAATAAATTAGTTATTATCATATTTCCTTGTTCATGATAATCGTTTATTATCCATGCTATAATTGTATTGATCGGAGACTTAGATGCATGTGTGGATACATAGACAAAACCATGTCCCTAGTATGCCTCTAATGGACTAGCTCGTTGATCAAAGGATGGTTAATGTTTCCTAGACATGGACATGAGATGTCATTTGATAACGGGATCACGTCATTAGGAGAATGATGTGATGGATAAGACCCAAACTACAAACATAGCATATGATCGTGTCAGTTTATTGCTACTGTTTTCTGCATGTCAAGTATATGTTCCTATGACCATGAGATCATGCAACTCATGGATATCAGAGGAGTGCCTTGTGTGTATCAAACGTCGCAACGTAACTAGGTGACTATAAAGGTGCTCTACAGGTATCTCTGATGGTGTCTGTTGAGTTGGCATGGATCGAGACTGGGATTTGTTACTCCGTGTAACGGAGAGGTATCTCGGGGCCCACTCTGTAATGCAACATCACAATAAGCCTTGCAAGCGATGTGACTAATTGTTAGTTGCGGGATCTTGTATTACGGAACAAGTAAAGGGACTTGCCGGTAACGAGGTTGAACTAGGTATGGACATACCGACGATCGAATCTCGGGCAAGTAACATACCGAAGAACAAAGGGAACGTTATACGGGATTAACTGAATCCTTGACATAGAGGTTCGACCGATAAAGATCTTCGTAGAATATGTAGGAACCAATGTGGAAGTCCAGGTCCCGCCATTGGTTATTGACCGTAGAGGTGTCTCGGTCATGTCTACATAGTTCTCGAACCCGCAGGGTCTGCACACTTAAGGTTCGGTGACGTTTCGGTAGTGTAGAGTTATGTATGGTGGTGACCGAAGTTTGTTCGGAGTCCCAGATGAGATCCCGGACGTGACGAGGAGCTCCGGAATGGTCCGGAGGTAAAGATTCATATATAGGAAGTCCCGGTTTGGTTTTCGGAAAAGTTTTGGGCTCATCGGTAGTGTACCGGGAGTGCCGGTAGTGTACCGGGAGTGCCGATAGTGTACCGGGAGACCTCCGGGAGGGGTACTTCGACCCCAAGAGGTCCATGGGCTGTGGGAGAGTATTAACCAGCCCTTAGTGGGCTGGGAAGACAGCCACAAAGGCCCATGGCGCAGGAGAGAAAGTCCTAAAGCAAAAAGTGGAAAATCAGCCAATAGGAGGCAATCCTACTCCAACTAGGATTGGAGGTGAAGTAGGATTGCTTCCCACCTCCTATTTCGGCCGACCCAAAGTCCTTGGATGCCTCTCCTCTCCTCTACTCCTATATATACTAGTGGATTGGGTGGTTTTTGGACAGAATTTCCGGCCACGTGCTACCCGTTCCACCGGTGCATAGTTTCTCCTCTAGATCGGTTTTCTGCAGCGCTTAGGCGAAGCCCTGCCGGAATTGCTCCACCACCATCACCGGAGCGCCGTCACGCTGCCGGTGAACTCTCTCTCCTCTCCACCTCCTCTTGATGGATCAAGACGGTGGAGATCGTCATCAAGCTGCACGTGTGCTGAACGCGGAGGTGTCGTCCGTTTGGCGCTAGATCGGAAGGACCGTGATCGAGATCGCGAGACGGTTCGTGATGTGATCACGGAACGGATCGTGATGAGTTCGCGGGACAGATCGTGATCAAGATCGTGAGACGGATCGTGATGAGTTCGCGGGACGGATCATGATGTGTTCGCGGGACGGTTCGTGATTGGATCGCGGGACGCTCGGCGATTTGGATCGCGAAGAAGTTGGACTACACCAACCGCGTTTCTTAACGCTTCCCGCTTAGCGATCTACAAGGGTACGTAGATCCACTCTCCCTCTTGTAGATGCTCATCACCATGGATAGGTTTGCGTGTGCGTAGGAAAATTTTTGTTTCCCATGCGACGTTCCCCAACAAATATATCTCAGAATGGCTATGGAAATGCCATAATAGGTAGGTATGGTGGCAGTTTTGAGGAATATATGGTGGCTGTTTTGAGGAAGGAGGGTTTGGTGTACCGGCGAAAGTTGCGCGGTACTAGAGAGGCTAGAAAGGTGGAAGGGTGAGAGTGCGTATAATCCATGGACTCAACATTAGTCATAAAGATCTCACATACTTATTGCAAAAGTCTATTAGTTATCAAACAAAGCATTAGATGCATGCTCCTAGGGGAGAGGTTGGTAGGATTTAACCATCGCGCGCTCCCGACTCTCACACAAAGGTCGACAATCATTAAACAAATCATGCTCCGACTTTGTTACATAACGGTTCACCATACGTGCATACTACGGGAATCACAAGCTTTAACACATGTATCTCTTCCAATTCACAACTATTCACTAGCATGACTCTCATATTACCATCCCTATTATCTCAAAACTATATGCAAGGAATCAAACTTCTCATAGTTTTTAATGCACTTAATATGAAAGTTTTTATTATATCCCTCTTGAATGCCCATTATATTAGGACTAAATTCATAACCTAAAAAAATTACCATGCTGTTTTAAGAAACTCTCAAAATAATATAAGTGAGGAATGAGAGTTAATTAATTTCTATAAAATATAACACCACCATGCTCTATAAAGATATAAGTGAAGCACTAGAGCAACATTGCCTAGCTCAACAGATATAAGTAAAGCATATAGAGTATTCTAACAAATTCACGATTCAGCGTGTCTCTCTAAAAATATGTGTGCAGCAAGGATGATTGTGTAAAACTAACAAGCAAAGACTCATATCATACAAGACGCTCCAAGCAAAAAACATATCATGTGGTGAATAAAAATATAGCCTCAAGTAAATTTACCGATGGATTGAAGATGAAAGAGGGGATGCCTTCTGGGGCATCCCCAAGATTAGGCTTTTTGGTATACTTGAATATGACTTGGGGTGCCTTGTGCATCCCCAAGCTTAGGATCTTGCCACTCTTTATTCCATAGTCCATCAAATCTTCACCCAAAACTTGAAAACTTCACAACACAAAACTCAACAGAGAACTCATGAGATCCGCTAGTATAAAAAGATAAATCACCACTTTAGGTACTGTTGTGAACTCCTTATTTAGTTTTATTTGTGTAATACCTACTGTATTCTAACTTTTCCATGACTCATACCCCCCGATACGACCCATAGATACATCAAAATAAGCAAACAACACAAAGAAAACACAATCTATCAAAAACAGAACAGTCTGTAGCAATCTGTAAACTTCGAACACTTATGGAACTCTAAAAATTCTTAAAAATTAGGAAAATAAGGTAAATTTGTATATAAATCTTGTGTAAAAAATTCAGATCAATTCTACACTCTGAAAAAACCGGACAATTCCTAGACTGAGTGCAAAAGTTTCTGTTTTTTAGCAGGATCAAATCAACAACTACCATAGATCACCCCAAAGGTTTTACTTGGCTCAAACACTAATCAAAACACAAAAACACAATTAATACAGAAGTAATAATTTTCCAAACACACCAAAATAGAAGCAAAAAGCAGAAATCAAAATAAAATTGGGTTGTCTCCCAACAAGCGCTATTGTTTAACGCACCTAGCTAAGCAAAACGCAATAGATCTAGATGTTGTCATCTTTGGTATGCAATCCATAAGTAGATCTCATAATAGATTCATAAGGTTATTTTATTTTATTTCTAGGGAAGTGTTCCATGCCCTTCCTTAATGGAAATTGGAATCTAATATTCCCTTCCTTCATATAAATAATTGCACCAATCATTCTAAGGAAAGGTCTACCAAGAATAATAGGACATGTAGGATTGCAATATATATCAAGAACAATGAAATCTACGGGCACATAATTCCTATTTTCAACAATAAGAACATCATTAATTCTTCCCATAGGTTTCTTTATAGTGGAATCCGCAAGATGCAAATTTAAGGAACAATCATCAAATTCACGGAAACCTAACACATCACATAAAGTTTTTGGAATCGTAGAAACGCTAGCACCCAAATCACACAAAGCATGGCACGCATAATATTTAATCTTAATCTTAATAGTAGGTTCCCACGCATCATATAGCTTTCTAGGCATAGAAACTTCCAACTCAAGTTTTTCTTCAAAAGCTTTCATCATGGCATCAACAATATGTTTACTAAAAGCCATGTTTTGATTATAAGCATGAGGAGAGTTCAACATGGATTGCAACAAGGAAATACAATAAATTAAGGATCAGCTATCATGATTAAACTCCTTGAAATCCAAAAGAGTGGGTTCATTACTATTTAAAGTTTTGACCTCTTCAATCCCACTTTTGTCAATCTTAGCATCAAGATCTATAAACTCAGAATCATTGGGACGCCTTTTAACTAAAGTTGACTCATCTCCAGTCCCATCCTTATCAAGATTAACATTGGAAATGAAAGATTCAATAGGAGTTACATCAATCACTTTAAGATCTTCATCAATATTCAGAGATTTTGGCTTTGCGGCCATCTTATTGACTAAAGTAGCTTGTTTATCGGAGATTTGGCCTGCTAAGTTTTCAAGGTTAGTAAATTGAGATTTCAAACCATAAATATCTTTAGACATATCATTAATTTCCTTATTCATGTACTCCCACATAGTTTTTTGTTCTTGAAGTTCAGTCTTGAAAAAACTATTGTGATCGTATTGAAGCGACATGAAGCTTTTAACATTATCCTCAATATCTGCCAACTTTCTAAGATAAGGATCAAAGTCGTTGGGTTGAGCCATATGACCAACCAATTTGACACGCAAGCAAGCAAGAAGCATAATGAAAAGACGAATGAAAAAGGGCGAATAAAAAGACAAATCTTTTTGGTGTTTTCTGAAAATCGTTTTAGAAGTGGTGGAGAGGAAAACGAGAGGCAAATGGAAAATAATGTAAATGCAAGAGATGAGTTTGTGATGGGTACTTGGTAGGCTTGATGTAGATCTCCCCGTAACCAAACCAGAAATTGGCAAGTTGGCGAGAAAGTTCTTATCTTGACTTGCTATGTATCTCCCCGGCAACGGCGCTAGAAATCCTTCTTGCTACTTCTCGAGCATGCGTTGGTTTCCCGTGAAGAGGAACGATTTGATGCAGCAAAGTAGATAAGTATTTCCCTCGGTTTTTTAGAACCAAGGTATCAATCTAGTAGGAGATACAAACGAGTCACCATTAGATGTACCTGCACAAAGAATCAAACTCTTGCACCCAACGGTATAAAGGGGTTGTCAATCCCTTCACGGTTACTTGCAAGGATGAGATCTAATAGAGATAGATATAATAGGATGCTGGAACAGAAAGTGAAACTTAAAGTAAAAAATAATGTAGCAAGTATTTTTGGTTTTAGATCTAAAAGTATAATATGGAAAATAGACCCGAGGGCCATACGTTTCACTAGATGGCTTCTCTCATGATGGCAAGTATTACGGTGGGTGAAAAAATTACTGTCGAGCAATTGATAGAAAAGCGAATAATATGAAGATATCCAAGGCAATGATTATGCATATGGGCATCACGTTCGTGACAAGTAAACCGAAACGATTCTGCATCTACTACTATTACTCCACACATCGACCGACTCCTGCCTGCATCTAGAGTATTAAGTTCATGAAGAACAGAGTAACACATTAAGTAAGATGACATGATGTAGAGGGATAAACTCAAGTAATATGATGAAAAGCCCATCTTTTTACCCTTGATGGCAACAATACAATACGTGCCTTGCTACCCCTACTTTGTCACTGGGTGAGGACACCACAAGATTGAACCCAAGACTAAGCACTTCTCCTATTGCAAGAATTACCAATCTAGTTGGCCAAACAAAACCAATAAATCGAAGAGACTTGCAAATATATGAAATCAGACATATAAGAATTCAGGAAAGACTCAAATAATATTCATGGATAATCTGAACATAAACCCACAATTCATCGGATCTCGACAAACACACCGCAAAAGAGTAATACATCGGATAGATCATCATGAAGATCATGAAGAACATGGTATTGAGAAGCAAAGAGAGAGAAGAAGCCATCTAAATACTAGATATGGACCCATAGGTCTGTGGTGAACTACTCACGCACATCGAAGGGGCAATGGAGTTGATGTAGATGCCCTTCGTGATCGAATTCCCCTCCGGCAGATTACCGGAAAAGGCTCCAAGATTGGATTTCTCGGGAACGGAGGCTTGTGGCGGCAAAAAAGTGTTTTCGTGGCTCTCTTTGATAATGATGGAATATTTGGGAATTTATAGGCCGAAGATTAGGGTTAGGGGAGCTGTCGTGGGCCCACAAGCCTGCCCGGCGCGGCCTACCCCCTGGTCGTGCCCCTAGGGCTTGTGGCCCCATGGTGGCTCCTCTGCCTTGGTTCTCAAGTCTCGTCGATTCCTTTTGTTCTATAAAATCCTTCCAAAGGTTTTATTCCGTTTGGACTCCATTTAATATTGCTTATGTGCAAATCTCAAAAACAAGGAAAAACAGAATCTGACACTAGGCTCTAGATTAATAGGTTAGTCCAAAAATAATATAAAATAGCATATTAATGCATATAAAACATCAAAAACAGGTACTATAATAGCATGGAACAATCAAAAATTACAGATACGTTGGAGACGTATCAATCTTCCAGATAAGAAAGTGATTGATATAGTTTTCCAAGTCACTGTCACTAAGCTACTAGAGCTTCGAGTTGAACTATAAAATGCCAGGAATGGAAATAATGATCCGTGAGCTGTTCGCGATGTTTGACACCGTGAAGGTAGAAATCAAGAAGGAGCATCAAGTGTTGATGGTTAGTAAAACCACTAGTTTTGAGAAGGGCAAGGGCAAGGAGGGAAACTTCATGGGTGGCAAAACAATTGCTGCTCCAGTGAAGCAACCCAAACCCGAGACTAAGTGCTTCTATTATGAGGAGAGCGGTCGCTGAAGCGGAACAACCCTAGATACTTGGTAGATAAGAAGGCGGGCAACGTCGACAGAAGTATATTTTATATACGTGTTATTGATGTGTACCTTGCTAGTACTCCTAGTAGCACGTGGGCATTGGATACCGGTTCGGTTGCTAAATATTAGTAACTTGAAATAAAAGATACGGAATAAACAGAGACTAGCTGAGTGTGAGGTGACAATGTGTGTTGGAAATGTTTCCAAGGTTGATGTGATCAACATCGCATGCTCTATCTACCTTCGGGATTAGTGACAAACCTAAATAAATGTTATTTG
Organism: Hordeum marinum; assembly: GCA_022496015.1. NCBI lineage: Eukaryota > Viridiplantae > Streptophyta > Magnoliopsida > Poales > Poaceae > Hordeum > Hordeum marinum. The sequence continues at coordinate 404,640,718 of CM039672.1, read as the reverse complement.
GTGTTTGCGTTAAGCATGAACATGATTAGATCGTGTTTATTGCAATACGATTATTCATTTAAGTAAGAGAATAATGGTTATTCTGTTTACATGAATAATACCTTCAATGGTCATGCACCCAATGAGAATGGTTTGTTGAATCTTGACCGTAGTAATACACATGTTCATAACACTAATGCCAAAAGATGCAAAGTTAATAATGATAGTACCACATACCCGTGGCACTGCCGCTGAATGTCATATTGGTATAAATCGCATGAAGAAACTCCATGTTGATGGATCTTTGGACTCATTCGGTTTCGAATCGGTTGAGACATGCGGACCATGCCTCCTGGGCAAAATGACTAAAGACCCTGTCTTTAGTATGATGGAGCGAGCTAGTAACTTAACGGAAATAATACACGTTGATGTATGCGATCCAACGAGTGTTGTAGCATGCAATGGATATCATTATTTTTCTTACGTTCACTGATGATTTGAGTATATATGAGTATATTTGCTTAATGAAACACAAGTCTGAAACATTTGAAAAGTTCAAACAAATTCAGAGTGAAGTTTAAGATCATTGTGACAAGAAGATAAAAATGTCTACGATATGCTCGTGGAGGTGAATATCTGAATTATGAGTTTGGCATACAACTTTAGACAATGTGAAAGTTGTTTCACAACTCACGCCACCTGGAACACCATAGTGTGATGGTGTGTTCGAACGTCATAGTCGTGCTCTATTGGATATGGTGTGTACTATGATGTCTCTTATCGTTTTGCCAATATCGTTTTGGGGCTATGGATTAGAGACAACTACATTCACTTTAAATAGGGCACCATCTAAATCCGTTGAGATAACACCATATGAATTATGGTTTCATAGAAACCTAAGCTGTCATTTCTTAATGTTTGGAGCTGCGACACTTATGTGAAAAAAGGTTTTCACCTAATGAGCTCAAACCCAAAGCGGACAAATGCATCTTCATAGAATACCCTAAGAACAGTTGGGTATACCTTCTATCTCAGATACGAGTGCAAAGTGTTTGTTGCTAAAACAGGTCCTTTCTTGAGAAAGAGTTTCTCTCGAAATAATTGAGTGGGAGGAAGATAGAACTTGATGAGGTTGTTGAACCCTTGTTTCAACCGGAGAGTAGCGTAGCACAGAAAACTGTTTCTGTGGAGTCTACGTTAGTTGAAGAGGAGGTTAATGATGATGATCATGAAGCTTCGGATCAAGTTACTATCAAACCTCGTAGGTCGACAAGGATGCGTACTGCTCTTGAGTGGCACGGTAACCCTGTCTTAGAGGTCATGTTGTTGGACAACGATGAACCTACGAACTATGGAGAAGCGATGATGGGCCTGGATTCCAACAAATGGTTAGAGGCCATGAAATCCGAGAAAGGATCCATGTATGAAAACCAAGTATGGACTTTGGTAGACTTGCCCGTTGAACGGTAGGTAGTTGAGTACAAATGGACCTTTAAGATGAAGACAGACGCTAATGGTGAATGTCACCATTTATAAAGCTCGACTTGTCGTGAAGAAGTTTTCGACAAGTTCAAAGGAGTTGACTGCAATGAACTTTCTTACTCGTAGCGATGCTAAAGTCTATTGGAATTATGTTAGCAGTTGCTGCATTTTTCAATTTTGAAATCTGGCAGATGGATGTCAAAACATTGTTTCCTTAAAATTTTACTTGAGGAAAGGTTGTATGTGATACAACCAGAAGGTTTTCTCAGTCCTAAGGATGCTAAAAGGTGTGCGAGCTCCCACAATCCTTCTATGGGCTCGGGCAAGCATCTCGGAGTTGGAATATACGCTTTGATGAGGTGATCAAAGTTCTTGAGTCTATACAAAGTTTATGAGAAACTTGTATTTACAGGAAAGTGAGTGGGAGCACTATAGAATTTTTGATATGTATATGTGGTTGACATATTGTTGATCGGAAATAATGTAGAATTTCTGGAAAACATAAACGGTTGTTTGAAAAGAGTTTTTCAAAGCAAGACCTAGATAAAGCTACCTAATTGTTGGACATCGAGATCTATAGAGATAGATCAAGATACTTGATGAGACTTTCAATGAGTACATACCTTGACAGGATTTTGAAAGAGTTCAAAATGGATCAGTCAAAGAAGGGGTTCTTGCCTAATTTATAAGGTGTGAAGTTGAGTAAGACTCAAAGCTCGACCACGACAGAAGAAAGAGAAAGGACGAAGGTCGTCCCCTATGCCTTATCCATAGGCTCTGTATAGTATGTCATGCTGTGTACCGCACCTGTGTGTGCCTTGCCATGAGTCCGTCAAGGGGTACAAAAGTGATCCAGGACTGGATCACTGGACAGCAGTCAAAATTATCCTTAGTAACTAGAGGACTAAGAAGATGTTTCTTTGTTATGGAGGTGATAAAGAGTTCGTCGTAAAGAGTTACATCGATGCAAGCTTTAACACCAATCTGGATGACTCTTAGTAGCAATCTGGATACGTATAGTGTAGCAGCCATTTGGAATAGGTCCAAGTGCAGTGTGGTAGCAGTGTTTACAGTATGACATAGAGATTTGCAAAGCACACACGGATCTGAATGTCGCGGACCCGCTGACTAAAAGACCTCTCTCACATGCAAAGCATGATCGAGCTCCAGAACTCATTGGGTGTTAGATTCATAACAATGTGAATCACATGGTGATGTGAACTAGATTATCGACTCTAGTGCAAGTGGGAGACTGTTGGAAATATGCCCTAGAGGCAATAATAAAGTAGTTATTATCATATTTCCCTATTCATGATAATTGTTTATTATCCATGCTAGAATTGTATTGATCGGAATCTCAGATACATGTGTGGATACATAGACAACACCATGTCCCTAGTATGTCTCCAATACACTAGCTCATTGATCAAAGATGGTTAAGGTTTCCTAGCCATGAACATAAGATGTCATTTGATAACGGGAACACATCATTAGGAGAATGATGTGATGGCCAATACCCAAACTATAAACGTAGCATATGATCATGTCAGTTTATTGCTATAGTTTTCTGCATGTCAAGTATCTGTTCCTATGACCATGAGATCATGCAACTCACTGACACCGGAGGAGTACCTTGTGTGTATAAAACATTGCACCGGAGGAGTACCTTGGGTGACTATAAACGTGCTCTACAGGTATCTTCGAGGGTGTCTATTGGGTTGGCATGGATCAAGACTGGGATTTGTTACTCCGTGTGATGGAGAGGTATCTCAGGGCCCACTCGGTAATACAACATCACAACAAGCCTTGCAAGCAATGTGACTAAGTTTTAGACACGAGATCTTGTATTACATAATGAGTAAAGAGACTTGTCGGTAAGAATATTGAACTAGGTATGGAGATACCGACGATCGAATCTCGGGCAGGTAACATACCGAAGAACAAAGGGAACATCATACGGGATTAACTGAATCCTTGACATAGAGGTTCAACCGATAAAGATCTTCGTAGAATATGTAGGAACCAATATGGGCATCCAGGTCCCTCTATTGGTTATTGACCGTAGAGGTGTCTCGATCATGTCTACATAGTTCTCGAACCCGCAGGGTCTGCACACTTAAGGTTCGGTGACGTTTCTGTAGTATAGAGTTATGTATGGTGGTGACAAAGGTTGTTTGGAGTCCCGAATGATATCCCGGACGTCACGAGGAGCTCTGGAATGGTCCAAAGGTAAAGATTGATATATAGGAAGTCCTGTTTTGGTCGCCGGAAAAGTTTCGGGCTCATCGGTAGTGTACCGGGAGTGCCGAGAGGGTACCGGGGGACCATCGGGAGGGGTGTCTCGACCCAAGAGGCCACATGGGCTGTGGGAGGAGGTAAACCAGCCCCTGGTGGGCTGTACGAAGCCTCCCCTAAGGGCCCATGCGGCTGGAGTGGTTTGAGAGGGAAAAAACTCAAGGTGGAAAGAGTTTCCAAGTGTGAAGGAGGAGTCCTAATCCTACTAGAATTGGAGGAGGACTCCTCCTCTCCTCCTTGCGCCAAGGACAAGGGCTGGCCCCTTGGGCGGCAAGCCTCCTCTCTCCCTGCTCCTATATATATACTAGAGGTTTTGAGGGTTTTGAGACATAGAAAAAACAACCACGTGCTACCTCTCCTCTAGACCGTAGTTTCTCCGCGACACCGTCGTGCTGCCGGAGAACTCGTCTACCTCTCTGCTCCCTCTTGCTAGATCAAGAAGGCGGAGATCGTCATCGAGTTGTACATGTGCTGAACGCGGAGGTGTCGTCCGTTCCGCGCTAGATCGGAAGGACCATGATCAAGATCGCGAGACGATTTGCGATTGGATCTCGGGACGGATCGTGATGGGATCGCGGGGCGGATCGTGATTGGATCGCGAGATGAATCGTGATGGGATCGCGGGATGCTCGGTGATTTGGATCGCGAAGACGTTCGACTACATCAACTGCGTTTCTTATCGCTTCCCGCTTAGCAATCTATAAGGGTATGTATATCCACTCTCCCTCTCGTAGATGCTCATAACCATGGATAGATCTTGCATGTGCATAGGAAATATTTTGTTTCCCATGCAACGTTCCCCATCTGAAGACACCTTGGAAAACATGCAGTTCGATCAATCTCGCATCAAACATAGCAATACAACTTCCCAGGGAATTATTCCAGGGAAAGAGGCGCGTTGTTCCGAACGTATCATCCTGGACGTGGTGTTCGGTACGCCCGAAAACTACCGATCCGAAGAACTTATCTTCCACATCATGCCCTTCCCAAGCGGCTACCAGGCCTTATTGGGACGTGACGCCTTCATGAAATTCCAGGCCATACCCCATTACGGGTACATGAAACTTAAAATGCCAGGACCAAATGGAGTGATCACAATCGCCAGTGATCCGAACATAGCCCTTCGGGCCGAAAACAAGACGGCATCGCTTGCCCTCGAGGCATTAGCTGAGACTTTTGCTACCGAAGAACTGATCGCACTACGATCAACAGTTGATAAGGACGACGTGATCCTTAGCAAAAGGCTCAGGCCTACGTCCTTCAAACCCGCAGAGGAAATTGTCAAGTTTCAAGTGCACCCGACGGACCCCAATAAGATATCGTCCATCGGATCTCAGCTCAATCCCCTTGTGGAAGAGGCTCTGCCGAACTTTCTCCGTGAAAATTGGGACATCTTCGCCTGGCATCCTTCCGATATGCCTGGAATCCCACAACGGCTCGCCGAGCACAGTCTGAACATTATCACAGGCTTTAAGCCCGTCAATTAGACTTCTCGCCGCTTCTCCGAACCCAAATGGCAAACTATGGGTGAAGAATTAGCTAAGCTACTAAAGGCCGGATTCATTCGGGAGATTAAGCACCCCGAATGGTTGGCAAACCTGGTGGTGGTACCAAAGAAAGACAAGTCCTGGCGACTATGCATCGATTTCAAAGACCTTAACAAACGCTACCCTAAGGCCCCTTACCACAAATAGACCAGGTCATCGACGCCACAACCAGACATGATTCATTGTGTTTCCTCGACGCCTATTCTGGATACCATCAAATCAAAATGAAGGAATCCGATCAAGCGGCAACCGCATTCATCACCCCCTACGGGCCATTCTGCTTCAACATGATGCCTTCCGGGCTAAAGAACGTTGGGGCCACATACCAGCGCATGATCCAGACGTGTCTCGCGACACATTTCGGTAAAACAACCGAGGCATACGTGGACGACATGGTAATCAAAACCAAACACGTCAGCCAGTTGATTGACGATCTACGGCAAACCTTTGCCAGCCTACGCGAGTATGACATACGACTCAATCCGGAAAAATATGTATTTGGAGTTCCCTCTGGTAAACTTTTCGGATTCATCATCTCCCATAGAGGAATGGAAGCAAACCTGGCTAAAATCTGTGCTCTATCGGAACTTGCAATTCCTACAGAGCTAAAGCATGTCCAAAGGCTAGTTGGGTGTGTAGCGGTGGTAAGCCGCTTTATCTCTCGCCTCGGGGAGAAAGTTTTACCGCTCTATAAACTACTCAAATGGACCAACAATTTCGAGTGGACTGTGGACCAACGAAGCAGCGGTTGTGTTAGAGGAAATCAAAGCACTACTCGCAACCAATCCCATCCTCACAGCACCAGGCACCGGTGAGCCCATGTTATTATACATATCAGCTACCAACCAAGTTGTCAGCGCGGTGCTCATCATTGAACGAGAAGAGGAGGGACACAAGTTCTGGACTCATAAGTCATTCTATTACGTGTCAGAAGTACTAACGCAGTGCAAATCCAGATACCTGCACTACCAAAACATAGCTCACGCAGTGTTTATGGCATCAAGGAAACTCAAACATTATTTCCAAGAGTGTGCGGTAATGGTGGCATCCAAAGTACCCCTGAACGATATAATCAACAACAGGGATGCCACCGGTCGCATAGACAAGTGGGCCATTGAGCTCCTTCCTTTTGAAATAACCTATAAGCCACGTCGTGCCATAAAATCTCAGGTATTGGCAGACTTCCTGGCTGAATGGACAGAGGTCGAGCTCCCCAAGGAATGCAGCGCATACTCCCATTAGACAATGTACTTTGATGGATCCAAAACCCTGGCCGGACTGGGTGCTAGAGTTATCCTCACATCCCACACAGGCGACAACGTGTGATACGTGTTGCAGATCATGTATGCCGACTCTAACAACGCAGCCGAATACGAAGCTCTCCTGCATGGTCTTCGGATGGCAGTGTCAATGGGCATACGGCGGCTAGAGGTACGGGGAGACTCCAACTTGGCTACCTCCCAAATTAATGGCGAACTCGATGCCAAAAATCCAAAGATGGCAGCGTACAGAAATGTCGTACTAAAGATATCTGCACGGTTTGAGGGTTTGAAGTTTCACCACGTCGCTCACGACAACAACCAAGCCGCCGACATACTAGCTCGTATGGGAGCCAAACGCGACCCTGTCCCGAGAAACACCTTTCTGGAGCGGCTCTTCATGCCATCCGTCATGTGGTAGGACGATGACAAGGGTGACGGTCTAAATACGGTAGACGAGGTTGTTCCCCCTATAAACAAACCAGACGGTCAAATCATCGGTGGCTCTGTAATGGACGAAACGCCTTTGGCTCATGAGGTAATGGTGGTACTTGCACCATGGACACAACCCTTCCTTACCTACCTTCTTCGCAAGGAACTCCCCGATGACTAGACAAAGGCACGACGCATAGTTCAGCGATCCAAGGCCTACAAACTACACGAGGGTGAGTTATACAAGAAAAGCGCCATGGGAATATTAAAGCAGTGCATATCTGAGGAAGAAGGACGGGAGGTCCTAGCCGAAGTCCACTCAGGCATGGGCGGCTACCACGCCGCGGCAAGAGCCTTAGTCAGCAAGGCCTTCCGAGTTGGTTTCTTTTGGCCTACAGCCTAGACGGATGCCCAGTCGCTTGTTAAACATTGCGTGGGGTGTCAACTCTTCGCAAATGAAAGTCACATGCCCCTAACAGCTCTTCGGACTATTCCGATCATCTGGCCTTTCGTGGTCTAGGGGCTGGACATGGTCGGACCCCTTAAAGGGGGGACCAAGAAGAATAAATACCTACTGGTTATGGTTGACAAGTTCACCAAATGGGTAGACGCAAAGACCGTCAAATCGGCCAAGTCCGGACCAGTGACCGACTTTATCTCCGGCGTGGTACACTGTTATGGTGTATCGCACGGTATAATAATGGATAATGGATCCAACTTCACGGCCCAAGAGGTCAAGGACTGGTGCGCAAAAATGGGCATAAAGATCGATTACGCATCAGTCTATCATCCGCAGACCAATGGACAAGTTGAATGAGCAAATGGTCTCATTATGAGCGGCATTAAGCCACGTTTGGTCCGATCTCTTCATGAGTCCAACTGTCATTGGGTGGAGGAGCTCGACTCCGTTTTATGGGGCCTGTGCACCACCCCGAACAGATCAATGGGATATACACTGTTCTTCATGGTCTATGGGGCGGAGGCAGTCCCCCCCTATGACATTATTCACGACGCACCAAGGGTGCACATGTACAAGGAAAAGGAAGCCGAGTTAGATCGGCAGGACAACCTGGACGCGTTAGAAGGAGAGCGCGACATAGCTCAGGCTTTCTCTACTTTTTATCAATAGCGAGCCCAACGTTACCAGAGTAGGGAGGTCAGGGCAAAAGCATACAACGTAGGCGAACTCGTCTTATGACTCCCGGAGAAGCAGAAGCATAAACTCAATCCAAATGGGAGGGGGCCTTCATAATCAACGAAGTACTCACCGGAGGAGCCTACCGTCTTCGAAACCCGTCAGACAACCGCCTTGAACCGAACCCATGGAATGCAGCTCATCTTCGGCGCTTCTACAGATAAACCGGTGTCGTCTAAATATTTCAGCATTTTTTCTTTTTCCTTCTTCTATTTTCCTTTCCCCTCCCACTATGTTGTTCGATATGATTGAATTTTTCCCTTTTCCTTCCATGTTCGGCTCAACCGATCTTGTACTAAGGTTATCAGCTTACACCATTAAGTGTTAAATTCGAACACGGCACCTGGGGGCTTCTTCCTGAAGTCACTGCTTTTATATTGTAAGCATTTATTTACACTTATCATGTATAAACGTTTCCTTTGTCACTTTGAAGCCATGATATGCATCAATTCAAACTAAGACTTCGCCAAGCTGGGTTGCCTCGCTCCTGTGTGTGTCCTCTATGTTCCCGACTGTTCGGCTAGAGGGCAAAGGGAGCACCTCTGCGATTGTTACGACCGGGTCATCCGGATACGTACCTCAAATGGGTGAAGCCGAAAGCTACCTATATTATGTAGACAATTGGTCGGCTGTGACAGAAACACTACTACGATAATGGTAACTATCACCGTTGTTTGGGCTTCCTCCTTCTTAAAGGCCCTTCGACGCATACTAGTTGTATGCGGACCCTACCTACGATCTTCGTAGAACCCCGAAGAAAGGTATCGATGGGGGTACTATTTTCCTTGGAAGATGATTCTTACGCTAAGCCGTAATATAACATACCTCTCTGTGTGCTTTCTGTCCGTTTGCACCACATGGCTGGATTGCCTAGTTCCCCGAACACAATTCGCCCCTTTAGGGTGACAAATTACGAGGAACACTCCCGAGCTCTTCGCATGGGAGGGAGAAGCCGATGGACGGTTAAGACAAAGTTTACAACATAGATAGAGTAACAACTCGATTGTTCATACAAAAGTATACAAAATTACACATTCGGCTGCTCGTTGAGATTGTCAATTATCATATCTAGGGAACAGTCTTCTTGTGACAAACGGGAGGCAGACATCACCTGGTCATACACCAGGTGGAGTGGCACTTGTTGCCCATCCGATCCCACCGGACCAACCCGAGCCATACATTCGGGATTAAGTCCGGTGTAACGGGTCTTGATCATTGTCCATGCTTCCCGTGCTCCCTCCCAGCAGGCCGATGTCTTCCACGGCTCGAACCTACTTCGGGCTCCCTTGCATCGATCGACTAGTTCGGTCATTCCTTCCAGAGGCTGTTCGATAGGCCATAGCGCCTTTACCATGCTTTTCATAGCTTTGCGGGCACGCTCGTGAAGAGCGGAAAGCTCTTTCAACAGATTCCCCCGGAAGGACCCGATCTCTTCTTCAGGATGCCCGGATAGGAGGCCTACATATGAGGCAAAGGCATGCTTATTTAACTTCCTTTATAGGAAGTACTTACTAAACATCGGAATCAAACTTACTGAACATGCCCCTCTATAGCTTCTGGTTTTCTTCGTGGGCCTGGGCCAATTGAGCTTTTAAATTCTCAATTTCTTTGACCTGTCGCTTCTTTTCTTCCTGGAGGCGGCTCACAACGCGATAGCCAGCCTCGTGCTGGGACTCGGCGTACCGCCAAGCTTCTCGGGCTTCATCCAGCTCCTTTTGCATACGACCCATGGATTCAGCTGCTAAATAGAATCCTTGTGTCGACATGGAATTTTGCTAGAAATTACCAGCACTGATATACTCACCATGGGCCTCCCGGGTGAAGCTCTTCACTTGCTCCAGCTCTGCCTTCACAGATTGTACCTATGATTGGCTGTCCTTTAGCTCCTTGGCCAGTTGCTCGTTCTGTTGCTTTGAAGCCTGTGTTAGCAGTAAAACAGTATAAGGACCCTTAATTCGGTTGTTCTGAACCAATTTAAGGCTCGGGGGCTACCGGGTCCACATGAGTGTCCAGACTCTTTCAAGCCGATTACTTACCTGTAAACTGGCCGATATCATCTTCAGGGCCTCGCCGAACCCAGCTCGGGCTGCGTCGATGTGCGCGTCCACTGTGCGTAGAGCATCGAACTCTTGTTCAAAAAACACCGGGTGACGCAGAGCCTCCTGTCGTCATCGGTGATTCATGGCACTTCCTACTTCCGATTTAGTGACAGACACACCATCACCGAAATCGGCGGGAGCCTGATTGGCTGTAGGGGCCTCGGCAGCAGGGTCGGCATGAGTCGTAGCTCTGGAATTTTGAGCGTTGCCGGACACCTTAGTGACCTCTTCGGCAGGGGAAGCCTGGGCTTTTCGCTTAAGTGTTTCAATGTAAACTACCGTAAGATTCTATTAATTGTGTAAGTAAGCATACAGCCGAAAAAATACCTTTGGGTTGAGTGAGCAGGCGAATTCATCCTCACGGCTGGCCTATTGGTTGTGGCCCTGTTGGCTTCCGACCCGGGTGCTGTTTCGGTCGTCGGCGTATGGCGCATAGATCGATGGCGCTTGGGAGTAGGAGCCAGCGCATTCGGGGCGCTGTTGGATGCTTGCCTCTCGCGGGATGGGCTCTTCTTCTTCCTGTTTGTTGCAGGAACAGAGAACGATCCAGGGTAATCGGCTATAATAGCCACCTGAGATCTGTCGAGGCTCTCTTGATAGAAGACTCCGTCTTCAAATTCAATTAGAAGATCCGGGTCTTCGTGAAAACCTGGATCATCATCATGCGAATAGTTTTCGGGCTGGGGAGCCGGACAGTCGACTGCCTCGATGAAGCTCCTCCATTCCTATTCACCTAATGTTAAAAGGCTTCGTCAAATAAATAACAGAATGGAAACCCCGAACTATGTTCGCAGAGGAGAAAGGCTTACCCATTCGATGGGATTATGGCTTGAATACCCTTCCTTGGTTGTCTGATGAATAAAATCTTCTTGCTCTCCCTTATATAGGTCGGCAAGGGCGGCGGCCAGCGCCATCTGATTGGCGGGTCCCAATCTCTTGGAGCGAGTGGTGTCGCTTGTACCGTTGTAGCGCCATAGGGGATGTATCCTCTGTTGGAGAGGTTGCACGCACTGGGTGATGGCGGCGGCCATGACGTCGGGCATGGTCAGGTTGTGGTGGGTAAGCATTCGCACCTGAGCCGCCAAACGTTGTACTTCAACGCTGTACTCTTGGGACGAACTCTTCACCGCTAGTTGTACCTCTTCTTCAAAGGGCGTCAGAGTATTCGGGCAGGCCTCTTCGAGCTGGCTCGAATAGGGGGACGTCTTCAATATAAAACCACTCCGAAGTCCATTCTTCGGATTCCTTCGGCATACCCACCAGATACCCCGCTCCCGCTATTTGGCATACTTCGGCTCCGCCGACCTCCAAGATTGCCTTGTCCCGAGTTCGCGGGACAAGACAGAAATACTTCCTCCATAGCTCGAAATGCGCCTCACAGCCTAGGGACATCTCGCAGGGGGCTACAAAGCCTAAGATGTGCAGGATTGACCCCGGGGAGAGGTGGTGGAGTTGGATCCCATAGAATTCCAACAATCCCCTCAGGAACGGGTGGATGAGAAACCCGAGGCCCCGCAGGAGGAAGGGCACATAGCATACGCGTTCCCCCCTTTGAGGATTGGTGAAACGCTCCGCGAAAACCTCATTGTTGTAGGAAGTTAAACCTACGTGGGTCACCGCCAGATCCAAAGAAGGGAGATACCCCTGGGTCTCCAGATTGCGCAGCCGTAGAAGCAATACGGAGCAGTTGGTCCAGTCCCCGGGACGTGAGCCGTAGGGGCGCGCGGAAGAGCTAGGGACACTTGCCATGTTTCTTGTGGATCTTCCGCTAGGAATTTTTCTGTTGGGGAGAAGGAGGAGGATGTGGTCTAAACCGCGATCCTATTTACTTAAATGGGTGTAGACTCCATTACGGAAGGGCAACACCGTAAAAATTGCTGAACCGCTCGCCTCCCCACGATACGCGAGAATCAAGGAGCGCTGGCAGTTATTATAATGGACCTGGAGAGCCCATGACGCTTGGGATTTCACCGATAACTGGTCAGTTGCCGAATAAAAAGGAGTATGGGACTCGCCTTGCAAGCCGAAGGTTATGAAGATCATCCGGATATACATCAGCGTTGAAGACTAGTCCGGGGCTACTGAGGGAGTCCTGGATTTGGGGTCCTCGGGCAGCCGACCTGTTTCCCACGAGTTGGACTGTATGGGCCGCAAAGTGACCATTGGGTGATCAACGGCCCCGTTGCCAGGGTGGAGGCTTCGAGGAGCCGTGGCGTGTTCTCCAAGACTGTCAGCTGTAGATAGGCGTGTTTATCTCTTTGACATGTAACCGACCATGTGTAAACCCTAGGTACCCCCGGTGTCTATATAAACCAGAGGGTTTTACGTTGTAGAGACAGAACAACTCATCTAGGGTTAGCTATTCGATCTTGAGGTAGATCAACTCTGTAACCCCCATACCATCAATACAATCAAGCAGGACGTAGGGTATTACCTCCATAGGAGGGCCCAAACCTAGGTAAAACCTTGTCCCCTCCATCTCCTATTACCATCGCTTCTAGTCTCATATCTCGGGACCCCTACCCGAGATCCGCCAGTTTTGTCACCGACATTCATCCACATAGATTAGATGCAAATAAGGATGTAGTGTTCCATCTCCTGCATAAGGATTAGCCAGCAGTTTCTCTATCATACCCGAAGGAATTTCATAATAAATATTTTCAGTCGGTTCAGGAGCAACTCTTTGTACTTTCAATCGATGTGAAGATACCCTGAACAAGCCCCTCAAAGGATTATTTTCCATAGGAACAAGTGACAGCAAATTTTAGCACACTATATAAATTTTTTCCTTACCAGATTCCACTTACCAAAGGCGCTTCACTCCCCGGCAACAGCGCCAGAAAAGAGTCTTGATGACCTACAAGTATAGGGGATATATCGAGGTCCTTGTGATAAGTAAGAGTGTCGAACCCAACGAGGAGCAAAAGGAAATGACAAGTGGTTTTGAGTAAGGTATTCTCTGCAAGCACTAAAATTATCGGTAACCAATAGTTTTGTGATAAGGTAATTTGTAACGGATAACAAGTAACAAGTGTAGCAAAGGTGCAGCAAGGTAGCCCAATCCTTTTTGTAGCAGACAGGCCTGGACAAACTCTTATAAAGTGAAGCGCTCCCAAGGACACATGGCAATTTTTGTCAAGCTAGTTTTCATCATGCTCATTAACGATTTGATATGTGGGTGGATCGGTGCTTGGGTGCTTCCCTTACTTGGACAAAATTCCCACTTACGATTAACCGGTGCTTGGGTTCAGATCGTATGTTTTGCAAGTAGTTACGTTTGTTCCTGAGGACATAGGATAAGTCTTGTTATAAGTAATCATGTGAATTTGGTATTCGTTCAATATTTTGATGAGATGTATGTTGTCTCTCCTCTAGTGCTGTTATGTGAACGTCGACTAGATAATACTTCACCATTATTTGGGCCTAGGGGAAGGCATTGGGAAGTAATAAGTAGATGATGGGTTTCTAGAGTGACAGAAGCTTAAACCCTACTTCATGCGTTGCTTCGTAAGGGGCTGATTTGGATCCATATGTTTCATGATGTAGGAGATATGCCCTAGAGGCAATAATAAATGTTATTGATTATCTCCCTGTTCATAATTACGTTTATGTTCCATGCTATAACTGCTATGGTTCTCGAGTCTACAATAACCACGAGGCTTGAAGGAAGACTCATATGCACGTGTGGAATAATAAACGGTAAATTGTATTCCTAGTCTGGCCTCTAAGACTGACTCAAGTATTGCATGATGATCCTGTTTTCCTGATCATGGGCATGGCTATGCCGGCAATTTTGAGGGCACAATGTTAGAAGAACATTTGTGTTGAATCGACCCAAATTGATGTTATGCTATGAGATACATTCGTCATAAGTTAATGGTTAATAACACATAGAAGTTGATGTTTGCATAATTCCTTAGACCATGAGAGTATCGAGTTTCTTCATGCTTGCTTCATGAACTTTGGGGTTTGTTAAACGTCATCCGTAAATGGGTGGCTATTACGGTGGCTTATGGGTTCATGGAAAAGTATGTCAAGTAACTTGATTACTCAAGATTGGGATTTGCTCCTCCGACGATGGAGAGATATCTCTGGGCCCTCTCGGTGTTACGGTATCCATCATCATCTGGCCAGACATTTTGTGATTCGATCATGGGGATGCCGGAACACGGGAACGAGAAAAGACCGGTAACGAGGTAACTAGCATAGTGGACAAGTTGTTGATCCATGGGGATGCCAACATGTCTCACCTCGGGTATTTGTAACATATCGCGAAGCAACAGGAATAGCACACGGCAACTGGAGGTTCACTCGAATATTCATTCGTGTGGGTATAGGGGTCAATATGGGTGTCCACGGCTCCGATGTTGATCATTGAATGGAAGGGGTTCCGGGTCATGTCTATACTTCACCAAACCTATAGGGTCACATGCTTAAGGGTCGTCTATCTGCTGAATACTAGACAAGCAGTCCGAGAGAAAGTCACTGGAAAAGTTTCGGAGACAACGGAAAGGTTCCGGAGAGAACACCGGAAAAGTTTCGATAAAACTGAAAAGTTGTTTCGGATAAAACCATTGATCCAAAAAGGTTACGGCAAGCACCGGGAATGTTTTGGAGGTTGCCAGAGTGGTCTGGTAATTTCTGAAATTTTTCCGGAGAATAAGGTTTTCGGAGCTGACGGAATTGTTTACCGGGTAAACGAAGATGGTTTTAAATTAAACCACCATACCGGAAATGTTCTGGAGCGCATCTAGATAATTTTAGAGGGTGCCAGAAATGTTCTGGGACCTTTCGGAATTTTTCAGAAGTAATAGTCGCGGAAAACATCTTGTCCCAGCATGAGGGGACAAGATCCCACGATGCGTGGGGCTGTTTTGGGGGCGCCCCCCTTGGAGGGGACAGCCCCTTGTGACTGGACAAAGGTGTTGGGCCCCCTGGTGGGGGCAGCCTCCACAAATGGTGGATAGTGTTGGGAGGAAGGTGGGGCCCCATGGGGGAACACCATGGACAAGGGAACATGTTTTCTCCATGTTTTGTGGGAACATGTTTCCTTGTGTGGTGGGTGCATGTTTTGTGGGGTGAATTTCAGCCCCCCCCCTTCATCCCTTCCACCACTATATAAGGAGGTGGAGAGGATCTCTCCATCCTCACTCAAACTCTCTCACACAAGCCATGCATGATCTGGCATTCTCTCTCCCTCCCAGCGAAATAGTTTCGTAGAGCCGAAAGGTTGTCTGGGTTCCGGTGGGAACTAGTTCTGGACGGCGAAGCCCTACCGGATAGATGATACCATATGTGTGCAACTCTGTAGAGAGATCGTAGTTTCGGTCTTAGTTAGAGAGTGCCTCCCGAAGGGCTGTCCGTGTGACCGTCCGAGTTTTGGAGGTCCTCCCGAAGGGCTGTCCGAGTGACAGTCCAAGTTTCGGAGGTCCTCCCGAAGGGCTGTCCGCGACACCATCCGGGGGACTGTCCGACCGCCTCCCAAAGGGCTGTCCGCAGGGCAGATGAGGGTATACATCCTCGCGGTTGGGAGGTTGTAAAATCCTAGCTACGAGGATCTGCACCGCCGTTCGTCATCGACTCTACTTCCGCTGCGCTACGAGTCGGTAACGAAAATGATCAAACCATGTATGCAGTCTCCATAGTGGTCCTGGGATGGTGTGTAGGTCAGAAAATTGTTTGTTTTCTGCTACGTTACCCAACACATGCTATGGTTAGATTTATCTTAATTCTTCTTTCGTAGTTGCATATGCTTGCGAGAGAGGTTAATCATAAGTGGGAGGTTTGTCCAAGTAAGGGAAGCACCCAAGCACCGGTCCACCCACATATCAAATTAGCAAAGTACCGAACGCGGATCAAATGAGCATGATGAAAACTAGCTTGACGGAAATTCCCATGTGTCCTCGGGAGCGCTTCACTTTATATAAGACTTTGGCCAGTCCTGTCCTTTGCTACAAAAAGGATTGTGCTACCTTGCTGCACCTTTGCTACACTTGTTACTTGTTACTCGTTACCAATTAATTTATCACAAAACTATCTGTTACCAATAATTTCAGTGCTTGTAGAGAATACCTTCCTGAAAACGGCTTGTCATTTCCTTCTGCTCCTCATTGGGTTTGACACTCTTACTTATCGAAAGGACTAAGATAGATCCCCTATACTTGTCAGTCATCAAGACTCTTTTCTTGCGCCGTTGCCGGGGAGTAAAGCGCCTTTGGTAAGTGGAATCTGGTAAGGAAAAATTTATATAGTGTGCTGAAATTTACTGTCACTTGTTACTATGGAAAGTAATCCTTTGAGGGGTCTGTTCGGGGTATCTACACCTCTACCAGAAGCACAAAGAGTTGCCCCTCGACCTACTAAACCTACTGAAAATATTTGTTATGAAATTACTTCAGGTATGATAGAGAAACTGCTAGCTAATCCTTATGCAGGAGATGGAACACTACATCTAGATTTGCATCTAATCTATGTGGATGAAGTTTGTGTATTATTTAAGCTTGCAGGACTGCCCGAGGATCACATCAAGAAGAAGGTCTTTCCTTTATCTTTGAAAGAGAAGGCATTGACATGGTATAGGCTATGTGATGATATTGGATCATGGAGCTACAACCGATTGAAAATGGAATTTCATCAGAAGTTCTATCTTATGCACCTAGTTCATCGTGATCGGAATTATATCTATATTTTTTGGACTCGTGAAGGACAAAGAATCACTCAAGCTTGGGGGAGGCTTAAGTCAATGTTGTATTCATGCGCCAATCATGAGCTCTCGAGAGAAATTATTATTCAGAATTTTTATGCTCGGCTTTCTCGTAATGATCAATCCATGCTCGATACTTCTTGTATCGGTTCCTATATGAAGAAAGATATTGACTTCAAATGGGATTTATTGGAAAGAATTAAACGCAACTCTCAAGATTGAGAACTCGATGAGGGTAAGGAGTCAGGTATAAACCTTAAGTTTTATTGTGTTAAATCCTTTGTAGACACCGATGCTTTTCGTGAATTTAGCACTAAATATGGACTTGACTCTGAGATAGTAGCTTC
This sequence comes from Hordeum marinum, assembly GCA_022496015.1. NCBI lineage: Eukaryota > Viridiplantae > Streptophyta > Magnoliopsida > Poales > Poaceae > Hordeum > Hordeum marinum. The sequence continues at coordinate 404,623,380 of CM039672.1, read as the reverse complement.
TTTTTGTGAATCTTTTGTTGCTCATGTTGATATCCCTAAGGAGAAGTGGTTTAAATATCATCCTCCCATTGAAGTGAAAGTAGTTGAACCTATTAAAGTTGAGGAAGAAACTATTACTTATAATGTTGATCATGTTACTCCTGCTGCTTATATTGAGAAACCACCTTTCCCTGTTAGAATAAAGGAACATGCTAAAGCTTCAACTGTGCTTCGTAAGAGCTATGTTAGAACACATACACCTCCTAAACAAAATAAAGTTGAACCTAGTATTGCTATGGTTAAAGATCTCTTGGTTGATAATATTGATGGGCATGTTATTCATTTCTGTGATGAAGCTGCTAGAATTGCTAGACCTGATGCTAAAGATAAACATAGACCTATTGTTGGCATGCCTATTGTTTCTAATAAAATTGGAGATCATTGTTATCGTGGCTTATGTGATGTGGGTGCTAGTGTGAGCTCAATTCCCTTTACCTTATATCAAGAAATTATGAAAGATATTGCACCAACTGAGTTAGAGGAAATTGATGTTACCATTAAGCTTGCTAATAGAGATACTATAGCACCAATTGGGATTGTTAGAGATGTTGAAGTCTTGTATGGGTAAATAAAATATCCTAGTGATTTTCTTGTACTTGGTTCCACACAAGATGATTTTTGTCCCATTATATTTGGTAGACCTTTCTTGAATATTGTTAATGCCAGGATAGATTGTGAGAAAGAAACTGTCACTGTAAGTTTTGGGGATGCGTCCCATGAGTTTAATTTCTCTAAATTTTGTAGACAACCCCATGATAAAGAATTGCCTAGTAAGGATGCAATTATTGATCTTGCTGCTATTGTTGTGCCTCCTACTGACCCCTTAGAACAATATTTGCTAGACCATGAAAACGATATGCATATGAATGAAAGGAATGAAATAGATAAGATTTTCTTTGATTAGCACCCTATTTTGAAACATAACTTGCCTATTGAAATACTTGGGGATCCTCCTTCACCCAAGGGTGATCCCGTGTTTGAGCTTAAACAATTACCAGATACTCTAAAATATGCTTATCTTGATGAAAAGAAGGTATATCCTGTTATTATTAGTGCTAACCTTTCAGAGCATGAAGAACAAAGATTATTGAAAACTCCAAGGAAGCACCATGCTACTATTGGATATACTCTTGATGATCTTAAGGGCATTGGTCCCACTCTATGTCAGCATAAAATTAATATGGAGCCCGATGCTAAACCAGTTGTTGATCACCAACGACGGTTAAATCCTAAAATGAAAGAAGTGGTAAGAAACGAAATATTAAAGCTGCTGGAGGCAGGTATTATTTATCCTATTGCTGGTAGTAGATGGGTTAGTCCCGTTCATTGTGTTCCTGAGAAAGGAGTTATTACCGTAGTTCCTAGTGATAAAAATGAATTAATCCCGCAAATAATTGTTACAGGGTATAGAATGGTAATTGATTTGAGGAAATTAAATAAAGCTACTAGGAAAGATCATTACCCTCTACCTTTTATTGATCAAATGCTAGAAAGATTATCCAAACACACACATTTTTGCTTTCTAGACGGTTATTCTGGCTTCTCTCAAATACCTGTGTCAAAAGAGGACCAAGAGAAGACCACTTTTACTTGCCCTTTCGGTACCTTTACTTATAGTTGTATGCCTTTTGGTTTATGCAATGCACCTGCTACCTTTCAAAGATGTATGACTGCTATATTCTCTGCTTTTTGTTAGAGGATTGTTGAGGTTTTCATGGATGATTTTTCCGTTTACGGAACTTCTTTTGATGATTGTTTGAGCAACTTTGATCGAGTTTTGCAGAGATGTGAAGAAACTAATCTTGTCTTGAATTGGAAGAAGTGCCACTTTATGGTGAATGAAGGTATTGTCTTGGGACACAAAATCTCAGAAATAGGTATTGAAGTTGACAAAGCCAAAGTTGTTGCTATTAAAAAAATGTTGTGTCCTACAGATATCAGAGGTATAAGAAGTTTGTTTGGTCATGCTAGTTTCTATAGGAGGTTTATTAAAGATTTCTCTAAGATTTCTAGGCCTCTCACTAATCTTTTGCAAATAGATGTTCCATTCATTTTTGATGATTATTGTGTAGAAGCATTTGAAATTCTTAAGAATGCCTTGATTTCTGCACCTGTTGTTCAACCACCTGATTGGAACCTACCCTTTGAAATTATGTGTGATGCTAGTGATTATGTTGTTGGTGTTTTTCTAGGACAAAGAGTTGACAATAAATTAAATGTTATCCATTATGCTTGTAAAACTCTAGACAACACTCAAAGAAACCATGCTACCACTGAAAAGAAATTTTTAGCAGTTGTGTTTGCTTGTGATAAGTTCAGACCTTATATTGTTGAATCCAAAGTAACTATTCACACTGATCATGCTGCTAATAAATATCTTATGGAAAAAATGCTAAACCTAGACTTATTAGATGGGTTATTCTGCTACAAGAATTTGACTTACATATTGTTGATTGAAAGGGTGCTGATAACCCAGTAGCGGATAACTTGTCTAGGTTAGAAAATGTTCTTGATGACCCACTACCTATTGATGATAGCTTTCTTGATGAACAATTAGCTGCTGTAAATGCTTCACGTAATGCTCCTTGGTATGTTGATTATGCTAATTACAGTGTTGCTAAATTTATACCGCCTAGTTTCACATACCAACAAAAGAAAAAGGTTTTATATGATTTAAGACATTACTTTTGGGATGATCCACACCTTTATAAAGAAGGGTAGATTGTGTTATTAGACGTTGTGTACCTGAGTATGAATAGGAACACATCCTATACAAGTGTCATTCCGAGGCCTACGGAGAACACCATGCTGGAGATAGAACTACACAAGGTATTACAATCTGGTTTTTATTGACCTACTCTCTTCAAGGATGCTCGTAAGTTTGTCTTGTCTTGTGATGAATGTCAAACAATTGGCAATATTAGTAGACGTCAGGAAATGCCTATGAAATACTCTCTTGTTATTGAACCATTTGATGTTTGGGGTTTTGATTATATGGGACCTTTTCCAATGTCCAACGGGTATACTCATATTCTAGTTGTTGTTGATTATGTTACTAAGTGGGTAGAAGCTATTCTAACTAGTAGTGCTGATCATAACACCTCTATTAAAATGTTGAAAGAATTTATTTTCCCTAGATTTTGAGTCCCTAGATATTTAATGACTCATGGTGGTTCACACTTTATTCATGGTGCCTTCCGTAAATTGCTTGCTAAGTATGACGAATCATAGAATTGCATCTCCTTATCATCCACAGTCTAGTGGTCAAGTAGAATTAAGCAATAGAGAAATTAAATTGATCTTGCAAAAGACTGTTAATAGATGTAGAAAGAATTGGTCTAAGAAACTTGGCGATGCATTATGGGCTTATAGAACTGCTTATAAAAACCCTATGGGTATGTCTACGTATAAAATGGTTTATGGTAAAGCATGTCACTTACCTCTAGAACTAGAGCATAAAGCTTATTGGGCAATCAAAGAGCTAAATTATTATTTCAAACTTGCTGGTGAGAAGAGGTTATTTGACATTAGATCATTTGATGAATGGAGAACCCAGGCCTATGAGAATGCCAGGTTGTTTAAAGAAAAAGTTAAGAGATGGCATGATAAAAGGATAGAGAAGCGTGAATTCAATGTAGGTGACCATGTATTGTTATGCAATTCTCGTTTAATATTTTTTGCAGGAAAACTTCTCTCTAAATGGGAAGGGCCCTACATTGTCGAGGAAGTATATCGTTCCGGTGCCATCAAGATCAGCAACGTCGAAGGTGGTAAACGGGCAAAGAATCAAACATTATATTTCAGGTACTCCCATAAATGTTGAAACCAATATTATTAATACCATAACTCCGGAGGAGTATATTAGGGAGACCTACCAGAACGTTTCAGACTCCGAAAAGGAACATGTATATGGTACGTACAGTAGGAAAACCAACTCCAAAACTTTCCCAATAGAAATTTTTCTTGGTTTTGGAATATTTAATAAATTAGGAAAATTTAAAGTAGTCTGAAAGATGCACGACGAGGTGATAAGCCTACCAGGCGTGACCACCCCCCTGGCCACGCCTAGGTGGCTTGTGACCACCTCGTGCACCCTTCGGACTCCGTTTTCTTGTGGTATACTCCTTTGGGTCGGTAAAAATTCATTATATAATCTCTCGAAGGCTTGAACTTTCGTATCATGACAATACCTCCTGTTTTCGTTTTGAGTTGTTTTTGCAGCAGATTTAGAGCAAGATGTCGTCCCAAGAGTCTGATGGGGAGAGCTATATATTGCATTATCTTGCCAATCCCAAGCTCTATGGGGACCTAGATCCTTATGGATTATTCTCGGAGGAGGAACAATAAGACAAGTATGGGAAAGAAAGCTCGGATGAAGAGGAGACTCCCCTGTCTCGACTAGGAGATATGCACGTGGAGTTCAGGGAATTAAGCCTCCCAAACACAAGGAGAAAACCCAAGGTTATATTTATCCCTTCTCACTTTCTGCAGGAGAGCAAGGAAGAATTATGTCAAAGGATATTGAAGCTCGAGCAGGAAGTAGATGAACTGAGGGAAGATAACTTTATGCTTAAGAGGAAACTAAACTAGCTTAAAGATCCTACTCCACCATCATCACCTCCGAAGAAGGACATCTAAACACATGGGTATGGGCACTCCCCTTGGCTTGTGCCAAGCTTGGGGGAGGTGCCCCGGTATCGTATCACCATCACACAATTTCCTTTTCTTGTTTTTCTTAGTTCGATCCTTTTGATTATATCTTGATATAGTAGAATAAAATTTTAGTATGCTCTAGCTTTGAGTTTTTCTTTATGTTCCCCTTGTGTAAGCGAGTCCGAGAGTTATATAATGAAAAGTAGTTTTTTATGTGAGGGCTTTGCTTGCTTGCTATGATCTTGAGAAAAATAAATAAGAAATAAAAGAAGAATAGAATAAAAGTAAAGAGTATATATGATGATCTTATGGGGAGTGATGACTTCACATATAAGAAGTGTGTCGGTTGAAATTTGTTGAGAGTTGACAAACACAACAATTGGTCATTGGGGCAATTAAAAGGAAGTAATAAATAAAGAGAGGTTCACATATAAATATATTATCTTGGACATATTTTATGATTGTGAGCACTCATTAAAATATTATATGCTAAGAAGTTGATGTTGGACAAGGAAGACAACATAATGGGTTATGTTTGCTTATTTCTGAACAAAAGTTATATTGTTATAGATCCTCCAACATGTAGTGCTTGCGTCCACCTCATATTAGCCAAAACTTCTGCACCAAGTAGAGATACTACTTGTGCATCCATATACCCTCAACCCAGTTTTGCCATGAGAGTCCACCATACCTACCTATGGATTGAGTAAGATCCTTCAAGTAAATTGTCATCGATGCGAAAAGAAATAAGAATTGCTCCTAAATATGTATGATCTTTTATTGTAAAGGAAAATAAGCACTGTACGAACTTGTGATGGTAAAGGAATAAAAGCGACGGACTACATAATAAAGGTTGCTATCACAAAGGGCAATACAACGCAGCGTTCCTTTGCATTAAGGGTTTGCACATCCAAAAACAAAAGGCGCATGACAACCTCTGCTTCCCTCTACGAAGGGCCTATCTGCTACGTTTACTTTATAAGTACTTATGCAAGAGTCATGGTGATCTTCACCACTTCCTATATTTTGCCTTTTTCGCTTAGCAAGCATTATGTGTTGGGGAATGATCTAAACACATATATCCACTCGGAGGTGGGTGATCATGAGTTATTATTGTTGACATCACCCTTGAGGTGAGTAGTTGGGAGGCAAAAAAATAAGCCCCTATCTTTCTCTGTGTCCAGGTGAAGCTTTGATCTCATGAGTACCGCATGAGTGTTAGCAATTGTGAAAGACTAAAAGATGATTGAGTGTGTGGATTTGCTTTACATGCTCTTATATCGACTCTTTTCGATGTTATGATAAATTGCAAATTGCTTCAATGACTGGGAGCACAGTTTGTTAGTTATCAATAAAGTTCTTGGTTCATACTTTTACCCTATGAATGAATTGTTACTTCAGCATAAGAAATTATATATCGATAAGTGTTGTTGTTCTCAAGATAATCATGATGCCCTCATGTCCGTATTTTATTTTATCGACGCCTCTATCTCTAAACACGTGGACATATTTATTGATCTCGGCTTTCGCTTGAGGACAAGCGAGGTCTAAGCTTGGGGGAGTTGATACGCACATTTTGCTTCATGCTTTTATATTGATATTTATTGCATTTATGGGCTGTTATTACACATTATGGTACAATACTTATGCCTTTTATCTCCTATTTTACAAGGTTCACATGAAGAGGGAGAATGCCGGTAGCTGGAAATCTGGACTGGGAAGGAGCAAATCTGAGAGACCTATTCTACACAACTCCAAAAGTCCTGAAAAGTTACGGAGAAATTTTTTGGAATATATAAAAAATATTGGGTGAAACAAATACCAGAGGGGGCCCACCAGGAGGTCACAAGCCTGCCAGGCGCGACCACCCCCTAGCCGCACCTAGGTGGATTGTGACCCACCTGGCAGGTCCCCGACGCCCATGTTCTGCTATATGAAGGGGTTTGACCTGGAAAAAAAATCAAATGAGAGCTTTCGGGATGAAGCGTCACCGTCTCGAGGCGGAACTTGGGCAGAACCAATCTAGAGCTCCAGCGGAGCTGTTTTGACGGGGAAACTTCCCTCCCGGAGGGGGAAATCAAAGCCATCGTCATCACCAACGATCCTCTCATCGAGAGGGGGTCAATCTCCATAAACATCTTCACCGGTACCATCTCCTCTCCAAACCCTAGTTCATCTATTGTATCCGATCTTTGTTTCAAACCTCAGATTGGTACATGTGGGTTGCTAGTAGTGTTGATTACTCCTTGTAGTTGATGCTAGTTGGTTTACTTGGTGGAAGATCATATGTTCAGATCCTTTATGATATTTAATACTCCTCTGGTTATGAACATGAACATGCTTTGTGAGTAGTTACGTTTGTTCCTGAGGACATGGGATAAGTCTTGTTATAAGTAATCATGTGAATTTTGTATTCGTTCGATATTTTGATGAGATGTATGTTGTCTCTCCTCTAGTGGCATTATGTGAATGTCGACTACATAACACTTCACCATTATTTGGACCTAGGAGAAGGCATTGGGAAGTAATAAGTAGATGATGGGTTGCTAGAGTGACAGAAGCTTAAACCCTAGTTTATGCGTTGCTTCGCAAGGGCCTGATTTGGATCCATATGTTTCATGATATGGTTAGATTTATCTTAATTCTTCTTTCGTAGTTGCGGATGCTTGTTAGAGAGGTTAACCATAAGTGGGAGGTTTGTCCAAGTAAGGGCAGCACCCAAGCATCGGTCCACCCACATATCAAATTATCAGAGTAACGAACGCGAATCAAATGAGCATGATGAAAACTAGCTTGACGGAAATTCCCATGTGTCCTTGGGAGCACTTCACTTTATATAAGCGTTTGTCTAGGCCTGTCCTTTGCTACAAAAAGGATTTGGGCTACCTTGTTGCACCTTTGCTACACTTGTTACTTGTTACTCGTTACCAATTATCTTATCACAAAACTATCCGTTACCGATAATTTCAGTGCTTGCAGAGAATACCTTCCTGAAAACTTCTTGTCATTTCCTTCTACTCCTCGTTGGGTTCGACACTCTTACTTATCGGAAGGACTACGATAGATCCCCTATACTTGTGGGTCATCAGTGCTCGATGCAGTCCATGATGACATCTCATGCTTGGCGCATTCCCTTTTGTGCACCGAAGAATTGTAGTTTGGTGACGTAGTTGTTCGCATTGTCGTCGCTCTCCTCGAAGGCCAGGTTCGTCATAGTAGTCCTATCCATAGCACTCAAGTAGATGTATGTGGGAGAATGTGAAAACACAATACCAAAAACCGCTCCGAAGCTTGAAAGAGGACTAGTCACTCAATGTGAATATCATGAAAATAGTAGAATTGGTACCATAGTTTGCCCTTCTCACACCTACACAAAGTAATGCTTTGAGGTGTAGCTTGGTTAGGATGAGTGGCACAAAATTTGAGCACATGCGAACCAAGATGTTGTCAATGTTGAGTAAGATTCACAAAATAGCAAGATAGAGCAAATAGGCCAATAGCTTTCAAGGCACTAGGAACTAGGAACGCACACACGAATAGGTATAATGGGATCCACGCAACCAAGGAATGAGCAATATGAAATCTCCGCAAGGCTTGTGTTACACGGATACAAGAGAGAACTAGCTCGATTGCTCTAATGGGCTAAATACGCGCTTGTGCACCAACCTATGAGAGTAACCGTGTCGTCTTCAGTCCCAAGTATCTAGTATGTATTCGAGAGGATATGATGCCAAGGCTATTGCTTACAAGCTCTTTAGAATCTTTCTCTTTGCTTAAAAGCTTTTGTTTCTTTTTTGTTTCTTTTTTTCTAAGCTTGATGCTCGAACTAAGATATGAGACAAGTATGATGGATATGCATGAGAGAGACTTATGGCACAAAGTAGATAACAATTGAGGTGCACACTAAACTAGCTATGCGGCGAATGAGTGTCACTACGGTGCACAAGTAACGTGGCCCAACAATTCTCAACTTGCTAGTCTCGATGGGTAAGGTACGCAAATAGGCTCGGAGCTATCAATGCAATGTCAAGGGATGGACAAAGATGTCGTCGAAGTTACCGTCCTTGCTTACAGTTGAAGGTGGCCAAGTCGAAGTCAACTCCGATGATGATGAATGGTGGTGGTGATGACGTCCAACCGTCCCTAAGTAGCCGAAACACCTCAGGGAACGGAAGCCACAAAAGCAAAATCACGAAGAAACATTGTCAATGGAGCGGAAGTAAAAATGTGGCGGTGTTGCAATCACAAAGGCTAAAAACAAAAAAAATGGGGTTGTTCTATAGGGCCTGTGCGCACGGGGTCTTTTGAGGCCCGTGTGCATGGGGTGTCCAGGAAGTTCGGGGGGCCCGTGTGCATGGGGTCCAGGCTCCGTGGACACGGGGGTGCGTTTTTTTTGGGCAGATCATGATTTCGGTGGATTTCGAAAAAAGTCGGGATTCTTTTGGATAGAAAGCTAGATCCACTTGCTAAGCATCTATTCCATGGATCAAAACCAACAAAACTCACAAGATTCAACAATTGCAATTTTTTTTGGTATGGCTATTTTTGTGGGGATTTTCGGATTGGGATGAAATCAAGCAAAAATAGGCTAGCAAACGGTGGGGAAGACTCCAAATTCATGATCAACGTGGCTCATGATACCATATGATACGAGGCAAGACCCGTGGGAGTCGATATTTCACGAATTGGAGGGGGGACACGAAGAACACGGGGAATAACAAGAGAAACACTCAAAGAACAAACTCCAATGACACATCCACTAGATCCATGATCATCACAAGAGTTACAAAGATCCCAAATCAACCAATGATACAAGTAGCGGTAGTGTTCTCTCAATCCGGAGGAGGAGCCTTGTATCCACTAGGGATCTTCCCTCTAGAGGGCCCTTGGCATCACTTGGATCTACTCGTAATGGAGGACAAGCTCCTCAAGAGAGACAAGTAATGGAGCTATGCTCACAAGTGCAAAACAATAGCTAACCCTAAAAAATTATCCAAGGGTCCAATATATAGCTAGCAGGAGGTAGGGGACGAAGAGGGGTCAAAATGGGCCGAATGGGTCGGCTGGCCTAGGAGGCCCGTGCGCACGGCCTAAGTGAGCCTCGTGCGCACGGGGTCGCCGTTGTAGCTTCCTGGGAGGCCCGTGTGCACAGGGTCTTCTGGGCCCGTGCGCACGGGGTGGTAGCTATAGCCCCTGGGAGGCCCGTGCGCACGGGGTCTTCTGTTACTCTGTTACCCTCATGCACACGGGGTCCGTGCGCACGGGGTCGGCTGTAGCTGAGCTTCTTGGCAGCAACTTCGTCTCCGTCTTTCGTGCTTCCTCGGGGTTGCTCCCCTTGGCCTTGGATGTCTTCCTCGTACCTTAGCTTCTATTGCGCGTGCGCGAGCTCTTGTCATAGGACCACTTGTGTCTTGTGGAGATGGTGTAGGCTTCATGGGGATGAGTGAGGGATGCTCCGCATCACCTCCGCCCCGTTGCAAGAACGCATGCACACAACTCCAGATCGAGAGAGAGAGGAGAGAAGAGTCAGCGACGATGAGAATCGGAAGGAATTGGGGCGGTAGTACAAATTAAGGGAGGAAAAGACGAGAGGAGGAGGTGCACTAGGAGAGGGTGAGGCGTGATAGGGTTTGCAGGAGCGGGACGATGGAGACGGTTCCCCGTCGTCCGCTCGATTTGGAGGTTCCACTCGGTTCTACATCTGGGCCGGATATTCGCTTTGCGGGTACGAGTTGGTTATCATTCCATGTATAAACCAAACACCAAAAGTAGGCCTAGGAACGGGTCCGACCCGTGACGTTCCAGCCCATTCGAAGAACCAAACACACCCCGAGGGCATCAATCAAAAAGGTTCCTAAGGGATACCTTGATATTTGTGAGCTATCTCCTCCCAATTAGAGCCCACGCCACAACACACTGCTTGCCGTTCTTTTGGAGACCAATTTTGAAAATATTTGGAGCATAGTAAGAATTATTTTGCCACGAAGTCATATACCAAACCAAAACATAAGACTTCAAAGAAGCAAAAATAGCATTCAAGATGTTTTAATTAGTTTAGCAACTATTCATAGTATTCTTTCTCAATTATTTAAATTTTGAAATAGTGACACTCACAACTAGTGATTTAGTGATATTTCAACCATTTCAGATAAATTGCAAAAGTCCCGTTTCAAATAACTTTTTCAAAATGAACAACCCAAAGTCGAGTTCTTTCTCTCCCTCTTTCTCCTTCCCTATGGTTTTTAAATACATTTCACACAAAGAATATGGTTCCATTGCATCCCCAAATATGTCCATATACGATTCATTATCATTTCAACAACAATCAACATCATTTAAATTATTTAATTCAATATTATTTCGGTATATTCTGTAATGTTTCAGCTAATTCAGTTGTATTCCATTTAACCGCGTCCACATTCAACACACACTTACCATTCATTTGAATCATTTTCATCTATGTTCTTAAATTCTACATACTCCTTCCGTTTTTAAATACAAGATTTTTTTTAATATGGACTACATACGGATGTATATATACGTCGTCCATACTAAAATATCTAAAAAGACTTATATTTAGAAACCGAGGTAAATTCCAATCCCTTTTGGTCATTTTCCTACATAAAAGTATCTACTCCGTCCGTCCATTTTTATAAGACGTTTTAGCCAATCTAGTTTAAACTATTTTGTATGTGTCTGAAACGTGTAAAATAAACGTCTTATTACAAAAGGGAACACAGGGAGTATCAGGCTGGGCATGCATTTGGGAAGAGCAGAGAATTGGAACCCGAGCCTGGTGTGGCCCGACCATCATCGGGCTTCGGGCTGCCCATACCAGGCCTGATTTCCATCACGAAAAAGTGAAACCGGTTACCGCCACTAGTGACGGCGGCCACGTGACAGGAAGGCGCATCGGTCGGTCGGTGGTCGCCTCCTTCCAGAGGAAGAAACGCACCAAACCAAATTGAAATGAAAATATTGGGAGGGAAAACTCCCGCCAACATAAAATCCCCCACCCCCGAAACCCCTCCCCCCACGCCTCACAAATCCGGAAATCCCCAGACCCGCAGAGACTCCGGAGACCCAGCGATCGGAATGGCGGACATGGCCAGCCTCGAGAAGATGGGACGGGAGCTCAAGTGCCCCATCTGGTACGCCGCCCGCCGCCCCGCCGGCCCTTTTCTCCCCCCATCGTCTCATCCGCGCGTACTTGGATCTGTAGACACCGGTTCTCCTTCCCCCCCCCCCCCCCCCCCCCCCCCCCTTTTCTGTTGTTGATTTTGACTGGCTGTTGTTCGTCGATTTGATCCTTGCAGCCTGAGCCTGCTCAGATCGGCGGTATCCGTCACCTGCAACCACATCTTCTGCAAGTGAGTCCCTTCTGCCTGCCCCCCCTTCCTTGCAATATATCCCTGTAAAATTATCCGATCTGGGTTCATGTGGGGGCTCCCATCCTTGTCGCAGCCATTGCCTCACGGAGTCGATGAAGTCCTCCTCCACCTGCCCTGTGTGCAAGGTGCCGTTCCGCCGGAGAGGTTAGTGTGTGTAGTTACTGTTATCTGGGTCTGCTTAGGCTGCTAAAGTTATAGGACATTTTGTGTAGAAAATGTTGGACTGCAAAAGATGGAATTGTTTCCCGGTGTGCACAAAAATGCTTCGCCTGCTAAGGATTGGATAATGTTAACATGCATGATATGTCTGTTTTACCAAACAATTAAATATGTGTCTAACTAAGCCAAAATCGGAACCATAGTAGTACTATTTTAACTCCACGGAACTAATTTTGATGAACTGGTGTTTACTGTAACTCTGCAAGTGCTGATGTATTGGCCTGATCATTATCTGGAACGAAACTCACAGTATAAAGCTTGGTTTTGCTTGTAGAAATACGGCCAGCACCGCACATGGACAATTTGGTCGGCATTTTGAAAAGCATGGAGGCTGCATCAGGAAGTAATGTTGTCTCAACACAGGTGACTTCTGTGGCACAAGTTGCAGGTAATTATGTGGCAAAGCAATATAGCATCAACTCTTCTTTTGTTCGCTTATCTGCCAGGTGGTCAATTGTGACATTAATTTTGAAGGCCGATTTAATTATGTGGTTGTTTTGCATCCGCCTGGGTCTCTACCATGCTTTTTGTATCCATTTTAGCATGCTGTCTGGTGGATGGTTGTCTGTTTGCTTGTATAAAACTGAAATCAACTTTTAGAGATTATTTTTTGGACAATTATTCTTCAGTCTTGCGCTTACAGTCTTATTCTTACTTGGTCTTGAAGATGTACCAAAGCATGCCAGCAGCGATAAAAAGTCTAAAAGGTCGCAAAAATCAACAGTGCAAAAGAAAAAGATATCATCCGAGAAGAAAGCAAAGAAAACAAAGCCTGCTGTGGCTTCTGAATCTGGTCCTACTAAAAAGCCTTCTTTCTCTACGAACAAGAGAATACATGTGACACCATTCCCTGAATCTGAGACACCAATGAGGCCTCCGAAGATTATGAAGTCTGATGAGACAAAAGATGAATGGAATGGTGATGCTCAAGGAGGCGAAGATAAAGCATTGGCCTCTGATAAATTGGGAGGTTTTTCATTGTCACCATTTTTTTGGTTAAGGGAGGGAGTGGATGAAGCAGGTGGCACTGTTGAAACGTTAAGTGAACCACCATCATTGGCCACGCCCTTGCGTCACAATGCACCTTCTTTTAGTGACATTAAAGGTTCTGATGACGGAACCCCTCCTAACATGACTCCTAACGTATGTTTTCTGAACATTTATGTTTTTTATTCTATTCAAAATTCCGTGCTTACTAGCCTTGCAGAAATTGTGCTTATGGTTGCTATTTGAGTTGCAGAGCAAAGCTGTGGTTCCAGATGTCTTTGATAGTGAAATCTTTGAATGGTCCCAGAGGCCCTGCTCCCCAGAGCTGCGTTCTACTCCACGGAGAAAGCAGGTATTTCGCTACATGTGGCCAGGCACACTCTACATTTCGCCCCTTGTTTCTTTATAATCTGATTTGCATCTACTTCATATGTAGCATGTATTTTATTATACTATTTTGACTGTTCAGGGTAAATTTGAGGATACATTAGATCACATAGCAGAGAAAGATGATGAGGAAGATATACAACGTGGTGGTTCACTCAATGAGTTAGGTCATACAAATAATGCAGCTCAGCCTGTCAATGCTAAAGAAATGAAGCAGAAGGGGAAGAAGGCAAGAGCTGGGAAGAGCAGGAAGACAAAATTGCTAAAGGTCATCACAAAAGAAGCTGGTGCCAACCAACAAGATGCGAATATCACTAAAAGTCTTGCTGCAAAGTCATGTGAGAATAACAGCAGTACTATAGAGAAGAATACTTCAAGTAGAAGAAAAAAGGTTGTTAACAACATCAATCTATTTCCCTGCTCTAATGATAACTCTGTGGGAACATTTCACCCTCAAGAAAATACTTTGGAGATTGAAGCACATGATGGACACCTCTCAAAAAGATCTCAGAAAAAGGAGAAAAGTGGTCCACAGAAGAAATGTGCAAGGAAGCTGGGAGCAACAGGGAAGAGTGCAGTTGAGACTACAGAAAGTAACTCTGAGCCAAGAAGCAAGCGAGTTAGAAAAATGCCTGATGGTGCCGATGCTGAAAAGGTAGGAGTTATTGATGGCTTTAGAAACGAAACAGAAATGCCACTACTACACAGCTTCATGAAAAGCTGCACCCAACACAAACTTTTGGATGGTAGAAGTAAAAAGAGCAGTAAGAAGAGCAAGCTCAGTGAAGAAATGAATGGCCAGATAGGGCTTGATAGCATGAAATCAAACATCGGTGTTTCAAGCATTTTACTTGGTAGATGCCAAAGTAGTGAGGCAATGCCTGCAGCTCCATCACCAATGGGAGCATCAGTTAAGAACAAATGTGCAAAAGGTATCAAACAGACAGATTGTTCAGGAATGAAAAACTTTGGAAAGCTCCAAGTCTGCACTGGTAATACTTTCCTGAAGAAATGTGATGACACTGTCTCTAAGGTCTTTTGTGCTTTCTGCCAGTCAGCTGATATCACAGAGGTATTTTCATATCATTTTCAAATGCCTTATCTTGATGTTCCCAAATCCTTGGTACTGAATGGAAAATATCTTTACTTTCTTGAAGGAGTCTGGAGAGATGGTTCACTACCATAACGGAAAACAAGTCCCTGCAGAGTTCAGTGGAGGGGCTAATGTCATACATTCTCACAAGAACTGCATGGAGTGGTTTGTTGTCCTTTCTTGCACATGATTGTATTGTAGATATTTTTGTTCTTGATATATCTAGCTAATTTTTATTATACCTTTTTATTTCACCATAGGGCTCCAGATGTCTACTTTGAAGATGACTTAGTGTTTAATCTTACACCCGAGTTAACTAGAAGCAAAAGGATCAAATGTGCTTGCTGTGGAGTTAAAGGCGCGGCGCTTGGATGCTTTGACAAGAGTTGTCGGAAAAGCTTCCACTTCACATGTGCTAAGTTGGTCCCAGAATGTAGATGGGACAATGTAAGTTCATACTGTGTTCTGAATCTAGCAATTCAACTTTATCAGAATAGTTTCTTACTGTTTGTCAAATTTATAAATTGCCACCTTATTGCTCTAATTTATTTTCACTGTCAGGAAAACTTTGTGATGCTATGCCCTTTGCATCAGTCTTCCAAGTTGCCAAATGAAGTTTCCGAGCCACAAAAGCAATCCAAAAGGATAACAGCACCAAAATGGTATCCCCAGAACCTGCTGTTTAAACGGTCTTGTAATGGTATATATATATATATGATTACTTACTGGAAGGCAGCTGTTTTTTTTCTAGTCCATCTCAAGTAAGACCTAGCCAAGCTTGCAGTAATAACTGGAAATGGCCATCTGGATCACCACAGAAGTGGGTCCTCTGCTGTTCAGCTCTTTCTGCTGCTGAGAAGGTACTTTATGATGTACAGTACATCTTATTTTCCTTATCAAATCCATGATATTTGCTCCATCTGAATTTTAACTGAAACGAAATGATCGAATTGCTCAGGGTGTCGTAACAGAATTTGCAAAACTAGCTGGTGTGCCTATCTCCAAGAACTGGAGCCCCAGCGTTACCCATGTTATTGCATCAACTGACCCCTCTGGTGCCTGCAAGCGCACACTGAAGTTTCTGATGGCAGTCTTGAACGGCAAATGGATTGTCTCCATCAACTGTAAGCGGATAGCGGACTCACTGTCATAACCTTGCAGAACTCATATTGATGCCCTTTGTTGCTAACTGTCTCTTTATATTGTTGTAGGGGTTAAGGCTTGCATGGATCGCATGGAACCTGCCGATGAGCAGAAATTTGAAGTCACCACCGATGTTCATGGGGTCCGCGAGGGTCCCAAGTTAGGAAGACAGAGAGCAATCAACAAGGTACCATTCTTCCAGTGTTATTTTCCCAACTGTTATTGTACTACTGCCACAGCAGTCAGTTAACTGTTCATTTGTTCTGCAGCAACCCAAGCTGTTCAACGGCATGCAGTTCTACCTCCATGGGAACTACACCGTGACCTACAGAGGCTTCCTGCAGGACCTTGTGGTTGCGGCAGGCGGCACCGTTCTGCACAGGAAGCCTCTCTCAAGGGACCAGCAGAAGCTGCTTGACGACAGCTCCCCTGTCATCGTTGTGTACAGCGTTGAGAACCAGGGTAAGGCGAAGCTTGGTGACATTGGCGATGATCGCCGCAGGCAGGCCGATGATGCCCAGGCCCTGGCCTGCGCCTCCGGTGGCAAAGCCGCGAGCAGTGCCTGGATAATCGACTCCGTTGCGGCTTGCAGCCTGCAACCCCTGTGACTGGGCTCAAAGAAGGCTTCTCATATCAATGGCTCGAGTAGTATAATAAACAAAAAAAAAGAGAGAGAAAGAAATCCAGGGTGGCACTGAGCGCAAGTGCTTAATTTTATATCGTGTCATGTAATTATAAGAGTAACTTTTTTGTGTTCTCTTCTTCTTTCACATGGATGTTGTTTAAAGAGTTCACTTTATATCGCTCCAGTGTTCATGCTCCACTAGTGTCGGGATGTGTGTGCAGGCATTACATATACATATACAGAGATTTGCCCTTTTCCTATCGTAGACAGATGGGTGTTCAGGTCTTTCTTAAGATTCAGCTCTATCTGCAAAATCCGTTAGCTGCTCGGCGCAACCAGAAGATGTCGCTGAAGTGCTATGGACTTTACACAGTGCTGAGCCGTGTTGGAGCGGTGGCATACAATACAAGCTTGATCTGCCAGCAAGTTGAAGAATTCATAACGTGATACTGTTTTGCCAAATCGTATAATTAAAACCAATAAAGTAAAATAACTCCATCACCTGAGATGAGAATCTGTTGGAACGATACCCCCCATTGTACCGTGACGTACCGGAAACAACTTGACGCAGAGTGATGTTTCATGAGAACGCAGCAGCGAGTATGTTTTTCCTTCTTCTTCCAAACGATAAGGTTCATGTACATTTGGAATATCAGCGAGCTTACGTGAGCACCGTTGCTGCATAATAACCACGTACTCCCTTCTTTTGGAAATATCCGTCGGGGAAATGGATAAAAATAAATTACGTCTAGATATATTCATTTTTTCGACACAAGTATTTTTGACCGGCAGGAGTACCACTGTTTTCTCTTTGTTCATTGTGTCTTCTCTCTTTGAAAGGTGATGAGGATATGTATCTGGGGTAGTAGGTTCCTAGCCATGACCCACATATCCTACCTAAGGACACTACATGAGAGGACTTGAAGATCAAGCATCAACTTCCGAGTGGATCTTTGGAGACGTTTAAAGTCGCTCGACAGTAATCCACTCGGAGACTCCCGCTCTCACTCGGCAGTCGCGTGCCACTCGGAAGACCTCGCTTTCACTCGACGCCAGAAGACCAGGAGCCATCATCAAGAGCCTAACGGGCAGACGCTGGTTCAATGGTCATTAATAGCTTTTACTACGTACGTTACCTGTAACGACAGACTTTAAATCCCACGACCAGACCCTTTGATGCGAGGCCATTATGAGGGGCAGCGAACTCTATATAAGCCGCCCCTTCCCTCCTGCACAAGGGTTAGCAACTATTGTAATCTCGGGATTCCACACGACATAAAGCTCCCGAGCACTGAGACGTAGGGCTGTTACCTCCACTAGAGGGGCCTGAACTCATACATCCGTGTGTACACCCTCGCCGTAGCTAGGACTCTGCCCTCTCCCTTCGTACCCCTACCATCTACTGTCAGGCTCGTTCCCACGACAGTTGGCGCCCACCTTGGGGTAGGCGTCTAAGCGACTTTCGGCGAGGTTGCGATTTTCATCCTTCGACATGTCTTCCGGCGGTGTTTTTGCTCTGGGCCACAAGATCCGTTTTGCAGCGCTCACCTTCATCGCCGACGATTCGGCATGGCTCCAGGAAGCACCTCTCGATGTCGAGGCGCTCCCGGTCCGCGGGGCTGCGCACTTTCGCGCGAGTCCCTGCGGCGTGTTGCTGCGTCAGTCGTCGACTCCCTACGCGTCGGCTCCTCTCGCCGTTCGCGGTCGCAAGCGGTCCGACCGCTCATGACTCCAGTGGTGGGTCGAACATGCAGCGATGCGTCAAGCGTCTTCGCAGGTTGCAGCACTCGAGCCTGCCGAGTCCCTTCATGGCGTGTTCGAGTCGGATTCCGATCCGTCCGACGTGCCTTCCGAGTGCGAAAGCTGCGAACCCGCAACAGAGGTCTTGATGGTGGGCTCTCATCAGAGTTCACCGCTGGCTTCGATCGTGGCAAGCGCGAGGCTGGAGGCCCGTCGAACGTGCATCCGCGTCACGATGAGGAGGTCCTTCATACCCCCATCGTCGGTGCGACTGCCTAGGCCCAAGCTTTGGAGGCCGCGCGCGTTCGTCTGGAAGAGCTCTAGGCAGAGATCGATGAGCACGCCCGCCAGTGCCCGCCACGCCCCAATCGACGTCATCGACAACTACTTCCGACCGGGTCTCACGATGGCGTTGAGGTATACCGAACTCCTGTGCTTAATGTTGTTGTTGCTGCTAGGATAGCGGATTCCATTCAGCCGTCCCGGTCAGAGGCTGGTAGAGGGCTGTTGCAGATTAGAGCGCTGTTGGATGCAGCACAACGTCAGAATTCAGCAGTTTCTTAGTCCCGTCACAAGATATACAACAATTCACCCAAGGCAGAGACCGTTCAGTCAGCACATAGCCCTGGATCGCCCTTGCGTCGTCGAGGCGGAGGTTTTCGTGAAGGGCAAGACAGAGATCAGCATCACCCCGAAGACCACCGTCGAGTGCCCACTCCTCCGCGGAGTGGCCCGTACGCGCCCCGACGCCAGGGCGACAGGCACTCCATCGGTGATGAGCGAGACGCGGACTTTGATGCCCGCACCTATCTTGTTCAGAAGCGGATTGACAAGAGCAGAGCCTATAGAGAGGGACTCGACAGAGATGTTCCGAGTGGAAACTCAGCTGTGGTGTCTGGTCTAGAGTGTTTCAGCAGAGCTATACGTTTTGTAGAGATTCCCCCCAACTTCAGAATGGCGGCGGGGATCGGAAAGTTTTCTGGTGAAACGAAACCAGAGACTTGGTTAGATGATTATCGAGTAGCTGTGCAGATTGGTGGCGGAAATGACAACGTCGCAATGAAGCACCTGCCCCTCATGTTGGATGGTTCAGCTCGAGCTTGGTTGAATCGTTTGGCTCCTTCCAGCATACATTGTTGGGAGGATCTTGCCCAAGTGTTTGTCCGGACCTTTGAGGGCACTTGCAAGTGCCCGACAGGTCTGGTCGACTTACAACACTGCGCCGAGAAGCCCAATGAAACCTTGAGAGACTATATTCAGTGATGGCCCACCCTGCATCATACGGTGGAGAATGTGTCGGAACACCAGGCTGTTTGTGCCTTCAAGGCCGGTGTGAGATACAGGGAGCTGTACTTGAAGTTCGGGTGCACTGGTGACATTTCACTCGGCAAGATGATGGAAATTGTCACGCGCTACGCCAATGGCGAGGAAGAAGACCGCCTCCGTAGCGGCAAAGGAAAAGCAATCGCTAACGAGTCTGGCGGCGGCAACAATCGGAAACAGAAGCTGAAGGCTGAAGACCCAGCTCCAGCAGAAGCAGCAGCACTAGCGACTCAGTCGAAGAACAAGGCCAAGGCTCAGTATGCCCCCAAGAAGGGGAAGGGTCAGTCAGGAACTGACATTTTGGATCAGCCATGTGTAATTCACACGAAGAAAGATGCAGAAGGCAACCTGATTCTGCCCAAGCACACCACTCGACAGTGTCGAACCCTCATTCAACAGTTCAAGGGAGACCAGTCGAGTGGGAAATCTCCTGAAAAAGAAGATGAAGATGAAGAGAAGGAAACATTCCCGGATGTCACTGCTACGCCGGTGATCTTTGCTGATGTTGAGAGTAAGAGTCGTCTGAAAGTCATCAACAGAGAAATCAACATGGTTGTGTCAGACACCCCCACCTACCTCAAGTGGTCTCAATATGCTGTCACATTTGACCAGACAAACCATCCTGCTCGTGTGGCCACTCCCGGTCGACAGGCTCTGGTAGTTGATCCGGTGGTGCAGGGGACTCGACTCAGAAAGGTCCTCATGGACGGCGGCAACAGCCTGAACATTCTGTATGCGGATACCCTGAAAGGGATGGGCATTCCGATGTCCCGTCTGAGCGAGAGCAACATGCATTTTCATGGGGTCATCCCAGGAAAAAAGGCCAAGTCACTCGGCCAGATAGCATTGGACGTGGCGTTCGAAGATAGCAAAAATTTCTGAAAAGAAAAATTGACATTTGAAGTCGTGGATTTCAAAAGTGCTTACCACGCCATCTTGGGTTGACCCGCTTATGCATGTTTCATGGCCCGACCATGTTACGTGCATCTCAAGTTGAAAATGCCAGGCCCTAAGGGTGTGATCACGGTCACTGGCAATCGACAGCGGGCCGAAGAGTGTCTCCAGCAAGGATCCAAGATCGCCGATCAACAGATGGCCATGGTCGAGCTGGAGGAGTACAAGAAAACAACTGACCCTGCTGATTTGCTCCGCTCAAAAAAGCCTGCTTCCGAGTCGACATTCTAGTCGGCAGGGGAAGTGAAGAAGGTGCACATCCACCCGACGGATCCAACTGCTGCCCTGACAAATATCTCAACAACACTCGACAGTAAATAGGAAGTCGAGCTCATCCAGTTCCTCCGTGAGAACTTGGATATCTTTGCATGGAAACCCGCTGACATGCCGAGGATTCCCAGGGAGCTGGCTGAGCACCGTCTGCGAGTGGATCCGAAAGCCAAGCTCGTCAGGGAGCATTTGCGTCGATCCGCAGCGGAGAAGCGCAAGGCAATCGGAGAAGAAGTGGCCCTTCTCTTGCAAGCCAAGTTCATTCGGGAGATTTACCACTCCGAGTGGCTCTCGAATGTTGTGATGGTGCCCAAGAAAGATAAGTCGTTGCGCATGTGCATTGACTTCAAACATCTCAATAAGGTGTGTCCGAAAGACCATTTTCCGCTCCCCCGCATAGATCAAATTGTTGACTCGACAGCGGGGTGTGAGCGGTTATCGTTTTTAGATGCTTATTCTGGGTACCATCAGATCTGTCTGTTTGGCCCAGATGAAATAAAAACAGCCTTCATCACCCCGTTTGGGTGCTTTTGCTACATCACCATGCCTTTTGGTCTTAAGAATGCCAACGCTACTTTTATGCGCATGATTCAGAAATGTTTACTCGACCAGATCCCTTGGAATGTCGAGGCGTATATGGACGATATAGTGGTCAAGTCCCGCAAAGGTTCCAACCTGCTGGCTGACTTGGCCGAAACATTCGCTAATCTGAGGCGATTCGACATAAAGCTAAATCCGGCTAAATGTACCTTCGGTGTCCCTGGCGGCAAGTTGCTCCGTTTTCTCGTTTCCGAGCGAGGAATTGATGTCAATCCCGAGAAGATTAGCGCCATTACTTGTATGAAGACTCCCGTGCGGGTGCACGACGTTCAGAAGCTCACAGGTTGCTTGGCAGCATTGAGTCGATTCATTTCTCGTCTCGGTGAGAAGGATCTGCCCTTGTACCAGTTGATGAAGAAGTCTGACACATTCGACTGGACTCCTGAAGCCGAAGCAGCGTTTGTTGAGCTCAAAGCCCTGCTCTCCACCCAGCCGGTGCTTGCCGCTCCTGCCAGCAAAGAGCCCTTGCTCCTGTACATCGCGGCCACAAATCAGGTCGTCAATACAGTTTTGACTGTCGAGCGAGAAAAAGATGGAAAAGCTTATGAAGTCCAGCGACCAGTTTATTATGTCTCGGAAGTACTGTCCACCTCAAAGCAAAGATACCCACACTATCAAAAGCTGTTGTATGGTATTTACCTGTCAGCGAAGAAGGTGGCACATTATTTCCAAGACCATTCGATCACAGTCGTCAGTGATGCTCCTTTATCCGAGATTTTCAATAATCACGACGCATCAGGTCGAGTGGCCAAATGGGCAATTGAGCTTGGACACTTTGACATCAGATTCGAGGCCAAGAAGGCAGTCAAGTCCCAAGCATTGGCAGATTTCATGGCCGAGTGGATCGAACAGCAACAACCTATCCAAGTTCACTCGACGCATTGGACAATATTCTTCGACGGCTCCAAAATGTTGAATGGTTCCGGTGCTGGTGTTGTTTTGATATCCCCAAGAGGTGACAAGCTCAGCTATGTCTTGCAAATTCAGTTTGATTCCTCCAACAATGAGGCAGAGTATGAAGCACTTTTGTATGGGTTGCGCATGGCTATCTCACTCGGCGTCAAGCGCCTGATGGTTTATGGCGACTCAGATTTGGTGGTGAATCAAGTGATGAAAGAGTGGGATGTTAGAAACCCTGCTATGACTGGATACTGCAATGCAGTCCGGAATCTAGAAAAGAAATTTGAAGGTCTAGAACTTCACCATGTTCCTCGACTGAAAAATCAAGCAGCTAACGAGCTGTCCAAGATTGGTTCCACTCGACGTCCTGTCCCCGGTGGAGTGTTCCTGGAGCATTTGCATACTCCTTCGATTCAAGAGGATCCCTTCACTGAAGATCCTCCACAAGCTTTAAGCTCCACTGATTCGATTGAAGTTGATGTTCCTGCCGTGATTGACCTGGTCATGGAGGTGCTAGTTATCAATCCCGACTGGACTGTGCCATACATTGCCTATGTCCTCAGACAAGAGCTCTCTGAAGATGAAGCAGAGGCTCGATAGATTGTGCGCAGGTCCAAGGCTTTCACTGTGATGGGGGATCAGCTATTTAGAGAGAGTGTGACTGGCGTCACCCATCGTTTCATTTCCCCCGAAGAAGGTCGACTGATTCTAGACAAAATACACTCGGGAACTTGCGGGCACCATGCGTCTTCAAGGGCGATCGTCGCTAAAGCATATCGAGTTGGTTTTTATTGGCCACGAGCTAACGAGATGGCTAAGGACATTGTTGATCACTGCGAGGGTGGCCAGTTCTATGCAAATCTATCACACAAGCCAGCGTCTGCTCTGAAGACAATTCCACTCACCTGGCTGTTTGCGGTTTGGGGACTCGACATGGTTGGTCCCTTCTGACCCGAAAAAGGAGGATTCACCCACCTATTGGTAGCAGTCGACAAATTCACCAAGTGGATTGAAGCCAAGCCCATCACGAAGCTGAATTCCTGCACGACGGTCACGCTCATGAGGGAGATCATTATCCGGTACGGCATCCCGCACAGCATCATCACGGACAACGGCACTAATTTTGACTCGGAAGAATTCAGGAGATTCTGTAACTCCCAAGGCACCAGAGTGGATTACGCCTCCGTTGCACATCCTCAAACCAATGGACAAGTTGAGCGGGCTAATGGTCTCATTCTACAAGGTCTGAAGCCTCGTCTCATGCGCGATTTGGATCATGCTGCTGGTGCATGGGTAACTGAACTGTCGTCCGTTTTGTGGGGGTTGAGGACAATGCCTAATCGGTTGACTGGACGAACTCCTTTCTTCCTTGTCTATGGTGCTGAAGCTATACTGCCGAGTAACTTGGTCCATAATTCTCCTCGAGTGGAGCTATATTCTGAGGCTGAAGCCGAACAAGCCAGACAGGATGGGGTAGATCTTCTGGAGGAAGAGCGTGAGATGGCTCTGATCCGGACTACAGCCTATCAACAAGACCTAAGGCGTTCGCATACAAGGAATGTCAGAAGCCGAGCGTTCCACGAGGGAGATTTGGTGCTTCGAGTGAATCAGCACCGACCTCACAAGCTTGCTCCTACATAGGAGGGCCCTTTTGTCGTCACTAAGGTGCTAAACAATGGAGCCTATCACTGATATAATCTCATGAAGCAGATGGATGAGCCACGAGCCTGGAATGCAGACCTGCTTCGACGATTTTACACTTAGACAAGAGTTTTCTGATGTAATAAGAGTACTTCATCAATACAACTCGTGTTTCTATGATTAACACTTCGTCGATTCCATCCGCGCAGTTACATTCTTGGGAATACTCCGAGTGACGAGCAATCCTCACACTCGGGGGCTTAGCTGCGAAACATGTTTTGCCTAAGTTAAAAACCCTGTCGGGTGGATAGCAGTCCATTCACTCGACGGCCTATTTGCGAATCCGTCTTTGCTTGGGTCAAAAACCTCGTCGAGTGGACGGTAATCCGTTCATTCGACAACTCAACTACGAATTGACATTCGCTTAAGTTCGAAAATACTCCGAGTGAAGAGCAATCCTCACACTCGGGGGCTTAGCTGCGAAACATGTTTCGCCTAAGTTTAAAACCATGTCAGGTGGATAGCAGTCCATCCACTCGACGGCCTATTTGCGAATCCGTCTTCACTTAGGTTAAAAAAAACTCGTCGTGACGATGGTAATCCATTCACTCGACAACTTAGATGCAAATCGACATTTGCCTAAGTTCAAAAATACTCCGAGTGATGAGAAATCCTCACACTCGGGGCCTTAGCTGCGAAACATGTTTCGCCTAAGTTAAAAACCTCGTCGAGTGTATAATAATTCATTCACTCAACAACTTAGCTGCAAATCGACATTTGCCTAAGTTCGAAAATACTTCAAGTGATGAGCGATCCTCACACTTGGGGGCTTTGCTGCAAACACGTTTCGCCTAAGTTAAAAACAAACTCAGTTGAACAGACGATTGAAAGCCAAATACGAACAAAATCCAAAGGGTGAACCGCGGATAAACGTTTCGTACGAAAGAAAATGTGCTCAGGCCTAAGACCTGAGTGAAGTTTTTAAGGATACATATCCACTCGGCATACCGAGGCAAATTTAATTGTTTCTTTCAAAGACAAGTTTTTTCAAGCAGGTGATGGACTGGCAGGCTCGACGAAGGTGTCTAGGTCAATGCCATCGGCGATTCTGGTGGCCGCTTCGATGAAGGTTTCCATGAAATCTTCCAACTGTAGTTTCTTCGTGTTGACCACCTAAAGCTCCTTCAGCCTCTCCTCCTTCACGTCCCTGCAATGGACCTTGACGAGTGACAACGCCACGTCAGCCCCACAACGAGTGGCAGATTTCTTCCAGGCCTGCACTCGACTTGGAAGTTCGTCCAGGCAAGCCATCATAGCGTTGAGGTCAAGATGGAGGGTGTCCTCAGGCCATAGCTCTTTGTTGATCCTCTCCATTGCAGACTTCAGTCGGACAAGATACGCCTGGACGCCTTGGAGCCGGGAATTGAGTCGGAGCATATTCATGGCCATCGCGTCTGCAACAGGAGACTTGGTGGGATCCAGATTGGGTTCAACCTCCTGTGTCTCCTTCTCAAAGTCTTGGCAGAATTCTATTGAAGAATGGGGAACGAGAGGAGAATCGGTGAACTGCAACCCTCAAAGATTTTACAAAGCTCAGTCGACAAAAATACTTACCGTCGAGCAAAATATACATCTTCCTCGAGAACTCGCCCAAATGCTCCTCTTGTTCAGCTGCTCGGCCCTCTTGACGAGGTCCGCACGCTCCTGCTTGAGTTTGGTGTTCTCCTCTTCCAGCTTCTGGGCGGCGGCCAACTTCTGATCTGCAGCTTCAATTTTGTCCCTGGCCACCCGTTGGGCGTCGGCGAGTGCTTTGTCCTTCTCCTCCAGTGCCTTCTTCATGGAATCTAAAGAAACAACATTGTTGAGTCGCGCTTGGAGTCGACGGTTTTCATTGCGCACGTCTGTTCGAGTGAGAGCACTCAGTTCAAAACGTGAAGAGTGAAGATGGGAATGCTGACAGTTGACAGTAATTACCTCCCAGAGACTTCAGCTCAGCACGTGCTCGCTCCAGGGCGTTGTTGGCAACCGCCAGGTCCACCTGCAACTGGTTCCTCTCCTCTTCCATCTTCTTGTACTGCGTACCAAGTTGGCAAGTCGTCTGGAATCAACAAAAGACAGGAGTTCAATCAGCAAGTGGTTCCTGGACAGTCGACTGAGTTATTAAAACCAGTGAATGACCATCTTGAAAGAATTCCAGCAAAAAATCCACTCGACATGTCGAGTGGTCCTGGCGCTCTGCGCTCCGTAATTTTTTTTAAAGCTCTCTATAAAGACCCCTGTCGGTGCAAGCACTCGACAGCAATCTCGGGGACTACACCCAGTGGGTGTGCTAAGAGCGCCCCCACTGAGACGGTTAACTCTCGATCCGTCGAGTAACTCGTCAGAAGATACACTCGACATGTCGAGTGACACTAGTACCACGCGTACGACAATAAACTCGAAAGACCCCTGCCGTTGCAAGCATTCGACAGTGGTCTCGGGGACTACACCCAGTGGGTGCGCTAAGAGCGCCCCCACGAAGACGGTTAGCTCTTGATCCATCGAGTAACTCGTCAAAAACTACAGTCGACATGTCGAGTGACATCAGTACCACGCGTACTACCAATCCCAATCCTACTCAACTACGATCCGATCTATTCGAGTGGAGAAAGTAAAAACATTCTACGGCAATCACCCAGTGGGTGCATGGCAGCCAAGAAAAGACAAGAATTCAATCAACAATGGACTTACAATCATACTTACTCGGACATTGGTGCAGAGGGCTCCGCTACCGTCAAAAGCCAGTTTGCTGGCCTCGTACACCTCCTTTGCCCTCAGCATGAGCTGCTCTGCCTGGATCATGGCTTCCTTTGCAGCTCCGGTTTGATCTTCCGGGGTGCGATGCAGAGAGAAGGCCGTCACAGGTGGGGTCGGCATGGTCGCAGGAGCAGCTGAGACAGTCTGAGGGGGCCCAGTCGGAGTCGACGCCACAACGGTCGAGACGGTTGGAGGGGCATGTGACAGAGGTACTGCAGGTTTAGCCCGGGGTTGTGTCGAACCACCTCCCCCCTGGGAAGACTCTGCAGTCGACTGCTGAAGTGCTTGCGCCGATGACGCTCTTACGATGCGAGGGCGCGAAGCGGCCAGACGCTCCTCATCGTCCTCCACCTGAATGACCTCTGCAACGACAACCGGCAGTGTTAACATCCGCATATGTCGAGTCCCATTCGGACGAACCAACAACTACCTAACCTCTATGAGAAGTGGCCGCGTCAGCAGTATCGACATCCATTGCATCCCCTCCATCTCGATGAGGCGAAGACACAGATGTAGCAGCTCTGACGAATTGAGTGGCATTCGGTCAAATACAATTCCGGACTTCAGTCGACAGAACAAGTACGGAAATAAATACTTACATGGAGACGACAGGCACGGACACCCTCATGCGAGGCAGTGCCTTGCGAGGCTTGGTGACGGCTGGCTTGGGCTGCTTGGCCAGTTTCTCGCTCGGCTCGGAGGTCAAGGGGCGGTTGCACTTAAAATTCCTCTCGCTGGGGCCCGGAGCCCTGTCCTCAACAGCCGATGGGGCTTGGCGGGACTTGGTGCGGCTTTCGCAGCGGGGAGGTGACTCGACTTCTTCCTCTTGTCGGAGTCCTCGTATTCTTCCTCGGAGTCGGAAGAACCGTCGCCATCCATGCTACCGCCCTTGCTCGCCACGCCGTCTTCAACATGGTTCCTGTTGGGAACGGGCGAGTGCATGTGCGTACATTCCTACATGATTCAAGCAAAGAAGTCAGTTCAGTATATCACTCGACAGTACAATACATCAGTCAACATCACACAACTCATCAAGTTCTTCGGTGGGTTATCGGCCGAGAATGGCAAGATCCTCTTGGCTCCCAAGGGGTTGTCGCAGGCCCCGATGATGCTACGGAGCCACTGCTCGACAGTTCTCTGCGGAACTTCCTCAGGATACGCTCTTGTCGAGTCCTCAGGGCCCGCGTTATGCCACATGGTATGGTCCCTGGCTTGGATCGGCTGGATGCGTCGACCTAGAAACGTCTCCAATAGATCCATGTCGGTCACCCCGCCCCGGATCAGTTGCACCATCGCTTCTACCAAGATGCCCACTTGGACGTGCTCTGCTTCAGTCACCTTCAGGGACTTGGGGATAGACGGACGGTCGGGTGTATAGGTAGGAAGGTCAGTCGACATATTTGGTGAGGCTGCATCCTTGCGGTAAAACCAGGTCGACTGCCAACCCCTTACAGATTCTGGAAAGGTCATGGCAGGGAAGGAGCTATGAGCTCTTTTCTAAACTCCTAACCCTCCGCACAGCTGGAGTACATGGGTCTTCCCGTCAGCAGGGAGGGCTTTCTTCACGGTCTGGGACCTGACTGTGAAGAGGTGTTTGAACAGCCCCCAATGGGGAGAACAGCCCAGGAAACATTCACACAGAGTGACGAATGCAGACAGATAAGCTATGGTGTCGGGCGAGAGGTGGTGCCGTTGGGCACCGAAAAAATTCAGGAAGCCCCTAAAGAATGGATGGGGTGGCAGAGAGAAACCTCGCTCGACATGGGAGAGAAGGAGGACCCGCTCCCCGTCGCGCGGCTCCGGCTCGCGCTCCTCCCCCGGCAGCCTCCAAGCGCCGTCCACCACGAGCTCGTCGGAGACGGGGCCCTCCATGTCTTCGCGGGTGACAACAGAGGGGAGCCAATCCCCCTGCATCCAGCCCGCCGACACGGTGAATCTGGCGGTCGAGGGCTTCCTGCCCTTGAGCTTCGCCGACCCCCTCTTCACGCGCTCCAACTTCTCCGTTGGATTCTTCATCTCCGTCGCGGCGGCTTTCATCGAGGGAGATCTGAGTTGGGCGCTGAGAGCGAAGGAAGCAGAGGAAAAGAGAGAAAGAACTGGCGGAGGTACTGTGCAAACCGCGGCGCTGACGGCTTTATACGCTGCCGAGTGTCTCATTGACTAGTGGACCCGCGAAGTTACCGCACATGCCAACCACTGACGGCGCCCGGTACGTGGCGGTACGACCGGCGTGAAAATCGAGGCGCCATGCCTCCACTTGCCCTGATCGTGGCGTAATCATCGCACGGGCGCGCGCGCGCTTCCCAAATTTTCGGATCTCGTAAAATCTGGGTCTGTCGGACCAACCCGTCGCCTCCCAAGATGCTGCCAGCTCACTCGGACCAAAACGAATGCTGAACATCCATTCGGACACCTTTAAGGTTGAATGGATCCTGGCGAGCGGAGAAGAATTTAATCGACACAAGTTTCGTTGAAGCCTCGAATATCATTCGGAAGATTTTGCATGTTGATCCTGAATGAAGGCTAATGCTCAGATTTCAATCGACACAAGTTTCATGAAAATCCCAACTATCATTCGGAGGATCTGATGTACTAACTCAAGGTTTACGTAGATACCTCCTTCCACCACTCAAACCCCGACCCATTCTGGGGCTAATGATGAGGATATGTACCTGGGGTAGGGTCCTAGGCATGACCCACATACCCTACCTAAGGACACTACATGGGAGGACTTGAAGATCAAGCATGAACTTTCGAGTAGATCCCTGGAAACGTTCAAAGTTACTCGACAGTAATCCACTCGGAGACTACCGCTCTCACTCGACAGTCGCATGCCACTCGGAAGACCTCGCTTTCACTCGACGCCAGAAGACCAAGAGCCATCATCAAGAGCCTAACGGGCAGACGCTGGTTCAATGGTCATTAATAGCTTTTATACGTACGTTACCTGTAATGACAGACTTTAAACCCCACGACCGGACCCTTTGATGCGGGGCCATTACGAGGGGCATCGAACTCTATATAAGCCGCCCCTTCCCTCCTGCACAAGGGTTAGCAACTATTGTAATCTTGGGATTCCACACGACATAAAGCTCCCGAGCACTGAGACGTAGGGCTGTTACCTCCACGAGAGGGGCCTGAACTCATACATCTATGTGTACACCCTCGCCATAGCTAGGACTCTGCCCTCTCCCTTCGTACCCCTATCATCTACTATCAGGCTCGTTCCCACGACAAAAAAAAACTCATGAGAGAAGCCACATATTTATCGCCTTCCGCAGTTACACCTCACTGACAACCGCTTGCACACTCTTCCATCGGCCACATGCTCTTCTAATAGGCATCTTGTTTGAATGAATTCTGCAAAAAGAAACACACATGAATTATTTACTTGCAAGCCTGTAAAGACTAAAGAGGGACGTTACGTAGCAGTAACACAGCATTACTTTTGAGAAGGCGATTCAGGCAGATTGAAAATGTCACGCCTTTAATTTTAGCAAGGGAAAGGAAGCAGAGTCAAGTATTTCCGCAGTTACATGGATGGCATAATGACGAACTTAAACACCTAGGCAGAGATCGAGAGGCTTGTAATAGCCAGAAATAAAAAAAGACCAAGGTTCAGACATGCTCAGTTCACCTGAAGATTCAGGTGTAGAATGTGACGACCCAAGTTGTCAGCTATGAGACCTGCGCGCTAGCCAACTGCCCTACCACCGCACTTGTTGTGTTAGAAACCAAACAAACTTACTTGTTGCGAAAGAGGACCATTGGCCATTGCAAATCATAGCCACATGGTAGGAGTAGTATATTATATAACGCCAGTACCATATATAGCTAGCCTCAGTTTTCCTGCCGTAATCAGTAAGCCAGTGTTCATCCATGCTTCATAGATGAGGTAATTATATTACGCAAAGCTTTTACGCATCAGGCTTGCAGCAGAAGATGATGGAGGTGTTCAGAGCGTGATGCCGCCGCCGCTGCCGGACTGGTGGTCGTCGTCAAAGGTGAAGGAGTAGATTGATGGTGTAGAAGCACAAGAGGATGCAGATGGCAGCCAGCAGATCGTTGCTCAGCCGGGTGCCCTCACTTGACATCCGCTCGTCCACCAGCGCCAGCGCCGAGGCCAGCATCGGGGCCGCTGATGCCGCCGTGGCGCTCGGAATCGACCACACCGACCAGCTAGAAAGCAACATTGCCACGGCGCGTCGCCGGTGAAGATCTAGGGGTTGCCATTGCGGGAGACTCTTTGGTGAGTAGTACTCGTTCCGTTCCATAATCTAAAAGCGTTTTTTACACTAGTGTTACTAGTAATTATGCACGTGTATTACTAATACATTATATAAGTTAAAACCACATTATATTAATGATATATGTCAAACAAGCATCAATATATTTGTCATGGTTTATGCCGTATGGTAGTATAACAAATCATCAAAGAAGGCAGCTTTTCATCTTAGGCCACAATAATTTTTCTTAGATGAATCATATATTAGATGAACTCCCAATTAACATGTTGGCCAAACAATACCCATGTTTGGCTCAGCCAATACCAGAGATCATCTGAAGGACAAAACAAATAAGTAATAAATAGACTAATATACCCATAAAAGTTAGCCCTATACTGATTGACAAAAACCCATGCAACATGCAATCATGATAAAATTCCTTCCAACAATATAAGGTTTCATGCAAGGTAATATCCAAATACTTGAAATAAGAAGAAATGGTTCAGTAATTTTCCACCACATAACTGGTTTTGTTACAAATAAGGGTAATACCAATTTAACCGGAATCCTTAATCAGAAGTACCTTGCAATGTCTTGTTTAAGATTTATTCGTGAAGATAACAAATCATATTAGATTTATTACTGAACAAAGCAAAGCTAGAAAAAGGATGTAGGATTAAAAAACTACGGTTAAAAGGCTGATGTGTATGTAATGATCCAAGTAAAAGCAATGGTTATCCTGGAGATAACTTGCTTGGAGATTATTACAATCTGACCACTAAAAGTTCAAGATCTCATTGAAAATAAAAATGGAGGTGCAGTCGCAACTCCTAGAAGTTGTATATCTGAATTTACAAAAGTTGATACAATATACAATGCATTTAAACCACATCTCTACATGACGGCTGGTGTGCAGTACAAGAATTGAATGCAAGATGTCAGAGAAAGGCATTCGAGATTTAAGTTGCATTCTACTAATGTAAAGATGACAGTAACAAGATAGCACTATTAGTGTTTAACTGAAGCATCAAATTATAGATATTTTGTAATTGTTTTTAGCATTGTCATAATTCACATGATTAGCACAATTCTTTTGAATCTAGCCGCAAGCTCTCTGGTTTAGTAGTTTATATATGTCAAAATTATCTACCCATAAAAAGCTTCACTATGTGCAAAACAAAACACCGTTAGGATGTCTGCCACGCCACTTTAGTGCTTGGAGCAAAGCATAACCTGTACAGGTAAATATATACCAAGTTGTTTGCCACATTGAAATAAACTTTCTGACTGCGCAAGATCTCCAAGTAGGATTTCCGCTCAGCTTTGCTAATTGCATCCACAAAAACCTACTTGCCAATAGTATACCACGGCTGATAAGTGACCTTCCTTTGACGTAGGCTCCGTGTGACAATACCTAATTCAACAGGACACTTCCTTTTAAAGAACCCGATTGAAGCAAAGATACAAATATATGTTATGTAGCAATACCAAATTAAGCATGACACTTCCTTTTCCAAGGTCGTCCTTGAAGCAAATATGCATTTGTTTATTATATTTTTTGAAGTGGGTGTTCATTCTTTTAGCGAAATGTAACATACAATGATAACCAAAAACCTGAACCAAACATAAATTTCAGAGTTTTCTCTCTCGGGAAGAAGTCACAAAAGGAACTTGGGTGCTATAGGTAGGTAGTTTTCTTTTATATAAGAAAACATATCATCTACTCTATGTGACACCGAGGCAAGTCTTATTGATGATTTTCTTCGAGTGCATCATGAGGATTTTGTATTTCTTCCGAACAAATAAAGTTCGGCAACAAAGAATAAAGGCATATAAAAAACTAAAGATCTGAGAGGCGGAGATGCTGACCTTGTCTACAGAAATCTATGATAGCTCAAATCTAATCAAATAACAGCAATGTTTGCAGGCAAAGAGAAAATTCAGAACAACATACAATAGGATGGTAGGTAAAGTTTGATTAAATGGCCGCTGTTATGAGAATTAACATTGCAAGAAGTTAACATTCCAGCACTACCTAGACTATCTCAACAAAGCAAGTAAAATAGATCGATATTCAACGCCAATAGGCCTGCTCGTCAGATTATAGGCAAGAACAAAGAAAATGCCTTTGGTATGAATGTTGATGCCTAAAGGTATGTTTTATTTATGAACTTTGTCTATAAAGGACATCACTGTAAGAGGAGAAAATTCACAAGATTAAGAAGGGGCATTAATGACAATGCACGCTGCCTCCACGGCAGACCATGACACCATCCTTATTATACAAAAATACCACAATCAAAAGTCAAATGGAACCAGTACATAATCTGAAATTTTGAATACGAAAAATCTGAAATAATATTTGAACTGACGGAAGTCGAAGCTAATACTTAGAACAAAAAAATTGTACAAAGACGTATGCTTACAGGAATATTTTCTCAAAAGAATGGCTCATCATGTAAAATCAGAATAATTTATGCAGTTGTATACTCTCTCCGTTCGGAATTACTTGTCACCAAAATGAAAAGAAATGAATGTATTTAGAACTAAAATTTGTCTAGATACATCATTTTTTAATAAGTATTTCCGAACGGAGAGAGTATATGAGTACAATGCATCGGTTATATTTTAGACTGTCATCCGGGGGCAGAGCTCTGTAGGGGCCGAACTGGGTCATATGGCCCGCCCAGAGATTTGACCAAATATTTACTACCTGTGTGTCTTCCTACCCAGTCCACGCACTCACGGGCACATCCCCTGCTCTGCTGCCTCATGGACGCACTGCACGAAGCACAACGTCCTCAGATCCCATCCTCTCAACATGTGTCGTGCCGACAGGGAGCACCGGCCGCTGGAGCGCGCCGCCTGCCGTCTCGCGGAGCAACCACCACAGTGCGGCCCGTCGAGATCTCGCCTCGCCCCTGCTCTGCTCTCTCCCGCCTCCCCCGAGCGATCGGCGACGACTGTCGCGCGGCCGCGCCGTCGCGTGTGCTGCCGGCCAACCAGTCATGCGGCTGTTCTGCTCGAAGCCTCCAACTCCATTCCAAGGCTCTAACACGGCAACATGTCAAGCAGGGGACTGAGGGCAACATTCTACTGTGTTCTAGGATTTGATCAGAACAGCCCTGACGGGCCGCACTGTTTCTATGGGAGTGTTGAAGTTGTATTATCCACTAGTATGGAGGCCATCAAGACAAGATTACACACTATGATGAAAGATGAGAATCTTGCTAATAAACTACTTCCTCCGTCCCATAATATAAGAGCATCTACAGCCGAACCTTATAAATTCAGGCTCTCAAACGTCCGTGGACACGTTCGGACGCATCCGCACACACTGACCGGTCACGCCTCAAATAATGCATTTCACATCCGGACATCAAATCCATACAAACTCATGCAACTACTACGTCGATGCATTACACACATCATTCGCCTACTCCATCACTACTAACATGCCATCGGAGTATCAAAATTTGGCATGTTTGGCTATGGTGGAGATCATCCACGGCTGCCCTTGCCCTTCCCGTCGCCGTTGTCATCCTTGACGTGGAAGTACCGATCGAAGACGCAGTACGGGTCGAGTCGGATCTGCTCATCGCCGAAGCTGTCCTCGAAGGCCTCCAGATCCGCCCGCCGGGACCTTGACGATCCTGTGGAGGAACCGAGCGCTCGTTGAGCAGACGCTATGGAGTCGCGGCGGACAGAGACAACCGTCGGTCGGGCGCTATCCTCGCGGGAGCGGCGGAGTGCAATGCAAACTGCCATTGCCTCCTCCAATCCGCAGGGGATGACCCCCCAGTCGACGGATCCGGACTGGTCGAAGTGAGATCCGCTGCCCGTCATGCCGGAGACGGCCAGATATCGCCGGAGGTGAGCAAGGGTGGCGGATGAGAGTGGAGGTGGTGGAGTGAAGTGGATAGGGTTTGGTCCGACGAGCGGATGGGGACGAATATATGTGGGGTCGATGTGGGCCACTGCGGGCCAGTGTGGGCAAGGCATGCATGCCCAGGCGCGCCCGGCTTCCCTATACCCGTCCCTTATTTGGGCTGAAAATGAGGGGTGTCGGTCAGGCCGAACGTTTGAGGCAGGTTTGAGAGGTCCGTCTAGGTCAATTTTTTGTGACCGGACGACCTGCTCAAACATTTTAGGAGGATATAGGGGGTCCGGTTGATGCTCTAAGAACGTTTTTCAAGCTAGTACAGTATTAGTTTACATAGAGGGAGGGGTTATGAGAACTACAACCATGAAGATGTCATCACAGATTTTACAAGAAAAAAAAGATCAGAGTTGATTTTAGAAGGAAAGGGGATCCAAGTAGTAACTTAATAGTTCTTCATGGTTGAACCGACTTTTGGTACACAACTTTTGCCTTGTTTCAAAAAAAAACTTTTGATACATACACATTTCTATATATACACGCATATCTGCTCTCGCTCTATCCCATAACATGTGCTTATGATTCGAAATTTGGAAGAAAAAAATATACTCTCCTTCAATCTGGCCCGTCCAGGTTTCTTTTCAAGCTCCACCACTGTTGTCATCACATTCTTTTTCAGGAACAGATAAGAACAAAATTGTTTACTTAGATCTGACCTGCAGCTTCCTTGGTTGCAAACATTTAATAGTTTCAACCTTCAGTGTACAACAACCAACAGTCATAGTCTTGAATCCAGGTAAGCTAGTTGAGTAAGTAGGTAAAGTACAAAAGAAATACATTCAGCTTTTCTATTGCGTGAGAAAAGAAAGAAAGAACAGAGAAGCAATATAGCTATTCTTGCATTGTTGATCTGAAAAGATACAACCCAAACCTCTTCGGTGTTTAACATGGAGACAACAAACCTGTGCCAAAAATTTAGGATTGAATAAAGGGATTTTTTTATTTCTATGCCCCTGGTTTCTTAGTTATACTCATTCATTCCCACGGTCTTAACTTTTGTTCACTTTTCCCCACTTCCTTACCCAAAACCCTCAGAACTGTCACAGCAAACGTTGTCGTCGGGTCAATGGCTTGACCGTTAACTCTCACGAGTGGGGCTACGCTGGACTGTGTCGTCCGTTGGACCTGCCAAGTGGGGCCGCGTTGGACCGTGTCGCCCTCCTTTGACCATTCTGACGTGTGGGGCCGTGCTGGACTGTGTCGCCCGTTGGACCTGCCAAGTAGAGTCGCGTTGGAGCGTGGCGCTGGTTGGACCGTTGGGTCGTGCTTTCGTTTGGGCCGTTGCATTAAACGCCCGCATGCATCATGCACTGATGCACGCCACCACGATAAGCCTGCTATGCATGCGCAACATGAACCAGCCAACCTGCTTGTATGCGCCGACGCGCGCCGCCAGGGACGCGGCCTTCCTGTGAGCCGCCACGGGACACAGCGTCTGTCGCTGCTGCCGATTCGTCCCTTCTCGCAAGCGCCTCCTCGATCGATTCACAGTTCAACAGTTCACACCGTCTCAGCCTTTGACCTTTGCAGCATCAATTCAACGCGGCAATTAAAGTCTAGGGCATACCGATCGACGTGCGCCACCACGATACAGAAGCCTGTTACGCATACCATGTGATCGAGCTAGCCTGCATGCATGCGCGCCGACACGAACGCAGCGACGGTCGTTGCCACTGGTTCCCCTCTTCTCGCATGCGTCTCAAATTCAAATTTCTTTGACCTCCTCTCCTTGATTGTCGAGGCACCTATTCGGCTCCCCGTCATTATCCGTAGGGGACTATTTAAGCCGGACGGCGTCCCCCAACCCTAGCTCATCCGCCTGCTCCCTTTCCCCGCCAGGACCCGAGCACTCCCCTCTCTGAGCCCATCAGCCATGCCACCATGCCGCCAGTACTACACAATCGAAGAGCGTTTCTTCCTCCTTCGGCAGGCCCAAATCCGGAGGCAAGTGAGGCTACCTCTGGAACCGAAGGAGGATTTTGAGGAGGGTCGGAGATGGGTGAGGAGGAGGCAGAGGCGTAGGCGCAGGAGCCGGAGGAGGAGGAGGCGTTGCCATAGGAGTCGGGGGTGGAGGCGCCACTGCAGAAGCCGGAAGTCAAGGCGCCACCGGAGGAGCAGGAAGTGGAGACATCACCGGTCTACTATTTGTGGCCTGGACAGGTGGTGATCCACAACTCCATCCGCCCGAAAGCATCTACGCAGGCCCGACGTCTTCATCAACAACAGATGGAGGCAGCGCGGGCGGCACAGGTGGCGGCCCAGGCGGCCCAGGCTCCCACGCAAGTGGATCAAGCCATCTTCGACTACGAAGACACATAGTGCACTAGGAAATACATAGAATATATATTGTATGCTTTCGCTATTATGCTCTCTGAGCTATGTTTAGATGATTCTAGTTGCTGGTTATTTTCTCTAGTGTCATGGATGATTGTAGGGCACCCTATGTTTTATGTAAGAACTATGCTATGCTTGCTACTTTCTATGTTATGGATGTATGCTTGTTACGTGAGATATCGGTAGATGGATATGGTGCCGTAGTCGAGCCCTAGACAGGCTCTCTAGATGGATATGGTGTCGTAGCCGAGCCCTAGACATGCTCTCTAGATGGATATGGTGGATAATGGTGCCACCGGACTATATTTTAGATGTGGTTTCTGATGGATATCATGATCTACATAATTAAATCTGACATGCTTTTAATAATAAATTTGCCATGTTCTACAAAAAAATCGTGTATAAAACAAAAACAAAAAGGGAAATCATGTATACAATATTTTTCTTGCAACAAAAACATGTTTATAATACCCGCATGTCAAAAAATCAAAGTGTTGTGCCGTAGGCTATATACAGAAGGAAATTGCCACGATATGTATAAATAAATTTGACATGGGCAAGTTCAATAAAGAATTTGTCATGGTATCTACACTAAGAATGACATGGAAAAAGTTATTCTTAAGTTCGCCATGGCAATTATTTGTACAAAAATGCCATGGGACAAAATTTGTACTGCTAACAATAAATCGATTTACCATTATGCACTATTTTTGTTCGGCATGGCAATAAATGCATTTATCATGGCAATAATCAAGCAAAAAAACAGAGCCAGCGCTTTCTAGGCCTCTTTTATCTTTGTGGGCCTTCGACACTCAACGCAATACAACAACACAACCAGAGCTTAGTTTGAATTTGGGCCCTAGAACTATGTTTTTTTTCTTCTGCGCTCGGTGTTGTTTGACGAAAATGAAAAAACTGAAAGTGTACAAAACTAACAAAACTGACATGATCCACAAATTAAGCAACACAGAGCATAGAACACATGATCCACAAATTTAAGCAAATCCTAGAGCACATGATCCACAAATATAAGCAAATCCGAGAGCACATGATCCACATATTTAACCAAATCCTAGAGCACATGACACCACACTAATAACATCTCTAACGAGTGATGACCAGCAAGTAAGCAAATCCTAGAGCAACTATACAAAAATAAAATCCTAAAGCTATCAGATTCGCCTGCTTGTTTAATTGAATCATCTGCTTCAACTTCTTGTTCATCTTCTTTAATTCCCCCTTCAGATCTGTATCCCCAACTGTCGGAGCAACACTTTTAGAGACCAAATTCGTTGGTGGTGACGGCAGATTGAGCTCCCGGGTCGGGCCCCCATTGCGTTGAATCCGCTGAACGTAATCATCGAGCCATTCAAAATGTGGCATTTCTTCACGATCTGAAACGAAAACATGAACCCTAAATCTCAGATCCAAGGAAAAAGAATTAAAAGCAAATAGAAAAATAAATCAGAGAATTAAAAGCAAAATGAGATCTAACCTGCCCCTCTGGCTTGCTCTCGCATTTCACGAACTCGCACCCATAGTTGCCATTCTTGACCACCTGCGAAGTCAACCGTACCAGTGGCGCGTTGCGTGGACAGTCAGGACATTGCTCCACGGGAAGTGGACCATAGTGGGTCCACGAGGGGCGGAAGGCTGAAGTGGAGCTCGACATATCGCCCCAAGTCTCCGGAGAAGAAGAAGTAGAGGAGTGGCTCCTCTCGTCGCCAGAGAAGAAGAAGCAGAGTAGTGGCTCATGTCGTCGCCGTAGAATAAGCAGCACAAGAATGGGGAGGCAAGGGTGGGCGAGCACAACCAACAACTCTCACGGATCGCCTCTCGCAGATCGCCCCACGATCCAACGATACGGAGCCATCCATGTGATCCAACGGCGCGGAGGGCTATCGCTTGGCTCTAGGGTATGATCGAATGGCTAACCCTTCATCACGGGGTTTAGAGGGGTTTTGAGCTGGTCAACGGGGTTTCCAAGGCTTTGACTGAGCATAACTAATTTAAACAAAATCGAAAAATATGAAACCTTCGCCGTTCGTCGTTTTATAAGACACACTAACGAGAAAAAAATACTAAACTTGGTATAAGGACATTTACAAAAAAAAACAGTTGGCACGATCGAGGTCAAATGAGCACCATTAATTTAAAAAAAATGGCGCACAATGTTGTCTTGTGTGACATGTTACCAACCAAAAATCATAAACTTTGTCTATGAACATTTTAATGAAAAATCCTTCACACATATGAGTTATCACGCACAACATTTCATAGAGTCCAAGGAGATAAGGTAGGGTTCCTTTTGGTTTTTGAATTTAAAAAAAATCAAAAACATGACTAAAGCTTGATTTCAAAGTGAATAAGAAGGATGTGAACTTAGTTTTCCATTTTCTTATTTTAAACGTGTTTTTAATGGTTTTCTATTAAATTATATTTTTTTCAAAAAAATGCAAAAATATGAATATTAATTCAATAAATAGTGATACTTCGAGTCTACACTATATAAATTGAATAGGTGTTAATAAAAAATATTTGGCTCATTTAGAGTAGGTCCAAAAAACTTGATTACAAATGCGGTTGTTTACCCTAGCTTGGGAGCTCATTTGGAGCACATTTCCCATGACTACAAGTTTTATCACGCAAAAGAGATCGGAATGATCACCTAACGTTTATAATAGTTTAGCAATCTTCGTAACTCACACCACGGGGCAATGGACTTCAAGTGTTGGTTCAAATTCAAAGTTTGCCTAAAATTCAAATTTTGCATCAGTTTTGTATTCTACCTCAAATTTCATATCAAATTACAAAAAGAATTGTTACACCTTAGAAGTTTTCATAGTAGT
The DNA here is from genome assembly GCA_022496015.1 of Hordeum marinum. Taxonomy (NCBI): domain Eukaryota; kingdom Viridiplantae; phylum Streptophyta; class Magnoliopsida; order Poales; family Poaceae; genus Hordeum; species Hordeum marinum. Next base: position 404,583,270 of record CM039672.1, on the reverse strand, counting down.
TCAAATTGACGATAGAATCCTCATTACAAATCCTTAAAGTTCAAAGTTTATGACTTGCACTCAAGTTCAAATTCAAATCTTTGCCTTGCTCCTTGTGTTCCGGGATGGGTTAACCTGTTTTGCTCCTGGTTTCCTAGCTGGAATATTTTGTGCTTTTGAAAGCTTTGTCTTGTTGCTTCTGATCTTCACTTCTGGTGGTGGCGGTTTTGTTGAGCTTTGACTGACCGAGCAAGTGATGACCAGTTGACGGTCATCTGCGGGTTCACTAATCCTTAAAGGAACTTCAGACAAAATAACTTCCTCCTCTCTTATAGCTTCAAAACCTTCATAAGCCATGGTTTCAAATTCTGCATCAGATGATGGTTCAACTGAAGTTTCGTCCTCTCTAGGTCTTTTCTGTCATATGCCTCTAATTATCCTAGAGCTATGTCAAACAGAAATAAGCTTAGCTATCGATAAAAAAGAGAAGAAATGCAAAAAAGGGAAAGGTTGCACACATACCAAGCTGCTACTTCAGTTGCTTCATTCTCCTCTAAACTTGTTGCATTCTCCTCTGCTGGTGCATTCTCCTCTAAACTTGTTGCATTCTCCTCTACTGCTGCATTCTCCTCTACATTTGCTGCTGCCCATTGTTCCTCTTCTCCAAATGATGCATTAAATGGATTGGTACAAATCCTAGCAATATGCCCTAGGATACCACATTTTTTGCACTTACGCTGTTTTTTTACATGACCCTCTTCACCAGCTCTTATCATGTTTTTCCTTGGTCTTCCTGGTGGTTTAGTCAGTACATGAGAATAGAGTTTGAACCCTGGGTATACTATGTTCCATTGGTCTTTTCCCAAGAGTGCAGGCACATTTTCAGCATAAGCATCCCTAAATTTGGCAACATAGAAATATTCAGAGCAATACTGATCAACTTCACCATCTTCACCTTCAATAACAGTCATGAGATGTAGGGCATGTATGCACGGCTTCCCGCGGATCTGCCATTGCCCACAACTGCATTCCTTAGTTGCAAGGTTCACTGGATATCTCCATTCCCTATTTTTACTATCAGTGTATGTCACCTCAGCCTCGTATGTTGATGGTCGAATGCATTTCATCCTTAGTCCTATTGCCTTGGCATGCAATGCCTTAATCAGAGATGGGAGCATAAGATGGCCAACATATTGTGTTTCTACAATTCTTTTACGAAGAGCCATCTTTATCATGATCATCTGCCTGCTCTTATCAAATGCTTGCCACAACAAATGCCCTTTCACTGACTTGAACTTTGCATTGAAACACTCAACGAGGTTACTGGTCACATAGTCTACTTTGTAGATTTCATTGAATTTGCTTCTTGACCATACCTTTCCATGATGTTCATCCATGTACTCCTTCAACAAAGGATTGTGAGCATACAACACTCTCAAATGGTGCTCATGCTTCCTCAAGATGCATGTGTATGATGTTGGCCATAGGTTCTCATCATAAACTTTGCCTTTGAATTTCTTTTTAAAATTATGTGCTAGGTGTCGCATACATGCCTTATGTTCCACTCCAGGGAATACAATTTCTACTGCACTCTCTAAACCCTTACAAGCATCTGTGTGTATAACTAAACCAGAGGGTGTACCTATAATGTTGCGCAACTGCTGCAGAAACCAGACCCAACTCTCCTCGGACTCTACCTCCAACACATCAAATGCATCTGGGAATAACCAGTTGTGTCCATCAACTGCAGAAGCTGCTGCTAGCTGGCCTCTCCATCTTCCATTCAAAGCAGTTGCATCGACCGCCAAATAGGGCCTACAACTATTCAGAAACCCCTGCCAGCAAGCCTTGAAACAAACAAAATCCCTCCTAAAGCACTCCTTCTCCATTGCCTTCCCTTTTATTTTGTACTGAACTATATGCTTGTCAATCTCTACAACACTCCCTGGACTAGCCGTCTCCACTTCAGCTTTGAATGTGTAAAGCAACTGAAAACTCTCATTCCATGGACCATTAATCCTATCAACAGCCCTTTTCTTAGCATAGAAAATCTTCATGTAACGTATATTAATCTTGTACTTGTCAAATAGCTTCCCATGGAATGCTGTTGGACCAATTGTTGGTGTTTCCTTCACCCAATCCAAGATTGCATCTACCACCCACCTAGTCTTTGCAAGCTTTGATTTGTCCTCCCCCCCTCAAGGTGGGCAAGTGTGCGCGTGTGGTTTTTTTATTTATCTGAAACAAAACAATACACATGATCAGAATATAGAATGGATAAATAATCTGAAAAAAAGATTCCGTTGTAATACCTGAATCAATTTGCTCTTTAGCACAGTGGAGGCATGCAACCTACACCTACACTCATAAGGGCAATGAATAGTGAATCTTGTTGGCTCACTCTTATCAATCTCATAGGAGTTTTCAGTGAGAATGCAATATGTAGTCACTGCATTACGACAGTCCACCATCGATTCGAATACGGTTCCTGGAGTAAGCTGAGGATTCTCCCTGTTCCACTCAATTGTTGGCATGTCCTCACCATCATATTCTTGTAAAACTAAGGAGTCGATGTTCTCCTCCCTCTTTTCATCGTCAGTGTCATCAAATCTAGCACGGCCGGTAGGCTCCTCTGGATATTCATCTTCCATTGCTTGTTGACTGACTCTATCTACCAGTTCAGGGAATAGAGTCTTATCCTCATAATCATGTCGAGGCACTTCCTCGTCAGGCTCTGCATCTACTTTTACATCAGGTGCAGAAGGGAGAGGAGAAGTGGCAGAATTAGCGGCAGCCGACATGTTGTGGCTTTCGGAACCACTAGGTTTACTTGGTATCGACCTACAAGGAGTGCAAGGACGCTCGCTATTAGTAGAGACAGATGATGTCTGAACACCCTTCCCCTTCGGGATACGTTGTTTGCGTGCCTGAAGCACATCGATATGGATTTTACAGAAAGGGTTGTCAGCATTCAAACTAAATAGCAATCCCAGATGCTCATCACAAGTTAATGGGACAAATCTCTTCTCGGTACTGTCAAAATATCTCAGTTCAACAGCATCGGCAGGGCTCCACGAATACTCACAACAGAGTGCCTCGTGGAAATATGTGAACGAAACGCTGGTTTCTACCACTTTCAGATAGAAAAATCCAGAAATCAGATACGGTTTAGTTCCACATAGCTCGCTAGTTTCCATTCTAACCGCCAGCCGAAAAGCAAGTGCAGGATCAACCCTATTCGATTGAAATAAAGGGCACAGTTAGGCCAAAAATTATCAGAAAAATTGCACTGATTCACGCCAACGGTGGTCAAATACATCCTAATTTACGGATATCCTAATTAGTTTGAGAGGAAAACGATGCTTACCCAGGTGGAATCCATGAATTATCCAGCTTTGATTTGACCCAATCATCTCCACAGTCGATGGGCCGGACGGTGTGCTCCCCCGACATTGCTTCCTAATCCTAGATGGGGACAGAGGGTAGATGCGGCGGAGGGGGCACGACTACGACGGAGGCGGCACGACGGCGGCAGAGGCGACACGACGGCGGCGGAGGGGGCGACATAGAAGTGACTCGATCTGATTCAGGTTACAGGGAGTGTCAGTTTTGCGGCCCCACTCGTTAGCATGTAAGGTCAAAATATGGACGTGGCCCAAACCGATCCCACTCGTCAGAGTTAACGGTCAGAGGCATTGAGTTGACGACAACGTCCGTTATAACCTGTTCTGAGGGTTTCGGGCAAGGGAGTGGGGAAAAGTAGGGAAAAGTTAAGAGCGTGGGGATGAATAAGTACAACTAAGGAACCAGGGGCACGGGAATAAAAATCCCTTGAATAAATGATGTATGCAATGACCAGTGGACTTACAAGACAACTATTCTAGATTTTTTTTGTGCAGACAAATGTTAAGGAGCTAAGAAAATAGAACAATATTAGGACTCAAAAGCTAAGAGAAATGAAATGTTAGGACTTAAGCATTAAAATGAAAGAGGCTCGCCTGGCATAAAATCCACAAACATCTGCTTTGGAACCTGCATAAAATCTACAAACAATTTGATATGAGGGAAACTTTGTATGAAAATATTTACAGGATATGTTTACGAAAATCACGCGGCCACAATAAATCTCAGCTTTCTTACATTACAAAGAGTAGTCTTAAATCAATGCTTCAGTATTAATTCACCGAAAAAGGAGTTTATCCTTCACTACATCATATAGATTACCTTAATTCACCTCACCTGCAAGCTGCTTGGATTTCTTATCAAACACCCTCGTCGACATGACACATAAAAGATCTTCAGAAACAATATGAGAGAGAGAGGTGTTTAAGTTAGCAAATAGTAATAAGAAGGATAAATCATGAATAAAAAATCAATGTAGGTGAACTACAGCAACACCAATCGTTTAGCCAAGTCAATAACCAATTAGGAGCCATATTAAACAATAGAATCAACAAAAACAAAAAAAGAAACTCAGGAATCCTATTTACCTCCCTATTGGGAGAGTTGAGGGCCGAGCATGAGGGGGAGACCCTGTGATGGCGAGCGGCGGGGCGTCAAGGAGGCGACCAGGACAGAGGAGACACAACTCTCGCCGCGGTCGTTGTGGAGACACTCGCTGACAACCATGGGGTAGGCGAGAAGACGATGAGCGTTGAGGCCGGATGAGGGGGGTGGCGGCGGCACTGAGCGACGCGAGGGCGGCGGCGAGCGTATGCAGGAGCGGTTCTAGCGTACGAGGGTGTTTTCTTTCTTTTTTTACATGCATAGGGGGTGTTTTCGTTAGCAATTGTGTTTTCGTTAGCGAGGGTGTTTTCGTTAGTGATAGAAGTTTTGTTAACGGCATAATTAGACCGTTCTTAACGAAATTAGACGCTCCAGATTTATAGGTAGATTTGTCCTCTCCTTCTTTCTTAGGGGTAATAGACTCAAGCAGCCTGACTTTTCACGTGAGATGTGCGTGCTTGCTTGGCTCTGAAATTTAGGAAAAGGCATGCAAATGGAAATTTAGGGGCTGGGCCGGGGTTTTTTTTCACGTCGATCAAAATGGACACGCACAAATAAAATAGTTTGGTGTGTTGGAATTGCTTTTATCATGATTTTTTGGGCTTTGAATAAGTACATAAGTTCGATTGGATCATTGGCAACATCAACTACCAGTATTGTGTTTATCTTGTGCACACACACTCGCACGTGACTGCCTACCAACACCAACATCAACTTGCATGCATGTCCAGATTTTGGACTTGACCTGGTCGATCAGGACATGCGTGCTTCTTTTTTTCATTCCACTTCATCCGCCAACGATTAAACTAACAACAACTCGCTGTACCTTTTCTATTTTTTTAAATGAAAGGGGTCTCCCTCTGCCCCAATTTTTATTAAAGACAAAACAAAGCACGGCCAAAAGTTAACAGCTCTGAGCAACAGCCAGAGATAGTTGTCAGACATACAAACAGAGTCATATAATGGCCCATCCAAGACATCTAGAAGTATTAGAACATCTACCACCGCAATCAAATCCGGTCCCTCAAACGTCCGCGGACGCGTTCGGTCGTATTCACGGACACTAACCGGTCACACCTTAAATAATTCATTCTACAGCCAGACATTTCATATTAGATTCCTTAAATTCATACAAAAGCATGCAACATATAAAACCTACGTAGTACGTAGAACCTATCTACTCCTCGTCAGAGATGTCGATGATCTTCGTGCCCTCCGACAGACAAATGGCCGCCAGCCGCAGCTTCGCCCCTCCGCCCCCTCCGGTGCCTCCGTTGTGGCTTCCTCCGTCTCGATCTCCGCCTCCAGCTCGTCAAAGAAGGTGTCGGCCTCTGCCTACCTCTGTTGGATGAGCCGGCGGTTGGCCTCCACCTCGGCTTCATCCCGGATGGAATCCAAGATGGCATGTTGCTCCGCCATCTCGTCCGATTGGGCGACGGCGAACTCCGCCTCCGCCTCCGCCATGCTCAAGCCGGGAGCCTCCTCCTCCGGCTCCTCCTACTCCATGGCCTCTGGCTCCTCCTCCTCCTCCTCCTTCGTCTCCGGTGAGTCCGGAGGGAGACCCGTAGCGATGCAGGCAGCACGGCGAGCCTGGATCTCCGCCTCGGTTTGCAGACGCCACTCCAGCGTGAGCTGTGCGTAGGTGGTCATGACATGGTGGACCATCCTGATGGAGAGGGAAGTGCGGGAGAAGGCGGATGGGCTCGGGTGGCGGTGGAGAGAGGAAGGAGGCAGATGTGCTAGGGCTGGGGGCGCTGGCCGACTTAAATAGCCGGCCCCGACCCCGGGCGGGGAGCCGGAGGGGCGCCACGCGGCGTTCACACTGCGGCAACGGTCGAGGCGCCTGTCGGACCATCGGGTTTCCCGGTGAGTCCGCATGGGACCATGTCGTCAGGCCGACGTAGCGGGCGTGCCTGGGCTCCCCCATATCCGCCCCATATTTGCGCTGGATATGGGGGGTGCCAGTCAGCCAGGGTGTTTAAGGCCGATTTGACAGGCCCGTCTGGGTCGCTTTTTTGTGACTGGTCACTGACCGAACGGCATGCCCGGGCGTTTGAGATGGGTTTGAGGGGTCCGGTTGTAGATGTTCTTACATGCCAATGCCCGAAAGGGAGGAGTAAGAAGATATATCTGTCGAAGCACCAAAACACACACTCCCCTCCAGCATCAAAGAACTACCAAGCTATCGTAAGCAGTTCCCTCTTCGCCGATCCAAAAGTCTTATGCACTGGAGAAGAAGAGCACCATGAGCCTGTGAACATAAGATTTTCAATTGCCTGGTCATAGCCCCCACTAGATCCAATATGCCCCGTATACTTCACCATTTCCTCTCCTGAAAGACAAAATCATTCCGCAATAGCCATAAGCTCCACAAAGTGGCAGAAGTCACCATATTAATTGTCTCTCGAGGCTTTCTATTTTTCGAGGAAACAACCAGATAAACAAATCCATAAGGCACAGGTATATCACAAGCATCGGCAATGATCAGTCAGGTTTCATGAGCAATAATACAATCAAAGAACAAGTGTTGAATTGATTCTGGTTAGGAACAAAAAACACAAGTAATATCATCAACATGTCTTCTTTTGGCTAGATTATCCCCATTCAAACACTTGTTGAAAAGCTACCCATAGAAAAATATGAATGGTTGGAGGGACTTTAATTTTCCAGATGAAATCTTTAATAGAAAACGATACACCCCCAAAATTAATCATTTTGTAGATGATTTAACAGTGTATTTACCAGAAGGTTCAAGAGTCCAAATAGGGCAATCAACAGCATTAGAAAGAGTACATTTTCTAACTAGGCCGGACAAGACAAACCATCTACCCAACAAATAGTCATCCACACATATCTAAAGCTTAAATGAAACATCTCATCATCCCAGAATTGGGCCACGGTGGCATCTTGCTGCTAGGAAGTGGAGAATAGATCCCAAAAGAGAGTTTTCAGGGAACAATACCCACACCAGAAGGCAATAGTCATACCACTGCCATGGGACCACCTCCAGAAATTTTTTGATGCCCCCAAGGCCCAGGTGACACTCTTCCAAAAAGGAGAGCCCTGTTGGGGAACGTTGCATGGGAAACAAAAAATTTCCTATGCACATGCAAGATCTATCCATGGTGATGAGCATCTATGAGAGGGAGAGTGGATATACATACCCTTGTAGATCGCTAAGCGGGAAGCGTTAAGAAACGCGGTTGGTGTAGTCGAATGTCTTGGCGATCCAAATCGCCGAGCATCCCGTGATCTCATCACGATCCGTCCCGCGATCCAATCACGATCCTTCCCACGAATTCATCACGATCTGTCCTGCGATCTCATCACGATCCGTCTCGCGATCTTGATCACAGTCCTTCCGATCTAGCGCCGAACGGACGACACCTCCGTGTTCAGCACACGTACAGCTTGATGACGATCTCCGCCTTCTTGATCCAGCAAGAGGGAGTGGAGAGGTAGACGAGTTCTCCGGCAGCGTGACGGCGCCGTGGCGATGGTGGTGGAGCAATTCCGGCAGGGCTTCGCCTAAGCACTGCAGAAAACTGATCTAGAGGAGAAACTATGCACTAGAGGAACGGGTAGCACGTGGCTGAAAAACTAGTGCCAAAAACCCTAAAACCTCTAGTATATATAGGAGGAAGAGAGGAGGAGGCTTGGCCCTCAAGGGGCCAGCCCTTGGTTTGGCTGAATCAAGGAGGAGAGGAGACTCCTCCTCTAATCCTAGTAGGACTAGGATTCCTCCCTATTTTGCCTTTTTTCCAACTTTTTTTCTTTGGGTTTTCTCTCCCAGACTCATGGGCCTTGTGTGGGACTTCCACCAGCCCACTAAGGGCTGGTATTCACTCTCCCACAGCCCATGTAGCCTCTTGGGTCGAAATACCCCTCTCGATGGTCTCCCGGTACACTACCAATGAGTTCGAAACTTTTCCGGCGACCAAAATAGGACTTCCTATATATCAATCTTTACCTCCGGACCATTCCGGAGCTCCTCGTGACTCCGGATCTCATCCGGGACTCCGAACAATATTCGGTAACCACCATACATAACTCTATACTACCGAAACGTCATCGAACCTTAAGTGTGCAGACCCTGCGGGTTCGAGAACTATGTAGACATGACCGAGACACCTCTACGGTCAATAACCAATAGCGGGACCTAGATGCCCATATTGGTTCCTACATATTTAACGAAGATCTTCATCGGTTGAACCTCTATGTCAAGGATTCAGTTAATCCCGTATGATGTTCCCTTTGTTCTTCGGTATGTTACTTGCGCGAGATCCGATCGTCGGTATCTCCATACCTAGTTTAACCTCGTTACCGGTAAGTCTTTACTCGTTCCGTAATACAAGATCCCGTGACTAACACTTAGTCACATTGCTTGCAAGGCTTATTGTGATGTTGTATTACAGAGTGGGCCCTGAGATACCTCTCCGTCACACGGAGTAACAAATCCCAGTCTTGATCCATGCCAACCCAACAGACACCCTCGGAGATACCTGTAGAGCACCTTTATAGTCACCCAGTTATGTTGCGACGTTTGATACACACAAGGTACTCCTCCGGTGTCAGTGAGTTGCATGTTCTCATGGTCATAGGAACAAATACTTGACATGCAGAAAACAGTAGCAATAAACTGACACGATCATATGCTACATTTGTAGTTTAGGTCTTGTCCATCACATCATTCTCCTAATGAAATGATCCTGTTATCAAATGACATCTCATGTCCATGACTAGGAAACCACAGCCATCTTTGATAAACGAGCTAGTCTATAGAGGCATACTAGGGACATGGTGTTGTCTATGTATTCATTTTGAACTTTCAAAATCTTGTCAAGGTATGTACTCATTGAAAGTCTCATCAAGCATCTTGATCTATCTCTATAGATCTTGATACTCAGCAATCAGGTAGCTTTATCCAGGTCTTCCTTTGAAAAACTCTTTTCAAACAACCGTTTATGCTTTCCAGAAATTCTAAATCATATCCGATCAACAATATGTCAACCACATATGCTTACCAGAAACTCTATAGTGCTCCCACTCACTTTATTGTAAATACAAGTTTCTCATAAACTTTGTATAGACTCAAAAACTTTGATCACCTCATCAAAGTGTATATTCCAACTCCGAGATGCTTGCTTCAGTTCATAGAAGGATCACTGAAGCTTGCACACCTTTTAGCATCCTTAGGACTGACAAAACCTTCGGGTTGTATCTCATACAACCTTTCCTTAAAGAAGGAAACGATGTTTTGGCATCCATCTACCAGATTTCATAATTAAAAAATGCAACAACTGCTAACATAATTCCAACAGACTTTAGCATCGCTACGAGTGAGAAAGTCTCATCGCAGTCAACTCCTTGAACTTGGCGGAAACTTCTTTGCGACAAGTCGAGCTTTATAAATGGTGACATTCACCATCAGCGTCTATCTTCATCTTAAAGGTCCAATTGTACTCAACGACCTGCCGTCCAATGAGCAAGTCTACCAAAGTCTATACTTGGTTTTCATACATGGATCCTTTCTTGGATTTCATGGCCTCTAACCATTTGTCGGAATCCGGGCCCATCATCTCTTCTTCACAGCTCGTAGGTTCATCGTTGTCCAACAACATGACCTCCAAGACAGGGTTGTCGTACCGCTCAGGAGCAGTACACATCCTTGTCGACCTACGAGGTTCGATAGTAACTTCATGCGAAGCTTCATGATCATCATCATTTACTTCCTCTTTAACTGACGTAGGTTCCATAGAAACATCTTTCTACGCTGCGCTACTCTCTGGTTGAAACAAAGGTTTAACAACCTCATCAAGTTCTATCTTCCTCCCACTCAATTCTTTCGAGAGAAACTTTTCCTCGAGAAAGGACCCAGTTTTAGCAACAAACACTTTATGCTTGGATCTCAGATAGAAGGTTCACCCAACTGTTCTTAGGGTAATCTATGAAGATGCATTTGTCCGCTTTGGGTTCGAGCTCATTAGGTGAAAACATTTTTCCACACAAGCGTCGCAGCCCCAAACATTAAGAAATGACAGCTTAGGTTTCTATCAAACCATAATTCACACGGTGTCATCTCAACGGATTTATGCTCTATTTAAATTGAATGTAGTTGTCTCTAATGCATAACCCCAAAATTATAGTAGCAAAATGATAAGAGACATCATGGCACGCACCATATCCAATAGAGCACGACTATGACGTTCGGACACACCATCACACTATGGCGTTCCAGGTGGCGTGTGATACATGATCCAAATTCACCAACTCAAGTCCGATCATCACGTGAGTTGAGGTGGTTTCAATGGTGAACATCATCATGTTGATCATATCTACTATATGACTCATGTTCGACCTTTCGGTCTCTTGTGTTCCAATGCCATGTCTGTACAAGCTAGGCTCGTCAAGTTTAACCCGAGTGTTCTGCATGTGCAACACTGGCTTGCACCCATTGTATGTGAACATAGAGTCTATCACACCCGATCATCACGTGGTGTCTCGACACGACGAACTTTCGCAACAGTGCACACTCGGGGAGAACACAATTCATCTTGAAATTTAAGTAAGGGATCACCTTATAATGCTAGCGTCGTCCTAAGCAAAACAAGGTGCATAAAAGGATTAACATCACATGCAAATCATAAGTGACATGATATGGCCATGAACTTGTGCTTTTGATCTCCATCTTGAAAGCATCGGCATGATCTCCATCGTCACCGGCACGACACCATGATCTCCATCATCTTGATCTCCATCAATGTGTCGCCATCGGGGTTGTCGCGCCCATCATGCTTGTACTACTATTGCTACCGTTTAGCGATAAAGTAAAGCATTACATAGTGCTTAATGATTGACACGCAGGTCATACAATAATTAAAGACAACCCTATGGCTCCTGTCGGTTGCCGTACTCATCGACATGCAAGTCGTGATATTCTATACAACACATGATCATCTCATACATCACATATATCTCATCATGCAATTGGCCATATCACATCACAACATACCCTGCAAAAACAAGTTAGACGTCCTCTGATTGTTGTTGCATGTTTTACGTGGCTGCTACGGGTATCTAGCAAGAACAATTCTCACCTACGCATAAACCACAATGGTGATACATAAGTTGCTTTTCAACCTTCTCAAGGACCGCCTTTGTCGAATCCGATCCAACTAAAGTAGGAGAAACTGCCACCCGCCAGCCATCTTTTGCAACAAGTTGTAGTTGAGGGAACCTGTCTCTTGTAAGCGTACGAGTAATGTTGGTCCGGGCCGCTTCATCCCACAATATCGCTGAACCAAAACATGACAAAGGGAGGAAGCAATCTAAGCATCAATGCCCACAAACTCTTTGTGTTCTACTCGAGATCTCATCTACACATAGACCTAGCTCTGATACCACTGTTGGGGAACGTTACATGGGAAACAAAAAAATTCCTACGCACACGCAGGATCTATCCATGATGATGAGCATCTACGAGAGGGAGAGTGGATCTACATACCCTTGTAGATCGCTAAGCGGAAAGCGTTAAGAAACGCGGATGGTGTAGTCGAACGTCTTCGCGATCCAAATCGCCGAGCATCCCATGATCTCATCACGATCCATCCCGCGATCCAATCACGATCCATCCCGCGAACACATCACAATCCTGTAACGACCCGACCTGGAAGGTCAAGTCTCCGGTGTTTCCGTACCATCCCAAGATCATGCTGGTACACACACGGTACATCAATGTATATATCAAAGGTAAATCACACAGCATTATATTAATCGAAATCTCATATCGAGTTCTTTATTACGATAAAAATTACAATAAAGTGGCCAAAGGCCAACTCATGAGAATATCTAAATCTTGCGGAAGCGTCGAAGGTAGATGAGTCCATCCGACTCCAAGGGCATCTCACTGAGCATAGAACGTGTCCTCACTCCTGGTCGGAAAAATACTCTGCAACATGATACGTTGCAGCCGTGTAGGTCAGCATATGGAGTATGCCGGCAAAGTCACAAGAGAGGGGTGAAAATAATCAGCTAGTCTATATGCTTATATGGCAGGTGGGGTGGTAAGTTTTGCGTAAAGCCAATTTTTCCTACATCTAGAAAAAGGGCTAAGCAAAGCATTACTAAGTTGGTTGATTAATGAGATGGTTCCATCAACCAATTCTCATACCCAAAATTATTAAATTCCCACATCATCATATTATTTGTGTTGAGAGTTCCGGAAGTTCCAATCCCTTTGGCTCAAGTCGTCCATAACCGTGGACACGGCTAATCGATTAGGTTTAAGTACTCTGCAGAGTTTTTGCACACGTTCCCCACAAGATTTGGTCGCCTCCGTTTGATTTCTCGCACTTCAGGGTGTTTGAGAAACGGATGACCAAAACATGGTCTTCCAAAGGGTTTCCCTGCGACTCTGACGATGCCCATCCTTTCCTACCGTTCTTCTACCTCTCGTAGCACCGCCTGTCCAGGGTCACCACGATATCCAACCAAGCCAGAGCCCATAATGACTTGTGGCTGTGCAGGTAAGCCTTGGGTCTTGAAGCACCCATCCATCCCTTTGTGCCTGGGTGGACCTTTCCGCGTGAATACTGGCCACCTCCAGCATCACCTAGGCTAACCACTGGTTTCTCCAGGGCGCCGTTCAACCATCATCCACCCAGAGGTATGTTGAAAACTTGGAGTATTGAAATCTTGATCATTATGTAGGTCTTGAAATTATTAACTCTCTCAACTCTCATGAATCACACAACCAACCCCGTCTACTAATAGCATAGCAAAAGGTAAAACAACGTTTCCCGGGGCCAATGTTGTCAAAGGGGTTGAGAGGGGTATCTACCACATGATACTACTACTATGTAACCAAGTTTCCAACTAACCTATCTTGCATGCAACTGGGGAGATGGTAGAACTAATGCATATAAAACATGGGTAAAACATGATCAAAGTGACTTGCCTGATTGATGATCTTCGTACTTGAGTAACTCTAGGTAACAAGTTTCGCACTCCGGATAATCTAACGAAACAAACAATGCACTTAAATAAGCATACAACCAAAATAAGTACTCATAACATTCAGCAAAGAAGTACTAAACAAACAAGGCAAACAATGCACAAAAGTCTCTAGCAAGTAAAACACACAAAGTTTTTGTTTTTTCCAAAGGGGATGATGAAAACACTACTACATAATAAAACTATTTTGAATTAGCAAAACAATTGTTGACAACAAGGAAAACAATAGAATATTTTATTAATAAACAGAATAATCAATTTAAGCTTGTTGGGAAAAGTTTAGTGAAGTTTATACAAGTTTTGATAAACACTATATGAATCAACTATAGTTATATTAACAAAAGAATGTAAAACTAAACTTATAATTTGTTAACAAAACATGTTCTTGACAGAAAAAAAATAATTTACTATTAAATCTGTCTTAGAAAACAGAAACAAAATATAGAAAACTTTGTTTGAAAACAAACTATTACTAGTTAGTTGTTTTAGTCAAATTAAGCCTAATTGAAAAGAAATTTTGATTCCTATGTTAAATAAAATTAAACTAGGCAAATTTATATTTTTATTAACAGTAAGTGAAAACACTAAATGTTTACTAACAGAACCTAATAAACAAATAAAACCAAATTCTAAATCAAACTAATCAAAATTAAGTTTATAAAACTATATTATAATAATAAGCAGATTCTGTTTTTTGGGTAAAACAGTAATCAAATATATCATGAAAATCCTCAAACTATACCTGAAGATAGTCCTAACTAATACCAAACAGTAGCAAAAAGATTCATATCAAAATCTATTTTCAAACTCTAGTTATTCAGATTTGAAGATTTTAAGCAAATTTGATTCAATTCAAATTTCATAGTTCAAATTTGAAATTTAAAAGTACAGGGTGAAACTACATGAAAATTGTGAGCTATTGCAAAAAGAATCAACTCAAAACTCTAAACAGATTAAAAGATATAAGCAAAACAAAATTGGAAAACATTCTGTTAATTAAAACAAAACAGAAAATGAAAAAAAGTTTGCGTCGGTCAGGGGGCTACGTGGCGCGATCCGATTGGCTAAGGGGGGCGTTCGGTAGGTGAATTAGAGCGGGCGACCGTTCGGTAGAAGAAAACGGTTCGGACTTAAGTTCGTTCTAATCTGGACCGTGGGATTTGGATCGGACGGTCGAGGGGGCTTACGGAGGGAGGTTGCCGGCGTCGGGGTACTCCGGCGAGTCCGGTAGCGGCGATTGCGACGGCGAGGTGTTCCGGTGGTCGGGGAGGACGGGGAAGTGGTCCTGGCGACGGGGACGGTCCTCCGGAGGCGATTGGTGGCGACGGCGTGGCGAATGATGGTCGGAGGTGGTGGCTACGATCGACGGCGACTTCCGGTGGTGGTGGAACTCCGACGAGCAATCGACGGCGTCTCGGCGAGAGAGAGAAGGGGGCTCGGGGGGGGAATGGATGCGGGGCCGTGGGGCTCTTATATAGGCGCTCGGGGGGGTGCGGGGAGGAGAGAGGGGAGAGATCCGGTGAGGGGGAGTAACGGCCGGCGTCGGATCCGGCGAGCGCGGGGAGTGAAGACGATGACCGTTCCGGGGCAACGGTCGGACGGGGTGGGACCCGGTGTCAGTGAGAGAGCGGGAGCATTACTGCGCTCGGTCGGCCGACCGGTAACGGTTTCGGCTTTTAAAGCCGGTGGGCCGGCCCGTTTAATACCGGAAACGGTTACCGTTTCTTTTTAATAATTTCCGGAGACATTCAAAAGCTTTTAAAGCATTCAAATCGTTTGTAAATATAGGGGTATTATATATCAAAATTAACAGAATAATAAATGCTATTTAATGAACATTTCTATTCTGTCATTTGAACACTTTGAAAAAAATATTATTTCAGAAATGTCCTAATTGTTTTTAAACCCTTTTTGCAAATATTTTCAAAATAACTCCTGGTTATTTTTGTTCAAATAATTCACCAATTAGACCCTGGTGTGGAGTGTCATGTTCCTCCTCTCTTATTTGAACTTTTAACCAAAAATTTTAAATAGAGGAAGCAACATAGGGAAAAGTAGAAGGGGACTTTCTGAAAACCAGAAGAGGCATTTCAACTAGTTCATACAATCAAGCAATGATGATAATAGATGCATAGCTATATTCATAACATTCCAAAATGGAATTTTGGGATGTTACAAACCTACCCACCTTAAGATGAATCTCGCCCTCGAGATTCGGGTTGGCTAGAAAATAGGTGCGGATGGTCTCTACGAAGATCTTCTTCGCGTTCCCAGGTGGCTTCTTCCTCAGTATGGTGACTCCACAAAACTTTGCAGAACTTGATAATCTTGCTGCGGGTAACTCTGTTGGATGTCTCGAGGATCTTGACAGGCTTCTCCTCATAAGTCAGATCACTTTCAAGCTGTATGGCCTCTAGGGGCACGGTGTCTCGCAAAGGGATGTCAACCATCTCAGCATGACATTTCTTCAGCTGGGAAACATGGAACACATCATGAACTTCGGATAATCCTTCCGGCAATTCCAGTTTGTATGCAACTTCACCTCTACGTTCAAGAATTTTGTAGGGGCCTATGAATCTGGGTGCTAATTTTCCTTTAACACCAAATCTCTTGGTTCCTCGAAGCGGGGACACACGAAGATATGCTCGGTCTCCCACTTCATACGTCACTTCCTTGCGCTTGTTGTCAGCATAGCTCTTCTGTCGAGATTGAGCTATTTTGAGTCTGTCACGTATCAACTTGACTTTCTCTTCAGAATCTCGGATAAGGTCGGGACCAAAAAGTTGTCGGTCTCCAACACCATCCCACGTCAGTGGTGTTCTACATCTTCTTCCGTATAAAGCTTCGAAAGGGGCCATCTTTAGACTGGTCTGATAACTGTTGTTGTATGAGAATTCTGCGTAAGGCAAGTTTTCGTCCCAACTAGATCCATAATCTAGCGCACAAGCTCTCAACATGTCTTCCAGAATCTGATTGACTCTCTCAGTCTGGCCATCTGTCTGCGGATGAAAAGCTGTACTAAACTCCAGTCTCGTACCCAAAGTCTCATGTAACTGATGCCAAAACTTTGAAGTGAATTGTGTTCCTCTATCTGACACTATACTCCTCGGAACTCCATGCAGACATACGATCCTGGTCATGTATATCTTGGCTAGCTTAGCACTGGTATAGGTGGTCTTTACTGGAATGAAGTGTGCTACCTTGGTCAAGCGATCTACCACTACCCAGATGGAATCATAACCTGAACGGGTCCTGGGCAATCCTGTGATGAAATCCATACCAAGTTTTTCCCATTTCCACTCGGGTATCGGCAAAGGTTGGAGTAACCCTGCTGGTTTCTGATGTTCTGCCTTTACTCGCTGACAAACATCACATATCGCAACATGCTCTGCAATATCTTTCTTCATACCTGTCCACCAATAACTTTCCTTTAAATCCAGATACATCTTGGTATTGCCTGGGTGTATCGAGTAAGGTGAATCGTGGGCTTCCTGAAGTATCAACTTCCTGAGCTCTGGTTCATTGGGCACATAGATTCGGTTCTCAAACCACAAAGTTCCGTGTTCATCCTCACGAAAACCTTTAGCTTTACCATCTTTCATTCTCTGTTTAATCTCAGCTATCTCCTTGTCCGATTTCTGGGCTTCTCGAATTCTTTCGGTCAAGGTGGACTGAATTTCCAGTGTAGCAACATATCCTCTTGGAACTATCTCTAGCTTGAGCTCTCTGAGATCATCGACTAACTCTTGAGGTAATCCTCCAGCTGTGAGTGTGTTCACATAAGTTTTCCGACTCAAGGCATCGGCTACAACATTAGCCTTACCTGGATGGTAGTGTAATCTCATGTCATAGTCCTTGATTAACTCTAACCATCTCCTCTGTCTGAGGTTCAACTCTTTCTGCGTGAAGATATACTTCAGGCTCTTATGGTCGGTGTAAACATCACAACTATTTCCGATAAGGAAATGTCTCCAAGTCTTGAGTGCGTGCACTACGGCTGCTAGCTCCAAGTCATGCGTGGCATAATTCAACTCATGAGGTCGTAGCTGTCTGGAAGCATAGGCTACAACTTTTCCATCCTGCATAAGTACTCCTCCAAGTCCTTGACGTGAAGCATCACAATAAACCTGGAAATCCTTCCGAATATCGGGCAAGATCAACACTGGGGCTGTGACCAAACGTTCCTTCAACTCCCGGAAACTGGCTTCACATTCCACAGTCCAAACATACTTGGATTCTTTCTTCAACAACTCTGTCATGGGCTTGGCAACCTTGGAGAAATTTTCAATGAACCTCCGGTAATATCCAGCAAGTCCAAGGAAACTGCGGATCTCCTTAACTGAGGTGGGTGACTTCCACTCGGTGACGGCTTCAACCTTAGCGGGGTCTACGGCTATTCCTTCTCCGGAAATAACATGTCCCAGGAATCCGACTTCCGTCAACCAAAATTCACATTTGCTGAACTTGGCATATAACTGATGCTCTCTTAGCTTTTCCAGAACTAAACGCAAATGTTGCTTATGCTCTTCCTCGTTCTTGGAGAATATCAGAATGTCATCGATGAACACCACAACAAACTTGTCTAGGTATTCCATGAATACTTTGTTCATCAAATTCATGAAGTAGGCAGGAGCATTAGTCAATCCAAAAGACATGACCGTATACTCATACAAGCCATACCTCGTGGTGAAAGCTGTTTTGGGTATATCCTGTTCACGAATTTTCAACTGGTGATACCCTGATCGAAGATCGATCTTGGAGAATACTTTGGCTCCTACGAGCTGATCAAACAAATCATTAATCATCGGTAGAGGGTACTTGTTCTTGATAGTCACCTCGTTCAAGGCACGATAGTCCACTACCATTCTCAAAGATTTATCCTTCTTCTCCACCAAAAGAACTGGGGCTCCCCAAGGTGAAGAACTTGGGCGAATATAACCTTTGTCCAATAACTCCTTAATTTGCTTCTTGATTTCCAACAGATCATTTGCGGGCATCCGATAGGGTCTCTTGGAAATTGGGGCTGTCCCTGGCTGTAGCTCTATTAAGAACTCAATCTCCCTATCTGGTGGCATTCCTGGTAATTCTTCCGGAAATACATCTGGAAATTCTTTTACCACAGGTACTTCCTCCTGAACAACTCCTGTGAGAGAATTTAACCGAGCACTCATACGTGTGCGTCGGGATACATACTTAATCCTCTTGTTCTCCGGGGTGGTGAGTGAAACAGACTTGCTAGGGCAATCAAGATTTCCTTCATACTTGGTCATCCAATCCATGCCTAGGATTACATCCAATCCGTGTGACTCTAAGACGATGAGGTCGGTGGAAAAAACATGGTTCCCTATATTGAGTTTCAAGGCATGGCATCCTATCCCTGCCATCATCATACCTCCTGGAGAACTAACCTGAATTGGCTGACTAAGGGTTTTGGTGGGCAAACCATACTTATCCACAACTACCCTTGATATGAATGAATGAGTTGCACCCGAATCAAAAAGTACTGTAACAGGACGTGAATGCAATAAAAACTTACCAACCACAGTCTCGGGCTGATCATAGACTTCTTCCACGTTGATGTGATTCACGTGAGCACGGGGAAACGGATTGGGCTTCTTGGCTGTGGAGTTGCCGTTGTTAGTGCCGTTTCCAGTGCCTTGCTTACTCTGGGGACACTCAGTAGCATAGTGCCCTGTCTTCTGGCACTTGAAACAGGTAATGTGACTCAGATCCTTCTGAGCAGGAACTTGACGGTGCTGGTTGTTGTTCCCATTCCCATTGTCACTCTTGAAGTTACCATGGTTGAGACGGTTATTCCCATTTCCTCCATGATGGTGACCTCCATGGTTGTGCACAGTATGAGTGTGCTTTCCAAACTTACCATTTCCTGATCCGGTATTCCCGGAGTACGGGGAGTAACGAGGCTTCTGATGAGCTCCAGAGTTGAACTTCCCCTGAGTGTACTTCCGCTTGCGGTTCTCAATCTGCTGCTGTTTACCTTCCAGAATAAGTGCCTTATCCACCAGCTCTTGGTAGTTGTTGAAATTAGCCACTACCAGCTGTATGCTCAACTCATCATTGAGTCCTTCCAGAAACTTTTCTTGCTTGGCCGCATCATCGGCCACATCTCCTGGGGCATAACGTGACAATGTGTTGAAGTCGTCCACATATTGGGCCACGGAACGATTACCCTGGCGCAAGTTGCGAAACTCGCGCTTCTTTAAACTCATGGCTCCAGCTGAAACATGAGCGGTGCGGAAAGCAAGCTTGAACTGCTCCCAAGTCACATCTGCAATAGGATAAGTGGTGGTATAATTCTCCCACCATGATGCTGCTGGTCCTTCCAGTTGATGTGCGGCAAATCGCACTTTCTCAGCGTCAGTGCATCCAGCGGTGACAAGTTCTCTCTCCATCTTGCGGAGCCAGTCATCTGCCACAATGGGCTCAGTGCTGCTGGAGAAAGTTGGAGGGTTCAACCTCAGAAAACGGGTGAGATTGTCAGTCTGGGGTGGATGGTGGTTGTTGTTGTTGTTCTGGTTGTTGGTCTGATTCTGAATCAATAGTTGCATCAGTGCATTCTGTTGCTGAAGGAGTTGGGTGAGTTCCGGTGGAAAAGTGAAATCGGTCTCACGTCGTGGAGGCATCTTGCTGTTTTCAGAGGGATGAGAATTAGAATAGAACTAGGGTCTGGAAGAAATTCACTACCCATATGCAATGCAACAAACATATCACACGAAACACTCATTCATTTATTCAATCAATGTCAAACATCGGAAAATACAAATCTCAGACAACTAAACATCGACCTACGCTTTAACGACTAAAATAAAGATACATTGGAGGGCATAACTAATGTTCTCCTCAAAAGTGCATAGTCGTAGGTCCTCCGGTGGTGCTTTCCTCATAGTCTTCATCGTCGCTGATGAAGGGTGCCATGTCTCCTTCGGGGTGAAGGTTTTCTCCCATGTCTAGATGCTCCTCCAGAGTGGCGATGCGTGCATTCTGCTCATCAATCCTCTCTAAGAAGTCCTTCACTTCATGCTCGTGTTCATAGTTGGCCTCTCGCAGATCAGCTTCAAGGTCCAGCTCACGATTCATCAGATTCTTGATAGTCTTCGTGTCAGCACGAACTCGAAGCTCCAGAGTCCTGATGTGAGTCTCCAAGGTCTGGATATAGGAGATATTGGTGTCTGCAGTGGGATTGGTGATGATGTTGCCATGGGCATCTCTGCGGCAAACCATGCTGAGTCCTGGTGAAATGGTTCCACCTCTGTATTCCTCCTGGATACGTCCAAGGGCACGATGAATGGCCATGTCTCTTCCAAGTATCCAACTGGGTGCCACGAACTTGAGATCTATGGGTTCCTTCCGATTCCCAAAGGTCTTCCCTGGAATATGCACCTCGATCCTGTAGCGTCCATCTTGGGGAAATGACATGATAGGAATCCCGGTGATGCTCGGCAAAGCAATCCTTATGTCCTTGACGATCCTCATCAGCTCCTTACCAAAGGGCATCGTTGCGTCAGGCTGGCAAAACTCTGTGATCAACACTGGGATGAAGGTGGCCATCTATAAATTTTGAAATAATCGGAGAGGAGTCAGAAACGAATAGATGAGAGTATAAGATATTTAAAGACAAAGAGAAACAATCCTAAGGCTTTCCAATCCTAGAGGTTACGTCCTACGGTCAGCGTGTGCTCTGATACCATTTCTGTAACGACCCGACCTGGAAGGTCAAGTCTCCGGTGTTTCCGTACCATCCCAAGATCATGCTGGTACACACACGGTACATCAATGTATATATCAAAGGTAAATCACACAGCATTATATTAATCGAAATCTCATATCGAGTTCTTTATTACGATAAAAATTACAATAAAGTGGCCAAAGGCCAACTCATGAGAATATCTAAATCTTGCGGAAGCGTCGAAGGTAGATGAGTCCATCCGACTCCAAGGGCATCTCACTGAGCATAGAACGTGTCCTCACTCCTGGTCGGAAAAATACTCTGCAACATGATACGTTGCAGCCGTGTAGGTCAGCATATGGAGTATGCCGGCAAAGTCACAAGAGAGGGGTGAAAATAATCAGCTAGTCTATATGCTTATATGGCAGGTGGGGTGGTAAGTTTTGCGTAAAGCCAATTTTTCCTACATCTAGAAAAAGGGCTAAGCAAAGCATTACTAAGTTGGTTGATTAATGAGATGGTTCCATCAACCAATTCTCATACCCAAAATTATTAAATTCCCACATCATCATATTATTTGTGTTGAGAGTTCCGGAAGTTCCAATCCCTTTGGCTCAAGTCGTCCATAACCGTGGACACGGCTAATCGATTAGGTTTAAGTACTCTGCAGAGTTTTTGCACACGTTCCCCACAAGATTTGGTCGCCTCCGTTTGATTTCTCGCACTTCAGGGTGTTTGAGAAACGGATGACCAAAACATGGTCTTCCAAAGGGTTTCCCTGCGACTCTGACGATGCCCATCCTTTCCTACCGTTCTTCTACCTCTCGTAGCACCGCCTGTCCAGGGTCACCACGATATCCAACCAAGCCAGAGCCCATAATGACTTGTGGCTGTGCAGGTAAGCCTTGGGTCTTGAAGCACCCATCCATCCCTTTGTGCCTGGGTGGACCTTTCCGCGTGAATACTGGCCACCTCCAGCATCACCTAGGCTAACCACTGGTTTCTCCAGGGCGCCGTTCAACCATCATCCACCCAGAGGTATGTTGAAAACTTGGAGTATTGAAATCTTGATCATTATGTAGGTCTTGAAATTATTAACTCTCTCAACTCTCATGAATCACACAACCAACCCCGTCTACTAATAGCATAGCAAAAGGTAAAACAACGTTTCCCGGGGCCAATGTTGTCAAAGGGGTTGAGAGGGGTATCTACCACATGATACTACTACTATGTAACCAAGTTTCCAACTAACCTATCTTGCATGCAACTGGGGAGATGGTAGAACTAATGCATATAAAACATGGGTAAAACATGATCAAAGTGACTTGCCTGATTGATGATCTTCGTACTTGAGTAACTCTAGGTAACAAGTTTCGCACTCCGGATAATCTAACGAAACAAACAATGCACTTAAATAAGCATACAACCAAAATAAGTACTCATAACATTCAGCAAAGAAGTACTAAACAAACAAGGCAAACAATGCACAAAAGTCTCTAGCAAGTAAAACACACAAAGTTTTTGTTTTTTCCAAAGGGGATGATGAAAACACTACTACATAATAAAACTATTTTGAATTAGCAAAACAATTGTTGACAACAAGGGAAAACAATAGAATATTTTATTAATAAACAGAATAATCAATTTAAGCTTGTTGGGAAAAGTTTAGTGAAGTTTATACAAGTTTTGATAAACACTATATGAATCAACTATAGTTATATTAACAAAAGAATGTAAAACTAAACTTATAATTTGTTAACAAAACATGTTCTTGACAGAAAAAAAATAATTTACTATTAAATCTGTCTTAGAAAACAGAAACAAAATATAGAAAACTTTGTTTGAAAACAAACTATTACTAGTTAGTTGTTTTAGTCAAATTAAGCCTAATTGAAAAGAAATTTTGATTCCTATGTTAAATAAAATTAAACTAGGCAAATTTATATTTTTATTAACAGTAAGTGAAAACACTAAATGTTTACTAACAGAACCTAATAAACAAATAAAACCAAATTCTAAATCAAACTAATCAAAATTAAGTTTATAAAACTATATTATAATAATAAGCAGATTCTGTTTTTTGGGTAAAACAGTAATCAAATATATCATGAAAATCCTCAAACTATACCTGAAGATAGTCCTAACTAATACCAAACAGTAGCAAAAAGATTCATATCAAAATCTATTTTCAAACTCTAGTTATTCAGATTTGAAGATTTTAAGCAAATTTGATTCAATTCAAATTTCATAGTTCAAATTTGAAATTTAAAAGTACAGGGTGAAACTACATGAAAATTGTGAGCTATTGCAAAAAGAATCAACTCAAAACTCTAAACAGATTAAAAGATATAAGCAAAACAAAATTGGAAAACATTCTGTTAATTAAAACAAAACAGAAAATGAAAAAAAGTTTGCGTCGGTCAGGGGGCTACGTGGCGCGATCCGATTGGCTAAGGGGGGCGTTCGGTAGGTGAATTAGAGCGGGCGACCGTTCGGTAGAAGAAAACGGTTCGGACTTAAGTTCGTTCTAATCTGGACCGTGGGATTTGGATCGGACGGTCGAGGGGGCTTACGGAGGGAGGTTGCCGGCGTCGGGGTACTCCGGCGAGTCCGGTAGCGGCGATTGCGACGGCGAGGTGTTCCGGTGGTCGGGGAGGACGGGGAAGTGGTCCTGGCGACGGGGACGGTCCTCCGGAGGCGATTGGTGGCGACGGCGTGGCGAATGATGGTCGGAGGTGGTGGCTACGATCGACGGCGACTTCCGGTGGTGGTGGAACTCCGACGAGCAATCGACGGCGTCTCGGCGAGAGAGAGAAGGGGGCTCGGGGGGGGAATGGGTGGGGGGGCCGTGGGGCTCTTATATAGGCGCTCGGGGGGGTGCGGGGAGGAGAGAGGGGAGAGATCCGGTGAGGGGGAGTAACGGCCGGCGTCGGATCCGGCGAGCGCGGGGAGTGAAGACGATGACCGTTCCGGGGCAACGGTCGGACGGGGTGGGACCCGGTGTCAGTGAGAGAGCGGGAGCATTACTGCGCTCGGTCGGCCGACCGTAACGGTTTCGGCTTTTAAAGCCGGTGGGGCCGGCCCGTTTAATACCGGAAACGGTTACCGTTTCTTTTTAATAATTTCCGGAGACATTCAAAAGCTTTTAAAGCATTCAAATCGTTTGTAAATATAGGGGTATTATATATCAAAATTAACAGAATAATAAATGCTATTTAATGAACATTTCTATTCTGTCATTTGAAACACTTTGAAAAAAATATTATTTCAGAAATGTCCTAATTGTTTTTAAACCCTTTTTGCAAATATTTTCAAAATAACTCCTGGTTATTTTTGTTCAAATAATTCACCAATTAGACCCTGGTGTGGAGTGTCATGTTCCTCCTCTCTTATTTGAACTTTTAACCAAAAATTTTAAATAGAGGAAGCAACATAGGGAAAAGTAGAAGGGGACTTTCTGAAAACCAGAAGAGGCATTTCAACTAGTTCATACAATCAAGCAATGATGATAATAGATGCATAGCTATATTCATAACATTCCAAAATGGAATTTTGG